>CM060922.1:17636079-20114829 GCA_030737875.1 Allium sativum | reverse complement strand
ACTTCGGTGCGACCGACTTAGCCATGCTGCCTGCCCGATTTCTGTCATTTACCGGACGATGAGGCTAGAGGTTACGCTTTATCATCACATCAGATTCACTTCGAATGCCACATTGTCAGATCCATCGAAAATCACTAATTGACGTCTACAACCAAACATTACATGTCAGCTAAAAGAAGTTTCCTTCTCCGCTTCCACTCTTGGTACGGTTGAAGAAATCAAGGTACGTGACCTTTCTGGAAATACCCTGTCAGAAATTCATTCATACAAGTCATCCTCATTCACTTAGAATGTCACATCGTCATACCCGCCAAATCACATATTGACTTATCCAAAAATAACACGGGTATACAGCTTAGAGAAACGAATTCCTCCGCCACCAAACGTGAATACGTTTGAACAGATCAACTTACGCGATCCATTGGATATACTCTGTCAGACCTTCGTCCATACAAGTTGTCCTGGGACTGGACAAACCGAAGGCACTATTCTGTAAACAGGATAGCCTTGCATTTTACTCCGTCTTCAATTATCTTTGGCATATATGATTCGCGACGCTTATGCCAATACAGAGTGGTTCTATGGATAATAATCCAACCGGTCTCTCCATACTAACAACGTTAAAATGGTCAAAACTTCGATAGTCGGTGAGTTAACTAGCAAAGAAAAACAAGTGTGCAAACAACGATATTATTTCCAAATGGAATTATATCGAACAAACATCATTTAACATAAATCTCTTTAGTTCATTTATTAACTTATCTCCTGTTTCCCAATATTCTAAATTCTTATTTTTCTTTTATCAGAAAACATTTCTGATTCTCGTTTGGAAAACATTTCCAAAAGTCCTTTACGATCAAACCTTACCATTTCTTAGTCAAGAAGGAAGTCACTCAAGTTGGGGTATAATTACCTCTCAGACCTTAACTGAACAACGTTATAACTTTGAAATGGTCAAAGTTTATCTTTTAAATCTTTAACAACTTCTTTACGCCTTTCTCGGATTCAATTTTACTAATCCACTTCTATATTTAAAACATTGGTTATAACGATAACGTTATAATCCCTACTTTCGAATTATCTAACTTTAATTATAACTTCTATTCTTATTAGTGAATAATTAACCTAACACTTATTTATTTATAAATAAATAAATCTCTATTTAAACACTGGAAAAGTATGAGTACTTTCCCGAATTCGATAAAATCGAATTTGCCGATAAACTCTCTTCGAGAAATCTCTATTTGAATAACTCTTCTTCGAATAACCTATATTTGATTAACTTCTTCTCGAATAAACGATATTCGATAATCTCTCTTCGAATTACTAATATTCAATAACTCTTCCTTTTCAAATATCTCATATTTGTAAATCTCACATCGATTAAACTATAATCGATAACTCCCTTCGATGAAACTAACATCGATAACTCCTTTCGATGAAACTAACATCGATAACTCCTTTCGATGAAACTAACATCGATAACTCCTTTCGATGAAACTAACATCGATAACTCCTTTCGATGAAACTAACATTGATTTATTTAACTCGACTAACTTAACTTGACTCGACTAACTCGACTTACTTGGTTCGACCAATTCGATTCGATTAACTAGGCTCGACTAACTTGACTAACTTAACTCGACTTACTTGGTTCGACCAATTCGATTCGATTAACTAGGCTCGACTAACTTGACTAACTTAACTCGATTTACTTGGTTCGACCAATTCGATTCGATTAACTAGGCTCGACTAACTTGACTAACTTAACTCGACTTACTTGGTTCGACCAATTCGATTAACTAACTTTCGAATACCATATTCGATTAACTAACTTCGAATACCATATTCGATTAACTAACTTCGAATACCATATTCGATTAACTCCTTTCGAATGTCTATATTCGATTAACTAACTTTGAATACCATATTCGATTAACTAACTTCGAATGTCTATATTCGATTAACTAACTTCGAATACCATATTCGATTAACTAACTTCGAATACCATATTCGATTAACTAACTTCGAATACCATATTCGATTAACTAACTTCGAATACCATATTCGATTAACTCCTTTCGAATGTCTATATTCGATTAACTATCTTCGAATGTCTATATTCGATTAACTAACTTCGAATACCATATTCTATTAACTAACTTAGAATACCATATTCGATTTCTCCTTTCGAATAACACATTCAATTTCTCCTTTCGAATACCATATTCGATTTACTTTATTCACTTTATAAAGATTTCCTTTTTACCAACGTTTTATTCATTTGAAAAGATTTACTTTTAAATAACGGTTCTACACTTTAAAAATGATTTCCTTTTTATAATGTTCCCTTTCCAATTCTATTTGTAAATGGTTTACAAATATTTCCGTTTCAAATTTATTCTTGAAATATTCTAACTCCTTAAATTCCCGGGAAAATTCGCCATAACCTCCTTTGTATCGGGAGCATCGGGAAAATCCCCAAACTCGCCACACAGGCCTTTCCATTTAAAAAGAAATGTTTTTGAATTTATTTCCTTTTCAATTATCTCCTATTTATAAATATTCCAATTTGTAAACATTTCTTATTTATAAATATTCCACTTTATAAATATCTCTTATTTATAAATATCCCATTTTATAAATATGCTATTTTCAATATCACTTTGAAAATTCCCTTATCTACATTCCGGTATGTTATGGTATTCAATCATATCAAATCACGATGTCTAATCTCGTCCATACACACACAATCAACAACAGGTTATAATTCACATCATATATTTAAATATATGAAAAACAATAAAATAACTGTTGAGGAATCCAGTCGGATTCCTCCAACCTGTTTCCCTGCATCATAGATGTTATACAATATAGATAACATCACTTTCAGTTCCATATGATATATTCTGTTAAACAGAATCAATATAGAAATTTAACTAACTTACTAGCAGTTCAATCAAACAATCAATACACAGCAATCAACAGATGATTAACAGTTCTAAGAATACATTATAAAAATATGACTGTTCAGAGTTGGTGAGTTTTACTCACATTTGCAGTTCATCGTTAAAGAACGATAAACTGTTATTTGATTTGAATCAAACAATTTATTCCGCCATAAATTCCAACGAGCTCAAATGGACTTCCAGTCAGTTTCATTGTGGAGTGCTCGTCCATACGATCCTGTCGGATCTTGTTTCGTCTGATTCTGGTATCGTATGACGAGTTTATGAATTTTACAAGTCAATACACGTTATTTAAATAAATTAAAAACTTAGAATTTAATTCCATTGGGCTTTACCATTTCAATCTATCGGCCCACTATCCCTTTGACCCACAACCTGCTACCCTTTCTTCCTCGTTTTGCTTCCTCCGTCCAGAATCTGCTCCCCAGAAACAACCGAACGCAACCCCACATTCTCCCATCACAAGCCATGAATCCAACCACCGGGACTTCCAAACATCTCCTCATATTGTTCTCCATCCACCCATGCCAGAAAGATGTAGCTCGATGCTACCACCAGGATTCCATTCGAATGCTTCTCCCACTGCCTTTTACTATCGCATCCCCCAAAGGTCATCGGAGCCGCCCTCAATGGCATCACCAGCTGCGCCTCGACTCCCTAAGTCCAACCTTCACCTCGAAAACCCCTCTGGCATCACCAATCTGATCGCCACTCGAGCCCTAGGCCACGCTGTAAAACCCTCCACCCAAAAACATCGATCGAGCTTGACAAAAATAACCTGGACTTGAAGAGTACATTACTAGGATCGATATTATACTAGCTTTGGGATTTTTAGCATTTTATATGTTTTGATTTGATTTTTCAAAGAGGATTTCTCACGTTTGTTGTAAAAGAACGGAGGCGCTCTTTTCTGTTGACTTCGGGAAGGTCTCGTTTAGGATTAGAAGAGTAGTGATATTTATAGAGGATTCAAAATAATTAAATATTCACTTTAATATTCATTAATATTGAATCGTTATTTCTGGTTGTCCTCTAAAAATCCATACGATCACATATGATACCCAAAAATCACGAAACTGGACATGTAGCTAGAGTTCGACATTGCGGACCCAACGAAACTGGTTTCGTCGAATTCCGACTTCGTATGCTCACACAGCATATTTTTAACCATCAGAATACTGACTGTTTTACCCTCTAAAAATCCGTACGGCCACACAGTGACTCTAAATATCACGAAACTGGAAATCTAACAACTATTTGATATTGCGGATCCAAAAAAAATGGTTTTGTCGAATTCCGACTTTGTTTGCAAAAGTGGCTATTTTTAACGCTCTAAATAACCTATTTAAATATATAAATATATTTAAATATAATTAAATTTAATATTTAAAAATAAATATTATCGTCTATATTCACAGTGGAATACCATACAGCTCTACTGGCATTTATAATTTGATATTTCAAATCGCGATTAAATCGATATTCGATTTATATTGAAATTCCTTTTAAAAATATAAATAATTCCTTTATAAATTATAAAGGAATTCCACATCGATTTTTCTGAAATTTGATTTGGACATATCTCAAAATCTACACGACGAAATCCCGATTTTTCTCTTCCACTCGAAAGATATACTCCACCAGCTCCACACGTTTCTTGTTTCACAGAAATCTGGCTTAAAACGAATCCTGTACATTCAGTTGAAGTTCGAATCGCCAATTTACGAACTACAGCGCCATTTCGAGCTCAATTTTAATTATATTATAATCATACGTTCAAACTGACGTCGATTGAATATATTCGTCAATATAATTCAACTCTAAGCTGAATTAAATCTTAGGGATGACCCTGTTTACCTTATATTGTGATTTCCAATATTTTTGATTATTTCTGAATTAAATATATTATTTAATTTAATATTTTAATTAAATATTCCCAGTTATTTAATTCCACGACCATTAAATCCTTTTAATCACCTTTTAAATAATTAAATAAATTAATTATTATACCTCTGCAAATGCGGGTCATTACAGGAGACCCAAAATTTGCACTGTTTGTAGAGTACTTGGTCATACAACTAGTAGTTGTGAGTTTAATATCAAGGCAGAAGATGAGGATGACAAGCATGTTGAGGATTTTGTTGACAATAATGTAAAAACCTATTATAATCTTCGATAGTTTAATAGGAAAGATACATCAAATGTTAACCAAGGTAACTGGAAATCTGCTAATACAAAAAATGCCAAGTTTTGGAGAAGGAAAGAAGTACAGAATAGCAATAAAGCAGTCAATATTGAAAAAGAAGTGGCAAATGTTAACCATAATCCCTTTAATGTTTTGGAATCAAAATCGGATGGTAATGGATCTTGTGATGTGAATAATCCTAAGGTACAAGTTAATAGTAATGAAATTGATCATATAAATGGTAGTGCACTTGATTCTGCAGTTGGATCAAATGAACCAGAAAGGGGTAACAATGTTAAAGAAGTTCATAACAATGTGGTTAACAATGATACTTCGATTACAGAGCATGCAATTGTGTTTGGTAACCTTTTAGAAAGCAACATTAATAATGCTGAGCAAACACCAAAGTCTATATCTGGTAAGAACACATCTAGTTCATCAGGTTCCTCTCCTGACTTGTCTAGCCCATACACCACCATGTCATGTTCTTTGTCTTTTTATCACCCATCACCTGTTATTAATGCTTTGAAGACTACCTTGACACCTTCTGCTTCTACTCCTTCTAAGGTTTCCCCATACACCAACTTGAAGCCACCTCAAAATATTATTCTGCCTCCTCCTATGGTCACTAGTAGTGGTCTGACTTTCCCACAAGTTGACACCACTTTAGCTTTTCTATCATCAACAATACCTACGAGTTCACTACCATCCTCTAAATCCAAGAAACTGAAAGGAAAATCTGGGATGATTCTGATTTAGATGATGGTAATGACTTCTTGTCAGAGGATGTGTTTCCTCTCACCAACAAAATGAAATCATCCAAAAGACATACCAGGAAAAATCCTGGTCCCTTGTTCGATCCTTTCTTAAATTGATATTACTTCTCCTAGACTGTGGGCAATTGATATTGGCAGTTGTTTTCAAAGTTTCTTCTTTTTGAGCCGGTATAGAGAGCAAGTGAGCCTTTTCTGTGCCAGTGCATTCTTGGATTTGGCATGTGGTCTCCACGAATGATGTTGCATAAAGGTGTGGTTTCGGATGTTTCTGAGTAAGGTGACCCTTTTGTTGCCTGCTTTACTTTGCAATTTTGGATATAGAAACTTTCTGCTTGGTGTTGCTGCTACGATCATGTTTTTTTTACCTTGTTATGAATAATGTTGCAGTGTTACCAGTTATAGTTAGTTCGAGGCTAGAAAGTCAAGAGTCTGTATTGCTTTTGCAGTTTTTAAGTCGATGTAACTCTTGAAGTTATGAATAAAAAAATTCTCTTGCCTTTCAAAAAAAATATGACTGTGTTATTTTCAAAAAAAGAGATAAATGGAAATATTCAAAAATCCTGGTACAATTGAGCATATTTCATAATTTAATTAATCTAGAGATTTATTCACGACCATGTATGTCTCTACCACATTTCTATCATTCATTTTGGTTTTATACACTGAGGAAATTTTGTATATAATAAGTGTTTCTCTAATCTCATTTAAAAAGCCTAGATATGATCATGCATGGTTGGAGATTGCTTATAATTTAAGTTGCAAGTGATTCCATTTAAAAGTCCTAGTAGGTTATGCGTGGTTAGTATGCTCTAAAAATAAAACGAAAAGAAAATAAGTAAAAATTTATATATACGAAATCTTCCTTGCTAGGTAAAAACCAACCTATCAATCCATTTTTTGAATTGTGAAATGTGTCATTATTTTATGATATATTATGATTTTTTGATTGATAGTTTTGGGATTTGCGATTATTTGATTTTGTCACTTTATTTGAATTTATAACAATAGTCCAAATCCATCGCTATTTTGTGCTCATTTTTTTAAATTTTTATTCTAAAATAATTGGAATTCATATGTTTTAAGACTTTCTCCATTTTATAAAATTCATCGTAATCCATCATTCTACAATGTGAAATTTGCCACTGGTTCGAAGAATAATATGATTTTTGTTTGATTGAATGAGATTTATGATGTCTCTCTTGATCTGATTTTATATTTATAGTCTATATTTCATCACTATTTCAATTTCTATATCCTTTTAGTGATAACAAAAAGGGGAAAATGGTTAAGATTTTGATTGTTGAGTGAATATTTCATGAATATTTTTTATTATTGGAAATTCAAAAAAAAAATCTTCACTCATATGCACATATACAGGGGTAGTTCAGTTGTAGGGGGAGCATACATATAGAGGAAGTTCTACACTTCGCTGTCAGACACATTTACTACATTGAAAATCTTATTTGTATGTTTATCATTATTAAAAGGGGGAGAATGTTGTATATAACAATATGATTTTTGTTTGATGATAACAAATATATATATATATATATATATATATATATATATATATCAAAAGTTATGGCCCAAACAGTAAACGAAAGGGAAAACGGTTATAATTAGGTTTAGTGAAAATCATGGACATGTCCCACATCCCCAAGAACAACATACTAAAATCTGAGAATGATCCGACCACTAGAGAATAAAATATAATTATTTTACGATCAGTCGATAAGTAAAATACGGGTTGTTACATATTCTCTTTCCTATTTTTCATTGATTCCACTTTAATTACTTTCGCCCTTAAACTACACTTTAATTTCAATTTTTGAATTTATGCATATATATCTACGCACAACTTCATTTCTTTTGAAAATTCAAATGGGGTTGCACCGGCCTTTATTTCTTACTCATTTTGATTGATTGTAGGTTACTTCAGGATTTCAAATATATATATACACCTACACACACACATACACATATATTCACATATACATGTATATACATACTCACATATAAATATATACATTTCTTAGATGTACATTTATACATATTTTTCTTTCAGAATATGTATTTCTTTAGCCGTCCCTCTAAAATAAAAAACATGACATTGACTGGACTCGAACTCCTGACCTCCAACTTGGGAAGTTTATGTCTTACCAACTCACCTAACTTAGCTTTTGTTCATTAGACTAAAAACATTGGTAGCTATTGTTCTTACGTAAGTTCCATTTATATGTTCCTTTTCACGCTTTTTCTAAAACTTCATCTAAAGATATCTTTTTTTTACATCCGTTTTCTGCAAATCATAGGTCTAAATTGATCAGAAAATTGTCGCAGACGCAATGACACTAGTTCCGTGACCAAATTTTAAAAATTATACAAATTTTATTTTATTATTTAATTAAAAATGCGGGATGTTATAGTTGGTTATGTGTGGCCAGGTTACAAGATGTTCCTGTTAAACCACAGTGTTTCCTCTCTAGAGAACACTGATCGGGAGGTGGTTTCATACCTTGTCATATTGGAAATCCAAACTCCAATACGAGTCATATATTTTTTGTTGTACACCAACTATGTTGGAAAGTGAGATGCAAGCTTTCCGTCTAGATTCCTATTTATTTGTGGATTGATAGACACTATTATAATATCACCGGATTTTGATATAAAGGTGATATGGGTATCGTAAGGTAAAAACACGTGCCATGTTTATGTGTGGTCGTGTCTTACGAGAGTTCCATTCTTTCAAAGGATTTTCTAAGTTAAGCAAGTTGTTTGTGGTGAATTTTGTCATAGAAAATATTCCTGACTGGTCTGGGTTGATTTTTCTTTGCTTCAAAATGTGCTCGGATCAGACCTAGTATATATTTCATGTTAGGTTTTGCTTGGAGCTTTAGGAGCGGAGTTGGAGTCGAGACGTATTCCCGTAATTTCTGGTATTATTTTATTTTCATTGTGTATGCGTGTAAATCGGATTATATTGTCTGATTTTGATGTATACCCTAATATTGTAATCATATATATATGTGTCTGTGTGTGTGTGTTTGTGTTTGTGTGTGTGTACAGTTTTCTTTTGAGTAAAGAGGTTTTGATATATTATATTTTATTCATTCCGCTTTGAGTGTCAATTCTACTCTGATTTATATTGTTAGTCTTCTTCTATTCTAATATTTCTTTCTTTTCTCACCCTCTAACTTCTTTTATTAACTATCTGGGGTTTCGATACTTGAGTTTTGGCAAGTGAATACAGGAATATGTATTATTGTCGAAATTCGAACGTCGAATTCTGTCGGGTCGTTACAGCATGATTATATTTGTCTTCAGATTTTAGGATTTTTTTTATTTTTCTTGATCAACGATAACAGTCTGCTTCTTTTTGGCCGCTTTGGCCCTCGTAGGTTGTACATATGCATCTTCTGCAGAAGTTATACCTGCATCTGACGTTGTTCCCTAAATACCGAGAGATTCACTTGGGCTAGCGCTTTCTTCAATTCTAGCTACTTTTCCTCATAACAGATTGAACATCTTGAATAGTTTTCTGAAAGATTTTCATTTTACATGCTTAACAAAAAATTGTAAATGTACACAAATTGATAAAAATGACATGCTTATTTATTTTTTGATTCGTAAACGGTCTTAAAAAGTTTATTTGCATTCATCATGTACAAAAAAATCAGTTATTTATCTAGAAAATAAACTTACATATGTTAAATTTTTAATATACTAATCAAATGCAATGCACTTCCAAACTCTTTGGGATTAGTTTGCTTTAACCTGAATATATGTGAATCAAATGTTTGCCTTTGACAATTAATTTTTCGGAATCAGTCATTTATCGAAGAGAGCAATCTTTTACAACTAGAATTTTTTTCGGTTGTAGCAATTTGTAATTCCACTCCAGAAGGTCTCGCCATTTTGATCACATCCCATGATCGAACTAGAAGATGGTGCACACTAACTATAATGTAAATCTTAATCCTCTGATGAATACCAACTGCTTGAAATGAATGTTCCACCAGTATTATCTTCAAAATAAATGTTTTCGAAACTGCATTATAACAACCCACCTTTTTGGATGGTTACAAATCCACAATAAACCATACATATCTGATTCAAACCATTCAAATAGATAGATTATCAATGATTTTTTATAAAGAAATAAAATTCAGAAGAAGAAATATAGAATCTCACTGCAGAAGGATTAAAATATATCATAAGTACATAAAACAGTTCATGAAGCAATTTATATTTGATTTCACTTATACACATAATACAAGATGATACAAATTACCAGACGGAATAAGCAATACTACTATAGTAATAACTAGGGCCTTCGATGTTGATTCATGAGTTTTGATTCACGACAACAAGGAAATGAAGATCGAATTGAAGAATTAGTGTGTGTGTGTGTGTGTGTATATATATATATATATGCTTGTGTGTGTTTGTGTTCATGTGTGTGTGTGTGTGTGTGTGTGTGTGTGTTTAGTGTGTTAGATGAATGTTAAATCTATCCTCATTTTATATAACACAAGACACAAAATACGAATATATATATATATATATGTGTGTGTGTGTGTGTGTTTATGTGTGTGTGTGTGTGTGTGTGTGAACTCGTGTGTATGTGTGTGTAAAAGGCTTTAAACAGCCTTTACTGGGCTTTTTGCCCTGAACCAGTCGACTAGCGCATTTCCTACAAGTCGACTGGTTAGGAACAAAAATTCAGTAACGGTTATTTTTAGTCATTTTTCGAATGTATATACGATTTATGTTCTCTACCAGTCGACTGGTAATTTCTATACCAGTCGACTGACCCCACAATAATAGTCATATATCTGAAGGGTCACTTTCTTTCATGTAAAGTTTTCTCTTGATTTCTAAAGAAAATGGTTTTTCTTTTCAATAAAACTCTTCATGAACATTGATCACTCTTCAACTACTATAAATACATTACAAACTTGTTTATCAAATCACCGATTCTTGTTGATTCCATCGATCTCTTAATCTATATTTCTAAAGAACTATTGCATTCTAAAAAGCTCTCAAATATTCAAATTGCTTATTGAATCTTTGAAGTTTTTTCAAATCTCTTGATTCAATAAGTAATATACTTTCTTCAATATTCACATACATGTTATATACTTGAGGATAAGATTATAGGAAGGGTGTACTCAACTATTGGCTATTTAGTGTTGTCCAAGAACACAATCAGAATTTAAACTCATATTACTTGTTAAAGTCATGTGTTGGTGCTCAAGCGGGAAATCCTTGTTCGGGATCAAATTGTTGTGAACCTATTCCTCTGGGAGAAGATAGGGCGTTGATTGTAGAATTCCAAAAGGGGTCTGCGACTGGACGTAGGACGGCAAGTCTGAACCAGTATAAAATTTCTAGTGTCACTTTACTTACTGAATTTACTTATCTTTGCTATTTTATATTAGTTAATTTTTACTTGCGTAACTATTGTATTAGACAAGTTATAATATCATTATCAACTCCGCTGTACTCCATATATAAAGATCCTACACTAAGCCACTCGACTTTTCATTTGGTATCAGAGCAGGACATCATTTAACCTAACAACCATTATTTGATATTTTGTTAATACTGAAAATAGAACTAGTACTAGTGCAAACATTGGATTCACAGAAGGCCAATCTACTACATGACTACCCTTTTTCAGTGGTATAAATTATAGTTATTGGGCTACACGTATGAGAATGTATATGCAAGCTAATGATTTTGATGCTTGGAATATTACACCAAAAGAATATACAAAACCTACTACACTTTATACTGAATGGTCCACAAATGAAAAATCAGAGGCTACTGCCAATGTAAAGCTATGAATATGTTGCATTGTGCCTTGGATAAAAATGAGTTTAACCGAATTTGTATGTGCAATACTGCATATGAAATTTGGCGAGCACTCAAAGTAACTCATGAAGGAACTAACAAGGTTAAACAAAGCAAGATATCCATGCTTAAAAATCAATTTCATAATTTTTGAACGAATGAGAATGATTCTATTAGTGATATGTATACACGATTTCAAAATATTTATCATTCATTATTGGGCTTAGGAGAAAAATATAATGATTTTGATATAGTATCAAAATTTTAAACTCTTTAACGGATGAATGGGAAAGAAAGGTTTTAGCTATCGAAGAAGCTAATGATCTTTCAACCATGAAACCAAAAGAGTTGATTAGTAATCTCATGTCATACGAAGTCAATTTGCAGGCAAAAAGGATTCATGATCAAGATAAGAAAAATCTAGCTTTTCATGCGGAAAAAGATGAATCAGATTATGATGAAGAGGACATAGCATTTGTTGCCAAAAATTTCAGAAAATTTCTAAAATATAAGAAGGGTCAGGTGAAGAATGCAAAGACGATTTCTACAAAAGAAAGTAAAGTTGATCCATCCTTAGTTGAGTGCTTCAATTGTCACAAGACTGGACATTTCCAAAAGAGCTATCCAGAAGTAAAGGAAAATCACAACAAAAAGGAGAAATCTAAAAGGCGAGCTTTCTCGATCACATGGGATGATTCAGACACTTCATATTTGGAATGTGATAGTGATAGCGTCAACGAATAGGCTAATGTGTGCTTCATGGCAAAAGAGACCGAGATGAGTGATTTTACATATGGAGAAATAGTTGAAATTAATACAAAAATTCTAGAATCTAGAAATAATTATAAAAAAAGTTCAAACAAGCAAATGAAAATAAGAAAAAAGAAGAATTTGAAAGAGATTTGTTAAAAGATGAAAAAGAGATTTTATAGGATGAAATTAAAAAATTACAAGAATCTTTATCTAGTGCAAATTCTCAACTTTCTTTATTGAGTCAAGAAATTGAAACTAAAAAAAAGAATGATTTGCTTGCTTTGGAAAATCATGATTTAAACTCAAAGATTAAAAGTATCGAGTTAGATAATTCTGGTCTTAAATTAAAATCAGATGATATTTCTAAAAATGTTAATAATTTTTAATAAAGGAAGAGAAAATCTATCTAGAATTTTATAAGTCTGCTACTAGTAAAAAAAGGATTAGGATTCGTACAAAAAACCAGTGCTAAAAAATTTTCCAGCAAACCTGTCAATATTAAGAAAAATATTGGATCTATCAAGTCTACACCTTCTAATGTAAAGAAAGCAGATTTTGTTTAAAGAAAAAAAAACTCCTAAAATATTAGTATATGGTTACTAAAGAAAAACAATTTACTAATTAGAAATAAGTATATTAAAAATTTCTTAGAAGTTGTGCATAATAATATTAATTATATTTATATAAGGGACACTGAACCCTCATGGGTTTGGTTACCTAAGGCCTAACTCTTAGGCCTTTAACGAACGAAGTGGGTACCAACATCTTTTATATATTTTTTGCAGCTACAACTCAAAAATAGTAGAAAATAGATGCTCATCGATAATTGTTCATGACAAGAGACAAGGACATAGCATTTGAAAAAGTTATTTAGTAATTACGATATCTATTCATTTTCACTTATTCTATATATTGTTTTAATCTAGTGAAATTCCTTCTAGATGAAAAAATTTGTTACTTACGCAAAAAAAAATCATAAAATAAGTTTAACTATATAATCTAAATATAAATTTCAAAAAGGTTAGTACTCATAAGGTTTTAAACCTAGGTACTTGCAGTCTCTAGCAAATCTATACTACCAAATAAGTTACATTATTCTTCACATTCAATTATATTACTCCACAATTTTATAGCTGGAACTATTTATAGATAATTCTATAATTATATAACAAACCATTTTTTCAAACTAGTAGTCTCAAATCAATTCACCACTCGTTTCCTTATTTCAATTGCTATTTTATAGCTCTTTCCTTCTTTATATATGTTCAAAGAAGCTTTCTTCCTCTTTCAAAAACAATAGTAATTATTCCTCCGAATAAAAAAAACTTAATACAACATGTCAAAGAAACCAGCTATCTCAAAATCATCATTATCTACTCCGACAAAATCATCGGAGAAAGCATCTTCCGAATCCATTGATATTGTGGTCTCTCCAACTCCAAGTAGAGAACCAGAGTTATGGTGGCAAGATTATCGTACTGGATTTACTCCTAATGCAAAGAAAAAATGGCAACTCTCCATGTCACCTTCCACAAAATATAAGATCGATGAAATACATCACTATCAGCAAGACCAGATGAAGCTACAACGTGAATTATATTTCGAACAAAAACAAACCTCACATAGATTGAGCTTCCTTGAACAAATTGCACTTCGGGCTTGCGAAAAATCTGTTGTTTTAGAACCACGACATCATCTGCTATCCACAACTCCAGAAACTCCAAAAAGACCATCCACATCTTGGAGTCCATGGAAGAAAATTCCCAAGATCCTAAGTACAGTCCCAATTCATGAGACAAAAACTACAAGGAAAACGAGGGAGCTGAATCAAAAACTCCTAGAAAATCAACTTCTTCGGAGTCAGACTAATGTGATGATCTTATTTTTCTTTTTCTTTTTCGTTTGAGTTATGTTAATAAAAATTGCATTGACTGAAATGCAAGAGACAAAGATGTTTCCATGGTGTTCATTAATAAAAGTTTTATCTCTTTATTATTGAATTCATAAGGCAATCTTTATCACTAATCATAGAGATTTAATAACTTGAATTTAACAATAAGATTTCTTTTTGAAATAGGTGATAAAAACAGTTAAATAAAGATATATATATATATAAGTATAAAATAAAAACCGAAAAACCATTTTACCAGCCACCAATCGACTGGTGGATTTCGTACCAGTCGACTAGTTGCCGTACCCAAGAGCAATAAACATGCAGCTCGAAATCGATCTTTATAACCCCCACAACTCCTTTTTCCTTCATTTCTAAAACCGGGCCTCTTTAAATAAAAACCTAGGCTATCTCCCTTCAGCAAAAACTCATTGTTATTTCTTATTTCACCAGTTTAATGGCTCCTCCATGCAAGAAATCAAAGAGAGGTGCCTCTTCGTCTCAAGAAAAACCCATAGATCATTACATCTCCAAATGGTTATGGAATGATATTGCAAAAAAAAGGTTGAGGAAAATGGAAAATCTGAAGTTACTCGTAGGTGTATTTGTTAAATTTTACGATTTTGGTACATATGGTTTACAACGTTTGGCTCAAAAAGGAGGATTTGATTCTTTGATGAATTATAAGAAAAATCATAGGAAGATCAATATTGTTATGGTCAAACTTTTCTTGGCAAACTTGAATTTGGATCACTGTGTTCTTACAAAATCGGAAAATGGTGTGTGGAGTTTGGTATGTGACAAGCTGGTTATTCTTATCATTGAAAGAATGGCTAATATATTGAATTCCTCATCCGCCGGAATTCCATTAGGTGCTTTGAATTGTGAAATTGGAGTAAGAGACGAAGTAAGCCATCAATTTATTGATGATGATTTCGATGGCTCTAGAATAAAAGGATTAAGGCCAAGTGCAAGATTATTACATCATGCTCTAACCCGAACTATCTTGCCACGTATCGGAACTTTTGATTTGGTATATGTCGAGACCATCAAAGCATTATATGCAGTCTATGACGAGGTTTAAATAAATTGGATGCAAACTATCATGGATCACATCTTTCTTTTCACTACTAGAAATCCAAGATATTTTTATTATGGAAAATATCTTATGAGAAACTTTGCAAATGCCAATATACCCGAACCAACATCCGACATGCTAGAGGTAAAAAATTCTTAATAGCAAAAATTTAGAAATGATGAAATTCCCTCCTCTGGTTCGGAGAATTGTGGGTTTGGAGGAATGGAAGAATATGGAGAAGGATCGACTATCTTCAAGTGCTTCTCATGCTAATCCAAAAGATGTTCTTTAATCAATGCATCTCAAACTACTAGACAAGCAATCGATGTTGTTGCACATAATCAACTCCTTTTGGAAGCTAGGCTAAAAAGACTTGATAAAAAGGTTGATATAAAATTTAACAAAATCAAGAAATTTTTAGGAAATATGTGGATGTTATTACATGTTCGATCGCTTCCTCTAGTGTAACAACCCGGATTTTCAGAACCAATTTAAAAATTTTATTTTAGTTATTTTAATGGATTTTCAATATTTAAAATGATTTATTTTAAATAATAACGACTTAAAATTTATTTAAATCAAAGTTAGAACAAATAAATTTATTTTAATTATAAAACGAAGTTAGAACAAATAAATTTATTTAAATCGAAGTTAGAACAAATAAAATTTATTTAAATCGAAGTTAGAACAAATAAATTTATTTAAATCAAAGTTAGAACAAATAAATTTCAGTTGAACGTACAGAATTCAAAATAAATCGAATTTCAGCAAAACAAGAAATATTTGAAACTATTTAGCTATATCTTTCTAATGAATGTGAAAAATACAGATTTCATAATGATAATTAAAAGTTATGGCCAGTTTAAATTCTGAATAGTCGCTATGGAATTTATATTTGTTTTATATAATATATAGCCCTTAAAAATAGTCATTTTGCAAACGACTTCTATTTTCGATGAAACCACTTTTGTTGGATCTGAAATGTCAACTTATTGCTATATTTCAAATTTCATAATTTTTGAAATTAATATGTGAGCGTGGTGAATTTAAACGTGTTTGGTCAATTCAGTTTGAATTTAATCGATTGGAAATTCGCCATTTTTCAAATGGTCTCCAAATTCAATGAAATTAGAATTATTACAACCGTATCGTCAAAACATAGTTAGATTTATTTTTCTGTAGATTTTGGAGTCAGTATGTGGTCCCGGTAAAATAAAATGTGCGTTGAATTCAATTTTGAACATTATATTGATTAATATTTTAATTTTGATGAAAACTGATAGTAACAGTCGAATTGGCTTATGGGACATATCCCATTGTGTCCGAAATGTGGGTACTTAGCTAGGGGCGACAGTCCTTGGGTTCGATTTAGAGATCAAATGAAAAAGTAACTTTATGGAATTAAAAATTAGATAAATAATAATTAAATTTTATATAAAACACCCTCCCCCTCTCTTCCTTTAGGTCAACGCAAGGTAAAAAGAAAAAAAAGGAAAAAAAACCGCAGAGCCCTTTTTCCCGTCGCCCCTCTTAAGTCAACCGCGTCGCCTGTCAGCCACCCCCTCCCCCTTCGACGATCGCCGCGCCCCCTCCCCCCTGCATCTCTGGCCACCACACTCCTCCCTTCCTCTCTCCTTTTAATTTCAGCCGTGACCCTCCCCAAACCCGCAACCAGCCACCGTGGGCCCCCATTCCGCCACCATCGCCTGGCCACACCACCCCACCACCACCAGCAACCCCCTGCGCCGCTATCCCGACCACCTCAGCCACTATGGGCCCCCCTTCCAAGAAAAAACAAATTTTTAATATTTTCAGTTTTGCAAATAACACCCTGACACTCTTTAGCCCATAACTTCCAAACCGAGCCACTATGGCCAAAACTCCACAGTACCAAAATCAAAGAGCACGATTTTCTTTTCGATTTGAGTATATGGAAGTCAGATTTTGGAATGCGTAGTTGTTCAGAAAACGAGTCCAAAGTCTGCTGTCCTAACACTGTCTTTTCGCGATTTATGGTAAAATGGACCAATTTCGGAAGAAAGGCCACTAGGCGAAAGTTGTCCGGAATGACGCATTTAAGCTAAAAAAAGACGGCGTGAAGATTGGAGCTCGTTTGCGAAGTCTGGAATTAGAACAGTAAATCAAAGCGTCAGAAAACAACGGCGGAGTGGATCCCAATGTGAGAACTCCTTCTCACTCTAATTAATTTACAGTTAAATATATTTCAGGATGCAGATGGGGCTTAGAAGCTCCAGTCACTATTTATTATACAAACCATAGTTGTTTGTTTGGGTTGTATTGTGGAAATTTGGTTGTGTTGAAAATTGATTGTATTGTGGTGTATTGAATGTGATTGACTATTGTGTATGGCGCGAGCCAGTATCAGGAGAGGGGTAGTGCTAGACATTACTCTGGTTTTAATATTGCGCCGTTATAATGCCAAAATTTTCTAAAATAAATATTGTTCATTAAAAATATAATTTTTAATGTGTATATGAACTGTATAAAATATTCATGTGTTGAATAAAATGTTTGAACAATAAAAATATTGTTTTATTGAATGTATGAACTATTAAAATAAGTGAAGTGGTGAAATAAATATTTTATCATTAAAAATATAATTTTTAATATATATATGAACAGCATGTGTAGTGACCCGAAAATTCAGTCTAATTTGAGCTGACTAAATAACACAAGTCCAGCCCCAATTTGCACTGGAAATTCAAGAAACTAATAGAAAGAAGATAGAGGGTGAGGATAGATAAGATAGAAACTTAGAATAGAAGAAGAAGAAGAAGAAGAAGAACACAACATCAGAGTAACAAGAACCTCACAGCGGAATGAATAACATTAATATATAACATAACTTTGAAATATAACAGTTATGTATACAATAGCACTTATTAGAGTACAACACTAACAACACAGTGGAAATAAACTATAGCTATATGATCCTGAAGCCTCCTGCTCCAAGCTCTCCAAGTATATCTGTAAATCCCGACTACTTGACTGCCCGTACAAATTTAGGCACCCAAGAGTTTAGGGAAAACAACAAAGTAAACTCCGGGTCAGTCATGGGACTGGTGTGAGTAAAACAGTTTAAACAGGTATATGAACAAGTAAACGGTATCTCATAAGACCACGCCGCAGAACGGAACGGGTTTTTCCCTTATGAGAATCCAAAATATCTTTATATCAAAACCTTATGATATTACAATAATGTCTATCAACCACAAAATAATAATCATCTAGTAGAAACGCTTTCATCTCATGTTCTACATATATACTATACAATCAAAACCGCAAGCACGTATTGGGTAATGGATTTCCAACATGGACAAGGTATGGAACCACCTTCCGATCAGTGTACTCTAGGAACGATACACTGGAGTTCAACAAGAACATCTTGTAACTCATCCACACATGACCGACCACTCATTTTGCTTGAGTGTATCGGATGTATATCACCAACGGCTGGGATCAGCAACCGTTTCCCGTATATATATATGAGACAACATTGATAGATTAAAGAAGCAAATGAATATTCTCTAGATAGGTGATTATACACCCTACTTCGGTGCGACTGACTTAGCCATGCTGTCTGCCCGATTTCTGTCATTTACCGGATGATGAGGCTTGAGGTTATGCTTTATCATCATATCAGATTCACTTCGAATGTCACATCATCAGATCCATCAGAATCACAAATTGACTTTCACAACCATACATTATGTGTTAGCTAAGAGAAGTTTCCTCCTCCGCTTCCACTCTTGGTACGGTTGGAGAAATCAGTGTATGTGATTTTTCTGGAAATACTCTGTCAGACCTTCTTCCATACAAGTCATCCAGGAATAGGATGAACCGAAGGCACTATTCAGTACATCCATCTTAGGCACTGTTATCTAAGACTTATACAATAGCCCTTGCACTTTACTCCGCCTTCAATTATCTTTGGCATATATGATTCGCAACGCTTATGCCAATATAGAGTGGTTCTTTGGATAATAATCCAACCGGTCTCTCCATATTAACAACGTTAAAATGGTCAAAACTTTGATAGTCTGTGATTTAATTATCAAAGAAAAATACGTGTGCAAACAACAATATTATTTCCAAATGGAAATTCTATCAATCAATCATCAATCATCAATCATATATATATCTATATATATGTATATTCATATTTCCCTATTTTCTATGTTTAGAAAATATACGTTAACACTGGAAAACATTTCCATTTCTAATCCATATTTCCAATTTCGATATTTGATTACGTTTCTGATTCTATTTGGGAAAAACATTTCCAAATCTTCTTTACTTGGATTTAAACAGAAGTTTAAATCAACATCGCGACGACAACTCGAACCACTATACTTATTTACTGAATTCACTTAACCATTTTCACTCTCGAACCTTAACCATTTCTAAATTAAAAACGCAGTCAATCAAGTTGGGGTATAGCTACCTCTCAGACCTTAATTGAACATCATTTCAAATCTCGAAATAGGGTAAGTTCATCTTTTAACTTTTTAACACTTCCTTACGTAACTCCTTTCGAATAAACTATATTCGAAAATCCTTTAAACTCTATTTGTTTAACTCTAATCGATTCACTCTTTTAATTCTATTTGAATAAACTAAATTCGATCAACTCATTTTAACTCGGTTCGAATAACTAATATTCGATAACTCCCTTTATTTCTATTCGAATAAACTATATTCGATTTACTCATTTGATTTAACTAATATCGATTAACCCCATCGAATAACTAAATTCGATAACTCTTTGGAATAAACTATATTCGATAACCCCTTCGATTACACTAATAATCGATAACTCCTTCGATTAACTAATAATCGATAACTCCTTCGATTAACTAAAAATTGATAACTCCTTCGATTAACTACTAATTGATAACTCCTTCGAATAAACTATATTCGATAACTCACTTCAATAAACTATATTCGATATCTCACTTCGATTAAACTAATAATCGATAACTCCTTCGATTAACTAATAATCGATAACTCCTTCGATTAACTAATAATCGATAACTCCTTCGATAAACTAATAATCGATAACTCCTTCGAATAAACCATATTCGATAATCTCCTCTCGAATAAACGATATTCGATAATCTTCCCTTTTGTATAAACTAAATTCGATAATTCCTTTTCGACTAACTCTAATCGATTAACTCAAATCGATTAACTCTAATTCGATTTACACTATTAAAGTACTCTATTTGTTTAACTCTAACTGGTTAACTCTAACTCTAACTGGTCAACCCTAACTGATTAACTCGACTTATTTAGCTTAACTTGATTTAACTCCTATCGAATAACAAATATTCGATTTAACTCCATTTGAAAAATTCTATTTGATTAACTCTAGTTGGTTAATTCTAATTGGTTAACTCTAACTCTAATCGATTTACTCTTATTCGAGTACCCCTATTTGATAACGTTTACTCATTTATAAAGATTTACTTTTAGTAACGGTTCTGTACTTTATAAATGTTCTCTTTAATGATGTTACTTCACTTATACAAGTGTTGTGTATCCATTCTATTTAAACCTATCGGTGTTAAAACCAATATCTCTTCTCTATATAAGTTCAGACTTATATATTCCATTTATTGAATGATAAATATTTAATTTAATTTATAAACTATTATTTATAAATTAATCTTTTCTATTTATCTGTTAAAACAAATTTCCATTTCTGTTCATTTCCTAAATATACCTTTGGTTTAATTCTATTTATTTGTCAAATAAATATCCCTTTGATTTAATCCTATTTATTTAACAAATAAATATCTCCTTTTAATCCTATTTATTTAACAAATAAATATCTCCTTTTTCCTTTATTTATTCCCTAAATAAATAAATAATCCCATTTATTCTATTTGTAACTGTTTTACAAATATCTCCTTTTAAATCCTATTTGTAAATGGTTTTACACATATTTTCTTTTCAATTTCATTTGTAAATGTTTTACAAATGTTTTCCTTTTTATTTGTTTACAAATAATTTCCTTTATACTTGTTTAACAAATATTTCCTTTATATTTGATTGCACAAATAAATCTCCTCTATGTTGTTTTACAAATATATTTCCTTTATATTTGATTTCACAAATATATTTCCCTTATATTTGTTTTACAAATATATTTCCCTTATATTTGATTTACGAATATATTTCCCTTATATTTGATTTACAAATATATTTCCCTTATATTTGATTTAAAAATATATTTCCCTTATATTTGATTTACAAATATATTCTAACTCTTTAAATTCCCGGAAAAATTCGCCATAACTTCCTTTGTAACGGGAGCATCGGGAAATTCCCCAAACCGCCACATAGGCCTTTCCATTCAAAAAGAAAATTGTTTGAAATTATTTCCCTTCTAAATATCTCATATTTATAAATATTTCTTATTTATAAATATTCCATTTATCAATATTTTATTTTCACTGTCACTTTGAAAATTCCCTTATCAACGTTCCGGTATGTTATGGTATTTTAACATATCAAATTACGATGTCTAATCTCGTCCATACACACACAATCAACAATAGGTTATAATTCACATCATATATTAAAATACATGAAAAACAATAAAATAACTGTTGAGGAATCTAGTCGGATTCCTCCAACCTGTTTTCCTGCATCCACAGATGTTACACAACATGATTGTCATCACTTTCAGTTCAATATGAATTATTCTGATAAACAGAATCAATATATAACTATCTAACTGTTTATATATTATATATATATATATATATATATTTATATATATATATATAATATTTCATTAACTGACTAGCAGTTCAATCAATGGTCAACACACAGTCAATCAGACAATTTCTAACAGTTCTAAAAATACAACATGAAATTATAAACTGTTCAGAGTTAGTGAGATTTACTCACTTTGGCAGTTCATCGTTAAAGAAAAATAAACTGTTGTTTGATTTGAATCATACAGTTTATTTCGCCGTAAATTCAAACTAGCCCCAATCCACTTTCAGTCAGTTCCATTGTGGAGCTCCTTTCCATACGGTCCTAATGGATCCAACCGTTCGATATTCTGATCACGTATGTAAGAGATATTGATTTTACAACTTAGTATACACAATTGAATAGTTTAAATTTTAAATACTCCTTTGTTATTGGGCCTCACCTTGCAAACACCGGCCCACCCACTCCTATAAAATGCGGACCGTATGCTTTCTTTCCCCCAAACACAAAACATCGCGAGCTCCAGTACATAGACCCCAAACTCCACGTTGACCGAGACTTTGACCATCCACCACCGTCACTTCGGTCACCAACGCAGGGCGCTACCACCACCGAAGATCATCCCTTCAATCACACTATCACCTCAACCCCACTGGTACAACTCGAACTCCTGGTTCGTCGCGACATCTTCTCGAAAGCACAGTGACTTGCGAAGGTTTTTTTGGCACCAATTTCCACCAAAGAATCAGGCGCAGATGCTAATGAGTGTGTTAAACTCAAATCCATAATCGAACCCCTACATCAAGGCTTTAATTTCATGATTCTCCTAACCCAAGGTTCCACTGTAAAGTGTTGAAACCACAAATGATTGCGTTGCACCCATGAAAAGCTATACTATATTGAAGCAAATCCTTCCCGCAACTCCTCCATGTGGATATTTGAATTTATAGATTTTTGTTTGGATTGATCTAAATTTTCAAAGATTGAACATTTACTGGAGATGGAAAAATATGAAGACGGCGGATTTTCTGAAGTTGGAATTAGGATTAAGGGTTAAGGGGTGGTATTTATAGGGGACAAAAATATCTAGATATTTTTTTAGATATTTTTCTTTATCACTTTATATTCATCTCTACACTATAAAAATCCGTACGATCACATATGATACCTAAAAATCACGAAACAGGGCATGTCGCTAGAGTTCGACATTATGGTCCCAAAGAAACTGGTTTCGTCGAATTCCGACTTCGTATGCTCACACAGCGTATTTTTAACCGTCAAAATACTGACTGTTTTTTCAGTCTAAAAATCCGTACGGTCACACAGTGACTTTAAAATCACGGAAACTGACATCTAGCAATAATTTAACATTGCGGATCCAACAAAATTAGTTTTGTTGTATTCCGACTTCGTTTGCAAAAGTGGCTATTTTTAAAGCTCTGGATGACCCTTTTAAATATATAAATATATTTAAATATAATTAAATTTAATATTTAAAAATAAATATTATCGTATATATTCACAACAGATTATCATACAGCTCCACTGGGATTTATAACTCGATATTTCAAATCTGGGTCAACCCGATATTCGATTTATATTGAAATTCCTTTTTAAAATATAAATAATTCCTTTATAAATTATAAAGGAATTCCACAGCGACTTTTCTAAAATTTGATTTGGACATATCTCAAAATCTACACGACGAAATCCCGATTTTTCTCTTCCACTAGAAAGATATACTCCACCAGCTCCACGCGTTTCTTGTTTCACAGAAATCCGGCTTAAAACGAATCCTGTGCATTCAGTTGAAGTTCAAATCGCGAACTACAGCGCCATTTCAAGCTCGATTTTAATTATAATATAATTATACGTTCAAACTGTCGTCAATTGAATATATTCGTCAATATAATTCAACTCTAAGCTGAATTAAATCTAAGAGATGGCCCAGTTCCCAGAATATTGTGATTTCCAATATTTTATTATTATTCCTGAATTAAATATATTATTTAATTATTTAATTTAATTAAATATTCCATATTATTTTATTAAACCTCTATTTAATTCACTACATCACGATATATATATATAATTAAATAAATTAATTATAATACCCCTGACAATGCGGGTCATTACATTCTTCCCCACTTAAAATAATTTCGTCCTCGAAATTGCTAGACGACCCTATCTATTTGGTAAAAGCTTATCGGTTTACCACTTATCTCTGGTTTCAACTGAACCAACTAATATCGATTCCAATATTAATTCCTTCCGAATAACTAAAATTTTCAAAAATTCTGAAAATTTTCTAACACTTAAAATTTTCGGAAAATTTCGCCATAACCTCCTTTGTACAGCCCTATCGGTAAAACCACAACTCGCCTCTCTAGGCCTTCTTCAACCCCAAAGAAAATCAAACAGCCAAGCGGCTTGCCAATTCGGCTCATAAATCCCAAACTCATATAAAATATAAACTTGTACCTTTTTGTCTGGCATATCATTATATCCCTTCCATCTGTTACCATTCCACGTATACCAATGTCCTCCCAATCAAACTCAATCACTTTTATATCATCAAACCAAATCATTCGCTTATACTCAAGTCGAATCCCATTTTCAATCACAAGTTTCATTATTGATTTTCAAATTCTAAGTCCAGCTAAATTTCAAATTCTTGACTTATCCATTCAATTCTATTTAACTTAGTTCAAGTTAAATTTTAATTTATTTTTACCATCTCATTTTATTTAACTTCATAATAAATTTTAAATTCCAGAACTTAAATTCCTGGGTAAATTTCAAATCGAATTGAAATCATAATACCTATTCAAAACCTTTGAATTTCTAAACAACTTATTTTCTCAAAACAATTCAAATCAAAATCTTTGGTAGTAATCCACCACTTGGAAACTCGAAAATCACACCGACGATACTGCGCAGTCATCATCGGAATTATTTTCCAGTGACCCAAGTGA
Organism: Allium sativum; assembly: GCA_030737875.1. Taxonomy (NCBI): domain Eukaryota; kingdom Viridiplantae; phylum Streptophyta; class Magnoliopsida; order Asparagales; family Amaryllidaceae; genus Allium; species Allium sativum. The sequence continues at coordinate 20,089,599 of CM060922.1, read as the reverse complement.
TTTCAATACTATATCATTTTCAAAACCATTACTAAATACTTCCATTTTGAAAACATTTCAAAATATCTCAGGAACTTAAAATTTCCTTATTTTAATTCCAAATCTGATTTAAATCCAGATTTAATTCATCTTATTTCATATACTTTACTTATATGAATTCTGATCAGTTATTTATAACCATTTCACTTTTATAATCTTACTCGATTATAATAACAACCAACACAACCAATATATTATATTATTTTCAAAACATATCATGTTGGTTCATCGTATTCAAGTTTTTAGAAACCCCTATCGATATTGCGGTGCCCCACCATCGACCAGAATTCATAAGCCACTCAACCAATAAAGCTCCACAATATAAAACAAATTTTTATATCAAACAACAAATACGTTCACTCATATATATACACTCAACTCCATCAAGAGTGTTACTAACCCCATCTCTACTGAGTCACGCCACAGAGCCAAGGTAATACTTAACCTTAAGCTGTGATACCAACTGTAGTGACCCGAAAATCCGGTCTAATTTGAGCTGACTAAATAACACAAGTCCAGCCCCAATTTGCCCTGGAAATTCAAGAAACTAATAGAAAGAAGATAGAGGGTGAGGATAGATAAGATAGAAACTTAGAATAGAAGAAGAAGAAGAACACAACATCAGAGTAACACGAACCTCACAGCGGAACGAATAACATATAATATATATCATAACTTTGAAATATAACAGTTATGTATGCAATAGCACTTATCAGAGTACAACACTTACAACACAGTGGAAATAAACTATAGCTATATGATCCTAAAGCCTCCTGCTCCAAGCTCTCCAAGTATATCTGTAAATCCCGACTACTTGACTGCCCGTACAAATTTAGGCATCTAAAAGTTTAGGGAAAACAACAAAGTAAACTCTGGGTCAGTCATGGGACTGGTGTGAGTAAAACAGTTTAAACAGGTATATGAACAAGTAAACGATATCTCATAAGACCACGCCGCAGAACGGAACGGGTTTTTCCCTTATGAGAATACAAAATATCTTTATATCAAAACCTTTTGATATTACAATAATGTCTATCAACCACAAAATAATAATCATCTAGTAGAAACGCTTTCATCTCACGTTCTACATATATAGTATACAATCAAAACCGCAAGCACGTATTGGGTAATGGGTTTCCAACTATGACAAGGTATGGAACCACCTTTCGATCAGTGTACTCTAGGAACGATACACTGAAGTTCAACAAGAACATCTTGTAACTCAGCCACACATGACCGACCACGCATTTTGCTTGAGTGTATCGAATGTATATCACCAACGGTTGGGATCAGCAACCGTTTCCCGTATATATATGAGACAGCATTGATAGATTAAAGAAGCAAATGAATATTCTCCAGATAGGTGATTATACACCCTACTTCGGTGCGACCGACTTAGCCATGCTGCCTGCCCGATTTCTGTCATTTACCGGATGATGAGGCTTGAGGTTACGCTTTATCATCACATCAGATTCACTTCGAATGTCACATCGTCAGATTCATTAGAATCACAAATTGACTTTCACAACCATACATTATGTGTTAGATAAGAGAAGTTTCCTCCTCCGCTTCCACTCTTGGTAAGGTTGGGGAAATCAGTGTATGTGATTTTTCTGGAAATACTCTGTCAGACCTTCTTCCATACATGCCATCCAGGAATAGGATGAACCGAAGACACTATTCAGTACATCCATCTTAGGCACTGTTATCTAAGACTTATACAATAGCCCTTGCACTTTACTCCGCCTTCAATTATCTTTGGCATATATGATTCGCAACGCTTATGCCAATACAGAGTGGTTCATTGGATAATAATCCAACCGGTCTCTCCATATTAACAACGTTAAAATGGTCAAAACTTTGATAGTCTGTGATTTAACTATCAAAGAAAAATACGTGTGCAAACAATGATATTATTTCCAAATGGAAATTCTATCGATCAATCATCAATCATATATATATATATATTTATATATATATATATGTATATTCATATTTCCCTATTTTCTATGTTTAGAAAATATATGTTAACACTGGAAAACATTTCCATTTCTAATCCATATTTCCAATTTCGATATTTGGTTACGTTTCTGATTCTATTTGGGAAAAACATTTCCAAATCTTCTTTACTTGGATTTAAATTGATGTTTAAATCAACATCGCGACGACAACTCGAACCACTATACTTATTTACTAAATTCACTTAACAACTTTCACTCTCGAACCTTAACCATTTCTAAATTAAAAATTCAATCAATCAAGTTGGGGTATAGCTACCTCTCAGACCTTAACTGAACAACATTTCAAATCTCGAAATAGGCTAAGTTCATGTTTTAACTTTTTAACACTTCCTTACGAAACTCCTTTCGAATAAACTATATTCGAAAATCCTTTAAACTCTATTTGTTTAACTCTAATCGATTTACTCTTTTAATTCTATTTGAATAAACTAAATTCGATCAACTCATTTTAACTTGGTTCGAATAACTAATATTCGATAACTCCCTTTATTTCTATTCGAATAAACTATATTCGATTTACTCATTTGATTTAACTAATATCGATTAACCCCATCGAATAACTAAATTCGATAAATCCTTGGAATAAACTATATTCGATAACCCCTTCGATTACACTAATTATCGATAACTCCTTCGATTAACTAATAATCGATAACTCCTTCGATTAACTAAAAATTGATAACTCCTTCGATTAACTACTAATCGATAACTCCTTCGAATAAACTATATTCGATAACTCACTTCAATTAAACTATATTCGATATCTCACTTCGATTAAACTAATAATCGATAAATCCTTCGATTTACTAATGATCGATAACTCCTTCGATTAACTAATAATCGATAACTCCTTCGATTAACTAATAATCGATAACTCCTTCGAATAAACCATATTCGATAATCTCCTTTCGAATAAACGATATTCGGTAATCTTCCCTTTTGTATAAACTAAATTCGATAATTCCTTTTCGACTAAATCTAATCGATTAACTCTAATTCGATTTACACTATTAAATTACTCTATTTGTTTAACTCTAACTAGTTAACTCTAACTCTAACTGGTTAACTCTAACTGGTCAACCCTAACTGATTAACTCGACTAATTCAGCTTAACTTGATTTAACTCCTATCGAATAACAAATATTCGATTTAACTCCATTTGAAAAATTCTATTTGATTAACTCTAGTTGGTTAATTCTAATTGGTTAACTCTAACTCTAATCGATTTACTCTTATTCGAGAACCCCTATTTGATAACGTTTATTCATTTATAAAGATTTACTTTTAGTAACGGTTCTGCACTTTATAAATGTTCTCTTTAATGATGTTACTTCACTTATACAAGTGTTGTGTATCCATTCTATTTAAACCTATCGGTGTTAAAACCAATATCTCTTCTCTATATAAGTTCAGACTTATATATTCCATTTATCGAATGATAAATATATAATTTAATTTATAAACTATTATTTATAAATTAATCTTTTCTATTTATCTGTTAAAACAGATTTCCATTTCTGTTCATTTCCTAAATATTCCTTTGGTTTAATTCTATTTATTTATCAAATAAATATCCCTTTGATTTAATCCTATTTATTTAACAAATAAATATCTCCTTTTAATCCTATTTATTTAACAAATAAATATCTCCTTTTTCCTTTATTTATTCCCTAAATAAATAAATAATCCCATTTATTCTATTTGTAACTGTTTTACAAATATCTCCTTTTAAATCCTATTTGTAAATGGTTTTACACATATTTACTTTTCAATTTCATTTGTAAATGTTTTACAAATGTTTTCCTTTTTATTTGTTTACAAATAATTTCCTTTATACTTGTTTAACAAATATTTCCTTTATATTTGATTTCACAAATATATCTCCTCTATGTTATTTTACAAATATATTTCCTTTACATTTGATTTCACAAATATATTTCCTTTATATTTGTTTTACAAATATATTTCCCTTATATTTGATTTACGAATATATTTCCCTTATATTGATTTACAAATATATTTCCCTTATATTTGATTTAGAAATATATTTCCCTTATATTTGATTTACAAATATATTCTAACTCTTTAAATTCCCGGAAAAAATCGCCATAACTTCCTTTGTAACGGGAGCATCGGGAAATTCCCCAAACCGCCACACAGGCGTTTCCATTCAAAAAGAAAATTATTTGAAATTATTTTCCTTCTAAATATCTCTTGTTTATAAATATTCAAATTTATAAATATTTCTTATTTATAAATATTCCATTTAAAAATATTTTATTTTCACTATCACTTTGAAAATTCCGTTAACAACGTTCTGGTATGTTATGGTATTTTAACATATCAAATTACGATGTCTAATCTCGTCCATACACACACAATCAACAACAGGTTATAATTCACATCATATATTAAAATATATGAAAAACAATAAAATAACTGTTGAGGAATCCAGTCGGATTCCTCCAACCTGTTTTCCTGCATCCACAGATATTACACAACATGATTGTCATCACTTTCAGCTCAATATGAATTATTCTAATAAACAAAATCAATATATAACTATCTAACTGTTTATATATTATATATATATAATATTTCATTAACTGACTAGCAATTCAATCAACGGTCAACACACAGTCAATCAGACAATTTCTAACAGTTCTAAAAATACAACATGAAATTATAAACTGTTCAGAGTTAGTGAGATTTACTCACTTTGGCAGTTCATCGTTAAAGAACAATAAACTGTTGTTTGATTTGAATCATACAGTTTATTTCGCCGTAAATTCAAACTAGCCCCAATCCACTTTCAGGCAGTTCCATTGTGGAGCTCCTTTCCATACGGTCCTAACGGATCCAACCGTTCGAAATTCTGATCACGTATGTAAGAGATATTGATTTTACAACTTAGTATACACAATTGAATAGTTTAAATTTTAAATACTCCTTTGTTATTGGGCCTCACCTTGCAAACATCGATCCACCCACTCCCTTAAAAATGCGGACCGTATGCTTTCTTCCCCCAAACACAAAACATCGCGAGCTCCAGTACATAGACCCCAAACTCCACGTTGACCTAGACTTTGACCATCTACCACCGTCACTTCGGTCACCAACGCAGGGCGCTACCACCACCGAAGATCATCCCTTCAATCACACTATCACCTCAACCCCACTGGTACAACTCGAACTCCTGGTTCGTCGCGACATCTTCTCGAAAGCACAGTGACTTGCGACGGTTTTTTTGGCACCGATTTCCACTAAAGAATCAGGCGCAGATGCTAATGAGGATGTTTAACTCAAATCCATACTCGAACCCTTACATCAAGGCTTTAATTTCATGATTCACCTAACCCTAGGTTCCACTGTAAAGTGTCGAAACCACAAATGAATGCGTCGCACCCAAGAAAAGCTATACTATATTGAAGCAAATCCTTCCCGCAACTCCTCCATGTGGATATTTGAATTTATAGATTTTTGTTTGGATTGATCTTAATTTTCAAAGATTGAACATTTACTGGAGATGGAAAAATATGAAGACGGCGGATTTTCTGAAGTTGGAATTAGGTTTAAGGGTTAAGGGGTGGTATTTATAGGGGACAAAAATATCTAGATATTTTTTAAGATATTTTTCTTTATCACTTTATATTCATCTCTGCACTATAAAAATCCGTACGATCACATATGATACCTAAAAATCACGAAACAGGACATGTAGCTAGAGTTCGACATTACGGTCCTGAAGAAACTGGTTTCGTCGAATTCCGACTTCGTATGCTCACACAGTGTATTTTTAACCATCAAAATACTGGCTGTTTTTCACTTTAAAAATCTGTACGGTCACACAGTGACTCTAAAAATCACGGAAACTGACATCTAGCAATAATTTAACATTGCGGATCCAACAAAATTAGTTTCGTTAAATTCCGAATTCGTTTGCAAAAGTGGCTATTTTTAAAGCTCTGGATGACCCTTTTAAATATATAAATATATTTAAATATAATTAAATTTAATATTTAAAAATAAATATTATCTTATATATTCACAACAGAATATCATACAGCTCCACTGGGATTTATAACTCGATATTTCAAATCTGGGTCAACCCGATATTCGATTTATACTGAAATTCTTTTTTAAAATATAAATAATTCCTTTATAAATTATAAAGGAATTCCACAGCGAGTTTTCTAAAATTTGATTTGGACATATCTCAAAATCTACATGACGAAATCCCGATTTTTCTCTTCCACTAGAAAGATATACTCCACCAGCTCCACGCGTTTCTTGTTTCACAGAAATCCGGCTTAAAATGAATCATGTGCATTCAGTTGAAGTTCAAATCGCCAAATCGTGAACTGCAGCGCCATTTCAAGCTCGATTTTAATTATAATATAATTATACGTTCAAACTGTCGTCGATTGAATATATTCGTCAATATAATTCAACTCTAAGCTGAATTAAATCTAAGGGATGACCCAGTTCATAGAATATTGTGATTTCCAATATTTTTTTATTATTCCTGAATTAATTATATTATTTAATTATTTAATTTAATTAAATATTCCATATTATTTTATTAAACCTCTATTTAATTCATTACATCACGATATATATATAATTAAATAAATTAATTATAATACCCTTGACAATGCGGGTCATTACAGCATGAAACTCTCCTGAAATGAAAATAAATATTCATTTACAAATCGGACAATTTGTTTATGTACACACATTTAATTGATATTGATTGGGACGATAAATTTTACACATTGCCCAACTACACAAATAATATTCAGTATTTGTTGGCTGAAACCTCACACGGGTATCGAGATGATATTTGACGTACCCTAATCCCAATTGTTTAGTTGTACGTTAATCGATTGATTAACAGACTGTTGTAAGCATTAATTATTTATATTTAATGCTTATGCAGTTGTGTAATGCACTTTGGATGATGGTTGATTGTGTATCATTATTGTTGTGACATGTGTTGTATGAAATCCATATAACTAAATTTTATGGTAATTGATTGGGTCTGATTCTAATTCAGAAAGAACGAATATTTTAAAATAACAAATTTTTTAAAATAATGAATATTTTAAAATAATATTCAATAAAGGATTAAAAAGTGAATTTGATGTCCGATTTTGGATGGACACAAAAATATTGAAATGTGTGAGTTGATTAGATTTGCGTCATTTTAACACGAATAATATTTATATCGATTTTATTCATTTTTATAATGAATATCAGAGAGGAAATGATTTCAAAATCAGATATTTTGAAAATATTATCATTTAAATATTATAATGATAAGGACTATTCAATTTTGATTTAAAATTGAAATGAAAGTGGGAATCGTTTTAAAACAAATTTATAAACGATTTATAAAATACGTTTTAAATGGAAATCGATGAAATATATATTTAATGGCCTGAATAGAACGCGCTGCACCGCGATTGTTCGCGAATTTCGACCATTGACTTCGAATTGATATTACGGGAGATCCGACCGTCGGATTCTCCTAAAATCAGAACCGCTGGATTCATATTGAAAAGATCTTTCCAAGAATATAAGAGATTTGAATTCTAACAGTTGGATTTGGAATTATGTCCAAATCAAATTTGGAAAAGGTCATTGTAAATGCAGTTCGATGATCGTTTATGGAAATCGACCGTACGGGCCTTGATGAAATTATTAAAAATATTAATAATTTGTGTAAAATCATAATACATGATTTGGAAAGAGTTGGGATGAAAAATTCCATATTTGAAAACATAAAAACATTTTTTTTTATCAAAATGAACTAGTTATTAACTAGAATATTAATCCAACGTTTTTAAATAAATAAATTGGATTTGAAATGGTTTTAATACAACCAGAAATTTCCAATATATGAGTTGGTATGGATTTGAATAGAAATCATCTCTGGAATATTTCGATATTAGATTCCGTGACTATATGGATATTGTGGAGGAATTTGGAAGATAGATACATATCATTATTCCACATACGATATGCGTTGGTTTCAGAATTTGATATTGAATATAAGCCGATATAATTTCTATTTAGAGCCTTATATTTAATATCAAAGTGGTTTATGGGTTTGTCGTGAATGGTGTCTTAAATAACATTGTTCTTAACCCCCATGTGAAAAGAATAAATCTTTTAATGAAGATTATTAGAGTTTCCAAATATATTTGGTAATTGGAATAAAATGGAATGTGAATTGGGTTTATTGTGAGTTGTGTTTTTAACGACATTTGTTCTTTAACTCGATTAATAGAGAAATGTGATTTGAAATTTACAAATCTTTTTATTAAGATTTAATGTAAAATTTCCAAAGTATAGTTTTCCAATTTAATAAAATAAATTGGGATTAAATGGAATTCGATTTGGTAATAATCGAAGTGAGTTTCTGTGGAGGAAGATTGTTAATATATATGGAATTTTTCGTTATTCCATTTATATTATTAGTCGAATACGGAAATTGATATCGATTTTATATTGATCTGTTTTCCGTGAAGATTCCACATTTAATGGAATGTGATTTTGGGTTTATCGTGAACTGTGTTTTAAATGACATCGGTTCTTTAACCCAGTTAAAGACGGGATTACATGTCTAACATTGTATTTCAAACTGTATTTTTGATCTCTGCTAAATATATATCTGTTTGGTGGCGAAGAATTTATTCTCTTGCTTAACACCCTTCTCTGAGACGTACAAGCTAAGAGGTTATATATTGGCAGAAATCAGTTATACGGTGTAGATTGTCGATGTGACATGTTTGGGTTTCCCAAAGTTAAATAATCATTAAATAATGATTTATGAGATTAAAACTAAGTGGAGTTCTAATGAATCTTTAATTAGATTGAAATGAGAATGTGATAATTTAAATTATCAAATTTAGAAAATGATCGGGAATGGAGTACCACCAGTTTTGCTCCAAGTGATAGTTAAATCTGTAATTAGATTTTAATAGGAAATGGTAATTAATTTTTATCGATAACACCGTTGTGTAAGATATGGAGTATTACCAGTTTTGCTCCATGGGATGAATAGGTTGGGATTGGGATAATAAAAGGAATGATTATTTTGGTATGGCTCGTTAATCTCAAATAGTTGGATAAACCTTAATTTGGTTTAGAATTGAAAAGATAATGAAATATTTTGAAATGATATCCAAAGGAAGATTAAGGAATAAATTTAAAAGAATTTATCTTTGATAAAATTAACGGGAACCTTTCCCTAAAGATGGGAGTATTTGAATAAAAGAATATTCTGGATTGGAATGAGGCGTACATTGTGTTTTTATAGCACTTGATTATAAGATACGTGAATTATTCGGAAAGGCCAGGTTTATACCCATTTTGAATAATTGATTCGACGATAAGTCGACGGTGAAGACGGTGGTTGAAGATCAGAGTTATTCACGTCATTTGGATGATTACTGATGTCTTGATTGGGTTGTACACCAAAGACAAAGTAATAAGTGGTGATTGTCCAAACGTACTTGGAGATCGACTAGATATGCGAGGACCTCTCTCCTGTATTGGACATATGGGATGAGGAATAAGGTGCCTCCGTTTACAAATAGAAGCTTCACAATGTTGAAGCTATGGGTGGTGATACAAAGGTTTGGGGTGCTAAACTTGATGCAGCATATATATATATAAGAATTGATGTGGGGATGGCATGGCAAAGCACTCCGAGACAATGGTTCGACGCTGTGGCCGTGTAAGTTTTCGCTTGTCTGCTTCAGTGTTAGGTCTGGTGGTGATGAAGATAACAGGAGAGTGATGAATGAAGTTAATAATAATATCTGAAGTGCTTGTGATGAGGTGTTATGGCTGGATCTAGAGATGTTGATGATGATTCTTTGGTGCCTGGTGCAATGTGTCATGATATTTTACATGGAGAGTAATATCCCTTGGAATCAATGAGAGATGCCTTCCGGTCATTTTTGTCACGTCAGATGGCTTTTATTCGCACTAAGCATTTATGGACCTTGGATTTCTGGATGCATTTATTTCACATGAGAATTTTGGCTGGAGAGCTCAAGAACCAAAGTGGCGCATTGTCCCTGATTACTTTAGTGAAACTGAGACGAAAGTGATTGAAGAGGTTCTTGGCACAAACCCTAGACAATTTTTAGAGATGAATTCATTAAAGCAGTGCACTCCTTATAGAGAGACTATTCAGGACATGAATACTTTTGAGGACATTGTTGATGCATACTTGGAAAATCTACAAGCGACTGTGGTGATTCCAGCTATTGAATGTACGCTTTAATTCTGCTTCAGAAATTTGCATCTAATGTACGTGAAGGAAAGATTCCCAAAAATAGCTGCAGTTTGGTGTGCCATGGAGACATCCATCTCGAAATGATGATCTTGCTTCAGACCTGAAGGGGGCGATAATTTAGTTGATGGACTTCGTTCGATCTTTAGTCAATGTCAAATTCGGGATGAATTATCTCGCTGATTTTACCCTTGAGATTTTAGATGACCCTTCCGCGGTAGCTCTTATGAAGGTTGGTATACTGTACTCTCAGAGAGAACCATCTTTCCTACGGCTAATCACACGTGCTATTGGATGATGCCTTGCTAGATGGCTCATCCATGAAAAGTTGCAGATGGGCTTTCATGATTATTTACCATATTTATGGAAAAGGCTTATACGTGGTAGGAGTTTGACATTTGATGAAAGAAGTTGGATATAAATATACTTTAAGATATCACTGCAAATAAGTGTTTCAGCTGATTGATCTAGAAGGGAGAAATGGAGTTTGATAGCCGAGGCAGTTTGTTGGAGAAATGGGACAGTTCGTTGAGCTTCGTGAAGCAAGGTGGTCATTTCCTGGAGTTGGCTGGAGGGAATGAAGTTGCAGAAGTGATTTCAAGTATTGGATTTTTGCGAAGTGAATGGTGTACTTGGTTGGAGGAGGTGTAGTGTTGTTTGGCAATGTGATATTGAGGTTAATGGAATGGTTGTTGCAATGCAAGTTTGGATGCAGTTGTGGTGTATGAGTGGTTTTCTAGTGAACCGTTTGATCAAGATTTGAAAGAGCTCGGTTACTGTTGGTTTGGTGATAAGTTTGACATAGTGGATGAATTCAGATCTAGGATCAAGTGGCAGCTTGGATGAATTGATGCTGCACCATTAGCAGCTTCAAAAGAATAAAAAGATTGTTGTTGAGATGAACAATAGTTGTAGTCATGTTAGTCCAGTCGCTGAACTGAAATTGGCAGAGAGGAGATACGGGTTGGTTGTGGTGCAGTGTTTGGTGACAGTGATATGGTATTGTGATGGATGAAGTCAGTTTTAGTGATAAAGTTTCCATGACACATGTCGATATGGATGATATGGTTATGATTATGTTTGCTGTTGGTGGCGCATCGACGGAGTTTAGACATGTCGTATGATTAAAAGATGAAGGTGGAGAATGAGGTAATGAAGTTGTTGGTTGACAGAGAGATTTCGTAGTTGGATATTGGAGTTGTGCGATAACCTTGAATTTGAATGGTGAGTGTTAGCTGATGAAGAAGGAAGTTTTGGTTGAACGACTGCAATTGATAAGAGCTTCATGTGAAGAGGCTGGAGCTCAAACCAAAAACGGAGAAGATCCAGGTGACACAGAAGCATGTGTGGAAGTGGCAATAGCATCACGAGAAGGCTGATCAAGATGCATATGTGCATGAAGTATATCAGCAATCAGAGAATGTGCATGTGAAATAGCAAGAGTAGAGGCCAAGCTTAATACAAGAGGTGTAAAAGTGGCAAGAGCATATGTAAAAATAGCATTTGAAGCAAGTGGAACTTGAGTTGTAGGCAAAGTGGATGTTTAAATTGGAGGTTCTACAGACTCTACATGGGTTGTGGTGTGTTTGGATTTGCTGGAGAGGATGGTTGGATGTACATAGAGGTGGTAGAGGGATTCAAGAAAGATTAAAAAAAAGAGGTATCCGATGAGGATTTGCTGAGGTGAAGCATGTAGCAGTTGGTGATTGTAGGGGTATGGTGTTTGGAAATGATGTTGGTAGCAGTTGGCGATTGTAGGGGTATAGTGTTTGGAAGCGATGTTGGTTGGTCGTGGTGATGTGCGAGTGTTGTGTATTTTGGGTGAAGACATTTGGAGTAGGAATTGTTGTTGTTATGTGGAGGTTGATCAGTACGTGACAAAAGCATATGTTGATTCTGCAGTGAAACTTGTGTTGAAATGCATAAAATGGTGTTGATGTTAAGTGTATGATCAACAGTAAAATTAGTGGATTGAGTGATTGTCTAAAGAGGTTGTGTATGCGGATGTAATTTATGTGAATGATTGAGTGAAGAAGAATTGCAGCAAAGATGCATTGAGAAGAGAAAGCATGAGCTAGCTTGCTTGTGTGGAGATGATGTGAGTATAAAATAAAGACGAAGAAAGGTAGAATTTCGGTTACGGTGTTGGATATTTATTGAGCACTCAAGAGGAACTATTTGAGAATATGTCTATAAGAAGATAGACATGTCTACATGTGAAGTAGGCTGAGTGAGAAAGATTTGGTTTTGTGTCATCCAACAAGTAAGAAAGAAGAGTTGCGGTTCTCACTTGTTCGGGGATGACATATACAAGGGAAGACCAGAATGGAGAGGTCATTGGATCCCTTAGAGGAAACCAAGAGTGTCTGTTGATGGCTAAAGTACCAACCAACGTGAAACAGTTGAGCATGTCCAACCAGGTAGAGATGAGATTTGTGACCGAGTTCGTCTATACAAGACGGTGAAGAAATTGAGAAGCGCGATTCATTGATTTGTAAACTGCATGTTAGCACATTCAGTTTAAGGGAGAGAATGTTAGGAATACTTTTGTTGTTGTCCTAGTCTTTGGCTCTAACAATAAGATAGTGCAACATATTTTACGTTATCACCAGGTCCTTAGATTAGTTCTCAGGAGATCCTACTTTTATGTTTAGATTTATATACTTGCCTATTTAATAGGCTGTTTATTTCGTGAAAAAGTAAGTAGTTCTTTTCTTTTTAATTACAACCTTTCTTCTTTCCATTTTTATTCTAACATGCATTAGGTATATATTGGAATATATGTTTTTCCTTTGAATTGTTTTAACTTCAAATCTTAGTAAATGTTTCTTTCCAGATAGCTATACACTCTTAGTAGTGCATGTAGTTCCGTTATATATTAAGTTGAATGCACATAACTATCATTTTGTGACAGTTCTATCATGTCTGATTGTCAATGCAAAATAAACTGAATGATAATGTGTTGAATTATTTGTATTTGTTTTAACTACATTTATAAGTTTTTTCTTTTGATGAAATGGCGGTCCTAATCATGAGGAAACCCATTGTTATTTGTTAAATACTAAATCAAAAGCCATCAACATGACCTGGCATATGTAGAATGTCGAGTGTAAACCATCACATGGATGGTCGAAAAAGGGGATGAAACCAAAAATAAATGATAACAGTAACATGTATATGGCGACTTATACAACAAAAGAAATAGTTTATTGTGATCAACTGTTGGATAATGCATTCCATGTTTGGGCTTTTAAAAAGCCGTTCTAATGCATGCTTTAGATTTTGTTCAGAGTACTAGACCAAATGCAATGATCTAAAGATGGAAATACACTGTAGAATAAGGTTATATAGAAAATGCAGGACGGATTATGGGATAGGCTGAAGCTACACAGATTAAATTGAACAATAGAAGAAGCGAGACAACATTAATATCTACTTTAGAAAGGTGAAGGAGAGAAGTAAGAAGAGACCTAATGATGCAAAGACCTTCATTACTTCCACTGGTTGGATGCTTTGCATAGAAGCAATGGCTTTGGTTGCAGTGCTGGCGAAAAATGTTGGGTTCAGATTCCAAGCCATCATAGCATTGTGATTTGTCAGTCCAATTCTGGAGGTTCAGGCGGCATGACCATTGTAAAATAAGCACAATTATACATCTTTTGTCTTGATCACCTATTAACTTAAATTATTTTCTAATTTATATTTGCATAAAAGTTGAAAATCAACATTGAACTGTTAGAATTTGATATAAAGAGGAGGAGGGAGACTAAACACAGAATAATTTAATGACTATGTTGTTCTTACTTGCTTACTTACTTACGTACAAAATGACCACCTATATATATATATATATATAGGTTTACATGACAGTTCACATACTAATAGACACCACTTATTAAATAAACACAAACTTTCATATGATTGTTAAAACATAAAGACACAACACATTACGAACTGACACTTTGACTTCGTACCTAATATTAAACAAAGATAAATTTCACATTATGTTTCCAACAATTGACAATATTGATTTATCCATAGATATTAAGTGTGAAAAAATAAAAATAAAAATCAGTAACATATTCTTCTAGAGATGGTATTTATGGCTTTAAAAAACAAATTTGACAAAAATATGCTAAATAATCATTAAAGGGTTAAGCTATAAAAAATAATGGAAATGATAAGCAAATGATTCATAAGGAGAGTCATGTGGATTAATGCAAAAATAAGTATTCAACAATCTAAATTGATGTTCCATTAATTTAACTGAAGAAACACTTGCATAAAGATATTTTGTGGCACGTGAGGAATGACAGTTATGTCTGAAGCTAGGTATAACATGACAATACTTTGATCGGTTCTAAGAGATTACAAAATTAACCTTGGGTACGATGGGAACCAGATTCATTTTTTCTAACACCTAAATAAGCAAATAAGGAATAGTTAACAAGGCATTCCACACATAATTTTGTATTATTATGCATGTAAACTGAAAGGGACCGATAAGTTGCCATATAAAACTTTTTATGATTATTAATAAAAGTGCTTAACCACTAAAAATTCTTCATTGACCAAGATCTTGGCTTTAATGTTTTTCTGGAACCAGCTGATACGGTCAATAGAGGGAAATAGGAGGAGAGAACAATCAGGAAGAAGAAATACAGTTTAAGAAGAAGAAGACATGGTTGAGAAATGGAAACAGAGAGAGATTTTGCAACATTTTCTATATGTCCTTTTCATTAGTAAGATGGCACCTATATACAGCTATCCTTACAACAACTTTAGGCGGCAAAACAAATACGGAAAAATTAAAAAGTTACTTTATGGCGCCATTAGCATTAGTCCAAATACCACTGAGGTAACTTTGCCACTTTTATTGGATGTGCAACAGCTTCGTGTGCACCATTGTTGATGTGTATCACCAGCTTAGTACAAAGAAGAGTTAGTTTAATTATATCAATAAAAATGGTGATGGATTGATTATTACATTTCACGGTATATTATTTGAATTTGATTTTCCAAACTATACCACCACCAAACTACTATATTTCATAACTCTGCTCATTGGCTGTTGTGCCACATCACGAACTTTTCGGTCTAAGTCACTGACAAAACATGAACATATAGAGCTTAATTTCCTATTTTCAATAATTCACATTTGGAAAAACACAAAGTATGTAGGTCTATAACCATATCCAAGCATTAAATTTTGTACCTCTTTCTTTGTAATTGACAATCGTACAAATGTTTGGAAAATGTGAATAATCCAGGCAATAGGCGCATTGCCTTGGATTCCTATGTGATAACCTACATAGCAACCCAGGATTCAAGTTTTCAGATTATAACTAGAAGCAGGAATGAAGATGTACGGTATGCAATCATGACTTTCCAAAGCACCCACTGCACTCTCTAATATATTGCATGCTTCACAAATCTTTTATTGAAACACTAACGGATTAGTCAAGGCCAAGGACCTCCATTTTGCCTTAATTTTAACCACTTCCGTGAGACAATTCCATGGAGCAACACCAATCTATCATTAGACACAGGACCGGCTCATATCTTGCTGTAGCTTTCACTATCTGCAGTGGAAATCTTTCTTACTTGAATACCAATTAGATCATGATTTACTGAAGTTACCTCTTTTTTTCTTAGAATTTCATTTAGTAGTCTCACCATGAGTCACCCGTCATGTTTCTTACATCA
This sequence comes from Allium sativum, assembly GCA_030737875.1. NCBI lineage: Eukaryota > Viridiplantae > Streptophyta > Magnoliopsida > Asparagales > Amaryllidaceae > Allium > Allium sativum. The sequence goes on along the minus strand of CM060922.1, from coordinate 20,073,525 downwards.
CAACCTATTGATACGGGAGCCTTCATTACAGCCCAAATACTAAAGTGTGCATGATAAGCCTGCTAAGTCCTACCACCGTTACCAGCTTTAACATACCAAGATTGTTCCATACACCAGGTCCTGCATGTGATGCCCACTTATCATTAGATTTGCAATAGTTTTCATGCTAGCTCGTTTATCATTTATATCTACTGTTGTATGCCAAATATTACAACATTCTTTGTAAACATTCTGTTTTATTACCAAATGCTTTGTAAACTATTCAACTTTTTTGAGTAACTTTTGCTAGATGGTCTTGTTCTACAGTGGCATTATTCTGTAGCTGATGTTTGACATGAAGTTTATTTCAGGAATCAATTATCTTGCAAGTTTAGTATTTGATAAATTAATGCTAAGAGCTCGCCTATAGACAAGTCAATATTACTCTTTTACAAATAAGTCTTTCAATATATTAATTTATTATAGAAGTGTTGACAGACCTCAAGATTTAATTACTCAATGTTTGAGCATTCTACTAAAGATCTAATTTTATATTGTATTGTCTGAAAATATCAATAATAGTATGTAGTGTTTTACTTTAATAAACTCATGTCAAATTTATGCATCTACTGAATACAAACATAATAATTCATGTCGATGAACTACGTTGTAAATGGTAAATAGAAGGATGAACTACATTGTAAATTAACAACTACACTGAAAAAAATTAGAAAAAACAGTACGATGTCCTACCATATTTATGCAGCACCAACCCATGTTCCACAATATTCATGCGAAGGCCTTATACCCATTACAAGAGCTATCACTTATGAATCTCAGTTATCTACTGGAACCAATTTACTTGGTATAAATTCATGGTAACAACTAACAAATTATGTGGCATATGTGGAATGTTTATTCAAATGGTGCATGCCAGAAGTATTGACTGATATATTACACTAAAGAAGATCAAATTTCACCCGTAAATAATCAAATTACTAGGGCTATCAACGGATACTTTTGAATACGGATAGTGCTATATCCATATATGCATCCGAAATTATTTTTGGATATCGGATATCTATATCCGCGGATATAGACTGGTATTGGATAAATATTTTATCCGTTAACGATTGATAGTTAAAGAAACATAAATTAAAATATTGGGTTTAACATGATACTTTTTAAATGTCACAAATTATAAAAGTATAGAAAATCAATAAATATAGTGATTATAAATAGTTTTGAGCAGTTAATATGCATCAAATGCATAAAACATAAACTATTAACTTAAGAAAATAATAAATTATCATCATTTATTATGTTTTTTTTGGCAAGGCCGATGGGGTTGGGTGAACCCCTACCACTTTATTAATGTACCGGAGAAAAACAAAAAGATATACAACACACACAAGACGACGTAGTAACACGGTACATTAACACGGGAAGACAACACTAAAAACACGTATTTACTTTTGGCAGGACAGCTCAGGCCAACCTCGGCAAAATGCCCGGATCGAAAGTGAAGTTCAGAAGCTTTAAACCATTCTGAACGTTGGCCTTGACGCATGCTTTCAAATTTTCATTGCTTTTGGCTTCAGCTTGGTTGAATGTCCTAGTATTCCTCTCACGCCAAAATGAGCTGACAACTTTCTTTAGGGTATAACAAAGTATTATGCCTCTGCTTAACTTCTTACTTGTCATCCTCTCAAGATTACTCCATTTCGTGTTATAATCCTGAGAAGCTCCACTGAAAATTGCTGAATGTTTCACTTCGTTCCATATGTTGTAGGTAGTATTGCATTCAAAAAATAGGTAATGTATGCATTCTTGTTGCATATCGCACATCACACAAATTTGCTCTACTTGCATTCCCCGTTGGAGTAGTTTATCTTTAGTTAGCAAGGCTTTGTTCAAGACTTTCCAAAGCGTCATGTTTTCCTTGGCGCTATTATCCCGACACCAAATCTTCTTGTTCCATTTACATTTCCGCAAATTGTTATAACCTGATAACTCGCGGTACACATTACTAATTTGAAACGGTTTTTAATCTTTACTCCACTGTGTGATACATTGTCCGCTGTCACCAACTTTGAGTTGCCAAGCATCACCCCAGCACTGGTTAATCCGTGCAACAGAACATGTAGGAAAGTTAATAAGGTTGTTGGTGATATATTGACTGACATCGGCATTCCTACACACTCCTGAAACTTCAATTTCAATGTCATTCAGTGCATTACATAAAATATACTCATTTTTTAGCCAAGGGTCATACCAGAGCTTCACTTTAGCATCATTGGTCACTTTGTATGAGAAAATAGGGAGTACAAGACTTCTCAGCCTAAAGATGCTCCTCCAAATCCAACTTATATTTTGAGGCTGTTGCATTGTCCAAAAGTTCCGGTTTTTGACTACATGAATTTTCGACCATCGGACCCATAAGCTATCGCATTCATTAAGGGAATTATCCTTGTGTTTTACAAAAGCAATTTTAGTCCACATAACTAAGTTGACGATGCCGAGTCCCCCATTACATACAGGCTTTTCAATTGCTCTAAAAGAAACAAGGGCGTGATATCTTCCCTCGATTTTTCCTTTCTAGAATTACCTCATAAACGCAGAGCGGATCATTTTAGTTACCATTGAGGTAAAACAAACGTCCGAGCCCAATACACTTGCATGGAGAAAGCCACTAATTTAATTAAAGTTAGTCGTCCGGCTTGGCTCAACAATCTATTCGTCCAGTAGGACATACGTGCTATAATTCTTGTATAGAGGGGCAAACACTGAGAAGAAGTTATTCTGGCCGAAGAGAGCGGAAGGCCTAGATAGGTAATAGCATCTGTACGACATCTCAAGCCGGTTCTATCACTTAAGTCGTTCACTTGCTGGCTGGATAGACCAGCGACCATCATCTCAGATTTTTGAAGATTGACTCTTAGCCCAGTCATCTGGTGGAACTCATCGAGTGTTTGTAATATGGTGTCAGCAGTAGTATGGTCCGGAGTGCAAAAGGTAACGAGGTCATCGGCGAACATCAAGGACGATACCCTCGGCTCTTCACAATGCAGGTGCAGCTTAAATGTGCCAAGATCGATCTTCTTATTCAGCATGCGTGTCAGCACTTCCATTATCAAAATAAAAATATACGCAGACAATGGATCACCCTGTCTAACCCCTTGCTTGCTTTCAAAAAATCCCACCATCGATCCGTTCAATTTTATAAAGAACATAGGCGTAGAGAAATAAGAAAAGATCCAGCTAACAAAATGTGATGGAAAGTTCATAAAACTCATTACCCTGACGATAGAATCCCATTGTAACATGTCAAAAGCTTTCATTATATCTAGCTTGAACATTGCTCTCATGCTTTTATTTCGATTTTTATAACCGTTCAGCAACTCGTGAGACATGAGCATATTCTCTAATATACTCCTTCCAGCGAGGAAAGTCGCTTGATTGGATGATATGATCGATGGAAGGACCGTCTTTAACCTTGTTGCAATAACTTTGGAGATGCATTTGTAGATGGTGTTACAGCAAGAAATCGGACGGTAGTCGGTTACTCTAGTTGCATTCTTTATCTTCGGGATAAGAGCTATATTTGTACAGTTGTAGGATTGATTCATTTAGGCCGTCTTGAAGAAATGTCTTATAGCAGTGCACACTTCCAGATGAATACTGTTCCAGCATTTTTGGTAGAAGAACGCATTAAATCCATCCGGACCAGACGATGAGTTACTATTAAGCGAGAACATAGCTCTTTTAATTTCTTCATTCAAAACTTCTTCACATAGAAATTGATAATCATCTCTTGAAAGTTTAGGAAGAACATATGGGTCAATTAGTTCTAGCGTAGGAATGAAGACGTCCTTATTACCAAGCAGGTCTGTAAAATGTTTGAGGAAAGCGTCTTCCACATCAGTAGGATTGGTAGCAGTGTTGCTAAGATTGTCCACAATACACACTATATTTTCTCTATATTTCTTATCTTTCAAAGGGGCATGGAAAAATGCGCTATTATTGTCACTTTCAAGGTTCCACTTCTGTCTTGGCTTTTTCTCAGTCATTGCATCTTCGATTTTGATTACCGCCATATATTGATTAGATATATATGTCTCCATACTAGAGTGCACAGGGGTAGACGTGTCGTTCATCATTTGTATCTGAATTTCTTCAAGCTTCATTCTCCAGTAATGAGATTGTTTGCTACCATTCCCGTATTTTTTCTTCGCCCAATCTTTAAGCATGGGGGGAGGTAAGTTGTAAGATAAGGTCGGCCATTGGGTAAGGGTTAAAGGTGTACAAAAGGCATGATCGACGAGGGAATAAGTCCGGGGTCTATTCCTGCTATTACTGTTCCATGAAAAGGGAAAACCAGTTCTTTTAATTGTAACCAAGTTACTCTTGTCAATCATATCTTGTAAAGGGCGGATCTCGGAAAGGGATAAGGGATTGCCACCAGACCTATGAGAGATGTCATAACAACAATTAAAATCCCCAAGAATAAACCAAGGAGTAGTAGAAATATAGAGAGATGGTATTTTGTCGAGGAGGATTTTCCTAACATTGACGGAATTAGCAGCATATACAATGGTAAGGTTGAAAGGTGCTGGGTCTTCAAGGAAGTGAGCAGAATAGTGGATCATTTGTGAGGTGGAGAATTCGCGGTTGATTTGTATTATATTGGGATTGAACATCAAGAAAATACGTCCATAAGGAGCATCATTTGTTGAGATTTGTGATACGCAAATCATAAAATTGTAGGCAACAAATTTTCTATGTGGATCCATTTTTGGTGGAGATATTTGTTGCTACTTTTGTGGGATATTTGAAAATGAAGACAAGGATTATTTGGTGCTTATCCAAATATATATATTTGAGATATATGAGGATATATTTGAGATATATGAGGATAATTTGGATGACAAGTTACTCCATAAAAGGCCTATATGATATCTTCATTATGTGGTGGAAAAATTTGCCATTGTTCTTCATTATCTTTCTCCTCAAATTGTTTAGCCATTAGATATTCTCTACATATTTCTCAATAAGGTTATTGATTCAAGTTGTGTTTGTTTAACGATAGTTGAGATCGGTTGTAAATAATATTTTGGTGAATCAATAAAGAGGGTGGTTGGGTGGAATATCGTGTGTTCATATTTCCGATATATTTTTTTGTGTTGTTGTTTGTTATTCAATCACATTCATCTTTAAGTAATTGGGTGAAAAAGATTCATTTTTGTTTTTGGGTGTTTTGTCAAAACTTCCGCTGCGCACAAAACCCCAACAGTTGGTATCAGAGCTCAGATCACCGCATAGCTTGGAGTGTTTGTTGGATTGAAAAAAAAATTGATTTTTTGTTTGAAAAAAAAAATTGATTTTTTTTATGTCGGAGATGATGACGTTGTTGAAGATGGCTATTTTGAATGGGAGGAATTGGGGTATATGGAAGCCGAAGATGGAGGACGTTCTATATCTCAATGATTTGCATGATCTCATTGATGGAAATGGGGAGAATCCCTCGAATATGGATGAGGGAAAGTGGAAGATAATGGACAAAAAGGCGATTGCGTTGATTCGCCAATATTTGGATGATTCTGTGTTCCACCATGTGGCTAGTTGTGAATCCGCAAAGGCGTTGTGGGACAAATTAGTATCGCTGTATGAGTCAAAGAGTGCTACAAGTAAGGCTTTTCTGGTTCGAAAGTTGGTGCAATTTCGATTGGATGAGGAGAAGTCTGTTGCAGAGCATTTGAACGAGTTTCAAGATGTCATCAATCAATTGGCAAACATGAAGGTCAATTTTTGTTGATGAGTTGCAGGCTCTTTTGTTTTTCAGTTCTCTTTCGGAAAGCTGGGAAACTTTGGTTGTTTCATTGAGTAATTCCAATGCTAATGGAACTATCTCTTTGGAAACGGTTCGAAGCAGTCTTTTGAATGAGGAGCTAAGGAGAAAAGGGTCGGAGTTGAAATCGGTTCAAACTGAGGCGATGGTAGCAAGGGACTCAGGTAAAGATACAAGGAAGAAGAAAGGTGCTATATTTTGTCATTATTGTGGTAAGAAAGGCCACAAGCACAATGATTTCTATTCATATATACGAGATATGAAGAAGAAGAAGGCTCAAGGTGATAATAATAGTGATGAGGCACAGGCAGGCTTTGCTGAAGGTACCGAAGGCGATTCTTCATGTAATGTCCTATTTAGTGTTGTGGAGCCTTGGAAGATGGATTCAGGAGCCAGTTTTCACATATGTCGAGATGTGAAAAGTTTTTCTTCGTATGAGAAGAGTGTTGGCATGATAAAGACGGCCAATGGAGTAGAGCTACCAATTTGTGGAGTTGGAGCTGTTAGGTTTCAAATGCATGATGGAGTGGAGAGAGAAGTTGCCGGTGTGAGGCACATACCCACTTGTTCGCATAACCTCATATCTCTCGGTTAGTTAGATCGCCGCGGTTGCACTTATGAGACTCGAGGTGGAGTTTTGAGAGTGAAGAAGGGTGGTCGTGTGATGATGCGAGGAGTTTTGGAGGAGGGAAACCTATATTGTTTGGTCGGTTCAGTGGTCAACAGTGGAAGGCGGGTGACGGTTGAAGAACCTAGTCCACGACAAAGTGGAGAGGTTAATATGGTCACTGCTGATGGTCCTAAGGTGGAGGATCATGGTATCAATAAGGGTCTAGATGTTGATGATGCTCGAGGGATCCTGGAGATGAAGAGATCATGTCAAGTGGAAGACGGATGTCGAGTTGTGAAATCCACAAAGACAAGATGGAGGTCTTTGTGGTATTACAAACGCTTTTGAAGATCGCTATTGGTGTGGTGCATGGATGAGGGAGGTGCACCTTTTGTGGGCGATGGTGGAGGTTTGTAATGATGTTAATTGAGAAAAGAAGGTTGAAAGTGAGAGCTAAGTTGGATAGTGTTGAGTGAAGGAGATGTTGTGATTTGGTATCAAGGTGGAGTGTTGAGATTTGTGATACGCAAATCACAAAATTGTAGACAACAAATTTTCTATGTGGATCCATTTTTGGTGGAGATATTTGTTGCTACTTTTGTGGGATATTTGAAAATGAAGGCAAGGATTATTTGGTGCTTATCCAAATAGATATATTTGAGATGTATGAGGATATATTTGATATATATGAGGATAATTTGGGTGACAAGTTACTCTATAAAAGGCCTACATGATATCTTCATTATGTGGTGGAAAAATTTGCCATTGTTCTTCATTATCTTTCTCCTAAAATTGTTTAGCCATTAGATATTCTCTACCTATTTCTCAATAATAAGGTTATTGATTCAAGTTGTGTTTGTTTAATGATAGTTGAGATCGGTTATAAACAATATTTTGGTGAATCAATAAAGAGGGTGGTTGGGTGGAATATCGTGTGTCCATATTTCCGATTTTTTTTTTGTGTTGTTGTTTGTTATTCAATCACATTCATCTTTAAGTAATCGGGTGAAAAAGATTCATTTTTGTTTTTGGGTGTTTTGTCAAAACTTCCGCTGCGCACAAAACCCCAACATCATCCAAGTTATGTATTAGCGACCAAGAGGGATTAATGTATTTGGAAGCTCTGCATGTTAATGCAAGGTCTAGCTTTGTTTCAAGCAGCGCCAAGAAAAATAACTTATTTTCTTTAATCAGTAATTTACATTGGTTCAATTTTGTATCTTCATGACAGCCTCGTATGTTCCAAACTCCTAGAGTTTTACTCATTGATTAAACTAAGAGGGGAATATTATCGTCGCCTTTCTTACTTCTTAGCCCGCACTTACAGGGTACCGAGGCAGAGGTTCTCTTCTTACTGGCATTGTTTTTCTTATAAGGAACAGGGGAAAATGAGTCTAAAGGCGGTGATTTGAAGGCAAGCGGGGGTTTAATTTTGGAGTATAGGACATTGCATGGAGAGGCAAGAGTAGGGGATTGAGGGTCTTCGGGTTGGCAAGGTATATTAGGATGTAGAATTTTTGTGGAGGACGTGGGGTTATGCATGGGAAGAGTACCCAAAGGATCAGCAACTAGGTTGGATATTTCGTGAGGGAAAGTTGGTCCAGATGCAATAAATGTAACAGCACACTCATTACCAACTATGTCTCTATTTTCTACAATCTCTTAACTGGTGGTAGTCATCAAAGCGATTTCTTCAGTAGTACAGACTTCCTATTGTCTCGCTTTATCAACCAACCAACCTTCTTTCACTGTTTCATACACCATCTCATATATTTTATTTGCTACTATCAATTCATCCATCATTTCATCTTCATTAATTGTTACATAGCGTTGCATTGATGAATCATTTGCCTGAACATTATGCTTTTGAAGTAGCAGACTTTCCAGAGTTGGCATTTCGATAGCTTCAATATCTTCCATATTTTCTTCCATTAGTTCGTCTATGTGGTTCTATTCTTCTTTATCCACATTAGTGACAATTGTAATTTTCCCCTCATCCAGAACATTAAAGCTGTTGTAGACTTCAATGACAATGTCTTTTTCTTTCTCTATGGTCTTTCCTACAGCACTCATGTTGTTTTGCTTTCCTTTGTTGAGTTCACTTTCATTTTCTTTGTTTTTCCTGTTGTTTACTACTTGCCATCTTTGAGAATTGTTTTGTACCACAGCTCGCTGTTTATTTATTACTTGCTCCCTTAATTGTACATTCGGTGTCGTTGTTTCATTTCTTGTACTCTGTTTTTTAAACATTCACTTCTATTCCCTCACTCCTTATCATATCGCAATAGTCGCTTTTGTGGCCAAAGGAGTTACACTTTAGACAGATGTCCGGTTTCCAGAGATATTCGACATTGATTCTTTCAACACCTCCCTCTAGAGTTTCAACTAAGAAACCATTGACGAGTTCTCTATCAGGATGAATATCAATAAGATATTTTGCATAACGAATCCTTTCTCCGCTTTCAGTTTTTTCGTCCAAGCATATCAATTTACCAAGCATACTACTAATCCAGTTTATTCCGAAGTTAGACTATGAAAAAATAGGGATGTTGTAGAGTCTTACCCACACCGGAACCAACTTGATATTGCCTCTCACATTACTTACTGATGGGTCGTACAACTTAATTATAAAAAGCTTATTGTTGAGAATTATAGGATCAACTTTCTTGATTCTGCATTAGTCTTCCTCACTGGAGAATTGAAAGAGGAAAATAACTCTGTCAAAATGCACAGTAACCGTCCCCTAGAGACGGCAGATTGGAAGTAGCCTGTTTATCACTTCTGTGTAGGATAGGGGCTTGTCAACGAAAAACCCAACAAGGAAATCATCCCATACCGCCGTACCTTATTCATTTACCCCCTCAACAAGGGATACAGCACCGTTAACAATCACTCGTTTGATGTCAACAGGCGTGTACTTTCCAGCGTTGGAGGATTGCGCTGAAACAAGAAAGTCCAAGGCTGTTAACTAATCGAGATCGAGGGATGGGTTATGGTTGGATTCGCATTAAAGATGGCTGGAGCAGATGTGAGCGGCTCAGAGGAGGTTTGGGGAGGATAGAGGTTAGAGGTTGTTGGATTGGGATTGGCAGGTTGGGTTCTGGAGGATCGAGGGGTAGTAGAGGCGGAGCTACAGTGGGCAGGACAACTGGTGTGTGGCTCGAGGAGGTAGGTAAGGTGATGGGAAAGGTGATTGGATTGGGAAGGATGGGCTCAAGGGGGGCTGCCATGAAATTTTTGAAAAGTTTTAAAAGTGCCTTTTGAAATACATATAAAATAAGCAATAATTTTGACAAAAATCGGAGGAATAATTTTCAGATGCCGATACCTTCATATCCGTATCCGCTTTTCCGAATGTCGGATATTTATTCGTTTTTCAGATATGGATGCGGACGGATTTCGGATTTTTCGGGTATTCATTGACAGCCCTAAACGTTACTAACTCTAACAGAACTAAATGATTTGAAATTATAATATGTTTTTCTTCTTTTTAACCTGTACTATTTTCAACTTTGGTTGTTCTGGTTCTAAGGGTGCGTTTGAGTGAAGCAGAAGTGGATTATTATAGCATGGTATTTGAGCAGGGTCGTGGTATTTTAGTTAGCGGAGAATGCGTTTGCAGGTTTAAGCGGATCATTTTAATTTGTGGTTTTTTGTGACACAACAGGTCCGTTAATGTCACTCATTAAGAGAATGCATTAAGTTTCGTGAAGCGTTATAGGCAAACAAAAACGGAAACATTACAAGATAGATATAAAAGCAACAGCGGAATTCAAATTTTTATTTCAACATAAATCATAACATCATGGTCCAAAATATCACAAATCTGAAACTACATAAAACCCATTACAAAAATATAAAACTTTTCTGTCTTATTCCATCAGAGTACATAAAAAGCATAATTCCCCAAAAAGAGACAAAGTCATAGTAGAGATAAGAACTTGAGCAATACTTCAAGAGAAGATCCTAGCAAGATTAAAGTAGAATCATGGTCAAGCCTGAGTGTCCCCGCCCTGAGAACCTAGAGGGGAGACGGAAGAAGGAAGAGGAAACAAAAAGGGTCAGACATAAAGTCTGGCGAGTCCAGTTACTTTTAGCAAGTAAATAAATAAAAGTAGCATGACAGGCATATAAAGTGGATAAGAAAGATGACATCTCAAAAGGTAAGTATGAAAAGGTAAATAGGATAGAGTGTATACGCTTCCCTAAAGATTACGCTGCACTATTACTAGTATAACCAGAATGAGATGATCTCTTCCACTATAAGGTGGTAGACTTAGGCATACATCCAAATGTACCCTAACTACTACCCTAATTGATCAGCTCCCTAATCCGCGTAGATACTCTGTGTCGGCCCCACCGTAGGATCCATCACGTCCTAAAGTGGCAACCCTTCGCTGATATGCACAGCCCCATATCTACAGGTGTCACGGTCATCTTATACCCCTCTGCCCGGCCCATGCACGCACATGACGCGGTAGGTTTACGCCGCCCACACCGTCCTCCACGTTTGGATCTCTTACAATCAGTTCAGTAAGCATACCCCTTCACCGACCTAGTTCGGAGTACTTTGTTTCATACCTACTCCGGGTTACAAACTGAAACGGGTCCCACACAATATAATACAAGCTCTCCTCTTTGTCTTGTATCCCTCACTAGGTTTTCCATAGGTTATATTTGTAACAGGTGTAGCAGATATAACAGAAGAACAGAATGACCTATACTATTGCTTTACACTTCTCTGCACTAATACTAGTATAACAGAATTAGGTGTCACCCTAATGTCTAAACTGAAGCAGGAACGGGTACAGAATAATTTAACAGAAACAGAGTGCTAATAATGGGCCTTTACTACCCGATCAGAAACAGACAGAAGCAGAAACAGATTAATCCCTACGGAAACAAAATGTAGAATTAGGTGTACACTAGTAATGGGCCTTTACCACCCGAACAGACGGTACCACGCAGAAACAGACAGGTATTACCACCCAACAGAAACAGACGGTACCAACAGAAACAGACAGAACTAGGTGTACCCTAAAACCCTACCCCAAGCGATCGGCTCCTTAATACATAAATATCCTGTGTCGGCCCCACAGTAGGGTGTATCACTCCCTAAAGTGACAACCAATTGGCAAAGACCTATTCACAGATGTCACGGCGTCTTACATCCTCAGAGGCAGACCGGGATCCATGCACGCACATGACCCGGTTGGAACGCACCATCAACACCCCTCGCCATTATCAGAATGAACCACTTATAATTAGTTCAGTAAGCGTGCCCGGATCCTACCTACTGTTGGGTCAAAGTTTTAATACCAGAAAGGGTTACTGACTAATATGGGTCCCAAACAATAGATGACACAAGTAATTCCCTTCCTAACCTTGTGTCCCCAGACTAACAGATTTCAGATTAACTTGTTTACAAGTTCAGACATACAGAATTCATATTTACTAGTTCACAAATTAAGTTAACAAGTTTTCAGACTAACGGATCAGATGTACAGATTTTTCAGATTTGTCTAACTTTGTATTGGGCCTACTGTGACGGCAAGGAATTTCGCTCGGTCCGAACCAGTCGCTAAACCGACCCAGACCGTTCGAAACGCCCTATCGTTTGAGAACAAGACAAAATAGAGCGCATACAGAGGAACATTTCACTGTTTATTACAACAATGCATCAGATTACAAGAATATACAGAGTATAAATGAATAAATATTACACAGAAATATCAGAGATTTAAATTACATTTAAATACATAGCAGCGGAAAATAATACAATACACAACTAGAAGAGATATACGGATACAAAGCTTTCCGGATATCATTCCAGCTGTAAACCAGGATCCTGTGAATATAAATCTGCAAAACCAAAACTACCAGCTGCCCGTGTCAAAAATAAGGGCACCCAGAGTTTAGGTTAAAACAATAAACTCCAGGTCAGTCATGTGACTGGTGTGAGAACTAAAACAGTTAATCTTTATTTCAAAGTTAGGTAAATCAAGGGACCACGCCGTATAACACGGAACGGGTTTCCTCCCAAGAATACCAGTGCATAAAACAAACAGCGCAATGCTAAATAAAGAAAAATGAAGCTGTTATAAGACCCAGGTCCTATCACACAATGCAACGCAAGCCGGGGGATAGGGTTTTCCCTTATAACAGCCAAAGAATGCTTGATACGTTTAAAACAAATCATTTGATACTATTATAAGTGCATAGTGTATATAACAACTTCAAATCATAAGTATCAATCATAGGCGGCATGGGTACCATATATCATGTCGCCATATATAGGTTTACAAATAAAACCGCAAATGTCACGTATTTGGAAATTGGATTTCCATCTATGAACCGAGGCAAAAGATAGTCCTCAACCGATTCGAGACGCTCTAGCCCGCCCCTCAGGATCAGAGCTCGAGTGACCCTTGGATCGTCAGGGCCGGTCCACACGGAGTGGATTAAAATGCCTGAACATGCGTTTCCCCGCCCTATGGGGCGTAAACGAGCCAACTAAATGACTCCATCGGTTCGAGAACGACCGATCAATCCGAGGCGCCTCGCAACAGCAACAACCACATAAGTCAAACTCGTCAGGGCGTGTAAAACCACTGACGCCACTTCTAGCTAGAAAGAAACGCAAGTCCTCCCTGATGTCCCTCCCGTTTTTGGTTCATACCGGGTGTGAAACTCGCGAAGTAAACGTTACACAAAGCTACGCCACAAAGGCCGTGCTTTGATCATCACCACAAGACTTTGCTTTTCAACAGAAGCCTTGATCATTTGCATCTTAGCATGCCACACAGGCAAACCATCCTATGCAACCGATATCAGTCACACAGAATGAAATCCGATGTCAGACACACAGTCCATTTACAAGTCCGTTCTGGGTCTGAACGAAACCGGAGGCACCTAGTACCTCGCATATCCATCGATCTCCAAGTACGTCTGGACGATCACCAACTGTTTCCATCTTCTTGGGTGTACAGCCCAATCAAGATCATCAGTTATCACCCAAACGACGTGAAGACCTCCGGTCTTCGACCATCGTCTTCATCTTCGACTTATCGTCGTATCGATTATTCAGAATGGGATAAACCCGGACTTCCCGAATAACTCGCGTATATTTTATAAAAGTGTTACACAAACACAACATACGCCTCATTCCAATTCATTAGTCACTAACCGTAAATTAATCAAGAGAATAATTCCCCAAATATTAACCCCGAAGGCCGAAACCAACATCAGATCAATATCCAGAAAACCCTTCTGCTTGGCTAACCGACAGTTAGTTTCTAAATTTCACGTTCAAATCTAATTAAAGATTTAACTATCGCCTGGAGCAAAACTGGTGATACTCCATTCTCGATCTTTTCAATCTAATTAAAGATTCATTAAAACTCCACTTAGTTTTAATCTGTGACTGGGTTAAAGAATCAGTGTCATTTAAAACACGGTTCACGATAAACCCAAAGTCACATCCCATTAATTATCGGGTTAAAGAACAAGTGTTATTTAAAACACTGTTCACGATAAACCCAAAAATCAATATCCATTCAATTCCAATTAAATATTATTTAATTGGTGCACTTCATTAAATCTAAATCAAAAGATTTAATCTTTTCTCAACTGGGTTCAAGAACAGTGTTAGTGAAGACACCATTCACGACAAACCCAAATCACATTCATTAATTATCGGGTTAAAGAACAAGTGTTATTTAAAACACTGTTCACGATAAACCCAAAAATCAATATCAATTCAATTCCAATTAAATATCATTTAATTGGTACACTTCATTAAATCTAAATAAAAAGATTTAATCTTTTCTCAACTGGGTTCAAGAACAGTGTTAGTGAAGACACCATTCACGACAAACCCAAATCACATTCGATATTCAATACAAGGCTCTGAATAGAAAATATATCGGCTTATATTCAATATCGAATTCTACGACTAACAAATGTCGTATTGGAAATAACGATATAAATATATATCTTTCAAATTTCCATAACAACACCTGTATAATCACGAATTCCAACATCGAAATATTCCGAAGACAATTTCGATTCAAATCCACTCCAATGCAATCATTGGAAATTTTGGTTATTTTCAAAACCATTTCAAATTCAATTTATTTATTTAAAAATAAATAGAATTATAATTCTAGTTCAAAACTAGTTCATTTCGATAAAAATCTATTTTTATCTTTTCAAATATGGAGTTTTTCATCCCAAACTTTCACAAATCATTTCTTATGATTTTACACAAATTATTACTATTTTTAATAATTTTATCAAGGCCCGTACAGTCGATTTCCAACAACGGCCATCGAACTGCACTTACAGCGACCTTTTTCGAATTTGATTTGGACGTATCTCCAAATCCAACCGTTAGATTTCAAATTTCTAACATTCATTAGAAAGCTCTTTTCGATACGAACCCAACGGTTCCGGTTTTAGGAGAATCCGACGGTCGGATCTCCCGTAATGTCCGTTTGAAATAAATGGTCGAAATTCGCGAACTGCCGCGGCGCGGCGCGTTCTATTCAGGCCATTATATTATATATATAATATATATAATATATATTTCATCGATTTCTATTTAAAACGAATTATATAAATAGTTTTGAATTCGTTTCAAAAACAATTTCAACTTCCTTTTCAATTAAAATCAAAATCGAATTCTTCTTTATAAATTCGTTTTAAAATTCATTTCTATTCAATTCAAATTTCAATTCAATTTGAATTCATTTCAATTCGCTTTTAATTCAATTCGAATTCGTTTTCAATTCAATTCATTTCGAAATCGTTTTCAATTCAATTCATTTCGAAATCGTTTTCAGTTCAATTCATTTCAAAATATTCGATTTCGAAATCACTTTTCAATATTCATTTTAAAATGAATAAAATCGATATAAATATCGTTCACGTCAAAATGGCGTCAATCTAATCCTCACGGCTTCACATATTTCTATTTTCAAATATTCTATTTCAAATATTTCTATTTCAAATATTTCTATTTCAAATATTTCTTTTTTCGAAACTGGAATGAGGCCCAATCAATTACCATATAATGTTAATTATATGGATTTTCTACAACACATGTATATATCAACAACGATGAATAATCAATCATCAACCAAAGTGCACTACACTGTATAAGCATCAAATATAGACATTTAACGCTTACAGCAGCTTGTCAATCAATCGATCGACATATTTAATCAATCAGGATGAGTGAACTTCAAATTTCATCCTAACACCCGTGTGGGGTTTCAAACAATCAAACACATATTTTATTTGTGCAGTTAGGCGATGTGTAAAATTTATCGACCCAATCAACGTCATTCAAATAGGTGTACATAAACAAACCGTCTGGTTGGTAAATGAATATTTATTTATTCACATTCACGTTAAAAATTATATTTTTAACGATAACACATTTTATTTTAACATATGAATTTCTATTCAGTTCATTCGTTAAATAAAATGCTATTTTTATTTTTCTAACTTATTTTAGAAAATTTCGGCGGCATAACGGCACGATACTAGAAACGGGACAAGGCCTAGCCTTATCCCCGGTCTAGTGAAGGCCCACGCCATTCACACATCAATCAAATCACTCTCGTTATGCAAACCACAAAATTTGGAGTAAGAGTCTAACCTAGTCTTACTCCTTCGCCTTATAACGGCGCACGTCTAATCCTAACCAATTTATCGATTCGATTTTTCACACCACAAACCACATTCAAACCAATATCTCAATCAATCACCAAACATCCAAACAAACAAGTCCATGGTATGTGGACGGGTGTCGGGTGCTTCTAAGCACCGTCTGCATCCTAGTATATATATATATAACTAGAAAATAAATTGAAAGGTGAGAAATTCTCACATATAGCTATCCTAGCTCCACGGCTCTTCATTTGCAGAAGTCTTCGTCGTTTTCGTTGCCCATAGCCACTACATATGTAAAAATCGAATTTTTACTTCGTTATTCAATTTATAAAAATCGAATTCTTATTTTGCTATTCCATATATAAAAATCGAATTTTTATTTCAAAGTTCAATATATAAAAAAACGAATTTTTATTTCAAAGTTCAATATATAAAAAAACGAATTTTTATTTCAAAGTTCAATATATAAAAATCGAATTTTTATTGTAAAGTTCAATGTATAAAAATCGAATTTTTATTGTAAAGTTCAATATATAAAAATCGAATTTTTATTCTATCGAAGTTCAATATATAAAAATCGAATTTTTATTCTATCGAAGTTCAATATATAAAAATTCTATTTTTCTATCAACAATATAAAAGATTAGATTTTTCTTTCGACAATATAAAAATTTGATTTTTCTTTCGACAATATAAAAATTTGATTTTTCTTTTCAAATCTCTAAATAAAATCAGTTTTCAGTTTTCTTTCTTTTTTTTTTTTTTTTTTAAAAAAAATTTCAGTTTCCAATCTTTTCTAAAAATTTCAGTTTTAAAATCTTTTCTAAAAATTTCAGTTTTTACTTTTCTAAAATAAAATCAGTTTTTATTTCCTTTTTTTTAAAAATCAGGTTTTAACTCTTTAAAAAAAAACAAAACAGTTTTTATCTTTTAAAAGATTCAGTTTTTCTTTTATTTAAAAATCAGATTTTAATAATCTCAGAAAATCAGTTTTTATATTTTTATAAATCAGTTTTTAAAATGCTTTTAAAAATAGTTTAAAAATGCTTATAAAATCAGTTTAAAAAATCTAATTAAAATCACAGTTTTTAAATTATTAAAATAACAAAATACTTACAGATGGGGGCTGGTTTCACCGATCGTCGGAGGTGCCTCGAGGTGGCGGCGCTCGGGGTTCGAACGGGGGAGGCTCGATTTGATTTGACGGGGAGGGGCTCGCATCGCGTGGAGGATCAGGGCCTTGGGGAGCTCTGTCGCCAGGTTGGGGGGCGGGGGTTCGCGATGGAGTGGGTGGCGACGGGTGCGGAGGCGGAGCGGTGATGCGACTGGGCGTAGGCGGGATCGAACGAGTAGTTAGGGTTTTTTTTTTTTTTTTTTTTTTTTTTCCCTTTTCTTCTGAATCGATTTAGAAACGGGGGGGGCCAAGCAGAAGATAAGAGGGAGGGAGGGAAAATATATATATTTTATTATTTTTTTATTTATTTTTTTTTCCTTTTTTCAATTTACGTTGACTTTTACATACGAACACCGAACCGGGTCCAACGACTGTCATCCCTAACGTAATACCCCCATTCCGAACACAATGAGATATGTATCGCAAGCTGATTCGACTGTTTGAATCAGTTTCCGTTAAATTTACATTTAAATCACTATATTGAATTTTAAACGTACATTTCAAATTACCGGGGCCACATACTAACTAGAAAAATTCTATAAAAATATTTTCTAGCTTCGTATTGACGATACGGTCCTAACAAAACTAGTTTCGTCGAATTCCGAGACCGTTGGAAAAATGGCCCATTGCCAGTCGATTAAATTCAACTGAAATGGTCAAAACACGTTTTCCTATGCCACGCTCACATATTGATTCGAAAAATTATGCAATTTAAAACCTAGCAATAACTTTACATCACGGACCCAACAAAACTGGTTTCGTCGAAATCCGAGGTCGTTTGCAAAATTGCTATTTTTAAGGGCCTTATATATATAAAAATATATATAAATTCCACAGCGACTATTTCAAATTTTCAACTGGACATATCTTTTGATTCTTGCTACGAAATTTTGATCTTCCGGATTCGTTGGAAAGATATTCACTATTAGATTCCATTATTTTTGGTTTCACTAAAATCCGGATTGTTTTGCACCCGGTACATTCAATTGAAGTTTGAAATCGAATTATCGAACTACCGCGCCATTTTCAATTCTATTTATAATTATATATAATTATTTATATTCTAACGACGACGTATATAATATATACGTTCTAATTCTATTCAAAATAAATTTCACGTCGATATTATTTAAAATAATTCATTTTAAATAATCAAAACTCGCTAAAATTGCCAAAATAAAAATTTTAAACTGGCCCAGATTTTCCGGGTTGTTACAATCTCCCCCACTTAAAACTTTTCGTCCCCGAAAAGGAACAAAGTCGAAAGTGGTTTGATTAATCAACGCTACGATCGATCTGGCTTCCATTCTCCAACTTTTCAGTTTCTGAGAATTTCCAAAATTTCAAAAATTTGGCTAACACCCTAAATTTTCGAAAAATTTCGCCATAACCTCCCCTGCACCGGGAGCATCGGGGAATTTCAAATAGCTTCCCCGGTCCTTCAGATCTCAAAAAGAAAAAGAAAAAGCCAAGCGGCTAGCCAATAGGCTCACAAAATCATCATCACCCAAACAAAACAGGAAATTATGTAATAAACATGTACCTATTTGTCGGGCAAACAAATTTTATTCTCTGGCTCTAGCCTCCTTGCTATGACCTGTTCAAAGATATATATGCATGTGCAAGCAAATGCGACTAATTTTCAATATAATTCAATATTTGGTTCAATTAGGCATAATGGTTCAAAATTAGCAAACAAATAAACAAACAACACATACATCAATCAATTAGTGAATTAGAGTTTCAAATTCATAATTTTGATACATATACAAAAAATCATGTTTTTGATGCCAATTCACAACAATGTGTTCTAACTATATATAAGTTTTGGTTCTCACACCAGCCTAATGGAAATATATAGAAAATCACACCTTCGAAACTCGAACATAAATACTGATGATGTCATGACAATCATCAGTACCATCTCCGGGCGACTAGAATGTGATTCCATATCTATCCAGTATATTAAAACTTTGAATATACGTTTGCAAGGCGTATATGCAAATTCTTTATATACTGAATTGTCCACATTCAAATAAATAAATAATCAAATACGTAGAAGTGATTTAAATTTTCAAAATAAAAATTGTTTTCATTTGAAAAATATACTTTTCACACTCGTTCTAGGATACTACTGATCCCATCTCTAACGAGTCATTCTAATTGGATATTACTAACCCAATATCTGATGAATTCTTTCGTATGGTTCTAATGTGTCTTGTTCTCTGAGCTTTGTAAACCAAAGCTCTGATACCAACTGTGACGGCAAGGAATTTCGCTCGGTCCGAACCAGTCGCTAAACCGACCCAGACCGTTCGAAACGCCCTATCGTTTGAGAACAAGACAAAATAGAGCGCATACAGAGGAACATTTCACTGTTTATTACAACAATGCATCAGATTACAAGAATATACAGAGTATAAATGAATAAATATTACACAGAAATATCAGAGATTTAAATTACATTTAAATACATAGCAGCGGAAAATAATACAATACACAACTAGAAGAGATATACGGATACAAAGCTTTCCGGATATCATTCCAGCTGTAAACCAGGATCCTGTGAATATAAATCTGCAAAACCAAAACTACCAGCTGCCCGTGTCAAAAATAAGGGCACCCAGAGTTTAGGTTAAAACAATAAACTCCAGGTCAGTCATGTGACTGGTGTGAGAACTAAAACAGTTAATCTTTATTTCAAAGTTAGGTAAATCAAGGGACCACGCCGTATAACACGGAACGGGTTTCCTCCCAAGAATACCAGTGCATAAAACAAACAGCGCAATGCTAAATAAAGAAAAATGAAGCTGTTATAAGACCCAGGTCCTATCACACAATGCAACGCAAGCCGGGGGATAGGGTTTTCCCTTATAACAGCCAAAGAATGCTTGATACGTTTAAAACAAATCATTTGATACTATTATAAGTGCATAGTGTATATAACAACTTCAAATCATAAGTATCAATCATAGGCGGCATGGGTACCATATATCATGTCGCCATATATAGGTTTACAAATAAAACCGCAAATGTCACGTATTTGGAAATTGGATTTCCATCTATGAACCGAGGCAAAAGATAGTCCTCAACCGATTCGAGACGCTCTAGCCCGCCCCTCAGGATCAGAGCTCGAGTGACCCTTGGATCGTCAGGGCCGGTCCACACGGAGTGGATTAAAATGCCTGAACATGCGTTTCCCCGCCCTATGGGGCGTAAACGAGCCAACTAAATGACTCCATCGGTTCGAGAACGACCGATCAATCCGAGGCGCCTCGCAACAGCAACAACCACATAAGTCAAACTCGTCAGGGCGTGTAAAACCACTGACGCCACTTCTAGCTAGAAAGAAACGCAAGTCCTCCCTGATGTCCCTCCCGTTTTTGGTTCATACCGGGTGTGAAACTCGCGAAGTAAACGTTACACAAAGCTACGCCACAAAGGCCGTGCTTTGATCATCACCACAAGACTTTGCTTTTCAACAGAAGCCTTGATCATTTGCATCTTAGCATGCCACACAGGCAAACCATCCTATGCAACCGATATCAGTCACACAGAATGAAATCCGATGTCAGACACACAGTCCATTTACAAGTCCGTTCTGGGTCTGAACGAAACCGGAGGCACCTAGTACCTCGCATATCCATCGATCTCCAAGTACGTCTGGACGATCACCAACTGTTTCCATCTTCTTGGGTGTACAGCCCAATCAAGATCATCAGTTATCACCCAAACGACGTGAAGACCTCCGGTCTTCGACCATCGTCTTCATCTTCGACTTATCGTCGTATCGATTATTCAGAATGGGATAAACCCGGACTTCCCGAATAACTCGCGTATATTTTATAAAAGTGTTACACAAACACAACATACGCCTCATTCCAATTCATTAGTCACTAACCGTAAATTAATCAAGAGAATAATTCCCCAAATATTAACCCCGAAGGCCGAAACCAACATCAGATCAATATCCAGAAAACCCTTCTGCTTGGCTAACCGACAGTTAGTTTCTAAATTTCACGTTCAAATCTAATTAAAGATTTAACTATCGCCTGGAGCAAAACTGGTGATACTCCATTCTCGATCTTTTCAATCTAATTAAAGATTCATTAAAACTCCACTTAGTTTTAATCTGTGACTGGGTTAAAGAATCAGTGTCATTTAAAACACGGTTCACGATAAACCCAAAGTCACATCCCATTAATTATCGGGTTAAAGAACAAGTGTTATTTAAAACACTGTTCACGATAAACCCAAAAATCAATATCCATTCAATTCCAATTAAATATTATTTAATTGGTGCACTTCATTAAATCTAAATCAAAAGATTTAATCTTTTCTCAACTGGGTTCAAGAACAGTGTTAGTGAAGACACCATTCACGACAAACCCAAATCACATTCATTAATTATCGGGTTAAAGAACAAGTGTTATTTAAAACACTGTTCACGATAAACCCAAAAATCAATATCAATTCAATTCCAATTAAATATCATTTAATTGGTACACTTCATTAAATCTAAATAAAAAGATTTAATCTTTTCTCAACTGGGTTCAAGAACAGTGTTAGTGAAGACACCATTCACGACAAACCCAAATCACATTCGATATTCAATACAAGGCTCTGAATAGAAAATATATCGGCTTATATTCAATATCGAATTCTACGACTAACAAATGTCGTATTGGAAATAACGATATAAATATATATCTTTCAAATTTCCATAACAACACCTGTATAATCACGAATTCCAACATCGAAATATTCCGAAGACAATTTCGATTCAAATCCACTCCAATGCAATCATTGGAAATTTTGGTTATTTTCAAAACCATTTCAAATTCAATTTATTTATTTAAAAATAAATAGAATTATAATTCTAGTTCAAAACTAGTTCATTTCGATAAAAATCTATTTTTATCTTTTCAAATATGGAGTTTTTCATCCCAAACTTTCACAAATCATTTCTTATGATTTTACACAAATTATTACTATTTTTAATAATTTTATCAAGGCCCGTACAGTCGATTTCCAACAACGGCCATCGAACTGCACTTACAGCGACCTTTTTCGAATTTGATTTGGACGTATCTCCAAATCCAACCGTTAGATTTCAAATTTCTAACATTCATTAGAAAGCTCTTTTCGATACGAACCCAACGGTTCCGGTTTTAGGAGAATCCGACGGTCGGATCTCCCGTAATGTCCGTTTGAAATAAATGGTCGAAATTCGCGAACTGCCGCGGCGCGGCGCGTTCTATTCAGGCCATTATATTATATATATAATATATATAATATATATTTCATCGATTTCTATTTAAAACGAATTATATAAATAGTTTTGAATTCGTTTCAAAAACAATTTCAACTTCCTTTTCAATTAAAATCAAAATCGAATTCTTCTTTATAAATTCGTTTTAAAATTCATTTCTATTCAATTCAAATTTCAATTCAATTTGAATTCATTTCAATTCGCTTTTAATTCAATTCGAATTCGTTTTCAATTCAATTCATTTCGAAATCGTTTTCAATTCAATTCATTTCGAAATCGTTTTCAGTTCAATTCATTTCAAAATATTCGATTTCGAAATCACTTTTCAATATTCATTTTAAAATGAATAAAATCGATATAAATATCGTTCACGTCAAAATGGCGTCAATCTAATCCTCACGGCTTCACATATTTCTATTTTCAAATATTCTATTTCAAATATTTCTATTTCAAATATTTCTATTTCAAATATTTCTTTTTTCGAAACTGGAATGAGGCCCAATCAATTACCATATAATGTTAATTATATGGATTTTCTACAACACATGTATATATCAACAACGATGAATAATCAATCATCAACCAAAGTGCACTACACTGTATAAGCATCAAATATAGACATTTAACGCTTACAGCAGCTTGTCAATCAATCGATCGACATATTTAATCAATCAGGATGAGTGAACTTCAAATTTCATCCTAACACCCGTGTGGGGTTTCAAACAATCAAACACATATTTTATTTGTGCAGTTAGGCGATGTGTAAAATTTATCGACCCAATCAACGTCATTCAAATAGGTGTACATAAACAAACCGTCTGGTTGGTAAATGAATATTTATTTATTCACATTCACGTTAAAAATTATATTTTTAACGATAACACATTTTATTTTAACATATGAATTTCTATTCAGTTCATTCGTTAAATAAAATGCTATTTTTATTTTTCTAACTTATTTTAGAAAATTTCGGCGGCATAACGGCACGATACTAGAAACGGGACAAGGCCTAGCCTTATCCCCGGTCTAGTGAAGGCCCACGCCATTCACACATCAATCAAATCACTCTCGTTATGCAAACCACAAAATTTGGAGTAAGAGTCTAACCTAGTCTTACTCCTTCGCCTTATAACGGCGCACGTCTAATCCTAACCAATTTATCGATTCGATTTTTCACACCACAAACCACATTCAAACCAATATCTCAATCAATCACCAAACATCCAAACAAACAAGTCCATGGTATGTGGACGGGTGTCGGGTGCTTCTAAGCACCGTCTGCATCCTAGTATATATATATATAACTAGAAAATAAATTGAAAGGTGAGAAATTCTCACATATAGCTATCCTAGCTCCACGGCTCTTCATTTGCAGAAGTCTTCGTCGTTTTCGTTGCCCATAGCCACTACATATGTAAAAATCGAATTTTTACTTCGTTATTCAATTTATAAAAATCGAATTCTTATTTTGCTATTCCATATATAAAAATCGAATTTTTATTTCAAAGTTCAATATATAAAAAAACGAATTTTTATTTCAAAGTTCAATATATAAAAAAACGAATTTTTATTTCAAAGTTCAATATATAAAAATCGAATTTTTATTGTAAAGTTCAATGTATAAAAATCGAATTTTTATTGTAAAGTTCAATATATAAAAATCGAATTTTTATTCTATCGAAGTTCAATATATAAAAATCGAATTTTTATTCTATCGAAGTTCAATATATAAAAATTCTATTTTTCTATCAACAATATAAAAGATTAGATTTTTCTTTCGACAATATAAAAATTTGATTTTTCTTTCGACAATATAAAAATTTGATTTTTCTTTTCAAATCTCTAAATAAAATCAGTTTTCAGTTTTCTTTCTTTTTTTTTTTTTTTTTTAAAAAAAATTTCAGTTTCCAATCTTTTCTAAAAATTTCAGTTTTAAAATCTTTTCTAAAAATTTCAGTTTTTACTTTTCTAAAATAAAATCAGTTTTTATTTCCTTTTTTTTAAAAATCAGGTTTTAACTCTTTAAAAAAAAACAAAACAGTTTTTATCTTTTAAAAGATTCAGTTTTTCTTTTATTTAAAAATCAGATTTTAATAATCTCAGAAAATCAGTTTTTATATTTTTATAAATCAGTTTTTAAAATGCTTTTAAAAATAGTTTAAAAATGCTTATAAAATCAGTTTAAAAAATCTAATTAAAATCACAGTTTTTAAATTATTAAAATAACAAAATACTTACAGATGGGGGCTGGTTTCACCGATCGTCGGAGGTGCCTCGAGGTGGCGGCGCTCGGGGTTCGAACGGGGGAGGCTCGATTTGATTTGACGGGGAGGGGCTCGCATCGCGTGGAGGATCAGGGCCTTGGGGAGCTCTGTCGCCAGGTTGGGGGGCGGGGGTTCGCGATGGAGTGGGTGGCGACGGGTGCGGAGGCGGAGCGGTGATGCGACTGGGCGTAGGCGGGATCGAACGAGTAGTTAGGGTTTTTTTTTTTTTTTTTTTTTTTTTTCCCTTTTCTTCTG
Source organism: Allium sativum (assembly GCA_030737875.1). Lineage (NCBI taxonomy): Eukaryota > Viridiplantae > Streptophyta > Magnoliopsida > Asparagales > Amaryllidaceae > Allium > Allium sativum. The sequence continues at coordinate 20,048,445 of CM060922.1, read as the reverse complement.
AATCGATTTAGAAACGGGGGGGGCCAAGCAGAAGATAAGAGGGAGGGAGGGAAAATATATATATTTTATTATTTTTTTATTTATTTTTTTTTCCTTTTTTCAATTTACGTTGACTTTTACATACGAACACCGAACCGGGTCCAACGACTGTCATCCCTAACGTAATACCCCCATTCCGAACACAATGAGATATGTATCGCAAGCTGATTCGACTGTTTGAATCAGTTTCCGTTAAATTTACATTTAAATCACTATATTGAATTTTAAACGTACATTTCAAATTACCGGGGCCACATACTAACTAGAAAAATTCTATAAAAATATTTTCTAGCTTCGTATTGACGATACGGTCCTAACAAAACTAGTTTCGTCGAATTCCGAGACCGTTGGAAAAATGGCCCATTGCCAGTCGATTAAATTCAACTGAAATGGTCAAAACACGTTTTCCTATGCCACGCTCACATATTGATTCGAAAAATTATGCAATTTAAAACCTAGCAATAACTTTACATCACGGACCCAACAAAACTGGTTTCGTCGAAATCCGAGGTCGTTTGCAAAATTGCTATTTTTAAGGGCCTTATATATATAAAAATATATATAAATTCCACAGCGACTATTTCAAATTTTCAACTGGACATATCTTTTGATTCTTGCTACGAAATTTTGATCTTCCGGATTCGTTGGAAAGATATTCACTATTAGATTCCATTATTTTTGGTTTCACTAAAATCCGGATTGTTTTGCACCCGGTACATTCAATTGAAGTTTGAAATCGAATTATCGAACTACCGCGCCATTTTCAATTCTATTTATAATTATATATAATTATTTATATTCTAACGACGACGTATATAATATATACGTTCTAATTCTATTCAAAATAAATTTCACGTCGATATTATTTAAAATAATTCATTTTAAATAATCAAAACTCGCTAAAATTGCCAAAATAAAAATTTTAAACTGGCCCAGATTTTCCGGGTTGTTACACCTACAGATTCACGGAACGGGTTTATCAGACTCATTGGTCCAATTGGTTTAACCTTACCCAACACGTTTTATATATCATAATTATCTCAGATTTTCATTAATTAAATATTAATGTCCAAACCTCTCACATTAGACTGACAGTTTGTGGCTACTGGTTAGGCCGGTTGGTTCCGGGCAGGTTTCTGTCGCAAACTGAGTCTAACCTCGGGTTTCTAGCACATTATGACTAACTTCTCACATTAGAACCTATTGTTTGCGGCCACTGGATTATGCCGGGCGGTTCCGGCCAGAATTACGCCGCAAACTCATTCTAACCTCGAGTTAGCCATGTTTATCTTTGCGGCCAATTAATTAATGATTTACCATTTATACCCACGCCTAATATACATGTCAATTATTCATAACTATAGCCAATTCAGATTATGTCAATAGCGGACTAATTATACCAACTCAACAGATATAGCAGATAACAGATTTCTCAGATTAGGCGACTCAGCAGATTAAGCAAACTAGCAGATTTAGTATTTTCAACAGACTTAGCAGATAACAGATTTGGCAGATGAACAAATCTTGCAGACTAGGCAGTGGAGCAAAACTAGCAGATTAAGCAATATAACAGAACTAGCAGATTAAGCAATGTAACACACTAGCAAATTAGGCAAATATAACAAATTTACTCATTTCTTAAAGTTTCATACCTTGCCTAATTATAAATCTTGCCTAAGTTCACGTGCATAAATAATAGTCTTGATTCACAATATTATCATATACCCTATGTTTGTATTAAATTTACATAGTACAGATTATGGTCATAACTTTACCATATATCATATGTTCCAAATTTTTATTAAACTTGCATAGTACAGAAGACCCATATAATTTATACCAAATATAGCCATCGATTACTATGCATATCATATATCCCAAAGATCCCTTACTTAGGTGTTTATTTACATTAATAGATACCCTACTCTCATGTAAATATTTATGCCTAAGCCATGTTCTCTTTATCTCAAATCATATGTTCAATACAATTTATATTATAAATATAACATGTCCAGTCATATGTCTCAGATTTTGTTCTAGCTACAGTCCATGTTCTTTCCTCACATCAGTCACCTATTGGTCATGCCCGATTCATGCATCATTTATTTTATTGTCACAAACATCTTAGCATATGTTAATCTCTTATGAGATTGGCTAAGGCTCGTGGTAGCCTGGCTATAGAACAGAAAGAGGAAAGAGATGCAAAATAAGATAGATCCAAACAGAACAGAACAGATATAACCTCAGATTCAGATTTATAATTCATGTCACAATCAGAATTAACGTTTATATCGGAAAATAACTGCACTTGCCTTGATTGGAAAAGAAAGAACTTTAGTTGTTACAGAATTGTTGCAGAAGCTTTTATCTCAAATTTGAATTGAATTGCATAGGTTGATGTTGATTAGCTTCTAGTTTTAATTCCAGTAGAGTAGTGACGCCATTTTTATTTTTACTAGAACAGAGGCAGAGAAGAAGCAGAATAGAATTGTGTGTAGAGGAGGCTAGGTCTTAGGATGTATTTATAGGTGTGTTTAGTTGTTTTAGGCCTTTAGATAAACCCTAAAACAGATCAGAACCGTCAGAATTCGTCACAGGCTCACCAAAACAGCCCAAAAACCCATCTAGATGCACCCAGGCCGACCTGGCTCGACCGGGGAGGTCGACCCCCAGGTCGACCCTAGGGTCGACTCCCAAGTCGACCTGGTCCCCTCCAGGTCGACCCTCAGGTCGACCTGGTCTGGGCGGGAATTTTCCCGCCTGGCTCGTTTTCTGCATTTTTGAAATTTGTTTCGTTTTTTTGATTTTTCGTGAAACTTCTGAAGGCCATATCTCGGTCATACTGACTCCGATTTACGAAATTTCAGACTCTATTTCGCGTATTTTTCCGAGACGAACGCAACCGTGAAACCCGTTTCCCTTAATTCTGATTTTATATTTTAGTTATACTCAGATTTGTAATTCTTAAGTTCATAGAAAATACGGGGTGTTACATTCTCCCCTCCTTAAAGGATTTGTCCCTGAAATCTTCAAGTTAAGAAGAATGTGTCCTACCATCCAATCATTCATCTAATCAGTCATCATCCACAAGCGTCCATTGTCCTTAGAAGTTTCTAATGCTGTATGAACATTTGCAAAAGTGTGTGTATATGTTCCTTATCTAATGCAAAGATCAGGCGGTCTACTGATTCAGTTGACCTCCTTAATGCGAATTATGTCAGTGCCATGAGTCCAATATGTATGCAATTTTCCTATTTGATACATATCATTTCTATATGAGTGCACAATCATCCACTCATATGCAACATCCATGTGCTGATTCAACCATTTTGCATCCATAAAAAATTAAAATGCTCACACATCCATATGCAGTATGAGAGTGTTTTCGAGCCGATCTAGTGCCTAGTGTGTGTATATGCGTCCATGAGCAACCACTAGCAACCACTTGCATCCACTTGTAACCATCAAACATAACATGTCTCAAACACATGTTTACACCCATTAGTTTCTACCTAAAGTTCGAAGATTCGATCGATAGGATACAGTCGAATGATGGAGGCGAGTACACATAGAACAAAAACTTGGTTCCCATTAGACATGGGTTCTAAGTATCGGCCCCAAAGACCGAAACCAACATCAAATTGATACCCAGAGGATTACCTTCTTTAGACAATGTCAAAACTGGAAATCTTATCAGAAGTATTCAGATATTTACAGGCTACTGGTACAGATCAGGTTCCCTAATGACTCTTAGGAAGTTAAGCATGATAAAATCATACCCTACGAAAACTCAGAATGTATGTGTCATACTTGATGCCTAACACAGATATCCCTCAAACCCCAATCTCAAACCGATGAGCCATAACCCTTATGGGTCTGAGTCTACAGCAGAATTCAGAAATAATACTAGTATTAAAGTGCAGAGTATCGATTACAAAATCAAAATACCAAAATCAGAAAAAGTCTTAACTCCATAATCAGATAAAGAAATTAAACCTACTATAGAAATTTTCCTATTTCTATCCTAGCCACTAGCCTCAAGATTATTCGCTTGCCCTCCTTGTCCTCGTCTCTTCGGGCAGTCCCTAGTGAAGTGTCCCATCTCCCCACAGTTGAACCAAGCACCCTTCCTTTTTCTGCAATCCTTGTTCAGATGAGTCGAGCTTCCACAAGTAAAGCACTTTTTCCCCTTCTTATCTTCAGACTTCTCATCCTTCTTTTGTGTTTCCTTTTTGGGCCCCGCTTTCTTATTCTGTGGTTCTTCCTTCTTTGGCTCTTTCGGGCCCTTGTCTTCCTCGTGCAGTAGTGCCATGTCCACCAATTTCTCGTAAGTCGCTCCCATGGGTACATGGGTCATGGCTAGGCTGTGCAGTGGCTCGTTCAATCCTTTAACAAAGCGGAGAGCCTCTTTATGCTGAGTGTTGACTAAATCCAACCCGAACCTAGCTAGTTGGTTGAACTGGTTGACGTATTCCTTGACCGTCATACTTCCTTGCTTAAGAGATAAGAACTTCTCCAGCTGTAAACTCCGTTCAGCTTGCGAGAGAAATTTTGTCTCAAACCTCGTTCTGAAATCCATCCATGTCTCAACCGGCCTCTCGGCATTAGTGACTTCCCACCAGTAGGAAGCTTCGTCTTTGAGCAGCCATACCGCCAACTGTACCTTCTGCCTATCGTCCACCTCGAAGATAACGAATAGATCCTCAGTTTCTTTGAGCCAATTCCTCGCTTCTACAAATGATTCAGTTCCTTTGAAATCCTTCCCACCCATGGCCCTAAAATCTCTACAGATCTTTGAGAAAGCAATTGCACGAGGAGGGGGTGGGGGAGGGGGATCATTTGCTGGACCTGCAGCGGCGGTCCTAGCTCAAGATATTGACGAAACCAACCGGGTACATGAACACCCTCTGGTATCTCAGATGCTTCAAACATGCTTAAACGAAAAAGGAAAGGTTCAATACAAAAAGGACTGGAAGAAAGATATATGGCTCTTGGGGATCATGTTTTTCAAAATAAGCTTTATTTTTGAAAATACTTCCTTTCAAAACCTTTTTGAAAACAGTTTTCAAAAACTTTACCCAATCTGGTAACCTTCAGCTCTGATACCACGTGTAACAGGTGTAGCAGATATAACAGAAGAACAGAATGACATATACTATTGCTTTACACTTCTCTGCATTAATACTAGTATAACAGAATTAGGTGTCACCCTAATGTCTAAACTGGAGCAGGAACGGGTACAGAATAATTTAACAGAAACAGAGTGCTAATAATGGGCCTTTACTACCCGATCAGAAATAGACAGAAGCAGAAACAGAATAATCCCTACGGAAACAAAATGTAGAATTAGGTGTACACTAGTAATGGGCCTTTACCACCCGAACAGACGGTACCACGCAGAAATAGACAGGTGTTACCACCCAACAGAAACATACGGTACCAACAGATCAGACAGAACTAAGTGTACCCTAAAACCCTACCCCAAGCGATCGGCTCCCTAATACATAAATATCCTGTGTCGGCCCCACAGTAGGGTGTATCACTCCCTAAAGTGACAACCAATTGGCAAAGACCTATTTACAGATGTCACGGCATCTTACATCCTTAGAGGCAGACCGGGATCCATGCACGCACATGACCCGGTTGGAACGCACCATCAACACCCCTCGCCATTATCAGAATGAACCACTTATAATTAGTTCAGTAAGCGTGCCCAGACACTACCTACTGTTGGGTCAAAGTTTTGATACCAGAAAGGGTTACTGACTAATATGGGTCCCAATCAACAGATGACACAAGTAATTCCCCTCCTAACCTTGTGTCCCCAGACTAACAGATTTCAGATTAACTTGTTTACAAGTTCAGACATACAGAATTCAGATTTACTAGTTCACAAATTAAGTTAACAAGTTTTCAGACTAACGGATCAGATGTACAGATTTTTCAGATTTGTCTAACTTTGTATTGGGCCTACAGATTCATTGAACGGGTTTATCAGACTCATTGGTCCAATTGGTTTAACCTTACCCAACACGTTTTAGACATCATAATTATCTCAGATTTTCATTAATTAAATATTAATGCCCAAACCTCTCACATTAGACTGACAGTTTGCGGCTACTGGTTAGGCCGGTTGGTTCCGGGCAGGTTTCTATCGCAAACTGAGTCTAACCTCGGGTTTCTAGCACATTATGACTAACTTCTCACATTAGAACCTATTGTTTGCGGCCACTGGATTATGCCGGGCGGTTCCGGGAAGAATTACGCCGCAAACTCATTCTAACCTCGAGTTAGCCATGTTTATCTTTGCGGCCAATTAATTAATGATTTACCATTTATACCCACGCCTAATATACATGTCAATTATTCATAACTATAGCCAATTCAGATTATGTCAATAGCGGACTAATTATACCAACTCAACAGATATAGCAGATAACAGATTTCTCAGATTAGGCGACTCAGCAGATTAAGCAAACTAGAAGATTTAGTATTTTCAACAGACTTAGCAGACAACAGATTTGGCAGATGAACAAATCTAGCAGACTAGGCGGTGGAGCAGAACTAGCAGATTAAGCAATATAACAGAACTAGCAGATTAGGCAATGTAACACACTAGCAAATTAGGCAAATATAACAAATTTACTCATTTCTTAAAGTTTCATACCTTGCCTAATTATAAATCTTGCCTAAGTTCACGTGCATAAATAATAGTCTTGATTCACAATATTATCATATACCCTATGTTTGTATTAAATTTACATAGTACAGATTATGGTCATAACTTTACCATATATCATATGTTCCAAATTTTTATTAAACTTGCATAGTACAAAAGACCCATATAATTTATACCAAATATAGCCATCGATTACTATGCATATCATATATCCCAAAGATCCCTTACTTAGGTGTTTATTTACATTAATAGATACCCTACTCTCATGTAAATATTTATGCCTAAGCCATGTTCTCTTTATCTCAAATCATATGTTCAATACAATTTATATTATAAATATAACATGTCCAGTCATATGTCTCAGATTTTGTTCTAGCTACAGTCCATGTTCTTTCCTCACATCAGTCACCTATTGGTCATGCCCGATTCATGCATCATTTATTTTATTGTCACAAACATCTAAGCGTATGTTAATCTCTTATGAGATTGGCTCAAGCTCGTGGTAGCCTGGCTATAGAACAGAAAGAGGAAAGAGATGCAAAATAAGATAGATCCAAACAGAACAGAACAGATATAACCTTAGATTCAGATTTATAATTCATGTCACAATCAGAATTACCGTTTATATCGGAAAATAACTGCACTTGCCTTGATTGGAAAAGAAAGAACTTTAGTTGTTACAGAATTGTTGTAGAAGCTTTTATCTCAAATTTGAATTGAATTGCTTAGGTTGATGTTGATTAGCTTCTAGTTTTGATTCCAGCAGAGTAGCGACGCCATTTTTATTTTTACTAGAACAGAGGCAGAGAAGAAGCAGAATAGAATTGTGTGTAGAGGAGGCTAGGTCTTAGGATGTATTTATAGGTGTGTTTAGTTGATTTAGGCCTTTAGATAAACCCTAAAACAGATCAGAACCGTCAGAATTCGTCACAGGCTCACCAAAACAGCCCAAAAACCCATCCAGATGCACCCAGGCCGACCTGGCTCGACCAGGGAGGTCGACCCCCAGGTCGACCCTAGGGTCGACTCCCAAGTCGACCTGGTCCCCTCCAGGTCGACCCCCAGGTCGACCTGGTCTGGGCGGCAATTTTCCCGCCTGGCTCGTTTTTCTGCATTTTTGAAATCTGTTTCGGTTTTCTGATTTTTCGTGAAACTTCTGAAGGCCATATCTCGGTCATACTGACTCCGATTTACGAAATTTCAGACTCTATTTCGCGTATTTTTCCGAGACGAACGCAACCGCAAAACTCGTTTCCCTTAGTTCTGATTTTATATTTTAATTATACTCAGATTTGTAATTCTTAAGTTCACAGAAAATACGGGGTGTTACAATATTTACCCAAAAAGGTGTCTTTAATTATATAACCCCGATCTTCTGCCGGTTAGGCATACCTAGGTGTCTTTAATACATAGCCCCCAGTTGGTTAAGTTTAGTGGGCCTATATATAAATATTACTCACCCATCTCAGATATACTTAACTTAACCCTCCCATTGTTCAACCAAGTTTACTTAACCCCTATTCATGTTCATGTTCACACAATCTCTATGGATTCAACTAGGTTAAGTATTCCAATTCGTTACCGTGTCCATTTATGGTTATAATGGGCTAGACCTCCCATATTAGGCCTACAACTTGTGGATGTTGGATATGCCGGTCGGGTCCGGGTAGACTTCTTCCCCAAGTTGGGCCTAACCTCGTGTCTTAGCCCGTCTCGTATTTGTGCACTTAGACCCCTCGCATTAGATTCAACATTTGCGGTTGCTGGATATGTCGATCGAATCCGGGCAGACTTCCACCACAAATGCAATTTAACCTCGTGTCATAAGCGTAGTTACAGTTTCTAATTACTGTAATCCTATGCATTTTAATTATTAACCAATTAATTATGCCTATGTCTTTATAGTTGTTCATGTCCATTTATCCAATTATATTCATAATGGATTATATACCCAAATTCATGTTTATAAACATTATTCAAGTTATGCCAACTTCAGTGTTTTCCCCCGTTCCCTATCTAACGCATTCGCATATATTTGGCGGCATGCCTAGGCTAGACAGTAGCATGGTCATAAACAATAAAAAGGAAAGGTGATAGAAAGATGACAATAGTGATTATTCTAACAAAACTGGCATGAATATATACTGACATAGACATGTAATTGGCGTAGTGATAAGGTGGACATATAAAAATAGATCTAGTGAACTGGTGACAAAAATAAAACTAGATCTAACATACTAAGGATGTCATAGTAGGAATGAATAGATCTAAATAGGGATTCATATGTCCAATTAATGATAGATCTAAGTTAACCACAACATGATAGGTACAAGATGATCTAGATAGAGAATCAGATCTAAACAAGGATTTAACTGTCCAAATAATGACAGATCCAAATTAACCACAAACATAGATAAAGGTCAAGAGCCACAAATGTGACATGATAAATTAACCACCAGTGAATTAGATCTATAAAGTTAGATCTAGCATGATAAAGTTTAAGATCCAAGAATATCATAGATTCACAATTTATAACAGATCCAAATCACAGCCATGTCACGTTTTACTTTTAATCAATTAAATATAAAAGTAACTAAACTCACAGTGTTTGGATTTTAGAAGATAGAAGAGAAATTTTTGGTGTTGAATCTCAGATCTATACTTTGAATCTCTTACTGGTTAGCTCTAGTCGATTGTCATTGAAGAAAAGGATTTAGTTCAGGCACTGGCAGCATTTGGCTTCCATTGATTTCCAATGAAGAAAACAAGAGAAATGGACCTATATTTATAGCTGCCAGCACCCCAAAAATCGAATGCCACCTCAGCCCTAGGGGGGTCGACCCCTCCTTTATGGGGTCGGCACCCCTGGCACGGGAATTTTACCGCCTACAGGATTTTCGAATTTTGAACTGAAATTTTGAATTCCTAGTCCCTATATATATATAATTATCTTGCACGTATACAAACTTCAAACCTTCATAGCTTCTTTATACGATGTCTGTTTTACGCAAACCAAATGTCTATCTTGACCAGAATTTCGAGACGGACGCAATGACGTAGTCCATTTCCATTAATTCTGATTATTAAATTAATTGTTATTTAATTTATCCTCTTTAATGTTGTTGAAATCACATGGTGTTACATTCTTCCCTACTCAAAGGATTTTCTTCCCAAAATCTTCAAGTTAAGAAGAGTGTATATCCTACCATCCATCACGCATCAACTCATCCAACCATCACAAGCATCCATTGTCTTTAAAGTCTTCTAATGCTTATACGAACAGATGCAAAGGTGTGTGTATATGTCCCAATACTAATGCGAAGATTAGGCAGTCTACTGATTCAGTCGACTTCCTCAATGCGATGTATTTTAGTGCCGTGAATCCAATATGTACGCAAATAATCCTATTATAACATGTAAGTTCTATATGTGTGCACACTCATTCGTCCAAATGCAACATCCATAAGTTAATGCATCCATTTTCACCCCCTTAAAGAAAAGAAAAATGCACACACATCCATATGCAGTATGAGAGTGACTGAGCCGATCTAGTGCCTAATGTGTGTGTATATGCATCCATAGGCAACCACTAGCAAACACTTGCATCTAATTGCATCCATCAAACATAACATGTCTCAAACACATGTTTACATTCATAGGATTCCTATCTAAAGGTCGAAAATACTATTGATAGGACGTACTCAAATGATAGTGACAAGCATAGATAAAACTTTGGAAAAGAAGTTAAGAACATACCCTCGAAAGAGAAAGGGTACGAAGCACGAATCCTGTCTTCGGTCTCCCAAGTCGCATCCTCTGGGTTATCTCCCCATTGAACCTTTATCAGCTTTATTTCTTTATTGCGAAGCTTCTTAACTTTTGATCCAAGAATACAGGTAGGGACTCGTCTGAACGTCGCCTCCCGCTCCACTTCTACTCCCTCCAATATACTTGGCTCAACAACTTATGCGGTGTCATACAAGCACTTTCGCAGATGAGAAATGTAGAAAACATCATGAACGTCGAATAGATTTTCTAGTAGCTTTACTCTATAGGCCATTTGGCCGATCCTTTCGGTTATGGGAAATGGTCCCACAAATTGGGGTGCCAACTTCCCTACAGATCCGAAGCGAACCACAATCCTCAGAGGTTATACTTTAATAAAAACTAAGTATCCTGCTTCGAATTCGATGTCAGTCCTTCTCTTGTCTACATAAGATTTCTGCCTATCTTGAGCTGTCTTCATTCGTCGTCGAATAAGATCAATTTTCTCAGACGTTTATCTAACCATATCTGGTCTAAGTAATTATCTTTCTGTAGATACCCACCAACAAGTTGGTGATCTACAGGGTCGTCCGTACAATGCTTCGAAGGGTTCCGTACCAATGCTAGCTTGATGACCATTGTTGTAGGCAAACTCTACTAAAGAAAGATGCTCTTCCCAAGTCCCTCCGAAGTCTAGGATACACAGCCTTAAAAGATCCTCAAGAATTATGTTCACCCTCTCCATCTGCCCATCGGTCTGAGGATGATAAGCGATGCTCAAACACAATTGTGTACCTAATGCTTCTTGCAAGCTCCTCCAAAATTCACTGGTGAAGATGGGGTCACGATCGCTTACGATGCTAAAAGGTACTCCTTGAAGACGGACTATCTCACGAACATAAATTGCTGCCAACCATGATGTCGTCCTCTTACTCCTAACTGGAATGAAATGAGCGCTGTTAGTAAGTTTTTCCACCACAACCCAGATACCGGTGTTGCCTTTCTTCGATCTAGGCAAACCATCTATGAAATCAAAAAAGACGCTCTCCCACTTCCACTGTGGAACCTCCAAAGGATGAAGTAGACCACCGGGCTTCTTTTGCTCAACTTTGACTTGTTGACAAACCAAACATTGAGAAACAAACTCTGCCACATCTTTCTTCATCCAATCCCAAAAGAAAACTCTCTTCATGTCTCTGTACATCTTATCGCCACCTGGATGAATAGTCATTTTAGAATGGTGGACTTCTTCTAGGACTGTCTTTATCAAGCTTCCAGTTTGAGGAACCCAAAGCCTTCCATCCCGTCGCAACCACCCTTTTTCATCTATGGAATATCTACTGAGGTGAGTCGAAGTCTCCCCTTTTCTAAGCTTATCCATGATGTCTAAAATATGTGGATTATTTCGCTGCGAAGCTCCTATCTGATCCATAAGAGTTGGTCGTCTTTCTAGCGATGCAAATAAATCAGGCAAAATCTCGATGGAGGGTCTAAGTCAAAAGTTGATATGAACTCCAAGCTCTTCCTTTCCACAAACAGAGGACTTAAGGCCATCCTCTGCCTACTTTGTGCGTCGACCACCACATTACCCTTTCCAGGGGTATAAGCGATTTCAAAATCATAAGAAGCTAGGAACTCCATCCAACTTTGTTGGCTTAAATTAAGATCCTTTTTGCGAGAATAGGTACTTGAGAGATTTATGATTGGTGTATAATTCGAACTTCTCTCCAAGTAAATAATGGCGCCATGTCTTAAGCGCCAATACTATGACAGCTAGCTCTAAATCATGAGTAGGATAGTTCTTATCATGAACTCTCAACTGTCTACCCCATAACACACTACCTTTCCTTCTTGCATCAGAACCGCACCAAGCCCTGTATCATATGCATCAGTGTAAACCGTAAATACTTTGCTCCCATCAGGCAAGGTCAAGACTGGGGCTGTTGTCAGAGCCCTCTTCAAACGTTGGAAAGAAACATCACAATCTATATCCCATGAAAATGCCAAGTTCTTCTTTGTCATCCTGGTGAGTGGGGCTGATATCTTTGCGAAGTCCTTAATGAACTTCCTATAATAGCCTGCCAAACCAAGAAAGCTTCTCACCTCTGTTGCATTTTTTGGAATTTGCCAATCTTGCACTACAACTACCTTTGTGGGATTTACAGCTATCCCTTCTTTGGAGACTACATGCCCTAAGAATCTCACCTCTTTTCTCCAAAAAGGGCATTTGGAGAACTTTGCCTTAAGCTGATGCGCACAGAGAATTTTCAAAACTTCTCTCAAATGTTGGGCATGCTCTTCTTCGCTCTTGGAGAAGATCAAGATATCATCAGCAAAGACCACGACAAATTTATTTATAAACTCTCGAAACACCCTACTCATTAGATCAACAAAATAGGCGGGTGCATTTGTCAACCCAAAAGGCATAACTTGCCACTCAAAGAAACCATCCGGAGTTCTAAAAGCAATCTTATCTATACTGTCCTCAGCCACTTCAACTGATGAAAACCCATGGCCAAGTCTAACTGAGAGAATACCGAGGCACCAACAAGTTGGTAAAACAAAACATCTATCCTCGGAAGTGGGTGCCTATTCTACTTTGTGAATTTGTTCAACTCTCTATAGTCCACACACAAACGAAGCGAAACATCCGCCTTAGTTGCGAATACAACAGGAGCACCCCATTTAGATATGCTTCGTCTGATATATCCTTTCTCAAGTAGCTCCCCTACTTGCTTACTCAGCTCCCTTCTCTCCTTTGGAGCCATATGACGCACTGGTAATGCAACTGGCTTTGCATTGTCCACCATATATATATATGGAAATCGATCTCGTGCCTCGGAGGTAAACCCCGTACCTCACCAAAACATCAGAATAATCTCAGACTACCAGATCATCGACAAATGCGTCAAGTGACTCTAGGAAACTAAGCATAACCGACCCTTGCGGGTCACAAGAAATTTCGAGGGTCTTCCCATGATAAGACAGAAGCCTAACGACCCTCCTCTCGCAATCTAGAATGGCATCATACATGGTTAGCCAATCCATCTCTAGAATCAACCCATAGCCCATAAACCCAAGCACATACGCGTCACACTCAAACTCGACGCCTAAGATAGATATCCTCAAACCTCGACAAATCATAGACAAATGAGCCGAACTACCAATGGGGTTTGAGACAACAACGGGATCCACAGCCATACTAATAGTTAAGTGCAGAGATTCAACCACATAACTAGATATAAATGAATGTGAAGCACCAGAATCAAAAAGTGTTCTAATAGGATGATATGAAAAAGAAATTAAACCTTCCACAGAAATTTTTCTACCTCTATCAGGAGCACTGATCGTGAGAGCATGCACATGCCCTCCAGAAGTTCCTGCCCTTTGACCTTGTCCCTGTTTCTTTGGGCACTCCCTAGCAAAGTGTCCGACCTCTCCGCAATTGAAGCAAGAATTCTTCCTTCTTTTGCGGTCCTTCACCAAGTGACCCTCACTTCCACAACTGTGACACTTCCTCTTATCCCTGGCCTTGTCATTATTTCCTCCCTTCTTCTGTTATTGTTGTTGTTATTTCCCTTCTTGGGCCAAATCTTCTTGTTCTGCGTTGTTTCTTCAGCCTTTACTTCCTTCTTTTCTCCCTTATCTTCCTCATGCATCAAGGCCATATCAACAAGACTTTCGAAAGTAGCTCCCATTGGAATGTGGGGCATATCCAACCCATGAAGGGGATTAATAAGTCCTTTGACAAACCGCAAAGCCTTCTTATGCGAAGTGTCCACCAACTCTAGTCCAAACCTTGCAAGTTGGTTGAATTTGTTCACATATTCTTTAACAGTCAAGTTTTCTTGTTTGAGCACCAAGAACCTCTCCATTTGCATGATTTTCTCATCTTGGGAAAGAAACTTCATTTCAAACCTCTATCTAAAATCATCCCAAGTCTCCACCGGACGTCCAGCTTGGGTAACTTCCCACAAAAAAGAAGCTTCATCTTTCAGTAGCTATGCGGCTAACTGAATCTTCCTTCAATCTTCTACTTCAAAGATCACAAACAAGTCCTCGCTCTCCTTGAGCCAATTCCTTGCCTCTACGAATGTCTCAGTTCCATGGAATGACTTTCCTCCCATAGCGCTGAAATCTTTAGAGATCTTGGGTGCAGCTGGGGAGGAATGTTTCCTTGGCCTTCGGCAGGCGCCGTGGCCTCCAGATACCTACGGAACCAGCCTGGTATCGTAACTCCCTCTGGAATATTTGGTTCCCCAGACATGCTAAAAGAGAAAAGGAAAAATATTCAGACAAGGGATCGAAAGATATTACTTATGGCTTTTTGGGGAATGTTATTCAAAACAGACTTTTATTTTTGAAAATTCTTTCTTTTAAAACCTTTTTGAAAATAATTTTCAAAAACTTTTATCTAATCTGGTAACCTTCAGCTTTGATGCCAAGTGTTACACCTCACGTCTGTTAATTTCACTCATTAAGAGAATGCATTATGTTTCGTGAAGCGTTATAGGTAAACAGAAATGGAAACAATACAAGAGAATTATAAAAGCAACAACGAAATTCAAATTCTTATTTCAACATAAATCATAACATCGTGGTCCAGATTATCACAAGTCTGAAACTACATAAAAGCCATTACAAAAATATAAAACTTTTCTGTCTTGTTCCATCAGAGTACATAAAAAGCATAATTCCCCAAAAAGAGAGCAATACTTCAAGAGCAGCCCCTAGCAAGATAAAAGCAGAATCACGGTCAAGCCCAAGTGTCCCCGCCCTGAGAACCGGGGGGGGGGGGGGTGAACGGAAGAAAGAAGAGGAAACCAAAAGGGTCAGACATAAAGTATGGCGAGTCCAATTACTTTAGCAAGTAAATAAATAAAAGTAGCATGACAAGCATATAAAGTGGATAAGAAAGATGACATCACAAAAGGTAACTGTGACAAGGTAAACAGGATAGAGTGTATACGCTTCCCTAAAGTTTACTCTGCACTATTACTAGTATAACTAGAATGAGATGATCCCTTCCAATATAAGGTGGTAGACTAAGGCATACGTCCAAATGTACCCTAACTACTTGTAACGACCCGCATTCTACGCATCGGGGGATCGTAGAATATTTATTTCTTTCCCGTATGAAGTCGTATGGTCATGTAACTTTGGGAAACATCCATTAGAGTCATTTCCCATGTTCATGATTTTTGACGATTTTTAAATGACCATTTTGCCCCTAGTTGGTACTGTTTTGGCCATAACTTTTGATTGGAAAGGAATTTTGACTTGAAACCCCTTCCATTAGATTCGTTTAATGGTTTACCTTTCCGTAGAGTGGTCATAGCCAAACGGACTTATCGTTTGGTAGATATGGCTGAACTAAGGTTTGGAGGGTGAAAAACTGCTTAACCGGGCCAAATCGGGTGATTAGTGAGTAGGCCCATAACCCATTTCGGGATTAGGGTTATGGGAGGGCTGGAATGAGATGGAGAATCATTCCATTTCAGTTTTCTAGCCTCCACTTATCACCAAGGATCCCTAAAAAATGGCCTCTAACCTCTAAATCACCTCCAAATCATCTTTTGGTCAAGGATTTGGCTTAGCAACCCCTAATCAAGGAAGATCTTCACCAAATCAAGATAGGAGCTGCTGTTTGGCATTGAGATTCACATCAAGCTCTGACATATTTTGTGTATTTGTCTTTTCTGCAAGATACCAAAGCAAACAATCCGAGTTTCGATAGATTGGAATTGAAAAAAAAATCAGTCTGTCGAAATTGGGGTTGTCACATATACTATATAATATATATATATATATATATATATATATTAAAATCATAAGTAAAAAATCTTTGGATGATTTAAAAACATTTTGAAACGAGTTTGAAATAATTTAAAAACGATTTAAAAAGATAATTTGAAAACAAAATTTGAGAGTGCTAATCAGAGTTTTAAAAAACTAACTAGACTTTATTACTCAGATAATCTTGAACTCTTGAAATTTTGATATCTTGATACTCATGAGTCTTGAATCTCTTTTGAAATCATGAATCTCTTAAACTGTACAGTCTTCAGTATTTCTTTCCTACATATAAATCCTACATATATATATATTATGGATAAAGGTTTTAGTATACATTTTATAATCAATAATGATTGAAAAAAGGTTGTTGTCATCGAAATTCCATTCTTTAATAATGTGTACATATACGTAAGCCAAGATATTTATATACATATACAAAGATATTTTCTAAGCTCTGACATATTTTATGTCTTTGCCTTTTCTGCAGGATACCAGAGCAAACCAATCCGAGTTTCAATAAATTGGAATTGAAAAAAAAAAATCGATCTGTCGAAATTGGGGTTGTCACATAAACTATATAAGATATATATATATATATATTTAAAATCATAAGTAAAAAATCTTTGGATGATTCAAAAACATTTTGAAATGAGTTTGAAATAATTTAAAAACGATTTAAAAAGAAAAATTTGAAAACAAAATTTGAGAGTGCTAATCAGAGTTTTAAAAAACTAACTAGACTCTATTACTCTGATAATCTTGAACTCTTGAAATCTTGATATCTTGATACTCATGATTCTTGAATCTCTTTTGAAATCATGAATCTCTTAAACTGTACAGTCTTCAGTATTTATTTCCTATATATAAATCCTACATATATATATTATGGATAAAGGTTTTAGTATACATTTTATAATCAATAATGATTGAAAAAAGGTTGTTGTCATCAAAATTCCATTCTCCAATAATGTGTACATATACGTAAGCCAAGATATGTATATACATATACAAAGATGTATATACACACACACACACATATATGCGTTGGCCTCCACGTATATGCACCATCTAGTTCAAACATCCAACAGGTAAATTATTAGTGGCACAACAACACAAGCATGACAAACATCTCTAGATTATAACAGATTTCATAGACATAGCACAACAAGTAGGAATTCCAACTACAACTATAAATTTGGCTCTTATAGTATGCGGTTCAAACCCAAGTATTAACAGTCAATCAAATTCAAGGCTAGCAAATTCAAAGCAATCACAACGAGGCAAACACTATTATATTCAGTCTAAATAAAAGTAAATCTACCTGAACAAAGAAAATCGTTAGAAACTCACATTTGACAGTAGTGGATATTAGTGCAGGCGGTTGTATATAATAATTATATGATTTTTGTTATTTACAATTGTACTCTTTTACTTCATCGCAGATAGAATTAAATATTTATATCTAAATAGAATACTACTGCATAAGAATTTAAATATTCACATAGTATTTTATTTAAATGTAATATTTTATTTCAACATCTGAATAGTACAATCTTACAACTCCACTATTTATACACTCTACTAATATATTACAATTCAATTTCACATACAATTTTATTTGTTACATTGGCTCCTCAGTACAACACTCAATCACTCATTTGTTCAAATACATTAAAATTCACTCAGCTCACTCATATACATCCATTCACTCACTGACACTAACTTCTCTTCAGCATGTCTTCAGAATCAGTCCAGTCACCTGCTTACCTGTCACATAAACACACACGGTAAACTAGAACAAAATAATTTTAAATTATAGAAGATATAATTTTATTTTAAGATTTAATTTGCCTTAGAATTTTGGTGTGTTTCTCATCATATTTCATGACTTGATCTGATATGCATGTTTATTCATCGGTGTCCAGACTACTTGTGATATTCACAATGATCCACTGTAAATACAGAAGGTAGACAATGTCTCTAATGCTCTCTCTCTCTCTCTCACACACATATACACACACACACATATTGCACGTACACAATACATGTACACACATACATGTGTATGTATATACACATATATTTTTATGTAGCGGCAATACCGTCAAACAACAGTGAGTGAACATAAAGTGACATAGCACATATGGATTATCACATATATACAAACATATATACATATACACACACATTTTTCTATATATACATGAATGAATACAGTGGCATGCACAAGACAGAGCTCAAAATACTCAAGTCAACATGTGTGCACAGTCATGCACAGATTATGCAAGTGCAAGTTCAAATGCCAAGAGCCAAACACACACACACACACACACACACACACACACACATATATATATATATATACACACACACACAAATGTGTGTGTGTATGTGTATATATGCATGTATGTGTGGCAATATCAAAATCATGGTCGAGGCAGCTCAACAACAAACACTTCAAGCAATCAGATGCAACATAAATGGACAGAGCAAACATGTGCACAATGGTGTACAAGGCAATGAATTGATGCAACTCAAATATGTAACAACAATATCTGGTGCAAATTACAGTGGAGCAAACAAATAGTTCTACACATACATGTACATATAGGCGTGGCTCTAGAACAAGGAACAGTGGGGGAATAATTCGAGTTCAACCACAGCAAGCACAAGAGCAAAGCAAAAAAAACTGGACAAAACAATATGGAAAGTGTGACAAGAAATTTTACAAGACATGATCAAGTCATCTAACCAAGCACATGTGCAAGTACATGCACAAATATGCAACTGGTTCAGGTCTACAAAGAAAAGTTCAAACTCAGGTGATACAAAGTGAACATGGCATGAAAATGAATCATGCAAGCACATAAGTTTATCTATGGTTTGGTGCAACAAATGTGAAACAACTCAGACTCAAGCACACACAAGATCGAACAAATCTGGCCAGAGACAAGCAAATGAATAACAAGATGCATTTGTCCAGTCATGGTGAAAGGAATTACAAGCGCCACTGAACAACTCATGACAACTCTCAAATACATGTTCAGTGCAGTGTGTACATGTGCACAAATACATGGTGTTGCTGCATATATGTACACACTGATGGATCTATCAAGTGCAAGTGCAAGCTTATGTAAAATGGTCAACATGTGAACATACACAAGTGCAAGACAGAGCAACATTGACAATGAAATGTGCACAAGTGGATATTTCAAACAACAATATAAGTATCCACTTTCGAGCGAATTTCAAGGAGAGTCAAAACCAATCAGGGAGCAATTAGAATGCAATTTCAAATGTTTCCAAATATACTCTGCATTTATTTTCTCTGGTGAAATATGTGTTATGATGATTTTTAATATTTCATAAAAATCCAATAAACCCTATTTACCCCCTCTCTAGAGTTAATCTAGATCCAACAAGTGGTATCAGAGCCTGCCATTTTCTTTAACTCTAGAGTCATGGTTTCTAGTTGTCAATCCAGTGAGGGTCGCTGTAATCGTGTTTAATTGTTTTTAATAGTATAGATTTTTTAAATTGAAAATTAGAAATGGAATCCTATTTAAAATATGTTAATTTTAAATGTTGGAATATAGTTATTAATGGGTATGATATGGTAGATAGGAATGATATTGGATTTAATTCTCGTGTTACACATATTTTATATTCTCATATTAATGATGATCAATATTGTCTCATCTCCCATTGTTTAACTGCATAGGAAATGTGGAATACTCTCAATACAAAGTATGGAAGAATTGACAACAACGGCTCAAAACCCCAGAAGGTCAACTCAGATTCAGATCTATGCTTAAAAGTACAAACATATGAAAATTCAGATAGATCAGATAATGGAGTCTCAACAGACGGTGAGATAGGGAATTTCTTATATGAAGATTTAGTTTACATGTGTACTGATTTAATTAAATATGTTGATAAACTCTAACGAAAAAATAAAACACTGAAATCTAAAAATCTTGAGTTAGCCAGCAAAAATAATGGTTTGGAATTAAAGCTTGAAAACGCCAATAAATCTAAAAACTCTAATTGCAAAAATTGTTTGAATTTAGGAAACAATCTTGTTCATCTCAATAAAAATATTCAAAAACTTGAAAATGAAATTTTGATCTTAAAAGAGAACAAGATCAAGTTAATATGTTCAAACAATTTTCTGCAAAAGGAATTGGATATTTTTAAGACATCTGAAACTTCCAAACTTGAAATTTTTGAAAACGAAAATTGGCTAAAGACTAAATCTATTCTGAATGACTTTGAAAAAGAGATTGAAAAATTCAAAAGTTTTGAAAAACATCAATATGAAAAAAAAAACAGTTTGAATATGAGATTTTTGAGTCCAAGACCAAAATCAAATTGCTTGAAAACAAAAAATTGGTTTTGAAACAAAATGACGCTGAAAAGAGAAAGAATAATATTAATCGTTGTTCGAATTTGATGAAAGTGAATAGTGATCTTAAATCCAAAATTAGCGATTTTGAGTTGAGTTTAAAACATTTTTCAACTGGAGAAAAATCTTTGAATATGCTGTTGAAAAACAAGTTTTCTGTTGGAAATAAGAATGGTCTTGGTTTTGGCAAAACTGATGTTTCTGAAAAGTTGAACTCAAATGATTTTAAAAATCCTTCAAATTACTTTGGAAAAGATCGATTTGAAAATTTGAACTCTGAAAATGATAAAGGATTTTAGATAATAAACGGGATAAAAATTGGATGTGTAACGATTCATCTAAACAATCTTGGATCCTAAAAGGAAATAAAACAAATTTGATTAAATTAAACAGATTTGGGTTCCTAAGGGTACAAAGGAAAATTTGAATGGATTGTTATATAAATAGGTTTGGGTAACAAAACATTTGAAAATACAGTTATGAGTGGTAAAAGAATTTTTGGTAGACCAGTCGATCCTATAAATTCTTAGGTACTAAAGGAGGTTGAGGAACTGCATTGCAAAAAGAGAAATTGAATTCAAGATTGCTTCGAATCTTTAAATCATTCAGAGTTCCTAAGCCATGTTTGTCAAGTTAGAGATTCGTTGGCACGCTGATTACAAGTATGATCTCTAAACTCTTTTCTGTGTATATTCTATGTTTATATATTTTTTATTCCTCCTTCTGCCCCTTCTATTTCTTCCTTTTGATTATGGTTATTTGAGTTGTCACTACCAAATTTTTTTGAGCTTCTTAACTTCAAATTGCAGAATTCTTGTTTTTCTAGAAAATTGCTTCATTTATATAAAACTCTGATGTTTTAATGGTTTCTATATCTTGAATTCAAAATTGTAAATTTCTGCAGTTTTTTTGAAGCTTATTTTTTTTATTTCTGAATTCCTAACAGTGTTGAAGCATTCTTATCATATCTTGAACACTATTAATTTGAATTATAAATTTTTTGAAAATTTGAAAAATTTATGAAATTTCACATACCTTCGCTGTTTTGAGTTTCTTCTAATTCATTTTGGAAAGACTTGAATTTTTTACTCACTGCAGCACATTACTATTTTTCAGTTGTGATAATCTCATTGATTTTTGGATTGACTTGATTATTTTGAATTAAAAATCATTTGATGTTGATTATTGTGTTGCATCTTAAAACTCTTTTTTTTTTACCATGATCATTAGGCTTGGATATTTGGTTCTTTGAAATCATTTGAAACTATTGATATCTTGAATCTCATATACTTCTTGGCTTTTTAATTTTAATCTTATGTGATTGATTCATTGAATCTCAAAATTTACACATTTCCTTAAGTGGTTTCAAATGAAATGCTTTTAATATTGGATCATGAACCATCTCTTGTGCCTGTTACAAATGTTTTGAAAATTCTCATGTAAATCTTGTCTTTGAAATTGAATTGTTTACTGCTCTGATAGATGGTATTGAAGTGCTAGGGCATGGTGATTGTAACAACCCAGAATTTCACAACCAATTTAAAAATTATTTTTAATGTAACTTTATCGAAAAATGCATCAGAATATAAAAATTCGATTTTTAAATCGCCGCATAGCGCTTAAAAAGTGAAATTTTGACAGCGACCTCAGAATTCGACGAGAATAATTTTGTTGGATTCAGAATAATCAATTATTTTTAGATTCCAAATTTCACGTTAAACATAGTTTGCATGTGGTCGTGCGAGGCAGACACATTTGCTAAGAAACTGAAGCTCAGTTTACAAAGAACGTTTTTGAGACGACATCAAAATTCAATTCCACTTTTTTTGGATTCGTAGCGTCGAATAATCCTAAGATTCCAAGTTTCATGATTTTTAGAGTTAGTATGTGGTTGGGCGTGATTTTTAAAGTGAAAAACAGACAATATTTTGACTTTAAAAATTCGCAGTTTGTGCATACGGACTCGGAATTCGACGAAACCAGTTTCGTTGGGTCTGCAATGTTGAAGAGTAGCTGCATGTTAATATTCATTGAGAATGGGTTCTATTGGTGATCACATGGATTTTTAAACCATGAAACAGGCATAATTTGAGTATAAAAAAATATTTTGGCTCCAATATAAGTTATCATTTACATTTCTAAACCCACCCTAATCACTAAAACCATCGCAGCCCCTTCTCTCCACATTTCTGAACCTTAAATGCAACTTCTAAATTCAAGAAAAAATCAAAGAAAAATCTATAAATTGAAAAGCTTAGTTCTTTGAACTCATATGAGTGTAGGCTTTGATGTGTATAAGTTTGGTCAAGTTTGGAGGATTTTTGGTGTGCCTCAAATTTTCCAACGTGAGAACAAGAGGCCCAGGGCTCGAATTTTCTGAAGATTGAAACAACGGTTTGGATTTTGGTTATTGTTTTGGAGTCGTGAGGTAGAATAGCACATTGTGACAAAGTTTGAGGCAATTAAGTGTCGAAAAGTGTCAGGAGATGGAGAGGGCAGCGTGCATTTTGGGAGGCTTCTGTGCGTGTTGTGTATTCGGAGAAGAAGGAGGATGAGGGAGAGATTAGAGAAGTTTAGGAGGTTAATTACTTATGTTAATCACAATATATGTATGCAATCTTATAAAAAGCATAACTTTCTCATGCGAACTCGAAATTCACGAAATAGGATCCGTTGAAACCATATCAAAGAGAGCTTCGCAAAAAAATGAATTGGAGCTCGTCTTAATTTTGGGTGGAGTGGAAACCATCGGTGAGAAATCTAAATTCAATTTAGAAAAAGGGCGAATTAGAAAATTATTTGCATGAAACTTAATTGTTTGTTAGAACCATTATTGTTAGTGGTAAATAAAAATTTATTAAGTTATGAAATAATTTTTGGTTAGTTAAAAATGTGATTTTTAATTAATGTACGATATGAAATAATTTTTAGCAAGTCAAAAATGTGATTTTTAACTAATGTGTGCGATGAATATTAGAAATGTGATATGCAAACAAAACTGTATTGATATCATGGAATTGTAACTTGAATTGATTAAGTAAAACTTACAATTTAAATGTTTATTGGTTGTAGTTAAAAATAAAATTAACTCGAAGTAATGCGATGAACATGGAATGATAATAAAATTCATTATGATTTTAGTAAGAGACTAACGATGTAAAAATATTATTTTTAATCGTTATGTAAGTGAATATTTAAACTTGCGCCAAACTAGAATTGGCAAAATAGTGAAGTGAATTTTATTTGATTAAGTAGTAGCCGATTAAAAATATTTAATCATGTATGTTGATGTTCATTACTGCTTACATGCATTCATTGATATTCTTGTTAGTTCAAAACTTGAACTATTCACAAATCATTTACGTTAGAAGCATTGTATGAATATGTGACAATTGCATTTCATACGACGTGGATGGACACTTGTGGCGCCTTAAATGTCATTGGATGTTGAGTATTTATTTATTTATGACTACTGTGTGTGCATTGTATGCGAGTGATGGTTTCTTGGATTAATTAAACACCACCATAGGATGAAACAGGTATTGGACTACACTGCATAAGCATAGCCCAACATACCCATATACGCATTTAGCTGCTTGATACATATATGATGTGAACCGTATTGTATTCAATTATTTGATGTTATACGATGAGAACAAGTGACTGGAGATCAGGTATACTGCATATTGGTCAGATGTAAGCAAGGGACATGATGTAGACTGAATTAAACCTATAAATAAATTTGTAAGATTTAATAATAAACCCTACACAGGTCAGGAGGCGACAAAAAATATACACGTCACTCTTACGTAGTTACGGTACATGGTAATTGGGGTAATTAAATTGTACACATTGCCAGAGGGTAGTGTATGGCATAATGGATGTTCACATGATTTTTAATTCCCACACAAGCATTGAGATGATTTACTTTTACGCATCTCTCAGTGTACACATGTTGTATTGGTATACTGTGATTTATTGGAGGCATGTTTAGGCATTTGCGATTTTTTTGAGCACTCGTACAATGGAGATTATGGCAAAAAATTTCAAAATTTAAAGGCGTTCCTTTGATGGCTTTCAGAGGTCCGGATTTATTTTACGAGTCCTTAGTAATGTCGTTCGGCTTATGTAATGCCCAAGCTTATTTTGCTGATTTGATGAATAGGGTATTTTGATAAGTGTTGAACAAGTTTGCATTGGTCATTATTGAAGATATTCTTATCTTCTCGAAGATGGCAGAGGAGCATGCAAAGCATTTGGAACAAGTGTTAGAGATTATGCGAAAGAATATATTAAAAGACAAATTTTCCAAATGCATGTTCTAGAAAGAAAAAGTGAAATTCCTTGGTCATGTTGTATCAATAGAACGAATCTCAGTAGATCCAGGAAAGATCACGGCTATTCAGGATTGGAAGCAACCTAGCACTCCCATAGAAGTTAGGAGTTTTCTTGGACTAGCGATTTATTATCGGAATTTCGTTAAGGATTTTTCAAAATTATCCAGTCCATTGATGAATCTTACGAAGAAGCATGCTAAGTTTAATTGGACGACAGATTGTGAAGCAGCTTTCCAAGAGTTGAAAGAAGGTTGACTACTGCACCAGTGTTGAATATTATAGATGGTAATCAGGATTTTACTATCTATATAGATGCTTCTCATGAAGGAGTAAGTGTAGTGTTAATGCAAAGGGGCAAAGTTGTTTCTTATGCAAGTCGTCATTTGAAGCCGTATGAGAAAAAGGTATGTTACGCTTGATTTGGAGCTGCTAGCAATCGTATTTGCCTTGAAGATTTAGAGGCATTACCTATTGGGTGAAAAGTTCGAACTGTATACAAATCATAAGTCTTTGAAGTATTTATTCACCCAGAAGGATCTTAATTTGAGAAAACAACGTTGGTTAGAGTTTCTTGCAGCATATGATCTAGATATTTTATATACTCCTGTCAAAGCCAATGTTGTAGCAGACGCACTTAGCATGAAGAATGCAATCATTGCTAATCTCGTTATTACGCCCTCTTTAACTGAGAAGATTTTTGTACTTCAGAAAGATGCTGAGTTTATTCAGATGATTAGAAAAAGAGTTCAAGAAGGAGAAGTTTCAAGTTTTCAGATTGATAGTAAGGGAATTCTTATATTGCAAGGACGAATCTGTGTTTCGGATATTACTGAGCTCAGAAGGGAAGTAATGGATGAATGCCACAAGTCTAAGCTAAGTATTCATCCAGGGGTGAGTAAGATGTATAAAGATCTTAAGCGCACGTTCTAGTGGAAGTCGATGAAGAGAGATATCTCTATATATGTTAGCTTGCCAACAGGTTAAGAGTGATCAACATAAGCTCACTGGATTGTTGCAACCATTAGAGATTCCAAAATGGAAGTGGGATCAGGTTTCTATGGATTTCCTTGATGGGTTGCCTAAGACCACGAAAGGGAATGATAGTATTTGGGTTATAGTAGATCTTTTCACGAAGAGTGCCCATTTTATTACACTGAAATCTAATAGAACAGCTCAGAGTTTGGCTCAGTTATATTTTAGAGAGATAGTTAGACTGCATTGAGTTCCCAGCAGCATTGTCAGTGATAGAGATCCGATTTTCGCCAGCAAGTTCTGGGAATCATTTTAGACTGAGTTGGGAATGAAGCTTAATCTTAGCACTGTATATCATCCTCAGACAGATGGTCAGACTTAAAGGGTGAATCATATATCAGAAGATCTGTTACGAGCTTGTATTCTTGATTTTGGAGGCTCTTGGGAAGATCATATACATCTAGTTGAGTTCCCATATAATAACAACTTCCAAGCTAGTCTAAAGATGTCACCATTTGAGGCATTATATGGTAGACCATGTAGATCTCCTACATGTTGGATAGAGCCAGGTAATCGGCTTGTCTTGGGTACAAATATGATCCGGGAGGCCATAGACAAAGTGGATTTAATCAGGAAAAGGCTAATAGCATCTTAGAGCCGACAAAAAAGTTATGCAGATTCTAGAAGAAGAGACTTAGCATTTGCTGTTGGTGATCAGGTATATCTCAAAGTTTCTCCATTAAGAGGAGTGATTCGATTCGAGAAAACAGGAAAGTTAGCACCTAGATATATCGATCCATTCCCTATACTCGAAAGGATTGGAACCCTAGCTTATAGGGTTCAGTTGTCAGATTTGTTTCCCGGAGTGCATGATGTGTTTCACATTTCTCAACTTCGGAAGCATGTACATGACCCAGACTTGACCGTGGAAGAGGCGAATCAATCGATATTAGACATTACTCCAGATTTAGCTGTGCAAAGAGAGTCACTTAAGATTATTGGCAAAGAGACTAGAGTTCTAAGGAACAAGAAAGTGCACTTGGTCAAGGTACAGTGGATCGGATATGTAACAACCTGGAATTTTTGAACCAATTAATTTTTTTTAATTTAGCTATTTATATGGATATTAAATATTCAAAATGATTATTTTAAATAATAATGACTAAAAATTTATTTTAAATGAAGTTGGAACGTGTAAATTTATTTTAATTATAAAACGAACTTGAAATGGCGCGGTAGTTTGAAAATTCGATTTTAAACTTCAATTGAATATAAAAAATTCAAAATAAATTGGATTTCAGTAAAACCAGAAACGTTAGAATTTGATTAATTATATCTTTCTAATGAATGTGAAAAATACAGATTCCATAATATAAATTGAAAGTTATGTTCAGTTTAAAATTTAAAATAGTCATTATAGAATTTATATATATATATATTAATATATAAATAGCCCTTAAAAATAGCCATTTTGCAAACGACCTCCGTTTTCGACGAAACCACTTTTGTTCAATCCAGAATGTCAAATTATTGTTAGGTTTCAAATTTCATAATTTTTGGAATTAATATGTGAGCATAGTAAATTTAAACGTGTTTTATCAATACAATTTAAATTTAATCGACCAGAAAAAGACCATTTTTCAAACGGTCTCCAAATTCGACGAAATTAGTTTTGTTAGGGCCGTATCGTCAAAACATAGCTAGATTTATTTTTCTGTAATTTTTGGAGTAAGTATGTAGCTCTGGTAAATTAAAATGTACGTTTAAATTCAATATATATTGGTTTATATTTTAATTTAGATAAAAACTGATCGAAATAGTCGAATTGGCTTACGAGACATATCATATTGTGTCCGGAATGGGGGTATGTGGCTAGGGGCGACAATCGTTGGGTTTGAATTGGAGTTCGAATTGATAAACATGTATTATTAGAATTAAATAATATTATATATACATATATATATTACCCTAATTCCTTTTACAAACCAAATCCGTCGTCAGTTAAAAAGAACGGAGGGCGGTTATTGCTAAAAAATTCTTCCTCCAAGAACTTTCAATCCACGCAACGATCCATGAAATCAAATGAAGGAATATTGAAGAGCTCGACATGATTTACTTATCCAACGGTGGAGATCATGATTTGTGAAGCGGATTGGAGGAATTTTCAGCTCCAAGTGGCCACGTTCTCATGCGTTTTAAGGACGCATAGGAGGCTCGAACTGGCAACGGTGCCCAGCGATTGAGGAGGGGATCAACGTTCAGTGGCTTCTTGGAGGCGCAGCAGGTGATGGAACGATTTGAAGGTGGGTTCGCAATTTTTTTCTAGAACGATAGAAGAAGAGGAAGAAAGGTCGTTATTTTTAATCAACGTGATTAGGTTAATTTGTTAATTAAAATTAATTAATTGTCCTAATTGATTTAATTAGCGTAATTAACGTTCAAACCATCATAACTTTTGCAATCTGAATCCAAATTCAGCAAAATAAGATGCGTTGAAATCATGATCAGAAACTCTATGCAATGGAACTGACTGGAATAAATTTAGAGCAAATCAGAATTTAAAATAAATTTAAATTCAAATAGAATAAAATCTTCAAATAAAGAATGACGGAGTGAAAACAAAAGTGAGAACTCCTTCTCACTCAAAATTATTTAATCATGTTATTGTACTCATATATAAAAATATATAGAATTACCAGTGTAGATTTTTATCAGTTTTAATCATTATAAATTGTATACGGTGCTTGTTAGCTCACTTCCCTCGTCCACAGACCACGGACGATTTAATTGACTGTATTGTGTGTTGTTTGTGATGTTGAAATGTTTAACGTATTTAAAATAATGTAAGCAATAATGTCGTAGTTGAAATTAAATTATAAATATCCATTTATAATTTAAATAGTGAAAATTGGTTAAATAGAAAAATAATTCAAACCGAATTAGAATTGGTTAAATTTATTAACCAATGATTTATTTAAATTGACTGTTGTTGTCTGAAACTCCCACACGGGTATTGGGATGATATTTGACATACACTAATCCCAATATTTAGTTGTATGTCGATCGATTGATGGACAGACTATGATGAGTGTTATTTATTTATTTTAATGCTTATACAGTTGTAAATTGCACTCTAGATGATGTTTGAATGGTTAATGATTATTTATCATTGTTGAATACATTTGATGTATGAAATTCATATAACTGAAATATATGGTAATTGATTGAGTCACATTCTGATTCAGAAAATAGCGAATATTTTAAAATAACGAATATTTCAGAATAATATTCAGTAAAGGAACAAAATATGATTTTGTTGTCCGATTTTGGATGGACACAGAAATATATAAAAATATGAAGCTGCGTTAAGTATAGAAATGCTATTTTAACTCGAATGAATTTTTATATCGATTTTATTCAGTTTATAATGAATATTGAAAAGTGTTTCAAAATCTGATATTTTGAAAATATTATCATTTTAATATTATAATGATATAGAATATTCAATTTTGATTTAAAATTTAAATTGAAGTGGGAATCGTTTTAAAATGAATTTATAAATACGTTTTGAATGGAAATCGACGAAATATTATATATATATATATACACTATTAAAGCTGAGTAAGAAATGCTCAACTCTCAGACCCTCTACATTTCTCACCGTCCATTACTCGTTCAGGTTGAAGGAGATTTTGACAGGTGTACTCTGAAGCTGAGCAGTTCAAGTTCTACAATGCTACGCTTCCTGCAATCTCAAGCAGTTCTACACTACTACGCTTCCTACAATCTCAAGCATTCTCACTAAAAACCCCACCTGTGATCGTACACTGAATCATCACGACATTTCATTTTTCTACTTCCTTCTCAATCCCGTAGCTACCTAACCCTAAATCTAAATTTGGGCATTTCATTCAAAGTCACTTCCATGACTCGAACTATGGTGTACGTAATTAGCCATCGTGATTTGTTCTTCTTGCTCATTCACCTTAGCAATTGTTGTTCCTTTCACACCAGCAAATATCGTAATTAATTGGGGATTTTTTTAAGACATAGCCTGTAGCGCTTCAATTCAGTCTGTAATCATAGGGTAATCCTTGCTGTCTTTTGAATCCTTGGTTTCGAACCATTTCTTCTGATTGTTGAAATTACTTAATTTTACGTGTGGATCTTCTTCCTTCGACTAACAATTTTTTTAAGATTGATGAATTTCAATTATACGTAGTACCGTATTTGTAGGAACAGCATCTTCAACCCAGTTCATTTCCAAGATTCTATTTTTTGACGCGATGTTGTAATTCTAATTTCAGCCAGTTTTTTCTTTTTCTTTTAGTTTTTTCCGCTTTATTTGTTTCGAAATCTTTTTATCTGATTCAATTGGTATCTAAGTTTATGTTTGTTTACTACTTTTCACCGTTGTTTTCCCTTTTGAATTGACGAATGCAATGTCATATTTTAATCTTTAGAGCAGTCATCCGATTATTGTCATCCTATTTAATTTTCTTTCAACTACTTTTGTTCTCTGGTTGAATTATTAATATAATCATGTACTTTTATGATTGTAGCTTAGTACTTTATTATTCTTACGATTGTTGGCTTCACTTTCTTTCCTTTTTTTAAATTTCATGGATTGGAGAATTTACTTCTCTTGCATAGTTGCATATAGATAATTTCATGATTATGTTAACTGACCTCACTGGAAGAGCCTGATACTGATATAAAAAAGTATCTTCCAATAAGTACTTTTCAATTTTCTGTACATTGATGGCTGTGTAAGTGACAATCTTCAGTCCACATTTTTATCGATGTGTTTAATATGCTTACTATGTTATTAGTTGCTATACCTCAAGCTATATACAATTCACACAAATTGCAAAGAAACGAATGCATATTCTTGTAGTTAAATAAATATTTATTAGGTAGACAGACGTGTTTTTTTTGCCATTGATATGAGATTTACCATTTTTCGAAACTAATCTCCATAAACCATTTTTGTTGATTTATAGTAAGTTTAAATATGAATCGTATTTATTTCACCAGCTACAAAATTTATGTTTTTTTACACCTGACCATGTTGAGAGACTTGACTCATGAGCTTGTGTTTCCATATTAGTTTTCGCTTTCCACTTTACTATGAATTCGCCTTTTTTACATTTGCTTTTTCTTTTGATGTTTCAATAGTATGGTAGTTGAGCTAATCTGACTGTCTTTGATGTAGGTTAAAAGACAACCCATCTTCATGGAATTTGATATATTCTCGCCACGGGTAGGTAAAGCATATTCATTTTTAAAATCGATTCTTATTCTTTTTACCAATGCTGCCCTGTTGTACATTTAGTCAATATTTTTCAATGCCATCGATGTTTTCAAGAGGAATATGTATGTTCACCGCTGTAAAAATAAATAATATAAGGTCGAATGGAGAAGAACAATAGAAGTGCATCTACAAATAATCAGTTGGGTGTACAGTTTGTGTTGAAGTAAGATTTTTAATTTAGAATTATTTACATTTTTTATTTGTTTGGATGATGTAAGTAACCAAATGAAAAACCATCCTTATTTATTCTATGTCAAAGTAAGATGTGTGTTCTATGTTAAAATAAACTTGGTTAGTTATATTGGATAACCTATCATGTTTCAGTATCATGTATTAAAATATTGGGGCCAATGCATTATTTTTGCATTGCAGTAAGTTGTGTATATTCCAAAACTGAGCGTTTGCTTGCTATAATCATTGATCACAACATGGACAAAATAACATTTACTTTGATTCACTCTAATGTATAAATAACTTCATCCCATTAGACTTAATTAAATTGAGGGGGTTGTTTTTGCTGATAAATGAAAGTTACTAAAAAATTTGTAACATACGAATATATATATGATTATATTAATGTACACTTTACTATTTTGAGTGACAAAACATTCACGTGAATTCAGGTTACATGCAACACACACATACACGTGTGATGTACGTCTGTGTGTTTGTCGGTAATTCGGGGCTATAGTAGTGTTGCGCCATTCCCAGGAGCCATCGCTCTCTCTCTATATATGTGTGTATATATATGTGTGTGTTTGTGTGTGTGCGCGCGCACGCCTATGCTATACCATTAAAAACGAGTAGGAAATGCTCAACTCTCAGGACCTCATCATTTCTCACCATCCATTATTCGTTCAGATTGAAGGAGATTTTGATAGGTGTGGTCTAAAACTGAACAGTCCCAGTGCTATGCTTCTTCGCACGTTCTCAACCCTTCGCGCTTTCCTTTTGGATAGACGTAGGTTAATTCAACTGCATTGATCGAGTTAAGTAGCTCTTCGATTGTTTCCTGATTGTACCTGTCAATTCAGTTGCGTTAAAGGTAGCTCTTCGATCGTTTCCTGATTGAAGCAGGTAATTAGAGCTGCCCAACTTTGTCTATTACCAATCATTTAACTGCATCGTTTCGTGCGCATCTCCTATCTTCCTCCTACCGATTTTACGAACTTCCCAAGATGTCTACTGATCATCGTGGCAAGGTGATCTCTGCCACTTTTCTATGTCCTCCGTTTGGTTCTTTTTCTGCCAAATATTTGTGTATCATGGAGTACTGAAATGATTTTTTGTCATTGATAATGTTATTGCCCGTTTTCTAATTTAGAATTAAGCCCGTGTTCGGCTGGTACAGAGTAGACAGTAACCATGATTTGGTAGGGGTTGACTTATTGATTTTTTTTGCTTTCTCTACTGTAATTCAAATGTAATTTTGCTAAATCACTTGAATTTTGCGAAAGGTTCAAAAGTGTCATAACTAATAAATTTTATGTCTACGTAAAAGGCCTTCAGGATTGAGCTGATAAAGAGCTTTCAGGTTTGGAAATTAATCAATTGTTAAAAATAGTTGGACATCCTCGATTGCACTTGATACAGTCAATTTGCTCCTTTAGTTATATTTACTATGTTCCTTACTATTTATATGTGTATTAAGAATAAAAGGCATATTTTGATGGTTATTTCATAGATTCCTATATTAGAAGTCCTGAAAAGCATCTTTTGGAAGGAACACAAAAAAGAGGCTAATAGTGACTAGGTAACTTTTAGGGACAAAGCGGAATGATAGCTACCAAGGTAACAAATTGTTTGTGCTTTTTTAATTCCACAATCAATTGTATTGATCTGCATTTGAAAATTATTTTATTTTAATTCATGGAAGTTGACAATTGTGCTACTTGCATGATTGATCACTACTATAACTTTTAAGCTCTAAAATCTTCTCATTTGGGCATTTCATCTTCTAAATAACTGTTGATAGTTGGTTATGTAAATCATATGTTTTTTTATGCGGCTTGCTTCATTAATTTTTGAAGTACGCAACTACAATGGATACAGCTCTGGCTTGAGTTATGCATGTCTTCAAAGAGGAGGTAAGGTACAATATACTTAAGAGGAGGTAAGGTACAATATACTTTCTTACGCTAATATAAAGATTCTCTTAACTGTTAATATGTTACAACATGCTTATAGAGCCCGACAAAGGTTTCTCTTACATTCGACAACCTACAAAGTCTGTTCACCCTTTTATTTGTTTGTCGATACATATATATTTTCCCATTATGGCATTGTTTTTGTGCATCGAGGATGTTTTATGCTGAATTGAATAGTATGTATATTAGATTGAGACTTTTAATTGGTGAGTTATATTGCATTATGTTTAGCAGCGACAAATAGTTCAACAAAATGCTGTTGCGATCATTTTTATGGACTATAAGCATTTGTAAACACCTTGAGACCATCCACAACTTCTTTTTTAGAGGTTACTGATGAATATTTATGATCCATGATTATATGTTTTTGTAGTATGGTATCCAATTTTAGTCTAGATTATTTGTAGTTAACATGTGCAATATTTCTTTATACATGAAATTGAGTTATTTTGGGTTCTTATTGCTAAATGGAGTTAACTGATCTTTAAATTAGTTTTTAAACAACTATAAATTTGAAAGTATGAAAACCAAAACTACATTTTTGCAGTCTCCGTTATTTTATGCACAATTTCTTGAAGTTCTAAAAAGCTAGGCATATATGTTTATTATGAATCAATATTTGATCGTTTTAGGAATCTTCGTTTGTTAATATATTTAATTTTTATAGTCTACAATATAATGGGGATATATAGAAAATCTGTTAGTTTACAGATGGGTTTTCAGCAGTGGAGACTAATTCAAGTGGTCATTTACCTATGAGGAGAATATTACCAGGCATTCTTCTGATTATGTGTGGTCATCCATTATTTGAAATCTTACCAGTTGCGAAATGTTATCCATAATACCATATAAGAGGCTATGAGCTAAAGCTGAAGGTGCCCACTGTTGCTGCATAGAAATTTGCGGATTCAGGTAATTAGATATGCTATTTCTTTTACCATAGTATATATTATTAGCTAACTTTGTTTTGTTTGAAACTGATATCAAATGAATAAAGTGGTGAATGATCTCAAATAATTTAGATAAAATGTTCCTGAAATAATTGTTATGTCATAGGTATAGAATTTGAGGTAATGAAATTTTAAGTTAGACATTATAATTATGTATTTTAGAGGTTGTTCATGGTAATTAGTAAAGAACAAGCCATAAAAATATAAAATCCTTTTATGGGCATATATCATAGCTATATTTCAAGAAAAATACTTTAATATACATGCGTGAACCATTTTATACCATGTTTCCACAGAAAAGAATGAGGGTAATTCAAAATAGCTTTCACACTGGCATGAAAAAGTATGATCTATATTGATGGTATAACATAGTTTAGTCAAAACAAAGATATAATGAAACCAAAAGTTGCTATCTAGGAAGATTTAATGTGTAAGTTGTGGGTGTAATATATTATGATACATGATCAAAAAAACATTCTGTAATGGCTTGCGTTAGCAATCGATATGACATGTGATATTTTGAAGATGTAATGGCTATCCTGTAGCCTGTAGAGAATGATAACGAACAATTTTGATGCACAATGGTAGAAGGGAAACAAGTGAAACTTGAGAAATGTAATCCTGCACCTTATTTTCCCATTATTTAATATCTTCATTCCCCTGCTGATAAAAGCTTGCTTAGTTTGTTACCTTCCATTCCGTTACTATCAGGGGATTTTGCCTTACAACTTTTTTAGATTAGCTTTTTTCGTAATCAATTGTATTTTATTGCCTGATTAACATGAAACCTATCCTCATTGATCAGCAGGCAACAATTAGGCGCAGTCAAATCTGGTGTTAGTTATGCCATTACAACTCTGAAATGTTATTCAGTAATTTGTGCCATTTGTATCATCTCCATATTTGTTGATGTTTTAGATGGTTCATATTAGATGCACATTAAATCCTAACCACATCATGGAAGCTTATATCATTTTCAATAAAATCAGTATCTTTCAAAATCATTTTTTTCTTAGATTTTTATTTTACTTTATTGATTACTGCATTTTAATTATGCCATTTACTAATGTTCAAATGCTTCTTTTCTGAAACACCCCACCTCCGTTAAGGTCACTCACAAAGGGAATGCCTTAACTTTGGTGGAGAATTATAGGTAAAAGACACAGATAATTTACAAGACAAACATATATAAGCAGCAGAAAAACTAAATTTATTTCAAACGTGGTTCGTAACAAAACATTACAGCAAACTATTTCAAAACAACTTCCAAGTTATTACATCAAAATCTCTGTCTTGATTATAACATAACGAAGCATAAAACACAATAAAACAGGATAAATCCCTAAGCAGTAGTGTGTCCAAAGCCATAGCCAATGATAAGAGGTTCCAAGCTATACATCACGGAGTCTTCAAGCTTGGAAAGATGAACGGTCCAAATTAAGCTGAGTTATTCCCTCCCTGGGTACCTGAGGGGGAAAACGGAAGAAAAGAGAGCGAAAGAAAAATGGGTTAGACACAAGTCTGGTAAGTCCAATGATTATTCAGCATGTAAACTGATAAGAGAACAATGACTTGAATTAGCTGGACACAGGACAATAATCAGGAAATAAGGTAACATAGGATAAGGCAAGATAAACAAGGTAAGATAAACTAATCATACTATCGCACTCATATCCATATTCTCTGCACCTACTAGATATTTGAACCATTATCATGAGTTTAAACCCAGTGATCCCTTTTCATTAATGGCTCCTGCCCGCGCGCATTTACTACTTGTGTCCTACGGCCCGCTCGATTGTAGATACCTATGCTGGTCCCACCATGGGGTGTATCAAATCCTATAGTGGCAACCCGACACGATTCAAGATGCACAGTGTATAACTACTGATGCCCAGTGCCTGCTTTTTCCACTCCGGAGTACGTGCACGCCTGTACTCCGTCAGAACCTACACTGATACACCAACCGCTGTTGTTTTGACCGCTTATAATCGCCCAGTAATCGTGCCCTACCCTGCCTAGTTCAGGGTACCATGACACATCTATGTGGGTTACTGCTGAAATGGGTCCCCGTTACTAGGGTTTCCTAATCATCATGTTAAATTGGTTAAGTGTCCAAGTTAACCTAACCCCACCCATCAGTTTAGTTAACATGTTGTATTGGTTAAGTGTTGCTTTAATTAACTTAACCCTACCATTCCCGAATTAGCTTTAATCCATTCATTAAAGCACCAACCACTCACATTAGACAGGTATTGTTGCGGTTACTGGATGTTCCGGTCGGGTCCGGGCAGTTTTACACCGCAACTCAGCCTAACCTCGAGTTCTTTTGGGCTTGATGCACTAACCTCCCACATTGGATATATATTGTTACAGTTGCTGGATGTGCTGGGCAGATCCGGGCAGTCTTACACCGTAACTCAATCTAACCTCAGGTTTGGCATATTCGTCGTTTCTAAATTTACATATTTACCTCTTTATATTTATATGTAAATTATTGTCATTCAAGTCAAGCCCCACTTTCCCTTTAAATCAAGTTCATAATTTTAGGTATAAAAATTTATACCACTTTATGCCATAAAACATTTACATGTTCATGAGCCAAATATGCCAATTATATGTTATTTCATATTTTTCCCCAACGTTACCTCCATTAAACGTTCGCGTAAATCACATAAAATGTTAGGCTCGATACATAGCTTAACTTATACACAAAAGGGGAAAAAAAGAGGAACATGTAATAATTCCAATATCATAAAATATGGATCCAACTACACATGTATCATATGAAGTTGGCATAGAACAATATACATTTATGAACTTGCAAATTTGGATCTATTCAACATGAATCATGAAATAGGGATTTTACATAGAAGTACATAAACTTAAAATTATGCATGTAGTTGCAAACTTGCAAATTAGTTGGATCAAATTTAACATGAATCTAATCATATTAGCATGTAGTTTTGGTCATATATGTGATCATGGTTGAACTTACATAAACATAGCAAAATTCCCAAATTGTCATAAAACATATAGGTGTCATTACCAAATCATACAACATGAAATGACATCGCCAAATTACATAATATGATATCCATCGACAAATTATACAATATGGTATGTCATCGCCAAATTACACAATATGATATGCCATCGCCAAATTATAATATGTCATCGCCAATTTATGTCATCGCCAAAGTATACAACATAATATGTCATTGACGAATTATGCAACATATGGATTCATTGCAAAGCATTTAACATTTATCATTAAATTACATACAACATGATCACAAACTTAACATGATAAGATTCATAGTCTTAATCAATTCATTTTTAACAAAAAGGATAGGCATAGATTTACATTAGGCGATGTTCTACATCCAGTTATTTAGTCACAATTCTAATATCGTTTAGGTCTAAATGATAACTGGACTTACAAAAAGGAGACTAGTCTTGTGTTTTGGGATCTGTATTCTGAAATTGAATAGCTCTCCTTTATTGTAGACGTTGAATTCTCTTAGTTTAATTAGACTTGATTTGTAATTCCTAACTTGCTTTCTAGTTGAAGGAGAATGATAGCTATTCTAGGCTAAGTACTGACAGCATGACGGTCTTAGGAATATTTTTGTGTGGCTTAGGGTTTAGATTTAGGTTGCTTATACAGAAGTTTGATTTAATAAGAGCCATCATATTAACCTAGAGCAAATCAAAGCCATTCAAACCTAAGAGAACCAACCAGAACTTGCCACACAAGCCCTTATGACATAGCAGATCGTCACACAAAGAAAAACGTCAGATTTTCAGATCTGACCTGAGGGGGAGGTCGACCCCCTGGTCGACCTGTATGGGGGGGAGGTCGACCCCCTGGTCGACCTCCTAGTCGACCTGGCCTTGGGCTGGAAAATTCCCGCCCAGCCCGCTTCTGATTTTGAAATTTGAATTTTCTAAACTTTAATTTGAGCTGTTTATTTAAATTCTTGAATCTTCTGAAGGTCGTAACTCCTTCATACGGAGTCCGATTTACGCAAACTCGGACTCTATCTCAAGCAGAATTCCGAGATGAACGCAATGGCGTAACCCGTTTCCCTTAATTCTTACATTTGTAATTAATTATTCTTTAATTCGTAACTTTAATGTTTACAGAAAATACGGGGTGTTACATTCTCCCCTCCTTAAAGGATTTCGTCCCTGAAATCTTCAAGTCAAGAAGAACGTATATCCTACCATCCAATCGTCATCTAATCAAACATCAAACACAGGCGTCCATTGTCCTTAAAAGACTTCTAATGCTTCATGATCATATGCATAGTGTGTGTACATGTCCTTGTCTAATGCAAAATTAGGCAGTCTACTGATTCAGTTAACCTCCTTAATGCAATTTATGTCAGTGCCATGAGTCTATTATGTATGCAATTTTCCCTAATCATTCTTTCTACATGAGTGCACAATCATTTATACAAATGCAATGTCCATATGATAACATATCAAGTTTCAATCATATACAAGTACATATTTGCATATGCAATACGAAAGTGACTGAGTCGATCTAATTCCTAATGTGTGTGTATATGCATCCACGAGCAACCACTAACAATCACTTACAACCACTTGCAACCAACAATCATAACATGTTTCAAATACATGTTTACATCCATTGGTTTCTACCTAAGGATCGAGAACAACACTGAGGAAAATGCTACAAAAAAGATAGATACGAGCATGAACAAAATTAAGGAAAAAGAGATCAAAGACGTACCCTCAAAAAGAAAAGGGTAGGCTACGTGTGTCTTGGCCTCAGTCTCCCGAGTCGCGTCTTCCTCAGTGTCACTCCATTGAACTTTAACAAGTTTGACTTCGCGATTGCGTAGCTTTTGGACTTCTGTACCCAAGATACGAGTTCGAACTCTTCTCACAGTCGCCTCTCGTTCTACTTCTACTTCCTCTAAGATGCTTGGTTCCACCGCTTCCGCAGACTCATGTAAGCACTTTCGTAGGTGAGAAACATGAAAGACATTATGAACTCCAGCCAATCTTTCGTGCAGCTCTACTCTGTAAGCCATCTTCCCAATCTTCTCAATGATAGGAAACGACCCTACAAATCTTGGTGCCAACTTTCCTACGGATCTGAAGCAAACGACGTTCCTCAAAGGAGATACTTTAAGGAAAACCCCATCCCCAACCTCAAACTCAAGGTCGGTCCTTCTTTTATCTGCATAGGACTTTTGTCTATCTTGGGAAGTCTTCATTCTTTTTCGTATCAAGTCCACTTTCTTTGAAGTTTCTCTAATCATATCTGGTCCAAGTATGAGCTTGTCTGTAGACTCCCACCAATAAGTTGGTGATCGGCATGGTCTTCCATATAAAGCTTCGAAGGGTGCCATGCCTATGGTGGCTTGGTAGCTATTGTTATAGGCAAACTCCACCAAAGGAAGATGATCCTCCCATGTTCCTCCAAAGTTAAGAATGCATAATCTCAAGAGGTCTTCTAATACTCTGTTCAACTTTTCTGTCTGACCATCGGTTTGGGGGTGATAGGTCGTGCTTAAGCATAGCTGTGTGTCTACAGCCTCTTGAAAGCTTTTCCAAAACTCGCTCATAAAGATAGGATCTCGGTCACTTACAATGCTGGAGGGTATCCCATGGAGTCGAACCATCTGTTTAAGATAAATGGATGCTAAAGATGAGGCAGTCCTACTTTTAACGGGTATAAAGTGAGCGCTTTTTGTGAGCCTATCCACTATTACCCAAATACTGGTATTGCCCCTTCTTGACCTAGGCAGCCCATCAATAAAGTCCATTGAAATGCTATCCCATTTCCACTGTTGGACCTCTAGAGGATGAAGCAAACCACCAGGCTTCTTTTGCTCCGCCTTGACTTGCTGGCATATTACGCGCTTAGAGACGAATTCAGCTACATCCCTCTTCATGCCATTCCAAAAGAGAACTCTTTTTACGTTTTTATACATCTTGTCTCCACCTGGGTGTATGGTCAAGTAGGAATGGTGTGCCTCTTCGAGAACCTTCTTCATCAAATCCCTTTCTTGTGGGACGCATTGCCTTCCATCCAGCCTCAACCAACCATTATCATCAATAGAGAATCTATTGAGGTGACTAGAAATTTCACCCCTAATTAGCTTATCCATCACATCAACTAGCTGAGGGTCTTCACGTTGCGCGGTTGCTATTGAGTCCAAAAGAGTAGGCCGCACTTCTAGTGATGCTAACAAACCAGTCATATGATCGACAGAGGGTCTAAAGTCAAAATTGGCTATGTACTCCAAGTTCTGCCTTTCTACAAAGAGAGGGATTAAGGTCAGCTTCTTTCAACTCAAGGCGTCTGCTACTACATTGCCCTTGCCAAGGGTATAGGAAATCTCGAAATCATAGGATGCCAAGAATTCCATCCAACTTTGTTGCCTCAAGTTTAGATCTTTCTGCAAGAAAAGTTACTTCAACGATTTATGGTCAGTATACAATTCAAACTTCTCACCTAGGGGATAATGGCGCCATGACTTAAGCACAAAGACGATGGCAGCCAACTGTAGATCGTGGGTTGGGTAGTTTTTCTCATGTACTTTCAACTGTTTGCCTCCATAATCCATTACCTTCCCTTCTTGCATCAAGACAACACCTAGTCTCGTACCACATGCATCCGTGTATACAGTAAACATCTTGCTCCCATCCGGCAATGTCAGAACTAGGGTTGTTGTTAAAGCCTTCTTTAATCATTGGAAAGCAACATCACAATCCAAATCCTAATTGATAGTTAGGTTCTTCTTCGTCAACCTTGTAAGCGGAGCTAAGATTTTCGCAAAGTCTTTGATGAATTTTCGGTAAAAGCCCACTAGCTCGAGGAAGCTTCGGACTTCGGTCGCATTCCGTGGAACCTTCCAATCTTGCACCGCAACTACTTTTGCAGGGTCCACAGCTAACCCTTCCTTGGATACCACATGTCCGAGAAATCTTACTTCCTCTCTACAGAAGTGGCATTTGGGAATTTGGCTTTCAACTGATGTGCTCGAAGAGTATCCGTAACTTCTTTTAAATGCTGAGCATGCTCTTCCTCACTCTTTGAGAAAATCAAAATGTCATCTACGAAGACCACCACAAACTTATTGAGGAACTCCCTGAACACCCTGCTCATCAAATCAACGAAGTAAGCGGGTGCGTTTGTCAGGCCAAAAGGCATGACAAGCCACTCGAAGAAACCATCCGGAGTTCTGAACGCGGTCTTATCAACGCTGTCTTCAGCCACTCTTAGCTGATGAAACCCGGTAGCTAGATCTAGTTGGGAGAAAACCGATGCACCTACAAGTTGATCGAACAAGTCATCTATTCTTGGAGTGGGTGCCAATTCTTCTTGGTCAGCTTGTTTAGCTCCCTATAATCAATGCATAGGTGAAGCAAACCATCTACTTTGGTTGCAAATACTACTGGAGCACCCCATTCAGAAATACTCCGCCTTATAAACCCCTTCTCAAGCAACTCTTTAACTTGCTTGCTGAGTTCTTTCCTCTCCTTGGAGCCATGTGTCTAATGGGTAAAGCAACAGGTTTTGCATTATCAACGAGGTATATACGGAAGTCTATCTCCTGCTTCAGAGGTAACCCCTTCACCTCTTCAAAGACATCTGAGTATTCACGGACTACTCTAACAGACTGCAAATTCTCAATAGACGCATCAAGAGATTCTAGATAGCTAAGCATAACAGAGTTCATGGGATTACAAGAAATTTCGAGAGTGTTAACGAGGCAAGTCATGAGTCTAACCACTCTCTTTTCACAATCGAGGATGGCACAATTACTGGCACTACAAGAATACCCACTTTTAGTTGCTAATATTGGTTGCGTTTGAAGACCAAGTGTTCTATAAATTCTATAGAATAACGGGGGACATCTACGGTTATTTTTTCGTGACAGGCCTAAACTTTTTGTGTACTGCCCATTTATTATATTACCGCTTATCAGAAAAATATTCAGACAAAAACTTACATCGCCGTCTCCTTGATCGCTTCCAAAAACCATTTCATTGTTCTACTCCACCTTTGAAGCAACAAATCATCATCGATCTATCAAGACACCAAAATCCCTAAATCATCGATCTGTTAAGGAACTCAAAAAATTCATAGCGACGAGCATTCATCTCCTTCTTAGTCACAGACCCTAAATTATTATCTCTCCTGCATTGACAGGCTTCTCGATAGGCGGACTCAACTTAGGTATCTACTTTGACTTTATTTCTTCTTCTTGTATTAGTCAATTGATTGCATCTTACCTACGTTTTCATGGTCAAATCAATTTGACCAAGCTATTAAAGGTCTTTTTTGGTGATGTAGTGATTGTCGGTTCTGAATTCGCCTGAAAAACGCATGTCTTGTTGCTCGCCAATGGAAGCCAAATCGTGGGTCTGAAAATGTTTATCGCCTCCAGGTTATCTGAAAACGTGTATTGCTAATGAAACATGGATTGTGTCTTTATTGTAGTATGGATGTCAAGTCGGTTATAAGATCTAGAGAAGCTCAAATTTTCATGCGGGTATTTTACCTTTTACTAGTTCTTAATTATGCTTTCCAAATTTCAACATTTAAAGAATAATTTGTTATTGTTTTGAAACTGTAGAAAAGTTGATTTGTTTTTCTCAAATTAGCCAGACATGAATAACGCTGTTTAGAATCAAGTTTGGCTTAGCTAATACTAACATGCCTAGTAAGCTAGCTGTAATGACCCGGAAATTCGAGCCAATTTAAAAAAAAATTATTTTGGCAATTTTAACGAATTTTGAATATTTAAAATGAATTATTTTAAATAATAACGACGAGAAATTTATTTTGAATAGAATTCGAATGTATATATTATATAGATCGTCGTTAGAATATAAATATTTATATATAATTATAAAAGGAATTGAAAATGGTGCGGTAGTTCGATAATTCGATTTCAAATTTCAATTGAATGTACCGGGTGCAAAATAAATCGGATTTTAGTGAAACCAAAAACATTTGAATCTATTTGAGAATATCTTTCCAACGAATCCGAAAAATCAAGATTTCATAGCGGGAATCAAAAGATACGTCCAGTTGAAAATTCAGAATAGTCGCTATGGAATTTTGGCCCTTAAAAATGGAAATTTTGCAAACGACCTCGGATTTCGACGAAACCACTTTTGTTGGATCCAGGATGTAAAGTTATTGTTAGGTTTCAAATTTCATAATTTTTCGAATCAATATGTGAGTGTGGCAAAGGAAAACGCATTTGACCAATTTTAGTTGATTTTAATCGACTGGAAAATGGTCATTTTTCAAACGGTCTCAGAATTCGACGAAACTAATTTTGTTAGGACCGTATCGTCAATACGAAGTTAGAAAATATTTTTTGGGATTTTTTTTGAGTTAGTATGTGACCCCAGTAAATTGAAATGCGCGTTCAAATTCAATATATATAGTTATATGTTGATTTTGACGAAAACTGATCAAAGCGATCGAATCAGCTTACGATACATATCCCATTGTGTTTGGAATGGGGGTAATTAGCTATGGATGATAGGTGGTTGGCCTCGTTTTGAGGTCGAATAAAAAAGTTGCTTTTTGAAATTAAAACTAATAACATAATTAAAATATTATAAAATCC
This sequence comes from Allium sativum, assembly GCA_030737875.1. Classification (NCBI taxonomy): domain Eukaryota; kingdom Viridiplantae; phylum Streptophyta; class Magnoliopsida; order Asparagales; family Amaryllidaceae; genus Allium; species Allium sativum. The sequence continues at coordinate 20,004,412 of CM060922.1, read as the reverse complement.
CTATATTCTCTCCCTTTCCCTTTTCAGTTCAAATCGAAACAAAAAGAAAAAAAATCGATGGACGCTCTGCCCTAACCACCGCCGCCCCATCGCGCTACCCACCGGAGCCCCCTCTGATGATCGGTCGTCGCCCCCTCGGCTACTCCCTCCCTCTCTTCTGTCCTCTCTCGCTCTGCACACCTCCCCCCCCCATCGCGAGCCACAACACCGCACCCTCCCCCCACTTTCAACAACCACCGCGCTGCCTCAGATGTCAGCCGCCACCCGCAGCACCACCTGCGAGCAACCCCTACAACCGAACGCCATGTCAGTGCCGCGGTGAAACCCCCCTTTCCTCCTTCGATCAACCGTAAGTTATTTTCCCGATTTGGTTTCATTTACTTTATAAAAAAAACTGAACTGAATTTTTAGGTCATTAAAAATATAGATTTCTTGAATTGGAAAATATAATTTTCTTAGATGGAAAATAGGATTTTTCAATGTAGTTAAAATATAAAGACTAGATTTTTGATATGATAAAGTTACGGTTTTTATGAAAGTAAAAAAAAAATATACGATTTTTCCTAAAGGAAAAATATTATATTTTTAACATGAAGAGAGAATGAAAATATGATTTTTATATTATAGAGATATTAAAAATATAATCTTTATTTGAAGAAGAGCGATATAGAAATATAATTTTTATAACGAAGTGAAGATAAAAATTCAATTGATATAACGAAGTGAAAATAAAAATCCGATTTTTATATAAGTAGCGGATTGAAAATAGAATTTTTATATATAACAAGAGAATATAAAAATATAATTTTTATTTATGTAGTGAAATAAAAATCTGATTTTTATTATATATAGTGAAATAAAAATACAACTTTTATTTGAACAGCGTGAAAAGAATTTCATAGGAATTTCAAGCAGATCCAGATGATTCAGCAGTTCAAAAGCAAAGCACAGCGGAGTGGAATCCTTTGTGAGAACTTCTCACTTTAAATTTATTTCTAGTTGAAATATATACTAGGATGCAGACGGTGTTTAGTAGCACCCGACACCCGTCGTCCACAGACCGTGGATGGCTTGTATGCTTGTTTGTTTGATTTTGATGTGTAGTTGATTGTGTGATGTGATGTGAAATGAAATAAAATATTTATATAGTTGAAATAAAATATTTTATAGTGGAAAATATTTTATAGTTAAAAATAGAATTTTTAACGTGTATATGAAATGAAATAAAAATAAACAAATCGGACGATTTGTTTATATACACACATTTGACTGATATTGATTGGGACGATAAATTTTACACATCGCCCAACTGCACAAATAAAATCTGTGTTTGATTGTTTGAAACCCCACACAGGTATTGGGATGATATTTGACGTACACTAATCCCGATTGTTTAGTTGTATGTCGATCGATTGATTGACAGACTGTTATAAGCGTCGAATATTTATATTTGATGCTTATACAGTGTAGAATGCACTTTGGATGATGGTTGATTATTCATCGTTGTTATTGTATACATGTGTTGTAGAAAATCCATATAATTAACATTATATGGTAATTGATTGGGCCTCATTCCAGTTTAAAAAAAAGAAATATTTGAATAGAAATATTTTAAAAAGAAATATTTGAAATAGAATATTTGAAAATAGAAATATATGAAGCCGTGTTGATTAGATTGACGCCATTTTGACGTGAACGATATTTATATCGATTTTATTCATTTTAAAATGAATATCGAAAGTGATTTCAAAATCTAATATTTTGAAAAGAATTGAAATTCGAATTAAACTGAATAGAAATGAATTCGAATTAAACAGAATAGAAATGAATTCGAATTAAACTGAATAGAAATGAATTCGAATTGAAATTGAATAGAAAGGAATTCGAATTGAAACAGAATTGAATTGAAAACGAACTGAAATTAAATTCAAAATCGATTTGAATTGAAATCAATTTGAAATGAATTTAAAACGAATTTGTAAGGGAAAATTCAATTTTGATTTGAATTTGAAAAAGAAGTTGAAATCGTTTTGAAAACGAATTTAAAACGATTTATATAATACGTTTTAAAAGGGAAATCGATGAAGAATATATTATATATATTATATATATAATAGAATGGCCTGAATAGAACGCACCGCGCCGCGGTAGTTCGTGAATTTCGACCATTGACTTCGAATGGACATTGCGGGAGATTCGACCGTCGGATTCTCCTAAAACCGGAACCTTGGGTTCGTATCGAAAAGAGCATTCTAACTATTATTAGAAATTAGAAATCTAACGGTTGGATTTGGAATTATGTCCAAATCAAATTTGGAAAAGGTCGCTATAAGTGCAGTTCGATGGCAGTTGATGGAAATCGACTGTACAGGCCTTGATAAAATTATTAAAAATATCAATAATTTGTGTAAAATCATAAGAAATGATTTGGGAAGAATTGGGATGAAAAACTCCATATTTGAAAAGATAAAAATAGATTTCTATCGAAATGAACTAGTTTTGAACTAGAATTATAATTCTATTTATTTTTAAATAAATAAATTGGATTTGAAATGGTTTTGAAAATAACCAGAATTTCCAATAATTATGTTGGAATGGATTTGAATCAAAATTGTCTTCGGAATATTTCGATGTTGGATTTCGTGATGATACATATATTGTTATGGGAATTTGAAAGATATATTAATATCGTTATTTCCAATACGATATTTGTTGGTCGTAGAATTTGATATTGAATATAAGCCGGTATATTTTCTATTCAAAGCCTTGTATTTAATATCAAATGTGATTTGGGTTTGTCGTGAATGGTGTCTTCGTTAACACTGTTCTTAAGCCCAGTTGAGAAAACGATTAAATCTTTTATTTAGATTTAATGAAATGTACCAATTAAATAATATTTAATTGGAATTGAATTGGTATTGATTTTTGGGTTTATCGTGAACAGTGTTTTAAATAACACTTGTTCTTTAACCCGATAATTAATGGAATGTGATTTTGGGTTGTCGTGAACGGTATCTTCAATAATATTGTTCTTAGACCCAAAGGAGTTAAGAAAATCAGAAACTAACTGGAGATTAGTTAAGTTGAATGGTTTCTTGGGTATTGATCTGATGTTGGTTTCGGCCTTCGGGGTTAATACTTAGGGAATTGCTCACTTGCTAATTTACGGTCGGGGACTGATTGAAATGTGATGTGATTTTGGGGTTTATCGTGAACCGTGTTTTAAATGACATTGATTCTTTAACCCCATCAAAGATTAAAAATAAGTGCAGTTTTAATGAATCTTTAATTAGATTGAAAAGATCGAGAATGGAGTATCACCAGTTTTGCTCCAGGCGATAGTTAAATCTTTAATTAGATTAGAACGTGAAATGGTAATTGAATTTACCGACAACACCGTGGTGTTAGATATGAAGTATTACCAGTTTTACTTCAAGGGATGAATAGGTTGGGATTGGGAAAATTAAAACAAATGATTACTTCGGTAAGGTTCGTTAATCCCGACTAGTTTGAAGTGATATTCAAAGGAAGATTAAAGAATAAATTTAAAAGAATTTATCTTTGATAAAATTAATGGGAACGTTTCCCTAAGAATGTGAAATTTAGAAACTAGCTGTAGGTTAGCTAAGCAGAACGGTTTCCTCGGTATTGATCTGATGTTGGTTTCGGCCTTCGGGTCTTGTTAATTTACGGTTAGCGACTGATGAATTGGAATGAGGCGTATGTTGTGTTTGTGTAACACTTGTTTATTATATACGCGAGTTATTCGGAAAGACCGGGTTTATCCCATTCTGAATAACTGATTCGACGTGGTGTCGAAGATGAAGACGGTGGTTGAAGACCAGAGGTTTTCATGTCGTTTGGATAATTACTAATGATCTTGATTGGGCCGTACACCCAAGAGGAGGGAATCAGTTAGTTGTCGTCCATACGTACTTGGAGATCGATGGATATGCGGGGTACTAGGTGCCTCCGGTTTCGTTCAGACCCAGAACGGACTTGTAAATGGACTGTGTGTCTGACATCGGATTTCATTCTGTGTGACTGATATCGGTTGCATAGAGTGGTTTGCCTGTGTGGCACGCTAAGATGCAAATGATCAAGGCTTCTGTTGAAAAGCAGAGTCTTGTGGTTGATGATCAAAGCACGGCCTTTGTGGCGTAGCTTGGTGTAACGTTGATTCGCGAGCCTCACACCTCGTGTGAACCAGAAACGGGAGAGGACATCAGGGCGGGCATGCGTTTCCTTCTAGCTAAAAGTGGTGTCAGTGGTTTTACATGCCCTGGCGAGTTTGACTTATGTGGTTGTTGCTGTTGCGAGGTGCCTCGGTTAGATCGGATGATCCGGGTCCGATGGAGTCATTCGTTGGCTCATTTACGCCCCAAAGGGCGGGGAAACGTAGTGTTCAGGCATAATAATCCACATCGGTGGACCGGCCCTGACGATCCAAAGGGTTGATGCGTTCTGATCCTGAGACATGGGCTAGATTGTCTCGAATCGGTTGAGGACTATCTTTTGCCTCGATTCACAGACGGAAATCCAATTTCCAAATACGTGACATTTGCAGTTTTAATTGTAGAACTAGTATGGCGACATGATATATGGTACCCATGCCGTCTATGATTGATACTTATGATTTGAAATTGTTTTGACACTATACACTTATAATAGTATCAAATGATTTGTTTTAAAGCGTATCAAGCATTCTTTTGCTGTTATAAGGTAAAACCCTATCCTCCGGCTTGCGTAGCATTGTGTGATGGGACCTGGGTCTTATAACAGCTTCATTTTTCTTTACTTTGCATTGCGCTGTTTGTTTTATGCACTGGTATTCTTGGGAGGAAACCCGTTTCGTGTTATACGGCGTGGTCCCTTGATTTACCGAACTTTAAAATAAAGAAGAATAACTGTTTTAGTTCTCACACCAGTCCCATGACTGACCTGAAGTTTATTGTTTTAACCTAAACTCTGGGTGCCCTTATTTCGACACGGGAAGCTAGTAGTTTTGGTTTTGCAGATTTATATTCACAGGATCCTGGTTTACAGCTGGAATGATATCCGGAAAGCTCTGTATCCGTATATCTCCTTCAGTTGTGTATTGTATTATTTTCCGTGCTATGTATTTAAATGTAATTTAAATCTCTGATATTTTCTGCTGTGTAATATTTGTTTATACTCTGTATATTCTGATGGAATTGTTGTAATATACAATGAAATGTTCTTCCATCTGCGTTCTGTTTTGTCGTGTTCTCATAACAATCAGGCATTTCGAACGGTCTGGGTCGGTTTAGCGATCGATTCGGATCGAGCGGAATTCCTTTTTGTCACAGTTGGTATCAGTGCTTTGGTTTACAAAGCTCAGAGAACAAGACACATTAGAACCATACGAAATAATTCATCAGAAATTGGATTAGTAATATCCAGTGGGAATGACTCGTTAGAGATAGGATCAGTAGTATCCTAGAACGAGTGTGAGGAGTATGTTTTTAAAATGAAAACGATTTTTGTTTTGAAATTTAAATCAATTATTCGTATTTGATTATTTATTTTATATTGAATTTGGATAATCCAATATATAAAGATTTTGCATATACGCCTTGCAAACGTGTATTCGAAGTTTTAATGTATTGGATAGTTATAGAATCGCACTCTAGTGCCCGAGGATAATTCTGGTAACGGGGCACCATCGCCAGTATTTATTTTTGAGTTACGAAAGTGAGATTTCTATATATTTCCAATTGACTGGTGTGAGAACCGAAACTAGATAGGGCTTATTGTTGTGATTTGGCATCAAAAATCTGATTTTTGACTATATATCAAAGTTATGAATTTGAATTGATAATCAACTAATTGATTGGTGGTTGTGTTTTTTGATTATTGTTTGATTAATTAAATGTTGAACCATATAACCAAATTGATCAAATAGTAAATTTTATTGAAAATTGGTCGCATTTTCTTGCATATACATGTACTTACATTGAACAGGTCATAGCAAGGAGGCTAGAGCAGAGCATAAAATTGTTTGCCCGACAAATAGGTACATGTTTACCATAATTTACTGTTTTGTTTGGGTGATGATGATTTTATGAGCCGATTGGCTAGCCGCTTGGCTTTTTCTTTTTCTTTTTGAGATCAGAGGGCCTGTATGGAAATTTCGGGATTTTCCCAGTGCTCCCGGTGTAGGGGAGGTTATGGCGAAATTTTTCGAAAATTTAGGGTGTTAGCCAAATTTTTGAAAAATTTGAAAAGTTCTTAGAAACTGAAAAGTTAAAGAACTTAAGCCGTAAAGAAAATAGTGAAAGTTGAGTTGATTAGTTAAACAACTTTCGGCTTCATTCCTTTTCGGGGACGAAAAGTTTTAAGTAGGGGAGATTGTAATAACCCGGAAATTCGAGCCAATTTAAAATTTTTATTTTGGCAATTTTAACGAATTTTGAATATTTAAAATTAATTATTTTAAATAATAACGAAGAGAAATTTATTTTGAATAGAATTCGAACGTATATATTATATAGATCGTCGTTAGAATATAAATATTTATATATAATTATAAAAGGAATTGAAAATGGCGCGGTAGTTCGATAATTCGATTTCAAATTTCAATTGAATGTACCAGGTGCAAAATAAACCGGATTTTAGTGAAACCAAAAATATTTGAATCTATTTGAGAATATCTTTCCAACGAATCCGAAAAATCAAGATTTCATAGCGGGAATCAAAAGATACGTCTAGTTGAAAATTCAGAACAGTCGCTATGGAATTCTGGCCCTTAAAAATGGAAATTTTGCAAACTACCTCGGATTTCGACGAAACCACTTTTGTTGGATTCAGGATGTAAATTATTGTTAGGTTTCAAATTTCATAATTTTTCGAATCAATATGCGAGTGTGGCAAAGGAAAACGCGTTTGACCAGTTTCAGTTGATTTTAATCGACTGGAAAATGGTCATTTTTCAAACGGTCTCAGAATTCGACGAAATTAGTTTTGTTAGGACCGTATCGTCAATACGAAGCTAAAAAATATTTTTTGGGATTTTTTTGAGTTAGTATGTGACCCCAGTAAATTGAAATGTGCGTTCAAATTCAATATATAGAGTTATATGTTGATTTTAACGAAAACTGATCGAAGCGATCGAATCAGCTTACGATAAATATCCCATTTGTTCGGAATGGGGGTAATTAGCTATGGATGACAGGCGGTGGGCCTCGTTTTGAGGTCGAATAAAAAAGTTGCTTTTTGAAATTAAAACTAATAAAATAATTAAAATATTATAAAATCCCTATATTCTCTCCCTTTCCCTTTTCAGTTCAAATCGAAACAAAAAGAAAAAAAATAGACGAACGCTCTGCCCTAACCCCCGCCGCCCCATCGCGCTACCCACCGGAGCCCCCTCCGATGATCAGCCGTCGCCCCCTCGGCTGCTCCCTCCCTCTCTTCTATCCTCTCTCGCTCCGCACACCTCCCCCCCCCATCGCAAGACACAACACCGCACACCCCCCATTTTCAGCAACCATCGCGCCGCCTCAGATGTCAGCCGCCACCCGCAGCACCACCTGCGAGCAACCCCTACAGCCGAACGCCATGTCAATGCCGCGGTGAAAACCCTCCTCTTTCCTCCTTCGATCAACCATAAGTTATTTTCCCGATTTGGTTTCATTTACTTTATAAAAAAAAAACCTGAACTGAATTTTTAGGTCATTAAAAATATAGATCTCTTGAATTGGAAAATATAATTTTCTTAGATGGAAAAATAGGATTTTTCATTGTAGTTAAAATAGAAAGACTAGATTTTTGATATGATAAAGTTACGGTTTTTATGAAAGTAAAAAAAAATATACGATTTTTCCTAAAGGAAAAATATTATATTTTTAACATGAAGAGAGAATGAAAATATGATTTTTATATTATAGAGATATTAAAAATATAATCTTTATTAGAAGAAGAGCGATATAGAAATATAATTTTTATAATGAAGTGAAGATAAAAATTCAATTGTTATAACGAAGTGAATATAAAAATTCGATTTTTATATAAGTAGCGGATTGAAAATAGAATTTTTATATATAACAAGAGAATATAAAAATATAATTTTTATTTAGGTAGTGAAATAAAAATCTGATTTTTATTATATATATAGTGAAATAAAAATACAACTTTTATTTGAACAGCGTGAAAAGAACCGCATAGGAATTTCAAGCAGATCCAGATGATTCAGCAGTTCAAAAGCAAAGCACGACGGAGTTGAATCCTCTATGATAACTTCTCACTTTAAATTTATTTCTAGTTGAAATATATACTAGGATGAAGACGGTGTTTAGTAGCACCCGACACCCGTCGTCCACAGACCATGGATGGCTTGTATGCTTGTTTGTTTGATTTTGATGTGTAGTTGATTGTGTGATGTGATGTGAAATGAAATAAAATATTTATATAGTTGAAATAAAATATTTTATAGTGGAAAATATTTTATAGTTAAAAATAGAATTTTTAACGTGTATATGAAATGAAATAAAAATAAACAAATCGGACGATTTGTTTATATACACACATTTGACTGATATTGATTGGGGCGATAAATTTTACACATCGCCCAACTGCACAAATAAAATCTGTGTTTGGTTGTTTGAAACCCCACACGGGTATTGAGATGATATTTGACGTACACTAATCCCGATTGTTTAGTTGTATGTCGATCGATTGATTGACAGACTGTTATAAGCATCGAATATTTATATTTGATGCTTATACAATGTAGAATGCACTTTGGATGATGGTTGATTATTCATCGTTGTTATTGTATACATGTGTTGTAGAAAATCCGTATAACTAACATTATATGGTAAATGATTGGGCCTCATTCCAGTTTTAAAAAAAGAAATTTTGAATAGAAATAATTGAAAAAGAAACATTTGAAATAGAATATTTGAAAATAGAAATATATGAAGCCGTGTTGATTAGATTGACGTCATTTTGACGTGAACGATATTTATATCGATTTTATTCATTTTATAATGAATATCGAAAGTGATTTCAAAATCTGATATTTTGAAATGAATTGAAATTCGAATTAAACTGAATAGAAATGAATTCGAATTAAACTGAATAGAAATGAATTCGAATTAAACTGAATAGAAATGAATTCGAATTGAAAGTGAATAGAAAGGAATTCGAATTGAAATTGAATTGAATTGAAAACGAACTGAAATTGAATTCAAAATCGATTTGAATTGAAATCAATTTGAAATGAGTTTAAAACGAATTTGTAAGGGAAAATTCAATTTTGATTTGAATTTGAAAAAGAAGCTGAAATCGTTTTGAAAATGAATTTAAAACAATTTATATAATACGTTTTAAAAGGGAAATCGACGAAGTATATATTATATATATTATATATAATAGAATGGCCTGAAAAGAAAGCGCCGCGCCGCGGTAGTTCGTGAATTTCGACCATTGACTTCGAATGGACATTGCGGGAGATCCGACCGTCGGATTCTCCTAAAACAGGAACCGTTGGGTTCGTATCGAAAAGAGCTTTCTAACGATTATTAGAAATTAGAAATCTAACGGTTGGATTTAGAATTATGTTCAAATCAAATTTGGAAAAGGTCGCTATAAGTGCAGTTCGATGGCCGTTGATGGAAATCGACTTTACGGGCCTTGATAAAATTATTAAAAATATCAATAATTTGTGTAAAATCATAAGAAATGATTTGGGAAGAATTGGGATGAAAAACTCCATATTTGAAAAGATAAAAATAGATTTCTATAGAAATGAACTAGTTTTGAACTAGAATTATAATTCTATTTATTTTTAAATAAATAAATTGGATTTGAAATGGTTTTGAAAATAACCAGAATTTCCAATAATTATGTTGGAATGGATTTGAATCGAAATTGTCTTCGGAATATTTCGATGTTTGATTTCGTGATGATACATATATTGTTATGGGAATTTGAAAGATATATTAATATCGTTATTTCCAATACGATATTTGTTGGTCGTAGAATTTGATATTGAATATAAGCCAATATATTTTCTATTCAAAGCCTTGTATTTAATATCAAATGTGATTTGGGTTTGTCGTGAATGGTGTCTTCATTAACACTGTTCTTAAGCCCAGTTGAGAAAACGATTAAATCTTTTATTTAGATTTAATGAAATGTACCAATTAAATAATATTTAATTGGAATTGAATTGGTATTGATTTTTGGGTTTATCGTGAACAGTGTTTTAAATAACACTTGTTCTTTAACCCGATAATTAATGGAATGTGATTTTGGGTTGTCGTGAACGGTATCTTCAACAATATTGTTTTTAGACCCAAAGGAGTTAAGAAAATCAGAAACTAACTGGAGATTAGTTAAGTTGAATGGTTTCTTGGGTATTGATCTGATGGTTGTTTCGGCCTTCGGGGTTAATACTTAGGGAATTGCTCACTTGCTAATTTACGGTCGGGGACTGATTGAAATATGATGTGATTTTGGGGTTTATCGTGAACCGTGTTTTAAATGACATTGATTCTTTAACCCCGTCAAAGATTAAAACTAAGTGCAGTTTTAATGAATCTTTAATTAGATTGAAAAGATCGAGAATGGAGTATCACCAGTTTTGCTCCAGGCGATAGTTAAATCTTTAATTAGATTTGAACGTGAAATGGTAATTGAATTTACCGACAACACCGTGGTGTTAGATATAAAGTATTACCAGTTTTACTTCATGTGATGAATAGGTTGGGATTGGGAAAATTAAAAGTTCGTTAATCCCGACTAGTTTGAAGTGATATTCAAAGGAAGATTAAAGAATAAATTTAAAAGAATTTATCTTTGATAAAATTAATGGTAACCTTCCCCTAAGAATGTGAAATTTAGAAACTAACTGTAGGTTAGCTAAGCAGAACGGTTTCTTAGGTATTGATCTGATGTTGGTTTCGGCCTTCGGGGTTAATATTTGGGGAATTATTCTCTTGTTAATTTACGGTTAGCGACTGATGAATTGGAATGAGACGTATATTGTGTTTGTGTAACATTTGTTTATTATATACGCGAGTTATTCGGAAAGACCGGGTTTATCCCATTCTGAATAACTGATTCGACGTGGTGTCGAAGATGAAGACGGTGGTTGAAGACCGGAGGTTTTCATGTCGTTTGGATAATTACTAATGATCTTGATTGGGTTGTACACCCAAGAGGAGGGAATCAGTTAGTGGTCGTCCAGACGTACTTGGAGATCGATGGATATGCGGGGTACTAGGTGCCTCTGGTTTCGTTCAGACCCAGAACGGACTTGTAAATGGACTGTGTGTCTGACATCGGATTTCATTCTGTGTGACTGATATCGGTTGCATAGAGTGGTTTGCCTTTGTGGCATGCTAAGATGCAAATGATCAAGGCTTCTGTTGAAAAGCAGAGTCTTGTGGTTGATGATCAAAGCACGGCCTTTGTGGCGTAGCTTGGTGTAACGTTGATTCGCGAGCCTCACACCCCGGCTGTGAACCAGAAACGGGAGAGGACATCAGGGAGGGCATGCGTTTCCTTCTAGCTAAAAGTGGCGTCAGTGGGTTTACACGCCCTGACGAGTTTGACTTATGTGGTTGTTGTTGTTGCGAGGCGCCTCGGTTAGATCGGACGATCCGGGTCCGATGGAGTCATTCGTTGGCTCATTTACGCCCCAAAGGGCGGGGAAACGTAATGTTCAGGCATAATAATCCACATCGGTGGACCGGCCCTGACGATCCAAAGGGTTGATGCGTTCTGATCCTAAGACATGGGCTAGATTGTCTCGAATCGGTTGAGGACTATCTTTTTCCTTGGTTCACAGACGGAAATCCAATTTCCAAATACGTGACATTTGCGGTTTTAATTGTAGAACTAGTATGGCGACATGATATATGGTACCCATGCCGTCTATGATTGATACTTATGATTTGAAATTGTTTTGACACTATACACTTATAATAGTATCAAATGATTTGTTTTAAAGCGCATCAAGCATTCTTTGGCTGTTATAAGGTAAAACCCTATCCTCCGGCTTGCGTAGCATTGTGTGATGGGACCTGGGTCTTATAACAGCTTCATTTTTCTTTGCTTAGCATTGCGCTGTTTGTTTTATGCACTGGTATTCTTGGGAGGAAACCCTTTCCGTGTTATACGGCGTGGTCCCTTGATTTACCGAACTTTAAAATAAAGAAGAATAATTGTTTTAGTTCTCACACCAGTCCCATGACTGACCTGGAGTTTATTGTTTTAACCTAAACTCTGGGTGCCCTTATTTCGACACGGGCAGCTAGTAGTTTTGATTTTGCAGATTTATATTCTCAGGATCCTGGTTTACAGCTGGAATGATATCCGGAAAGCTTTGTATCCGTATATCTCCTTCAGTTGTGTATTGTATTATTTTCCGCTGCTATGTATTTAAATGTAATTTAAATCTCTGATATTTTCTGTTGTGTAATATTTGTTTATACTCTGTATATTCTGGTATTCTGATAGAATTGTTGTAATATACAATGAAATGTTCTTCCGTCTGCGTTCTATTTTGTCGTGTTCTCAAAACAATCAGGCATTTCGAACGGTCTGGGTCGGTTTAGCGATTGATTCAGATCGAGCGGAATTCCTTTTTGTCACAGTGCTGTTTAGAAGATGATATGTGGCTTAAACTTAGTCTAGTAGTGAATTCCATAAAGCAGGGTCACATGCTAATTATGATTCTCTCCTGTCGCTGCTCTGTTGCGTCCCTACAAAATAAAGCCATTTGGCATGCTTTTCCAGTCATCTTCTCGATGTTCAAGCTAATTGCGATTCTAAACGCAGTAGTCCCAACTCTAACTCTAACCGTGACAACCCTAAGAATGCGATGAAGGATTTGATTGAGTTTGGGGATGGGATTAAGAGCAGAATCATTATTCTAGCAGTTTAAAGAGAAATATAAAATTGATTAACAGTGGGGTTGATAATAATGATATTATCAGGGATGAGGTTTTTGGATTTGTTAAGGAATCGGTGAAGTGCCCTGAATCTAGGATTGAGTTTCTTATTCCTGTTGATAATTGTAATTTGATACCTCATATTTATTGATTTTTATATGTTGGTTTGGTTAAGTGCATTAACTGGGTGAAAAACAGTTAAACACATGAACATTCAAGGCACTTCAGCTTTTATGTTGTTATTGCCTGCAACTTTGATATGTTCCCTTCAAACCCGGATCCCAGATCTATACTCAAGAAAATGTGGAAATTCAAGCAATTCACTAGAAAAGAACCTACTGGCCTTGAAGGAAAAACAATTGATATAGGCAATGTGAAGATCCAAATCCAAAATGGTATAGCAGAAGGTGGTTTTTCAACAGTTTATTTGGCTTGTGATGCTATAAACATGAGAAAACACTATGCACTTAAAAACTTGATTTGTCAAGATGGGGAATCATTATCGTTAGCAATGAAGTAGATTTCAGTAATGAAATTGCTGAAGGGGCATCCTAATGCTGTTACGCTAGTAGCGCATGCTATTTTGGACATAGGGAGGAGAAAGGAAGCACTGCTTGTTATGAAGTTTTGTGAGAAATCATTGTTTAATGTTTTGGAGAAAAAGGGAGCAAGTTTGTTGAAAAACAGATTCTTTTGATTTTCAGAGATGTTTACAATGCAGTATATGCAATGCACAGTCAGACTACGCCTATTGCTCACAGAGACTTGGAAGCAGAAAACGTTTTACCTAGTTCTGATGGATCTTGGAAACTATGTGATTTTGGAAGCACTTCTTCAAATCACAAATGCTTTAATAAGCCTGAAGAGGTGGGCATCGAAGAAGATTATCTCAAGAAACATACAACTCCTGCCTATAGAGTGCCTAAGATGTGGGTATTGTATAGAAAAGATTTTACAGCAAGAAAGTTAATATATGGGCCCTTGGATGTCTTCTATTTAAATTATGCTATTCCAAATTGGCATTTGATAGTGAATCATAATTGCAGATTCTAAACGGAAATTATCGGATTCTAGATACGCCATAGTACAGTGAGCCACTGACAAAGTTGATTATTGACATGCTGGAGGATTCTCCAGAAAACAGACCAGATATCACTCAGGAGTCACAAAAAGATTTACCAGATGAGCCTACCGCTGCATGTGCCATTGGTAATCATTCTCCGTCCTCAATTGTGCATAGTGAGGAACTCAAAAAAGGAGTCCAGCCATGCCTATATGAAACCCTCCAGCTCCTCCAAAAGAACAAAAACATGGAACATCAACTTTAGTCAACAGTAAAGGAGGCGGTCCTTTTGGGGCATTTTGGTCAACCCAGCATGCATAAAATGCACAAGTCATAGAAGATAAGAACATCAATAAAAATGTTGATTTTGAATTTAGTCTTTCTTCAGAGGAAAAGGCAAAATCCAAGTATGGTAATGGGGCTTTTAACACTTTTGTTGCTATCTTTGATGCTGCTAGCAACATTAATTCAGTAAGCAAGTCCAGAAAAGAGGAAGGATTAGAAGCAGAGATAGCTAGTTTGACGGAAAAGTTGAAGCAAGCAAACTTGGAGAAAAATGAAATTACATTAAAATTTGAGAAGCTTTCTGCAATTTGTCGATCACAACGACAGGAGCTCCAAGAGTTGAAACAGAATATTCCTTCATCAACTCCTTCGGCTGCAAGAAAAGAAAATTTAAAAACCCCTGAAACTCCACGGAGGGAGAGAATAGAAGGGACAGTTTGGGAACTCGAACAAGGAATGTTCCAAAACAGCTCATCTCCCCCAAACACCAATTCCGGATCCTTCGCGGAGGTGCTCAAACTGCAAACATCAAACACTAGTGCAAGCATCATCACTAGCACGAATACCAAAGCTACAAATCCAAAATCTGTAAGAACGGCAACTAATGGTCTCATCACAGTAGTTTGAAATCACAAACTCCATCTCTATCTACTGCAATAGATGAATGGGGTTTTGGTCATGATAGCTTCAAAGCTACTGCCGCAGCATCAGCAACTTCAATTGCTAGTCCTAAAACACTGAAGATAAGCTCTAGCAAAAATGGAGGTTAAGCGAAGAAGGAAGAGAGTAACCACCCAGCTGGATGGCAAGGTTTCTGAAAGTCGTACTAAGGTGATATATGTATTATTATACATGTTTCATGTTTATAGTGTAACTAATGAATGAACAACATTCATTGGTTTGTGATACGTGTTATGTGCGCTGATTATTTTGAAGAGATTACAGTATGGGGTTGATGCTTTATGATGATATTTTTATGTTTTTTTATTAATATTCACAGGCATGTGGATCACTGAGTCTGTCCTTGACGTTTGTTTATTGGGACTTGGATACTTTTGGAGCTTTGGAAATTTTACATTTTTGTTCATGCTCAATGAGTTAATGGTTAGTTGATGAATTTAACGCTTTCCTAATTTCATAAAAGCAGCTGAATTAATCTAGTGCAGTTTACCTTATCAGAACTTTGTTTATGGTATAGTGGGATAGCATTTGCTTTTTGCTTGGATGAAAGCAGGATTTCTCAGGTTTATTGTTGTGTCTATATTAATGTCATTTCAGTTTTGTTTCCAATGTAATATACATCATCGTGTTTGTTTATCATTCTATAATGAGGTTTAAATATATTTTATTCCTTTTCATTTTTTCTTCATCTTTTACAGTGCTTGACAAAATGTAATATCCATGGATAAAAGAGGACTTAAGGGCACATCCAGAAAGACATGGTGACACCCATTTAAAGGCATTCCTAACATTTTGTCCTTTTTTTGGAATATGGCAATGATAATATGATTTTGTTAATGATACATATATTGTTTTAAGATAATCATTAACTGTAATATCCAAGTCTAAAGGAGAATGTTTTAAGGGCACATTCCGAAAGACACAGTGACTCCCATTTAAGGGCATGTATACTCGTATCTCAGTAACAGACCAATTCATGATAATAGTCCATTATTATTTTGGCACATGTTCATGGATTCTATTCATAGAGATTCATAGATTGATTTCCTGAATAATTATGATTAAACTAATTCATTATACGTTAGGTCCTCTATTTTGAGCAAAGTTTTATAAAATGATATATTGATTCTTCTGGATTTATTCATCAATAGGTATTTTTTTGTCCCTGAATCTTTCGACACTTTCATTTTGATTTTCATATTTAAGTTACATGATGATTCGTGCTTCACATTTCAAAGGTTATTTCTTTAAGTTAAATTTATAGGTTAGTACATCAAAATGCTAAATTTCATATTTTTGAATTTATAAATTTAGTGTCTGCATTTAATCTGTACGTACGAAATTACAATTTTTAAAGATGTATGAATCCTGCCTAAGTTTAGTTTTTTTTTCCTTCTAATTTTTTATTGATATTTTGGATTTTAGATCTTATTTCATTTATAGATGCAGAGTACGAACTTGCTATGCTTCTCAGCTAATTTCTAGACAAATCATATTAGATTCTTCGGCGGCCATTTCTCAGTACATATATTTGAAGCTACTAAGTAACAAATTTCACACTTTCTTATTTCTCCTACCTCACATTGATCTTAGCTTTAAACTTGCTTACTCTTACACCTTGATGCAAATTTACGTTAATACGGTAAGCTTTGCCTATAAATTTACTATGGCATTATGGTATTTTTTTATTTTGTAGTATAAAATCTTTTATGTTTGTAGTATCAGGACTCTTCCATATTTCATTTTCAACATTATGCATGTCCTACCTTAATTTTGAACTGATTATTTTTTTTCTCGAAGAAGTTGTATGTCAACTCTAAGGTTTATCCTAATTGCCTTGTTTAATCATGTTTGCTATTTCTTTCATGGTTTTTTTACTTTTCAGATGCTAGCAAAATTGAAGAAATTAAGAAGGAAAAAAACAATGTTATCAAAAGTATCTTTTTCAAATGGCAGCGATTCAACAAAAGTCAAAGAGGATGACTCTCGGTGGACAGCTTACCCCTTGACATTTACTAGTGATCCTCAGTAAATGTATGTCTGCTCTTTTCCATTTTATCTATTGTTAATAAATGTGATGTCTATAGGTCGGGGTATTTCTTTCTGTAGGATGACACGGCTAGGAAAGATAACCCAAAACCATATGCTGTGATTGATCAGCTTCTGGAGATATGCAAAGAAAAGTTCAATAAGATGCAAGCGAAGGAGAAGCGAAGAAACAAAGAGTGGGCTGACAAATCTTTGACTTGAATGTTCCTCATCTATTCCCTTATAATTGGTAATTATTGATTTCTGCCTCTTTTGCCGAAGATGTACAAAATCATATGTGCCCAAGCCACTTTCAGTTTCCGTTCACCCTTTTTTTGGGGCAAGTAATAGGATATGTAATACTAATATGCAACAATTAAAAAAAGAACTAAAATGTCTACAGGTGGAAATATTCACTATATATTGAAATTACAAAAAACAAAGAAAAAAAACAACTGATACCAACAAAAGAATGTTTAGGGAATAATGCTTTTTGGTGAATTCATCATCCACGCCGTTTTAAGTTACATATACCAAGCATTGCTTATCCATTCCATCTATTTGTTGACAATTGACATTGCATGGATAAAGTAAAAAGCTAGAATTGTTATTTTTAAGATAGCCACATGTGGAATACCATTCTTATTAATATGCTTAGATGAAATGCTAAATTATTTGACTTTTTGAGAAATATATCAGGAGGATCATTCCATCTATTTGCATTTGAAGTTTGTCTTTCCTTCTCTCAACCGATTCCGCCATTATAGACGAAATACATGCTATTTGATTGATAGTATTAAGTTGAGCATTGCTCCCTTTATATGTTAGTAGATTTCAATACTTCCTTTTTTCCAAATTTGATAATATTATTCCTTGAGATGTTGCTGCATTCATTCTGTTTTAATATTAATTTTAGTGTAAAATCTTACATCTTAGTCAGTAATTTTTTGCTTTTTTAAAGCTTCAACACCTCCATTGTTTGAGTCATTAGTTTATCAAGCTTCATGCATACCAGCTTTTCAACACCCATTGATTGATAAGCATGCTTTAGTCTTTGAATCAAACTTAGCATTTAGTTTTGGTTTATAATTCTTATTGTTGATTGTTAAACTTGTTTTTACAGGTTACCTATTTCGATGTGAAGGCTATCAGCAACAATGAATTATTGGTAAACAAGCAATGAACATGACTTTAGTTGTTATAAATGTTGTCATATTTTGTTAGTACTGTTTGTGTAAACTTGTTTGCGAATGCTTGGAGTATGTTATTTATTTTGTCGAAAAACTAGTATTGATTTAATTATGGATATTATATTTGATTATGTGATTAACGTTTTTTTAATTATTTGAACACAGTCATATGATTCATTGATTGTTTGTTTGTACTTGTTAATTATGTGACTTACTTATTGGTTTGAACATGATAATTAAGCGATTGATCGCTTGATTTAATATGGATATTATATAAATGGTTACTAGAACTGGTACAAACCATCAACCATGAATAACAACATTTAAAATACGGGGGAAAACAAGCAACAGTTTTTAGCAGCGTTTTAAAAATGCTACAAAAAAATGTAAACTAATATAAAAAATTAGATAATTGCATTTAAAAAACGCTACAAAATACCTTCAGTTGCATTTCAAAAACGCAGCAATATGATGATTTTTGGTAGCGTTCACTACAACGCAACAAAAAGTTTCAGACTTTTAGTTGCATGTCGTATTGCAGCGTTCTTTAAAACGCTACTACAAGTTATTGTAGCGGTTTTTCAACGTTACTAAATGTCTTTTCTAGTGTAGTGTGGATAGCCAATCCATGACTAGAATCAACCCATAGCCCGTGAAGCCCAAAACATAGGCATTACATCTAAACCCTACACTTAGTATAGAAATTTCCAAACCCAAACAAATCATTGACAAATAAGTTGAGCCCCCAATTGGATTTGAAACAACCAAGGGATCCTCTACTAAACCGGTGTCTAGGTGCAGAGATTCAACTAAAGCAGTAGATATAAAAGAGTGCGATGCGCCAGAATCAAAGAGTGTACGAACAGGATGATCAAAAAGATAAATTAAACTCTCAACAGAAACATTTCTACCTCGTTCTTGCGGAGGTGCCATGAGAGCGTGAACCTGCCCTCCAGAAGTAGATCCAGCTCTCTGCCCTTGCCCTTGCTTTCTTGGGCAGTCCCTAGCCATGTGTCCTGTCTCGCTGCAATGGAAATAGCCACCCATCTTCCTTTTCTTCTTTCTACAGTCCTTAACCAGATGTCCAGGAATGCCACAAAAATTACACTTCCTCTTGTCATGGGGTTTGTTGTTCTTCCCGCCCTTCTTGGAATCTTTCTTCTTGCTCTATGATCCTTCCCCTTTCTTATCTTGAGATGCTTCCACCTTTGTCTCCTTCTTGCCAACCTTATCTTCTTCTTGTTACAGTGCCATGTCCACCAGTCTCTCATAAGTCGCACCCATAGGTATATGGGACATAGCTACGCTGTGTAGTGGCTCATTCAACCCTTTAACAAAAAGGAGAGCCTTCTTATGTGGAGTGTTCACTAACTCAAATCCGAACCTAGCCAGCTGATTGAATTGGTTAACGTATTCCTTGACTGACATACTACCCTGTTCGAGAGCTAAGAACTTCTCCATCTGTAGGCTTTGTTCAACTTATGAGAGGAATTTCATTTCAAACCTCATTCTAAAATCCATCCAAATTTCAATTCGTCTTTCAGCGTTAGTAACTTCCCACCAATAGGAAGCTTCATCTTTGAGCAAACATATCGCCAACTGTATCTTCTGTCTATCATCCACTTCGAAAATATCAAACAAATCCTCAGTTTCTTTGAGCCAGTATCTTGCTTCCACGAATGATTCATTTCCATTGAAGCTCTTTCCACCCATGGCTCGAAAGTCCCTACATATTTTTGAGAAAGCATTTGCATGCGGAGGAGGAGGAGGAACCGCATCAACAGGGGGAGGAGGAACGTCTGCTGGGCCTGCGACATTAGCCCTAGCCTCTAGGTACCTTTTGAACCAGCCAGGTACCGGCACGCCCTCTGGAAGGTTAAGATCCGCAGACATGCTGAAACGAAAAAGGAAAGATTCAAAATAAAGGATAGAAAGATACTGCATATGGCTTTTGGGGGATTATGCCTTTTTTTTAAAAAAACACTTTTTCTTGAAAATTGCTTCTTTAAGTTTCTTTTTGAAAAACAGATTTCAAAATTTTTATCTGATCTGGTAAACCTTTGCTCTGGCACCAAGTGAAACACCCCACCTCCGTTAAGGTCACTCACAAAGGGAATGTCTTAACTTTGGTGGAGCATTATAGGTAAAAGATAATTTACAAGACAGACATACATAAGCAGCGGAAAAACTAACTTTATTTCAAACGTGGTTCATAACAAAACATTACAGCAAACTATTTCAAAACAACTTCCAAGTCATTACATCAAAATCTCTGTCTTGATTATAACATAAAGAAGCATAAAACACAATAAAACTACATAAATCTTCAAGTAGTAGTGTGTCCAAAGCCATAGCCAAAGATAAGAGGTTCCAAGCTATACATCGCGGAGTCTTCAAGCTTGGAAAGATGAACAGTCCAAATTAAGCTGAGTTATTCCCTCCCTGGGTACCTGAGGGGGGAACAGAAGAAAAGAGAGCGAAAGAAAAATGGGTCAGACATAAGTCTGGTAAGTCCAATGATTATTCAGCATGTAAAGTGATAAGAGAACCGTGACTTGAATTAGATGGACACAGGACAATAACAAGGAAATAAGGTAACATAGGATAAGGCAAGATAAACAAGGTAAGATAAACTAATCATACTGTAACACCCCACCTCCGCCAGGGTGGCTCTTGCAAGCACTCTGACTTTGGAGGGGCGTTTGAATCAGGTAAACATGCATAATGATATATCAAGGCAGAACAAGAACATATGTATATATGTAAACAGAGTAAATAAGATAAGTAAAACAGCGGAAGATTTCAAACTATTTCAAAACAAGTCTGGTACAACATAATGTCAACTTTCCAAATACACAAGTCTAGATAAAAACAACATCACTGAAAAACTGAAATACATAAGTACTATCCCCAAAAATAAGTGATAACCATAGCTAGCTTCATGTCAAGACCGTACATGAGCTAAAATCCCACAAGCA
This sequence comes from Allium sativum, assembly GCA_030737875.1. Lineage (NCBI taxonomy): Eukaryota > Viridiplantae > Streptophyta > Magnoliopsida > Asparagales > Amaryllidaceae > Allium > Allium sativum. The sequence goes on along the minus strand of CM060922.1, from coordinate 19,983,264 downwards.
AGCGATCAGAGATCCAAGCTAAGCTCCAATATTCCCACCCTGAGAACCTGGGGGGGGGGGAATGGAAGAAAAGAGGCGAAAGAAAAACAGGTCAGTCAAAAAGACCGAGTAAGCCCTACTACAATCAATGTAAACTGATAAAGTTAACTGGCATGAGAAGCAGGGATGAACATAAGGATAACAACATACTAGCATGATGATTAACTAACAAGGTAGATAAAGGTGTCATCGCATAATCAGGTTTAAGGTTTTTGCACCACAGGTGTACTAGCAAGCTATCATGACTTGAATAAACAAGTATTGATCCCTTGGCCCAAGCTTTGGCCCAATAACATGAAATGACCCTAATACGAGGTCCAACCAAACGGTCTAATCGATCGGCTCCCTAAGCCTAACTCGTCATGTGTTGGTGTCAATACGGCCCAAACATAATTGTAGTCGGACTGTGCCGGGTCTCCCGTCGGGTGTATCAAGCCCTAGGGTGTCAACCCCTGGACACCATAAACATAAGTGCACAGTCTCGATCTACTGGTACCCATGCTTGACTTCTCCAAATACGGACTACGTGCACGACCATAGTCCGTCCGGAACTACATCGGCGTACCACTCGACCGTCGTTTTGGTCACTTATACCAGTCCAGTAATCGTGCCCCCTCCCTAGCCTAGTCCCTAGGGTCTTAATGATACAAACTTGGGATTACTGCTGGAGTGGACCCCCATTGCTAGGATTTTCTAGTGGGTTAAGTACGGTTTAACCCTTTTACTAATCATGGATTAACTTGGTTAAGTGTAATGATGGGTTCACGACTTAACCCCGATTAATCCACCAAGCCCAAATTGGTTAAGTATTAAGTGGACCATGACTTAACCCTAATCATGAGGCATTAATTAATTTAATGTGCCTTAACCTCTCACATTAGGCCTTGTTGTGGTTACTAGTTAAGCCGGGCGGGTCCGGGTAGCTTTACACCACAACTTGGTCTAACCTCGGGTTCAAGGTACAACATGACCAACTTCTCACATTGGGTCCTATCGTTTGTAGCAACTAGTTAAGCCGGTCGGTTCCGGGTAGTTTTACGCTACAAACTCAACCCAACCTCGAGTTGGTCACACTTATATTTTCTAAGTGTCATGTCCATCATGTTTCCAAAACATATTACAAGTTTTCAAGAATTTGGGTAGACCTAACTTAATAGGTAAATTCCCAATGGGTAGACCTAACTTAATAGGTAAATTCCCAATCTTATGTTTTCATGTCTTTTAAGTTTGCCCAACCCCAAACGCAATCCCATCGCTTACATAATCGCAATAGCGCATAAAGGATAGAAAGAGGGAACTTGGCATAAAGATGACAAATGGTGTTGAAGCCACAAGTTTAACATGGTGGCATATGAAATGTACATATGCTCATATACTTGCATATTGCATCATTAGGCCTCAAAAGTATGCATAAAACCAAACTTAGCATATAAGTGATACATGGTGATAAATGACATGTAGAAGTTGCCATAAGTTCGCATTTAGCCTCACATGCAAGTTATCATAAGGGATATGATAACTTACATGTTGCCAAAATGCAACCTTTAGCACAAAGCTTGAAGCTTTAAGCTCATAAACCCAAGATAAGCTTGCATAACATGATAACATGAGCAAAATGATCAACCCAAACTTTCATAATATAACTTGCATATCATATGGCAAACTTGCATATCATAACATAGCAAACTTGCATAACATAACATAATAAACTTGCATATCATAACATGGCAAACTTGCATAACATAACATGATAAACTTGCATATCATAACATGGCAAACTTGCATAACATAACATGGCAAACTTGCATATCATAACATATCAAACTTGCATAACATGACATAGTAAACTTGCATATCATGGCAAACTTGCATATCATAATGATCAACCAAACTTGCATCATTCATTTAACTTTAGAGTTTAAGTATGAAAGTAGAAAAGGGCTTACAATGCTTATGAAGACACAAAAATATATATAGATTGATACAAAGCCCTTATGCAATCAAATAAACCCAAAATGCAAGCTCCAATAGAAAAACCCTTGAGCCAAAATGATCAAAACCCTTGCTTTATGATGTAAATATGGAAACTTGACTTGGATGCAAGCTAATGACACTCATACAAGCTTGAAAACACTTGTATGCATGGAAAATCTCTCATAGAAATAACTTAGGAATTTTATGAAGAGAGTGGAGGCCATGAGAGGAATGATTTTGCCATAGTTTAGTTACTTGAATGAATAATGATGATTTAGGGTTAGGTTAGGGGCTTATTTATAGAGATTAGGATTAGTTTCAACCTTAGGATTAAACCCTAATTCCAATCTCAGCCCTTAAAACCGAATCTGGCCCCAAAACCCCAAAATGGTGCACCAGGCAAAACTGCCCGGCTGAACCAAGTCGACTCCCAAGTCGACAGGGCTGTCGACTTGGGTGCTCTGGCGGGAATTTTCCCGCCTAGCCCAATCTGACTGTTTTTCGAATTTTGAACCCGAAATTCGAAATCTGTTTTGAACTTGAAATTTTCTGAAAACTTCGTTGGGCCTTAATCGGGTCATACGGATTCCGATTTTCGAAAACTCGGACTCTATTTCGCGTATTTTTCCGAGACGAACGCAATGGCACAGCCCATTTCCCTTGATTCAGATTTATAAATTAAATTCTGCCTCGATTTACGTTATAACAAGTTATTGAAAATACGGGTTGTTACACATACTATCGCACTCATCCATATTCTCTGCACCTACTAGATATTTCAACCATTATCATGAGTTTAAACCCAGTGATCCCTTTTCATTAATCGGCTCCTACCCGCACGCATTTACTACTTGTGTCCTATGGCCCCGCTCGATTGTAGATACCTGTGCTGGTCCCACCATGGGGTGTATCAAATCCTATAGTGGCAACCCGACACGATTCATGTTGCACAGTGTATAACTACTGATGCTCAGTGCGTGCTTTTTCCACTCCGGAGTACGTGCACACCCGTACTTCGTCGGAACCTACACTGACGCACCAACTGCCGTTGTTTTGACCGCTTATAATCAGCCCAGTAATCGTGCCCCACCCTGCCTAGTTTAGGGTACCATGATATATCTATGTGGGTTACTGCTGGAATGGTCCCCATTACTAGGGTTTCCTAATCAACATGTTAAATTGGTTAAGTGTCCAAGTTAACCTAACCCTACCCATCCGTTTAGTTAACATGTTGTATTGGTTAAGTGTTTCTTTAATTAACTTAACCCTATCATTCCTAACTTAGCTTTAATTCATTCATTAAAGCACCAACCACTCACATTAGACAGGTATTGTTGCGGTTACAGGATGTGTCGGTCGGGTCCGGGCAGTTTTACACCGCAACTCAGGCTAACCTCGGGTTCTTCTGGGCTTGATGCACTAACCTCCCACAATAGATATATATTGTTACGGCTGCTGGATGTGTCGGGCAGTTCCGGGCAGTCTTACACTGTAACTCAATATAACCTCAGGTTAGGCATATTCGTCTTACCTAAATTTACATATTTACCTCTTTATATTTATATGTAAATTATTGTCATTCAAGTCAAGCCCCACTTTCCCTTTAAATCAAGTGCATAATTTTAGGTATAAAAATTTATACCACTTTATGCCATAAGACATTTACATGTTCATGAGCCAAATATGCCAATTATATGTTATTTCATATTTTTCCCCAACGTTACCCCCGTTAAACGTTCGCATAAATCACATAAAATGTTAGGCTCGATACATAGCCTAATTATACAGAAAAGGGGGGAAAAAGAGGAACATGTAATAATTCCAACATCATAAAAATATGGATCTAACTACACATGTATCATATGAATTTGGCATAGAACAATATACATTTAATTATGAACTTGCAAATTTCGATCTATTCAACTTGAATCATCAAATAGGGATTTTACATAGAACTACATAAACTTAAAATTAGACATGTAGTTGCGAACTTGCAAATTAGTTGGATCAAATTTAACATGAACCTAATCATATTAGCATGTAGTTTTGGTCATATATGTGATCATGGTTGAACTTGCATAAACATAGCAAAATTCCCAAATGTCATACAACATATAGGTGTCATTACCAAATCATACAACATGAAATGACATCGCCAAATTACATAATATGATATCCATCGAAAAATTATATAATATGGTATGTCATCGCCAAATTACACAATATGATATATCATCGCCAAATTATAATATGTCATCGCCAATTTATGTCATAGCCAAAGTATACAACATAATATATCATCGACGAATTATACAACATATGGATTCATTGCAAAGCATTTAACATTTATCATTAAATTACATATAACATGATCACAAACTTAACATGATAAGAGTCATAGCCTTAATCAATTCAGTTTTAACAAAAAGGATAGGCATAGATTTACATTAGGCGATGTTCTACATCTAGTTATTTAGTCCCAATTCTAATATCGTTTGGGTCTAAATGATAACTGGACTTACAAAAAGGTGACTAGTCTTGTGTTCTAGGATCTGTATTCTGAAATTGAATAGCTCTCCTTTGTTGTAGACGTTGAATTCTCTTAGTTGAATTAGACTTGATTTTTAATTCCTAACTTGCTTTCTAGTTGAAGGAGAATGGCGGCTATTCTAGGCTAAGTACTGACAGCATGACGGTCTTAGGATTATTTTTGTGTGGCTTAGGGTTTAGATTTAGGTTGCTTATATAGAAATTTGATTTAATAGGAGTCGTCGGATTAACCTAGAGCAAATCAAAGCCATTCAAACCTAAGAGAACCAACCAGAACTTGCCACACAAGCCCTAATGACACAGCAGATCGTCACACAAAGAAAAACGTCAGATTTCAGATCTGACCCGAGGAGGAGGTCGACACCTAGTTCGACCCCCAGGTCGATCCCCTGGTCGACCTCTATGGGGGAGGTCGACCCCCTGGTCGATCTTCTGGTCGACCTGGCCTTGGGCGGGAAAATTCCCGCCCAGCCCGCTTCTGCATCTGATTTTGAAATTTGAATTTTCTGAACTTTAATCTGAGCTGTTTATTTAAATTCTTGAATCTTCTGATGGTCATAACTCCTTCATACGGAGTCCGATTTATGCAAACTCGGATCTATCTCAAGCAGAATTCCGAGATGAACGCAATGGCGTAATCCATTTGCCTTACTTCTCACATTTGTCGTAACTTTAATGTTTACAGAAAATACGGGTGTTACACTTTCACTTTTTACTCTATTTCACCAGTTTTTTGTCCTGATTTTTATTTCCGGAATTTACGAAGGTTTGTTTGTTATTATTCCCTTCCAACAAATTTCTGTATAAACAGAGGATATTTGTTTTGCCTATCATAACTAAATTTCACCATTGCAGGTGCAAACAAATACAATTATTGTATCTTTTATTTATCCTTTCGTAAAGGTGTTGTCTCAGAAATAATTTAATAGGTAGCTCATATAATTTCTATAAATCTAAATTACATGTTTGATGGAATGCTTTTTATGATGGCGTTGTATTAGTTGCTCGAAGCTTGCCCTATGTACGGTGTCCATTGGTATGTGTATTTCTCAACTAAATTTGAAATGAAATGGAAAAGAGAGTTTAATGATGTATTAATATAAAATGGTTCTATATAGCATGTATTTTTACTTTTTATATCTTATCTGGAGTAGTAGCATAGGTGGATCATATATATGACTCCATTATGATCTAAATTAGTACATGCTTAGGTATGCACCATTACCCAATGAACTTATAAATTATGTGAAGATATTACATTAAAAAAATCAGCAATAAGTGAGGTACACATGTAGTAATAAGGTTTATCCACATTTTGGTGACAGTGATTTATATATAATCTAAGGAAAATACTATCTTTTTCAATTTTCCCCATTGCTTTTCCAATTTCAGGCAAGTTGACTTCTTCTTCCCCTCAAAGGGAATTTAAGTTTAAAAAATCTTATCTTTTCACGTTAATTAGAGTTATATTGGACCTCATTGAGAAGATTCAACCAAATAATTGTACAAACTTGGCGAGGCGATGAAAGTAGTACGAAGGCATACATATTTGAGCAGACAGAGTGTTGGAAAGCGACTAAATTTTGATGAACTGTTTTGCTTAATCTAATCTAAATAGCTACTGAAATTAAATTTGGGTCTATCCAATATTGAACTAATCTTAGCGTGTTAGGGTACAAACTAGAAAAACTGGGTGTATTTTCTTGAAAGTCCACATCGGCTCATATATATATATATATATATGTATGACTAACTGCATTTTGCAATTTGCCATTATATACCTACAAAAGATATGCAGTTGAAGTTTTATGAATCGTTTATTATCATGTAGTTATAATGCTAGAAAGTCAATATTGGTCGATTTTGTCTTTTTTAAGTTCCTTACACAAGCTAACATCATTTTATTTTATGGACCACCTTGCGTTTATGTTAGATAGCATCTATCAAAATAACATACTTGGCTATTTCATATATTACTTCTTTCTGGGTGCTTATGTTATTTGTAGCATATGTTGAGAAACTGAAACTCATCGAAATTTGGACGTCTTTCAATGAAGATCTATCAAAGATCTATGCTTTAATGTAACCCCTATTCATCATATCTTCTCCAAACTGTTGAAGCTTTATACATTTGTATTTCATGTAAAAGTCCACTGAGAAGAGTTGGTGATTCAATGTATTTCATGTTCCAAATAAAAATGGAAGTGTTAATTTTATTAAAAAAACAATTGTCTCCAATCAATGGAACACAAAATGGCTATTTGTAGAATGGATGCAGTTATTGTTTAAAAAAGGATTACGACTTTATTTCATACTCTTATATAATGTTGTACTTCTTCTGAACTTACGCAGTATAGTGAAGTCAGGTTATGGATTTTAGTGGAAGGATGATGAAATTGTTTTCTAAGCAGATCTGGATTGCACGAACATAAGATGGTTGCTAAAACTTATTGACCAACTAAAGAGATTATTTATTATTATCATAACAAAGGACCGATGAAAGTTACCTGCATGGAAGATACTCATGAAGGAAAACATGCCACTACCTAAAATTGATAGGATACTCTCTACTATAATTGTTCAGTCTTTTTCAACTTACGCTTGATGCTGGCTGGCCCAAGTAACTTGAAGTGAGACAGGAAACCTATTCAATAAGCATTAGTAATCTTTACTGGAAACTTATTATTTTCATATTACGTTAGGATCCCATATCGGATGAATCTTACATTTTACTTCTTCTCCCTACGCAACAATCAGTATGTCTATGCATTAACGGATAACATTTTCATATGCATGATAATTTATCATCGAACAAATATGTGAATTTCCCCATATTCACTATAATTGTTCAGTAATTTCAATTTTAGAAAATAATGATGTTGCATTGTTGTTCATCGATATTTTTTTGTTATCGTTATTATTAAAGTCTTATATATTTGATTATAACCTCTGCATTCACAATATTACAGCTACACCTATGTGCGAAGCACGGGTTCACACCAGTATATATATATATATATATATATATATATATATATATATATATATTCATTGCTTGAATAGAATGCGCCGCGCAGCGACTGTTCACGAATTTCAACCATTTACTTCAAATGGACGTAACGGGAGGTCCGACCGTCGGATTCTCCTAAAACCGGAACTATTGGGTTCGTATCAAAAAGATCTTTTCAACTAATATAAGAGATTTAAATTTAAACAACTAGATTTGGAAATATGTCCAAATAAAATTCAGAAAAGGTTGATATAGATGCAGTTCGGTGGCTGTTGTTGGAAACCAACTATAAAGGCCTTAATAAAATTATTAAAAATATGGAAAAGTTATGTAAAACCATAATAAATGATTTGGAAATATTTTGGATGAAAAAATCCAGTTTTTAAAGGATAAAAATATATTTTTATCGAAATCAACTAGTTAATAACTAGAATACGAATCCAAACGATTTTTAAATAAATAAATTCGATTTGAAAAAGGGGTTTTAAGATAACCAGAATTTTCCAACGTATGAATTAGAAAGGAATTAGAATGGAAATAATCTTCGGAATATTTCGATATTTTATTTCGTGATTATACGGATATCATCGAGGAATTTGGAAGATACAGATATCGTTATTCCCAGTACGATATTTGTTAGTTTCAGAATTTGATATTGAATATAAGACGATATAATTTCTATTTAGAGCCTTGTATTTGATAACAAATTATATTTTGGGTTTGTCATGAATGGTGTATTTAATAACACTGTTCTTAAACCCAGTTGAGAAAAGAATAAATCTTTTAATTAAGATTTAAAGAAGTTTGCCAATTAATTTAATTGGAATTAAAATGGAAGTTGATTTTGGGTTTACAGTGAACAATGTTTCAAATAACATTCATTCTTTAACCCAATTAACAATGAAGATATTATTCGGAATTTATAAATCTTTTAATTAAGATTTAATGGAAATTTTCCAAAGTAAAGTTTTCCAATTTAATATATTAAATTGGAATTGAATGGAATTCGATTTGGTAATAATCAAAATGAGCTTCTGTAAAGGAAGACTGTTACTATATATGGAATTTAAAAGGCTTTGCTGTTATTCCATTTATATTATTAGTCTAATACGGAAATTTTTATCGAATATATATAATGATCTGTTTTTCGTGAAGATTCCACGTTTAATGGAAGTTGATTTGGGATTATTGTGAGCTGTATTTTAAATGATATTGGTTCTTAACCCAGTTAATGACAGGATAAGTTTTCCTAAAAGTCGAATAATCATAAAGTAATGATTTTTGAGATTAAAACCAATTGGAGTTCTAATAAATATTTAATTAGATTGGAATGAGAATGGGATAATTAAATTTATCGAATTAATGAAATGATCGAGAATGGAGTACCATCAGTTTACTCCAGGCGATAGTTAAATCTTTAATTAGATTTGAACGTGAAAATAGTAATTAATTTTACCGATAACACGGTGGTGTTAGATATGAAGTACTACCAGTTTTGCTTCATGGGACGAATAGGTTGGGATTGGAATACTAAAATAATAAATGATTAATTCGGTAAGGCAATAATCTCGACTAGTTATATAAACCTTAATTTGGTTTAGAATTGTTAAAGAATAAAATGAAATATTTTGGAATTGATATCCAAAGGAAGATTAAAGATTAATTTTAAAAGAATTTATTTTTGATAAAATTAACGGGAAAGTAGTGAATATTTGAATAAAAGAATATTATGAATTGAAATGAGGCATATGATGTGTTTTTATAGCACTTGATTATCGATTATAAAATACGCGAGTTATTCGGAAAGACCGGGTTTATCCCCTTCTGAATAACTGATACGACGACTAAAAGTCGACGATGAAGACGGTGGTTGAAGACCGGAGTTCTTCACATCGTTTGGATGATTACTGATGTCGTGAATGGAATGTACACCTAAGATAAAGTAATAAGTGGTGATCGTCCAGACGTACTTGGAAATCAACCGGATATGCGAGGACCTCTCTCATGTATTGGACATATGGGACGACGAATAAGGTGCCTCTGCTTTCGTTTAGACCCAGAATGAACTTGTAGGATGTGTGTCTGACATTGGATTTCATTCTGTATTGATTAATTTCTATTAAATATATGTTTGGTGGCAGAGAATTTATTCTCTTTCTTAACACCCTTCTCTGAGTCGTACGAGCTTAGAGGTTATATATTGATAGACATCAGTTGCATGGCGTGAATTGTCAATGTGGCATGCTGAGATGCAAATGATCAAGGATTTTGTTGAAAAACATAGTCTTGTGGTTGATGATCAAAGCAAGGCTTTAAATAGCATATCTTTATCTATAGCGTTAATTCGCGAGCCTCACACCACGATATAAGTCTAAAACAGGATAAGGACCCAAGGAGTGCACGACTGTGACGGCAAGGAATTTCGCTCGGTCCGAACCAGTCGCTAAACCGACCCAGACCGTTCGAAACGCCCTATCGTTTGAGAACACGACAAATCAGAACGCATACAGAAGAACATTTCATTGTATTACAATAATGCATCATATTACAAGAATATACAGAGTATGAACAAATAAATATTACACAGAAATATCAGAGATTTAAATTACATTTAAATACATCGCAGCGGAAAATAATACAATACACAACTAGAAGGAGATATACGGATACAAAGCTTTCCGGATATCGTTCCAGCTGTAAACCAGGATCCTGTGAATATAAATCTGCAAAACCGAAACTACTAGCTGCCCGTGTCAAAATAAGGGCACCCAGAGTTTAGGTTAAAACAATAAACTCCAGGTCAGTCATGTGACTGGTGTGAGAACTAAAACAGTTATTAATCTTTATTTTAAATCATTAGGTAAATCAAGGGACCACGCCGTATAACACGGAACGGGTTTTCTCCCAAGAATACCAGTGCATAAAACAAACAGCGCAATGCTAAATAAAGAAAAATGAAGCTGTTATAAGACCCAGGTCCCATCACACAATGCAACGCAGTCGAGGATGGGGTTTTCCCTTATAACAGCCAAAGAATGCTTAGTACGTTTAAAACAAATCATTTGATACTACTGTAAGTGCATAGTGTATAAAACAACTTCAAATCATAAGTATCAATCATAGGCGGCATAAGCGCCTCATCCCACTATGTCACCATACTAGGTTCTACAAATAAAACCGCAAATGTCACGTATTTGGAAATTGGATTTCCGTCTATGAACCGAGGCAAAAGATAGTCCTCAACCGATTCGTGACTCTCTAGCCCGAGCCACAGGATCAGAACGCATCAACCCTTTAGATCGTCAGGGCCGGTCCACCGATGTGGATTATTATGCCTGAACACTACGTTTCCCCGCCCTTTGGGGCGTAAATGAGCCAACTAAATGACTCCATCGGTTCGAGAACGACCGATCAATCCGAGGCGCCTCGCAACAGCAACAACCACATAAGTCAAACTCGTCAGGGCGTGTAAAACCACTGACGCCACTTCTAACTAGAAAGAAACGCAAGTCCTCCCTGAGGTCCGTCTCCCGTTTTTGGTTCATACCGGGTGTGAAACACGCGAGGTAAACGTTACACAAAGCTACGCCACAAAGGTCGTGCTTTGATCATCACCACAAGACTTTGCTTTTCAACAGAAGTCTCGATCAATTGCCACTTAGGCATGCCACACAGGCAATTCACTCCATGCGATTGATATCCATCAATATATAACCCCTGAGCTCGTACGTCTCAGAGAAGGGCGTTAAGCAAGAGAATAAATTCTCCGCCGCCAAACAGATATATATTTAATAGAAATCAATCACACAGACTAAAATCCAATGTCAGACACACAGTCCATTTACAAGTCCGTTCTGGGTCTGAACGGAACCGGAGGCACCTAGTACCCCGCATATCCATCGATCTCCAAGTACGTCTGGACGATCACTAACTGTTTCCATCTTCTTGGGTGTACAGCCCAATCAAGATCATCAGTAATTACCCAAACGACGTGAAAACCTCCGGTCTTCGACCATCGTCTTCATCTTCGACTTATCGTCGTATCAGTTATTCAGAATGGGTTTAACCCGGTCTTTCCGAATAACTCGCGTATATTTAAATAAGTGTTACACAAACACAACATACGCCTCATTCCAATTCATTAGTCACTAACCGTAAATTAATCAAGAGAATAATTCCCCAAACATTAACCCCGAAGGTCGAAACCAACATCAGATCAATATCCAGAAGACCATTCTGCTTGGCTAACCGACAGTTAGTTTCTAAATTTCACGTTCATAGGGAAAGGTTCCCATAAATTTTATCAAAGATAAATTCCTTGAATTTATTCTTTAATCTACTTTTGAATATCAATTCAAACTAGTCGGGATTAGCGAACCTTACCGAAGTAATCATTTGTTTTAATTTCCCAATCCCAACCTATTCATCCCATGAAGTAAAACTGGTTATACTTCATATCTAACACCACGGTGTTATCGGTAAATTCAATTACCATTTCACGTTCAAATCTAATTAAAGATTTAACTATCGCCTGGAGCAAAACTGGTGATACTCCATTTCGATTATTTCAATCTAATTAAAGATTCATTAAAACTCCACTTAGTTTTAATCTGTGACTGGGTTAAAGAATCAGTGTCATTTAAAACACGGTTCACGATAAACCCAAAATCACATCACATTTCAATCAGTCCCTAATTGTAAATTAGCAAGTGAGCAATTCCCTAAGTATGAATCCCGAAGGCCGAAACCAACATCAGATCAATACCTCGGAAACTATTCAACTTAACTAATCTCCAGTTAGTTTCTGATTTTCTTAACTCCTTCAGGTCTAAGAACTGTATTATTGAAGATACCGTTCACGACAACCCAAAATCACATTTCATCAATGATCGGGTTAAAGAACGAGTGTTATTTAAAACACTGTCCACGATAAACCCAAAAATCAATATCGATTCAATTCCAATTAAATATTATTTAATTGGTACACTTCATTAAATCTAAATAAAAAGATTTAATCTTTTCTCAACTGGGTTCAAGAACAGTGTTAGTGAAGACACCATTCACGACAAACCCAAATCACATTTGATATTAAATACAAGGCTCTGAATAGAAAATATCCCGGCTTATATTCAATATCAAATTCTACGATTAACAAATGTCGTATTGGAAATAACGATATAAATATATATCTTTCAAATTTCCATAACAACATCTGTATAATCACGAATTCCAACATCGAAATATTCCGAAGACAATTTCGATTCAAATCCACTCCAATGCAATCATTGGATATTCTGGTTATTTTTAAAACCCTTTTCTAATTCAATTTATTTATTTAAAAATAAATAGAATTTTAATTCTAGTTCAAAACTAGTTCATTTCGATAAAAATCTATTTTTATCTTTTCAAATAGGGAGTTTTTCATCCCCATTCTTTCTAAATCATTTCTTATGATTTTACATAAATTATTACTATTTTTAATAATTTTATCAAGGCCCGTACAGTCGATTTCCATCAACGGCCATCGAACTGCACTTACAGCGACCTTTTTCGAATTTGATTTGGACATAATTCCAAATCCAACCGTTAGATTTCTAATTTCTAATATTCGATAGAAAGCTCTTTTCGATACGAACCCAACGGTTCCGGTTTTAGGAGAATCCGACGGTCGGATCTCCTGTAATGTCCGTTTGAAATAAATGGTCGAAATTCGCGAACTACCGCGGCGCGGCGCGTTCTATTCAGGCCATTATATTATATATATAATATATATTTCGTCGATTTCTATTTAAAACGAATTATATAAATAGTTTTAAAATTCGTTTCAAAAGCAATTTCAACTTCCTTTTCAATTCAAATCAAAATTGAATTCTTCTTTATAAATTCGTTTTAAAATTCATTTCTATTCAATTCAAATTTCAATTCAATTTGAATTCATTTCAATTCGCTTTCAATTCAATTTGAATTCGTTTTCAATTCAATTCATTTCGAAATCGTTTTCAATTCAATTCATTTCGAAATCGTTTTCAATTCAATTCATTTCGAAATCGTTTTCAATTCATTTCGAAATCGTTTTCAATTCAATTCATTTCGAAATCGTTTTCAATTCAATTCATTTTGAAATCGTTTTCAATTCAATTCATTTCGAAATCGTTTTCAATTCAATTCATTTCGAAATCGTTTTCAATTCATTTCATTTCGAAATGAATAAAATCGATATAAATATCGTTCACGTCAAAATGGCGTCAATCTAATCAACACAGCTTCATAAATTTCTATTTTCAAATATTCTATTTCAAATATTTCTTTTTCAAAATAGTTGTTATTATCAAAATATTTCGTTCAACACATGACCAATCTCAATGAATGAGTACTGTCAACACATGAACTTTTATTTTATATCGATAAAGGTGCAAATTTTATTACTAAAATATTTCGTTCAACACATGACCAATCTCAATGAATGAGTACTGTCAACACATGAACTTTTATTTTATATCGATAAAGGTGCAAATTTTATTACTAAAATATTTCGTTCAACACATGACCAATCTCAATGAATGAGTACTGTCAACACATGAACTTTTATTTTATATCGATAAAGGTGCAAATTTTATTACTAAAATATTTCGTTCAACACATGACCAATCTCAATGAATGAGTATTTTCAACACATGAACTTTTATTTTATAATATTCTTTATTTTTCGAATTGGAATGAGGCCCAATCAATTACCATATAAAATTAATTATATGGATTTTCATACAACACATGTATATAATAGCATTGAAAATAATCAACCATCAACCAAAGTGCACTGCACTGTATAAGCATCAAATATAGATATTCAACGCTTATAACAGCCTGTCAATCAATCGATCGACATTTTTAATCAATCAGGATGAGTGAACTTCAAATTTCATCCCAACACCCGTGTGGGGTTTCGAACAATCAAACACATATTTTATTTGTGCTGTTGGGCGATGTGTGAAATTTATCGACCCATTCAATGTCCTTCAAATAGGTGTACATAAACAAACCGTCTGGTTTGTAAATGAATATTTATTTATTCACATTCACGTTAAAAATTATATTTTTAACGACAAAACATTTTATTCCAACATATGAACTTCTATTCAATTCATTCTTTAAATAAAATGATATTTTTATTTTTCTAACATATTTTAGAAAATTTCGGCGACATAACGGCACGATACTAGAAACGGGACGAGGCCTAGCCTTATCCCCAGTCTAGTGAAGGCCCACGCCATTCACACATCAATCAAAATCACCAAACAACCAAATTCAAATCAAATCATATAACTAATCTATGCAACCAAACAAATAAGTCCATGGTCTGTGGACGATTGTGTCGGGTGCTACTAAGCACCGTCTGCATCCTAGTATATATATATAACTAGAAAATAAATTGAAAGGTGAGAAATTCTCACAGATAGCTATCCTAGCTCCACGGCTCTTCATTTGCAGGAAATCTTCGCTGTTCTCGTCTCTTATCACTTTCTTCGCCCGTATTCTCTACATATGTAAAAATCGAATTTTAACTTTTCTATTCTATATATAAAAATCGAATTTTTACTTTTCTATTCTATATATAAAAATCCTATTTTGCTTCGAAGTTCAACATATAAAAATCCTATTTTGCTTTTCTAATGTAATACATAGAAAATTCACACTTTGATTTTTGCCATTCATATATTAAAAAAAAAATCTGATTTTTTTTTCTTTGCTTTCATATATATGAAAAAAAAACTTAACTTTTAAATGTTAAAAATCAATTCTTTCTTCAAGTTATACATAATTAAAACTGATTTTTCCAACATGTTTTATTTAAAATATACTCAGATTTAAACTATGTTTAACATAAAAAAAAACTGATTTTAAAAACTAGGTTTTATAATAAAATAAAATCACCTTTCCGAACACTGCTGTGGGGCCTGGAAGCTGCGCGGGGGGGGGGGGGGGGGGACTGGTTCGGCAGAGGAGGAGGGTTGCTCAGGAGGTGGCGCCTGGATCTGAAGGGGGATGTGGCGATTCGGTTGTTCTCGCGGTGGGTGGGTTTTGGGGTTGCGGTGGATCGGAGGGCGCGAGGTGGAGGCTGGAGGAGGAGATGCGGTGGGGCGCCTCGGCGTGGTGGTCGGCGTCGAGATCGACGACGGGGCGGGGCTCCGCCCCCCCCCCCCCTTTTTTTCTTTTTTTTTTCTTTCTGATTTAAATGATTTTAGTCGGGGGGGCCTGGTAGTTAAGGGGAGAAAAAATATATATATATATATTTTTAATTTAATTAAAAAGTTGACTTTCACATACGACCTCTAAATGAGGTCCACCGCCTGTCGCCCATAGCGTTTCACCCCCATTCCGAACCCAATGGGATATGTATCGCACTCTGATCTGATCGTTTCGATCAGTTTCCGTTGAATTTTCATTTAAATCACTATATTGAATTTTAAACGTACATTTCAAATTACCGGGTCACATACTAACTAGAAAAATTCCCGAAAAATATTTTCTAGCTTCGTATTGACGATACGGTCCTAACAAAACTAGTTTCGTCGAATTCTGAGGCCGTTGGAAAAATGGCCATTTTCCAGTCGATTAAAATCAACTGAAACTGGTCAAACGCGTTTTCCTATGCCACGCTCACATATTGATTCGAAAAATTATGAAATTTGAAACCTAGCAATAATTTGACACTGCGGATCCAACAAAACTGGTTTCGTCGAAATCCGAGGTCGCTTGCAAAATGTCCATTTTTAAGGGCCTGAATTCCATAGCGACTATTCAGAATTTTCAACTGGACATATCTTTTGATTCCCGCTATGAACTTTTGATTTTTCGGATTCGTTGGAAAGATATTCACTATTAGATTCCATTATTTTTGGTTTCACTAAAATCCGGATTGTTTTGCACCCGGTACATTCAATTGAAGTTTGAAATCGAATTATCGAACTACCGCGCCATTTTCAATTCCATTTATAATTATAAATAATTATTTATATTCCAACGACGGCGTATATAATATATACGTTCTAATTATATTCAAAATAGATTTCCCGTCGATATTATTTAAAATAATCTATTTTAAATATTCTAAATTCGCTAAAATAGACAAAATAAAAATTTTAAACTGGCCCAGAATTTCCGGGTTATCACAACGACGTTTCTTTCTAGCTAGAAGTTGTGTCATGGTATGGAGCCCAGACATTTTTACTTATGTGGATGATGGAATGAGGCGCCTCAGATATTGAGTCCCTAGTGGCTCAGAGATAGTTCTGATAGGACCGGGAAACGTGTGTTCAGGAATAATTAATCCACTATAGTAATTATGGACCGGCCTTGGAAGTTCATAGGGTTCACTGTGGGGGACCCTAAGGCATTTGCTAGAGTGTCCCGAATCGGAAGGAGTCATCGCTAGCCTTGACTCATGATGGAAATCCAATTTCCAATACGTGACTTTTTGGTTTTAGTTGTAAACCTATATGGCGACATAGTGGGATGAGGCGCTTATGCCATCTATGATTGATACATTTATATTTGTAGTTGTTTTTCACGCTATACACTTATAGTAATATCAAAATGATTTGTTTTAAAACGTACCAAGCATGTTTGGCTATTATAAGGTAAAACTCTATCCTTCGGCTTGCGTTGCATTGTGTGATGGGACCTGAGTCTTATAATAGCTTATTTTCCAAAAAACACTGCGTTGTTTTATTTTAAACTGAGATTCATGGGGGGATAAACCCGTTCCGTGTTATACGGCGTGGTCCCATGTTTTCCTATAACTTCTAAATTAAAGATTTAATAACTGTTTACCAAATTTAGACAACACACATAAAAAGAGTCTTTTTATTCTACTTAACTTCGCTTATACTTGGATATTATGGCATAAGAGAAACTCTAGAAAGTTCAAATTCAAGATGAAATCGCCTGATAAAACTGTCTTCATCATTCTTAAATATGTTTTATTGTGGGCAGGGATGGACAAGGAGAAGTTCGTAGACACCATCGCTGCAAGAGTTCATGACCGCAAATGCAGGCGCATTAGTGGTTAGCTTCATGTTGCTGTTTATGTATGATGCTTCTTATGTTTAAGTTTACTTATGTACCTGCTAATCAACATCCTATAAGAATAACTCATCAGAGATAGGATTCATCAGAGATAGGATTAGTAACATCCTATAAGAATAACTCATTACAACCAAATTAAAGGATTCATCAGAGATAGGATTAGTAACATCCTATAAGAATAACTCATTAGAGATAGGGTTAGTAATACCCTAGAATGAGTTAGAAGAGTGCTATTTATTTATAAAACAAATTTAGTTTTGAAAATTATATCTTATTATACGTATTTGAGTATTTTATTTACATTTAATTTGGCCAATCGAGTATACGAAGATTTTGCATACATGCGTCATGAACGTATATTCGAACTCTCAAATAAACCGAATAGAGATAGAATCACACTCTAGTCGCCCGGAGATGATCCTGGTGATTAATGCATTATCATTAGTATTTATGTTCGAGTTTCGAAAGTGGGATATTTATATATTTCCAATTGACTGGTGTGAGAACCAAAACTTAGGTAGGGTTTATTGTCTGTGATTTGATCTTGAAATTGGATTTTTGATTATATATAAAACTTATATGATTTAAAAGCTAATCAACTAATTGATTGATGATTGTGTTGTTTGATTATTAATTCAATTAATGAATCCAATAAGAGAATAAAAGGTAAATTTAGCCAAATTGAATCAAAATATTGAACTGAATTGAAATTTGATTGGAATTGCATACATATACATGTATATATTGAACATGTCATAGCATGGAAGCTAAGAAGAGGAATAACATTGTATGCCCGATAAATAGGTACATGTTTACTATATCCATTAGGTTTTATGATTTTATGAGCCTCTTGGCTTTTTCTTTTTCTTTTTGACTGATGAGGGCCCTGTGAGGCAAATTTTGGTTTTACCGATCAGCCTGTACAAAAGAGGTTATGGCAAAAAAAATCAAAAATTTAGGGTGTTAGCCAAATTTTTGAGAAATTAGAAAGTTCTTAGAAATTGAAAAGTTGAAGAATAAAAGCCAAAATGAAAGTTGAGTTGGTTAGTTAAACAACTTTCAGCTTTGTTCCTTTTCGAGGGCGAAAAGATTTTAAGTAGGGGAGATTGTAACAACCCGGAATTTCTGAATTTAACTATTTTAATGGATTTTGAATATTTAAAATGATTTATTTTAAATAATAAGGAGTAAAAATTTATTCTAAATGAAGTTAGAACGTATAAATTTATTTTAATTATAAAATGAACTTGAAATGGCACTGTAGTTTGAAAATTCGATTTTAAACTTCAACTGAATATACATAATTCAAAATAAATCGGATTTCAGGAAGACCAAAAATGTTAGAATCTGTTTAATTATACCTTTCTAATGAATGTGAAAAAATTGGATTTCATAATATAAATTGAATTTATTTCCAATTTAAAATAGTCGCTATAGAATTTATTTATTTATTTTTAATATATAAATAGCCCTTAAAAATAACCATTTTGCAAATGACCTCCGTTTTCGACGAAACCACTTTTGTTGGATTCAGAATGTCAAATTATTGTTTGGTTTCAAATTTCATAATTTTTGGAATTAATATGTGAGCGTAGTAAATTTTAACGTGTTTTGTCAATTTAGTTCAAATTTAATCAACCAGAAAAAGGTCATTTTTCAAATGGTCTCCAAATTCGATGAAATTAGGTTTGTTAGGACCGTATCATCAAAATATAGCTAGATTTATTTTTTGTAATTTTTGGAGTCAGTATGTGGCTCCGATAAATTAAAATGTACGTTTAAATTCAATATATATTGATATATATTTTAATTTAGATAAAAACTGATCGAAATAGTCGAATTAGCTTACGAAACATATACCATTGTGTCAGAAATGGGGGTATTTGTCTAGGGGTGACAGTCGTTGGGTTTCAATTGGAGTTCGAATTGATAAAATGTATTATTAGAATTAAATAATATATATATATATATACATATTATATATATTACTTTCAAAACCCTAATTCCTTTTACAAACCAAAATCTGCCATCAACTAAAATGAACGGAGAGCGTTATTGCTCAGAAATTATTCCTCCAAGAACTTTCAATCCACTCAATGATGCATGAAATCAAATGAAGGAATATTGAAGAGCTCAACAAGATCTACTTATCCAACAGTGAAGATCATGATTTGTGAAGCGGATTGGAGGAATTTCCAGCTCCAAGTGGCCACGTTCGAATGCGTTTTGAGGATGTCTAGGAGGTTCGAACTGGCGGTGGTGCCAGGCGATGGAGGAGGGGGATTGGGGCTCTGACGTGGTGGTGCAAGATCGACGGTCAGTGGCTTCTTGGAGGCGCAGCAGGCGATGGAACGATTTGAAGGTGGGTTCGCAATTTCTTTTCTAGAATGATATAAGAAGAGGAAGAAAGGCCGTTGTTTTCAATCAATGTGATTAGGTTAATTTGTTAATTAAAATTAATTAATTGTCCTAATTGATTTAATTAGTGTAATTAACGTTTAAACCATCATAACTTCTGCAATCTGAATCCGAATTCAGCATAACAGGACGCATTAAAATCATGATCAGAAACTTTACGAAATGGAACTGACTAGAACAAATTTGGAGCAAATCGAAATTTGAGGCGAATTTGAATTCAAACAGAATAAAATATTCAAATAAAGAATGACGGAGTGGAAACCAAAGTGAGAACTCCTTCTCACTCAAAATTATTTTATCATGTTATTATACTCACGTATAAAAATATATAGAATTGCCCGTGTAGATTTTTATCAGTTTTAATCATTATAAATTGTATGCAGTGCCTGTTAACTCACCTCTCTTGTCCACAGACCATGGACGATTTAATTGAATGTATTGTGTGTTGTTTGTGATGTTGAAATGTTTAACGTATTAAAAATAATGTTAACATTAATGTGGTAGTTGAAATTAAATTATAAATATCCATTTATAATTTAAACAGTGAAAATTGGTTAAATATAAAAATAATTCAAACTGAATTTGAGTCGGTTTAATTTATTTTACAACGATTTATTTAAATTGATTGTTGTTGTTTGAAACCCCCACACGGGTATTGGGATGATATTTGATATACACTAATCCTAACATTTAGTTGTATGTCGATCGATTGATGGATAGACTGTGATGAACGTTATTTATTTATTTTAATGCTTATACAGTTGTAAGTTGCACTCTGGATGATGTTTTAATGGTTAATGATTATTTATCATTGTTGAATTCATTTGATGTATGAAATCCATATAACTGAAATATATGGTAATTGATTGAGTCGCATTCCGATTCAGAAAATAAAGAATAATTTAAAATAATGAATATTTTGAAATAACGAATATTTCAAAAAAATATTCAGTAAAGGAACAAAATATGATTTTGTTGTCTGATTTTGGATGGACAGTGAAATATATAAAAATATGAAGTCGGGTTAAGTACAGAAAAGTCATTTTAACTTGAACGAATTTTTGTATCGATTTTATTCAGTTTATAATGAATATCGAAAAGTGATTTCAAAATCTGACATTTTGAAAATATTATCATTTTAATATTATAATGATATAGAATATTCCATTTTGATTTAAAATTGAAATAGAAGTGGGAATCATTTTAAAATGAATTTATAAATATTTTATAAATATGTTTTGGACGGAAATCGATGAAATATATATTATATATATTAATAGCTTGAATAGAACGCACTGCGCAGTGACCATTCACGAATTTCGACCACCAATTTCAAATGGACGTAATGGAAGATCCGACCATCGGATTCTCCTAAAACTGAAACCGTTGGGTTCGTATCGAAAAGATCTTTTCAATAAATATAAGAGATTTAATTTTGAACGGTTAGATTTAGAAATATGTCCAAATCAAATTCAAAAAAGGTCGCTATGGATGCAGTTCCGTGGCCATTATTGGAAACCGACTGTAAAGGCCTTAATAAAATTATTGAATATATGGAAAAATTGTGTAAAATCATAATAAATGATTTGAAAAGATTTTGGATGAAAAATTCCAGTTTTGAAAGGATAAAAATATATTTTTATCGGAATGAACTAGTTAATAACTAGAATAAGAATCCAAACAAATTTTAAATAAATAAATTGGATTTGAAAAAGGGGTTTTAAGATAACCAGAATTTTCCAATGTATGAATTGGAATGGATTTAAAATGGATATAATCTTCGGAATATTTTGATATTGGAATTCGTGATTATACAGATATCGTCGAGGAATTTGGAAGATACAGATATCGTTATTCCCATACGATATTTGTTGGTTTCATAATTTTATATTCGATATAAGCCAATATGATTTCTATTTAGGGCCTTGCATTTGATATCAAATTAGATTTTTGGTTTGTCGTGAATGGTGTCTTTAATAACACTATTCATAAACCCAGTCGAGAAAAGAATAAATCTTTTAGTTAAGATTTAGAGAAGTTTGCCAATTAATTTAATTGGAATTGAAATGGAAGTTGATTTTGGGTTTACAGTGAATAATGTTTCAAATAACATTCGTTCTTTAACCCAATTTACAGTGAAGATATGATTCAGAATTTATAAATCTTTTAATTAAGATTTAATGGAAATTTTCCAATTTAATATATTAAACTGGAATTGACTGGAATTCGATTTGGTAATAATCCAAATGAGTTTCTGTAAAGGAAGATCGTTACTATATATGGAATTTAAAAGGCTTTGCCGTTATTCCATTTATATTATTAGCCTAGTTCGGAAATTTATATCGAATATATATTGATCTGTTTTCCATGAAGATTCCATGGTTAATGGAAGTTGATTTGGGTTTATTGTGAACTATGTTTTAAATGACAATGGTTCTTTAACCCAGTTAATCACAGGATTAATTTTCCTAAAAGTTGAATAATCATAAAGTAATGATTTTTGAGATTAAAACCAATTGGAGTTTTAATAAATCTTTAATTGGATTGGAATGAGAATGGGATAATTAAAATTTTCGAATTCTAGAAATGATCGAGAATATAGTACCACTAGTTTTACTCCAGGCGATAGTTAAATCTTTAATTAGATTTGAACATGGAAATGATAATTAATTTTACCGATAACATAGTGGTGTTAGATATGGAGTACTACCAGTTTTGTTCCATGGGATGAATAAGTTTGGATTGGAATAATAAAATAATAAATGATTACTTCGGTAAGGCGATAATCCTTACTAGTTTTATAAACCTTAATTTTGTTCATAATTGTTAAAGAATAAAATGAAATCTTTTGGAATTGATATCCAAAGGAAGATTAAAGATTAATTTTAAAAGAATTTATCATTGATAAAATTAATGGGAACCTTTCCCTAAAGAGGTGAATATTTAAATAAAATACTTTTCTGAATTGGAATGAGGCATATGATGTGTTTTTATAGCACTTGATTATTTATTATGAAATACGCGGGTTATTCGGAAAGTCGGGGTTTATCCCATTTTGAATAATTAATACGACGACTAAAAGTCGACGATGAAGACGGTGGTTGAAGACCGGAGTTCTTCACATCCATTGGATGATTACTGATGTCTAGATTGGGCTGTACACCCAAGACAAGGTAATAAGTGGTGATCGTCCAGACGTACTTGTAGATCGACCGGATATGCGAGGACCTCTCTCCTATATTGGACATATGTGACAAGGAATAAGGTGCCTTCGGTTTTTTCAGACTCAGAACAGACTTGTAAATGGATGTGTGTCTGACATTGGATTTCATTTTGTGTTGATTGATTTATATTAAATATATATCTGTTTGGTGGCGAAGAATTTATTCTCTTGCTTAACACCCTTCTCTAAGACGTATGAGCTTAGAGGTTATATATTGATAGACATCAGTTGCATGGCATAAATTGTTAGTGTAGCATTCTGAGATGTAAATGATCATGGCTTTTGTTGAAAAGCAGAGTCTTGTGGTTGATGATCAAAGCAAGGCTTTAAATAGCATAGCTTTGTGTATAGCGTTAATTTGTGAGCCTCACACTCCGGTATGAGTCTAAAACGGGATAAGGACCCAAGGAGTGCACGACGTGTCTTTCTAGCTAGAAGTTGTGACATTGTATAGAGCCCAGACATTTTTAATTATGTGGATGATGGAATGAGGTGCCTCAAATATTGAGTCCCTAGTGGCTCAGAGATAGGTCCGATAGGACCAGGAAATGTGTGTTCAGGAATAATTAATCCACTAAAGTAAGTGTGGACCGGCCTGGGAAGATCATAGGGTTCACTGCGGAGGATCCTGAGGCATTTGCTAGAGTGTCTCGAATCGGAAGGAGACATCGCTATCCTTGACTCATGATGGAAATCCAATTTCCAATACGCGACTTTTCGGTTTTAGTTGTAAACCTATATCGAGACATAGTGGGATGAGGCGCTTATGCCGTCTATGATTGATACATTTATATTTGAAGTTGTCTTTTACACTATACACTTATAGTAATATCAAAATGATTTGTTTTAAAACGTACCGAGTATATTTGGCTATTATAAGATAAAACTCAATCCTCCGGCTTGCGTTGCATTGTGTGATGGGACCTGGGTCTTATAATAGCTTCATTTTCCAAAAAGTATTGCGTTGTTTTATATTAAACTGAGATTCATGGGGGGACAACCCCGTTCCGTGTTATACGGCGTTGTCCCATGTTTTCCCAACTTTTAAATTAAAGATTTAATAACTGCTTTAGTTCTCACACCAGTCCCATGACTGATTTAATAACAATTAACATATCTCTTTCAGTTATGTCAGTTGTTATTTTCCGCTACGCATTGTAATTCCGCTGCTATGTTAATTGTTAGATCTCTGATATTGTATTTAATGTGTAATATGTATTCATACTCTGGAATATTCTTGTACTCTACTGTAATTGTTGCAATAGCAATGAAGTGTTCTATTGTCTGTGTTCTCACGCGTCATGTTCTCATTACGATGCGTCATTTTCAGTCTCTTCGGAGATCGGGGGATTTCAGATCGTTACAGGAGATCCTAGAGACTGTACATAGGGGACAGAAGATAGCATTAAGTAGACTTATCCCAAGTGCAGAGTGGATATCTATGATTAGCTCTCGTGTGAGGTACATTTATGATATGTTATACTACTATTTTATTTCCAGCTTTGTTGTTTTCTTCCTTTTTGGGGACGAAAAGTTTTTAAATGGGGGAGATTGTAACAACCTAGAATTTCAAACCAATTTTAAAAATTATTTTGAATGTAATTTTTTTGGAAAATGTGTCAGAATTAAAAATTCAATTTTCAAATTGCCGCATAGCCCTTAAAAAGTGAAAATTTGATAGTGACGTCAGAATTTGACGAGACCAAATTTTTTGGATTCGGAATAATCAGTCGTTGCTAAATTTCAAATTTCACGTTAAATGGAGTTAGCATATGGTCGTGCGAGGCAGACACATTTGCTAAGAAACTGACGCTCAATTTACAAAAGAACATTTTTGAGACGACCTCGGAATTCGATTCCACTTTATTTATGGATTCGTAGTCTCGAATAATGGTAAGATTCCAAGTTTAGTGATTTTTAGAGTTATTATGTGGTCGAGCGTGATTTTTAAAGTGAAAAACAGACAATATTTTGACTTTAAAATTTTTGATGTTTGTGCATACGGACTCGGAATTCGACAACCAGTTTTGTTGGATCCGTAATGTTGAAGGGTAGTTGTGCAACAGTAAGCTAATGAGCTCACTGAATTGGATGATAATGGAGGTTGTTTGAGGGAAGAGAGATGAAGAAGAAGTAAGAAGAGAAGAGAACTAGAGATAGTTTCTGTTATTATTCAACATTCCCGATTACAAGAGTTTTTCTCTATATATAGAGCAGTGACAAGTAACAATCTGTTACATTCCTCCTTCCTTACACAAGAACTTGTTTACGAGTTCAACAAATTTATACAACAACAAAGAATCAAAAATCATTCTAGCTTCAAGTAATATTAAAGTCAGGAAATTTCTCTTCAAACACTTCAGCAGGCTCCAAGGTAGCTTCATCTACAGTGTACCCGTCGCATTGAACCAAATACTGAATTCTAGCTGCATTTTGATGTTTAACCACCCTTCTATCCAAAATCTGAACCAGACTCAACTGCATATCATCTTGAGTGCCATGTAACCATTTTCGTATGTGACTGACAGTAGGAAGCGCTCCCTTGAAAGGTTTCAGTTGAGAAACATGAAAAACAGAATGGATTTTAGCTGATTTGGCAATTTCAGATTATAAGCTACCTTTCCAATCCGATCTTCAATCTAAAATGGACCATAAAATCTAGAAGACAACTTCTCATTAACGTTGTTCTTAACAGATTGTTGTTTATATGGTTGAATCTTTAACCAAACCCAATCACCCATCACCCTTCTAGAAAATTCAGTCACACCTTCTTCTATTTGCTTGCTGCTTCATCCTATTCTGTGCTCTTCCCAAATGAAACTACAGAGCCTTTATCCTTTCCTCCCTTTTCTGCATTGATCTATCCACCATGTCCACATGTGATTCTTCAGGAAGATAGGGCAAATATAAAGGTGGTGGCTGATTATACACCACTTCATAGGGTGTAACTTGAGCAGAAGAATGAAAGTTGGTGTTATACCACCATTTTGCCAAAGGAAGCCACAAACTCCACTCCTTTGGACAATCCTTACTCATACATCTTTAAAATGTTTCAATGCACTTATTCATGACTTCAGTTTGACCATCCATTTATGGATGGTAAGCTGAAGACAAAAGAAGCTCAGCGCCTTGAATAGAAAATAAAGCCTGCCAAAACTTGCTTAAGAACACAGCGTCTCTATCACTCACTATTGTCCATGGCCAACCATGTAACTTGAATACATGGTCTAAATAATACTGAGCCACATCTGCTGCAGAATAAGAGTGTGACATGGCCATGAAATGAGCATATTTGTTCAACCTGTCCACAACAACAAAAATGACTATTTTTCCTCTAGAATTCGGCAGCCCTGAGATGAAATCCAAAGACACATCAACCCAAACTTCATTAGGCACTGGAAGTGGCTGTAACAGGCCAGGGTAAGGTACTGCCTCATGTTTATTGGCCTGACAGCTCACACAATTTCTCACGAATTGAGACACAAACCCCCTTAACCCTCTCCAATTAAAGAGAGCTTTCACCCTTTTTGTAGTGGCATCTCTCCCAGATTGTCTACCCTGAGCTGAAGAATGAAGCCACTGGAGTATTGTTATTTTTAGCTCATTATTGGGTCCAATTACTGGCTTCCCTTTTCTCCTTAAAAAATCATCATTGAATGAAATTTTTTGCACTGCTTCCCCTTCTTTCATCTTTTCAATCAAATGTTGCAAGTTAATATCCAAACTATAACTGTCTTTAATCTTTGTACTAAGGTTAGAATCCAACACACTTAACGCCAAAAATAGAATTTCCGAACTAGAAACCCATGATAGAGCATCTGCGACCAAATTTTCACACCAACTTTTGTAGTGTATATCATAATCAAATCCCATGAGCTTGGATAACCAAAACTACTGGAATGGAGTAGAAAATTTTCTGTTGTAAGAGCCACTTAAGACTCTTCTGATCGGTTCTAATGATAAACTTTTGTCCTGACACATACTATTCCCACTTTTGAACTGCTGTAACTAATGCCAACAACTCCTTCTCATATATAGAGAGATTCTGCCATTTTGGACCTAAAGCTTTGCTAAGAAATGCTAACGGATGTTCATCTTGCATTAAGACAGCTCCAATACCCCCATTAGATGCATCTGTCTCAATAACAAAAGACTTTGAAAAATCAGGTAATGCCAGAACAGGTGCTGAACTTAAGGCTGATTTCATTTTCTCAAAGGCATGAGTGGCCATTTCTAACCATTTAAACTCTCCTTTTTTAATTAACTGAGTTAGTGGTTTACTTAGAATAGCATAATCTCTCACAAACTTTCTATAATACCCTGTAACCCCAGGAAACTTTTCAATCCTTTCACACTACTGGGAACAAGCCAATTCATTATAGTTGCAACCTTTTTTGGATCAGTTTCAACTCCACTTCAAGAGATGAAATGCCCTAAATACTCCATTTTATCTATGGAAAAAGCGCATTTTCTTTTCTTATCAAAAAAAGTATGGTCTTTCATCAATGGAAACACTTCTTCCATGTACTTAACATGTTCTCCTAAATTGGAACTATAAACCAAAATGTCATCACAGAACACCAATACACACATTCTCAAAAGTGGCTTGGAAACATGGTTCATCCATCTTTGGAAAGAAGCCGGGGCATTACTAAGGCCAAAAGGCATTACTAAAAATTCATAATAACCATTATGAGTCTTAAATGTCATCTTATACACATTTGCTTTATGCACTCGGAGTTGATGATAACCAGCTCTCAGATCTAACTTGCTGAACACAGTAGCCCCTGCCAAATCATCAATTAATTCATCAACAACTGGAATAGGAAACTTGTCCTTAACAGTCTTCCTGTTTAATTATCTGTAGTCAACACAAAGTCTCCAATACCCATCTTTCTTGCCCACTAAAACTATTGGAGAAGCAATTGGACTTCAACTGTCTTTGGTAATCCCTTGATTCCGCATTTCTTAAACAAGTTTCTCAGTTATATCCCTTTGCTTGAGTGGATAGTGGTAAGGCCTAACACTTACTAGGTTAGTTCCAAACTCCAAGGGAATTCTATGATCATGCACCCCCTTAGAAGGTGGCAACTCTGCAGGTTCATCAAAAATGCACATGTACTTATCAATAATTGTACTAATGCATTCAGGCGCATTTCCAACTTCAGCTACAAAATTAATCAGCTGAGTCTCTTGCATTCCTTCCTCATTTTGAGGCATTAAATGCAGAAAGTACAGCTGAATGGCATTTGTCATTGCTTTATCAGAATTAGTTCCACCTACAGTCTTCACTCCTTTAGGTGGAATGCCTCTCAACACATGTCGATGCTCACCGTACTCAAACTCCATCAACAGCCTCTTAAAAATCCCAATTCACTGTCCCCAACATACTTAACCATTGAATCCCCAACACCATATCGCAACTTCCAAGTGGAATCAACAACACATCTGATTTGAACACAGTATCCTACAATTTCCACACAAAATCTCTACAGACATACTGACAAGAAAGATGATTTCCATCAGCAACTGTCACAACTTGAGTCGTTATAGATTCCAGCTTAAGATCAAGTTTCTTAGCTAGATTTAAATCAATAAAATTATGAGTACTCCCTGAATGTACAAGAATATGCAATGGCTTTTCTTTACACAATCCCTTCACTCTCATAGTTTGAAAATTATGACTTCCGCTCAATGCACTTATAGAAATGTATGGTTCCAAACTATGCATCTCATAACCAACTCTTGCCCCCCTTTTCATGCTCACCATCTTCACCTAATTCTAGCTCATCATCTCCTGGAATTTCCACCAAAAACAACTAAGTTTGCTTAAATTGGCATTTATGCCCCCTTTCAAAGGGCTTATCACAAAAGTAACACAGCCCTTTCAACTGTTTCTCTCTTCTTTCAGCAGTCATCCGTATGGTTTGAGGTTTAGGAAATTGTTTAGAAGCGTTTTGAGAAGATGTTAAAGTGCTTAGCTTGAATGAAGGTGCTAGAGTTGGCAAAAGACCACCCCTACTGGTGCTTTTAATAGCAGGGTTTTTTGAGTTTTGGTAAGAGGAAGGCTTTGGATTCAACTGCAACTTGTTGGCTTCAGTATTCTCCTCTTGCAATCTTGCATACCGAACTGCACTAGTCAAAGAATCAGGTTGAAAAGCTCTCACCATTAGTTTTACAGAAGGTTTCAACCCTCCAATAAAACTCTCAAGGAAATAACCATCATGCAAATTATGGTTTTGTTGCAGCATTATGGATTTGAGGTTTTCAAAGTCATCTATGTATGATTCCAATGTTCCAGTCTGACTCAGTTTATTAAAGTTTTCTACCACATTACTCCTCACTTCATCCTTGAATCTAGCACACAAATCAATACAGAATTCACGCCAATCCACATACATTTTCACAGTAGTGTAACTACTCATCCAGTTTTCAGCCTTATCAACTGTATTCAGACAAGCCAAATCAACCTTCTGATCTTCACCAATATTACAAAGGCAAAAATACTTGCTGCATTTTTTAATCCATTTTCTAGGATTACCACCATAAAATTTGGGGAATTCAAGTTTTAGCATATACCCTTGAATTCTATTGGATTCATGTCGACCAGTATTTCTGAATTCATGCCTTATTTCACTTCTAGCTTTAGAAACAGGATCTTTGTTACCCAAATTCTGCTTGATTTCTTCCAATGACTGCATCAATTTCATTATGGAATCTTGCATCAATCTCTGAGACTCCTGCATTTCTTGCCGAAATCCTTCTTGCCTCCACTCTCACTCCCAACGTAGCAACTTGTTCTTCAACAACCACCATACTTTTCACTGAAACTGGAGCCAGAACAAATTTCTGATGTTTGGCTTTTGTGGTTTGAGTTAAAGGGTATGTATACAAGATTTAAGATTCAAGATTCAAGAAAAAAAATTGAATGGCAAGAGTAACTTTCTCTCAGAACTTTTATCAAACGCCTCGAATGCAGTAAGATTTCTTCAAGAATTCGAAAATAGGTTGAAGATGAAAATGGTGAAACTTGTGAGAAGTAAGAAGAAGGTAAATGCAGTAGCGAAGGCTCTGATACCAATGCAACAGTAAGCTAATGAGCTCACTGAATTGGATGATAATGGAGGTTGTGTGAGGGAAGAGATATGAAGAAGAAGTAAGAAGAGAGGAGAATTAGAGAGAATTTCTATTATTATACAACATCCCTGATTACAGGAGTTTTTTTCTATATATAGAGCAGTGACAAGTACCAATCTGTTACAAGTTTCATGTCAATTTCCATTGAGAATGGGATCCGTAGGTAATTACACGAATTTTTAAACCATGAAAACATGCATAATTTGAGTATAAAAAAATATTTTGGCTCCACTATAAGTTATCATTTACATTCCTAAATCTACCTAATCACTAAAACCACACATACAGTTTTCTCTACATTTCTGAGACCTAAATGCAACTTCTAAATTCAAGAACAAATCAAATAAAAATCTATAAATTGCAAAGCTTAGTTCTTTGAACTCGTATGAGTGTAGGCTTTGATGTGTAAGAGTTTGGTCAATTTTGGAGGAGTTTTGGTGTACCTTATATTTTCTAGCGTGAAAACAAGAGGCCTAGGCCTCGGATTTTCTAAAGATTGAAGCAACGGTTTGGATTTTGGTTATTGTGTAGGAGTTCGTGAGGTAGAATAACACATTGTGACAAATTTTGAGGCGATTCAGTGTCCGGAGATGAAGAGGGCAGCGTGTATTTTCGGAGGCTTTTGTGCATGTTGTGTGATTGGGGAAAAAGGAGGATGAGGGAGAGATTAGAGAAGGTCAGGAGGTTAATTTCTTATGTTAATGACATTATATATGTACGCAATCTTATAAAAAACATAACTTTCTCATATGAACTTGAAATTCAGCGAAAGAGGATCCGTTGGAACCGTATCAACGAGAGCTTCGCAGTTTGGAGTGATTTTGAGCTCGTCTCAATTTTTGGCGGAGTGGAAATCATCGGCGAGAAATCTAAATTCAATTTAGAAAAGGGGTAGATTACAAAATTATTTGCATAAAACTTAATTGTTAGTTAGAACCATTATTGTTATTGATAAATAAAAACTTATTAAGTTATGAAATAATTTTTAGTTAATTAAAAATGTGATTTTCAACTAATGTATGATATGAAATAATTTTTAGCAAGTTGAAAATGTGATTTTTTTACTGATACGTGCGATGAACGTTAGAAATGTGATATTCAAACAAAACCATATTGATATCATAGAATTATAACTTGAATTGATTAAGTAGAACTTATAATTTAAGTGTTAATTAGTTGTAGTTAAAAATAAAATTAACTGCGAAGTAATGCGATGAACATGGAATGATAATAAAATTCATTATGATTTTAATAAGCGACTAATGATGTAAAAATATTATTTTTAATCGTTATGTAAGTGAATATTTAAACTTGCGCCAAACTAGAATTGGAAAAATAGTGAAGTGAATTTTATTTGATTAAGTAGTTGCCGATTAAAAATATTTAATCATGTTTTTTAATGTTCATTACTGCTTACATGCATTCATTGATATTCTTATTAGTTCAACACTTGAACTATTCATAAATCATTTTCATTAGAAGCGTTGTATGAATATGTGACATTAGCATTTCATACGACGTGGATGGACACTTGTGACGCCTTAAATGACATTGGATGTTGAGTATTTATTTATTTATGACTACTGTGTGTGCATTATATGTGAGTGATGGTTTCTTGGATTAATTAAACAACACCGTAGGATAAAATAGGTATTGGACTACACTACATAAGCATAGCCCAACATACCCATATAAGCATGTAGTTGCTTGATGATTATATGATATGAACCGTATTGTATTTAATTATCTGATGTTATACGACGAGAATAAGTGACTGGAGATAAGGTATACTGCATATTGATCAGATGTGAGCAGAGGACATGATGTACATTGAATTAAACATATAATAAATTTGCATGATTTAATAATAAACCATACACAGATCAGGAGGCGACAAAAATATACACGTCACTCTTGCGTAGTTACGATATATGGGAATTGCGGTAATTAAATTGTACACATTTCCGGGGGTGGTGTGCAAGGAACAATGGATGTTCACATGATTTTTAATTCCCACACGGGCATTGAGATGTTTTATTTTTACACATCTCTCAGTGTACACATGTCGTATTGATATACTGTGATTTATTGGAGGCCTGTTGAGGCATGAGCAATTTTTCTGAGCATTCCGTACAATGGAGGTTATGGCGAAATTTTCCAAAATTTAAAGGCGTTAGCCAAATATTTAATCCATCAAATAATTTGGAAGCCATTTAATGAAATATATTTTTATACAAAAAATAAAAGTTAAATTAAATTAATCGCACAGCGATAGTTCGCGTTTTTGACTCGTAATTTCAAACGTATACCGGGAGATCCAACCATCGGATTTTCCCAAAATTTGAACCGTTTGGTTCGTTTCGAAAAGATCTTTCCAAAAATAATAAATATGTTAAGATCCGACGGTTAGATTGTTAGAAATGTTTAATTCAAAATTGAATGAAAACAGCGCCAGTGCAATCAAAAGACCTAAAATGTCGTTCTATTGAATTGAGCTATTTTTATACATATAAAAATAGAGAAAAATCATCTTAAACTATTATGAGCAATTTAGAATGTGTATGGACCAACTTTACTTGGTTTATAAAAATGAAAGTGGTTAAGTATGATTTGGTATGAAACCTTAAAAAATGAATTTTTGATATATTATGATTGAGTATTTAATTCGATGACCGAATTAAATTCTCGATTAACCCTTTTAAAATAAGGTAGTAAAATGAATTGTGAAGGCCAATAACTTAACCAAAGGAAAGAATTTGATTTGATTTATACATGCGAGGATTATTTGAAAAGACATAGTTAATTATCATTTCAAATAATTAAACGACGACTAAAAGTCAAAGATAATGAAGATGGTGCAAGACCGGTAGTCTTCACATCGAATGGATTACTACTGATTCCTTCAATATGGGTAGCTCCCTTGAAAAGGTTGTAGTGGTAGTTGTCTGGACGTACTTGTTGATTGTTCAAATATGCGAGGACCTCTCTCCTGTATTGGACATATGAGACGAGGAATAAGGTGCCTCCGATTTCTTTCAGACCCAGAAAAGACGTATGAATGGATTGTATGTTTGACATTGTATTGTGTGCTATATTCGTTGATCTCTGCTATATATATATCTGTTTGGTGGCGGAGAATTTATTCTCTTGCTTAACACCCTTCTTTGAGACATACAAGCTTAGAGGTTATACATTGGTGGAAATCACTGACATAGTATGGATTGACAATGTGGCATGCTAAGATGCAAGTAATCAAGGCTTTTGTTGAAAAGCGGAGTCTTGTGGTTAATGATCAAAGCATGACTTTAATTAGCATAGCTTTGTGTATAGCGTTAATTCGCGAGCTTCACACCCCGGTATGAACCAAAAATGGGATGAGGGACAGCAGGGAGGACATGTGTTTCTTTCTAGCTAGAGTGATGTCATGGTATAGAGATCAGACATTTTACTTATGTGGATGTTGGATAGCGAGGTACCTCAGATATGTCTGACTAAAAGGCCTTTGACGGTCATACTGACCAGATTTTAGGTCCCATAGTACCGGGAAACGTATTTTTCAGGAATTACTAATCCACAAGCGTTAGGTGTGGACCGGCCCTGCCGCTTCAGGTATACTTGCAGGTGAGTCCTGAGGCACGGGCTAGAGTGTCTCGAATCGAAAGGAAGATCCCTTGCCTTGGTTCATGATGGAATCCAATTCCAAATACGAAACTTTGCGGTTTTAGTTGTATGCTATCGGTGACATAATATGATGGGGTATTATGCCGTCTAGGATTGATACATTTATTTTGAAGTTGTTTTAAAACATCTACACTACTAATAATATCAAATGATTCTTGTTTCTCATATCAAGCATGTTTTGTCATTATAAGGTTAAACTCTATCCTCTAGCTTGTGTTTGAATTGTGTGATGAGACATAAGTCTTGTAATGGCTTCATTTTTCTAAAAGCATTGCGTTGTTTCATTTGTTTTTAAGCATGGCATTCGTCTGAAGGAAACCTGTTCTGTATTATACTGCGTGGTCTCATGATATGCTTACTTTAAATAAGTTAAGATTAACTGTAGGATTTCTCATACTAGTCATATGACTGACTCATAGTTTGTTTTTCCCTCGCAAACTCGGGTGTCCATATTTCTACTCGGGCAGCCTTGTGTTCAGGTTTTAGCTTGGTTCATTTTGGAGATGTGTGGAGGCTGTGGAAGCTGAAGATGGACTTTTGTCATTTCTATTGGACTGTCCCAGACTTTATTGTGCATATTATGTTAGATTCCGCTGCAAACTTATTATCTTATGTTGAAACTGTATTTGTACTAATTGGATCCTTTTATGTTGTGTAATCTGATGTACATTATGTTGTGTAATGCAATATTTCTGTTCTGCTGCTATGTTTATGTGTTATATCCATTGGTTATCCTTGCTTCCATGGCACGGGGGTTTGGGTTGTCTAAGTGATTTATTCTGAAAATTTAGTGCACAATTTTTCTTTTGCTTCTATGATCAATTAGGAACCCCAATGTGGTATCAGTCTAGAAGTGTTGATTTTTTTTTGATCTGATTCTCATCCTGTGTATATCTTCTAAATCCCTCTTGCAATTGACCTTGTAATTATAAAATCATTTATTGATTATTTATTCAGAAATTGAAACCAATAACCAATTTAACTGTATTTAGAACTCATCAAATTATTATCGGATTATTGAAATAGTGATGAGTTGTAACTATGGTATATTTCAAACAAGAGAAACTTTATTTAATCCTTATGATGTTTTGAACGGTTTTTATAATATCTTTGAATTGGCGCTTATTTCACGAACATCTCCTTTTACTATTATATTTTTGTCATCTGTCATGATTTTATATTAATGTGGAGAGTTCAATATGTTTTGAAATCATCTTAAATATACAACATTTGTGATGGAAATATGACTATATTATTTGTTCAAAAAAAAGACAATTGAAAATTTTCGAAAATCCCAGTACAGTTGAGCGTATTTCAAAATATGATTAACTTAAAATTCTATTTCACAATCATTTCTGTACCTACCATATTTCTGTCATACATATTGTATTTATATACTGGGGAGTTTTTTTTAAAGGAAATGATAAATATAATATACATAATTGTTTGGATTAATTGACATAAATAATCCGAAGTTTAACCCATCCGTCCATATTAATCTGAAGTATGTGTTATTTATAAATAATCCCAAGTTTGGGGGGTGTCTTCCCAAATTGATCCCACTACCCCATTAACTTGCTACAACCGGTTTCTACTTTACCAAATCTGACGTGATAAGTTGTTCTTCTTCTTCATTCAATCGTTCTTCTTCCTTACTCGACATCGTTTCTTTTTCTGCAATTTGTTTCTTAGATTATTGCTCCATTTTTCGACTCCAATGAAAACTCAGTCACTGTCTTCCATTTCGAGTTCATCAGGGGCGGCGGCAGCGAGTAACAAGTGCCACCACAAAATTCCAGCAAGACTCAGGACTGTGAAGGCTAGTGCGAATGCAGGGAAGAAGTTTTTTGGTTGCTCGATGTGGCCTGTAAGTTTAAATTAGGGTTTGTTTTGGTAGCCTTTTTGTGATTGCTGATTTGCGAATTGCTAATTTGGGAATTGCTAATGTTGATTGATGATTTGCGACTTGTGGGTAACGATAATTGCAGACTGGCGATTGTGGTTATTTTTTGTGGCAAGACGAAGTTTGTCATAGCAATAACAATGCTGAAATGGTTGATTTGCATGTTAAATTGATGGAAAACGAAAGGACTATATCACAGCTGCATGTGGAGAAGAAGAGCATTGAAGATAAGCTGCGGAAACAAAATCAGAAGAGGGAAAAATCCAATGAATTAGTGGCATATTTGAGGAACGAGTTAGCCGTAAAGCAGGTTGAATGTGGAAAACATGAGAAAGGAGAAAAATTCTTTGCAGCTGTATTAGCTTTGTCGTGGATCGTGGTTGGAATTGTTGTGTGTATAGCGATGGCGTATTTTGGGATGTAGTTTAGGGGTTTGGAATTGTATGCATTGATAGTGTAGTGTATGCATTGATATGTAGTAATCTTGTACTGCCTTTTTGTGGGAATGAGCAACGACAGTGTAGTGTTTTAATGATAGTGAATTGTATGCATTGATGTGTTGTAATGTTGTAGTGTTTT
The DNA here is from genome assembly GCA_030737875.1 of Allium sativum. Classification (NCBI taxonomy): domain Eukaryota; kingdom Viridiplantae; phylum Streptophyta; class Magnoliopsida; order Asparagales; family Amaryllidaceae; genus Allium; species Allium sativum. Next base: position 19,946,664 of record CM060922.1, on the reverse strand, counting down.
AATGACAGTGTAGTGCTTTTATGCATGTTTATACGGTGATGTGCAAGTTTATATGCATGTTTATATGCTGATGTGCATATATGCACGCTGTAATGCATATATGCCGCAATGGCATGAACATAGCTTGCTGATGTGCATATATGCATGTTGTAATGCATATGTGCTGCAATGGCATGAACATAGCTTGCTGATGTGCATATATGCACGTTGTAATGCATATATGCCGCAATGGCATGCACATAGCTTGCTGGTATAATATGCAAGCTGAACTGCATATTAGCATGCTGAATAATAGGTTAATAACTTACAAGCTCTGCATATTAGCACACTGATATGATATGCTAGCTGAACTGCAGTACACATGAACATAACAAACAAGCACAATACACATAACATTAACATGCAACCAGTACAACTACATAACAACTACATGAACAATTACAGTACACATTACATAACAACTACGTAACAAACCAGTACAATACACATAACATTAACATGCAACCAGTACAACTACATAACAACTACATAACAAAACATTAACTGCCTAAACATGTACTGATCTTGAAATGGACATTCAAGTTGGTGGGTAACTGGACGACGCCTGCGTTGGTAACACAAACTGATCTTGAGCTTGACTGGAGATCTGAGACAATCAAAACAATGCATGAATTTATGATGATCCAACATATAAGAGTACAATACATGCAACAACGCGCTGAATTATAGCTTAATAACTTACCTTTTTAATTTTACGACCATCAGAACGTATATACACTCCATCACCATGAAAACTTGCAAATGCACCTACTCTACCATCACTTTCTCGTTTGCCTCCTCTTGATCCTCTGCCACCCCTGATCACCCTACCCCCTTTTCCAGTTCTTGAAGGTTCAGCTGTCACTTGGCTTTGGTCGGCTTCACCTAGTTGACATTGGCTAGCACCACCAGTGTCGTTCTTTCTTGGTCTTCCTCTTGACCTTTTTGGCTGTGCTTCAACTTGTTTGAACTTGTCAGGGCACTTCCTTTTTGTATGTTCGCTAGACTTGCAAACGCTACATGTTAGCATCATTCCATGGGCTGTCAATCGACCTTTCTTTTTTGGATCCTCGTGAGGGGGTTTTCTCCTATTTTTTCTTGGTCTGCCTGGCCCAATCTTGATTGGAGGTGGTTGAAGGGGGGTGTCGATTCTTCGCCAGTGCCTTTCACCTTCACATGGAGGGATTGAACCACTGTAGGCTCTAAGGTATGCATCCCTTGAATAACACTCATCAACAAACTGTTCTGCCTCCATATGCATAAAGAACATGCATGCTACAGCATGACAGCATGGAATGCCACTCAAATTCCACTTCCTGCATGCACATGTTTTCTGATTCAGGCTGACCATAAGGCTATCCATTTTGTGGGTAACTTGAAACAATTCATCAGTGGAAGGCAGCACAACGCAGTTAGCAGCTTCCGCTTTCTCTTTGTCTAATTTAATCTGAATTCTAGGGCATAGACTTGCATTGCTCTTCGACATTGCTTGTCTTTTTTGAACGATTCGTTGCATTAGTGCAGACCTTATATCCTCCAACATGTATATAATATGTTTTGTCCTAGCTTGAATTATGTATCCATTGAATGTCTCTGCAAGGTTGCTAACGTTCACATCACACTTCGTATCTGTTCGTAGAAAAGCTCTGCAAAAGTAACTCGAATTCGCTGCTTTGAAATCAACGACTCCAGCACCGCTAACTTCCTCCATCATTCTGAGAGCATCATTGTAATCTGCTTCATTGTAAGCCCATGCTGCCTTCCGGAATAACATTTTCATTTCATCTCCTTTGTGTGTCTTGTGCCAATTAACAAAGATGTGCCTAGCACAATGTCTGTGCTCTGCTTCAGGCAACACCTTTGCCACTGCATTCAAAATACCCTATATTAAAGAAACATGTGCAACAATTAAAGTGGTGATCGAAGATAATAAAAATTGAAGTGCTGCCATAAACTAATAGAAGACAAGAAGAATGAAATATTACGATATGCTCATCAGAAATTATAGCCTATCCAGTGCCATTCCCTTCCCCTATGCAGCTCTGCAGTTCTCTAAAAAAACATTCCCAAGAATCGTTGTTCTCTCCCACCACAACAGCCCATGATAATGGAAACATTTGGTCATTGGCATCCCTACCTATGGCTGCTAATAACATTCCACCTAAGAATGTTTTCAGAAAACACCGATCAATGCATAAAACTTTCCTACATCCATCCAAGAACCCCTTCTTTAACCCTTCAAAACATACAAAAATTCTTTGAAAATAGGTACTGGAATTCCTTTGATCATTTCATGCTCCAATCTAAATACACTGCCAAGACTTGAAAGTCGTAGCGCTTCTATGTATCTGCCTAGTTTATGGTAGTGTTCAGTCATTGAACCATGTAGTTTTTTATGAGCCCAATACTTCAAGTTATATGCTTTGTCTCTCTTTATAACAACCCTGTAAGCTCTCCTCACTGTCTCTATTATTTCTGATGCTGGCCAATGGGGTCTTGCTTTAAATACTTCCAACAATTGCTCTGCCAACCAAGTGGATTTAAGCGGCCTATTTTCTTCCATTGTCCTATGGCAATTATGATCACTTTCCACTTCCTTCACTACAAAAGAGGCTTGCCTATTGTCCATTGATGCATACAATCTGAAAGGACATCCTGGTTTACATCTCACCCCTAGTCTTTGCAACCTCGACTTGTCACTAACTTTGAATGTTAGGTTTCTTCCTTGTGCCACAACAAACATTACAACTGCTGCTCTAAATTCTCTTCTTGATGGAAATCTTTGACCAACTCTCCACTCAAATGTCGACCAATCAGTCCTCTCATTCACCACTATGTTCTTGATTCTTCTTTTCCTAGCAATTATCCCTTCATCAGCATCACTTTCATGCGGTGTATGAACTTCATCTTCACTGTCTTCATACTCACTCACATGTGTATTGTCATCAACTCTTGATGTCCCAGCTTCTTGTTGATAAGTTTTTTTTCCTTGACATCCTAACTTCCATTGAGCTGCTTCCATTTGAAGCTTGGCAACAATTGTTCTTAGCCTCTCATTCATACCTCTTGCTATGTCCCTCGCAGTTATTAGTTCATCATCACTGGTATCACCCTCACCTTCATAAGCATCCTGTTCAACATCATCATCATTCTCATTTTCATGCTCATCAGTTTCAGTATATGTTCTCCTACTCCCATCCTCGCTCTCCTCGTGCCCTCTCGAAGGATCATACACTGGATCATCTTCACTGGATGTCCCAGGATATTGACCAATGATTTCACCAACCATGTCTTCTACGCTGAAAGATCTAGGTGTTAAATTATGAGTTTCATCTTGGTTTAAATGTTGTTGAGTTGTCGCATTTTCATTTACGCTTATAGGGGAAGCTGCTTGGACTGAATGTTGTTCAGCCGACGCATTTTCATCTACACTTAAAGGGGAAGCTGGTTGGGATGCATGTTGTTGAGCTGATGCATGTTCATCTACAAGTAAAGATGAGGCTGGTAGAGTTGTTTGAACTTCGGTTTGGGTTGAGGGAGAAGTTACCTTACGATTTCTAGGCGATGTTCTTCTTCGCAACCATGTATTCTCTTTAGCTGATGGGGAAGGTTGCTTATGGTTTCGACCAGATGACATAGTTTGAGGTTTTTTTGTAGAAACCTTCTTTTTAGGAGTAATCTTCTTCCTTCGTCTTGCGTTAGTCTACGGTGGAGAGGCGGCATTAGTCTGCGGTGGAGAGGCGGCGTTAGTCTGCGGTGGAGAGGCGATTGGAGTCTGAGCAGAATCATGCAGCGTATTGTGTACATTATCAACCATGGTTGGGGATTCTACTTCGATGTCAGGAGGAATATCAATCCCATGCACCATAAACAACTCAACACAATGATACTTTACCGCAATTTCAGCCATTTGCAGCACCTCCTTGTCTTCATACACCCTCCTGAGCCCCTCATCCAAAGATTTCTCCGGCAATAAGTAGTGTATCTCTACAATTGTACTATATTGCCCACATTCTTGAGCTAACTGCTTCAGCCAAAACCAACATAACAAATCAGGGTCGACATTAATGGTTTTAGCCTCGCCTCCTACGTACTCTAAACCATTTGGTCCTGACTGAAACGAACCTCCATGCCAAAATTTCAGACCTACTTTGTCCATTTTAACCCAAATCTGTTTTCAACAAAGAATATCAATACACAAATCGATGTGCCCTAGCTCTATTTAAATCGAATTCAAATACATAGTTCAAAGGATTGAAATTACCTACCACACAATTGAGAGAGCCAAAGCGACGTGAAGATTCACACGTGGATCTGTGAAATGTCACGAGAAATGCAGAAGAGGAGAAGTTGCAGAAAAAGAAATGAATTTGGTAAGGTAAAAAGGTAGAAACCGGCTGTAGCAAGTTAATGGTGTAGTGGGATCAATTTGGGAAGACACCCCCCAAACATGGGATTATTTATAAATAACGCATACTTCAGATTAATATGGGTGGATGGGTTAAACTTCGGATTATTTATGTCAATTAATCCTAATTGTTTCTCTAACCTCATTTAAAAATCCAAGATCTGGTCATGCATGGTTAAGAGATTGCTTATAATTTAAGTTGCGACTGGCCTCATTTAAAAATCCTAGATCTGGTTATGTGTGGTCAGTGTGATCTTAAATGAAAATAAAAAGGGAATAAATAAATAAAAATTTATATGAAATCCTCCTTGGTGTGTAAAACCAGCCTATCAATCCATTTTCTAATCTGTGAAATGTGTTAAAATTTTATGATATATTATGATTTGTTGATTGATAGTCATTGAGATTAGAGATTATTTGATTTTGTCACTTGAGTTGAATTTATAACAGTAGTCCAAATCCATCACTGTTTTGTGTTTAATTTTTTAAAAACATTTTATTTGAAAATAATTGGAATCCATATGTTTTTAAAACTCTCTCCATTTTTATAAACTCATCGTAAATACATCATTCTAGAATATGAAATTTGGTTCTAGTTCTTAGAATATTATGATTTTTGTTTGATTGAATGAGATTTATGATGATCATTCTCTCTCTTAAGCTGATTTTGTATTTCTTGTCTGTTTTTCATCATTATTTTAATTTCTATATCATTCTGTTGTAGGGGGAGCATACATATAGGGGGAGTTCCACAATTCACTGTCAAACACATTTATTATACTCAAAATCTTATTATATGTTTGTCATCATCAAAATGGGGAGATGTTGTATATAAAAATTCTATGATTTTTGTTTGATGATAACAAACATATATATATATATATATAATTATAAATTTGTTTACAATTGTACTATTCTTCTTCATCATAGACATAATTAAATATTTATATTTAAATAGAATACTACTGCACATGAATTTAAATATTCAAGTAGTATTTATTTAAATATAATAATTTATTTCATTTTCCGAATAGTACAATATTACAACTCCACTATTTGTGCACTCCACTAATATATTACAATTCAATTTCACATTCCATTTTATTTATTACACTGGCACCTCAATACAACACTCAGTTGTTCAAATACATTCAGATTCACTCAGCTCACTCATATACATCCATTCACTCACTGACACTAACTTCTGTCTTCGGTATGTCTTCACACGCAATCCAGTCAATTGCTTACCTGTCACAGAAACACATACATTAAACTAGAACAGAATATTTTTGGATTCTAGCAGATATAATTTTATTTTAAAATTTATTTGCCTTAAAATTTTGGTGTGTTTCTCATCATATTTCATGACATGATCTGATATGCATGTTTATTCATCTGTGTCTAGACCACTGTTTCAAATCTCGTAAATATCGCCTCCTTCGAGATCTCGTTTTAGGCTCCTTCTTAAACGAAACAGCAAATATCATTGTAAATCTACTTTCGAATATATTGCCCGAGAAATTGCAATATCGAACGATATAACGACCGATACGAAATATGGAATATCGACCGTGATATTGGTTTTTTTTGTTAAGATTTAAATCTGTGCCTGAACCAGAGCAATAATTAAAAAAATCAATTCTAGTCACGATAATCTCCTACTATTTTACATTTTATATGTTAAATGACCATATTGTATGTTCATATATGTTCTAGAATGCTTATTATTTTCAAATTCTTCTTTTTTACATACGTGTTACCTATGAAATTATGTATTTTATGGTCTACTTATGCTGTATTTTTTTAATGTTTTGGATCTTTTTAATGTTTTATGTCCAACAATAATTCATTTTATAAGTTTTAAGCACTAATCTTTTTGCATTGTGTTATATTTCTGTTTTAAGCATATTACGATTTAGAGTATGAATGATCTTTCATAAATTAAGAATAATAAAGTGGTTTTGCAATTCAAGTTTAAATTACTATGTTTTCAATAGCATTCATAAAAATCATTTTGTAAGAATATCATTTTGTAACATATCATGTACCCCGAGATTGTTCCAATATGAACCTCCAGACCCAAGATTGAAATCCGAGATGAACCCCCAAGTTGGACTCATCCCGTCCGAGATCTCCTCCAATACGAGATCAAGTCTCTAAAATCCCAAGATGAAACACGACCGATATCCGAGATTTAAAACCTTGGTCTAGATTGCTTGTGATATTCACAGTGATTCACTGTAACTAACACAAGGTAGATAGTGTCTTTAGTGCTCACGCGCGCGCACGCTCGCGCGCGCACGCACACACACACACACACACACACACATATATATATATATATATATATTGCACGTATTTTTTTTAATAAGCATATAATAATAAACCAAATTAACGACCAACAAGGCTTGACCGCTAGCTAAAGAGGGTGCCCGCACACACAAAATTCGAAACCCCCAAGACATAACCGAACAATACAAAATCCATCACACCAAAACAAAAGGAAGCGCGAATAAAATCAAGCACACAGAAGAAGCGCTTCCAAATATATCGAAGGAAGACCAAGAACCACCAATAGAGCCAAGCAACAAATACATATCCATAGGGTCTCAAGATCGCAAGACAAAGGACCAAGATCAGCACAGGAGATATAACAAAGCAGTCCAAGCATAGTGCTAGCAAAAAACAAGGACAAAGGAGCACCACCAGTATACATTAAGCCAAACTCCCGGGAAGAACAAAAACAAACACTTGAACATCACAAGACCATGGAGATAGGTAGAGTTTAGAAGAAACAGGCAACATAATTTAGAGATGCACAACCTCAAAGACTATCAAGACATGTTGGAAAACACAAGACGAAGACGACAATACTACATCAACTAGGAAGATCAAGCACCAGTAGCTCGAGCAGTTTGAAGCAGAGCAACACCATAAAATATCCATTGGTTATACATAGGCGAGGATCCAACAGCAAGCAGCAAGTAGATACAGCAAGCAGCACACCAATTTGCACAACACTGAGGCCAAAAGAACATGTCATCCAGCAACCAAAAATTATGCATTTGACTTAAAACAATCTTTCATCACCAAGCATACCACATTGACTTGGCAAGCAATTAAATAAAGCAGGAGGAAACCAACCACATGTGAGTTGCAGCCATGACTTGTGAAGAAATACAGAACTAACCAAGTGAAGTCATTAGAAAATAAGACAAGAGTTGCACAAAAACTCGATTGACAGAAAATAGTCCACCGTAGAAATTGCTATCGCTGTGGACATCAATATTGTCAGAGAAGCACACTGGGAGAGGAAACCACAATGAGCAACATAGACCAACCAAAACCCAAAAAACAGATCCACAATTTAAAAAACAACACAGTGACGCATAACACCTAATACCAATGCAGCGAAACTATCAAAGACCACAATCGAAAACCGTACCAAGCAGAGCAACAATCTGACCACATACGCTGGAATTTGTCGCTATGGGAGACGAGGGAGAATGCACTAACCAAGTAGGTGACGAGAAGGTGGATCCACAAGCCCACTAGAGTGTCGGCCAAGGGTGAATGATCGAACAAGTTAAAAATGGGCAAAAGAGAAGGATTAAAATGTAGATCTGAGGAGAGACAAAAATGGGGTTTAAGGGGGCCGTTTTCGACGAATCCATAGTAATAGCGAAAATTAGGGCAAGGGAGATGAGTATGAAGAAGAAATGAGAGGAGGCAGAGGGGATTTTAGAGAGTGGAGAAAGCGGCAGAAAATAATGCCCTGGTCGCCATTAATAGAAGAAACAGCCGAAAGCTTGTTAATGTATATATATTGCACATGCACAATACATGTATACACATACATGTGTGTATATATACACATATATTTTTGTACAAGGGCAATACGGTCCAACAATAGCGAGTGGACATACAAGTGACATAACACATATGGAGTATCACATATATATAAACATATATATATACACACACAATTTGTGTATATATACATGAATATAAATAGTGGCACGTACAAGATAGAGCTCAAAATACTCAAGTCAAATGTATGCATAGTCATGCACAGATTGTGCAAGTGCAAGTTCAAATGCCAAGAGCAAAACACACACACACACACACACACACACACACACACACACACACATATATATATATATATATATGTATGTATATGGAAATCTGCGTTAAGGGCTTACTAGTCCGGTCAAATTTGTTTTAAGGACACGTCTTCGTCGGAATTAGTTTTAAGGACAAAAATTTATGCGCTCCTTATTTTGTAAACCTGTTTGCCCCTTTCTCAATTGAAAAATCGATCTTCATTAAACAATTAAATGAAATATTTCTCAAATTGAAATTTTGCTCAAAATAATCGTTTTCCCCAATTTTATCAAGCGGTGATTTCTAAATTCGATCTCTCAAATTTACCAAAATATTTAGGCGATTTTCGATTTCATGCCGTGTGATAAACTGTGTGATATCCAATTCAATTCGTTAAAGATTCTTCTGCGTTAGGGATTAGCATGTGGAATTATAATTGAAGAAGTACTATATGTTAATACTTTTATCTTTTAGAAGTTCTTACATAAGATAAAAGCATATATGTTTTATGTTAATATTTTTATGTTGTTACATAAGGTATACAAATGATTTAAACAACATATAGAAAAGATAAAAGCATATATATTTTAGAAGTTCGAACATAAGTCTTTGTATTGTAAGCATGAATTAAGTTTCCACTGATTTTTATGTTAATATTTTTATCTTTTAGAAGTTCCTACATAAGATAAAAGCATATATGTTTTATGTTAATATTATTATGCATGAATTATGAACATAAGTCTTTTTATGTTTTAGAAGTTCGAACATATATGTTTTAGAAGTTCGAACATATGGTTCTACTGCTTGTTGAAGAAAGCTAAATCATTTTATCTTTTATTGATAATATTTTTAATTTACCTAAATTTACTGATGATTTTTTAATGGATGATGTTGAAACTTTAATGATGAATTTGGTAATGAATTTATAATGGCAAATGTTGTTATTCATATGACTGAGCATGAGTTTTGTAATTTGTAATATGGTTCTACTGCTTTTTGAAGAAAGATAAATCATTTTATCTTTTACTGATAACATTTTTAAGGTTGTGACATAATTTGTTATTAACAATATATTGTATCTACATGAGGATATTTCATGTACTATCACATGCTACTATTTGTTTGTAATGTCTTATGATGTAAACTTTGGGATTTTCTTTGGTCTACAATTCGGTTTCCTTCCTGAAATGCAATTTTTTTTTAGTGTAGAAAGAAGGGAATGGAAAAATTGCTAAGATGAACATCGTTCTTTGTGCAGAGTGCGATGGGAATGGCAAAACTGTTCATTTGTTACATGTGTTTTTTGATGTCAGCATATCATTTTATATTAAAATTGGTTGGGAAAAGTTGAGAAAAAAAAAAGAAAGAAAGGAAAAGAAGGAAAAGATAAATGTATATATTCTTTTCAGCTTGCTATATAGCATTTTTAGCAAGTTATGATTTTGTTGTTGTTTGTTATTTTAACTTAATATTAAAATAATTGTGCTTTATACATACATGAATATAGTGTTAAGTGGTGGTTGATTTATATATGGTAGGTTTTCTGATATCTAAGGGCGCATGTTGCGGACAAGGAGCGTATAATGGGATAGGGTTGTGTACTGCAGTGTCGAATTTATGCGAGGATAGAGACGAATATGTGTGGTGGGATTTTCATCCTACTGAAAGAGCCAACCGGTTTATAATGGACAAGTTCATGACTGGATTTACCAAGTATATGCATCCTTTTGAATTTGAGCACCGTTTTGTTTTTGGATGCGACAATATGATATTTTGTTATATCCTATCACCTTTGTTTGAATCATTGTTTATTCTCTTTTGTTCAATAAATTTTCTAAACTAAATTTATATTGATTAGCCTGTTTGTCAATGTAACTTGATCTCATTAACTAATATCTATCACCTGTGTCTATCCTCATTTGAATGTCAATTCTGTTAACTGTTGTCTGTGTTTATTCTCATTTTAAAATGCATGATTTACAGAAGTGTAGGTAGTGCCTGAAATTGTAGAGAGAAGCAAATATATGGAAAATTTTAAAGTGCATGATTTACAGAACTGTTACCTATGTCTTTGTATTGTTCACAAAAGTATGTATATCTTTCGAATTGTCTCCAATATTCCAAACATAGGAGAATAAGCAGAATTTTAATAAAAGATAAACTCTTTTATATTTTTTAAACATTGCAATAATTTACCAACATTGGTAAATAAAATAATTTACCAACATGAGCTTAAGCTAAAAACCATTAAACAACAAATGTAAATGAAGATAACATTATATTCAGATTATAAACTCAAAATGAGTAATAAATGAACTTGTTATCCGGACATAGGGCAAATCAATTTAATAAAACATAAATGATTTTATTTTTTTTAAACATTGCAGTAAAAAGTAAATAGTCACATAATATTCCATGGGACTTATATCAACCCATATACATAAATCTGAAACTGCAGAAAATACACTATAAAACTGCTAAAATATACAGCTTGAGCTTAGTCTACGCTTATAGTCAAAAGATACAATTTGCTATGATAGCTTCAAGTATTATTTTATATAAACGATAAGTTATTTTATCTGTTCATATAGAATGAAAAAGCTGGCGACATCAAGATGGCCTGGTTCTGGTACAACTCCATTAAATTATTTGCCAGAAGTTCTAATCGCATCCAGCTCCACTGCTGGCCACATCGAAAGGTTGCTTCAAATCTTCACATCAAAACAATATAGTTCTAGCAATGTTTTGAACACAAGCTTCGTACTCTAGAATATCATCAGCTATTGTAGTTACCATTTGCTTTCCGTTATCAATTAGCAACCATTTCAAACTGGTATATTCCAATATCCATACCTGCAGCTATAGCACTATCAACAACCATTTCAACAAATAACATAACCATTACAGATCAATCACACCTACAATTAAAGGTGTAAACAAATAAATGCGTTTATAAAAATGTTTTACAATATATAATCGTAATTAGCAACCAAATACATAAAATAGTACATAACAAATCAATTTTTACCCACTTTTTAGAAAACGATATAACCATATATCTTTTCCTGAATTCAAACTAATACTTAGTTGAACCACTGAAAATTTGTTCCAATTTAGGTCGAGGAATTGAGTGAAAAAATAAAGTAATGTGACTCTAATGACACAGCCTACCATCTTTGAAAATTCATATCACAAGATAAGCACTTACCATCGACTCAAATAATAAGCATCACTCATATTCTAATTACAAAACTATACAGAAACTCCATATTATCTACCTCACGATGTTGAATCCTCTGAGACAAATAGCAGCAACAATTTTAATTGCATTTACCTTTTTCACAAAACTGACAGCAGTGTATACCAAATAATGAAAAAAGATACATGCATTTATCTTTTTCACAAAACTAACAGTAGTGTATACCAAATAACAATTAAACAAAAGTTTGACAAAATATACATGGTAAGAACAATACAAAATCTTTGACTGAACATAAAGCACAATGACACTGGGAGAAAATTTAATAGAAGATGATGGACTGGACCTTGCTAAACAAAACAGTAGCTACAAATGAAAAAGCAAAGATCAAAGACACTTTAATCTAATAGGACCCAATTGTGTTGCAAAGTTCAAAGACACTTTAATCTTATCTGTGTTGTATAATGTTTATATTTTTTTTAATTATATTTTATATTTCAAATAATGTATCAGTAACAACAATAGCAAAGAGACACTTAATGCATGAACTCAACTGTAATTGAAATCATCGCACTATAATGGTGCTTGTAATTGAACCGATGTTTAAAACTGTTATATAATATAAAGAAAAAGATTTAAAAAATTGTCTTTTTTAGTTGTTTAAGCACAAATCATTATATAAATTTCCAATTAGTCTATACACCAACAAAAACTGGCAATTAATCTCACACATCAACAAAATGGAAGCTAAAAACAAATTTTATAAGGTAGGGAAAAAAATATAAATTCATAATTATCAGAAAACAAAAAACTGTGTATACCTAATAACAATTAAACTTAAAAAATTGCATACAACAAAAAATAATTAGAAACATCTCGACAACAATACAAAATACCGAATTATTCGAGTATTCAACTAGAATAAGATATTTTATGTAAGAAATAAACATGTTAATACTTATCATTCGGTAAAAGATAAAATAAGATATTCTATGTAACTTATCTTTTACCCTTTTTTTGGCAAAGCCGATGGGGTTTAGTCGTCCCCTTCCACTTTATTGATAACATAAGAGGATACATAGAAACAAAGCTAGAGTCTGTAAGGAAACATAGAAACAAAGTTATCAAAATACAAAGAAGACAAGAACATAACACAACACAGCAGATCCAGGAGGTATAATGCATCAATTAACTATTCCAAATTCCAGGATCAAACACTTGATTCATTAACTGAATATTGTTCCTTATTTGCTGCTGGATATAGCTTTTCATTTGAGTGTTGTCAATGCAAGCTTCAGGTTTGAAGATTCAATTATTTGTTATTTTCCATATTAGCAGTATAAATCTTTTCAAAATGTAGGAGATTAATTTGGCTTTAGTGTCTTTTTTCGTGATATGTTTGTGCAGAAGCTCCCATTCCTCATTACTCCTCCTCTTCACATCATGACGTCCTACTTTGTTCTATTTTCCTTCCATATGGAGTGAATAATTGGGCACTCAAAGTATAGGTGCTCTGTGTTCTCTGGTTCAACTTGACAGAATGTGCAATATATCGGCACCATAATGCCTCTTGACAGTACTTGACTTTGGTGAATATTGCATTGTGAATGACTTTCCAAAGGAAGAAGTTTTCTTTTGCCTCGTTATTTCCAGTCCAGATTTTATGCTGCCATTTACACCACAGCAAGGATTGAAAACCCATCAAAGAGAAGTACATTTGTTTAGTTGAGAATCGTTCACCTGATCAATTCCATGAAGTGATGACATTGCTAGGCTTCATATGAGGTAGGGCAGCGATCCTATTCCAAATAGAGGTACAACTAGGAGAGGCAACTCTCGGAAGTAATAATCTATCATTAATTAAAAAAACTACCAACAGGAGCTAGTTCTGAAACACCAGATAGATTTTGTTCTTGATATGGTATCACTTTATTAAGGATGAGACCATGATCAAGCCATGGGTAATTCCAGAAGTTGACATTATGATATGTAGATGAATGGTATTTGAAAAATGGCAAAATGTCAGTTCTAAGTTTAAAAATATTGGTCCAATATCAACTCAAGTTGTACGCGGTTGCATGGTCCAGAAGTGATTGTTAGGGATGATATGGTTTTTGGATCACGCAACCCATATACTGTCAGTATTATTAAGCAGATTATTAATGTGTTTTATGAAAGCTGCTCTATTCCAAACCAAGGTGTTAATTATACCAAGACCGCCTTTTCTTAGTGTTTTTTCCATCTGTTTAAAGGATATAGGAGCTGAATATTTAATGTGGATGCTTCCTTTCCAAAAAAATCTCATAAAAGCGGTTCTTATCATTATAAGAAGCTTCTGAGGCAAAATATAAGTTCTAGTCCAATAGAATGCATAGAAATAATGGCAGATTTAATTAAAATGAGCCTACCCGCTTGATTGAGCGTGTTATTCGACCATCAATTCATACAGCTGGTAAACTGTTGTATAGCAGATGACATTGAGCCGATGTGATACGAGAAGTCGTCAGAGGCAAACCAAGGTAGTTAGTGGTGTTGCGGTTGATGCTAAGACCGGTTATCGTGTGTAATTCAGCTGTAGCTTCAGGTAAGATCCATCCAATATTCAAAATATAAGTTCTAGTCCAATAAGAATGCATAGAAATAATGGCAGATTTGATTAAAATGAGCCTACCCGCTTGATTGAGCGTGCTATTTGACCATCAATTCATACGGCTAGTAATCCTGTTGTATAGCAGAAGACATTGAGCCGATGTGATACAAGAAGTCGTCAGAGGCAAACCAAGGTAGTTAGTGGTGTTGCATTTGATGCTAAGACCAGTTATCGTGTGCAATTCAGCTGTAGCTTCAGGCGAGATCCCTGCAATATTTAATTCTAATTTCTCAAGATTGATTTGCAAACCTGTAATCTTATAAAATTTATCTAATATACTCATGATATTGATCATGGTATATATGTCAGGAGTACGGAAAACAATTAGATCATCAGCAAAAAGAAGCGACGTAATTTGGGTTTCGTTACATTTAGGATGCAGTTTGAACTTGTTGTTACTCACCGCTTCATCAAATAACCGGGTAAGTAATTCCATAACTATCATAAAATATATGCGGACATAGGGTCTCCTTGACGTATTCCTATCTTGCTTTTGAAGTAGCCAACAATTGATCCATTTATATTGATAGAAAAATTGACTGTGGAGAGGCATTCATAGATCCTAACTAGCATGTTAGTAGTAAAGTTCATGTATGTTAAAATTCTAATAATAGAATCCCAGTGCAATGTATCAAATGCCTTTTTAATATCTAATTTAAGCATAGCTCTATGAGTAGTATTTTTCCTATTGTAGCCTTTTAGTAATTCATGGGCAGTTAGCACATTATCGATAATGTTTCTTTTGGCAAGAAATGAAGATTGGTTGGGGGAGATAATCTTTGATAGGACACTTTTGAGTCTATTGGCTATAATCTTCACAATACATTTATATATGGTATTACAGCATGCTATAGGTCTAAAAGCGTTAACGTGTTTAGCATTTTTAGTTTTAGGAATCAAAGCCAATATGGTCTAGTTGCATGAGCCCATCATCTTTGCATTTAAAAAAAAATAGAAATAGGTTTACAAACATCCTTGCCTACTATGTTCCAACAATTTGAGTAAAATTTAGCATTAAAGTCGTCCGGGCCACCAGTTGAAGATTTGTTTAATGAAAACATAGCATTTTTAATCTCTTTATGAATAACAAGAATTCTAAGGTAATCATGATCATTAATACTGAGTTTGGGTAAGATATTCGGGTTAAGAAAATTAAAACTTGGAATAAAATCCTTCACATTACCAAATAGAGATGAGAAATGGTTGATAAAAGCTACACGAATGTTGACTTGTGTGCTTTGTAGGTTGTTTTCATCATCCTTGATCTCAAAAATATTTTCTCTAATTTGTTTGGCTTTTAGTGCACTGTGGAAAAAAGTAGTGTTCTTATCACCTTCCTTTATCCATTGAATACGAGCCTTTTGCCTCTTCATTAATTCCTCCTTATACATGGCATTCTTCAGCTTTTCAGCGCATTCACTTTCCTTTGCGACGTGAGTCGGGTTGCTAGTGTCGTTGAGCATGGCCGCTTGAATAGTGGCAAGTTGTATAGCCAACTCATTGGAAAGCTTCGAGCCCTTACCAAATCTTTCTCTAGCCCATGATTTTAGAATGTGTTTTAGCAGCCTATGTTTTTTATGAAGCACATACATGGGGTTTCCATAGCAAGGTTGGTTCCAAGAAGTCAACACAATATCATAAAAGTCAACTTTCGTGAACCAAGAATTGAAAATTTTAAAGCATTACTTCCTACTAATATTTTGATCAGCAAGAATTAGAATTTGTGGAGAGTGATCTGATATATTAGGAAGGGGCATGTAATTATGTATGGAAGGCCACGCGTTCAGTGCAGTGTATGTGCAGAATGAGTGATCAATTCTAGAAAAAGTCCTCGGACCTTCTTTTTTCTTATCATTCCATGTAAATTCAACTCCATAAGCATTTATTTCAATTAAGTTATTGTCATGGATGGCAGTATTAAGAGGGGTTAATTCGTTCAAGGTGACAGCTCTACCTCCTACCCTATCAGTTAAACTTAAGGGGGAGTTAAAAGTCGCCAAACACTATCCATGGGTGAGAGTTTTGCCTAAAATTGAGTAACAAAATGGACATGTTGTTCCTCGCATTTATAGAATTTCTAGCATAAATAAAAGTGATGTTGTATGAAATGTTCGTAGAAAGACATACATTGTTGCAGTGCATTAACTGATCAGATGATAAAACTTTAGTGAGATTGTGTATGTGCGGATCGAAAATGATACATATTCTACCATAAGCAGCTTCATCTAAGTTATGTACAAGATTCCAATAGGGATTTATGTACCTTGCTGCTCTTTTCGTTAGTGTGTCATTTAACTTAGTTTTGAGAATCGCCAGCATCGTCAGATTATGATTATTTATCGGGTTCTTGCATGCATCAAGCTTGAAATCCTGGTGCGCTCCCCTCACATTCCAAATCGCTATATTTTGTAACATTGGGTAAACTTCAGTTCTTCAGCCTTTTTTCTCGTAAGCCTTGTTATCGGGCTTGAACTTCTATTTGTATTCGTAGCTATGAGAGTTTTCTTTTGCTTGTCCTTCTTAGCTGCTGAAGCGTTAGTTTTAGAATTAACTGAGAAGCTTTTTGTGAATACTTCAACCTCGGCATCCATTAAATATGCCTTAGGCGACACCAAATTATCATATGGTTATTTAGGTGGCATATTGGGATTTTCCTTACCTTCCCAAATGTGAGCATTAGAACTGGTTTCTTCAGTAGGATTAAAGCTTTTGCTTTTTTGTTGCATATTTGGGAGGGTGAGTGCAGAGCCTCTTTTATTTGCCTCTAAACTTATCTGGGCATTTTCCTTCTTCTTTTGTTGAGAGTGAGTGTCTTGGATAATTGATTTTAACTTTTCTATTGCATGGTCCCCGTTAAAGAACATTCCTCTGATAGACGACATTATTTCAAGTAAGTCAGGATGCATATCATCTTGGTCTTTTCCATAAAAGTTTTTGGTATTAATTTTGCCAAACTTTTCGACAAGGTTCCTCTCATTGTTTACCTCCTTTGATTCTCCCATGGAGTTGTGAACTTCATCATGTATAGTTATAACATCTTTACTGGTCCCTTCTGTATCGACTGTGTTTATTACATTTAGTGCAATAAGCGATCCTCCTTAGTTTTGACAGTTGCAATGTCAGAATTGTTGGATCCTTGGTCAGTTTGAGTCATAGTGTTGTCCTTAGTGCTTTCCTTACTAACGCCTAAGCTCAAGATTGTCGTGATGCAATCTGAGATCTTTCCTTCTCCAAAGTTAAGCGTTGAGAAGCTGTTCTTAGTCGCAAAGGGGACCGACTTCACAGAGTTGGTGGTAGGATGCATAATGTTAGTCATCGTGCATTCCTGATTTCGCCTTCCTTTAGAATGTAGTTAGCCAGGCTGAATTCTCTTCTTTTGTATCTCATCGCTTGAGGTGCGTTTGCTTTGAACTTGTACTATGGATTTAGAGTTCTAATACCATATTTTGTCGTTTTCCTTTCAACTTTATGCCATGTGTTTTCTCTTTGCTTTTGTTCCTTGCTTGCTTGATTTTTTTTCCTTCCTGACGTCGTTTCTGATGTTGATAGTGGTCATGGCCTCTTTGCCTTTGGCTCCAGGTGGTAAAGGTGTTCTGATGGAATCTCTATTCGAGTTGTTTAGATTTCCACTGCCTCTTTCATACTGAGTTGAGTCTTTTCTTTTGTACACTCTGGGACTTCCTTGTTGTGTTGCTTCTTTGCTCTTAAGTTCATCACAGTCCTCATCCGTTTGACCAAATACACTACATTTTGTACGTAGTAGCGGTCTACATAAATAGGTCACCCTGACTCGTTGAGTTCATCCGTTAGGCAGCGACACTAGAAAATCGTCTACTAGGGATTTGTCGGGTTGTATCTCAACTAAACATTTCACAAATTGTAGTCGTTCAAGTTTCTCCGTCAATTCATCCATACATATCATTTGGCTGAGCCGACAAGCTAACCAGTTGATTCCAGGATGAGATCAAACGTAAGGGGGGATGTTAGAGAATGGAACCCAGATCGGAACTGCTTTTATGACACCACAAATGTTACTCATATTCGGTTCGTAGGCTTTGACAATGAATAGCTTACTTTGCATTATGATAGGATCCCCGGTTAATGCTTTGTGACAATCTTCATCACACAAAAATTGGAATAGAAAAATCATACCATCAGATTTGATAATTACATCACCTTTAGGTTTCCAAGTGTTCTTGTATTTGTACACAACAGTAGAATATGCCAACGGTTCGTCGAGAAAGAATTCGACAAGAGTGTTTCCTCAAACCGCAATGCTAGCTTGGACGATTTCGTAGTGTGTTGCATGACACCAACGGGTATGTACTTCCCGGCGTTGCGAGGCAGACGCTGAACATGGAAGTCCATATCCGTTGATTATTTACTGTAGGGTTAACACAAAACGAACTCGACGGCAGAGAAAAGCTTGTCGACGCTGGAAACGACTGAGGAGGTGATTGGAGATAATTTGGGTTAGGGTTAATTGGCGGTGCTTGAATTGGTTGAGGAAGAAATTGGAGAGAGGCCAGGTTGAGGTTATGAGGCGGCGATTGATTTGATTGAAGAGGAAGGGGAGGGAGAGGATCTGGCGGAGCAGGGGGTGGATCAATCTAAGGAGGAGGGGCGGAGGGATGATCAGAGGCCGAGGAATCAAGTGGATTTGGGGGAGGATAGACATAGGTCCCTATTAAAGGACCATTGGGAGGAACGTGATTTTTTTTTATCTTTGGTCTTTAGTAAAAGATAGATGCAATTATCTTTTTTAAATTTGAAATAAAATAAGATATTCTATATAAAAAATAAACATGTTAATATTTATCATTTAGTAAAAGATAAAATAAGATATTCTATACAATTATCATTTAGTAAAAGATAAAATAGAATGATCATTTACTAAATAATAAATAGTTTTACCAATTTTTTAATTGATAAACAGTTTTATCATTTATTAAAAGATAAACATGTTAATATTTATATAAAAGATAAAATTATTTATCTTTTTTAATTGAAGACGTAAACATATTTTCAAACTAAAATGACAATATTTAGTGCAATCATTTTGCAAAAAGATAATTATAACTATCATTTAATAAACAACGAATAGTTTAATCATTGATGAATAGCTTTATCATTTGATAAAAGATAAATATGTTAATAATTATATAAAAGATAAATATATTTATCTTTTGTTGTGAATGTTGTATACATATTTTCAAAGTGAAATGACAATATTTAATACGACAATTTTTCCCTAAATATAAATACAACTATCATTTAATAAACATATTTTGTTTAAAAGGATAAATATATCTATCTTTTTTCCTACTTTTGTATTATTAAAAAAACACAGCAATACAAATGATAAACATTTTTAAAACAATTATTACTTAAGACTCTACCAAAATTTTAATTTATAAGTTAATGTTTATATGTTTATTTTATAAATACAACATCTTTATAATGATAAACATATTTAAAATATGATTGCTTAAGAACAAAAAAAATTAAGTAAAAACTAGTATTTGAATTCTTTTATATAAAAGTAGCTCCCTTCAAAAAGATAAACTTGTTTATCTTTATAAATTACTTCAATTCTAGCTTCCAAATATCAAAAAATTATATAGATAATTTTGTTTAAACATTTATTATTTAATAATTAAGGATACTGTTATATAAAAAATAGTTGAAGAATGTTATTATATGAAAAACTACCTTGCGTATATAACTATGTAAAGACAACAATAGTTTAAAAAGATAATTTTATTAATCTTTTTTTTCTTTGTCATTATAAATTGATTAAAATGATAAATCAATTTATCATTATACCTTTGTATGTTAAATAAAAGTAAAATATTGTAACTTTTTGTTTGTACGACAGTAAATTTTATAGTAAAAAACAATTTTTGTTTAAAAAGATAAATACATTTATCTTTTCAATCTAATTCTTTCATATTATTAGAAAAATAAAATAATATAAATGATAAACATATTAAAAATGTTTGTTTAATACTCGTACAAAATGGTGAGTAAAAAGCTAATGTTTGTATGTTTTTATTTAAAAATATAACATTTCTTAAAAAATTATAAACTTTTTTTATCTTTTTAAACTAATTCAATTATAGCTTCAAAAATATCAACAACTTATAAAGATGATTTTTTAAAAACATTTCTTCCTTAATAAATTTTTATAAACACGTATCAGTAATTATCAAATATTACTAAGTTTTAATACATATTTAAATAATTAAAATCAAAAGATAAACACTTGTATCTTTTTAAGCTATCAAACAAAATAACACCTACCACTAAATATATACGTACGATTAACCAAACAGTTTCATATTATGTTATATCATCACAAAACAACAAACACCGTATATGCATAAATAACAAAAATATGTCATATTATTTGTGGAACAAGTAAATTACCTCACGACCTGAATGGTTATTACTAGATATGCATAAATAACACATGTTAATAGTTGTTTGTACAACCTAATAGAACAGACTGAGTAGATTTTATTTGTGGAAAATGATAATAATACCATGGATTGATGATAATAAGCTTTTGTCAATAGAATTCCAAACCCTAAGTTCTGGCTAATAAAATTAAAATCAACTAGTGCTTTTCCTCCACTGAATATGATGATCGTCACCCGTCCCTGATTCGAGCATAATCAACTTGGGTCAAATCTAAAGCGCACGAACTCCACGAAATCAAAGAAAAATGCAAAACCTTGTAATTAGAAAGATAGCTTACTTGTTGATTCCACAAATTGTTCGCCGAATGTTTTTGTGGTGATTCCACAGATCGTTCATCGAAAATATTTCAGTTTCAACCGAAATTGGTTACGCTTAAATCAATGAAGCATAAAACCTTGTAATTGAAATTCGCCATAGAACTACATCGATCGAGAAAAAATAGTTTGCAATTGATTTAGATTTAGAAAATAATATTTCATTTTTTGATTTCATTTGAAGCTAGATGCAATTAGAAGAAGACGGTAGAAATGGACGCGGGTTCTGAAATATGTCGTGGAAAATAATTATTTTGAACCTGTGTCCTAGAAACTAATTGTTTAATTGAAGGAGGCCCTTAATGTATACTTCCCATATATATATACAAATGTGTGTATATGTATATGTATGTATATATATATATGGCAGTATCAAAATCATGGTTGAGGCAACTCAGCAATAAACACTTCAAGCAATCATATGCAACATCAATATCAAGTGCAAACAGTGGAGCACACAACTAGTTCTGCACATACATGTACGTATAGGCATGGCTCAAGAACAAGGAACAGTGGAGAAATAATTCGAGTTCAAGCACAACAAGCACAAGAGAAAAGAAAAAGAAAACTGGACAAAACAATATGGTAAATGTCACAAGAAATTTTACAAGACATGATCAGGTCATCTAAGCAAGCACACATGCAAGTACGTGCACAAATATGCAATTGGTTCGGGTCTATAAAGAAAAATTCAAACTCAGGTGAAACAAAGTGAACATGGCATGAAAATGAATCATGCATGCACACAAGCGTAGCAATGGTTTGGTGCAACAAATGTGAAACAACTCAGACTCAAGCTTACACAAGCTTGAATAAATCTGGCCAGAGACCAACAAATGAATAACAAGATGCATCTGTCCAGTCACGGTGAAAGGAATTACAAGCGCCAGTGAAAAACACATAACAACTCTCAAATACATGTTCAGTGCAGTGTGTACATGTGCACAAATACATGATGCTGCTGCATATATGTACACACTGATGGATCTGTCGAGTGCAAGTGCAAGCTTATGTAAAATGGTTAACATGTGAACATACATAGGTGCAAGATTGAGTAACATTGCCAATGAAATGTGCAAAAGGGAACATTTCGAATAACAATATAAGTGTCTAGTTTCAAGGCAATTTCAAGGACAGTCAAAACTAATAACGGAGCAATTAGAATACAGTTTCAAATGTTCCCAGAAATACTCTACATTTATTTTTTCTGCTGAAATCTATGGTGTGATAATTTTTAATATCTCGTAAAAATTAAATAAACCCTATTCGTCCCTCTAGAGTTAATATAGATCCAACACAGGCGACGATCGAGTGGTGGATGCTGACCGGGTTGCTCAAAAGGTGAAGGCGCAATGCAGCATGGGTCTCAAGTTGGTCAACCGACCATCAGGTGGTGGTGGGAACAGGAGATAAGTCAGTTTTAATTTTTTTCTGAAGTGAGGAGAAAAGAGGGCCAATTGAAGGGGAAAGATGTGGTCGTCGCTGGTGGGTCAGGGATCGTCGAAGTTGGGTTCGATCGTTGGAGCGTGGGGTTTCTGATGGTTTAAGGATCTCCGGCGGTTCGGTTAAAACTCGAAGGAGAAAACAGAAGAGGGGAGAGAGGAGGACAGCAAGGAGAGGAGGTTGGTTAAAGGGTGCAGCGACAAATAGAGGCACGCGCCGAATTGGATTGAATGAAGCGACTTAGGGTTGAGGGAGAAAGCGAATTAGGGAGGCCATTACTTTGATTTAGGAAAGAGGGTTTCGGCCAAGTGAAATGAAGGAGATAAAGGAAAACAAAAGAAAATGGATGAGGATTATCAATAAGGATAAATTTATGCCATAATTTTCTCCTATTACAAGTGTAAAAAAATTCAACAATATTTGTACAAGTGGCATAGTCTTAAAAAGAAATAATTTTTTTCAAAGTAGTTTGATTTATTAAATGAATACAAGTGCAACTATACTTTATTTAACTTAAGTATACGACAATACAAGTGCATTACAAATACATGTCTTGAATTAAATAAAAATCAAACAAATAAAATAAATTAGATTATAACTTAAGTAAAATGTCAAACTCAAAATTTACCAAATATTCAAATGAATATATTTCAATTAGTTAAAATATTAATAATGTTTAAATTTTAACAAAATCATTTAGATTCAAAAATTGAATTTGAAATTTATATATATAATTTATACAAAACAAGTAAAAATAGACTAGATTTAAAATTTTAAATAAATTTCTTAAAATAAACATAAATTTCAGTACTAGATCTAAATTAACTACATACTTAAAATGTCGAATATTTTGGTTTGTTACATTAAGTATCAG
Organism: Allium sativum; assembly: GCA_030737875.1. Taxonomy (NCBI): domain Eukaryota; kingdom Viridiplantae; phylum Streptophyta; class Magnoliopsida; order Asparagales; family Amaryllidaceae; genus Allium; species Allium sativum. The sequence continues at coordinate 19,923,147 of CM060922.1, read as the reverse complement.
TTTTACGGTGTGTATAGTATTAGTTTTACATTGTGTATTGTTCTTAAAAATAAATTTTTGGTGGGTTGTCCTTGAGCTTGAAAAAGTTATGAAGTTTGTCCTTCACAATAAAATCCCTTATAATAAATGACCTACTATGGCTTATTAATCTTAGACGGACCAGCTATGGAGTGAGGAATCTCAACATTCAAAGAAGAAAGTCCTACCTTTTGGTACCAAGACTTCAAGATAGGACATATAAGTGTAGGAATTCGAGAGAATTGTACCAATGAAATGTTAGATGCTTCAGATGTCTAAGAAGTTAGACAAAAAAAGGAAGGTACCCCATGTGAAAAACATCAATGCACATGGATATAAAAGTCTAACCGATGGCTAACCGTACTTTTTGAACATTTGAAAACTATGAAATTTATGGTTTCCTTATTTTGATTTTGTGTGTTGGATATTGTCTTGAAGCAATCTTAGCCATTTAGTTTTCTTATATATATATATATATATATATCATCTTTGGTATGATGATTGTCTCATTTTCTGCCTCCAAATAGTCTTTGGTAATAATCAATTATGTTTCCTCCCTTAGCTGTTAAATTTACTGATACAAAATCTGAAATAGGTATAGGTGGAAACAAATATGCAAAATGGAAAGTAAACATTTTTAATGCATAAATTATTGATTGCATGTGCGTGACATGGCAAAGAAATAAATGCAATATTATATTCTTCCATCTCTGCAAAGGAAGGTAATGATTGATATTACTTGCTTTGTTTGCGCCATTTGTTTCCTTTGCAATTGAGCTCCATTATTTCTTACCATAGCTTGTTAATTTGATTTATGGCTCACAATTATTTCAGTATATATTGGGGATAGACTTTATTGTAAATCCATCCCGGCATCCAGCCAATGATCCCCAAATAGAGTGTCTCTTCTTGTTAAGTCTAATTTGAGGTTTTGGTTATGTAAACTCTTATCTTGTAATCTCTTGTATCTCTCTCTTATGTGGAATAAAATCTCTCTCCTTTGGACTGGACATACATTATCTTACCACTGATAGTGGAAACAATATAAAAATTATGTGTCTTTATTTTCTTCTTTATAGTTATTTAATATTTATTTGAAATAATAGAATAATTGTTATCATATTAGATTGATGTTCAATCGACAAATCTAGATCCAGTTTATTGTGCTTCCACATCTGTGCAACCTTTTCGCACAACAGATTGGTATCAGAGCAATTTGTGCAACATTTTTCAGAATAGATTAGTATCAAAGCAAGGCGATTTGTTTAAATTGTGCATCAATAGCTTCAAGAAAGAGTAGCAAATTTGTTGGTAATAATTTTGGGGAAAAGGAAGACTTTGGTGGAGGAGATTTTGTCGAGAGAGAAGAGAGTTCCTATCTAGGAACTTTAATGTGATAAGAAGTTTAGTGTATTGAAGGACCATTGGATTTGGTAACTTTTGATCATGTTTCAGACAATGTTCTTCATGTTGATGATGCTTGAGGGATCCAAGATGATCAGGAAAGGAGCTTAGGTCAAGTAATAGACGGGTGTCAAGACAGAGATCTTGGTGGTATTAAAAAAAAATTTTAGACCGTTGGTTTTTGCGTGGTGCATCTCATGTGGAAGATGCATTATTCGCAAGTTGTGGGCGATGTTTGTAATGATTTTGATTGATTTAAGTGATAGGAGAGGGATTTGTCGTTTGTACAGAGATTTGGATTAGCCTTTTTTTGTTAATTGACTTTATCTTCTGGCGCTGTATTTGAATGAGGGATTTGTAGGCCATGGTGTTATTAAGATTACTTTGAAATCTGTCTTATTCGGATTTTGGATATTTATAACATTTGTTGGCGGACAGGACATAGTCTGAGCTCGTTAACATGGTGTGATGAGGGGTAGCTTTGCTGGAACCAATTTGGCAAATATTTAGTTTTTGTCACTACGAGATTTTGGCTTTAAGGCGAAGTACTTTTTTTGAAGAGTTTTATGTTGCGAAGAGAATTTGACTCGAGATGAGGTGTTGGAGATATATGATTTTGGATCAAGATGGAGTGTTAAATTTGGTGATACAAAATCACAAATAGATGAAAACAAATATGCAAAATGAAAAGTAAACATTTTTAATGCACAAATTTTTGATTGCATGTATGTGAGATGGCAAAGAAATAAATGCAATTTTATTTTCTTCCATCTCTACAAAAGAAGGGAATGATTGCTATTACTTGCTTTGTTTACATCATTTGTTTCCTCTGCAATTGGCCTTCATTATTTCTTAACATATCTTGGTAATTTGATTGATGACTCACATGTATTTCACTGGCTATATATTAGGGGTAGACTTTATTATATACCCATCCTAACATCCAGCCAGTGATCACCAATGGAGTGTCTCTTCTTATTAAGCCTAATTTGAGGTTTAGGTTATGTAAACTCTTATCTTGTAATCTCTTGTATATCCCTCTTATGTGGAATAAAATCTCTCTCCTTTGGACTGGACATACACTATCTTATTGATGATAGTGGAACCAATATAAATATTCTGTGTCTTTTTTTTCTTCTTATTGATGTTCAATTTGCAAATCTAGATCATGTTTATTGTTTTTCCACATATGTGCAACCTTTTTGCACAACAGATTAGCATCAGAGCAATTTTTGCAATATTTTTCACAACATTAACATTTCACTCTAACCCGTGTCAAGTCTCCTAAATCCAACCATAATCTAAATAAATGGTATGTTTTCATATTTAATTATTGCTTCATACTTTAGTTTCTTACTGGTTTATATACATCATTGCTAAATGTGTGACATAAATGATTGTTCATACCTCAAGCAAGCAATTTATGGTTTCACTAACGAAGTTTTATTTAGCAAGAAGTTTTGTATATTATTTAAATAATTGAATGGAAGTAATAATCTCATACTAAAATTTCAAATATTCAAGTTTACCCACATGTTCACCTCAATTTACCGCCTCATATCATAGTCACATGTTATATTAAGAGTTTTGCTTTTGTAGTATTTTAGACTTTTAGTTATATCTGTTCACCATGAAGCATGTATAAGAAATCTACACCGCTGTTATACTAGAATGAATTGAGTAAATTTTTGTTTACAAAAAGTTTAATTAACCATTGTGGGGAGTCCATGGTCTTCTTAGAAGATTGTTTGGTTAAAGTTCTCCAAAAAATGAATAGTACGCCCCAGGTCTGTGTAGATAAGGGAGATGTGGTGATCCGAACTTCCCGGCCGGCCTAAACCGAAGAAGAAGACGGACTGCTTTGAGAATAAGACTAATCGGAACCCAAAAGAAGAACATTTCATTATTATTGCAACAATTTACATCAAAGTATAAGAATACAATAGAGTATGAAGAAATATTACACATTAAAAAATATCAGATATTTAAAAATTACAATGCAGAGGAAAATAATACATAACACAACTGAAAGAGATACACGGATACAGAGCTTTCCGAATATAACTTCAGCTGTAAATCCAGGATTCTAATAGATAGAAATCTGCAAAACCAAAACTACTAGCTGCCTGTATGGAAAATAGGGGCACCCGAAGTTTTGGTTAAAACAATAAACTCTAGGTCAGTCATGGGACTGGTATGAGAACTAAAATGGTTATTTAAAACTTTACTTTAAAAATAAAGTAAATCAATGGACCACGTCGTATAACACGGAATGGGTTTCCTCCCAAGAATACCAGTGCACAAAACAAACAGCGCAATGCTTTTTGGAAAAATGAAGTTATTATAAGACTCAGGTCCCATCACACAATGAAACGCAAGCCAAAGGATAGAGTTTTCCCTTATAATAGCCAAACATGCTTGGTATGTTTTAAAACAAATCATTTTGATATTACTATAAGTGTATAGTGTCAAAAATCGCTTCAAATATAAATGTATCAATCATAGACGGCATGAGTACCATATATCATGTCGCTATACTAGTTCTGCAATTAAAACCGAAATGTCATATTGGAAATTGGATTCCATCAACATTCAAGGCAAGGGATCATCTCTTTTCCGGCTTCGAGACACTCTAGCAAATGCCTCAGGGAACACACTCTCGTGAACCCTGTGATGCTTCAGGGACGGCCCACACTTACGTTAGTGGATTGGTTATTCCTGAACACACGTTTCCCAGTCCTATCGGAACTATCAATCGGCCCCGTAGTGACCGATATATCTGAGGCACCCCGCTATCCATCATCCACGTAGGTAAAAAATATAAATGTCTGGGATCCATACCATGACACCACCCATAGCTAGACAGAAACGACATGCACTCCCTGCAGTCACGATCCCATTTTTGACTCATACCGAGGTGTGAGGCTTACGAATTAACGCTATACACAAAGCTATGCTATTTAAATCCGTGCTTTGATCATTAACCACAAGACTTTGCTTTTCAACAGAAGCCTTGATCATTTGCATCTCAGCATGCCACACAGGCAATTCATGTCATTCGACTGATGTCTATCGATATATAACCTCTAAGCTCATACATCTCAGTGAAGGGCATTAAGCAAGAGAATAAATTCTCCGCTGCCAAATAGATATATATTTAATAGAAATCAATCACACAGAATGAAATCCAATGTCAGACACACATCCATTTACAAGTTCGTTCTGGGTCTGAACGAAACCGGAGGCACCTTATTTCTCGTCCCGTATGTCCAATACAGGAGAGAGATCCTCACATATCACGTCGATCTCCAAGTACGACTGGACGATCACCACTTATTACCTTGTCTTGGGTGTACATGCCACTCAAAACATTAGTAATCATCCAAACGATGTGAAGACCTCCAGTCTTCAATCACCGTCTTCATCGTCGACTTATCGTAGAATCAATTATTCAGAATGGGTATAAACCCGGCCTTTCCGAATAATTCACGTATTTTATAATCAAGTGCTACAAAAACACAACATACGCCTCATTCCAATTCAGAATATTCTTTTATTCAAATATTCACATCCTTAGGGAAACGTTCCCATTAATTTTATCAAAGATAAATTCTTTTAAATTTATTCTTTAATCTTCCTTTGGATATCAATTCAAACCAAATTATGGTTTATCAACCGGTCTGGATTATCAAGCCTTACCGAAGTAATCATTTATTTATTAATCCCAACCTATTTATCCCATGGACCGAAACTGGTAATACTCCATATCTAACACCACGGTGTTATCAGTAAATTTAATTACCATTTCACGTTCAAATCTAATTAAAGATTTAATTATCGCTTGGAGTAAAACTGGTGATACTCCATTCTCGATCATTTCCCAAAATTGATAATTTAAATTATCATATTCACATTTCAATCTAATTAAAGATTCATCAAAACTCCACTTAGTTTTAATCTTCCCAAAAATCAATATTAATGATTATTTAACTTTGGGAAATCAAACATGCCGCATCAACAATCTGCATTGTACCATTGATTTCTGTCGATATATAACCTCTAAGCTCATACATCTCAGAGAAGGGTGTTAAGCAAGAGAATAAATTCTCCTCCACCAAAAAGATATATATTTATAAGAGATCAACAATACAATTCGAAATACAATGTTATACATGTAATCTTGTCTTTAACTGGGTTATAGAACCAATGTCATTTAAAACACAGTTCACGATAAAGCCAAAATCACATTCCACTAATTATGGAATCTTCACGGAAACATATCAATATATAATTGATATCAATTTCCGTATCCGACTAATAATATAAATGGAATAACGACAAAGCCTTTTAAATTCCGTATATATTAACAGTCTTCCTCCATAGAAGGTTACTTCGATTATTACCAAATCGAATTCCATTCCATTCCGATTTTCTATATTAAATTGGAAAACTTCACTTCGGAAAATTTCCATTAAATCTTAATAAAAGATTTATATATTCCAAATCTCATTTCGTTGTTAATTGGGTTAAAGAACGAATGTTGTTAAAAACACAGTTCACAATAAACCCAATTCATAATCTATTTTATTCCAATTACTAAATATAACTGGAAATTCTAATAATCTTAGTTAAAAGATTTATTGTTTTCACAAGGGGGTTTAAGAACAGTGTTACTGAAGGCACCATTCACAACAAACCCAAAATCCACTTTGACATTGAGTATAAGGCTCTAAACAGAAATTATATCGGCTTACGTTCAATATCAAATTCTGAAACCAACACATGTCGTTTGGGGAGTAACGATATATCTGTCTTCCAAATTCCTTCACAATATCCGTATAGTCACGGAATCCAATATCGAAATCTCCCGAAGATGATTTCTATTCAAATCCATTCCAATTCATACATTGGAAAATTCTAGTTAGATTAAAACCATTCACAAATCCAATTTATTTATTTAAAAATATTGGATTATTATTTCTAGTTAATAACTAGTTCATTTCGATAAAAATATATTTTTATCTTTTCAAATTGGGAATTTTTCATCCAAATTCTTTCCACATCATTTATTGTGATTTTACACAAATTATTAATATTTTTAATAATTTTATCAAGGCCCGTACAGTCGGTTTCCAATAACGGCCACCGAACTGCACCCATAGCGACCTTTTCTAAATTTGATTTGAACATAATTCAAAATCCAGCCGTTAGATTTTAAATCTCTTATATTCACTAGAAAGCTCTTTTTGATACGAACCCAACGGTTCCAGTTTTAGGAAAATTCGACAGTCGGATCTCCCATAATGTCAATTCGAAGTCAGTGGTCGAAATTTGCGAACGGTCACGGCGTGTTCTATTCAAGCCATTAATATATATATATAATATATATATTTCATCGATTTTCATTTAAAACATATTTTATAAATTCATTTTAAAATGATTCCCACTTTCATTTCAATTTTAAATCAAAATTGAATATTCCTTATTATTAATCTACAAGTGATAATATTTTCAAAATATCATATTTTGAAAACACTTCCTTTTCGATATTCATTACAAAAATGAATAAAATCGATATAAATATCGTTCGCATTAAAATGGTGCAAATCTAATCAACACGGCTTCACATATTTCAATATTTTCGTGTTCATCCAAAATCGGACATCAAATTCACATTTTAATACTTTACTGAATATTATTTTAAAATATTCGTTATTTTAAAATATTTGTTATTCCTGAATTGGAATCAGACACAGTCAATTACCATATAATGTTATTTATATGGATTTCATACAACATATGTATACAACTATAATGATACACAATCAACCATCATCCAGAGTGCACTACACAACTGCATAAGCATTAAATCTAAATAATTAATGCTTACAACAATCAACCCATCGATTGACATATAACTAAACAATTGGGATCAGTGTACGTCAAATATCATCCCAATACCCGTGTGAGGTTTCAATCAACAAATATTGAATATTATTTGTGCAGTTGGGTGATGTGTAAAATTTATTGTCCCAATCCATGTCAGTTAAATAGGTGTACACAAACAAATCGCCCGATTTGTAAATGAATATTTATTTTCGTTTCTGAGATTTTATGTCGTTCATATATACGTTAAAAATTATATTTTTAACAATAAATTATCTATTTCAACACACGAATATTTTATATAGTTCGTACATTCAATAAAAAAATATTTTCATTGTTCTAACATTTTATTCAACACATGAATATTTTATACAATTCATATGCACATTAAAAATTATATTTTTATCAAACAATATTTATTTCAGAAAATTTTGTCATTATAATGGCACGATATTAGAACCGGGGTAATGTCTAGCATTACCCCCCTCCTAATATTGACTTGCGCCATGAACAATATTCAATCCAATCAACAAAACCACAATACAATCTATAACCACAATACAGTCAATTTTTCACAATACAATCCAAACAACAACCATGTTTTGTACAATAAATAGTATCGGGGGCTACTAAGCCCAGTCTGCAACCTAAAATATTTTTAACTATAAAATAAATAGAGTAAGAAAGAGTTCTCACTTTGGGATCCACTCCGCCATTATTTTCTGACGTTTTGATTTGTTGTTCTAGTTCCAGAATTTGCAAACGAGCTCCAATCTTCCTGCCGTATTTTTTTCTAGCTTAAACGCGCCATTCCGGACAACTTTCGCCTAATGGCCTTTTTCCGAAAATGCTCCATTTCACCACAATTTGCGAAAAGACATAAATTGGACAACAAACTTTCGACGCGCTTTCTAAACAACTCCGCAATCCAAAATATGACTTCCATATAGCCAAATCGAAGAGAAAATCGTGATCTTTGATTTTGGCATTATAAAGTTTTGGCCAGAAACGCATGGATTGGGAGACATGGGCTCGGGAATGTCAGGAACTAAATGTATACAATGAAATTTATAAAAATTTGATTTTTAAAAGCGGGAGGGGTCCACGGCGGTCGTGGGCGGCATGGGAGGTGGCGCTAGGGTCGAGGAGGTGGCGAGGGAGGATCAGTTGGCGGCAGCGGGCCACAGTGGCGAGGTCAAGCGGATTTGGGGGGCTGTGGGTTTAAGGAGGTAAAAGAGGAGAGAGGGAACGACGAAGAGGGAGGAGGTAGCCAGTGGGGAGGCGTGGTCGGCGGCGCAACTGGGCGCGGCACTGGCGGCTAAGGTTAGGGCTAGGACGATTTTTTTTTTCATTAACTGACGGAGAGAGAATGGTGAGGGAGAGGGAGAGAGATATATGAATATATAATTTTTATTTAATTTTTGAATGTGAAAATTAGGGTCACATCCTTAAAATGAAACTTATCTAAGCTCACATCCTCCTGTTATAAATCTTACTAATATCATCCCTAATTTTAAATAGCGGCTATTATGTTTCCAGAACGGTCCTTTTTCATTTTTCCCACCGTAATTAACTAGGTCAGATTTTTTTAGTACGTAATTTTTTTTTTCCTTTTCGAGAATCCTATATTTCTTTGTCCATGGCGGCGATGTCATCGTTTTAGGGTTATGGATATCAGAATTTTGTAGATCGATTTAATTAGGTCGATCCTTGATTTATACAGTGGATGATTGTTCTTCAAGGTAAATTTTACTTTTTAATAATTACGTTTCTATTCAGATATCATTTTTTCGATCTTTTGTTGATTGATTATTCTTAACTAGATCGATCATTGATTTATACAGTGGATGCTTGTTCTTCAAGGTAAAATTTGTTGTTTAATAACGTAATTTATGTTCGGATATCATTTTTTTTCGATCTTTTGTTGCTTGATTAGTCTGATGTTTTTTAATTGTCTATTTATGTCAGTGGTTAGTGTAATTATTGTAAAATAATTTATGGTTTTTATGGATCATACAGCCGTACATGTATAAAAATATGTTAATATAAATATATATGTATGCAACTATTGATAGAACACATGCATATTGGATTGGTTATATTCAGGAAAGTTTTATATAAGTATGCATATATTCTGTATATATGCATAATTATACTCTGATCTTTTAAAAAATATGTTTGTGTGTTTGTTGATTAGTTGAATACAAATATGCAACAATTCAAAATATATGCATACAAGCATGCAGCTGTTACTGATATATGCCTATATGTATGCATTTATTTATTATTATTTGAAGATGTTTATGTATTTTTATATGATTACTGCACATTATGCTTATTAATGTTGGTTCTCTTCTTTGTTTAACTGTGTTCCTGCTGATATTGGTGTATTGGTGTTGTTGATGTTCGGGAATGACAGCTGTTCTATTCATCTTTATTTAGATAGTTCTGTTGATATCGTGAGAGATGCTATTTGTGGTAAATGAGCTGATTTAAGTCCATTATCCTTTGATTTATATCACCCAAGAGATGGTTTTAGAAGAAAAGACGAATGGATGTGGTTTGTGCAAGATGTTGGGGCATAACAAAAGGACTTGTTCTTCAAAAGTCTATTACATATGCTTTGTTATTTTATTTTATTTTTAAGACACTTGATTTTAGTGTAAATTGTTGTAAACATTTATGTGCTGCTTTAAATTTAGTTTAGTATTTTAATGTTAAATTCAATGATTTTTACAATTATTTTTTTAGACTGTATTTATATGCAATTATTCTGTAAATTTGCATACGTATATGCAATTATATTGAATATTTATATCAATTTTGCTACCGTTTTGCAGAGATGCATAAATGTATGAAACAAATCGTGTTTGTCGCATACAGGTACGAAAGTATTGATACAACTGGATAATATACACAACTAGTCTATTTTGTTGCATATAAGTATGCAAATATTCTTATTACGTGCATATAAGTTTGCAAATGTTCAGCATGTATGCATATTCTCGTTTATCGTTGAATATTTGTTCCCTTTGTTAATCATGAATTTTTGTACCTGCATATTTTTCCAGTTTAAAATTTCATATCAAAAAACAAAGGCAGCATCGACTGTTGGATTGATTCTGCAAATACTTGCATTTATGTAAGCAATTATATAGAAAAAATGCGTAAATTTATGCAAGTATTCAAAATATGCTCATAATACAAAAAAATTAAAGCATTTTCATTTACGCTTGTAGCTAATTACAATATTTTCATATAAGTTTGATATTATCCTGATTATTTTGACAATACAAATATGCATAACATTTAACAATATTTGCATGTAAGTATGCTAGTATTATGAATAACTGTATACAGGAAAGCAACACTTCATAATTTCATTTAAGATCAGAAGAACTAATTTTGGTACATAAAACTCATCCTTGATTCAGCAATGTAACTACAAAATCATGTCGTAGTAATTCGGTATTTAAGCTTTAAGTTTCTCGACCATATCTATACATTATTTCAGGATTTCTCCTGCTCACTTTCAATTGCATCATTTTCTTCTACATTAGGTCTCTGCAAAACAAGGAAAACATTTTTAAATAACCATTATTAAATACATATAAGTATAAAACAAATATTGGATATATGCACACTTGTACGCAACAGTTATTAAATGCACAATTGTACTCATTAATTTTGAAAATTTGCCTAAAATAATGCTATATTTCTGATTAAATTCATTCATTTATGCAAGTAATATGCCTAAATTTTTGAACATAAACATCTGTGATGCATATTACATCCATATAAGCAACTGCTTTTAATATATGATTGTATGTTTGCACACGTAACCAATATATGCATAAAACTATGAAAATAATCTAAGCATATGCATATTTCCATTCAGAATTTCTTAACATACTCATGCAAGTCAAATTATTTTGCAACATTCATGATAAGAATCACATCATCAACAAACATTTCTGGCTAAAAACATTCAACCATGTTAATATTCTGGCATATTTCATAATAAGTTTTTTCAACACCGTCTCAGATCTGCAAAAAAAGATAGTACGGATTTTTTTTGCAACCTAAAACATTTTTTAAACTAAATTTGTATGTAATCATGCAACAATTCCAAGTTAATCCATATTTCAATATAAAATATGGCAAGATTTGTTATTGTTTGTCAGAAAAAATAAGAAAATCAAATTTTTACCTTCGTTCTCGCCAGATCGATGATATTTTCTGATCTACTCGGCATTGATTTAATGCATTTTCACTTGATTGAGAATTAAATAAAGAAAATCATCCAAAATTTTTTGATTTTCCTCTTTGAAACACTCCACCTCCGTTAAGGTCAGTCACAAAGGGAATGCATTAACTTTGGTGGAGCGTTTTAGGTAAAAGATGCAGATAAATTACAAGACAGACAAATAAAATAGCAGAAAGTAAAGTCATTTTATAAACAATGTGGTTCAGTCAAGCTTTTACAACAATTTGTTTCAATCATACTTAAAAATAATTCATAGAACTTCTGCCTTGATTCAAAAACTTCCAAGTATAAAAGAAGCATAAAGATAACAATGGTATTCCCCAATAAAGCATGAACCAGCCATAACGGTGGAAGAGAGAGTCCAAAACAATAAATCGACTATCTTCGAGCTTGGAAAGAAAACTGAGCTAAGTGGTAATATTTCCTCCCTGTGAACCTTGGGGGGAACGGAAGAAAAGAGGCGAAACAAACTAGGTCAGACATAAGTCGGGTAAGTCCAGTGACTTTCAGCATGAAAATTAGCAAAAGCATCATAACATGAATAAATTGAATATAAGACAATACCGTGATAACAAGGATAACAAGATAACATACGATTAGCATAGATATGATAAGGCAAGATAAACTGAATGCGCTTCTACTCTGATCTCTGCTTCGCTACTACCTTGCTATTCTGATTTTTATATCTCTACACCGCCTAACTAGTGTCCCAACTAGTAATCTGTGTAAAATAATAATATTACAACGTGATCCCAATCCCCGCAATTGTGGTAGCCTTCAGGTGTACATTTATTATGAGGATCTTCCTCAATCAGCCTAATTGCCATGAAGATGTTAGACGTACCCTTACTACCCTATCGATCGGCTCCCTACTTGCATTAATGTTCCATGTGTCTGTGTCAATCTGCCCTCTCTTGCGTGTAAATACCCTGTGCTGGTCTCACCATAAGGTGTATCAATCCTTATGATAGCAACCCGACATGATTCAAGATGCACAGTATATAACTACTGGTACCCACTGCCTGCTTTTTCCCACTCCGGAGTACGTGCATGCCTATAATCTGTCGGAACCTACACTGACGTACCCCCTGCCGCAATTTTTGATCGCTTATAATCAGCCCAGTAATTGTGCCCCACCCTACTTAGTTTCAGGGTACCTTGATACATCAATGTGGGTTACTGCTGAAATGGGTCTCCGTTACTAGGGTTTCTTACTGGTTAGGTTTGTGGGCCTATATTTACTAATATTATCCACCAACCCGTTATGTACTTAACCCTCCCACTGATTCAAACATGTTTACTTAATGGTTAAGTTTGTGGGCCTATATTTACTAATATTACCCACCAACCCGATATGTACTTAACCCACCCACACATTATGTCATATTGGTTAAGTGTTGTCCACTCATGTTAACTTAACCCACTCACTCATCATGTCATATTGGTTAAGTGTTTCTTATTAACCCTTCTCACTTGTCATGTTGGACTGGTTAAGTGTTTCCTATTAAATTAACCCCGTTCATTCATCATGTTGTATTGGTTAAGTATTTCCTATTTACTTAACCTCATTCGTTCATCAAGTTACATTGGTTAAGTGTTTCTTAGTAACTTAACCCCACACGTTCATTATGCTGTATTTGTTAAGTGTCATCAATCAATTCAAGTTAACTTAACACACACACTTGTCATGTTACATTGGTTAAGTGTTGCCTTCTTGTGTTAACTTAACCCTTCCACGCATCCTGTTATATTGGTTAAGTGTTGCTCTCTTATTTTAACTTAACCCTACCCATTCATCATGTCATATTGGTTAAATGTTTCTTATTAATTTAACCCTTCTCATTCATCATGTGGTATTGGTTAACTTAACTCTGCTCACTTGTCTAATTAACACGTTATAACGGTTAAGTGTTCTAAATTTACTTAACCCCATCCTTTTGTCTAATTAACATGTTATAACGGTTAAGTGTTATAAATTTACTTAAACCCATCTTCTTCTCTAATTAACATGTTATAGCGGTTAAGTGTTGCCTTAGTTAACTTAACCCCACTATTCTTAACATATCTTGTTCATTAGCATTAATTGATTTATTAATGCACCTACCTCTCACAGTAGATCTATGTTGTTGCGATTACTGGATGTGCCGGGCGGATACAGGCAGTTTTACACCACAACTCAATCTAACCTCGGGTTTTTCTTGGGCATGATGCACTAACCTCTCACATTAGATAGGTGTTGCTACGGTTACTGGATGTGTCGGGCAGTTCCAGGCAGTTTTACACCGCAACTCATTCTAACCTCGGGTTAGGCATGTTTATCTTTTAGCATATTTACCATACATGTCCAAGTCTAGATTTTATATGCTAATCATCCCAAATTTTCAAAACTAGTCATGTTCCAATTCTCAAGTTATACCCCAACAAAGCTGATTGCAAGTTATGCCCCACAAATTCAAATTCAAGTTATTACTCAAAATAGGTTACACCCAATTTTCCCAAATTTGCATTAATAGTCATGCCCCAAAAATCACAATATAACGCATGCCCTAAGGTTTAGTCATATTGCATTGTACAAAATATTCTCCAAAAACCCCCAATCATGATTCACAGTATAAACTATGCCAAATTTATAGCCTTTAATTACAGTGCATGCCAATTACCCAAAATCCCAATTTAGGCGTGTTCACATTTAACAGTTATCCCTATCATACTATAGGTTTTCATGCCTAAGCCATACATCACTATAGACAATAATCTCCTTCTTCCAAGTCATAAACTATCATATATATATATATATATATATGCCCCAATTTTAGGTCTTAAACCACAATATGTATTATGCCTTACATGTTTACAGTTCAATTTACGCCCCAAATTCCAAGTCATATGTCTAATATACTTTATGCCTCAAATCTCAAATCATATGTTCAATACACTTTATGTTTTAAATACAACATGTGTTATGTCCTCAAATCAATTACAAATCAGTTATGCCCAATTATACACAATTTAATACTTTTCCCGATTTTAGCGCTGGTCATGTCCAAATCATATATTATGCTCAGTTTTTGCGCTGGTCTTGTCCAAATCATATATTATGTCCAATTTTTCCCAACGTACGTTCATCTCTTATGAGATTTGGCTCAGGCTCGCAGTAGCCTGGCTACAAAAACAAAAAGGGAAGAAGGAAAGTAGAGACTAAGAAGGGACATAATAATATCAAATGAGATAGATCCAATAGATATAGAAAGACAGATAGAAATAGGCATAATCTCAGATTCAGATTTATTACAATGTCAGAGTCACAATTAACTTTTATTTCTGAAAGTAACATGAACTTATAATTTACAGAACGGTCTTGAATTCTGGGATCTTATTTCTGAATTTGATTAGCTATTCCTTTGACGTAGACTTTGATTGTTAACTTGAAAACTCTAATTAGATTGATTAAGGTGGAGGCTAGGTCACTTCAGGTTTTAGCAGCATATAAACGCTTATGAATTCGTGTGGAGAAAACAATAGGTTGAGGGGTCCTTTTATAGGTGTCTAGGGAGATTTAGAGCCTTTAGATCAGTCTAGAATTCATCAGAATCGTCCAGAGCAAAATACCACGTCACACTGCGAATCAGAAAGCGACACAGTGGCGAAACACGTCATCGGGCAGATCTGGGCCAACAAGGGTCGACTCCCCTATAGGTGGGTCGACACCTATGTCGACACCCCTATAGGGGGGTTAACACCTATGTTGACTCCCCTTTGGGGGGGTCGACACCCTAAGCGGCAATTTTCCCGCTCAGCTAATTCTGCTTGAATTTCGAATTTTGAACTTGGTTTTGAGATGTTTAATTATTATTTATATTTTCTGTTTAAACATGAAATCTTCTGAACTCCATAACTTCTTCACACGGAGTCCGATTCACGCAAACTCGGACTCTATCTCAAGCAGAATTCCGAGACGAACGCAATAGCTTAACCCATTTCCCTTAATTCTCACTTTTAAAATTAAGTATTTTTAATTCGTTACTTTAATATCCACAGGAAATACGGGGTGTTACATTCTCCTCCTTTAAAGGATTTCGTCCCCGAAATCTCCAAGTCAAGGCGAATGTATCCTAACATCCAACATCCATCTACTCAACCTTTCAATTACTGGCATCCATTGTCCTTAAAAAGATTTCTGATGCTTTCATGATCATATGCATAGTGTGTATACATGTCCTTATCTAGTGCAAAATCAGGCGGTCTACTAATTCAGTTGACCTCCTTAATGCGAATTATGTCAGTGCCATGAGTTCATCATGTATGCAATTATTCCAAATCGTACTTTATAACTTCTACATGGGTGCACAATTATTTATACAAATGCAACATCCATATGATAACACATCAAGTTTCAATTCATATATATAAAAATTCACTCATGCATATGCAATATGAAAGTGACTGAGCCGATCTAGTGCTTAATGTGTGTATATGCATCCACGAGCAACCACTAGCAAACACTTACATCCACTTGCATCCACCAAACATAACATTTCTCAAACACATGTTTACATCCATTAGCTTCTACCTAAGGATCGAAGATAGGATCAAGAGGATATACTTCAAAGATAAAGACTAGCAAATAAACTTTACAGAAAAAGAGAGATCAAGGATATACCCTAAAAAAGGATATGATGCGTATATCAAGTCTTCAATTCTTCTAAGTCGCATCTTCTTGAGCTTCATTCCATATTGCTCTGACTATCTTAACTTCACGATTTGCGTAGCTTCTTAATTTCTGTTTTCAGAATATGTGTTGGAACTCATTTCACTATCGCCTCCCGTTCCACCTTTTCTTCTTGTAGTATACTTGGCACTACAACTTCTGCCGTGTCCTGCTAACATTCCCAGAACTTCTCTTGAAAATAAACAGATGCTAACCATGTTACCAAGTATATACTAAGATGATTAGATTCTTCTTCGTCAATCAAGTAAGTGGGGCCGATACCTTCATAAAGTCCTTAATTAACTTCCTATATTAGCCCGCTAGTCCAATAAAGCTTCTTACCTCTGTTTCCTTAGGACCTTCCAGTCTTGCACCGCAACTACTTTTGCGGGATCTAGTGCTATCCCTCCTTTGGATGCCACATGTCCTAGAAATCTTACTTCTTCTCTCCAAAAATGGCATTTTTGGAGAACTTCGCCTCAAATTGATGGGCTTGGAGGGTATCTGAGACTTCCCTTAGATGCAAAGCATGTTCTTCCTCATTCCAAAATATCATCTATGCACAAGCGAAGTGAACCATCCACCTTTGTAACAAAAACGACTGGAGCATCCCATTCAGAATTACTTCGCCTTATGAACCCTTTTTCAAGTATTTCTTTTACTCGTTTACTGAGCCCTTCCTTTCCCTTGGATTCATGTGTCGTACAAGTAATGCAACTGGTTTTGCATTGTCAACTAGATATATGTAGAAGTCTATCTCGCGTTTCAGGGGATAAACCCCTAACCTGATCAAAAACATTTGCGTACTCATGGACTACTCCAACGGATCGCAAATCGTCGATAGATGCATCAAGTGATTCTAGGTAGCTAAGACAAACTGATCCCTTTGGATCGCACGAAATATCGAGGGTGTTCCCAAGGAAAGTCGAAAGTCTAACTACCCTTCTTTCACTATTACTAGCTAACCAATGCATGCCTAGAATCAACCCATAGCCCATGAAACCAAAAACATAAGCATTACACTTAAACTCAATACTTAACATAGCTATTCTCAAATCCCTACAAACGAAAGATAACGAGCCGAGCCACCAACCGGATTTGAGACAATAATGGGATCTTCTATTATACAAGTACTAAGGTGCAGAGACTCAACTATGGAAGCAAATATAAATGAATGTGAAGCGCTAAAATCAAAAAGAGTACTAACAGGATGATCAAAAAGAAAAATTAAACTTTACTATCTCTCTCTCAGGTACGCTAGCGGTGAAAGCATGCACTAGCCTTCCTGAAAATCCTGTCCTATGTCCTTGTCCTTGTCCTCTGGGCAATCCTTGATAAGATTCCCAACCTCTCCATGCTGAAAATAACCAATTGTCTTTTTCTTCCTACAATTAAATGACCCGCTGTACTGCAGAAAAGAAACTTCCTCTTGTTGTGGGATCTATTATACCTTCCGCCCTTCTTATATTCCAATCCCTTATTTGTGATTCTTCCCCTTTGGCCTCTTTCTCTTTACCTCCTTTGTGAACCATGTTGATAAATCTCTCAAAGGTTGCCTCCATCGCACGGAAAACCCTACAGACCGTGGAAGAGAATTAGCCGCAGGAAAACTACTGCGACTATAAATGGAGGTTGCGCACTTTTTTGCAGGTGTCGTAGTCTCATCAAGCCTACAAAACCATGTCGCGATGAGGTTACCTCCCAGAAAGCCAGGAGCCCCAAAAACTCAGGAAAGAAGGAAACAAGAATTCAAAAAGATGATCAAAAGATAGTGCATATGGCTTTGGGGAATATGCCTTTAAAACAAAACTTTTCTTTTGAAAATGCTTCTTTTAAAACAGTTTTGAAAATTAATTTTGAAATCTTTTATTTGTTCTGGTAACCTTCAGCTTTGATACCAAGTGAAACACCCCACCTTCGTTAAAGTCACTCACAAAGGGAATGCCTTAACTTTGGTGGAGCGTTTTAGGTAAAAGATGCAGATAAATTACAAGACAGACAAATAAAGCAGCGGAAAATAAAGTCATTTTATAAACAATGTGGTTCAGTCAAGCTTTTACAAAAATTTGTTTCAATCATACTTAAAAATAATACACAAAACTTCTGTCTTGATTCAAAAACTTCCAAGTATAAAAGAAGCATAAAGATAACAATGGTATTCCCCAATAAAGCATGAACCAGCTATAGCAGTGGAAGTGAGAGTCCAAAGCAATACATCGACCATCTTCGAGCTTGGAAAGAAAACTGAGTTAAGTGGTAACATTTCCACCCTGTGAACCGGGGGGGACGGAAGAAAAGAGGCGAAACAAACTAGGTCAGACATAAGTCTAGTAAGTCCAGTGACTTTCAGCATGAAAATAAGCAAAAGCATCATGACATGAATAAACTGAATATAAGACAATACCGTGATAACAAGGGTAAAAAGATAACATACGATTAACATAGGTATGATAAGGCAAGATAAACTGAATGCGCTTCTACTCTGATCTCTGCTTCGCTACTACCTTGCTATTCTGATTTTTATATCTCTGCACCGCCTAACTAGTGTCCCAACTAGTAATCTGTGTAAAATAATAATATTACAACGTGATCACAATCCCCGCAATTGTGGTAGCCTTCAGCTGTACATCTAGTATGAGGATCTTACCTTAATCAGCCTAATTGCCATGAAGATGTTAGACGTACCCTTACTACCCTATCGATCGGCTCCCTACTTGCATTAATGTTCCATGTGTCTATGTCAATCGGCCCTCTCTTGCGTGTCGATACCCTGTGCTAGTCCCACCATAAGTTGTATCTATCCTTATGATAGCAACCCGACACGATTCAAGATGCACAGTGTATAACTACTGGTACCCACTGCCTGCTTTTTCCCACTTCGGAGTACGTGCACGCCCGTATTCCGTCGGAACCTACACTGACGTACCCCATGCCGCTAGTTTTTATCGCTTATAATCAGCTCAGTAATCATGCCCCACACTGCCTAGTTTCAGGGTATCTTGGTACATCTATGTGGGTTACTACTGAAATGGGTCTCTGTTACTAGGGTCTCTTACTGGTTAAGTTTTTGGGCCTATATTTACTAATATTACCCACCAACCCGATATGTACTTAACCCACCCACTGACTCAAACATGTTTACTTAATGGTTAAGTTCGTGGACCTATATTTACTAATATTACCCACCAACCCGATATGTACTTAACATTCCCACACATTATGTCATATTGGTTAAGTGTTGTCCATTCATGTTAACTTAACTCACCCACTCATCATGTCATGTTGGTTAAGTGTTTCTTATTAACCCTTCTCACTTGTTATGTTGGATTGGTTAAGTGTTTCCTATTAACTTAACCCCGTTCATTCATCATGTTGTATTGGTTAAGTATTTCCCATTTACTTAACCCCATTCGTTCATCAAGTTACATTGGTTAAGTGTTTCTTATTAACTTAACCCCATGAGCTCATCATGTTGTATTGGTTAAGTGTCATCAATCAATTCAAGTTAACTTAACCCACCCACTTGTCGTGTTACATTGGTTAAGTGTTGCCTTCTTGTGTTATCCTTTCCATGCATCCTGTTATATTGGTTAAGTGTTGCTCTCTTGTTTTAACTTAACCCTACCCATTCATTATGTCATATTGGTTAAGTGTTTCTTATTAACTTAACCTTTCTTATTCATCATGTTGTACTGGATAACTTAACCCTGCTCACTTGTCTAATTAACATGTTATAACGGTTAAGCGTGCTAAATTTACTTAAAACCATCCTCTTGTCTAATTAACATGTTATAACGGTTAAGTATTCTAAATTTACTTAATCCCATCTTCTTGTCTAATTAACATGTTATAACGGTTAAGTGTTGCCTTAGTTAACTTAACCCCACCATTCTTAACATGTCTTATTCATTAACGATAATTGATTTACTAATGCACCAACCTCTCACATTAGATCTATGTTGTTGCGGTTACTGGATGTGTCGGGCGGTTCCGGGCAGTTTTACACCACAACTCATTCTAACCTGGGGTTCTTCTTGGGCATGATGCACTAACCTCTCACATTAGATAGGTGTTGGTTCTGGGCAGTTTTACACCGCAACTCATTCTAACCTCGGGTTAGGCATGTTTATCTTTTAGCATATTTACCATACATGTCCAAGTCTAGATTTTATATGCTAATCATCCCAAATTTTCAAAACTAGTCATGTTCCAATTCTCAAGTTATACCCCAACAAAGCTGATTGCAAGTTATGCCCCACAAATTCAAATTCAAGTTATTACTCAAAATAGGTTACACCCAATTTTCCCAAATTTGCATTAATAGTCATGCCCCAAAAATCACAATATAACTCATGCCCTAAGGTTTGGTCATATTGCACTGTACAAAATATTCTCCAAAAACCCACAATCATGGTTCACAGTATAAACTATGCCAAATTTATAGCCTATAATTATAGTGCATGCCAATTACCCAAAATCCCAATTTAGGCGTGTTCACATTTAACAGTTATCCCTATCTTACTATAGGTTTTCATGCCTAAGCCATACATCACTATACACAATAATCTCCTTCTTCCAAGTCAAAAACTATTATATATATGCCCCAATTTTAGGTCTTAAACCACAACATGTACTATGCCTTACATGTTTACAGTTCAATTTACGCCCCAAATCCCAAGTCATATGTCTAATATACTTTATACCTCAAATATCAAATCATATGTTCGATACACTTTATGTTTTAAATACAACATGTGTTATGTCCTCAAATCAAATACAAATCAGTTATGCCCAATTATACATAATTTAATACTTTTCCCATTTTTAGCGTTGGTCATGTCCAAATCATATATTGTGCCCAATTATAGTGCTAGTCATGTCCAAATCATATATTATGTCCAATTTTTCCGAACGTACATTCATCTCTTATGAGATTTGGCTCAGGCTCGCAGTATCCTGGCTATAAAAACAAAAAGGGAAGAAGGAAAGTAGAGACAAAGAATGGACATAATAATATCAAATGAGATAGATCCAATGGATATAGAAAGATAGATAGAAATAGGCATAATCTCAGATTCAGATTTATTACAATGTTAGAATCACAATTAACTTTTATTTCTGAAAGTAACATGAACTTACAATTTACAGAACGGTCTTGAATTCTGAGATCTTATTTCTGAATTTGATTAGCTACGACTTTGATTGTTAACTTGAAAACTCTAATTTGATTGATTAAGGTGGAGGCTAGGTCACTTCAGGTTTTAGCAGCATATAAACGCTTATGAATTCGTGTGGAGAAAACAATAGGTTTAGGGGTCTTTTCATAGGTGTATAAGAAGATTTAGAGCCTTTAGATCAGTCTAGAAGTCATCAGAATCGTCCAGAATAGAATACCACGTCACACTGCGAATCAGAAAGCGACACGTGGCGAAACACGTCATCGGCCAGATCTGGGCCAACAGGGGTCGACTCCCCTATAGGTGGGTCAACACCTATGTCGACACCCCTATAGGGGGGTCGTCACCTATGTCGACTCCACTTGGGGGGGGGGGGGTTGACACCCTTAGCAGGAATTTTCCCGCTCAGATAATTCTGCTTGAATTTCGAATTTTAAACTTGGTTTTGAAATGTTTAATTATTATTTATATTTTCTGTTTAAACATGAAATCTTCTGAACTTCATAACTTCTTCATACGGAGTCCGATTCACGCAAACTCAGACTCTATCTCAAGCAGAATTCCGAGACGAATGCAATGGCGTAACCCATTTACCTTAATTCTCAATTTTAAAATTAAGTATTATTTAATTCGTTACTTTGATATCCACAGGAAATACGGGGTGTTACACTCTTCGATCGTCTCCCCTAATGATGCGGCACGATAAATGAAGTGATATTTTGTGGAACGAAGAATTTTTAGGGTTTAAAGGACAAAGATGGAATTTGATGTGTCACGTTTTGAAAATAGGGATGAAATTTCTATAATTTCTACGTGTGGACTTTTCTTATATTTTAGTACTTAATAGGGACTTGTAAAAAACGCACTCTTTTTGAATTCCATAATGTTACTTTTTCATTCAATATCCAAATCGAACCCAATGACTATCGCGCCTAGGTAATTAACCTTATTCTGAACACAATGGGATATGTCCAATAAGACAATTCGACTATTTCGATCAGTTTTCATCAAAATTAAAATATAAATTAATTTAATGTTCAAAATTGATTTCAACGTACTTTTTAATTTACCGGGGCCACATACTGACTCGAAAAAGTATAAAAAAATAAATCTAGCTATGTTTTGACAATATGATCCTAACAAAACTAATTTCGTCGAATGTGGAGACCGTTTGAAAAATGACATTTTTCTGGTCGATCCAATTCAACTGAAATTGACAAAACATGTTTTTTTTTTGCCACGCTCACATATTAATTCCAAAAATTATGAAAATTGGGATGTAGCAATAATTTGGCATTCCAGATCCAACAAAAGTGGTTTCGTTGAAAACGGAGGTCATTTGCAAAATGTCTATTTTTAAGGGCTATATATTATATTAAAATATATAAAAATTCCATAGCGATTATTCTAAATTTTAAACGGGGCATAACTTTCATTTTGTATTATGAAATTTGGATTTTTCGTATTCATTAGAAAGGTATAATTTAACCGATTCAAATGTTTCTTCTTTTACTGAAATTCGATTTATATTGAATTATATATATTCAGTTGAAATTTAAAATCGAATTTTCAAACTACCACGCCATTTCAGGCTCGTTTTATTATTAAAATAAATTTATATGTTCTAACTTCGATTTAAACAAATTTTTAGTTGTTATTATTTAAAATAAATCATTTTAAATATTCAAAATCCATTAAAATAGCTAGAATAAAAATTGTAAATTGGTTCTGAAAATCCGGGTTGTTACAGGAGAAGTATTGTGTATTGCCATGCTCTGTGAGTAACAAGTAATGAATAGTTGTAACTTGTAACATCATAAAACCTATTTAGCATTTATTTGTAGTTTCAGAGCTTTGATAATTACTAATTAATGTAATTAAGCTCTATTGCGAACTGCTTGACTTTAGGGCCTTCGAGCTTGATGTTTATTCTATTATTTAAAAAATTTTATATTTTTTTGGCATAACCGACCAGTTTTTATATTGTTCCGTAACACTCTCTTATTATGATTGATAATAAAATTACAATATAGTACAAGTGACTGTAGTTAGCAGTCAGCTAAATTCTGTTTTTAAGGTGGATCGACCATGGCTAATGACATTTATTGTGGGTCGTCCACACAATCTAAACTAGATTATAGCTCAGGAGCTAGTATATGCACTATACTACTATAATGTTATTCTATTATTTATGTTCTTTGATTTATGGTGCACCTTATTCAATATCTTACTAAACGTTTACTTTTAGTTGTTTCATTTGTAACTATTATCTGTTTTGACAACATTGGATCTCAATTATACCATTTTTAATGTTAAGGCAACCACACCATTTAATGGTAAGCTGTAACAAACGGTTGACGACGGAAGTGGACAAAATCAGCTAATCATTGGAAAACAGTATGGTAAAGGCTAACTTAAATTGTAGTGGGTGTCGCACCATATGCACCCCTAGTAGTAACATCTGTACTTACGAACTGCTCAAGAAAGGAATCCATCTCAGCCTAGATGATGATATAAGATGGATCTGAAAGCCTATATCCCTTTTTGCTAGCTGAAAATGAAGCTTTGAAACCTTTACTAAATCACTTGGAAGGTTTCTTGGTTTATTACGAGCTATCATTTATCTATCAGGTGATATTATTCTAAGCTTAAGATATAATAACAATGACCATTCTATAGATAAGCTATTTTTCATGTTAAATTGAAAATTAACCGACTATGAACATCAAAAAAATTAACTATGAAACTTGTTGACATCTTAGTTATAAGTCCTTAACCAATAAACAGTTGATATCAAAACTGAATACTATGTGTCACACATAGCGAGAATAATTTTTCTCATTGTTGTGAGGGTTATCGCATCTCATCATAATCACTAGCAATATAAGGGTTTTGCTAAGGTCAAATACTGCAATCATACCGAGAATCATCTGTGAAAGTAATTGAGGATAAATTGGCAATATCGCATGAAATCGATGTCTACATAGAGTGTCATTAATAGTTTTCAGGTATAGTGAATTATCCTCTTTCATCGGAAAACATAGGGTATCAAAATTTCAATTGATGTTGAATATATATATATATAGGCAAAATCTATTTGGACCCAATAATTTGCTGAGTAAACCCAACAAATCTGAAAAAACAAGGTGGACCCGGTATTTTGCTGAGTTCACCCATGTATTATTAAAAAAAAGACAATTTTATCCTTCCTCGTAGGGGCACTACGAGATTTTATAGTCTACCCCATAGATCCCCTACGAGATTCTTTACCTTACCTCGTAGAGTCCCTACGAGGTAATGTAAAGAATCTCGTAGGGGCTCTACGAGGTAGACTAAAGAATTTCGTAGGGGCTCTACGAGTTATGCTGAAAATTGAAAAAAAACAATTATAAAACAGAGGCAATTTTATCTTTTTTTTTTTGGGTATACTCAGAAAATTCCTGGGTCTAAATAGAATTTGCCATATATATATATATATATAATATGTTAAGTCGTACTGCTAGTTCAATCCAAATCGGCCATCTCCTTGATTAATAAACACAAAGGCCATAAATTTGAACCATAGTCGAACCTTAAGCACCGATTCTAATCTAAAATAGCTAGGATTCGATAATAATGAAAATAAAGCGGAATGGATATTGAACCTGAATAATTCGATTTCTTGATAATTTGAGGTGAAGTTTGTGATTTCTTGCTCGAGATTTTTATAACAGTAAGAAGAACACTGTAAAAAGTTCGTATTTAGAGCTGTAACGACCTCATTTTGTTGGCCAAGACTGAAAAGAAGAAAAGCAGGAGCTACATTTTATGCTTGTATCAATATGTGCAGTTGCACTGGAAAGCTTGTATAATGAATAGACCATCTGTAGTAGTTTGTTGGGCTTTGAAAATAATGTGCATCATGTTATTTTGAGGCCAGAAATGGGCTGGATTGATCGGCCTAGGGTTCAGCATAATTATGTATAAATAACAGCAGGGTGTTGCCAGCAGCATATGTGAAGAAAATCAATTGTTACGTTCGTTCATTTGCTTTTATCAGTAATTAGATTACTTTCAAAATTTCTTTTCCTAGCACTTTTATTTCCGGTCTTTAATCCCAATTCTTTCGATTCAATTCTGCAATTTACTTTTAGGTCTTAGCTGTTAATTCATAGTTCTGCAATTTACTCTATCTTGCTTTTAGTTCACTGTTCTTTCTTTAATACTTCTTCTTGTTCTTCATAATTCAACTATAATCCTTCTTGATTCCACCATTTTTCTTGACATTTATTTCAACAAACACCTCTGTTCAATCACCAAATCTCTGCAAATCACCAAAACAATGACAGCTTACCCAATTGGGGTCTATCAATTGGTATCAGAGCGAGCGACTGGGGAAACCTCTAACAACCAGTCTGATCCTCACTTCACCCATCTTTATTCGTCAAATGATCCTTTGATTAAACAAAGGGGATTCTACCCTAACACCACTTATGTTCAAGAAAGGGGATATGGAAACCAGGCTTTGCATCCTACACAGCCAGATCCATACTTCAGTTATTCCCTTCAAACTCCACGTCCAGATCCATCCTTCAACTATACACAAGAATGCACTAGAATTCCTGCATACTTTTCCTATGAGCAGCAACAAAACTCCATCAACCAGCCACTTCAATATCAAGATCAAGAACATGCATCGGCTAGACAAGCAGAGATTAACCATAGAACCGATTGTGCTAATTTGAGAAGATTGGAGCATTTATCTCGTGATCTTCATACCAAGATTGAAGAGCTTCGAGTCTTAATCGCTAACCGAACCCGAAGATCGAAAAACCAATCCGGCATCAACCGCATGCCACGCCTCCTGTCCCACCAGTTATACCTCCGGTTTCCCCTCCTTTTGCACCACCAATTTCGCCTTCTCGACCTGTTCCAAGAAATCACCATCTTCTCTGGCCTCTTGATGAAGCTGGAAAGAAAATTGTTGCCGACCAAAAAATATCTGGCATAACAACTACTGACAGAAAAGATGCATTAATTTTTTTTCAAGAAACTGCTACAGCTGAAGGAAAGGTGGATAGTGGTAGAGACAACATTGTGGGTGAAGCGAAAGTAAATGAAGAAGCTAACGTGACTTCAATGCATGAAAAGGTGACTGTTGAAAAGGAGACATCTGCTATAGTCAAAGAAGGGAAACAGTTGATAACAGTTGAACGAAAGTATTTTGATGAATGTTTGACTGAAAAATCAGTTTCTACAAAATCACTTAACAGTGAAGGAGCCAAGAATGCACATGCAAAGAAGTCACCTGATGTGTTTTTCCAACCATTAGTTGGTGTTGTTCTCGAAACAGATATGATGATTATAATGTCAGTTGAATTCATTAATATTTCAAGTGAATTCTGCTTGTTCATCGATGCTGCTGACACAAATTTTATTAAGGAAAACAATGGAACATTCTCTGCTTTTAAGGCTGTCATTTTCAATGAGAGCCAATACATGTCGTACAAGCCACCATGGCCACCCCCTTTGTTGTCACTCGACCATGAGGACATGGTCGTTTTTGAAGAGGGAGGGAGATGTAACGACCTCATTTTGGTGGCCAAGACTGAAAAAAAGAAAAGCAGGAGCTACAGTTTATGCTTGTATCAATATGTGCAGTTGCACTGGAAAGCTTGTATAATGAATGGACCATCTGTAGTAGTTTGTTGGGCTTTGAGAATAATGTGTATCATGTTATTTTGAGGCCAGAAATGGGCTGGATTGATCGGCCTAGGGTTCAACATAATTATGCATAAATAACAGCAGGGTGTTGCCAGCAGCATATGTGAAGAAAATCAATTGTTACGTTCGTTCATTTGCTTTTATCAGTAATTAGATTACTTTCAAAATTTCTTTTCCTAGCACTTTTATTTCCGGTCTTTAATCCCAGTTCTTTCGATTCAATTCTGCAATTTACTTTTAGGTCTTACCTGTTAATTCATAGTTCTGCAATTTACTCTATCTTGCTTTTAGTTCACTGTTCTTTCTTTCTTTAATACTTCTTCTTGTTCTTCATAATTCAACTATAATCCTTCTTGATTCCACCATTTTTCTTGACATTTATTTCAACAAACACCTCTGTTCAATCACCAAATCTCTGCAAATCACCAAAACAATGACAGCTTACCCAATTGGGGTCTATCAAGAGCCAAAGAGGAAGGTAAGCAATCATCGTTAATTGGATTTAAGTAAACGGTTGAATTTTACTTGAAACACCAATGAGCGATAAATCAATATCGACAGTAATGGCTTGAAAAGTCCATAGATCCATACTAAAGTACAAGTGTTACCACTATTTCTCATCAGGTATGCAGAATGAGCATGTTGCGACTAATAACCACTGTCAAATACAAACTTCATCGTTAAAGGTTTACGTGTGATGTCATATGAATGAAACTGATGGACATCGCATTTTATCTATGTTGATTGACATCGTTGTTGTTCGCTATCCATGTTGGTCTTCATCAATACTACCTCATTAATAATGCAATGGTTGATGTCACCTTTAGCCGATATCGCATGCCATCTATAGTCAAGTGATACCAAATATATGCAATAGAGAATCATATCGACACTCATCCATATTGAACCTGGTTAACATCACCATTCACTCACTGATATCGCATATTATGTATGCCACCTGTTGGAAATATTGTATATATGTAATGAACTTATTTAAAAATTAATTGCAGTTATCAGAAATTTATTATTGAGCAATTAATGCAATAGACTCATTGAAAGTTATAATGGTAAAATATTTACATATATGCAAATATATTTATGAGTCATTATTTTGATTGAACAGTCACGGTCGTATATGTATGTGACCTTTTATGGAGCTGTTATAAAATATATGGTATTAAATATCGCTATGAATGCTAATCAATTAAGATTTATTATCATTCATCTATTTTGAAATGAATACAATTTACATGTTAAAATAGCAACCTTTTTTTTGAATGTTTCTTTTATTAATTACGGTCCAATTCTCCTCCCACTAACCTAGCTAATGTTACTCGTTTCTTTTATTGCCCCAGGTTGGAAGAATGTGCAAAGGCACAAGACTAAAGAATTTTCCTTAGAGAGCTTGATCACTCGCCTCCATATTGAGGAGGAGGCACGCAAACAGAGCCAGAAAGAGGAAGTGCTAGTTGTCACAAACAACAACACTAAAAAAACCAAACCAACTATTTTGAAATCGATTGCGAAAGCATTAACAAAAATCAAAATCATCGCAAAAACAGAATTGGAACCCGCAAGAGAAACAAAAAGGACAACAAGGACCATCCCAAAAGACTGAACCCGGACAGTTGTTTCTCTATTGCAATTGTGGAAAACAAGGTCATATGGCACGTAAGTGTCAGAACAGACCAGTCCATACACGCTAACCTGACTGAGGAGTCTTTAACGACTATGATTACTGAGATTTAACTTGTTGGTGGATTAGAGGGTTGGTGGGTAGATATTGGTGTTTCTCGCCATGTCTTCTATGATCATGATATGTTCATTACATACATAGCTGCTGATGATCAGAAGGTGTTATTGAGAGATTCTCACACCACTAAAGTTGTTGGGATTGGAAATGTAGAAATCAAGTTTTCCTTTAGAAATGACAGTAAGCCTTGAAATCAATTTTGATTGAAACAATGTTGATTTGAGTACAATTAAGATTGAAAATCTTTAAATATTCAAATGTTGACTTTCTAGATTTGAGAACATTTAATTAGAATGATATATGATACAACAATTTTGATAGAGAATTTAAGTTACATTTATTTTTGACCTAAGGTTACTATTTTGAAAATGTGACTTTGGTATTAGAGAATTTGGACCTTCGAAATTAAGTCATGTGAACCACTTAAGTAATGTGTAAAAATAATCTCTACTCTATTACATTTATTAACTATTATTTTGATGTCACTTATGTACATCTTATGGACAATAAGAATTAAGTGGAAGAAGGTTTTTTGAAAATGTCACTAAAATTGAGATTGATTGAATCTAAAATTTGAAAATGCCTTTATTATAAATGGGCATTAATTACATGCATAATGTTTTTTTTTTGAAAATGTCATTAAGAAATGACATTACTCAAATGACGTAGATTTAATAACCAATGAGTACATTTTATGTGAAAGTGAATAACATTGACAAGACATGGACATCGCTATTTTATCATTTTTATTAATGGTTGTTCTGATTTCGCATATGTATATCTCATGAAAAATAAAAGTGATACATTTGATATGTTTAAGACATTCAAAACTGAAATTGAAAATCAGTCAAACAAGAAAATTAAAAGACTTCGTAGTGACAGAGGAACAGAATATGAATCTAGTTCTATTCTGGATTACTATAAACTACATGATATTATACATAAAAGAACTGCACCTTATTCACATGAAATGAACTGTAAAGCGAAAAGAAAAAAAGAAAACCTTTACCGAATTAGTAGTTTCTATCTTATTAAATTCTGGTGCAGCAAAACATTGGTGAGGTGATATATTATTAACGGTGTATTATGTACTAAATAGAATCCCTAAATCAAAAAGTAAAATTTCAATTTTTGAAATTTTAAAAAATCAAACCCAATGTATCCTATTTTAGAACTTGGGGGTGATTGACATATGTTCGCATTCCATACCCTAAGAGAATAAAATTAGCAAGTAAAGCATATGAATGTGTATTTATTGGCTATGCAGTTAGTATAGCAAAGCATATAGCAGATTTTATAACATAAATACACATAATATAATTGAATCAAATGATGTTGATTTTTATGAAAAAATTCCTTTTAAATTAAGGAATAGTGGGGGCGCATCAAGTAATTTATTACCTGTAAGAACAGAACATAATGAACATTCTGAAAATGAACCTAGAAGAAGTATAAGAGCAAGAACCGCAAAAGATTTTAGTTCAAATTTTTTGTGCTTTTACTATAGAGGGGGATCCCTGAAACCTCCAAGAGTCCTTATCTTCACTAGATGCCGATTTTTGGTAAGAGGCTATAAATGATTAGATGGATTCTTTAGAATCCAATAAGACTTGACACTTAGTTGATTTACCACCTGGTTGTAAATCTGTAGGCTGTAAATGAGTGTTTAAAAAGAAATTAAAACCTGATGGCATTGTCAATAAATATGAATCCCATCTAGTAGATAAAGGTTTTAAACAAAGAGAAAATGTAGATTTCTTTGATACATTTTCACCTGTAACAAGAATTACATCCATTCGGGTATTATTCACACTTTCTTCTATTCATAATTTAATAATACCCCAAAAGGATGTCAAAACCGCATTTTTAAATGGTGAATTAGACGAAGAAGTTTATATGGACCAGCCTGAAGGATATGTAGTACATGGTCAAGAACATAAAGTATGCAAATTAGATAAATCGTTATTTGGTTTAAAACAGCCCCTAAGCAATGGCATGAAAAATTTGATAACTTAATAATCTCAAATGGTTTTAGAGTTAATGAAAGTGACAAATACATTTATTATAAATTAGAAAATGACATTTGCGTTATTATATGCTTTTATGTGGATGATTTACTTATTTTTGGATCAAACATTCATGCCATAAACACAGTCAAATCTTTATTAAGTGCCAATTTTGATATGAATGATCTAGGTGAGGCGAGTGTAATCCTTGGCATTAAAATTACTACGTCAGAAAAGGGACTTTCTTTGGATCAATCTCATTATATTGAGAAGATACAAAAAATATAATTACTTTAACTGTAAACCTGCATGTATACCATATGATCCCAGTGTAAAATTATTTAAGAACACCGGTGAAGGTGTAAGACAGTTTGATTATGCGAGCATCATTGGCAGCCTTCGGTATGTCACTGATTGTATTAGACCTGACATTGCCGATGTCATGGGATTATTATGCAGGTTTACCACTAGACCTAGTATAAAGCACGTGTGTGTTATTGAGAGGGTCATGAGATACCTAAAACGAGCAGTGAACCTTGGATTACATTATGAAAAGTTTCTAGCTATTCTTGAAAGTTATCCTGATGCAGACCGGAATACTTTATATGATGATTCAAAAGCGACCAATGGTTATATATTTAGCATTACTAGAGGAGTTCTTTCTTGAAAACTCTAGGAAACATACTATTTTGACTCAATCTACAATAGAGACTGAGATAATAGCACTACCACAGCTAGTGAAGAAGCAGAGAACTAAAGAAATCTGCTAGTCAAGATCTCCATATGAGAAAAACCGACACCAGTGGTGTAATCTATTGTGATAGTTCTGTGGTTATTGCAAAAAGTACATGACCATTATTACAACGGTAGAAGACGACAGTCATAAGCACAATACTTTAAGTTAACATCACATATGTATAGTGATGACAATTTGACGGCTATTGAAAAAAGGGATAAAACTGATATTACAACGGTAAGAAATGACAGTCGTATGCACAGTATTGTTAGAGAACATCACATATGAAGTGATGATAATTTGGCAGATCCTTTGACGAAAGGACTGACCAGAAAGAAAGTCTTTAATGATTCTAAAAGAATGAGACTATTGCCCTGAGATTGACAAATCACACATAATGGTAACCCGACCTAGATGACTAGAGATCCTAAGAACTAGGTTCAATCGGTAAAACAAGTTGTGTTGTGATAGTAGATGAACATGCTAAATTTATTAAAAAGCATGTATTCCTGAAGTGATTATAGGATGAGTTAATAGAAACTCTTAATGAGATCTATTCTCTATTTGGAGTGGAGTACTTACCTTCAGGAGTGTTCTTGATAGACTCATCTATGTGAATGTGGAAATGTGACCGTTTCCTATGAAGTTTTGGGCAAAACTTCTAGAGCATTCGCTAAACTGGGATAGACGTGCATGACCATTAACACACAGGCTTAATTGATTACACTGTAGAAAAGGTTGTGTGTGGTTTGATGTCAGGAATAGAGTTCAAGACCATGTGTCACTCTAGTAAAAACTGAATCTTATCCACTATGCAAAGGTTCAAGTCAGAAGGTATCTTTGTTTATGCACAATCTTATATTTTTTTAGAAACTGCTCGAAAAATATTTTTAAAAAATTCAAGTGGGGGACTGTTGGATATATTTT
The DNA here is from genome assembly GCA_030737875.1 of Allium sativum. Taxonomy (NCBI): domain Eukaryota; kingdom Viridiplantae; phylum Streptophyta; class Magnoliopsida; order Asparagales; family Amaryllidaceae; genus Allium; species Allium sativum. The sequence goes on along the minus strand of CM060922.1, from coordinate 19,890,562 downwards.
ATATATGTAATGATTTTTTTTAAAATTAATTGCAGTTATCAAAAATTTATTATTGAGCAATTAATGCAATAGAGCTGTTGAAAGTTATAACGGTAAAATATTTACATATATGCAAATATATTTATGAACCATTATTGTGATTGAACAGTCATGGTCATATATGTATGTGACCTTTTACGGAGCTGTTACTAAATAAATGGTATTAAATATTGCTATGAATGGTAATCAATTAATATTTATTATCATTAATCTATTTTGAAACGAATGCTACATGTTAAAAATTGCAACCTTTTTCTTGAACGTTTCTTTTATTTAATAATGGTATTTATTATGGTCCAATTCTCCTCCCACTAACCTAGCTAATGTTACTCTTTTCTTCTGTCTATATAAGGAATAGAATAGACAAAGCAATATATACAACAATCATTTTCTTTGCTTTGTTTCTCCAAAAAAAAAAAAAAAAAATTCTCTTGTCTTCATTGAATTTTATTACAATACAAAAGAGTAGTACAATTTTTAAACTTGAGTGCAATTAAGCTCAATTCGTTGTGCAAGTGAATTGATAATATAGAAAAGACTGTTTTATCCTAGAGGTGGTGGTGAAAGCTACGAGTTGCTTTGCACCATTGAGCAGATCGCCGAAACGTCTTTAAGAGAGTGACTTTTGTACGTGACTCAACCATTAGTTGTCCAACACCACCTGATACCCATGCCATTATATGTTGACGTTGTATGCGAGTTTGTTGCCAACATGATTCCAAAGATAAAAGGCAGAATCGATGACAGCATGGCACCATCATGGACATTGTACCCATCCTTTGTCACTATTCTTCCATGTTGATTCTTGAGTAATGTTATGATTATACCGACCATTGATGGTATCGTCAACCAAAACCATTTGAGTAAAGCTCAAAGAATACAACATATTTATTCATGCAATGTTGATACCGAAAGACATCAACATTCACAAAGTTATCAAGGTAGATGCCTTATTTGATGATGCCTTATCATAACAATGACGTGTATAATAATTACTCATGTTGAAGCAACACTAAGGCTTTGCCATACAATGTCGAAGCTAATGTTATGCCACATCATAAATGTAAAAGATTGATGATCCCGACTCCAAACTCTCATGCCGGTATGAGACAATGGAGGGAGCAGGCTAATTTTTCATTGTCTTAAAATTTTCACTTTGTAAACCTAAATCAAATTAGGGTTTTAGAGCCTATTGTAATCTCTTGAGTTTTACAAATAAGGATGTGCACAATTGACCTTGCATAGCATACTTCGACTAGAATAAAGCATACTTGATCTAGATATTCACATGACATCCATGACTTGGATATTGCATATAATTTTATGTACTTATGACTTAAGCATGAACTCAAGACTTCTATTGTAACAACCCAGATTTTGGAACCAATTTAAAATTTTATTTTTAATTGGTTTAATGGATTTTAAGAATTTAAAATGATTTATTTTGAGAATTAAAGATTTAAATTTTATTTAAATTGAAGCCAGAACGTATAAATTTAAATTTTAATTAAAACAAAATTGAAATGGTGCAGTAGTTTGAAAATTCGATTTTTAGTTTCAAATGAATGTACAGAATTCAATATAAATCAGAATTCAATAAAACAAGAAGCGCTAGAATCTATTTGATTGTATCTTTCTAATGAATGTGAAAATTTTAGATTTTGTTTTATAAATTGTAAGTTATGTCAAGTTTAAAATTTAAAATAGTCGCTATGGAATTTGATTAATATTTTAATATATTTAAGCCCTTAAAAATAGCCATTTTGCAAACGACCTCCGATTTCGACGAAACCACTTTTGTTGGATCTAGAACGTAAAATTATTATTAAATTTAAAATTTCAAGTCATTTGGACTTAGTATATAAGCGTGCGTTTTCAATTTCGGTTTGAATTTAATAGGCTAATAAAAAGGCCATTTTTCAAACAGTCTCTAAATTCGATGAAACTAATTTTTTTTGGGACCGTATCATCAAAATATAGCTAGATTTCAAAATTCATAATTTTTGGAATCAGTATGTGGCCCCGATAAATTAAAATGTACGTTCATATTCAATATTGACCATTATATTAATTTATATATTAATTTTGAGAAAAACTAAAAGAAACAGTCGAATTGGCTTACGAAACATATTCCACTGTGTTCGAGATGGGGGTATTTAGCTAGGGATGACAGTCGTTAGGTTTGATTTGGAGTTCTGATTGATAAACATGTTTTTTTGGAATTAAATAATAATATAAATATATAATATATATATATTCATTGAACTCCATCTCTCCCTCATAAATAAACCGCTGGCCCTAATTCATCGAGGGCAGAAATCACTCGGAAATTCAAGCTCCAATTTCTTTCAATCCACCAAACAATTCAAGAAATTTATAAAGGGAAAATTGTAGTGCTCATTCAGCTCTTCAAATCCATACCCATATGATAAGTTTTAGCGAAGTAATTTGATCGGAATCTCGCCTCAAAGAGGCCCAGTTCGAAGGCGTTTTCCCAGCGCCTGGGACCACGAGTTGAACCAAACTCGAGACGCAGGGAGGCGATGGAAAGGCGGCTCGAGGGGCCGGGGTTGATCGTCGTCCTGCACGACGAGGAGCAGCGGCTTTGAACCCTAGGTTTGAACGATGGATTACGGGGACGTCGTTTTATCTGGAGCAGTTAACAAAGGGGAAGTAGATTATTAATGTAATTAAGGAAATTAATTATGTAATTCAATGTATAAAATGTTGTATCTTTTTCATACGAGATCGAAATCCGACGATTTCAGTTGCCTTGCGATCGTGACAACAAGCACTACAACATGGAATTGACCAGGACAGAAAAGGAGCAAGTTGGATTTTTAGCTAAATTAAACGCCTGTTTAATTTAGTTTAAAAATAAATTCTATAAATAAAGACTGACGGAGTGGAAATCAAAGTGAGAACTCTCTCACTCAATTTTTTATACAGTTATTTATTTTATACTGATTACACAGATTGCCAGTGTTGATTTTTATCAGTTTTGATTATCACAAATTTGTATACGGTGCCTGTTAGCCCACCTGACTGTTGTTTGAAAACCCATGGATGATTTGATTGACTGCATTGTGTTTTGATTGTGATTTTGAACATAGAAAAAAATAAAAATAAAAATGTTAATATTAATATTAATGTGGTAGTTGAAATTAAATTATAAATATCAATTTATAATTTAAACAGTGAAAACTGGTTAATTTGAAAAATAATTTGAATCAAACTAGAATTGGTTAAATCTGTTAACCAGTGGTTAACTTGAATTCATTGTAGTTGGTTGAAACCCCACATGGGTCTGGGGATGATAATTAATTCACATCTCCCTTGGATTTGACTCTCTGTCAGCCGATTGATTGACAGACTGTTATAAGCGTTATTTAATTATTTTGAAAGGAAGTAAAAAAAATTATTAACAATGGAACAATTACAATATAGCTTTGTACAAATTTCTAACCAGACAACAGCCAAAATAGAGAAAAAAAAACACTAACATGTATATAATGAACTCAGAAAAAACTTTACAAAGACTGTCATCAACTATATCCTCTAGCAAATGTCACTACACATAAATGCTCGCCACCTCAAGAACTCAATCCACTTGCAATCTTCTCAGAAATTTCCTATATATCACATTAAAAAGCTCATTTGCATTCAAAGGTGAATTGCCAAAGATTCTTCTATTCCTCTTCGTCCAGATTTCAGGTAAGAATAGTTTTAAAATCTTCAAAATCACTGCACTCTTCTTTGATTTCCATCTAGTAGCTTTGAACACGTTGAACAATTCAATTCTGCTAACTCTTGAAGGTCTGTAATAATTTCATGCAGCTAATAAACGACTCCACACCAGGAAAACAAATGAACACTCAAAAAATAAGTGTGTGTTATTTTTAGGAGCAGATCCACAAAGAATACACTTATTATCTGAAATGATTCCCAAAGTGTATAACTTCTCCTTTGTATTTAGTGCATTAGACATAACCTTCCACAAGAAAAAATTCACCTTAGTTGATGATTTCATACTCCAAATTCTAGCATGCTAGGGGAAGATTGGCTTTTCTCCCTTCAAGACACCATATACATGCTTAATAGTATGCTTAATAGTTCACTGGAAACCATATAGCTCTCCTTAATTTCATTCTGTAACCTCCTAACCATCACTAAACTATTATATGGTAGAATCAGCTCACCATCCTGAACATAATCCTCAACTACTGCAGATTCAGGGATACCACAACTCCTTGTTATACCATACTCAACTATATTACTTAAAATAATTCCCCTACCAGCTCATGGAGAACTCCAGAATGATAATCATTTAATTCTATTAGCATTACATTGGATTATTGGTAAAAACGTACCTCTCAATCTCAAAATATGTCTCCATCTCCAATTACAGTTTTGAGGAATTGTCATATTCCAGAAATCTTTTTTTTCCAATCAAATTAACTTCACAAATTTGGTCCAGAGACTACCATCATCAGCAATCAACTTATTAATATAAACGGATATGGTAGCTTTGTTCTAAAGTAATAAATTTGTAATGCCTAACCCCCCATTTATCTTATCATCATACAGCTTAGAGAATGAAATTGGAATCAACTTCTTTGCAAAAGGATCTACATGCCAAAGGAATTTGTTCATAGTACCGATGACCAAGTTTATAAGCTTCACTAGCAGAATGCATGCGATGTATATTAATTATTTAATTATTTAATGCTTATACAGTTGTAAATTGCACTTTGGTTGTGAATGGAATGTTAATAGTTGTTTACCATCATTCTTGAATACATGCGATGTATGGAATCCATATAAATAAAATATGGTAATTGATTGAGTCTGATTCCAATTCAGAAAAATATTTTAAATTAATATTCAGTGGAAAAATCAAAATATGATTTGGATGTCCGATTTTGGCTAAGCACAAAATTATTGAAATATATGAAGCCGAGTTAAGTAGGTAAACACCATTTTAAGTCGAACGGGATTTTTTGTCGATTTTATTTATTTTATAATGAATATAAAATAGATTTGATTTTAAAATCTGATATTTTGAAAATACTATCATTTTAATATTAAAATGATGTGGAATATTCAATTTTGATTTAAAATTGAAATTGAGGTTGAAGTCATTCTAAAATGAATTTGTAAAATATGTTATAAAAAGGAAAATCGACGAAATATAATATATATTTAAATTGCTTGAATAGAACGCGCCGCGCAGCGACCGTCCGCGAATTTCAACCATTAACTTCAAATTGGCATATCGGGAGATCCGACCGTCGGATTATCCTAAAACCAGAACCTTACGTTCGTATCCAAAAGAGCTTTCGAATGATAATAAGAGATTTGAAATCTAGCAGTTAGATTTTACGATATGTCCAAATCAGTTTTGGAAAAGGTCACTATGAATGCAGTTCGGTGGCCGATATTGGAAATTGACTGTAAGGGCCTTAATAAAATTATTAAAAATATGAATAAATTATGTGAAATTATAATAAATTATTTGAAATGATTTTGGATGGAAAAATCGATGTTTGTAAAGATATAAGATATTTTATCAGAATAAGTTGTTTATCAACTTTAGTAAAGAACTGAAAGAAATTATAATGGTTTTAATATAACTAGAATTTTCCAACGTATGAATTGGAAAGGATTTGAATGGAAATAATCTTCGGAACATTTCGAAATTGGATTCCGTAATTATACGGATATCGTGGAGGAATTTGGAAGATATAGATATCGTTATTCCCAATACGATATTTGTTGGTTTCAGAATTTGATATTGAATATAAGCCGATATTGTTTCTATTCAGAGCCTTGTATTTAATATCAAATTGGATTTTGGGTTTGTCGTGAATCGTGTCTTCAATAACACTGTTCTTAAACCCTGTTGAGAAAAGAATAAATCTTTTAAACAAGATTTAATGAAGTTTTCCAATTAATAAATATAACTAGAATTAAATGGTTATGGATTTTGGGTTGATTGTGAAAATGTTTTAAACAACATTAGTTCTTAAACCTGATTAACAGTGAAGCTGAGATTTGGAATTTATATATATTTATTCCAAGATTTAATGGAAATTTTCCAAAGAAAAGTATTCCAATTTAATAAAAGAAATTGGAACTGAAAGGAATTCGATTTATTAATAATCTAGATGAGCTTCTGTGAAGGAAGACCATTACAATTTATGGAATTTAAAAGGCCTTGACGTTATTCCGTTTATAGTATTAGTACGATACAGAAATTTATATCGATTATATATTGTTATGAATTCTGTGAAAGTTTCATTTTAATGGAAGAGAATTTTGGGTTTATCGTGAATAATGTTTTAAACGACATTTGTTTTTTAACCCAAGTAAAAGCAGGATTTATTTCCTAAAATTTGAATAATCATTAAGTAATGATTTTTTAGATTAAAACTGAACTAGAGTTTTAATGAATCTTTAAGTAGATTAAAATGAGAATGAAGTAATTAAATTTATCAAATTCATGAAATGATCGAGAATAGAGTATCACTAGTTTTACTCCAGGCGATAGTTAAATCTTTAATTAGATTTGAACGTGAAATGGTAATTAAATTTACTTATAACACCGTGGGTGTTAGATATAGAGTACTACCAGTTTTGCTCCATATGATGAATAAGATGGGATTGGGATTAATAAATAAATGATTACTTCGGTAGGGTACATTAATCCCGACTAGTTTTATAAACCTTAGAATTGTTAAACGATAAAATAAAATCTTTTGAAATTGATATCCAAAGGAAGATTAAAGAATAAGTTTAAAAAATTAGCTTTGATAAAATTAACGGGGACCTTTCCCTAAAGATGTGAATATTTGAATAAAAAATATATTATGAATTGGAATGAGGAGTATGATGTATTTTTATAGCACTTGATTATTGGTTATTAAATATGCGAGTTATTTGAAAAGACCGGGTTTGTCCCATTCAGAATAACTGATACGACGATTAAAAGTCGAAGATGAAGACGATGGTTGAAGACCGGAGATCTTCACATCGTATGGATGATTACTGATGTCTTAATTGGGTTGTACACTCAAGACAAGGTAATAAGTGGTAATCGTCTGGACGTACTTGGAGATCGATGAGATATGCGAGGACCACTCTCCTGTATTGGACATATGGGACGAGGAACAGGATGCCTCCGGTTTCGTTCAGAAGAAGAACGGACTTGCAAATGGATGGTATGTCTAACATTGTTTTCCTTTATACTGTATTCATTGATCTCTGCTAAAATATATCTGTTTGGTGGCGGAGAATTTATTCTCTTTCTTAACACCCTTCTCTGAGACGTACGAGCTTAGAGGTTATATATTGGAGGAAATCAATGGTATGGTATGGATTAACAATGTGGCATACTAAGATGCAAATGATCAAGGCTTTTGTTGAAAAGCAGAGTCTTGTGGATGATGATCAAAGCACGACTTTAATTAGCATAGCTTTGTGTATAGCGTTAATTCGCGAGTCTCACACCCGGTATGAGTCAAAAACGGGATAGTGACCATAGGGAGAACTTGCGTTTCTTTCTAGCTGGAAGTGGTGTCATGGTATGGAGCCCAGACATTTTTATTTATGTGGATGATGGATTGCAAGGTGCCTCGGATATAGGGTTATATGCTCATAGGGTCAACATACTGACCTGTTTGGAGGTCTGATAACCCGAAAACGTATTGTTCAAGAATAATTAATCCACTAAAGTAAGTGTGGACCGGCCCTACCGCATCCCAGGGTTCGCCAGTGTCCGAGTCCTAAAGCATTTGCTAGAGTGTCACGAATCGGAGAGGAGCCATCCCTTGCCTCGACTCGTAGATGGAACCCAATTTCCAATACGACACTTTTCGTTTTAGTTGTAAACCTATATGGCGACATAGTAGGATGGGGTACAAGCCGTCTATGATTGATACATTTATATTTGAAGTTGATTTATTCATTTATAGTAGTAATAAAAGATAAATTTCGCGTTCCAAGAATATTTGGCCATTATAAGGTAAAACTCTATCATTTGGTTTGTGTTGCATTGTATAATGGGACCTAAGTCTTATAATGACTTCATTTTTCCTTTTAGCATTGCGTTGTTGGTTTTATGGTATTCTTGGGAAAAAACCCATCCTGTGTTATAAGGCGTGGTCCCTTGATTTACCCAACTTTAAAATAAAGTCAATAACTGTTTTAGTTCTCACACCAGCCCCATGACTGACTCGGAGTTTATTGTTTCTACCTAAAATCTGGGTGCCTATATTTTCCACACGGGAAACTAGTAGTTTTGGTTTTCGCAAATATTTCTTTCCACAGGATCCTGGTTTACAGCTTGAGCTATATTCCGAAAGCTTTGTATCCGTGTATTTCCTTCAGTTGTGTTAGTTGATGTATTTCCGTTGTACATTGTATTTATACATTGTATATTTGTAATGTAATTTAAATCTCTGATATTTTTCCGTTGTACAATACTTATTCATACTCTGATATATTCTTGTACTCAGATGCAAATTGTTGTAATAGCAATGAAATGTTCTCGTGTTTGTGTTCTGATGCGTCGTGTTCTCAAAGCAATCTGGGCTCCTTCATCTCTTCGGGGTTCGGGGAAGTCTATGTCGTTTCATTGTGGTATCAGTCCTTTGGTTTACATAGCTCGAGAACAAGACACATTACAACCAAATGAAAGAATTCATCAAAGATAGGATTAACAATATCCTATAAGAATAACTCGTTAGAGATGGGGTTAGTGATACCCTAGAATGAGTTGGAAGAGTGTTATTTACTAAAAATGAGTTTTGTTTTGAAAATTTTATCTTATTACAAACATCTAAATATTTTATTTTATATCAAATTTGGACTATCGATTGTATGAAGATCGTGAATATACGCGTAATTAATGTGTATTTGAAGTCTCAAATATACTGGGAAGATGTAGAATCACACTCTAGTCGCCCGGAGATGATTTTGATGATAGCGATCGCATCAGTATTTATGTTCAAGTTTCGAAAGTAGGATATCTATATTATTCCAATTGACTGGTGTGAGAACCAAAACGTAGTTAGAATTTATTGTTTGTGATTTGACGCTGAAAATATGATTTTTGGTTACATAAAGTTATATATTTGAAAAAGCTAGTCAATTAATTGATTGTTGGATGTGATGTGTGATTATTAATCCAACTAATAAAAATATTGGAATGATAAAACTAATATGAAAATGAAAGGTAGATTAAGCCAAATCAAATCAAATATTGAACTAAATTGAAAATTGATTGGAATTGCATGCATGTACATATATATGAGTGAACAGTTCATAGTATGGAAGCTAAGAAGAGGAATAAAATTGTATGCCCGATAAATAGGTACATGTTTACTATATTGATTGGGTTTGATTGATTTTATGAGCCGATTAGCGAGCCGCTTGGTTTTTTCTTTTTATTTTTGATTGATGAGGGCCCTGTGAGGCAAGTTGTGGTTTTACCGATCAGCCCGTACAAAGGAGGTTATGGCTAATTTTTTCGAAAATTTAAGGCGTTAGCCAAATTTTTGAGAAATTAAAAAGTTCTTAGAAACAGAAAAGTTGAAGAACTTGAGTCAAGCAAAGGTTGAGTTGATTAAGTAAACAACCTTCGATTCTATTTTCCTTTTCTAGGATGAAAAGATTTTAAGTGGGGGAGATTGTAACAACCCAGATTTTGGAATAAATTTAAAATTTTATTTTTAATTGATTTAACGGATTTTAAGAATTCAAAATGATCTATTTTGAGAATTAACAATTTAAAATTTATTTAAATCGAAGTTAGAACGTATAAGTTTAAATTTAAATTAAAGCGAAATCGAAATGGCGTGGTAGTTTGAGAATTCGATTTTTAATTTCAAATGAATGTACATAATTCGGTATAAATCAGAATTCAATAAAACAAGAAACGTTAGAATCTATTTGGTTATATCTTTCTAATGAATGTGAAAAAATTAGATTTCGTTTTATAAATTATAAGTTATGTCCAGTTTAAAATTTAAAATAGTTGCTATGGAATTTTATAAATATTTTAATATATTTAAGCTCTTAAAAATAGCTATTTTGCAAGCGACCTCCATTTTCGACGAAACCACTTTTGTCGGATCTGAAACGTCAAATTATTGTTAAGTTTAAAATTTCAAGTCATTTGGACTTAAATGTCAAATTATTGTTAAGTTTAAAATTTCAAGTCATTTGGACTTAGTATGTGAGCGTAGTAAATTTAAACACGTTTCAGTTTTAGTTTGAATTTAATAAGCTAATAAAAAGATCATTTCTCAAACGGTCTCCAAATTCGATGAAACTAATTTTATTAGGACAGTATCATCAAAATAAAGCTAGATTTCAAAATTCATAATTTTTGGAGTCAGTATGTGGCTCTGGTAAATTAAAATGTACTTCAAACTTAATATTGAACGTTATATTAATCATTTATATTTTAATTTTGAGAAAAGTTAATCGAAACAGTCGAATTGGCATACGAAACATATTCCATTGTGTTCAGAATGGGGGTATTTGGCTAGGAACAACAGTCATTGGGTTTGATTTGGAATTCGGATTGATAAACGTGTATTTTTGGAATTAAATAATAATATAAATATAATATATATAGTCATTGAATTAAATCTCTCCCTCATAAATGCACCGCCGGCCCTAATTCATCGAGGGTGGAAATCGCTCAGAAATTCAAGCTCCGATTTCTTTCAATCCATGAAACAATTCAAGAAATCTATAAAGGGGAAATTGTAGTGCTCATTCAGCTCTTCAAATCCATACCCATATGATAAGTTTTAGCAAAGTAATTTGATCGGAATGTCGCCTCAAAGAGGCCCCATTCGAAGGCGTTTTCCCAGCGCCTGGGACCACCGAGTTGCCCCAAACTTGAGGTGCAGGGAGGCGATGGAAAGGCGGCTCAAGGGGCGGGGGTTAATCGTCCACTACACCATATTAGCCAATTTGGCACACCAGGATGTGGGCGTAAAATTGGGCTATACGGCATATCAAATTTGGCAGTGCTCAAATCCGTATCAAACTAAGTTTTGCGATCCACAACACCCCAAACGCCCTTAATATGACCATCCATCAACGAAGTCCCAGATTAGTTCATTTGATGCGGCTTTGGACCGTATGAAATTCGTATCAAATTCCCCCCCCCCCCCCGGTACCTGTACATAGGCACGATCAAGTTTTGCCTTATCAAAACTTTCGACTGAATAATCCCTCTTTTTATTTTGCAATGGCGACCACTGAATACCCAAATTAGGGTTTTGGTACTCGGCCGAATTCCTTTGTCAATAATCGATACACTGCAGTCCATGAGTTATCATCATCTCACGATGCCTTTAGCTGACCGGCGAAGCCTCAGTCCACCGCTGTTCATCCTTCTCGTCGCCTCTGGAAGTGAGTACTAGATCACCGTTAAATTTAAATATGAATTGGGTTTAATTTGAATTCGAATTGGTTTAAATTAGGTTTAATATGCTACTATTGTGTTTAAATTGGGTATTATCCTCAGTATTATAGTGCAGCAGTGTATTTGCTATCATTTACTTGTGCTGTATTTGTCTACCTTGAATTCAGATACTTTTGATTGTGCTGCCCTTCTCATTTGTGTGTATTATTGCACCGTGTACACTGATCCTTATAACTGATCTGAAGTGCATGTGTATGATTTGATTTGAGAACTAAAGCATACTAGTTCTGTTGACTGAGCTGCATGTATCCGGTGATGGATGCATGAATGAAAATAGAATGGCATTTATAGGTTGAGATTTAGTCAATTTGTTTGGTGTGTCACGTGTGTCACACTGCGTGTGAGTAAAGGCGTAAAACTGCTTTTCCATTTATGACTTGCTACATTGAACCAAGTTGCTTTGTGCTCATGTAACAAATCATTTTTGTTAGTCAACTTACATGCAAAAATAGAAGCTGGCTATTAAGATAACATGTGTGTGCAGCATGCAGCCTCCGTCATTTGGATGAAGCTAATAAGCATGGATGTGAGTTTGTTGATCTAAACTTCAGGTAATATCTCGCTTTTTCTATGAAAATTTATGTGTTATGGTATAGATACATGAAAATTTATGTGCAAAAATACTTCATTTGATATCTATAACCTTTGCGGCGAGATCAGTTCGGCCACAAGATTTTGCAAGTGCACGTTTTATTGCTGCAAACATGGCCTGAGTCCATTTTTGAGTGTCCATAACTCTTTCATATCAAGTCGGAATTCATTAATTCTTTTATCCTCAAAGTCGTAACCAGAAGCGATTTTAGATCACGTCAAAACTAGAGTATGAGTCCATGTTTGAAGCTCTGAATAGGGCTGGTTAAGGGCGACCACTCGTAGAACTTGCTAATGCAATGTTATATCTACATTGCAGCCAAGTGACAATAATAAGAATTATAATAATGTGGACATATCCTATATATTGCTCTTTAATTAGGCTATAACAACTATCTTTAATCGAGACTCAGTCTCGACTGAACAAGTAAAAATGTTGTAGACTTGCAATATTCAGCTACTAATGAAAATAATAATGTGGACATATATCCTATCCTAAACTATGCGGTTTGCACTTTTTTACAGGTCTTTGTAGTGTACATGCTATATGCTATCCAAGATAACTTATTACCAGGCCTTGGATAGAATAGTGTGTTGATCTTCCTGAAGGGTTCCTACATGTCTTGGATAGAATGCAATATTTTGGTGGATGTTCATCTTGAAGGAAGCATTGATTCAACAAGCTCACGATGCCGGTCCGGGTATTTATCACAGCTTATTGTAATGTAACATTATGTATATTCTTTAGTGTAATGAAACAGCGTGTACTTATTTATTGTAATGTAATCAAATAGCATGTATCATTATATATTGTAATGTAATGAAATATTTCATACAAATGTTTCGTTTACTGTTACAATTGTGAACTAGTGTATCCTGTGTTATATATGCTTTGTGTTACAAATAATATGTGCTGCATTTTCTGCTTATATATATATATATATAAGATACGATTTTTAGCCGTATCTACATACACTTTAGATACGGCTAATAGCCGTATGTTAATCCATTGAGATACGGGTTAAAGCCGTATCTAATAATTTAACACGCCGCTTTTTGATACGGCTATTTACCGTGCCCAACAGCTTTAGATACGGCTAAAAACACAGCCTAATCAGCATATATGGTGTAGTGGTCGTCCGGCGCGACAAAGAGCAGGCGGTTTTGAACCCTAGGTTTGAACGATGGGTTACGGGGACGTTGTTTTATCTGGAGCAGTTAACAAAGGGGAAGGAGATTATTGATGTAATTAAGGGTTTATTAATTATTTAATTATGTAATGCAAGGTATAAAATGTCATATCTTTTTCATAAGAGATCGAAATCTGATGATTTTAGTTGCGTTGCGATCGTGATGACAAACACTAAAACATGGAACTAACCAGGACAGAAAAGGAGCAAGTTGGATTTTTAGCTAAATTAAACACCTGTTTAATTTAGTTTAAAAATAAATTCTGTAAATAAAGACTGACGGAGTGGAAATCAAATGAGAACTCTCTCACTCAATTTTTTGTACAGTTATTTGTTTTATAACTGATTACACACATTGCCAATGTTGATTTTATCAGTTTTAATTATCACAAATTTATACATGGTGCCTGTTAGCTCACCTGACTGTTGTTTGAAAACCCATGGATAATTTGATTGACTACAATGTGTTTTGATTGTGATTTTGAACATAGAAAAAAATAAAAACAAAAATGTTAATATTAATGTGGTAGTTGAAATTAAATTATAAATATCCATTTATAATTTAAACAGTGAAAATTGGTTAATTAGAAAAATAATTCGAATCAAATTAGAATTGGTCAAATCTATTAACCAATGATGTGATGACAACCCGAATTCTGACAGACCGATTTTTTTTCTTCAAAAACTTCCATCTACCAAAACTCGAATTGAGTTGCTCTGGTATCCTGCAGAAAAGACAGAGACATGAAATATGTCAGAGCTCAGAAAATATCTCACAGCGGAATGGATAAAATATAATATAATCAAAATACAGCCTTACCTTATTAATAATACTGTCTAACCTGTATCCAAGGCTATCATGTCCCTTCCACAAATCTAACCTGCGAGTATGTTATAAGGAGGGGGTCAGAACACAAGTTCTGGTGATTGGATTTAAACTATACACTTTGGATAATCCTACATATACCGTTCAATCATATTTTCTTATTTATTAGGTTACTTGGGTTACCAACACTCAAGGCTTACACACATGTCGTACCCATTTACTTCCCAGTGGATTAACCTAATATAGTACATATGTAGCTACTCCCAATATTAAGGTACACCCCATGGTACCCCACTCGCACCACTGTAACATTATCGAAATATACGCAGTCCCTCATCCTACGATGTAGTGACGTATGGATCTCTATATAACAATGTTATGTTTCGCATATATCTGTCATTACTATGCTACACAAATGTACGGACTGCTACCTTCGATCGAATTAGAATTCATACAAAGTAATGCCCTCAAGTCTATGATACACCACCCAGAGCCAACATGCATGTATCTAGACTGTCCACCATACGTATCTTCAATTGTAGCTCAATGCCTCAGTCGCACGTCCTCTAATGTGCACTGAGTTCCATGGCAGAGCGATACAAGAAACACGGAACTCGGTTGGGAGCTTTTCCATACCTGTGTAGGCCCGCCTTTAAGAGCCTCAAAATACAGATATCTCTAGGGTCTGTTTCCACGGTGGATATGGCCCTACCTCGACCCCTCCCTTAATTAGTAAAAACTACAAGAGCTAAGCGACTGCCCCTACGCAAATAATCTAAACGTCCATGTGGCGTCTCCCCTCAACCCCTTACCCCGATAGTGAAGGGTGAATGGTATCTTGGGTTTAGCTCTAGTCTTTTTGGATCCCACTGGCAGCCGATGACAGGTATCCGACGATCTACTATCCTTATTGGTCGTGACCCTCTGCCTTCCCGGTTGAGGCAACCGCCGAATCATCCTGGTGTCGCCGCGTTACAGCATTCTGATTGCATAGCTACTTCTGCAGTCAAGGCCCACCCACCTAGTAGTTATGCGCAGACCCAACCTCTGCGAGCACAGCCTAAAACATCTGTCACTGCACAGAGGACTACTAGGAGCACCTTACGTATCTTAGGAATCTGCGTGCTTCCCCTTCCAGTCCTTTGGAGCCGTCAGAACAATCAGATGAATGTACGCTCCCTTTGTGCCTTATAACATCATGATGATGTACCCCGTTGGGTTATTCACCCTCAAACTGCGGGCTGGTCTAAGAGCCTCAATTTAATATGTTGTTAGACCCTATGTCTAAACATTCTTTTACGCACTTGCCTCACCTCATCAGGTTTCCAGTTAACTTGGTTATTCCAATTCATATTGAATTCTTAATCAAGTTACCAAGTTCTTCTTGCCTATTAATTTCAGTCATATAACTTAACCCATTAAATTTATTAATAAGCCCACAACATGTTATTCTCTAGAGTGTGGCCCAAGGTTTGTAATCCACAATCTCTTTTATATTCCTGTTTGATTTCACAATAAAATGTTCTACTTAATATGTTATTAAGTATCTATTAGTTCACATGTTTTCCAATCAACACGTCACTTACCACTTATGGTTAAATACAACTTATTTCATTTCATAAGTTTTCCTCATTCTTCTTATTTAATTATAATTCCATTTCCATCGTCTTCACAACTTATCGTTGTTTACTTATTAACTTAGTTCTATTAACTAAGGCCCATTAATAAGTTCCTCTACCCATTTATTATAACCTATGTTATAATTTCTTCTTGTCCCTAGGACAAGTCTAAACATGCTATTCTTATCAGCGAGTTTCAGACCTCCAAGTTTACGGATTACTTAATATATAATTAAGTATAATATATTTTCCCCCTTTTCTTAACTGGTTTTAGGTTTTCCCCTTTTTACTGATTACTCAATTTACAATTAAGTGTCCCTTCTCTCATTTCGCCAGTTATCCCATTTCCTTAATAGTTTATTATAACCTAAGTTATAATCTTTACATTGTCCCTTGGACAAGTCCACCTATTATACAACACTTTCATTAATGTTATTTATTTATAATAGGTGATTATCGTTCCCCTTTAAAACCACGTACTGTTGTAAGCTATTATTCTTGACTTACTGTAATATATATTCCTTATTCTATTTAAGAAAAATAATTAATGCAACTTATCAGTTTGATAGAAGGAATCAGTGATTTATTTTCATAACGTATTCTCATCTAAATTCGTGGTAGTAAGTAATTTCTTTACTTTTCTTAATTTATTTACTATGGCTTACTTGCAACCACGTTCTCAAGAATAGGTCATTTAGGGAAATACATCACTTTTCCTTCGTATCACACTAACTCAGTTCATTACATTCCTTCCTTTCTTATTTTCTGAGTTAGACATTCAATTACCATCATTGTCATTTATTCATATCTTTTTATATACATATATTTATATATATGTACATACATATGCCTAGACCTCTCACATTAAGCCTACGCTTGTGGACGCTGGACTTGTTGGGCGGGTCCGGGCAGACTTCTTCCACAAGTCAACTTAACCTCGTGCCTTAGCACCATTTTTAGTTATTCACTTAGACCTCTCACATTAGATTTACCACTTGTGAATGCTGGATATGCCGGGCGGGGCTGGGCAGACTTCTATCATAAGTGCAATCTAACCTCGTGTCTAATACGTTACAGTTTCAAATTATTGTGTATTTAGGCATGTTCATATTCTAAAAGTTATCCCTTTTTCCATGTAAATTTTTGGCATATTATCTTCTTCATATGTTTACTATAATCCAATTTACATGTCGTCAAGTTATGCCTATATTTTGGCGTATGTCCCTTTTAACATGTATTTAATTCTAATTTTTGACGTGTAAGCATTTAATCAGGTAATTATTCAAACCTAGCAAGTTACATGTCAATTACTCAATAATATGTCATAAGTAAATCATGTAGTTACAATCAGTGAATTGGCTATTCATATCTTAACAAGTTTATTTTTCCAACATGTAAACATTCAATATTTTAGCCAATTCAACATAGGAATTTCCTGACATATTCATATTAACATTTCAACTTGTTACAACAGTAATTTATAATAAATCTGGCAATTTCACAATTAATAAAAAGGGGAATACTAAACTATTATGCGCCATTATCTAAAATAATATGGCTTAAATCCACTCACCTTTTATGCTTTCCCCAATTCTGGATCTGACCCAGTTTTAACATCCATGGTTTTTTTCCCCTTTAATTTGATTTAAAACCTAATAAACGTGGATCAGTTATTTTCACTAAAAGAGAAGGAAATGAAAGAGTAAGATTTTGAATGGATTTGATCTAGAATTTTACCTTGCTTTTCATGAATCTGAACAATCTTTTATTATTGTCAATTATCTCTTCCAGATCTTGTATTTTAAAATCTTCTTATTAATAATCTAACTTTTCTGAATAGATTTGAGGAGAGGAAGAGAGTAATGGCAAGCTTCAGCATAGCTTTAGAATTATGAGTTTTAGGGTTAGCTATAGGGCCTTATTTATAGGTGCTCAAGACCTTATCGTACATGCAGCGCTGAGTCAACACTGAACCCGGTTAAGAAAATATTCCAGGTTCGCAGATGAATCTAGCTGGATCTTATCGTACATGCAGTGCCGAGTCAGCATTGGGTCCTGCAAGCTGTTTTGGCGCAGAAATTTGATTTTTGAATGTTTGAATTTATTTAGCTTTTATATTCACATGTTATCTTCTTATGCGTATACAATTCTTATAACAACCATTTTACGCGTATATATATGCACAATTTTTGTTTTGTTCTCAAAATTTAAATGGTGTTGCACCATTATTTGATTCTTGCTTTATTTCATTGATTGCAGCCTTATCTTGAATTTTATCTCTTGTATACATACATACATACATATATATATATTTGAAAATGGGTACGCTTTATTAACTTCAAAGAAAATTAGCATTCTAACCTAAATTACAAAATGAAACAAACATAATCTAAATACAATACAACCCATGATGAGGTAAGAACTTCCTGCTACAAGTGCCTTCTGCACTTCAAAACCCGATCTTCACGTTCCTTGCATAGTTACAACTCTGTCGGACGTAATTAGCCTTATTCATGTAGAATTCTATATGTAAAAACAATCCTTAAATTGGTGATAGTTTGGAGGAAATCAGTTGCCTTGTGAAAAACGATAAGAAAACATTGAATCAAGACTGCACAGTTTTTATTGAATATGTATCATCTATTTCTGTACTGTCCTTGTATCAAAATGGTAACCCCACGATCTAGCTCCAACTACTTTTGAAAGTACTGTCCAGTTGATATTTTGATGCTTCCAAACGTAAACCATTCTTTTAACATGCACTCCTAACAAAAAACGGATCTTAAACTAATGTCAAGACTGCTTATCAAAAACTTAAAATTGGCACGCAAGCCTTCAATAGCAGTTTGTAAACGGCCTTAGACCTGATTGTGCTGTTAGCCAAAACAGGTTCATATTGGTGATACATCAAATTATCAAGAAATCATAGTAAATTCATATAAGCATTAACATCCAGTCACGTGGTGGCACTAACAACAAAACTATGTTTCCTCAGCTTATAGTGTCAGTGTTTATAGGTTGAAAGTCGTAAAAACTTCATTGGTACGGATTGACGTTTCCTTGTAACGCTAAGAAAAAAATATTTGTTTTGCCTCCCAATTTTCATTTCCCCTCATAAGTTAGAAAAACATTCCAGCCCCGTATTCATTTCCCCTTCCTCAGCTTCCATTTTCCCAAATGTCAATTTCGATTTTCATCCCTTCATCCTCCATGTAGATTTGGCTTAGCTCGGAAATATCCTTTTCCTCTTGGATTTCCGTATCGGAGGTTGCTTCGGCCTATCTTAGAGTTAGCTTCCTTCTCCTTTTGCCCTATCTTCGATTTGGCTTCCTTCGGTGGAGCATAGAAACTTTGGTGAGCGCTTTTACTCTTATTTTCATTTGGATTTTGAATCATTGCTTATTATTAAATCTAAGTTCAAAGACACCCTATATTTTCACAAACTTATTTCTGACAGTGCAAAAATTAAAAATCTGATAATGATCTTAGATTTCAATAATGTCTAAGAGAACTGCATTTATAAATGATTCTTGCCTCTATTTCTACCGTAATACATTTTGGGTGAGTTGTAGTGTTTTTAATTTATTTCATACGGTGGTTAAACAGTTATATATCACATTGTACATTTATTGATGCTCCATTATTTTGATAAAACACATTGTTTATGTGCATGAAGGGGGAATAGAATTCTGCGTGTATGAATTTTTGCCATCAGGAGTCAACAGGCTTTCCGCGGGCATGTAAATAATGTGTATTCTTCATGTATGCAATTATTTGAACTTGTTGTGTTGAACTGTATCTGGCTCTAATTTCAAACGCTTAGATTATAGCAATCTGTGTTTTATATTATAATTTATCTAAGAATGCAACAATTGGGAGAATATATGAGCATACGTCTTGCTAATTTCGTCCCTGGTTGAACGGTATTTTCTTCTACTTCAGTATCTACGGTCAATGTTTATTAAAATGTTTATGGTTTAAATTATACATGGTATGCAAATTTCTTCATCGCCAAATTGTACAAAAACATCTACTCTGAATGGGAACATTAAGTCTACATTTTAGTTAAATGTGTTTCAGCATCCAAACAACCGGTTGTTGCTTGAGTGTTAAAGAAAGCACAAACAAAATGATTGGTCCATGACTACGAAGAGCAAAACATAATGGAAACAACATTTTAGCTTTTCCAACACATCAAAGGACAATACAGTTTTTTTTTTTAAAGAAACCACAAATTTCCTGAAATTCCCAATATCAATAATACTATGACTTATGAATATGCAGGAAACTTGCTTTCACTCTAGAGTCTAGAAGCGAAGAATTGTACATTTAGCGAGTGCTCAGTGTTTGTATGAGTGTCAAGTTAACTTGTATAGTTTAAGTTTTCATGCATGCATATTTAATGTTTTAAATTTAGTTTTATTTGCGTGCCTAAATGGAATACTTGATCATTCCATAAATTTCAAAGTCATTTATATTTGCGTGGTTGTCTTCTTTTTTAATTATTGACACTCAATTCAGAATATCGCTCAATACTCAATAGAACTGGGAGAATGACCAAAATTTCAATGCAATTGCAATATGATCAAGTTTGGATATAAACACAACTACATTTAAAATGATTGCAACTGCATTGTCATTAAGTAGCATATGGGTGATAAGCCAGGGAGGATTGGGATTAAGTAGCGTGGTTGTGCAGTTTGTCGATGGGAATCAGTGTTTTAGAGGAGAGTCTAAATAGTGGTGATCAGTTTATGAGTAAGTCAGATGGAAATGTAGGGGAGCAGTCCAGACAGTGATGATTTTTTGAGATAGGTTTGCAAATGTGCTTGTTTGAGGTGGAGGATAAGTGATGGGTGTTTGTTGCAATGGTTGGTTAGGAAGTGTGGTTCGTTGGCAGAGGAGATGGAGATTACATGGAGGAGAATGGTTATTGCTAGAGTTTGATAGAAGATTGAGGGTTTGGTTGTGAAAGGCGACGTAGCAGTTCAGCGATAACAAACTTGAAATGAAGATCAGAAATGCAGACTTGAATAGAAATCAGAAATGAAATGTAGCAGTTCAGTCGTGGTTTAGGGGTGATGGTAGTAGTTTGACGGAGAATGAAATGAGGATCAGAAATGCTGAAATGAGATTAAATAGAAATCCAAACTTGATCATATTGCAATTGTTTGTTTTTTCCTTTTTAATGAATGCAACTGCATTGTTGTTTAAATTATCCAATAAGAAAAATGAATATGAACATGGTTTTAAACATTAGTATTGAAATAGTTTTATGTTGAACCAAATTTCCTTTTTTTCCCCTTTTTAGATTTATTAGTTAAACCCCTATATCCATAATCACCGCTGAAAATATACAAAAAAATGACTCGATCTTCATTTAAAATGAGCAACAGTTTGATCAATTCATAGCAGTCCTATAAAGAGTAACGAATAACATTACTTTTCAACATAATTAAATAGTTTGATTAATCATCTATTTTGATGTTTATATCAGGCAAAAGCCTTTTCATCCTACTTAAATGATAATCAAAGAATTAGGGACCATTATTAACAATAAACCTGAAATCTTTTTCCTGTTGAGGCTGCAACTGAAGGTGTTCGGAAAACATTGTTTTCCTATATATATGACCATGTTTAATTTATGTATAATTATGGAAATATAATTTTGTATCTTTATGTATCTACATATAAACGACGTATCACCAAACACATTTTTTTAATGCTTCAAAGTATAGTCACACATTTAAAGCTCACTCCAAAACATTATTCTTTTTGTAGACCATGTTTACTCCATGTATTAATGTTATAACACGTGTGAAATCGGTAGTGTGTAACTGGTAGTTTTATAAGTATTGAGGGATGGTCCTATAAGTCTTAGTGTCCACACTTACATACAAATTTCAATCACTTTATATGAATTTGTTAGAATAAGAATTTTATTTAAAAGCTACATATAATAGTTAAGTATTATTACCTCCGACATGGACTAATGAATTATCAGCAACAATATCTAGGTAAAATTAATACAAGTTAGTTTTGATTGGCTATGAAGTAATATTGAAAACAACTTGCTATTATGATCTTACGTGTGATTCTATGTGAGGTTGTGTGCAATGTCCTATGAACTGGCTTCGTGTAAATTTGTAAATATCCCCTGTACAAGATGTACAAAAAAGAGAAAAAACAATGCATAGTTGCTACAAAAAAATAGAAGAAAGAATTTACCTAGCATCATTGTAAAATAACAGCACACACGACAAAATAGATTGAAACAGAGTAACCATTAGTCACAATGAATAGCAACTAGTGACAATCGATCTTTTTCACCATGCCGTAGGAAATGTTTTCCTTCCGCTAGCTTCAGTTCAATCTATTAAGTAGGCTAAATCCATTCAATACAGGGGAGTAGCACCCTATAAACTTTACAGAACTATAATCAGTTACCGTTCTTGTAAATTTCAATATTAAAGCAGTAAAGACAAGAACTTCATCGTTATTATTGTTTCTAGCTTCAAACATTTTAAGCAGTAGTTCTTATGTAAGTTCTTAAAGGAAAAACTATATACTCAAACTACCTTTCTATAGTTGTTGCCTTTGATTAATACAATGGACTATATTTCTGTAAGTAAAAGATGCATTCATTTGTTTGGTAATTTTGTGTTAAAATTTTGTTTTATTTTTAATTAGCATTTATAGATTCATTTTCTGATAGACGATAAAGCATACTTCCAGGGTATAACTGGGTTAACAAATGCTATGCATGAAACACAGATGGTTCTTAATATGAGTTGGTATGAAAATTAGGCAACTCTTCAGTAAAATTTTTTTAGCAACTGTCAAGTAGAGTGGGAATATAAGGATAAGAAAATTACGTACACTAAGAAATTATTAAAAAACAACTGAAAATACAAACTTTATGTAGAAGTGGAAATATTAGGATAAGAAAATTACACTGAGATATTATTCAAAGGAAAGTCAAAAACAGGAACTTTATGGTAGTTCAACTGTTCAAGTTACAAGCACAGTTTTTTTCCAAGTTTAATGTATTATCCATATTTTGAACTTAGCAGAGAGTATGCTTCATTACTTTGCTTGCATACTATGCATGTTTTATGTCAGTTTATCATTTGAATTCATATTATCATGAACAAAACAATAATATCAAGTATATCATCATAGAGAACTGAGAAGCTGTATAAACTTTATGTATCATTGTACTCTTTACTTATTCATTATTCCAAACAATGTTTATCTTAAGAAGTACAAAAACATCTAAACTTGAATCGTATACCACGTGCAACACTTGCAAACTATAAAATACGTAGCAGAAAGACCAAAAAACTTTGGTAACAAAAATGTACAGATTAAACTGTGAATGGGAACTAAAGAAAACGATAAAACTATACCGGTGCTAAGAAAACTCAATTTCAATCCAAGCATACCAGACTTGATTTCACAATTGATTGTAAACAAAGATATGGACTTTATGATTTGCAGGAATGAATAAATAATGTCCTTTTTGATAGTGCATTTGATCATTTTATCTAGGAATGTAACTTTGAGAAAGAAAAAAAAATACTTTTTTTTTGGAGAATATAACAAGCAAAAATACATAATGAATGGCATACAGATTAAACTCCAATAGGATTATGATGGTTACATGCCAAAAAAAAATGAATGGCATACTCACAAATTTATGGAAATCATTGAATTAAAGCGATACAGCAAGCAAAATATGACCTTTTGGCCTAGAGATGGTTTCTGGATACCAGTGGATTGCTAAGCATTATAGAATGTATTTAGCCATTGAACGGCATGCATTTGTGTTTTAGTTACTATATAGACTTTCCTATTTTTATTATGAGAGCTAGCGATATATTTTTGGTTACGGCCAGTGCTTCATGTTTTTGATAGTTTCATTCTCTTTTTCCCCTTTTTTTTTAAAGATCGTAAGCCTTCTATCGTAGAAATATGGACCACCGTCAACATATTTAAAAAAAATCATTTTGCAAAAAAAATACGTATTATTTTTTTACCAGTTGTTTTTGCAAGAACACACATACTACTGTTTTTATGGACTTATCGAAAGAAACTACAATAAAGTATGCATTCCCGAAGTCAAGCATTTTATTTATTTTACATATTTTGTGCACGGTTCACGTAACATCACGTATACAATTTGGTTTTGTTTCATGCATTTTAGAAAATGCATAGCAACAGCTGTTTAAAAGTATGACCTTTTCGTCGTTCTTCATCTTCGTACTTCTGCATATATGAATATGCAACTTCTAGTATATTTGCATCATGTGCTTCGCATTTTGTGGATTCTTTCTATATAATGTAGTAAAGTGTGTGTGTGTGTGTATATATATTCATATTTTAAAAAACGACTTTGCTACAGAGCCCGAAACAAGGATGTTCGGACTGTGCAAATTTTGATCCCACGAGTGTAATTCATGGGAAGAAATACGTGCAGCGGTTGAGATACATCCCGCACACTTTTGGGCCTACTTTGGTTCGGGCCGTTTAGCATTTTCCTTTAAAAAAATGATTTGCATTCTATATGTGTAAGACATAATTGCATAGCCATATTTAAATTCATCACCAATTGTCTTCGTTCCTGCATGTTACTTATATTTTAAAATATATGTATTAAATGGTTTTTTATAATTTGTAAAAAGTGTATCTACTTGGTGAAGATTTTTTTATTATCATTTTGATAAATGTTACAGGCTAGATTTAAAGTAGATGAGGAATGGCAAAAGACTCTCATTTTCAGCAAATGACAAAAGACCCAAATGAACCTCTATGGAGACCTACGTCAATCACGGAACGCTTGTCAGATGTTACTGGTTCAACGGTTGCATGGCCTACAGCGAATGTTAGAGCGGACTCAACTTCTACGTAAGTTTCACAACATCTTGTTTTATATAAATAACCATCCCTTTTATCTATTTGATAAAAAATAATTTCACTCGTCTTTATGACAAAAAGGTAAACTCATATATATCTGATGAAATAGGTAAATTCATTTACCTCCCTAAATAAAGGTTAAAAAATACCGATCTTTTTTATAAAAAATATTTTGACTAGAAACAACCCAATTTAATTTAAAATTTTATCACTCAAGAGGCATTTTTTGCTAGAAAGACATCCATTTACTGAATTAACATCAATATGAGCCAACGACCAGGCTATGGACTGCTTGTTATTTTCTTTTGACCTTAGGATAAAATCTTTACCATTGTTTTCAAATGTGAATGGAGTGGCAGGAAGTCTGTTGAGAGAAGTAGGATGTATTTGGTTTGTGAATGGGAGTAGGAGTTGTGTTTTTGCTATAGTTTTTGGTGGATGTATGGAGCAAGCATAAATTATATATGATTATGTGTTGTGATATGCGATACTATATGTGTTGGATTGAAGAGGACGAAGATAGCTTCGAGATTTAGGTGACCGTTCGAAAATCGGAGCTCGCATCGAGGAGATATGAGCTGGAAGGTGCAGTTTTTAGTGGTCTGAAGCGACAGACGTCTATCATAGGGGATGAATGACGTTTGACTGCAGGGAATTGGTTTCCCGAGAGTTCAGACAGACATCTGTCATACCCTTGGCAGACGTCTGTGCTGAGTACATTTTCCCAATTAATCTCTGGAAAATGACAGACATCTGTCAGGCGATGGGACAGACGTCTGATCGGGTATTTGGCTATTTCGGGCTGGAAATTAGCAAGCAGATTTGTGACTAATTAGGGGGCAATTTGGGTAATTGGCCAGCCTCTATATAAGCTATTTTCTGAAGTGAATTAGGTAGAGCTTGAAGACTTGATTTGGGATCAAGGGTTTATTCTCAAGGGAGAATTAGGGTTTATAACCTAATTCCAATTCTTCAATTCTATTCTCCTCAAACTCTTTTCTATATTGAAATATAGTGACCATTGGATCAATCTCTTGTATTCTTTTCATCGTGGTAATAAAATACTCTCTCCATAGTGGATGTACACTAACAACACGTTAGTGGAACCATTATAAATCCTTGTGTGATATATTTTGTTACTTTGTCATTAGTTTCATGATTGTGATTGAGATTTGGATTGCTCATGATTGGTTGATATTGGTTTTGTGACTAGAGTTATTGCTTTTGTTGTTTTTGCAAGTCTAACAATGATCTAGTCTTCCACTAGCGCATTGTGGTTTAGATATCGGATTCAAGTGGTCTTGAATCGGATTAATCACAACGGTTACAACAGTTGGTATCAGAGCTGTTTTGCTTCTTGTTAGGTGTTTGTGAAAATGCCGGAGACGGATAGTAGCTCGGTAAGTCCTTCAACCGGAAGTCCGAATAGTGTGGTGCCTTATGTACGTGGTTCGTATGCGGCGTCGGGTTCTCAATTGGTTATTGACAAGTGGAATGGTGATAATGACTTTGAGAAGTGGCAATGGAAAATGAAAGCGGTTCTTAGGCAGAATCGGGTGCAACGAGTAGTATTTGATACTCACTTATTGCCAAGTGATATCTCGGATGTTGAGAGAGAGGAGATGGAGGAATGGGCTTACACTACTCTTCAACTTGCTATGGGGGAGAATGTGATCTCCGAAATTAGCGGAGAGACTACCGCTAAAGGTATTTGGGACAAGTTGGAAGAACTTTATATGAAGAAATCGCTCGCCAACCGTTTGATCTTGTTGTGAACGTTTTTCACCTTCAAGATGAAGGAGGGTAATTCGCTTAAGGAACATTTGAATGCCTTTGATGACATGCTCATGAAGATGAAGGCCGTTGATTTGAAGATTGAGGAAGAGAAAAAGGCGATGATATTATTGTGTTCGTTGCCGGACCGCTATACGGGTTTCTCAAATTGTTTGATCTATGGTCGGGATACCTTGACTCTAGATGATGTCAAGATGGGTCTACTTAGTGAGGAGTTGAGAGATCAAATGAAGGAGATGAGTGAGGGTAGTGGTGGAGCTAGTAGTAGTCACGGGTAGTTTGTGGAGAAAGAAAAGAATGTGAAGAAAGGAAACCGGGGGCGTTCTAAATCAAGAAAACCTGGTGGAAGAGGTAAATCGAAAGAGAGAAATGGCAAGTGCTTTTTTTGTAAGAAACCGGGACATTGGAAAAATGAATGTCCGGACAAAGATAAGAAGGAAGTAGCGTCTTCATCCGTGGCGGTGGAGAGTGGGGATGGTGAGATAGATGAGAACGTGTTGATGGCGGTAGCAACGTGTGTTTCGGGTAACGAATGGGTACTCGATTCGGGTGCGTCGTATCATATGACGCCAAATAGAGATTGTTTTTCGTCCTTTGAGGTCAAAGAGGGAAATGCAATTGCTATGGGAAATGGTGCTATTTGCAAGTCGATGGGTAGTGGCTCCGTGCAAATAAGAATGTTTGATGGAGTTGTTCGCACGCTCACCAATGTTAGCTATGTTCCGGGACTTAGGAAGTCGCTTATATCTTTGGGGCAATTGGATTCTCTAGGATGTAAGATCACTATCGAGAAGGATTGCTTGAGGGTTTTGAAGGGGGCACTTGCGGTTATGAAAGGTGCTAGGACTCATGGTATATATTTGCTTCAAGGTGTGACCATAGGAGGTGAGACTTGTGTGGGTGTTGATAGTTCTCGTGACTTGGATGCGACACGGTTGTGGCATTTGAGATTGGGTCATGTCTCGGAGAGGAGTTTGGATATTCTTCGGAAGCGGGAGATGATCGAGGGTGAGAGTTTCAACAAACTAGAGTTTTGTGAGGAATGTGTCATGGGGAAGCAAACAAGTATATCATTCGATGAAGGCAAGCATGACTCAAAGGAGGTTCTTGAGTATGTTCATTTGGATGTTTGGGGACCAACACCGGTTGCTTCTTTGGGAGGAGCAAGGTATTATATTTCTTTCATTAATGATTTGTCTCGAAAGGTATGGGTGTATGTAATGGGGCCAAGTCATAGGCATTTGCTAAGTTCAAAGTGTGGAAGGCTCATGTTGAGAATGAGAGTGGTAAGACTTTGAAGGTGTTATGGACCGACAATGGCGGTGAATATGTCTCACGTGAATTCTTGGAGTATTGTAAGCATCACGAAATCCGGAGACATTTTACTACACCGGGATATCCGCAATCTAATGGAGTAGCGGAGAGAATGAACCAAACTCTACTTGAGAAAGCTCGATGCTTGAGATTGACATCGGGTTTGTCTAAGGGATTTTGGGTCGAGGCTTTGTCAATCGCGGTGCATATTGTAAATCGAATTTCGTGCTCGGCCATTGATAACAAAATTCCGGAGGAAGTTTGGAAAGGGAAGAGTGTTGACTGGAGATATCTTCGTGTGTTTGGTAGCTCGGTTTATGTGCATGATCCAGGGAATGATGAGCTTGGAGCTAGAGCATTCAAAGGGGTCTTGCTTGGTTTCACGGATGGCGTGAAGGGCTATCGGATTTGGAATCCGAAAACGAAGAAGGTTGTTAATTCTCGTCATGTCACTTTTGATGAGTCGGCTCTATTCAAGGTGAATGAGAGCTCATCGGACGTTCCAGATTTGGTTCATGATGAATCAAAGGAGAAGGAAGTCATTCCCACATTCTGTCCAAGTGGTAGTAGAGTTGAAGAAGCTCGTGGGGTTCAAGCGGTTGATGAAACATCACATAGTCCACATGGTTCCTCTAGTGATGTAGGTGATGTACATGATACTAGAGAAGTTTCTATTCAAGTTGGAGCCGAAAGGGGTTTGGGTGATAGTATTGCTACTCGGGTTGGTCGACGTGCAATAAGGCCTCCCGAAAGATATGGTGATTGGAACTACCTTAGCTTTTGTGATCATTTGCACTATGCTCTCAATGTAGTCCTAGATGCGCCAATGGACCTTGATGACGTCATGGAGTCGAGAGAGAGCTCAAAGTGGATTTGCGCCATGGAGGAAGAGATACAATCGCTTATGAAGAACCAAACTTGGGAGTTGGTTCCACTTCCTCAAGGAAACCGTGCTATAGGTTGCAAATGGATTTACAAGGTGAAGGATGATGGAAGGTACAAAGAAAGTTTAGTGGCAAAGAGGTTCTCACAAAGGAAAGGAAAGGAGTATGATGAAATTTTTGCACCGGTGGTTCGTCATACATCTATCCGGGTTTTACTAGCCATAGTTGCTATCCATGACTTGGAGTTGGAGCAACTTGATGTAAAAACCGCCTTCTTGCATGGAGACTTGGATGAAGACATCTACATGGAGCAACCGGAAGGGTTTGTTGTAGATGGTAAGTCTAAATTGGTTTCCAAGTTGAAGAAATCACTATATGGGTTGAAGCAATCACCTAGACAATGGTACAAGAGATTTGATCATTTCTTGCTTGAAAGTGGCTTCCATCGAAGCATCAAGGATGCTTGCGTATATTTCAAGAGGTTAGGAAATGATTGTTGGGTGTATTTACTCTTGTATGTGGATGATATGCTCATTGCTTCCAAGGATCAAAATGAAATCAACAAGTTGAAGATGCTTTTGAAATCAGAATTCAAAATGAAAGATCTTGGAGAAGCAAGAAAAATCTTGGGCATGGAAATTGAAAGGGACCAAAAGCGTTTTGAGTTAAGATTGACTCAAAAGGAATACATTAAGAAAGTGCTTTGTCGGTTTAGCATGGAGGATGCAAAGGCGTTAAATACACCTTTACCTTTGCATATGAAGCTTTCGGATAAGGGATCACCTATCGGGGATAAAGACAAGGCATATATGGCAAATGTGCCATATGCAAGTGCGATTGGTAGTTTGATGTACGCAATGGTGTGTATAAGGCCCGATATTGCAAATGTCGTCGGGGTGGTTGGTTGGTATATGGCTAATTCTCGGAAATCGCATTGGGAAGCCGTGAAGGCTATTATGAGATACTTGAAAGGAACAGCATCTCATGGACTTGTCTTTGGCGGTAGTGATGATAGGAGTTGCAAGTTGGTTGGTTATTATGACTCGGACTACGCCGATGATAGGGATCGGAGGAAATCAACTTCCGGGTATGTCTTCAGACTTGGCGGGATAGCCATTAGTTGGAGATCGTGATTGCAAACCGTAGTTGCTTTATCCACTACAGAGGCGGAGTTGATTGTCGCTGTGGAAGCGGCCAAGGAGGCACTCTGCTTGAAGCGATTGTTGTGTGACTTGGGTTTCGAACATGAGAGTGTTGATATTCGATGTGATATCCAAAGTGATATCCATTTGGTGGAGAATTAGGCGTTTAGCCCATGGATCAAGCATATTGAGGTGAGGGAGTCATTTCTTGTAGCTGTTGTATATAACAGTGTTGTATACACAATTATATGATTTTTGTTTGATGATAACAACCAAATATATATTATTCTTTATGTGTTTGTAATTGTACTGTTTCATATACTACACAACATAAATGAATATAATATTTCTATTTAAATAAAATACAACTGTACAGAAATTTAAATATTCATAGTATTTTATTTGAATAGAATATTTTATATCAAATAGTACAAAGTTTACAACTCCACTATTTGTATACTTCACTGATATCTTTCATTTCAATACATTCAGTACACTTGTTCCTCTTTACAACACTCACACTCGGATATACAAATTTCATTCATATACAGACACTTTGACTTTTATTCATTCACTGACACATATACATTCTCTGCTCAATCCTGTGCCTTTTGTCTTCTGTTTTTTGTCTTCACAGCATCCTTTAGTCAGTCCAGTCTTCATACCTGTCATATACAGAAACACACACACGGTATCTTGAACAGAAATAAAATTCTAATTTCTACCAAATATTATTTTATTTTTAAAATTTATTTGCCTCAGTTTTCTGGTGTGTTTCTCATCATTTTTCTGACTCGATCTGATTTATCCGACTGTGTCTAGATAGCTTGTGATATTCACAGTGATACACTGTAAATACCACAAGGCAGAAAACATATGTATATATATCAATGCAGGGACAAGAAAACTCGTCTGGATGGCTTCATATACACACGTGCATATAATTATACACGTGTGCACTGCCTCGCCAATCAACGAGCAACTGAGGAGTAGCCGCGTGGACCATCTCGACTCAGTGCACAACAGTGAATTAAAAGAGTCGAAAGAAATGTTCAAACTTCCAATATGGCCGAGCACAAGAAAATGTATGCAAGCCAGCAAATAAAAAAAATATCAAAGTACACAAACAAGTTTCAGCAAAACCTCAAAGTCAAATGGCACAAGATCAGATAAAAGTCAAAGGTCAAGATACAGCAAACAAGAATTGTTCAATGTTCAAATGCAAGCAGCATAGAGTGACTCATATATGTGAACAAGCATAGTGAAAGTCAAAGCATGGCAACACAACACAGTGGTCAAGTGATCACATGATCAAGCAAACTCAAGCAAAGTGGTCAAGCAACCATGAATGGACATGACTGCATGGTGATGGAGCAAATAGTTACAAGCAAGAAAATGGTCGAGCTAGTATGGTTCAGTTCAGTAATATATGACATACGAGCAACATGTTTTTCAAAGCAACCCAAGTGTCTAGACAGTTCAGTTGTGTCAAGCTAGTTTACAAGGTGGTGCAGCATAGAGACAGGTCAAGCAATAGCTAACAGTGGACACAACATATGGAGATGTTCAACTAATTCATTGGTCATGTGTAAAGTGCAATAGTGCAACCAATTTCAAGCATGCAGCAGCTCAACACAAATGGAAATACAATTTAGCAACCAGTTTTTAATGCAACTGTCAAG
Organism: Allium sativum; assembly: GCA_030737875.1. NCBI lineage: Eukaryota > Viridiplantae > Streptophyta > Magnoliopsida > Asparagales > Amaryllidaceae > Allium > Allium sativum. Next base: position 19,859,062 of record CM060922.1, on the reverse strand, counting down.
TGGATGTCTACAGCAATAAAAATGACAGCATGGTTGAGAATAATCACATGCAAGAATATACAGGAAGTGTGGAAATTCACTTAGGTGATATTCAAATGTGCAGTTTCAATCATTTCACATATATGACAAGGTGTGAAGAAAAACAAATCAAGCAAGGCAGAGAATCAATTCACTTCTTTCCTGTTTTACAAAGGATCAAACTTATTGTTGTAAAACTTTTCTCTGAGAAATTTTTCATATCCAGATATCCAGCATGTTTTTAATACTATGGAAATCGATTCAAATCAGACAAGCATTTCAAGAAACAATTTATATCATTTTCAGTTTTTTAAAAGCAGTATGGATATTAAATCGAACAGAACAACAATTGATTTTTCAATAAAAATCACTTTTTGGATTTCAGGAAAATATTAAATTGGTTCCAAGAAATCAACATTCATATATGGACAAAGGGAAAATTGAAAATTGGTTTCCAGTAATTAACAAAACAGATTTGGCAAGTACCAAGGGAAAATGAATTCGAGCATGGCAACAATGTAATTCCAGAAATTCAGTTCGACATGTTGGACAAGATTTTGTTTTTTATTTCTAGAAATGATTAATTCAAAAAGGGAAAAATCTGCTTTTTAAAAGGCCACAATCAAGTCCAGAATGTTATCAAATTCATCGAGATATTCAAGGCAACATACTTCAACAATCACACAAGTCATTCAATCGAAGAAACAAAAGAGGAAACCGCAGTGAAATCAATCGGGTCTTTAAACGAAATCAGAGAGTTAAAGGATTTTCTAATCCTATTTTAACACCATTCACATCATCGGCAAAAAAGATTGAAAATCAGGCCAAGTCATTATGGCGAAATCAAAGTGTTATTAGGGTTTTGATTACCCTATATACGTTCTACACACAGATTCATCATAGGTTATCAATAATCAAAAACCACAAACCACAATTTCAATCAAAGAAGCAAAATCAGAAAACTCACATATGTTCAAGGGTTTTGACCAAATTCCAGAATCGTAACCGATCATCAGGGAACCAGATTTCAGCAATCAATCAAAGAGAAGCAAGCCGCAAGTTATTAAGCCATCAGAGATTCAACTTTTCACAAGAAATCGTTCGAATTGGGGAAGAATTGGCAAACCCTAGAGTTTTACAGAGCCGCCGCCATTGTTTGATTTCCAGAGCAAAAGAGAGATCGGCCAAACTAAATGAAATAGGGGTGCACTAAATCCACAAAGGGTCGGCCAAGTTTTTAAAAGGGGATGACCTCTTAGTTTATAACCTAGGGTTTTTCTAGTTCTTTCTTGTTTTGGTTTTTATTTGTGTATTGTTTTTTTTTTAATTTCTTTTGTAAACGATCTGTTGTATATAACAGTGTTGTATACACAATTATATGATTTTTGTTTGATGATAACAAACAATTATATATTATTTTAAATGTGTTTGTTATTGTACTGTTATATCACATTACAGACATGAATATAATATTTATATTTAAGTGAAATACTACTGTACAGAAGCTCAAATATTAACACAGTATTTTATTTAAATATAATATTTTATTTCAATATTCAAACAGTACAAATTTTTTAACTCCACTATTTATACATCTCTGTATTACATATCAAATACAATTTCATATACAGTGTTCTCCACTACAACACTCTATCCTTCAGTTACAGTTTCACTCATTCATTCATTTACACAGACTCGTATACATATACACTTTTTCACACTGTCCTTATCTTCAATCTTCTGTCTTCACTGCTTCTCTGTCAAACCTGTCTTCACTGTCAGTCCAGTCACCATCCGCTTACCTGTCACACATGAAACAGAAACACACAGTATACTGCAATAGAAATAATACTGAATATATGCAAATATAAATTTTATTTTTAAAATTTCATCTGCCTCAGATTTCTGGTGTGTTTCTCATCATTTTTTTGACTTGATCTGATTTATAAAACCATCAATCTGTGACTAGACAGCTTGTGATATTCACAGTGACACACTGTAAATACCACAAGGCAGCCAGTTTATATATAATACAGGGATAGGGAAAATATTGTCTGATGGCTGCATATACACACGTGTATAAATATACGTGTGCACTACCTCGCCAATTCAGTGTGCAACTGAGGAGTAGCCACGTGGACCTTCTCAACTCAGTGCATATTTGAAAAGCAACAAAGTCAACACAAACAAACATGATCAAAACCTCAAAGAAAGCAACCAATTTCAAAGTGTCAAAGCATGGAGTCGAGCCAAGCAAGCTAGAGTGCAAAAGTGGTCGAGCTTGCATGAATCAACTCAAACCAGCCCAAGCAAGCAACAAAATCAGTGAAGAACTTAAATTCAATGGTGAATGAGCAATAACAGTTCAAAACAGTCGAGTGCAAGAATGATCAAGCACAACAGTCAAGAAGAATGGATGCAGCAAGTAATTTAAAGTACAAACAGCAAAGTGATTCATGTGTAAATGGTGGACAAGTTAGTGCAGGCAAGAAGGTTGGCAAGACAGCAAGCAAAATGATCAAAGTAACATTGTGATGCCATATACAAGTTCAACTGCATGGAGCACAAAGATCAAATACAAGTGACTGTCAAGGCACATGAGTTTTACAAGAACAGCATGATCAAAATGCAGCATAGGTGAAAATACATGCAAGAAATTCAAGGTCAAGACTATACAACAGCAATAACATGGTTTCTGCATGCTCAAGTATGATCAAATACAAGGACATGGTGTTTTCAGCAATATATACTCAGGGTGCAAATACAAATTTAATGGTGTTTCAGATTTTACGGCAAGACTTTAAAAAGGAAGAGCAAAAATACATAAGCAAGTGATGCAGATGGAGAGTGTGTGCATAAGTGTATTGCATATACAGCTAAGCAAGATGATTCAAGTACACATGTCAGGTTCGATCAAGTATGAAATAGTTTTCAAGTTCAGAAAATCAGTAGAGCATGTACAAGTTCAATACAGATCAACAACATGAATCAGTGTGAGCTCAAGTATGGAAACAGCTCAATCAAAGTGACAGGTTAAATATGCAGGAATGAATTTCCAGGTTTTACTTTCCATTTCAGAGCAAAGCAAATTCATATGGAATCAAGAAACAAATCAGTGCATGTGATTCCAGAAATGTAAGAGAAATTGGAAATCTCTTTCCAGTAATGCTCATGTCAAATTCAAAGAAAATCAGAGCACAATATTTGGCAAGTACTAAATTGTCTCAAGAAATCTCACTGTGTTTTTATAGCAAAGTTTTTAATCAGTTCAAACGTTTTCAGCAAGAGTTATTCTTGGCAAGAAAAGCAATTCAAAATTTTTTTTTTTTGCTAAGCAATCAAGTTGGAGAAATCAGCAAATCAGGGAGAATTTTTTTTATGGCAAGAAGTCTTTTCTGATTTCTCGGCATTTATTCAAAGGGGCCACAACAATTCAATCAAAGAACCAAAAGTGGAAACAAAACAGTTTATTTCAAGCCATGGAATCAAAAAGGAAATTCACGCAGAGATGCAATTCAGGAAACAAATGAATTTTCATTCAAGTGTGTTTCCAGAAATGATCGACTTGAAATCAAAGTCAGAAATTACCAAGGCAACAAAAGTATTTTAATTTCAATCAAAGTCGAGGCAATCAAAAGTGGAAACCAAATTGAAAATCCCACAAAATCAGGTCAGTCATTTTATTGAAATCAGAGAGCAATTTAAGGATTTATAATCCTATTTCTAGCACCAATTCATCATCGGCATACATCGAAAAAACCAAAAAAAAACCCACAATATCGAAAAACGCAGCCAAAAATTCAAGGAGAAAATCAGACAAATCATATCTTAAAACACTCACCAAGTTTTCGATCATAACCACATCCAAATCGAAGTACAAAAGCCATGCATAGTTTCGAAGCAGCAGAGATTTAACTCCAGAAGCATACGTTCGAGATTTGGAGTGTAGAAAACCCTAACTCCCAAATTAGAGAAAGCCAACGAAGAAGAATCACATAGCCACAAAGACGTGAGCCTCAGTTTCTTCAATTCCAGAAGCCATCGAATTGATTTGAGGGAATTTTCAGAAACCCTAGTTCAGAGCGTCGACCGCCATTTTTTGTAGAGAAACAAGGGTTTGCAAAGAAGTAAAGAAGTGGGCCGGCCATTTTTTCAAGTCCAACATTTCAAGTGAAAAAGGGGATGACCCCTTATCCTTTAAACTCTTTTAATCCTTAGGGTTTTTTTTTTTGTATTGTTGTAATCAGTAAAATCGATCAAACAGTTTCTAGAAGTCTGTAAAATTCTAGGATTCAGTTAAGCGTAACTGACAGTTTCAGAGTCTGTAAAATCTGGGTTACTGATTACGGGGTTGTAATCAGGGGAAATCTGATCGAGTGGATATTGGTCAGTCTAGGGATTTGAGCGTAGGGTTAGAATAGGAGCAGGGTTTGCGAGTGTACATGGTCTTGTATGCGGGATCTGTTCTATCACCTAGTAGAAACCTTAGAAATGCAGCAGTAGGCAGGGTTTTGCCGAAGCTGGGTATATCTGTGTGTGATTTATTTTCTGCATTTTTGTTTCTGCTATAATCTGTGATCTATTTATTATTTTAATATCTCGTTAGAATTTTAATTCAGTTAAAAACTGTGATAAACCCTATTCACCCCCCCCCCCCTCTAGGGTTAATCTAGATCCAACAAGTGGTATCAGAGCAGGTATTTTTTTTAACTCTAGAGTCATGGGTAACCCTAGTTGTCTGTCTAGCGAGAGTCAGTCCAGTTCATCTCCAACTATTTTCACTGGAACAGATTTTTTAAACTGGAAATCCAAAATGGAATTTTATTTAAAATCTATTAATATTAAATGTTGGGATGTTGTTATCAATGGGTACGATATGGTAGATAAAGTTTTTAATTCTCGTGCTACACATATTCTTTATTCTCATCTTGATGATAATCAATACAGTTTGATTTCCCATTGTTTAACTGCGCAGGAAATTTGGACAGCTCTCAATACGGAGTATGGGCAAATTGACAACAACTACTCAAAATCCCGAAATATCAACTCAGATTCAGATCAACGCTTGAAAGGAGAAACAGATAGATCAAACGATGGAGAATCAACAGATGGTGAAACAGAAAATTTCTCTTACGAAGATTTAATTTATATGTGTGCTGATCTAACTAAGTCTGTCGATAAACTACAATCTAAAAATAAAAGTCTAAAATCTAAAAATTCTGAGTTGACCGGCAAAATTGATGATTTGGAATCACAGCTTGAATATTTCAAAAATCCTTCAAATTCTGATTGCAAAAATTGTTTGAAACTGAAAACCAATCTTGTTCATCTCAATAAAAATATTCAAAAGTTTGAAAAAGAAATTTTGATCTTAAAAGAAAACAAGATTGAGTTATCAAGTTTGAATAATTTTTTACAAACAAAATTTGAAATTTTTAAGAATGATATATATTCCAAATTTGAAATTGCTGAAAAGGAGAATTTGTTGAAATCCGATTTGATTTTAAAAGAGCTGGAAAATGAGATTGAGAAATCCAAGAAATTTGAGTTTGAAAAACAAAAACTCTTTGAATCTGAAATTGATGAATCCCAAGCCAAAATTAAATTGCTTGAAAATGAGAATTTGGTTTTGAAACAGTCCAATGCTGAACAGAAGATCGCTATAAATAATTGCTCAAATTTATTAAAAGAAAATAGCAATCTAAAATCCAAAATTCAACGATTAGAATCAACTTTGGATAAATTTTCTAATGGGGAAAAATCGTTGAATATGCTGTTACAAAACCAAGTTTCTATTGGAAATAAATCTGGTCTTGGCTTCGGGAAAAATAATGTTTTTGGAAAACAAAATTCAAATGATTTGAAAAATCCTTCAAAATGCTTTGAAAAAAATCTTTTTGAAAACTCAAACTTTGATAATCCCAAAGGATTTTTGAATCAAAAACATGATGTGAATTTGTTTTATAACAAACCATTTAAACAATCTTGGATCCCAAATAAAAATAAAACGACTTCAACTAAATTCAAACTGATTTGGGTCCCGAAAGGTACAAAGGTTGATTCGAATGGTTTGCTATATAAACAGGTTTGGGTACCAAAAGATTTGAACAAAACTGTGAGTGGTTTCACAAATTTTGTTAGACCGCTCGATCCTCTCAACTGTTAGGTACCGAAGAAGGCTGTGGAACTGCTGTGCTGAAAAGAGATTGATTTCAGGCTGTCATTTTGTTTGTATTCTTTACAGTTCCTTGGCCAAGATTGGATGAGCTAGAAATTCTGTTTTACATCGTCTGTCTAGTATGATTTCTAAACTCATCTGTGTAAATATTTTTTTATTTTTTTCTTTTACCCTTTCTATTTTTGTTTTGATTTTGTTTTGTCACTGCCATATCTTTGTTTATTCTGTGCTCCATTAACTTCCAATTGCAAAACTCATATTTGTCTGGAAATTCATTTTATTTGTAGAAAACTCTCGTGTTTATAATCATTTCCAGATCTTGAATTTATTTGTGTAAATATCTACAATTGTTTTGAAGTTTATTTTACTGATTCTGAATTCATAACGGTGTTGTTGTATTCATGTCATATCTTGAACACTGTTAATTAATTTGAATTCTAAATTTTTGAAGATCTGAAAATTAATGGAATTTCACACACTTTTGCTATTCTGAGTTTATTCTAATTCATTTTAGAAAAGCTCAAAATATTATATTCATTACAGCACTTTGTTATTTATCAGTTGTGACAATTCCAGTAATTTTTTTTGGATTGGCTTGAACCAGTGATACATCTTGAAAATCATAGTTAGTCATGATCATTATAGTTAAAATTTGTTTGTTTGAAATCATCTGAAACTATTGATATTCTGAATAATCACACACCTCCTAAATTTGAAATTATCAACCTTGTGTGACTGATTCATTATATTTCAAAACTTGACATTGATTCAAGTGATTTTAAATAAATTATTTTGGGTCATGAATATCTATCAAACCTGATGTAAATGATATGATTTTCTTTGGGCTTGTCTGAAATTCTTGTGAAAAACACTTTGAAAAATTGGTCTTAAATCTCTCTACTATTTCATGGTTATTTGATGTGAATATTTGTTTGTTTAAAATCATTTGAAATTATTGATTTATTGAATCACACACATATTCTGAATGTGAAAATAATAATTTGGTGTGATCGATTCATTGAATCTAGAGATTTTTTCATATTCCTCAAATGATTTCAAATAAACGGTAGTTCTAATCTTGGATCATGAAAGTTCTTATGTGACCATCCCCAGACAAGTCTGATGTGATATTGTATTCTGCACTGCTCTGATACTGTTCTTAGATAATTGCTTATTGTTTGATTTGTCTGCTTGGGCTTTAAATTTCTGTTGTCTGTGATATCATAGTTTGTCTCCATTGTCTTGGTAAAATCTTCGAGAAAACGAGAACAAGTGGCATCAGAAGTACTTATACTTGTTTCACCCATCTGTACTGAGATTCAAAATTTTCACCTTGTATAGATCCATACATTTTTTTTTGCCTTATACAAATAAATGTGCTAAATTTGTCTGGCTGGGTTTGTGTTTAAATTTCTTTGATCTGAGATGTCCTTGATGGTCCATCAGGGTGTAATTAAAATCCTCAAGAGGGAGACTACAATTAGTATCAGATGTGCTGAATTATTATTTTTGTATATATTTTAATCACTCTTGTCATGTATAGCTCTTCATGTTTCTCTTTTAATTGGTTTTCAATTTTAAATTTTTTATTGATTATTCCTTCAGAAATTGAAATCAATATCCAAATTGAACTGTATTTATAATTCATCAAAATTATTCAGATTTTGAAATTGTGATGAATTGTGACTGCAGTATATTTCATAACAAGAGGAGATATTATTTGAATTTTCATGATGGTTGAACAATTATTATAATATCTTTGAATTGGCCATTATTTCACGATCGTCTACTTTATCTATCATCTTTCTGCCATCCATGATAGCTCTATATTAATGTGGAGAGTTTGATTTTTTTTTTTAAAAAAAAAATTATCTTGAATAAACAGTGAAAACATTTATGATGGAATTGTGGCTATGTTATTATTATTCAGAATTAGTGATAATTGAAAATTTTCAATAATCCCAGTACAGTTGAGCATATTTCATAATATAATTAATTTAGAAATTTATTTCACAGTCCATTTCAGTACTTACCACTTTTCTATCATCCATATTGATTTTATATATCGAGGAGTTTTTCATTTTGAAACAGAAAAAGATAATAATATAATGTTCTTAAGTATTTCTCTAACCTCATTTAAAAATCCAAGCTATGGTTATGCATGGTTATGAGATTACTTATATTTAAGCTGCAACTGATCTCATTTAAAAATCCAAGATCTGGTTATGCGTGGTCAGTGTGCTCTTAAATTAAAATAATTTGGATAAAATAAAGATTTATATGAAATTCTCCTTGGTGTTTATAAAAACCAGCCTATCAATCCATCTTCTATCTGTGAAATGTGTTGAAATATTATGACGTATTATGATTTGTTGATTGATAGATATTGGGATTTGAGATTATTCGATCTTGTCACTTAAATTGAATTATTAATTATAGTTCAAATCCATCACTGCTTTTGTGCTTTATTTTTTTTTTAATTCTTTGGAAAATAATTGGAGTTTTTTTTTAACTCTCCCCATTTTATATAAATTCATCGTAAATCCACCGTTCTACAATGTGAAATATGCCACTTGTTCTCAGTTTATTATGATTTTTTGTTTGACTGATTGAGATTTATGACGATCGTTCTTCCTCTTAAGCTGAAATTATATTTTTAGTTGCTTCTCATCTATATTTTAACCTCTGCATCCTTTTGATGATAACAAAAGGGGGAGAATGGATTAGATTTTGATTTATGAGTGAATATTTTATAAATATTTTTAATTTTGAAAATTTATTATTATTCATACATTTCACTCATGCACAGTTATAGGGGGAGTTGTCTGTTGTAGGGGGAGCTATAAATAGGGGGAGTTCAATATTCACTGTCAAACACATCTGTTGTCTACAAAATCTTTTATTTGTTTGTCATCATCAAAAGGGGGAGATTGTTGTATATAACAGTGTTGTATACACAATTATATGATTTTTGTTTGATGATAACAAACAAATATATATTATTTTAAATGTGTTTGTTATTGTACTGTTATATCACATTACAGACATGAATATAATATTTATATTTAAGTGAAATACTACTGTACAGAAGCTCAAATATTAACACAGTATTTTATTTAAATATAATATTTTATTTCAATATTCAAACAGTACAAATTTTTTAACTCCACTATTTATACATCTCTGTATTACATATCAAATACAATTTCATATACAGTGTTCTCCACTACAACACTCTATCCTTCAGTTACAGTTTCACTCATTCATTCATTTACACAGACTCGTATACATATACACTTTTTCACACTGTCCTTATCTTCAATCTTCTGTCTTCACTGCTTCTCTGTCAAACCTGTCTTCACTGTCAGTCCAGTCACCATCCGCTTACCTGTCACACATGAAACAGAAACACACAGTATACTGCAATAGAAATAATACTGAATATATGCAAATATAAATTTTATTTTTAAAATTTCATCTGCCTCAGATTTCTGGTGTGTTTCTCATCATTTTTCTGACTTGATCAGATTTATAAAACCATCAATCTGTGACTAGACAGCTTGTGATATTCACAGTGACACACTGTAAATACCACAAGGCAGCCAGTTTATATATAATACAGGGATAGGGAAAATATTGTCTGATGGCTGCATATACACACGTGTATAAATACACGTGTGCACTACCTCGCCAATTCAGTGTGCAACTGAGGAGTAGCCACGTGGACCTTCTCAACTCAGTGCATATTTGAAAAGCAACAAAGTCAACACAAACAAACATGATCAAAACCTCAAAGAAAGCAACCAATTTCAAAGTGTCAAAGCATGGAGTCGAGCCAAGCAAGCTAGAGTGCAAAAGTGGTCGAGCTTGCATGAATCAACTCAAACCAGCCCAAGCAAGCAACAAAATCAGCGAAGAACTCAAATTCAATGGTGAATGAGCAATAACAGTTCAAAACAGTCGAGTGCAAGAATGATCAAGCACAACAGTCAAGAAGAATGGATGCAGCAAGTAATTTAAAGTACAAACAGCAAAGTAATTCATGTGTAAATGGTGGACATGTTAGTGCAGGCAAGAAGGTTGGCCAGACAGCAAGCAAAATGATCAAAGTAACATTGTGATGCCATATACAAGTTCAACTGCATGGAGCACAAAGATCAAATACAAGTGACTGTCAAGGCACATGAGTTTTACAAGAACAGCATGATCAAAATGCAGCATAGGTGAAAATACATGCAAGAAATTCAAGGTCAAGACTATACAACAGCAATAACATGGTTTCTGCATGCTCAAGTATGATCAAATACAAGGACATGGTGTTTTCAGCAATATATACTCAGGGTGCAAATACAAATTTAATGGTGTTTCAGATTTTACGGCAAGACTTTAAAAAGGAAGAGCAAAAATACATAAGCAAGTGATGCAGATGGAGAGTGTGTGCATAAGTGTATTGCATATACAGCTAAGCAAGATGATTCAAGTACACATGTCAGGTTCGATCAAGTATGAAATAGTTTTCAAGTTCAGAAAATCAGTAGAGCATGTACAAGTTCAATACAGATCAACAACATGAATCAGTGTGAGCTCAAGTATGGAAACAGCTCAATCAAAGTGACAGGTTAAATATGCAGGAATGAATTTCCAGGTTTTACTTTCCATTTTAGAGCAAAGCAAATTCATATGGAATCAAGAAACAAATCAGTGCATGTGATTCCAGAAATGTAAGAGAAATTGGAAATCTCTTTCCAGTAATGCTCATGTCAAATTCAAAGAAAATCAGAGCACAATATTTGGCAAGTACTAAATTGTCTCAAGAAATCTCACTGTGTTTTTATAGCAAAGTTTTTAATCAGTTCAAACGTTTTCAGCAAGAGTTATTCTTGGCAAGAAAAGCAATTCAAAAAAAAATTTTTTTGCTAAGCAATCAAGTTGGAGAAATCAGCAAATCAGGGAGAATTTTTTTTATGGCAAGAAGTCTTTTCTGATTTCTCGGCATTTATTCAAAGGGGCCACAACAATTCAATCAAAGAACCAAAAGTGGAAACAAAACAGTTTATTTCAAGCCATGGAATCAAAAAGTAAATTCACGCAGAGATGCAATTCAGGAAACAAATGAATTTTCATTCAAGTGTGTTTCCAGAAATGATCGACTTGAAATCAAAGTCAGAAATTACCAAGGCAACAAAAGTATTTTAATTTCAATCAAAGTCGAGGCAATCAAAAGTGGAAACCAAATTGAAAATCCCACAAAATCAGGTCAGTCATTTTATTGAAATCAGAGAGCAATTTAAGGATTTATAATCCTATTTCTAGCACCAATTCATCATCGGCATACATCGAAAAAACAAAAAAAAAACCACAATATCGAAAAACGCAGCCAAAAATTCAAGGAGAAAATCAGACAAATCATATCTTAAAACACTCACCAAGTTTTCGATCATAACCACATCCAAATCGAAGTACAAAAGCCATGCATAGTTTCGAAGCAGCAGAGATTTAACTCCAGAAGCATACGTTCGAGATTTGGAGTGTAGAAAACCCTAACTCCCAAATTAGAGAAAGCCAACGAAGAAGAATCACATAGCCACAAAGACGTGAGCCTCAGTTTCTTCAATTCCAGAAACCATCGAATTGATTTGAGGGAGTTTTCAGAAACCCTAGTTCAGAGCGTCGGCCGCCATTTTTTGTAGAGAAACAAGGGTTTGCAAAGAAGTAAAGAAGTGGGCCGGCCATTTTTTCAAGTCCAACATTTCAAGTGAAAAAGGGGATGACCCCTTATCCTTTAAACTCTTTTAATCCTTAGGGTTTCTTTTTTTTTGTATTGTTGTAATCAGTAAAATCGATCAAACAGTTTCTAGAAGTCTGTAAAATTCTAGGATTCAGTTAAGGGTAACTGACAGTTTCAGAGTCTGTAAAATCTGGGTTACTGATTACGGGGTTGTAATCAGGGGAAATCTGATCGAGTGGATATTGGTTAGTCTAGGGATTTGAGCGTAGGGTTAGAATAGGAGCAGGGTTTGCGAGTGTACATGGTCTTGTATGCGGGATCTGTTCTATCACCTAGTAGAAACCTTAGAAATGCAGCAGTAGGCAGGGTTTTGCCGAAGCTGGGTATATCTGTGTGTGATTTATTTTTTGCATTTCTGTTTCTGCTATAATCTGTGATCTATTTATTATTTTAATATCTCGTTAGAATTTTAATTCAGTTAAAAACTGTGATAAACCCTATTCACCCCCCCCCCCCTCTAGGGTTAATCTAGATCCAACACGATCAACTAGTTTCTAGTGTCTGTAAAATTCTAGGAGTTTCAGTCAAGGAGTTGACTGACAGTTGACAGAGTCTGTAAAATCTGGGTTACGAGTTACAGGGTTTGTAATTCGGGAAATCTGACCGAGGGGATATCAGTCAGTCTAGGGTTTTGAGCGTAGGGTTAGGACAGGAGCAGGCGCTGCGAGTGTACATGGTCTTGTATGCCGGATCTGTTTATAACACCTAGTAGAAACCTTAGGAATGCAGCAGTAGGCAGGGTTTTGCCGAAGCTGGGTATATCTGTGTGTGATTTATTTTCTACACTTTTATTTTTGCTGCATTCTGTGATCTGTTTATTATTTTAATATCCTGTCAGTTTTTCAATTCAGTTTAAAAACTGTGATGAACCCTATTCACCCCCCCCCCCTCTAGGGTTAATCTAGATCCAACAGTAGCCATGGATGAGGGTAAGCTAGTATACCTTCGGAAAGTGCACACAATGGATAATGCAGTGGATATGTTTACGAAGGCATTGCCGTATGGGAAGTTCGAGCATTGCTCGAACTTAATTTGCTTGTTGAGTTGCTAGGTGCCACAGGGTGGCACGAGGTAGAGAGAGTGATTTTGTGTTTGATGGAAAAGGAATGGCGGTAAGAGATTGGAAATCTATCTTCATGGTAAGTACTTGTTACACTCCGAGTACATTGTCCTTTGGTGAGACAGTTTTTGGTTTGAATGTTTTCAACACTACATTGGCGGGTGGGGGCATTGCCTGAATTCGTTGGTGTAGTGCAATGGGCGTTGGCCATGCCGGAGCTCATTGGGAAAACATTCAAGTTGCTTGGTCGAAGGTAGAAGGAAGTGCATGGTGCATTGGAGTTTGGAGTTGAGATGGTTATAGTATCGAGGTAGAGTATTGTGATATGTGATACTATATGTGTTGGATTGAAGAGGACGAAGATAGCTTCGAGTTGGAGGTGACCGTTCGCAAATCGGAGCTCATATGGAGGAGATATGAGCTGGAAGGTGCAGTTTTCAGTGGCCTAGAGCGACAGACGTCTGTCATAGGGGATGACAGACGTCTGACTGCAGGGAATTGGTTTCCCGAGAGTTCAGACAGACGTCTGTCATACCCTTGGCAGACGTCTGTGCTGAGTACATTTGCCCAATTAATCTCTAAAAAATGACAGACATCTGTCAGGTGATGCGACCGACGTCTGATCGGGTATTAGGCTATTTCGGGCTGGAAATTAGCAAGCAGATTTGTGACTAATTCGGGGGCAATTTGGGTAATTGGCCAACCTCTATATAAGCTATTTTCTGAAATGAATTAGGTAGAGCTTGAAGACTTGATTTGGGATCAAGGGTTTATTCTGAAGGGAGAATTAGGGTTTATAACCTAATTCCAATTCTTCAGTTTTATTCTCCTCAAACTCTTTTCTATATTGAAATATAGTGATCATTGGATCAATCTCTTGTATTCCTTTCATCGTGGTAATAAAATACTCTCTCTAAAGTGGATGTACACTAACAAGATGTTAGTGAAACCGCTATAAATCCTTGTGTGATTTATTTTTGTTACTTTGTCATTAGTTTCTTGCTTGTGATTAAGATTTGGATTGTTCGTGATTGGTTGATATTGGTTTTGTGACTAGAGTTATTGCTTTGGTTGTTTTTGCAAGTCTAACAACGATCTAGTCTTCCGCTAGCGCATTCTGGTTTAGATATCGGATTCGAGTGGTCTTGAATCTGATTAATCACAACGGTTACAACATTATGCACATGAATTGCCTAAATTCCATTCTATTCTTCACTTTTTGGTCATTCGTTCTAGTCATTTGTCATCTATCGATTTTGTTTTTTCTAGTCAGGTGCCAAAATTCCATTCTATTCTCCAAATTTGATATTTGCATCGTTGTTTTTATAACATCCTCAAAAGAAGAAAAGAATATCTGTAAACAAGATCCACCGATTCTACAAAATCAGACCTAAACTAGTTCAGTAGCTCTACAATCTAAAATTACTTCTTTGGGAAACTCTCAGCTTTTCTAGAAGCAATTCGTATTATTATTAGTATATTCAATCTTTTCTTGTGTTCTGTCTTAAGCAAGGCTATAAATACATCTCTAATCCTATCACTTCTTTAAGCAGTAAAATAGAAACTGCTGCCTAAATTGGAAATTTGGAGTTGGTAAAATGGTAAATTTTCTTACATGACAGCACACTACAAAATTCATGTTATTATCAGCTGCTTTGTGAACTTGAACTTAGCAACCGTTGGAATTCTCTGCAATCATCGCGATACATCGCTAACCTCCCTTAAATCCTATCAGCATCACAATCCAGATTCGGCTGTGAATTCCTTGTTTTTTCTTTCTTTCTTCCTGTTTTCAGAATTGCAATTTCCATATTTTTTTTCGTTGTTACTTCTGTTCGGCTTTTACGTATTAAATAAAGTGAAAGATTTATTTAAGTTGTAGGCTGTTTGTGTTGTGGCATGTCTTTCCTTCTTTTCTTTTTTCAGTTTTCTTATCAAGGTTACTTAATTCATATATGATCACCAATTTTCCCTTTACATGTTAAATTGCAATTTACTTTTTTACATATTAGATAAATTAAAATATATGATCACTATATATATTCTAAAATGGCCTAATCTCACTTGTAACCGAAATATATACTGTAAACGGGCTCATCTATTTGTTTTGCCCAGAATGCAGTATATTGCTTGTAAATAAGCCTATACACTGTTAGATTAATTTTTCAGTTCAACCAGTCATTCTGTTATTCAATTCACTACTCTGTATCTTTCTGTAACTCTGAAATTCAACACAAGAATGCAGTTTGTTGTCCTTTATCCAGATCTAAGGCTAAGCAACTTTACTATTCGATGATATATGTTGGCAAATGTGATATTTATTTATTATAAAAGTAGACTTGTTGGGCTCTATTTACATACTTTTGTAAACGTGACCATATTTTTGTTCAAATATTAAAATATGTAACTGCTCTCTGTACATTTTTGCATATTTATTACCCATTATTAAATGTAAGTTTTGAGTTTGCTACCTGTTGCTACATGCAAACTCACATTCTGATCGAACAAAATTGATCTATTCCCCCTTTTTTGATAGTAAAGACAATTCCACCATTCTTTCTGATCTGGAAATAAACTACATTGCGTACTTTCTGATGTCATAGCTATTACAACTGCAATATTGGTATTATAACAGCAATGTGGTTTCAAAATAAACTACAATGTAGTTTTGTACTTTATGCCACAATTATGAATTTGATCTAATTTTATTTTTCTTCGCTGATTAGGCTAAATTTAATTTTTTTAATTGATGTCATTAGCGATGCTAATTGCATCTTCAGAGATGTCATAAATCCCCTCCTAGATAATCCAGCACAATAATCCATTCTTATTTGACTGAAAAGCGCAGTTTTGTTCGATTTAATATGCATGTGTTATTCCAATGCAGATCAAAGGTTTGAGCATGTTTTGGCTCCATCTAGTGTAGAGGCTCTAAAGAAATTCCAAGATTTGACTGAAAAGGTATGCAGTTGAGATTTGTGTTACTGTATTCTTATTCCTTTACTCTATAGATTATGTTTACTTGTATTAATTTGACAAAACTGTGCTGCTTTGACCAAATGCACTAGCAGTTAAGTTAGTTGCATGTTCTAAAATATAATGAAATAAGATATATTAGCTTATTCTTGATGCGAGATTGCCATAATGGGTGTATAAGATAGTAAATGTTTTATATCATGTTATTATTCCTTATTTGGAGAATGTATGTCTTTCATCATTTCAAATGTGTTTTTCATCACTTTTAAATTTCATTGTTACAGGTAGGTGGAAGATTTTAGATGCAAGAAATGCACAAGATACACTTCTGATTTTTGGAGATTCGGCCTAGTTAGCATATGAAAAGTTTTTGTTTGCATGTTTCATCATTAATATTTGATGCAAACTCTGTACATGTTCTGTTTTTGTCTAACGTTATATGAAGATGATTTATAAATTTCATCGTGGTTTGTGAGTAAACTTTGTCAATGGATAGTGTATTGACTTATTTTGGGAAAATGATCAGTTGTTATGCTTTTATTCTATTGTTTTTAGATTGGTTTGTATATTAATCAATTGAAATAGAATTAGAGGCTATTAGAATAATGGTATGTGAACATTATAATGACATAATATGTTTCAAAGTACAGCGTTTAAGACATGATGTGGGTTTGTTGAAAGAAATCATGTTAATATTACAGAGTTTAAGAAATGCTAAAGAAAAATTAATAACAACGATTTTAACATGCCGTTGAAAAGTATGATAAAACTATATACAGCTTGTAATAACCGCTGTCATAACATCAAAAAATTACCCGAACTACATTTTCACAGCAACTTATAAACGCTGTATAAGGTAAATTTACAGCAAAAATTCAACCTTGTATATAAGTAATTTTCACAGCGTTTTTATTCTGCTGTTAGAAATTATGTAACAACGACAGCATGTCGTTATACAACGTTTTTATAACGCTGTTGTATCTTATTACAGCATTTTTCAAACGCTGTGAAAAGCAGTTTCTGGTGTAGTATGGAGTTGGATTCGGCCTTGCCATAATCGTTCAAAGAGGAATTTCCAGATACCGCTTATTGGATTTAACCTTCATTAGCACTGAAATCCAATTTACCAATTCATGAAATCCATAAAGCAATTTCCAGATACCACTTATCGATTATAAGCAATGAAATTTATTGGGACAAACACCATTTCTTTCTAAAGAAATTTCTAGATACCACTTATCAAATCCATAACTTGGAAGTACTGAAATCCACAACCACAAAATCGATGTGTAGGATCTATTAATTATACCATTTTATCCAGAGAAATAACTGTTAAATCTGAAATTCTTACCATACCGAAGATCATTGCTGGTTTGTGAAGTCCAGAAATAACAGAAGGTTCGGTCAAAGGAGATTGGAACTGAAGTTAACTCAGTTACGCCGGATCATGCCGAAACCTAATCCCTTGATGGCTTCAACCTTCATAATATGAACAAGATCGCCTATATACGATCTACTCAACATTGGTAAAAACGGTGAATAAGAAAGGTTTACTAACTTTTTGGGATAACCTGGCGATGATTATTCATAGATCAGAGTTGTGAGTCAAAACGATTTGGATTGGAATCTTCGTGTTGCGATTAAATCTTGTTTTATAGAATTGCGGGAACCAGATAAGTCACACCATAGATCCAAAACCAAAACGCAATAGATATTCAGTGATCACTTATCCCACTTTCGCCTGTAGACCTGGATCTGGCGTTGCTCTTTAAAGTTTGGTCTTGGCGAATTGGATTCATGGATTTTTTTGGATTGAGCCCTAAATCGGTTTTGTTTGAGTTTGTAGATGAAACATATATTTCTACATATATATATATATATATATATATATATATATACACACTCATATATATAAATATATTTTCTTTATTTCCTTATATGTACATTCTTATCCTTTCAAATTTTGAATTTGTATACGTGTATATATTTGTATGCTCAGTTGGCCCTCTCTAAAACAAAGATAAAACTTATGTCGCCATCTAGCTTCGAACCCCGACATCTATGTTGCAAATATTATGCCTTAACCAACTGAGTTATGATGTCTTTTATTAACAAGTTTAGAAACAATGCTAGTAATTGTTCTCCTTCTTTTACCTTATTCTCATGTTTTGCTACAATACTTACTTTAAATGTATCTCTTTCACCTTAACTCAGTTTTCTGCAATCCATAGGTCTAAATTGACCAGAAAATCATCATGAATGCAATGATGCTAATCCCGTGACCAAATTCTTGAAGCTCTTCAATTTTTTTTTAAATATGCATTTTAATCTCTTTGCATTTCTTATTGCATGTAATTTATTAATCTTTTCTTCATTTCAATGTATGAACTTATTACATGCAATTATATTATCATATTTTATTTTATTGTCATAAAATGTGGGGTGTTACAAGTGATTAATTTGAATTCATTGTTGTTGGTTGAAACCCCACACGGGCCTGGGGATGATAATTAATTCACATCTCCCTTAAATTTGACTGTATGTCAACCGATTGATTGATAGACTATTATAAGCGTTATTTAATTATTTATTGCTTATACAGTTGTAAATTGCACTCAGGTTGTGAATGGAATGTTAGTAGTTATTTATCACTATTGTTGAATACATGCAATGTATGGAATCCATATAAATAAAATTATATGGTTATTGATTGAGTCTGATTCCAATTCAGAAATAACGAATATTTTAAATTAATATTCAGTGGCAAAAATAATAATATCAAAATATGATTTTGATGTCCGATTTTGGATGGACATGAAAATATTGAAATATATGAAGCCGAGTTAACTAGGTAAACATCGTTTTAACTCGAACGGGATTTTCTATCGATTTTATTTATTTTATAATAAATATAGAAAAGATTTGATTTTAAAATCTGATATTTTGAAAATATTATTGTTTTAATATTATAATGATGTGGAATATACAGTTTTGATTTAAAATTGAAAGGGAGGTTGAAATCATTTTAAAATGAATTTATAAACGATTTATAAAACACGTTTTAAAAAGGAAAATCGACGAAATATATTATATATATTTAAATGGCTTGAATAGAACGCGTAGCAAACGTTCGCGAATTTCAACCATTAACTTCAAATTGGCATAATGGGTGATCCGACCATCGGATTCCCCTAAAACTGGAACCGTTTGGTTCGTATCGAAATGAGCTTTCAGATGATAATAAGAAATTTGAAATCTAACAGTTAGATTTAAGATATAAAAAAATCAGTTTTGGAAAAGGTTGCTATGAATGTAGTTTGGTGGCCGATATTGGAAATTGATTGTAAGGGCCTTAATAAAATTATTAAAAATATGAATAAATTATGTTAAATTATAATAAATATTTGAAATGAATTTGGATGGAAAAATCCACGTTTGTAAAGATAAAAGATATTTTATCTGAATAAGTTGTTTATCAACTTTAGTAAAGAACTGAAAGAAATTATAATGGTTTTAATATAACTAGAATTTTCCAACGTATGAATTGGAAAGGATTTGATTGGAAATAATCTTTGGAATATTTCGATATTGGATTCCGTAATTATACGGATATATGTCATGGAGGAATTTGGAAGATATAGATATCGTTATTCCCTATACCATATTTGTTGGTTTCAGAATTTGATATTGAATATAAGCCGATATTATTTCTATTCTGAGCTTTGTATTTGATATCAAATTGGATTTTGGGTTTGTCGTGAATGGTGTCTTTAATAACACTTTTCTTAAACCCAATTGAGAAAAGAATAAATCTTTTAACCAAGATTTAATGAAGTTTTCCAATTAAAAAATATAATTGGAATTAAATGGAAGTGGATTTTGGGTTGATTGTGAACAATGTTTTAAACAACATTATTTATTAACCCCAATAAATAGTGAAGTTAGGATTTGGAATTTATAAATCTTTATTGTAAGATTTAATGGAAATTTTACAAATTAAAGTTTTCCAATTTAATAAAAGAAATTGGAACTGAATGGAATTCGATTTATTAATAACGGAGATGAGCTTCAGTGAAGGAAGACCATTACTATTTATGGAATTTAAAAGGACATGATGTTATTCCGTTTATAGTATTAGTACCACACGGAAATTTATATCGATTATATATTGTTATGAATTCCGTGAAAGTTTCATTTTAATGGAAGATGATTTTGGGTTTATCGTGAATAATGTTTTAAACGACATTTGTTCTTTAACCTAAGTAAATGCAGGATTTATTTCCTAAAATTTGAATAATCATTAAGTAATGATTTTTGAGATTAAAACTGAACTAGAGTTTTAATGAATCTTTAAGTAGAATAAAAATGAGAATGAAGTAATTAAATTTATTGAATTCATGAAATGATCAAGAATGGAGTATAACCAGTTTTACTACAGGCGATAATTAATTCTTTAACTAGATTTGAACGTGAAATGGTAATTAAATTTACCAATAACACCATAGGTGTTAGATATGGAGTACTACCAGTTTTGCCCCATGAGATGAATAGGATGGGATTGGGATTAATAAATATATGATTACTTAGGTAAGGTTCGTTAATCCCGACTAGTTTTATAAACCTTAATTTGGTTTAGAATTGTTAAAGGATAAAATAAAATCTTCCGAAATTGATATCTAAAGGAAGATTAATGTGACAATTCGGATTTCGCCCGGACCTAATCGATCGCTAAATCGACCAAGACCGTTAAAAACCTGAATACGCTAACTCTGGGAATATAACACATCAGAACAAATAACAGAAGACTTTTATAATCATTACATTAATGTTACATCAGAGTACAGAATATCATAATTTACAATAAACTTAATACAATCCAGCGGAAGTCTATCAATGCTCTGGACACAGCTTTAAGCTTCGATCTAGAATCCTGCTCAATATATCTCCAAAATAAGCTACTCGACTGCCCGTATGGAAAAGAGGGCACCCGAGTTTGCAAAGTGAAACAAACTACGGGTCAGTCATGGGACTGGTATGAGAAATCTTTCCTAACTTATCTAATAATAAGGATAATCACATAACCACGCCGCTAACGCGGAACGAGTTTACTCCATTGGATTGCCAGTGCTTGGGATAAAGTAAATCTCTAAACAGCGCAATGCTTTTAGAAAAATGAAACCATTATAAGACTCAAGTCCCATCACACAATGCAATGCAAACCGAAGGATAGAGTTTTACCTTATAATGATCAAACATGCTTGATACGTAGAAAGTAATATTTTAATATTATTATTAGTGTCTAATCAGTTTTAAAATACTTCAAAGTAAATGTATCATTCCTAGATGGCATTGGCATAGTACCCCATCCTACTATGTCGCCATATATAGGTCTACAATCAAAACTGTAAGGTCGTATTGGAAGTTGTGTTTCCATCATGAGTCAAGGCTAGGGACGATCTCCTTACCGATTCGAGACACTCTAGCTATGTCTCAGGATCCCCCACAGTGAACCCTTGGATCCTGCAGGGCGGTCCACAAATATACCTTAGTGGATTGGCAATTCCTGAACACACGTTTCCCGGTCCTATTGAACCTATAATTTGGTCACTATCGACCAATAAATCCGAGGCGCCTCATAATTCATCAACCAAATAAGTAAAATGTCAAGGCTTGTAAAACCCTGATACCCCTTCTAGCTAGAAAGAAAAATGTGCACTCCCTGTGTTCCCTTGTCCCGTTTCTGACTCTTACCGGGGTGTGAGGCTCGCGAGGTAACGCTATACACAAAGCTGTGCCGAAATAGGCTATGCTTTGATCATCAACCATAAGGCTTTGCTTTCAACAGAAGCCTTGATCATTTGCATCTTGGCATGCCACATTGACAATCCACGCCATGCGATCGATAACTACCAATATATATCCTCTGAGCTCGTGCGTCCCAGAGAAGGGTGTAAAGCAAGAGAATAAATTATCTGCCACCACAGATATATATTAAATAGAAATCAATTTAATTTACATGGAATGAAATCCAATGTTAAACACACATCCATTTACAAGTCTGTTCTGGGTCTGAACGAAACCGGAGACACCTTATTCCTCGTCCCGTATGTCCAATACGGAAGAGAGGTTCTCGCATATCTGGAAAATCAACAAGTATGTCCGGACAACTACCACTTTAACCCTTTCCTAGGAGTGACCCAGTGCAGGGCATCAGTAGTCGCCCATTCGATGTGAAGATCGCCGGTCTCTTCAATGTCTTCGACTTTTAATCGTCGTAGTAATTATTCAGAATGGGTTAAACCCGGTCTTTCCTAATAACTCGCGTATTTTATAATCAAAAATCAGGTGTTATAAATACACATCATATGCCTAATTTGAATTCAGAATATTATTTTGATAAAAAATACGTATTAAAAGGGAAAGATTCCCATTAATTTTATCAAAGATAAGTT
Organism: Allium sativum; assembly: GCA_030737875.1. Taxonomy (NCBI): domain Eukaryota; kingdom Viridiplantae; phylum Streptophyta; class Magnoliopsida; order Asparagales; family Amaryllidaceae; genus Allium; species Allium sativum. The sequence continues at coordinate 19,836,590 of CM060922.1, read as the reverse complement.
CTTTTAAATTTATTTCTTTATTTTCTTTTTTGAAGATTCCTTAAAAATCCAATTTGATTTTAATATCAAAAATCATTACTTTATGATTATTCAACTTTTAAGAAATTAATCTTGTCTTTAACTGGGTTAAAGAACCAATGTCATTTAAAACACCGTTCACGATAAACCCAAAATCAACTTCCATTAAATATGGAATTTTCACAGAAATCAAATCAATATATAATCGATATAAATTTTCGTATCAGACTAACAATATAAATGGAATAACGACAAAGCCATTTAAATTCCATATATAGTAATAGTCTTCTTTTACAAAAGCCTGTCTCAATTATTATCAAATCGAATTTCCACTCAATTCCAATTTAATATATTAAATTGGAAAACTTGACATTGGAAAATTTCATTTTAAATCTTAATAAAAAGATTTATAAATTCTAAATCATATTTTCACTGTCAATGGGGTTAAAGAACAAATGTCGTTTTAAAAAACAGTTCATAATAAACCCAATTCACATATCATTATATTCCAATCAGTAAATATAATTGGAAACTCTAATAATCTTAATTAAAAGATTAATTCTTTTCATACGGGGTTTAAGAACAGTGTTATTTAATACGCCATCCACGACAACCAAAAATCTAATTCTTTTATTTAATTCCAATTAAATATTAATTAATTGGAAGACTTCATTAAATCTTAATTTAAAAGATTTATTTTAGTTAATAACTAGTTCATTTTGATAAAATATATTTTTATCTTTTGTCCATCCAAAAACGGACTTAGAAATCATCATTTTATTCTTCATTGAATATTATTTTAAAATATTTGTTATTTAAAAATATCCTTTACATAAAAAGATTCTTTATATAAAAATATTCTTTATATTATAATATTCTTTATTTTAAGGTATTCTTTATATTTAAAAGATATTCTGAATCGAAATGCGACTCAATCAGTTACCATATAGTTTCGGTTATATGGATTTCACACATCACATGAACATGACAATAATGATAAATAATCACTAAGCAAACAATTCACATCCAGAGTGAAATTTACATATGTGCGAGCATTAAAATGAATAAATAACGCTCATCGCAGCCTGTCAATCCATTGATTGACATACAACTAAATACTGGGACTAGTGTATGTCAATTATCATCCCAATACCCGTGTAGGGTTTTCAGCCAACAACAGGTCATCTAAATAAATCATTAGTTAATGAATTTAACCAATTTTAATTCCGCTAACATGTTGACGATAATGAACAAAATATGTTATTATATTCCTAATGTCGAATAAAAATGTATTTTATTCGCATAATTTCCCTACATGTATCTAATGTCTAATAAAATGTAATTTATTTACAAGACATTGTTGTTGATGACAAATAAAAAGATAATTTTCATTTTCCTTTTTTTGTATGCAATTTCTATTTTTAGTTTTAACAAATAAAAAGAAACAGTTTTATTTGCATGTATAGTTTCAAATCATAACATATGAAATGCCTCTTTACTCTGTACACAAATCCTAATGTATAATTTGACAATACAAATGTCACTTTGATTTGCATACAAATTCTATTGTAAAATTTAACAATAAAATGTCGCTTTTATTTACATACAAATTCTAATGTATGTTTTGACAATGAAAATGATTCTTATATTTGCATATAAATTTTAATGTATTTTTTACAACTAAAAATGATTCTTATATTAGCATATAAATTCAAATGTATGTTTTGCAAATAAAAATGATTCTTATATTTGCATATAAATTCTATTTCAATAAAATGATTAAAAGTAATAACTCCATATTGTTAACAACTCTTATTTTAACCAATTGAATAAAAGTGGTAATTCATATTGTTCACGATTTAAATTTAACAAAATGAATAACAAATAATAATTTCATATTGTTAATAATTCTAATTTAACAAAATGAACACAAATGATTCATTCATTTTTGTTGACAATCCTAGTTTCAACAAAAATGACAATTCATTTTTGACAAATTTTAATTTAATAAATGGCATATTTATTTACACACATTTTCTATGTATTCTAATGACAAATAAAAGAACAATTTATTTGCATGCAATATTCTATTCAACATAACAAATAAAAATGATAATTTTATTTGTTTACAATTTCCATATAACAAAAATGATATTTTTGTTTTATCACAAATCTATTTAACAAAAATGTTATTTTGTTTTGGTTTAACTCAAATCTCCTTAACAAAATGTTATTTTTGTTTTAACTCTTATCTAATTAACAAAAATGTAATTTTTGTTTTACCCCAATTCAAAAATGTTAATTATGGTTTCAACCATTCTAGTTAACGAAAACGATAATTTTTGTTTCAACAATTCTATTTTGACAAAAATTTATATTTTTGTTTCAACCTTTTTAATTGACAAAAATGTTTATTTTTGTTTAATCTTTTTTTAATTGACAAAAATGTTTATTTTTGTTTAATCCTTTTTTATTGAAAAAAATGTTTATTTTTATTTAATCTCAAGTCCATTTAACAAAAATGGAATTTTTGTTTTCAACCATCATATTTTGACAAAAATGAATATGGTTTCAACTAGTCTTTTGACAAAAATGAATATTTTTGGTTCCAACTAATCTTTTGACACAAATGTTAATTTTATTTCAACTAGCATGTTTTGACACAAATGTTAATTGTTGTTTCAACTAACATGATTTGACAAAAATGATATTTTATTTCACTAACATGTTTTGACAAAAATGATAATTTTTATTTCAACTAACATGTTTGACAAAATGATTACTTCTAATTCAACTACCATGTTTTAACAAAAATGAATATTTCTAATTTAACTAACATGTTTTGACAAAAATGAATATTTTGATTCAACTAACATGTTTTGACAAAAATGAAAATTTCTAATTCAACTAACATGTTTTGACAAAAATTAATATTTCTAATTCAACTAACATGTTTTGACAAAAATGAATATTTTGATTCAACTAGCATGTTTTGACAAAAAAAGAATATTTTGTTTAACTAACATGTTTTGACAAAAATGAATATTTTGTTTAACTCAATTCTAATTAATAAAAATGCAACTTTTTGATTCAACTAATTTAAGGAACAAAAATGTAATTTTTTGATCCAACTAGTTTAAGGAACAAAAATGTAACTTATGTTTATTAATAATCAAATTAACAAAAATGTTAATTTTTGTTTAACCATAATCTACTTAACAAAAATGTTAATTTTGTTTAACCATATATTCTGTCAAAATTGATAAAAAAAATTCAACAATTTTGAATTGACAAGATTGACAAACGAAATCCAATAATTCTAATTTGTCACAATGACAATTTTAATCCAACTCCTTTTCTTTTTCTACAAAAATTGGTATTTTGTTTTCCAACAATTTCATTCAACACAAACACCATCAAAACAATGGATCTACATAACAACAACAGTTCTAGATCAAATCATGTATCATACAAATAGAATTTAACAGCGTAGGGGTAATATCACAATCATGATTAAGTAATTTTAATTATATATAAAAAAAATTCTCACATTGGGTTTCGAATTATTCAAAATTCTAGATCGCTTCGTTTTAGCTCTGGTCTGTCCCATGTTGTAGTATTTGTTGCTGCAAATCCAACGCATCCAGTTTCATCTGATTTTGAGTTCATTTGAATGACATATGGTCATTTGAATATTAAACAACTAATTAAATAATTAATTTTTAATAATTAAACCTTTATTTCTTTAATTCCTTTCTTCCTTAATTTTAACTCCAGGTCCATAGTTCATTGAAAACCCAAACCGTCGCCTAAAGTTACCCTTGCGCCGCCGCCACAGTGGTCAGAACCACCATCAATCGCCATTACGTGAACCGCCGCCCTCGACTCCATCTTCTCCCTCGATCCCGACAAGCTCGCACCCCCCAGCTTCCCAATTTCTGTCCAAACGACGCCACTTCCTGACCGTATTCTGGCCACTCCGTCGACCCATAGTGCATCACAACCGCTCAACTTCACGAGCTTGAAGTGCTTAACCATTTCCGTTCTGAAGATCCGGTTTAATTAGAAATAGATTAGGAGTTTTGAGGGATTAAAATCGGATATCGGTGGCCATTGGTTCGAGCGTTGGCGGCTACAGTATTAGAATTAGGGTTAGGTATTGGTTTTAGTTAGGGTTATTTATATTATTATTTTATTTAGTTCATTAATTCAAGAAAAGCCCGTTATCTCCTATTAGCTCCAAATTCAGCCCAACTTATGTTGTCCCTAGCCAAATAACCATCCTCCAGACACAACGGACTAGGTCCCGTCAGCACATTTGATCATCTCCAGCTTGTTTTCTTTAATTTAAAATATAAATCATTTAATTATTTAATTTGATTGTACATTTTAATTTACCGGGGCCACATACGGACTCTAAAAATTACCTAAAAATTATATCTGGTTATGTTTTGATGATACAGTCCTAACAAAACTAATTTCGTTGAATTTCGAGACCGTTTGAAAAATGGTCAGTTTCTGGTTGATCCAAATTGACTGAAATTGACAAAACACGTTTTCTTTTGCCACACTCACATATTAATTCCAAAAATTATGAAAATTGGAATCTAGTAATAATTTGACATTCCGGATCCAACAAAAGTGGATTCGTCGAAAACAGAGGTCATTTGTAAAATGGCTATTTTTAATATTAAAAAATATATATAAATTCCATAGCGACTATTTTGAATTTTAAACTGGGCATAACTTTTGATTCCTGCTATGGAATTCCAATTTTTCGGATTCGTTGGAAAGATATTTTTAAACATATTTAAATATTTTTGGTTTCATAAAAATCCAATTTATTTTGCATCCTATACAGTTAGTCAAAGTTCAAATTCAAATTTCCAAACTACCGTGCTATTTCTAACTCCTTTTATAATTAAAATAAATTATATTCGTTCTAATTTCGATTTAAATAAATTTTTAATCGTTATTATTTAAAATAAATTATTTTAAATATTCAAACTCCAATAAAATTGCTAAAATAAAAATTTTAAATTGGTTCCAAAATTCCGGGTTGTTACAATCTCCCCCACTTAAAATCTTTTCGTCCTCGAAAAGGAACGAAGCTGAAAGTTGTTTAACTAACCGATTCAATTTTAATTTTTTATTGGTTTTAATAATTTTATTAGTTAAACTAATAATCATCAATCAATTAGTTGATTAGTTTTTCAAATATATATAACTTTTATATATATTCAAAAATCATATTTTCTAAAATCGGATTATATATATAACCACAAATACGTTAGTTATAAACTTATCACTCTAAACTCATTCTAGAACATTACTAACCCCATCTCTAACGAGTTTTTTTCCTCGTTCTAGGATACCACTGATCCTATCTCTAATGAGTATTCTTTTGTAGGATATTACTAATCCTACCTCTAACGAGTTTTTTGTTCAGTTCTAACGAGTTGTACCCCAAAGATTTGAGCTAACCAGAGCTCTGATACCAACTGTGACAATTCAGATTTCGCCCGGACCTAATCGATCGCTAAATCGACCAAGACCATGCTAACTCTGGGAATATAACACATCAGAACAAATAACAGAAGATTTTTATAATCATTACATTAATGTTACATCAGAGTACAGAATATCAGAGTACATCGAAATAAATACCACAGCGGAAAATTAATTTACAATAAGCTTAATACAATGCAGCGGAAGTCTATCAATGCTCTGGACACAGCTTTAAGCTTCGATCCAGAATCCTGCTCAATATATCTGCAAAATAAGCTAATTGAATGCCCGTGAGGAAAAGAGGGCACCCGAATTTGTAAAGTGAAACAAACTACGGGTCAGTCATGAGACTGGTTTGAGAAATCTTTCCTAACTTATCTAATAACTAGGCTAATCACGGGACCACGCCGCTAACGCGGAACGGGTTTACTCCATTGGATTGCCAGTGCATGGAATAAAGTAAATCGTTAAACAACGCAATGCATTTTAGAAAAATGAAACCATTATAAGACTCAAGTCCCATCACACAATGCAACGCAAACCGGAGGATAGAGTTTCACCTTATAATGATCAAACATGCTAGATATGTAGAAAATAATATTTTAATATTATTATTAGTGTCTAATCAGTTTTAAAATAATTCAAAGTAAATGTATCAATCCTAGACGACATAGTACCCCATCCTACTATGTCGCCATATATAGGTCTACAATCAAAACCGTAATGTCGTATTGGAAGTTGGGTTTCCATCATGAGTAAGGGCTAGGGATGATCTCCTTACCGATTCGAGACACTATAGCAATGTCTCAGGATCCCCGCAGTGAACCCTTGGATCCTGCAGGGCCGGTCCACAAATATACCTTAGTGGATTGGCAATTCCTGAACACATGTTTCCCGGTCCTATTGAACCTATGATTTGGTCACTATCGACCAAACAATCCGAGGCGCCTCATAATCCATCAACAACATAAGTAAAATGTCAGGGCTTGCAAAACCCTGATACCACTCTAGCTAGAAAGAAACGTGTGCACTCCCTACGTTCCCTTGTCCCGTTTCTGACTCTTACCGGGGTGTGAGGCTCGCGAGGTAATGCTATACAAGAAGCTGTGCCGAAATAGGCTATGCTTTGATCATCAACAACAAGGCTCTGCTTTTCGATAAAAGCCTTGATCATTTGCATCTTGGCATGTCACATTGACAATCCACGCCATACGATCAATAACTACCAATATATAACCTTTGAGCTCGTGCGTCCCAGAGAAGGGTGTTAAGCAAGAGAATAAATTCTCCGCCACCACAGATATATATTAAACAGAAATCAATTTAATTTACAAGGAATGAAATCCAATGTCAGACACACATCCATTTACAAGTCCGTTCTGGGTCTGAACGAAACCGGAGACACCTTATTCCTCGTCCCGTATGTCCAATACGGAAGAGAGGTTCTCGCATATCCGGACAATCAACAAGAACATCCGGAAAACTACCACTTTAACCCTTTCCTAGGAGCGACCCAGTGCAGGGTATCAGTAGTCGCCCATTCGATGTGAAGATCGTCGGTCTTCAATAACCGTCTTCAATGTCTTCGACTTTTAATCGTCGTAATAATTATTCAGAATAGGTTAAACCCGGAAAACTCGCGTATTTTATAATAAAAAATCAGGTGCTATAAATACACATCATATGCCTCATTCCAATTCAGAATATTCTTTTAATAAAATATTCATATTAAAAGGGAAAGATTCCCATTAATTTTATCAAAGATAAATTCTTTTAAATTTATTTCTTTATGTTCTTTTTTAAAGATTCCTTAAAACTCCAGTTTGATTTTAATATCGAAAATCATTACTTTATGATTATTCAACTTTTAAGAAATTAATCTTGTCTTTAATTGGGTTAAAGAACCAATGTCGCATAAAACACCGTTCACGATAAACCCAAAATCAACTTCCATTAAATATGGAATTTTCACAGAAATCAAATCAATATATAATCGATATAAATTTCCGTATCAGACTAATAATATAAATGGAATAATGGCAAAGCCTTTTAAATTCCATATATATTAACAGTCTTCTTTTACAGAAGCCTATCTCGATTATTACCAAATCGAATTTCCACTCAATTCCAATTTAATATATTAAATTGGAAAACTTGACTTTGGAAATTTTCTTTTTAAATCTTAATAAAAAGATTTATAAATTCTAAATCATATTTTCATTGTACATTGGGTTAAAGAACAAATGTCATTTTAAAACACAGTTCACAATAAATCTAGTTCACATATCATTGTATTCCAATCACTAAATATGATTGGAAACTCTAATAATCTTAATTAAAAGATTTATTCTTTTCATACGGGGTTTAAGAACAGTGTTATTTAAGACACCATCCACGACTACCCAAAATCTAATTCTTTCATTTAATTCCAATTAAATATTAATTAATTGGAAAACTTCATTAAATCTTAATTTAAAAGATTTATTTTAGTTAATAACTAGTTCATTTTGATAAAATATATTTTTATCTTTTGTCCTTCCAAAAACGGACATAGAAATCATCATTTTATTCTTCGTTGAATATTATTTTGAAATATTCATTATTTAAAATATCCTTTATATAAAAAGATTCTTTATATAAAAATATTCTTTATATTACAATATTCTTTATTTTAAGGTATTCTTTGTATTTAAAAGATATTATGAATCGAAATGCGACTCAATCAGTTACCATATAATTTCGGTTATATGGATTTCACACATCACATAAACGCAATAATGATGTTAAATAATTACTAAACAACCAATTCACATCCAAAGTGAAATTTACAACTGTGCGGGCATTAAAATGCATAAATAACGCTCATCGCAGCCTGTTAATCCATCAATTAACATACAACTAAATATTGGGACTAGTATATGTCAAATATCATCCCAATACCCGTGTGGGGTTTTCAGCCAACAACAGTTCATCTAAAAATCATTGGTTAATGAATTTAACCAAGTTTAATTTCGCTAACATGTTGATGATAATGAACAAAACATGTTATTATATTCCTAATGCCAAATAAAAATGAATTTTACTCGCATAATTTCCCTACATGTATTTAATGTCTAATAAAATGTAATTTATTTACATGACATTGTTGCTGATGATAAATAAAAAAATAATTTTTATTTTCCTTTATTTGCATGCAATTTCTATTTTTAATTTTAACAAATAAAAAGAAATGGTTTTATTTGCATGTATAGTTTCAAATCATAACATATGAAATGCCTTTTTACTCTGTACATAAATCCTAATGTATAATTTGACAATACAAATGTCACTTTGATTTGCATACAAATTTTATTGTAAAATTTAACAATAAAATGTCACTTTAATTTACATACAAATTCAAATGTATGTTTTGACAATGAAAATGATTATTATATATGCATATAAATTCTAATGTATGTTTTGCAAATAAAAATGATTCTTATATTTGCATATAAATTCAAATGTATGTTTTGCAAATAAAACTGACTCTTATATATGCATATAAATTCAAATGTATGCTTTGACCCTGAAAATGATTTTTATATTTGCATATAAATCATATTTCAATAAAATGATTAAAAGTGATAACTCCATATTGTTAACAACTCTTATTTTAACCAATTGAATAAAAGTGGTAATTCATATTGTCTACGATTCTAATTTAACAAAATGAATAACAAATGATAATTTCATATTGTTAACAATTCTAATTTAACAAAATGAACAAAAATGATTCATTCATTTTTGTTGACAATCCTAGTTTCAAAAAAAATGACAATTCATTTTTGACAAATTATAATTTAACAAAATGGCATATTTGTTTACATACATTTTCTATGTATTCTAATGACAAATAAAAGAACAATTTATTTGCATGCAATATTCTATTCAGCATAACAAATAAAAATGATAATTTTATTCGTTTACAATTTCCATATAACAAAAATGATATTTTGTTTTATCACAAATATATTTAACAAAAATGTTATTTGTTTTGGTTTAACTCAAATCTCCTTAACAAAATGTAATTTTTGTTTTAACTCGTATCTAATTAACAAAAAATGTAATTTTTGTTTAACCCCAATTCAAAAATGTTAATTATGGTTTCAACCATTCTAATTAACAAAAACGATAATTTTTGTTTCAACAATTCTATTTTGACAAAAATGTATATTTTTGTTTCAACCTTTTTAATTGACAAAAATGTTTATTTTTGTTAATCTTTTTTAATTGAAAAAATGTTTATTTTTGTTTAATCCTTTTTAATTGACAAAAATGTTTATTTTTGTTTAATCTCAAGTCCATTTAACAAAAATGGAATTTTAGTTTTCAACCATCATATTTTGACAAAAATGAATATTTTTGTTTCAACTAGTCTTTTGATAAAAATGAATATTTTTGGTTCCAACTATTCTTTTGACACAAATATTAATTTTATTTCAACTAACATGTTTTGACACAAATGGCAATTTTTGTTTCAACTAACATGTTTTGACAAAAATTATAATTTTTATTTCAACTAACATGTTTTGACAAAAATGATAATTTTTATTTCAACTAACCTGTTTGACAAAATGATTACTTCTAATTCAACTACCATGTTTTAACAAAAATGAATATTTATAATTCAACTAACATGTTTTGACAAAAACGAATATTTTGATTCAACTAGCATGTTTTGACAAAAATGAAAATTTCTAATTCAACTAACATGTTTTGACAAAAATGAATATTTCTAATTCAACTAACACGTTTTGACAAAACTGAATATTTTTATTCAACTAACATGTTTTGACAAAAAATGAATATTTTGTTTAACTAACATGTCTTGATAAAAATGAATATTTTGTTTAACTCAATTCTAATTAACAAAAATGTAAATTTTTGATTCGACTAATTTAAGGAACAAAAATGTAACTTTTTGATCCAACTAATTTAAGGTACAAAAATGTAACTTTTGTTTAACCATAATCTAATTAACAAAAATATTAATTTTGTTTAACCATAATCTACTTAACAAAAATGCTAATTTTGTTTAATCATATATTCTGTCAAAAATGATAAATTTTTTTTCAATAATTCTGAATTGACAAGATTGACAAACGGAATCCAATAATTCTAATTTGTCACAATGACAATTTTAATCCAACTCTTTTTCTTTTTCTAAAAAAATTGGTATTTTTTTCCAACAATTTCATTCAACACAAACACCATCGAAACAATGGATCTACATAACAACAACAGTTCTAGATCAAATCACGTATCATACAAATAGAATTTAACAGCGTAGGGGCAATATCACAATCATGATTAAGTAATTTTAATTATATAAAAAAATAGAATTTCTCACATTAGGTTTTCGAATTATTCAAAATTCTAGATTGCTCTGTTTCAACTCTGATCTGTCCCATGTTGTAGTATTCGTTGCTACGAATCCAACGCATCCGGTTTCATCTGATTCTGAGTTCGTTTGAATGAGATACGATCATTTGAATATTAAACAAATAATTAAGTAATTAATTTTTTAATAATTAAATCTTTATTTCTTTAATTCCTTTCTTCCTCAATTTTAACTCCACGTCCATCGTTCATTGAAAACCCAAACCATCGTCTAGGGTTACCCCTGCGTCGCCACCATTGTGGTCAGAACCACCATCCATCGCCACCACGTGAACCACAACCCTCGACTCCATCTTCTTCCTCGATCCTGACAAGCTCGCACCCCCCCTGGCCTCCCAATTTCCATCCAAACGGTACCACTTCCTGACTGTATTTTGGTCTCTCCGTCGACCCATAGTGCATCACAACCGCTCAACTTCACGAGCTTGAAGTGCTTAACCATTTCCGTTCTGAAGTTCCGGTTTAATTAGAAATAGATAAGGAGTTTTTGAGGGATTAAAATCGGATATCGGTGGCCATTAGTTCGAGTGCTGGTGGCTACAATATTAGAACTGGTTAGGTATTGGTTTTAGTTAGGGTTATTTATATTATTATTTTATTTAGTTCATTAATTCAAGAAAAGCCCGTTATCTCCTATTAGCTCCAAATTCAGCCCAACTTATGTTGTCCCTAGCCAAATACCCCTCTTCCGGACACAATGGGCTAGGTGCCATCAGCCCGTTTGATCATCTCAAGCTTGTTTTTTTTAATTTAAAATATAAATCATTTAATTATTTAATTTGATCGTACATTTTAATTTACCGGGGCCACATACGGACTCTAAAAATTACCGAAAAATTATATTTGGTTATGTTTTGACGACACGGTCCTAACAAAACTAATTTCATCGAATTTGGAGACCGTTTGAAAAATGGCCATTTTCTGGTTGATCCAAATTGACTAAAATTGACAAAACACGTTTTCTTTTGTCATGCTCACATATTTATTCCAAAAATTATGAAAATTGGAGTCTAGGAATAATTTGAAATTCCGCATCCAATAAAAGTGGTTTTGTCGAAAACGGAGATCGTTTGTAAAATGGCTATTTTTAATATTAAAATATATATAAATTCCGTAGCGACTATTCTTAATTTTAAACTGGGCATAACTTTTGATTCCCGCTATGAAATTTCAATTTTTCAGATTTGTTGGAAAGATATTTTTAAACAGATTTAAATATTTTTGGTTTCATCAAAATCTGATTTATTTTGCATCATGTACAGTCAGTCAAAGTTCAAATTCAAAATTTCAAACTACCGTGTTATTTCTAACTCCTGTTATAATTAAAATAAATTATATTCGTTCTAACTTCGATTTAAATAAATTTTTAATCGTTATTATTTAAAATAAATTATTTTAAATATTCAAACTCCATTAAAATTGCTAAAATATTTTTTTTTAATTTGGTTCCAAAATTCCGGGTTGTTACAATTAAAGAATAAGTTTAAAAGAATTTAGCTTTGATAAAATTAACAGGAACCTTTCCCTAAAGTTGTGAACATTTGAATAAAAGCATATTCTGAATTGGAATGAGGCGTATGATGTGTTTTTATAGCACTTGATTATTGATTATAAGATACGCGAGTTATTCGGAAAGACCGGGTTTGTCCCATTCTGAATAACTGATACAACGACTAAAAGTCGACAATAAAGACGGTGGTTGAAGACCGGAGATCTTCACATCGTATGGATGATTAATGATGTCATGATTGGGTTGTACACCCAAGACAAGGTAATAAGTGGTGATCATCCAGATGTACTTGGAGATCGATCGGATATGCGAGGACCTCTCTCCTGTATTGGACATATGGGACGAAGAATAATTAAGGTGCCTCCGGTTTTGTTCAGACCCAGAATAGACTTGCAAATGGATGGTCTGTCTGACATTGTATTCCTTTATACTGTATTATTGATCTCTGCTAAATATATATCTGTTTGGTGGCAGAGAATTTATTCTCTTACTTAACACCCTTCTCTGAGACATACGAGCTTAGAGGTTATATATTGGTGGAAATCAATGGTATGGTATGGACTGACAATGTGGCATGCTAAGATGCAAATGATCAAGGCTTTTGTTGAAAAACAGAGTCTTGTGGATGATGATCAAAGCATGACTTTAATTAGCATAGCTTTGTGTATAGCGTTAATTCGCGAGCCTCACACCCGGTATGAGTCAAAAAGGGATAGTGACCGTAGGGAGAACTTGCGTTTCTTTCTAGCTGGAAGTGGTGTCATGGTATGTAGCCTAGACATTTTTACTTATGTGGATGATGGATTGCGAGGCGCCTCAGATATAGGGCTATATGCTCATAGGATCGACGTATTGACCTGTTTGGAGGTCCGATAGGATCCAGAAATGTATTGTTTAGGAATAATTAATCCACTAAAGTAAGTGTGGACCGACCCTACCACATCCCAGGGCTCGCCAGCGTCCGAGTCTTGAGGCATTTGCTAGAGTATCTCGAATTAGAGAGAGCCATCCCTTGCCTTAGCTCATAGATGGAGCCTAATTTCCAATATGACACTTTATAGTTTTAGTTGTAAACCTATGTGGCGTCATAGTAGGATGGGTTACTATGTTGTCTATGATTGATACATTTGTATTTGAAGTTGATTTCTTCACTTACAGTAATAATAAAAGATAAATTTTGCGTACCATGCATATTTTGCCATTATAAGGTAAAACTCTATCCTCTGGCTTGTGTTGCATTATGTGATGGGACCTGAGTCTTGTAATGGCTTTATTTTTCCTTTTAACATTGCGTTGTTGGTTTTATGGTACCGTTCCGTGTTATACGGCGTGGTCCCTTGATTTACCTAACTTTAAAATTAAGTCAATAACTGTTTTAGTTCTCACACCAGTCCCATGACTGAGTCGGAGTTTATTGTTTCTACCTAAACTCTGGGTGCCCATATTTTCCACACAAGCAGCTAGTAGTTTTGGTTTTCGCAGATATTTCTTTTCACAGGATCCTGGTTTATAGTTGTAGCTATATCCAGAAAGGTTTGTATCCGTGTATTTCCTTCAGTTGTGTTAGTTGATGTATTTCCGCTGTACATTGTATTTATACGTTATATATTTGTAATGTAATTTAAATCTCTGATATTTTTCAGCTGTGCAATACTTATTCATACTCTGATATATTCTTGTACTCTGATGCAAATTGTTTTAATAGCAATGAAATGTTCTCGTGTTTGTGTTCTGATGTGTTGCGTTCTCAAAGCAATCCGGGTTCCTCCGTCTCTTCGGGGTTCGGGGAAGTCTAGGTCGTTTCATCTATCAACCTTTCGTACCTTATTCAAGTTGACGTAGAACTTCACAAGCTATTTCTAGTTGAGACCCGACTCTCTAAAAAATTGTTAACATGATTGTATAAGCAAGCTTCATTTACAATTCAAAACACTCTTGTATAAATTTTAATGAAAAAGTATGGTAAAATGTTTATGCAAACATTACTTTTGGATGTACTAAACACAACAACTTTAAAAAAATAATTGATGACATGTGCCTTAATGCATATAAATTTTGTATATCTAGTATACAAAACAGAGAATAATTAACTATAAACTCATCGCACAAGTTTATAACTCGAATTTCCACTACTCCGGAATTCAATATTAGCTAATGATAGTAATCAATATTAATTTACAACAACTACGTTATACTATTTTAAGAAATAGCATAACATAAAGAATGGAAAGATTATGAAATAATGTATACAAAAATACAAAATAGAGATCTAACCGAATGATGTTTGAGGGTTGTCGTAACAATATCCTTAAGAATTTTATTTCAAAATTCTCCCAAGATACAACAGACGTATTATGCACGAGGTTGTAATGAGTATGTCACTCTGTGATTTTGTATAAGAGTATTAGAGAAGAGAGAAGGAAGATTGGATTGGAATAAATGAGTAAAATGATCAGTTTTCCTCCTTATTTATAGTTTATCCGCATCCCTTCGAACGGTCGCCCCCGTACCTCTTCGTAAAATCGCATCTCTTCTGAACGGTCGTGCTTGTACCTCTTCGTACAGTCGCATCTCTTTCGAACGGTCGTGCTCGTACCTCTTCATACAGTCGCATCTCTTTCGAACAGTCGTGCTCGTACCTCTTCATATAGATGTATCCCTTTCGATGAAAGGAAGTGTCTTTTCGCTGAAATATGACCGTATGCTGAAAGGAAGTGTCTTTTCGCAAAGTGTCTTTTCGTGAAATGTCTTTTCGTGAAGTGTCTTTTCGCGAAGTGTCTTTTTGCGAAGTGCCTTTTCGCGAAATGTCTTTTCGCCAAAAACCATGTTGCTAATAGTCACGTCTTTTCACTGAACTGTCGCACCTGTTCGCTTAAATTATGTGGGACAATGGACAAAGTATATTTCATTCAATACTTACGAATTCCAACGATCCCCCACATGAATGATAATATTCTTTTCCACCACAAAAAGCGAAATATCACATAGTACATATGGAATAATGTTTTATCGTGGATAAATAGATATTTCACTTTGAACATTCCTTAGTTAAAACTTATCAGATCTACTTGGCTAATAGGTGAATTATTTCATCTTGAACCGTCAGCCGTTATTGTATATCCAGACAATAAGCTTTACGAAGCATTGATTCTCTTCTCATCCAATCTCTTTGTTGTGTTCATTTTGGTCCTGAACACTTCTTAGTTCTGCGAGTGTTAAGAGAATTTAAGCCTTTAAAATTCTCATAGAGTCGACCCAGCTCACAACATAGGTGATCGCAACCATTAAGAGTATTCTACATATACCCCACTTGTTATTTTCAAGATATGTCATCATTAAAAAACATAGTTTTAACCTTGTAATACTTCTGTAGGCATGCATTTATATTGTGCACCATAGGAATGGAGTAGGGTTATGTCCAAAAATGCATTACGTCTTGAGTTATTCATAATTGGCTTGCCTATTGATCCTAGTTCGTAGGATCTCCAGTCGCTAGGATAGGTTTCCATATAAGATAACTCTTGTTGGGTTAGACTTTTTAACCCATTCCCCTCGATGCGCAGTCAATTTTCTCTCTTGATAAACCTTTAGTAAATGGATCCAATAGGTTATCATTTGTTCTCACATAATCTATGGAAATCGTTTCAGTTGAGAGTAACTGCTTAACTGTGTTATGGCATCTATGAATATGTCGTGACTTTTCATTATACACAAAGTTTTGTACTCTGCTTAGTGCTGCTTGGTCATCACAGTGTATGCATATGACCCGCACAGGTTTGGGCCAAAAAGGAATATCTTCTAAAGCGACGAAGTCATTCTGCTTCTTCGCCTGCTTTATCTAAAGCGATGAACTCTGATTCCATGGTGGATGGAGCTATGCATGTCTGTTTAGTAAATTTCCATGACACTGCTGCCCCTACTAGGGTAAATACATAACCACTAGTCAATTTTGATTCCTTGAATCGGCAATCCAATTTGCATCACTATATCCTTCTAAGACGACAGGATATTTCCCATAATGTAAGGAATATTTTTTGGTATTTTTCCAAATATCCAAGCACTGTCGTTAGTGCCTTCCAATGTTCTCCTGAACTGCTTGTATACCAAAAATCTATAGGCAATACTAATTTGGGCTGGCCCTAGATAGTAACAATCTATAGTCTTTGGTCCAAGTTTGACTTTCTTGGGAGGCGGAACTGGAACTTTTGCCAAACACCTCCACACTTTGAGGTATTTAAAGCTTGGTATTTGTCCTTTCCATAATTCATATAGAATTGCTCATGTTTTATTGTGAGGAACTTTGTTTAAAATATGATTAGACATATTTAAGGCCTCCCCCCACAAGTTCGTTGCTTAGCCATAGGTCAATAGTATCGCATTAATCATATCTTTTAATGTTCTATTCTTTCTCTCGACAACATCATTTTTTTGTGGTGAATATGAGACTGTTGTTTGATGAATTATTCCATTTTCTGCACAAAATTGTTCAAACGGTTATTCATATTCTCCACCCCGATTAGATCTCAATATCTTGATCTTTTTATTTAACTAATTTTCTACCTCATCTTCATACTTTATAAATGATGTAATTGATTCATCTTTACTGTTCGAAAGATATACATAGCAATATCGCGCATAATCATCAATAAAAGTAATAAAGTACTTTTTCCTACCTCTTATAGGCAATGATTTAAAATCACATAAATCTGTATGAACCAAACCTAGTGGTTCAGTTCTTCTATGAACAGTATGAAATGGTTTCTTGACCATTTTGGCTTCTATGCATGTATCACATTTATAGTTTTTATCTTCTTGGAATTTAGAAATTATTTCCAAGTTTGCCATCTCTGTTTTAGTAAGAAAACAATAAAATTCTTAAGACGTTGTACCTTTAGCATACCAAAACAGAGAATAATTAACTATAAACTCGTCGTACAAGTTTATAACTTAAATTTCCACTACTCTGGGATTCAATATTAGCTAATGATAGCAATCAATATTAATTTACAACAACTATGTTATACTATTTTAAGAAATAGCACAACGTAAAGAATGGAAAGATTATGCAATAATGTATATAAATATACAAAATAGAAATCTAACCGAATGATGTATGAGGCTTGTCGTAACAATTTCCTTAAGAATTTTATTTTAAAATTCTCCCAAGATACAACAGACGTATTATGCACGAGATTGTAATGAGTATGTCACTATGTGGTTTTGTATAAGAGTATTAGAGAAGAGAGAATGAAGATTGGATTGAGATAAGTGAGTAATGTGATCAGTTTTCCTCCTTATTTATAGTTTATCCTCATCCCTTCGAACGGTCGCACTCATACCTCTTCGTACAGTCGCATCTCTTCTAAACGGTCGTGCTTGTACCTCTTCGTACAGTCGCATCTCTTTCGAACGGTCGTGCTCGTACCTATTTGTATAAACATATCTCTTTCGGTGAAAGGAAGTATCTTTTCGTGAAGTGTTTTTCGCTGAAATATGACCGTTTGCTAAAAGGAAGTGTCTTTTCGTGAAGTATCTTTTCGCGAAGTATCTTTTCACGAAATGCCTTTTCGCGAAGTGTCTTTTTGGCAAAAACCATGCTGCTAATAGTCACGTCCTTTCACTGAACTGTCGCACCTGTTCGCTTAAATTATATGGGACAATGGACAAAGTATATTTCATTCAATACTTATGAATTCCACAATAAATAAATAAGATAATAAATTTTCTAGAAAATAAGCAATTTACATCAGTTTACATTCTTAATAGACTTACCTATCTAAATCGATTGACTTTAAATCTGAAACCGTTACGTTGTTTATCTTATTTTCTTTTGTCACTACTGACGAGTAAGATTGTAAATAACTGTGTTCAAGTATTAGAATTTAGTATCACTGTGAATTATTCGACACTCGATTATGGCAAGACGGTAGTGCTTATGTTTTATCATTTTCTATGCTTAAGACGGTTTATCATTTGTTAAGTTTAAGATGGGTTATCATCCATTTGAAGCACACTTGATGATTTAATTTTATCAATATTAAGGGGTGTTAGTAAAATGTTCATGTTGATACAAATAGAAATAGAAATACTAACTCCTTATTATTTTTACTTCACAAACAGAAATAAATACAGTAAAGTTTTGTTTTATGAAATGAAAGAAACCCTAATAAAAGTTTCAGTGTGTATTATGAAACCATAATAAATGTTTTGTGTGCATGTATATGCGTGTACACTGATTACAAATAAAGTACTAAATATATGTTCATAAGTAAAACTTGATTTGCATTGAAGTATTAAATATTTACGCAAAAAACTAGGTTATACGGATCTAAAAATGTAGAAAGGACAATGCTGTAATCTTTGCAAACTGCATTGAGTAATTTGATTTGCATTTAGCAACAGACGACGAATGGACAGCCACATACAAGCCCATGCTCACCCTTGCATAGTTGCATTAATTTAAACGTTTCGGCTTCGTCGTAACTGCCAAGTGGATTTTACTTCTTTCCTCATATCGTCACAGATCTGGTGACCAATCAGAATCTACCCTTAATCTGCACCTGCCTTGCTTCGTTTCTTCAGTTCTTCTTCCTCTTCCTCTTCCTCCTCCTCGATACGCATTAAATTTATTGATCGATCGTTTTCTATTGATTTTGTGGCTTCGCTGAGGTAAAACTTTTAAATTTTTATATCTGTTTTTATCCGTTTAGATTTCACATGTTTGCACTTGAAATTTTATTATCTGCTGATTTCATTGTGTTGTGGTTGCCAGCTGGATATTTCATTACCTATTTCTATTTAGACTGAAATTTGTTGCTGATTATCTGTAGCTATCTTGCAATGTAAGGAAATGATGTGCAATTTTCTATTTATCTGAAATGGCAGTGTTAACTTTTTTATTTTGTTGAAAAGTATGTGTCCAAATTAAAAAGACATGGTTGGTCCACCACTAACTGCTGTAGACTTTTTGAATTAAGATTTACGTGCACCTTGCACACAAAACTAAAGGATTCAGAACTAGAAGCCTATAACCATTATGATCTTTAGACCAAAAATGTTATACAAATCAGTATCTCAGTGAAAGGCAATTTTAAGTTAGAAAGGTAAGATGCTTTGTTTCTGACTTCTGAGATCTTATAAACCGCTTGGCCTTATAAGTCTGCACATACCTTTGGCATATAAATTCCAGTACTTTTGTAAAAAATATTGGTACACACATACATACATTGAATATATACATACTTCTTAGCTTAGCCCACGTGTTTGAAATGACAAAGTTGCATATCTTTGTATATCGTTTGCAAGTGCTGATACTTATCTATGGGTGATGTTAATTGTTACATCCTTTCTCAACTGAATTAATGAATGGGAACATATCGTTGATGATGTCCATGGACAAAAAGGGAGTACACACTCGGTGATTAGTGTTAATGTAGTATATTATAATAGAACAATTCCATATCAGCGAATAGCAAAAATGTAAACAAACAAACAAACAAACAAAAACCCAAATCCAGTGGAATCAGCTTGTTATGCCAGCAGGTAAATTTCTAGTCATTGTTGATCTCTATACATACAATACAGTTATGCCATACAGATGAAACTCTAAGATTCATGACAAAATATATTTGATATTAACTGATGTACAGCTGTTTTCATGATTATAAAATAGCATTCATAATTTTCTTCCAACTTCTATATGAACCTACTCTTTTAGCCATTTGTTCTAATAGTTTATACGTTATATCACTGTTGTCTGCGATAGTTCCAGCTGAGAGAATTGCATATCATTATAAAATTAGATTCAGTAAGCTGTACTACAGAACTAAGTTTATGTCTCTTCCAAATGAGTATATTAATTTATTTGGTAAGAAACTGTCTTACTGCATGGATTATGGATAGATAGGTAGAAGCTCATTTCTGTAAGTTCTTTTCAAGTCTTTGGTGGAACTTGATGCTTTATTTTTTGAAACAATCTTGAAAATAGAAGGGAGCTAAATTTTAATAATCTATAAGCATGGAACTATAATGACTAATAGGCCGAAAACTATACTTTGTTCTTATCAATATTCTCTTATTTTCTCTTGTCAAAGCTTCTGTTGTATTTGTATTGACTATTGGCTGCCATCTTTATGTGAATAATATAGCGACATTTTCTTATTTCAGATCATAAGTTCTTGTGTCTGGAATTTTACTCAAACCACAGTTCAAAAACATTATTTCTCGCTTTGAGTTGATTTTGTCTCTTTGAAAGCCGTTTATGAGGTGAGAGGTGGGACAAAATGGTTCTATATTTCAGGTGTTTTTGGAGATGGAAGATAGTCCAAGTGATTCAATGCAATCTGAACCAAAGCATTCATATTTATTCCCCTGCAATTCTAGTTTGCTGCAATCAGGAGATAATATTATGAGATCTGAAGTGGATATTCAAAATGATGAGTATGGTAAAGTTTCATCAAAGGCCGCTTCTCAGTCTCTCTGGTCAACTGGTACTTTGACTGGTCGGATTCAGAATGGTTTCTATTCAGTCATTCCGGTAATTTATGTTCCAACTTTTATCAGGTGATGCACCACGTGAGCAATGTACATATGAATATTAATTATAAAATTGAATATTTTTCGTGTAACTTTTGGGAAGCGTAAATAATTGTTATTCCTTTTGAAATATGAAAAATGAATGGAAGTGAAACAACGGTTCTTATTAAAGTTTTTGTTATACTTATAAAATAAAATAATAAATGCTGAAAAATAAGAATGTTTAAATTTGAAAATTAAATACACATGTGCAGGATAAAGTACTCAAAGAGCACTTCTTGACTATTCCAACTCCTGATGAACTTAGTTCCCTTGGCAGAGCGGCACTTAAAGCTGAAATTATTATTGTAGATGCAGAGAAGGATAAAAAGCTTTCTATGCTGATACAATTGACTGCAGCATTGGTCAAAGGATTAAATTCAAATCCTGCTTCCCTAGTAAAAAAGATTGCAGGCTTAGTGAGTTCAATAAGTCTTTGATTAATTTTTCTGATGTATGATCTGATTCTTAATTAATCTGATATTGTGTTCTGAACTGTCTGTGTTTGTTGCCGTTGTTTAATCACTATTTCATTTGTTACATTGTGCCCAAGGATTACCTATAATTTTCCATTGAACACAGGTCGTCGACTTTTATAAGCGCCCAGATCCAGAATTAAACCCTGCAAAATCTTCCATAGAAGAAATCAGCTCTAATACGATAGAAAACAGAGGTCGACTCTTGGGACAAATAAAAAGTGGATCATGCAGGCCACGAGCAATTCTATTCAAAGTTCTTGCTGATTCTGTTGGTCTAGAGACCAAACTCATAGAGGTAACGATTTATGTATCATTTCTTGATACATTTTGTAAGCTATATTATACCTTTGCCTTTTTGTTTTTTTACCTTTAGGTTGCATCATCAGTTTTGAACATGTCATTTCCTAAGATAGATTATCATTCTTTTATTACTATTGCAGGGAGTACCCAGTGCTGAGGTGCTTGAGTACATGGAATCATTCAAGCATCTTTCAGTAGTAGTCGTGCTGAATTCCATCGAATTACTAGTTGATCTCATGCGTTTTCCAGGCCAATTAACCCCATTATCAGACAAAGCCCTATCTATGTCACATATCACTGTTGCTGACGATGAATCCGTAGAATATGATTCTTGTGATTCTCCACTCGAACCAAATAGCCCGGTATTTGGTTTTAGGGATAGAAAATCTGGCAAATGGTACATATATTTGCTGGGGCACTTTTCATTTTTTACGTATTCATTTATTGGTGATGACTATACTTCACAATCACATTTTTTTGTATCCATCGTAAATATTAAATGGGAATGAGTGGTGAAATGTGGCGTGCGATGATTTACAAATTACCCTTAGCTATTGATTTAGGTTTGTAAGTGCCGTCATTCAGGAATTTAGCAGCTTCGCTGGTGTTTGCCTGTTTGGCTTATATTCGGTCAACACGCACGTGCATACAATCTATGTTGTTTTACTACATTTTTTCTAGAAGATAAATCTCCACTGACATTGAATTTACATAAACCCACAAGAATGTTTGGATTATCACATGGTAGAAGTGTGCACCATATTTTGAAAGGTTGGTCAAAATATAATATGTTCATTCACCCTACGATACTTGACCTTGATAAATGATTTTATTTCTTCTCCTTCTCGTAGAGTTCTTTCCTCGTAATGCAATGGCTTTCAAGATGTTAATATTTAGCACTTATGTTATATCCATAACATAGGACATCTTAAATATATCAGGTAACGTGCTCAATAAATTTCACTTTTATTTCTTGAAATCACGAAAACCCCTTTATCATTGTATCTGGCTAAATCCGTATGAACAGCTTTTTCGTTTACTATTTCCCCAAAATATAGATTCATCCTCTTAAGCTTTTGGATAACATGGTAGAAATCAGCACCAATAATTAAAAGGTAGGTCAGCATATACAGTGTTTATTCGCCCTACTATATTTAACCTTGATGACTGAGGTTTTGTTTTTGGGCGTTCTTCCCTGTCTAATGCTTAATCTTTATGTTATACCCTTATCTTGGTTCAACATCTCAAACATACAGGTAACTGCCTTCTTAAATTATATCATCAACTTGTTTAATAATGGCCTTCCTTTTAGTAGACTGGTCTCGATTCATTAGATATTTGGGGATCTTCAAGGATGATAAATTGATTGATCAAGTCCATATTCTCTATTAATTTGCCTGAATTCTTTGATAAGATTAGAGAGATACCATTTTGTAACGTTATTATGCCAACTAATTGCTCTTTCATGTTTATTCATAGTTGACTTTTTTATATATTCTTTGTTTGACTAAGTGCAGCTCAGATAAAAATGAGTTCTTATTATCTATGTATCAAAAGAGATTTGATGGACCATCCAACTTACCAGATCCTTCCCTCCGTAATCTCTTGCTTAAGTCATCAAGTGAAAGAAACTACAGGTATTGGGAATGTAATGTGATACAAAGTAATGAAATGTTTTTCTTTCTTCTGGTTTCTCATCACCTAGTGCCCTTTTTTCAGTTCATCGCATAGTGTACCCAATATAGCAAATGCATTTTGGAGAAACAACAGGCGAAGAGCTGCAATAGAACAACAACTAACATATTCAAGGTTCTTCCTTGCTTTGTAATCTTCCATTGACCTCCATGTCTGATATATCTTATTAATTTGTGACCATTTTCTTCACTATACTGTAAATCAAGCTATCTATTTTCCTTGGTGTAGTTCAGAAGATCCCTTATCAAGTATATCTACGCAGTCCACAAAAAACAATAAACAGCAAGCTAGAGAATACACAGATGATGTTGGTGCATCAAGGTACACATATACCCCCACTCCCTCTAACATTGTGGTTTTTAGAGCTAAATATTTAAATCGAATGGAACTTTGGACATGTTCAATCTACTCCACGAAAACCATGTTCCTTAAGAAATAACTTCAGTCTTAAAATTTTTGCATGCTTGAAATGCTAAATAAAATATTAGCTGTTAAATTTAACCTTCAGTTCCTAATGTTATTGACTTGTAAGCGTGAAGAGGCTAGGAAATTCAAATTGGTTTCATCTTTTTTGAAGATGATATCCATAAAGTAGATTTAATATCTATTTTAAAATACTGTTGGAAGTAGAGTTGCCCAAAATATAATTGGGGAGCTAGAAAAGTGGGATGTCCCGTATCCTTTCTCAGGCATACATAGAACGAAAATGTATAGTTTACGCTGCAAATATTTGCTGCATAGACTACACATTTTAGCTGAAAAATCACAAGATTGTTTTGTGAGACCTGTTTTTGAAAAGGGTTTTTTGGGTATTAAGCTTGAAAATAAAGGGTTGATTATAGTTTCCATTTAATATTAACCGTTGAACGATGTCTTATTCTATGCTCTAAAATAAGCAACCTTAATTTTCTTGGTGCAGCCCAGATGATCAATTATCAAGAACCTTTATACAATCTACAATGAGGAACAATCATCGTTCGACTACAGAGTCCACAGATGGCATTGGTGCATCAAGGTGTGTTTACATCAGGCCTATGTTCCTTTTCATTTCTTTCCATTTCTTTTTCTACTAATTGGTTGATTTCCCGGCTACTTATTCGAATCAGTATTATGGTGTAATGAACAAATTATTTTTCATTTTGTTTAAAAACTACTACAATTACAGTACATATGGTTTTGCCTGCTTGTGACAACTTCTGCAATGATTATTTTGTAAGCATTAAGCTTGTGTAGCAAATCATGGCTACTAATATTTAGTTAATATATTTTGCCATTTAAATAAAAGAATATGTAGAGGTGTGTACTTGGAGGCATGATAAAGATGACCAACGTGTTTTACTGGACTGTGGATGTTAACCCAAAAATAGTTCAACATCCCAAGTTGTGCTACGACGTTGTTAACCGCAAATTAGTTCAGCCTGCATAAGGTCGAAACAATGCGAAATGTTCAAAGAAAGGATCATAATACCCTCTGGCTTTGCAATAATCATAAAATAATTCAAAATGAAATAAGTTTAATGGGCGAGATAGGCAAGTCATATAGGCAAAGTAGACGAAGTCTAGAAGTCATATAAGTAAAATATGCAAAGTCCATGAGTCATATAAGCAAAATAGGCAAAACATTTCCTTTATTTCATCATCACCGTGTTACAAATGTGCAGATATGCAATTTGTTAATTATTCATATCTTTATGTGTACTGACCACCTATCTTCTTTTCTTCGATTGACATTCATGCCATTAATCATCTTCAAGCCTTCTCATGAAGGAAGCATGAAAGAGATCACAAATGGAAAATAAATGTCAAGAGAGGGAAAGAAGTTAAGTGTCTCTTTCATGGTGGGTTTGCCTCTTTTCGGTTGGCTATGTGAGACTAATGGTGCCTCATTTTCTTCTTTGATGGTGGCTTCAACATGTGGTATGTGAAGGCTTGTATAACTTTTATGAAGAGAAATACAATATTATCTCTTGATCTTGCTTTGTAAATGATTCCAACGTTCTTTCTTCACGTGAGTTTCATCGTATCTCGGCTCTAACGTTGTATGGCGTCGATGATTACTGCATGGTTATTGTAGCGGCAAGTCAAGTCGAGTCGATAGAGGTCCAACCAGTCGAC
This sequence comes from Allium sativum, assembly GCA_030737875.1. NCBI lineage: Eukaryota > Viridiplantae > Streptophyta > Magnoliopsida > Asparagales > Amaryllidaceae > Allium > Allium sativum. Next base: position 19,810,952 of record CM060922.1, on the reverse strand, counting down.
TAGTCGTAGACTAGTCGATAAATAAATGAGTAAATAAATAAATAATATATATATATATATATATATTAATATGTAATTGCAGTGTATAAATAAACATATACATATTATCATACAGATTCTGTTTCGGTAAAAGGATCTGCTGCCATCTGCAGACTGCAGTTTATAATAAACGACAGTTAATACATATTATAATGAATGACAATTAATACTTCTGTTGTCATCTGCAATTATTGTCAAGTTCAATCTTCGACTCCGAGTTAGGGTTTAGGGTTAATTTTGAGTTAGGGTTTAAGGTTGGAGTTCGAGTTCGAGACTTCGTGATTTGAGTTCAATCACGACCAATGGCAAATCGACTCTTCTTGTCGATAATCCAATCTCGATTAATCGATTAGTCGAGCGCCGTAATAACACTGGATTACTGAATATGGACTTGATCACCAGTTTCTAACATGTTTTTAGTTGATACTTCATGTAGACATGATAACATGCAACAATGGTGTGAATAACACATGAAACAGAGCCGAAATGGAGCTGCTTGATGATTAGTATTAAATAAAGATGACACGGTTCTATGGCATGGGATGAAGGCAACATGGAATGGTCTGACATTATGAAGGCGACGCATATTCATAATAAGCAGAAAGCGACAGAGCTCGCTGATGGCGATACAGTTATGTAGCTTGAAGAAAGCGACATAACCTTGCTATTGGAAGGTAGCGATACAACCCAGTCAACTGAAATCTCGAAGGTGATACCACTATCTGAATGGAGGAAGGTCGATGTGGCCTAATCCATGAGATGCGACATGATCTTCCAAATGAAGGATGACGATACAGGCCCTTAGAAGAATGAAGCGACACGACTTTGTTAGGCGATACACCCTTCAGAATGAATTGGGACGAAGTCAGTTGATGAAGTAAAAGCGACATGGGTCATGAATGTTAAAGATGACGCAATTGCGTTCGTTTGCCGTGAGGTGATGCAGCTTTTCTGAACTAGGGATATGGCGACATGCTCGAAGAAGGAAATACAATACTACCTTCGGAGTAAGAAAGACGAAGTGCTTCAAAATAGAAACCATTTCTTTGTGGCGAAACAACTTTCTCAAGAAGGCGATGCACCCAAAAATTAGGACGAGACACATATTGGGTGCAATTATGACCTTCGCATATTCATTTGTTAAGGCGATCCATACATTGTGTAACTATGATGTAACACTAACTCCTTAGTGTGGTTTAAACTCTTACTCTTTAGTGTAAGACCAAATTCCATTTTGTTGCTCAAATCAATTGACTGACCAGAGCACACCATCTAATTCCTGAAACAAATATTAGAAAATAATTATAACCTAGATAATCATAGTTTGTTAATATGACCGAGGTTAAGACCGTCTTTTTTGTAATATTTCTTAGTAATAAGAATGCAAAACTAGAAGTTTGTAATCAAATAGGATAATTGGAGATCATAAATATATACTCAGATAACAGAAGCTTTGAATGTAGTAGACGTCCATAATATCACTTTCGGTAATAACAAAGGACTTGAAAATCATATCTGGCATCAATAAAAGACGACTAATGGTAACAATAATATAGAACACTAGAATAGTGGAAGACCGAAAGTCCGAAGTATAAAGATAAAAGAGGATCATAAATCCATATCCGGTATATAAGTCCGTATTATCAATAGAAGGTCGTAAATCTTTGTTCGGCAAATAGAGAAGGCCAAAAGATCAAAATTCCACATGTGAATATTAATAGAAGACCATAAGACCAGAAATCTGTTCCTGGTGATACACTAATACTACTATACTAGTAGAAGACCAAAAAATCCAAAAGATCATAATCTCATATCTAGGCAGTAATAATATACTACCAAAAAAAACCAGAAATCTATATCTGACAATAATAGAACTTCAGAAAATTCAGGCTAAAAACTCATATCTAGCATTAATATTATAATATCAAAAAGCAGAAGATCGAAAATCTAATAATATGAGTCCAAAAATCTAAATAATAGAAGATCATAAATCCAACGATAGAAGTCCAGAAATCCCAATATTAGAAGATCCAAAATCCTGCTCTAGAGAATTAAAAATAGACTAGAAATTCGTATCTAGCTATTGTTGTTTGACGATTGGAAACTCTTGTTCGGTTGATGATCAAAGACTCTTGTCTAAAACTGATTGATTGATTATTGTCTCCCTCTGAGTGGTACTTCATTGTGATCATGTGGATATCACAAAGACTTCACACCATGGATGCGTTAATGATTTCTCTCTAGGAGATGTGGATATGTGCTGAGACTTCGCCTTAAGGCAGACCAGGAACTTTCTCTCCATAGGAGGCGCCTGGATGTGTCAGGACTTCACCTTGAAGCAGGTTGATGGGTTTCTTCCTTTATAAGATGCTTTAATGAGGCCATGTGAATAGCACTAAAGGCTTTACCTCCTTGGATGTGCCAATGAATGTTGCTGAAGTGTCGAAGATTTGGTGCTTTGGATATGCCAAAGACTTTCTTGTTCCAAGATGTGCCTCGGAAGTGCCGATGACATGGTATATTGAGTTGATTCTTGTTCCCTTATATGATTCCTTCTATAGACATTTTTGTTCGAATTTTTCACTCGTCTATTGTTGAGAATCATGACTTTGAATGTCCTGCATTTGCTTTGTTAATGTAGTCGAATTTGATTTGGTGCGGCTAGCTGGGTAGCGTACTGTGTACGGTGCGGTTGGGGTGCGACGGTTGTGCAAGGGGTGCGTATCGGGTGCGTACTGCGTACATATCTGTGGCTTTTATGTTGGGAAATTACGCAAATTTCCTTATAATTAGATTTGTGGAGAAAAGAAATTAAATGCAGAATGGTAAGAGACACAAATTTGATAACGGAGTTCGGCCAATTATGCCTACGTCTCCGGGCTGCTGCAGATCTTTTATTTCAGAGAATATTACAAAGTGATCACACCGAACACTTTATACTCAACACTCGATCTCACTCTCTTCTTGCTCTCCTTTTCTTCTTATTAGATTTTGGAATGAGATAAAAGTTATGAAGAGGAAGGTTATATTTATAAGGTGAGAATTGCTTGGTGGGGGTTGGTGGCATGGTTGGTGGCCCGGTAGGTGGCAGTTGGTGCATGGGGTTGGTGGCACACCATGTTGAATACATGAGTGGCTTGGTTGTTGCTACACATGCAACATTACTAACAATCTCCCACTTGAAGACTGATTTCAATCCGTCTTCATACCTTGATCGATGCAACAGCCTTTCTGCTCTTTTTACTTTAACAGACTAACTGAAGTTGAACACAACTTCAGTTTATCGATAGTTACTGTCTTTGTCAACATATCTGCTGGATTCTTACTTCCTTCGATCTTCTGTTGGAATCTTTTGACAACTAATCGATCTTTGTATCTCTTGGAACCATCATGCTCCTCTTTTACGCGATACACCCATTTATTGTGAAGTGTCTTCTTTCCTATGGGCAACTCAACCAGTTCCCATGTCTGGTTGGAGATAAGAGACTTCATCTCATCTTCCATGGCAAGCTCCCGCTTGCTAGCATCTTCAGTCTGAGATGCTTCACATAGCATTCAGGTTCCCCTGCATCAGTCAGCAACAAATAATTCATGTATCTTTTGTTACGTGCATGAGGTCGAGAAGACATTCTCAATTCAGGAACTGGAGTAGGATGTTGTAGTGTGTTAGACTGGTCCACACTACTCAGATCAACGATTTCATCAGGCTGAGCACTTTCTATAGTCAGTTCTGTAATGAGACTATCTGGAATATCGTTTGCATCTGCAAATACTGACTCACTCTGCTTTGAGTCGTTGACTTCTGTTTTGTGTCTGTCTTTGTACATTACTCTTTCGTTAAAAATCACATCTCGGCTACGGATTACCTTCTTGTTTTCATCATCCCAAATGCGGTAGCCAAACTCGTTTTCGCCATAGCCGATGAGAGTGCATTTCTTGGATTTGGAATCAAATTTATTCCTGCCTTGATCACTAATATGCACATATGCTATGCAACCGAAAACTTTTAAATGTGATAATTTTACCTCTTTTCCACTCCATATCTCCTATGGTATTTTATGCTCTAATGGAACCGAAGGACCTCTGTTGATCAAATAAGCTGCTGTGTTGACTGCTTCTGCCCAGAACTACTTTGGTAGACCTGACTGTATACGAATGCTTCTGGCTCTTTCTGTCAACGTTCGATTCATACGCTCAGCTACACCATTGTGTTGAGGCGTATCCGGCACGGTTCTCTGCATTTTGATCCCGTGCTCATAACAAAATTGCTTGAATCTGGTGTCTTCATATTCAACTCCATTGTCAGTTCTAAGCTTTTTGATCTTCAGATTTGTCTCATTTTCAACCATGGCTTTCCATCTCCTGAAAGCCTCGAACACTTGAGATTTATGCCTCAAAAAATAAACACATACCTTTCGCGAGTGATCATCGATAAAAGTAATGAAGTAATGTTTTCCACCGATGGATGAGATGGTCGTTGGCCCCAAACATCGGAATGAACAAGCTCCAGTCTTTTCTTCTTCAGGGTTTTACCATTTATTTGAAAGCTGGCTCTCTTTTGCTTTCCAAATATGCAATTTTCGCATATACCTATTTCCACTGACTGTAGACCTGGAAGTTTCCCCTTCGAGTGCATAATCTTCATTCCTTTTTCACTCATATGGCCTAGCCTCTGGTGCCATATGTTGGAATTTTCATTGCTAGCTGCAATAGTGATCGAACATCGCACTCCTGGTGTCATGTAAAGAGTATCACTCTTCTTACCGTGAGCAATCGTCATTGCACCCTTTGAAATTTTCCAATCATCACCATGAAAAGTCGTAGTATAGCCTTCACTAGCTAATTGTCCTACGGAGATCAAATTCTTTCTCAAGTCCGGTATGTGTCTGATATCCTTTAGCTCCCAAACTGACGCATTCAGCTTAATCTTCACAGCACCTTTACCAACGATATCACAAGGTTGATCGTCACCAAAATATACCTTTCCAAGATTTCCAGAGGCGTACCTTTCGAAGAATTCTTTCTGCGAAGTGGCATGAAACGATGCTCCAGAGTCTAGCACCCAAGACTCTTCCTTGCTCTCTAAAGAGCATATCAACGCTTCATCTCCTCCTGAGGTAGAAGTAACATTTGCCTCTGCCTTCGCCTCCTGGTCATTTGGTGCACTTCTGCAATGATTTTTGTAGTGCTCGGTCTTGTCACAGTTCCAACACTCAATGGTCTTTGAGCTGTTGGGATTTCTGGATTTAGGTTTCCAGTCCTTCGACCTACCACGGTAGTTCGATTTGCTACGTCCATTTTCTTGTGTTGAATTTCTTCCTCTTGATTGTGTATGCAAAATTGAAAAGTTTGATGACTCACCAGAATCCCTTCGTCGGATCTCTTCACTGAGAATCATATCACGAATATCATCAAATTTTAACTTATTGCTTCCCGACGAGCTACTCACTGCTGTGACAGTAGCATTCCAACTTTCTGGCAAGGAAGACAAAAGTATCAACGCACGTACTTCTTCATCAAACTCAGTTTCAACTGAATTTAGCTGAGAAGTAACTGTATTCAGTTCATTGAGATGTTGAGCTACCGATGCACCTTCTATCATCCGCAAATTGAACAATCGCCTCATCAAATGAACTTTGTTAGAGGCCGATGACTTCTCGTACACACTGGAGAGAGCCGCGATAAGACCCGCTGTTGTCTTTTCTTTTGCTATGTTGAAAGCAACATTACGAGATAACGTCAATCGAATAACTCCAAGGGTTTGTCTATCAAGAAGTGTCCAATCTTTATCCTTCATATTCTCTAGCTTCTTTTCTGAGAGAGGTTGATAAAGCTTTTTTTGATATAGATAATCTTCAATTTGCATTTTTCAAAAGCCAAAGTCAGCTCCATCAAACTTCTCGATTTTCATCCTTCCTTCATCTGCCACCATCGCTCCCACTCGAATTTGATTTCCTTTCTAACAAATTATGGCTTCGATACCAGTTGTTGGGAAATTACGCAAATTTCCTTATAATTAGATTTGTGGAGAAAAGAAATTAAATGCAGAATGGTAAGAGACACAAATTTGATAACGGAGTTCGGCCAATTATGCCTAAGTCTCCGGGCTGCTGCAGATCTTTTATTTCAGAGAATACTACAAAGTGATTACACCGAACACTTTATACTCAACACTCGATCTCACTCTCTTCTTGCTCTCATTTTCTTCTTATTAGATTTCGGAATGAGATGAAAGTTACGAAGAGGAAGATTGTATTTATAAGGTGAGAAATTGTTGGTGGGGGTTGGTGGCCCGGTAGGTGGCGGTTGGTGGCACACCATGTTGAACACATGGGTGGCTTGGTTGTTGTTATACATGCAACATTAGTAACATTTTAGATCTTCGATTTCACAGATCTTCATCTTCAATCTCTATACAGATCTTCTTCTTCGAGTTTTGGATTTGATTTCAGCGGCTTTCGATTCGATTTCGATTTCAGCGGTTCTGATGATTTCAGCGATGGGATTCGATTCAATTTCAACAATGGATTATGGCACTATTATCACATTGACGACAAGTCGACGACTAGTCGACAACAAGTCGACCTATCGGTCGATCAAGTTCGATGATAGTCAACTTGTTCAATTCGACGACAACCGACCCAAAACCCTAGACAAATACCGGTTTCGGTTAGTGTTTTAGAAAAAAAAATCGATATCAAAAATCCATTTTAAATCAGCATACTCTACCTTAATTCTAGCATCGTCAACCCAATTTTTTTCCTTGCCCTAGCATCTTCGACTCCATTTTGAGAGCAGCAGCTTCGTCTTCGGCTGTTTAGCAGCTCGCGACATTCGATTTTGGGAGTGACAGTGGTTTTGAGAGCCATGTTGAAAACAAATTTAATTTTTTCTGAAGATTCAACTAGTCGTGCGATTTGTTGACTAGTCTTCTAGACGGTAGTGGCTCGACTTGGCGTCGTGATAACCTTGGATTATGGAAAAAGTCACTCTATTGATTATGGTCAAACAAATATGATTTCAGCGATGGATTCGATATTTCAGCGGCTTTTATTCTGGTGCATGGTTTTATTTACAAGTGCATATATTCTATTGCTATCTCTTGGATTTACATATATATATATATATATATATATATATATATATATATATGTATATATATATATATTATAAATATTTTAATATTTGCCGTATCCCTCCGCACCCGAATTCCCATATTTTTGAATTTGCCGGATTTTCGTGTCTTCGTACCGTGCACCCACATCCGCGCATCCGTACCCATGCTTTCTAGCTCTAGAGTATGAGACTTCGATTTCTGTTGTCGGTATTCGAGAGCTGAATCGTCTGCCTTATGAATCCATTTTGTGGGTTTATCTTTTCATGATAGAGCAATATCATTGGTTGGGGGGCTTTTTTCTTTTGCCCGGGACATGCTTCTTATTTCTATTTGGAGCGTTCACGATCATTTTACTCAAGGTAGGAACCACTTATTTGATTTTTTTGGTCTGTTCTTGGTTTCTTATAGACTTTCTTTGTTGTCTTGTATGTTTGGAATGTGACCATAGTTATCTTGATTTAGCTTGATCTTAATTTTATCCGAGTAGAAAGATATGATAAAATTCAGAGAGCTAATATCGGAGGATGGTGATTTTTGGTTAAACCAAGCATCAAATATGAAATAAGTTGTGTTTGTTATTTGTCGGGATCATATGCTTTAGTGGCTGATTCATGTAGAAGTGAGTTCAAGAATATTGGTACTTACTGGAATTCGAAGCAATTTGCGACTTAAGAATCATAATAGCTTTGAAAACTGAAAGGTGGTCATAGTTAAAGAGATTTAAGCATATTGTAATCCGATTGTCCTAATTTTTTAGATGATTTTCATAGATCTTGTTTAAATCTCATAATTTGTGCATCGGATGACGATTTGTTCCTGAGTTCTAGATTAACTTGATCCCGTGTTGGTCTACAACATAACTAATTTCTTGGAGTATTTCTTTTGTAATGGTTAAACGATTTAGTGATAGTTTTGGATCTTTATTCTCTTATAGGATTTTATTTTGACAGATTTGTTCCTTTGATCTGTTGTGGTTATGATTCTTGACGAACGCGTTTCCGTTCTTTTGAAAGTTGCCTGAGGGATTATGATTGATATGTAAGCTTTACACGATCGTAATCCCATAAGTTGGTAGTTCTTGTCGGAGAAATCATTTTGTCGGAGAAATCTTTTTGTTGTGGTTATGATTACCCTAAAACTATAAGTGGATGTACCCAATAATAAACAATATGAATGTTCCGCATTCTAAATCAAGGCCTTTAAAGTATCTCTTGAGTTGATCTTTGGTTATGAATAATAAATCCTCAAATTGTTCAGGTCAGAAGGTGCATCAGCATCTGGTAGACGCAGATCAAGACGAAGAAGCACTAGCGTCATACCTGAGATTGGTGATGATGTTGTGAGGTTTGTGTACTAATTTTGGATGATATTTGAAGAAATATTTAATTGTTTCCTCAAAATAGTTGGACATATAATTTAGCTTTTTTGTGCTTTGGCCTTGTTCAGTTCAAGTAGCAAATTATTAAATAGGATACTCACTGGCAACTGTTTCACATTTCTTTTCTGACTGACTCATGTATAGGGCCGTTCGAGGAATGAATGAAACTCTGAAACAAAACCGTCTCTTAAATAGGCAAATAGGTGAAGGTTATGAATTCCAGTCACAAAATGCGAAGGATGTAGATGATTTGTCTAAAGATGTATGTGAGGGGCTTTCTTCTTCCCTTAGTTAATTTCAGTATGACAATCTTTTTATGAACTCCGTATTTCTTATATGTAACCACCTATCAGCAACTTTCAATGGTCAGCATCATTTATTTTGTTTAGCTATTGAGTATCTGATATAATGTTGATGAAAATTACCTTTTTTTTTTTTTTTTATAATATATGGTGTAGGTTTCTAGTTGTCATATGGATGGTCCTCCTGCATACAATGTTCTTAACAGACAAATAAATCCTAATCAGAAAGCTGTCTCGCTACCGTCATCCCCACTTCACCCCAGCCATCGAAATTATGAGAGGAACCGATCCACTGATTTTATGAATGAAAAAGATCTAATGGCAACATGGAGCCAAGTGTTGCATTCTTCTCCTTTTCGTAATAAGCCTTTGTTGCCTTTTGAAGATTGGAATATTGATTTTTCAGAACTTACCGTCGGAACACGTGTTGGGATAGGCAAGTTCATCATAATTGCAATGTTTATTCTTTAATGCTAAAGTTTTACACAGTAAAAACACCTGAATATACATGCTAACAGTTATGATTTTGGAAAACCATAGATTATCTCAATATTCTTCCGAGCCATCTCATTAAAAAGCGTTACTATACAGGTTTCTTTGGAGAAGTTTTTCGGGGCACATGGTATGGGACAGATGTTGCCATCAAAGTTTTTCTTGAGCAAGATTTGACTGTTGAAAATATGGTGGATTTCTGCAATGAAGTATCTATAATGAGGTCAAAGTTTATAACATCATATAATGTAACAATGCATCTTATTTTATTGTAATCCTTTCTGACTCTGACTTCCTTTTTATTCAGCCGCCTTCGCCATCCTAATGGTATCTACCAATTCTATCTTATATTGTGCTCAATTTAATATTTTTTATGATCAAACCTGACTGAAGAATTGCAGTTTAAACTTTACGCGTTTCAAATACTTGTGTATCCTTACTTATTTGTGTCTGATGAAACAGTTATTTTATTCCTTGGTGCTTGCATGAAGCCTCCGCACTTGTCTATGATAACTGAGTATATGGAGATGGGATCATTGTATTACCTAGTACATACGAGTGGCCAGAAAAAGAAGATTAGTTGGCGTCGAAGATTGAAAATGCTTCGTGATATATGCAGGTGGTATTTTATTTTGATATTGTTAATATTTTTCAGTTGAAAGATTAAATTTTATTCTCCCTTCCACCCAAATTTCGTAAATATGGAATGAAGTGATAATCCAATCATTCTATTTGGCAAAATGTTCTATTTTGATGATCACATGGAAATAAATTATTGCCAACAGAGTTCTCTTTTTATACAGCAGCGTGAGATTTCTTGAAGAGTAATCTTTCCTGAAAACTGTAGTTTGATTACTCAAGAAAATAATGCAAGTGTTATACCCTTTTGAACATTGATTATTTATGACATTATGATTTGATTCTAATCAGACTTACTGAGTGTCGCGTAGAGGACAAATATTGCAAATGGTAATTTGATAGCTCATTAAGATATCGATTTTGGAAATTTGATTAGTCATAAATATTTAATTGACTGTAATCACCGTACGGTAATCATTGTCAGTGTATCACAACTATGGCTGGATTATCAATGAGTCTATATAGCCATATTTCTTGATATTGTATTTGCACATAGATGGCAGCTGGTGCATGTGTGTGCGAATGTTGGTTTCAAAAATATAAATGGTGTTTGAACCTTAATTTTGATTGAAGATTAAATGTTGCTTGATTACAGTGCACTGGTCCTATTTAAAGAATAACCATCCCAAGGCCAAAACATAACAGAATCAACTCACGTTTGTTGTCAGTTGAGACCATACAAAAATGATACAGTGTCATAATTGAGGATAAAATTACTCCTAAGTTTATTCATGTATGTTTAGCAATTAAACACCGTCTTGTTCGTGTCTCATACATAGTATTGCAAGTTTAAAGGAATTTGTTTTCCTGAGAGAAAAGTGTGAATGAGTTTCGTGTTATTTAATTATCTTACGTTATCTGACTTTTCTTTTTGCTTGACTGACTAAGAGGGCTTATGTGCATGCATCGGACGAAAATAGTTCATCGTGATTTGAAGAGCGCAAACTGCCTAGTGAATAAGCACTGGGTGGTGAAAATATGTGATTTTGGGCTGTCGCGTGTAATGATGGATGAGCCCATGAATGATAATGCATCTGCTGGCACTCCTGAATGGATGGCCCCTGAACTCATGCGCAATGAATATTTCACTGAAAAATGTGACATATTTAGTCTTGGTGTCATCATGTGGGAACTTTGCACCCTCACTCGTCCATGGGAAGGCATACCACCTGTTCAGGTAAAGCTTCTAATATGCTACTTGCTAAACTATATTCGTACATCATTTACCCTGAATCCACACATTTACAAACTTTTGAGTAAGAAGCGTGATATTCAAAACAAGTATTATGTCCATGCATGGGTTACATATTACAATAACAATAATTTAGGTAACATAGGAAGGATTAATAGTTACAAGTGAAATTTAGTGGTCAAACTCTCTGGGGTGATATAAATACCATGAACTCATCTTCAAATTGTACAAAAAACTTTATTATTAGTTAGTATTGGACACATGAACTTTTTGTTTGACCGTGAACTTTCAAAAATATCCTTACATATTTTTAGCTTTATATATCAATTAAAACTAGGATCCAGCAGTTCAACATTTTTACACATTCAAACTGCATTTCTAAACATATTAACAAATCTTAACATCACTTAAAAATAGTGTGGTGCTAAAAGCAACCAGATTTCTGCCAGAGGCTACCACCGACCGATTTTTTTTCCAATGTGTTTGACCGGCTACCACTGACCAAACACTTTGGTCGGCGGTAACCTAGTAGCCCCTATTAGAAAATCAAGTGCTTTTAACACCACACTAAACAAGTTCTAACAAATATACATTCTTTACATCATCATTCTTAATTAATTGAGATAAATTAACCATGAACTCATCACTGAAAAAGTGCGGGAGAACAAATTACTAAAACAAATTTAAATACCATTATGGTATGTGTTCAAATCAAGGTTTGAGAACTCAGTTTCAGTCTCAATTTCGGCCATTTGAAACTTTACTGGTTTTGAGCGATTTAGGAAGTTTTAGTTTGAGTTTCGGTTTTAGTCCGGGTTTTGGTTTTACCTTGGTTTGTTAATGAAAAATATAATGATTTTCTCCCAGTCCAGTCCACAACTAATATTAAACCCTAGTTAACCTATATTAAACAAACCAGCCCAGCCCGTAATCCAATAAAATCATGGGTATTAGCGTATTGCACACTTTATTCAAGTTTTCTAACCCAGTTAATCACAACTAATATTGAACAAAGGCAGCCCAATGGTGTATTCATTCATCTAACGCATCCCCATAAACTAGGGCAAACAGAAAACAAAGACAATGCCAAAAAAAGTCCCTGCATCCAATCAACAAAGGCGGCTCGATTGATGGAGACTTAGGTTTTTCTGGCCGATTTGAAGGCTAATTAAGATTTGTCATTTGATTCGGTTATGTTAATTACTCCAATCTTTCAGAAAAGAAAAAAAATTAAGAAAGGGGTGTGGCCCGTAGGCCCGTCAAATGGGTCAGGTCGGATAATAAATGGGTCGAGTAGAATTTGACCGGACCCGTTCAAGGTATAAAAATACCCAACCCGTTTAACCCATTTAATAAACGGGTTGACCCGACCCGACCCGATTATTTAAAGGGTCAACCCGACCCGACTCATTTATCAAAAACTGCACTAAACACAGAAAAATACCACTGTAAAAACTGCACTGAAAACACTAATACTATAATTAAAAACTGCAGCAAACAACAACAACATACTAGCATCAAGTACGTTACAACTTACAACAATACAATAAAGCTAATATTAGTGCTAATATACATGATAATAATTCAATAACACGACCAAATACAGTAAAAACAACATGATTTCCTTCAACGCTCAAAGCAAACAGCAACTGCATACTTATCATTGAACATATGAACTAATACATTAGCTAAAACCTGAAAGTCGTAGTTATTAAAATGAAAGGAAGAAGGTCAGGGGAAAGATAGTATTCAATATCATTTTAACAGCAACAACAACATCAGTTTTTCAGTCTCTTTCCAGCAAGCATAAAACCTGAAACAGAAGTTACAACATATGAACCAAACAAGACAATACATAAAGCTTTGCCTATCATTGTAGATATTCATCTCATTTATATTTATACCCAAGGGTAACATAAAGCTTAAGCAGATCAAACATCATTTCATGAGAACTAAGATACAGCTCAATGTAAATATAAGTTCTGTACAAGTTTGGCTTCCAGCCTGTAGTTACATGATATTTAACTAAATTATGCAGCTAAAAACTGTCTTTTATTTTTCCTATATTTTACATTGAGCAAGACAACATAAATTATTTCTAGTCCATATGATTTATAAACTATATTTAGGATCAACTGAATTCCATGCAGAATACAAACTGAATCATGCAAACGTCCAAATAACTTAACATTAAAATTGTCATTGTCATTCAGAAATAAATATTAATAAAAGAAGTTGTTTGCATATAAATTCGTATAGGGAATAAAATTAATATAAAAACCTTCTGGATATCTTCAGTTGTCAGTGAAGCCAACATGATCGGTGTAACATTGAAATCTAACATCTTTTGATTTTCTGTTTAGATTTGTTGAAAGAAAGAGTGTTAAATATAAAGAGGTGAAACTCCTACTATAGTATTTAAATATGTTCTATAAGATTTATTTTATTTTCAGATATATCAACCTTCATATATGGAATTGAAACGCTATTCTTATTCCTTCTAAAGGAGAAATAACAAACAGTAAGATATGGGAATTTATCAGCATTAATTATGGGCCTGATACGTTAGATTATCCGAATTAGATATGAGAACCGTTGGTGATAGACTTGAATCAGTGCGAAAATTCAAATCCATCAAGCAAGATAATGTGATAATGGTCTTAACAGCAAATTACAACAATGATCAATATTTGAGGTCTTTAATCTATAATTTAATTTAATAATTAGAATACTTAAAAGCTCGCAAAATGAAGTACATAAAAGAATAATTCTTTAATCTGAAACATCTATGCTAAAGAATTGTACATGCAACATTACTGAAAAAACTTAATGTAAGTAATACATAAAAAATATAAAAGACACCTTCGTCCTAATAGCGTCCCAGATCTACTTTGTCCTAATGATTCAACACATGATGAACAAAACATATAAAGGAATTTCAATGCACGCTTGAAATTTTAGATCAAAATGGATAAAAAAGTGATGTATATACTACATAAGAAGCATGGCATCAAAACTCATATTGCTTAGTGTTCTAGAACCAACTGGGAAATCATTTGAAACATAAATTAGTATACTCATGTTTATTACTCGGTTATGTGATGGACCGTAAATATAAAACATACCTCAATGATCACATCATAACAAACTCCTCCGTATCAAGGCCAGTAACTTCATAGGAAGTAGTAACCTGACAATCATTCAAATACATCGTCACATGTACCTCCAAGTACTTACACACAAATATAAATTCACAAGTGCAAAATATAATAATATGAACAAGGAAAAAAACATTGGCAGTTAACATCATAAATTTGTTAAATCATGCATGCTTTCAATATCGGCAGCAGATTAGAAATTAGGATAGAACTTTTTGTCAGTGATAAGGCGGGAGCAGATTAGATTTGACTTGCTTTTTCGTGGTTGATTCGGAATTGCCTCATGTCAAAAACTAGCAAACTATATTATAAATGTCTGCAGCTGAACACAGGGTAAGGAGATGAACACGTGCAGAAAATCACGCTGGTGAATAATTAAAGGAATAAGAGCCTTTGTTGTTACTTATTTATAACGTCAAATAATAATACATTCATTTTCCATCATGCTTACTTTTTAAAAAGTAAAAATTAGCGGGGAATGAGCTATAAAGTAAAAGAAAACAAAATGAAAATCGGATGAATGGTTGGAAACAAAAACAATGGCATTAACTTACAAGCACTTTCATTTCAACATCCATTATAGGGATAAGCATTTAAGTAGTCATCGACTCTGCTTGGTGCTTCACCTCACTCACTATCCTATCTCAAGTATCAGCTACTAATTGCAGTTGCATTCCCATGTACTCACCGGGATACCAACACCATGGCGTTAACTTACAAGCACCATGTGCATTTTCAGTTGCAGTAACTCCTTAATTGCGCAGTTTAAATTGCACCATCATATAAAGCACAGTTAGAAGTAACAGCAAATAAACTTATTAATTTGCGATTAGAAGTTATAATTTAATCATTCATCTAAATAATTGTTATGGTTGTTATATATAACACACCTCTACTAATTCATCCATCTAATCATCTTCTTGATGATCTAGTTTTCGATGCTTTTTATTCTCGGCCACCTACGTTAGTTGTTTTTAGTTCCTAGTTATTATATAATAAATAAATATGAATGATTTCCTCTACCTGAGGCTGAGACCACTCTTTTATGAGAAGAAAAATGAAAATAGTGATATTCAAAACACCTTATAAAATTTTATAAGAAGAAAATCCGACTACTAAATTGTTTTGCTAAACTTCTTTTTTGCCTGTTTTATTCTAACCTGCCAGCAATGTACCTGTATTTAACGGTCAAATCCAAGTAGTAAAGCCAGCTAATATGTTTAGTTTTATGCATTGTTTTTTCGTTTCCTGCACTTATTGCAGTTGCAATATAAATAATAATACATTCATGTATGTATGTATAAAGATGTCTATAGAATATTTTCAACCGGTTTCCAACAAAAATTACCTTATAGCAG
This sequence comes from Allium sativum, assembly GCA_030737875.1. Classification (NCBI taxonomy): domain Eukaryota; kingdom Viridiplantae; phylum Streptophyta; class Magnoliopsida; order Asparagales; family Amaryllidaceae; genus Allium; species Allium sativum. The sequence goes on along the minus strand of CM060922.1, from coordinate 19,795,277 downwards.
ATACCTATGTTCCCAACTAAGACTTTATTTATAACTTAACATTTAACCAAAACCAAGTTGAAAGTGTGCATGCATAATTTCAGAATCCAATTAACATCACTAAACACAAACCCACAACAAATGAAAATGATCTTCTCATCTGGAGATGTGGTAAAAAGAAAGCTGCACACCAAAATCTCCGTTTAATTTTTCGTACTTTTCCAAATACACTCACGTTTAAACACTTTAATCCATCTGAAAAATCGAAGCACCACCCAAAAAATTCATATAAATTGGAGCATCTGAAAACAGGAACAAAAAAGGATGGAGGTGTCGGTGGAATTTGAAAACGATGACCAAATGCAGAAAGCACAAAAACTACGCACATACCTTTCTAAACGGCGTTGAGAATCAGCAAATCGAGGTTCTAGAAGGAAGAAGAGAATGCAGCGCAGAGATAAAAGAACTAGTTTGAAGTCAAGATGGAGGTTATCGTCGGTGATCTGAAACGGCGCTCGTCGAAAACTTGAAAAAACTATCAATCGCCTGTCTTTGTCGCCATTTTTTTATACAGAATTGCTAGAAAGCCCGAATGGAAAGAGCCCGAATCAAGTACGAATACCTCTCAGTCGCGTGATTTGCAACCACCCATGAATTACAGTCGTCCCATTTAAATCCCGCATTTTCGCACATTGTTTTTTCGGGCTCTATAGCAATACCCTTTTTTATATCGCGCTGTAGGAGAAACTAAAACTAGGGTTACCGCATAATTGGGTAAATGGGTTACGTGGGTTACACGGGTTCAGACTGATATTGAACCGTTTATTTATTGTTTAAATGGATTGGGTCGGCAAAATAGAAACGGTAAATGGGTCAAACTCAACCCTTTTAATATTAGGGTAAAAAGGTTGGGTAAAAGGGTTAGGGTCAAATTTGACGAGCCTAGGTGTAGGGGGAGGAGAGGGGCTGTTCACCCAAAACCGGAATTCCTTGCTAATCTTGTACCGGCTTCGATCGAAACCAAGATAGTCGGGATGTCGTTTCGAACGAAACCTCATATCATGATTCAAACTATAGTGACGGTTAAAATATCATGTAAATAATCGTATACATTTACACGATAATGAATTCGTATTAGAAATTAAATATATTTGGATGCATATATTTTTAATATTTTTTAGTAGTTGTCTTGAAGCATAAGCTTTTCATCCAAATGGAAATATCCTTACATATCTTCAGCCTATATATCACTTAAAAAGTAGGACATATCAATTAAACTTTTTTACATATTCAAACTGCATTTTTACATATATTAACAAATCTTAACCACAATTAAAAATAAGATCTCACGAACAGACATTTTTTGCATCATCGTTTTTAATTAATTAACAACATAAATAAAAATCAAAACTAATTAAAAATTAGATATTGCAATTTAGAAATAAAAATTCAAACTAATTACACATGATTTGAACAAAAATATATCTAAATATACAAGCAAATCATTTTCTTTTGAATGTGTTAATATATACAGTTTCTAAAAAGCAAAATGTACGCGTAAAACATGTATTCATGATCATGTGCAAAGCGCGTGCTGTAACGTTCGTATATATAATAAACCTATTTTGTACATGGAGGGAGTCCACAACTTCCATCTCTTTATTCTCTAAAAATACTCACATTGGCTTTAATGTATTAAAATGTCCGGATTAAACCATTTCTTTTTATACATTCTTCAAATATTGTTGATCATGTCTAAGAAAAAAAAGGCATCATTTCAGAATTTTAAATACCTTCAAAATCATATTTAATGAGAGCTACCAAAAGAATTTATTTCAACAATTGATTAAAGTATAATTTTAGGAAATTTAGAAGCTTCATAACAATTTAAAATTCAACTTGAAGATCAAACTAAAAATAGCTATATCCTAGACATCTAGATGGATGTTTTTCGAATATGAAAGTGATAAGGGAGGTGGAGATTATGTGTGTGTGTGTGATGCGCGTAATGGTACTTGCCACAGAAATTTAGTCACAACGAATTTTTTGTTGGGAATCTCCATCACATCTAAAATCAGTGTGATGTAGCAGTTAAAACATATTGCCTCACCAGTTAGTTATTAATTTGTGTTTAAATAGAATGTATGTATGTGTGCGTGCACATATAATAGAGAGCCTTTATTTTATGCACCGTAAATGCCATTTAATTATAACCATAGGTAATAAATCCACTGGTGAAATAAATCATGGAAAAAGATAATAAAAAGGGAAAATTTTCATACTTTAACTGAATGCGTCTTTTTTAGGTTCCCCGTTATCAATGGATTTGTTAAATGTGACATTGAAGCGATTCGAAAACGCGACAATGTAATGTATATTTTTATGAGCTTTGCATTGTCATCCAACATGACCAACCAGATTCTATCCTTATAATTAATTTGAATTTGACCAATATATCTTATATGTTTGAATGATGATACATAATGATTGGTGGGAAATATTTCTCAAAAACGCCTTGAGAATAAAACTCAACCTTGCGTAAAAACAAATAGGAACGGATTGATGGTGGGGCAAAACAAACAACAGATAGTCACCAGCAAAACAATCACGGATCAAGCAATAAATGAAAGAACATAAGAGATTTATAGTGGTTTCACTAACGTCTTGTTAGTGTACATCCACTTGGGATGAAGAGATTTTATTGCTTTTCTAAATAAGAAAATATTACAAGATCGATAATAGAGACAAAGAAGAAGAAATACAACTTTTTGAAGATTATACATACATTTACTTAATCTCTATCTTTATGTAAGAATTAATATTTGGGGTTGAAGTAATTGATTTATGATTATAAATCAATGCCTAATTAATTCTCCAATTTATTTGCTTTTGATAAGATTCCTTGTTTAATAAACCAATCAGAGAATTGATTTCATATTTCAATACCCCAAAAAACTTCTTCATATTCTTCCACTTATGTAGGTAATTTATTGCCCTATCTAATTTTACAAAAGAGGCAATAATTTTCTGATATCTTTCAAACCTTATGTAGTTGGAAATATTATATTACTCAAATTAACAATATTTCCCAAATCTTCTTTAAATGGAAATATTATATCACCATAATCAATAATATCTTCCAAATTTTCTGCAAATGGAAATATTGTATCATGAAATCTAACAATCTCCACCTTGATACTATATTTCCTTGAAAGCATACCAACTCCACTTACATCCTTTTACTCTAAGCATCTTCTCAGACAAGACACCATGGTTACTTCTCCCAATGAGCTTCGGCATGGCCGTCACCCATTGCACTTTGTCAACAAACTTCGCAACGCCACCGCTTGCCAACAAAGTGTTCAAAGTATCCCCTTCATGTAACACCTATCAATCTTCACCATGAAAACAAAAGTCTCCATGAACCATCCCAACTTTCTCCCCCACACCGTGCCACCGCATGGCACTTAGCATTTTGATAAATGATTCCAGCTCGAGTAACGCTCGAACTTAGCAGTCTGCAAAGACTTATGCATATTCACTGCTTTCTTCTTGATCTCTGACCAATTTCAGACGATCTCTTCTTCCGCTTATCAAGCACATCATCTTGACAAAATCCCACCTTATTGAAGCTTTCCCCTTTGATCATATTCTGCCTATGCAGAAACTCAAAGTCCCTTCTCGTATGCCTCGCTTTGACATCTTTCCCACGAGAACTGTAGACTCCAATCCTTGACTTTCTAAGTACAGTGTTTCCCCTCAGGAGATACAAATGCACCCTTAGAAACCCTTAAACTATCCTTATCAATTACTATCCTTTGGATGCCAACTGCCTAAGAGATATCATTTACTTCCGAAGACCTGGAACATAACGGACACCTGTCAAGGTGCCTATTACCCGTCATGCATGCGAATCTGCACAGTATCTTCGCCCATGACTCTACAACTAGCATTGTTTCCTAAGAATCAGTTTCCCTCTTTTTCTTTTAAAAAAACTGAAATAATTCTATTAGGTGTCATATGAAAAGACACCCCCGAATCTAGCACCCAATGGTCTGATACATCTGATACTACTGCTGTCAACAAGCCATCAGACAAAAATCCCTCCACCGCAACTGATGAATTTCCAACTTCAATTTTTTTCTTCACGTCCGGACAATCTCTCTTTCGATGGTCTGGTTTCTTGCAAATGTAGCACTTTCCATCTCTTAACTTTTTATTCTTCTCTCCTTTCTCCATACCAGCTAATAAGGCTTCCGTACTGCTTCCTCCCCTTCCTTCACTCAACTCCTTCATATGATCTCTCTAGTTCTCAGATAGAAGACATGCCTTCACATCTTCCACTGTTAGTGTGCCGTAGATAAGGCTGTTAGCGAAATCCGTGTATCGCTCCGGAAGAGAACACAAAAGAATCATTGCTATTTGCTCTTTATCTACTTTCAAGTAGACAGTCTTCATCTTCATCCCGAGATCATCGAAGAAGCTTAGATGTGCCTTTACTGAAGTACCCCCCTCTCATCCGCATGGTGAAAAACGTCTTCAGCAAAATCAGATAGTTGGTTAGTGAATTTTTTTAAATAGATTTTTTCCAGCTTGGTCCAAATGTCCTTAGAAGTGGTCTCACCGCTAATCTCTGAAATGACATTTTCTCTCATTGCTAATTGTAAAGTAGTAAATTGCCATCATTCCATCTCGTTCCATCTCTTTTCTTTCCATGGCTGAAATATCATCCGTCAGTTCCTCAAAAGCAAACACCACAGGATGAACATTACTCCTCATCAGAACAGTTTTCATCCTCTATTGCTACTTCTCGAAGTCTTTATTCTCATTCCATCTTTCTATTGCTAACTGAGATCATGCTGCCATATATGTCCCTTTGACATATGACCCTGATACAATTGCTGAATTCTTATCATCTTCTGCCATGATGCCTAACACTCTTTCTCAATCAACCTCGTAGCTCCGATACCAATTGTTGGGGAAATATTTCTCAAAACGCCTTGGGAATAAAACTCAACCTTACGGAAAAACAAATAGAAACAGATTGACGGTGAGGCAAAACAAACAAACAACATATAAACAACATATGACTTTTTTTGGGGTTGAACCTTATTTTGATTATTTTCTATACTCCGTGACACCTACTATAGATGATTTAAATGCATAATTTTTGTCAACTGTCAAGTTCCGGCATTTTTGCATATCCGGATCAGTACATGTGCGCTTCACTGTGTTTAAACGGCATCGGCAGTTGAAATCTGCTATGTCAGCCTTTCAATTGGATATCCTATCATCTCATTCCATCGGGCATATGATTTGTTTTTGATAGCACATATTGTAACACAAAAAATCTACGTGCTATCAGTCTCATATATATACCGTGATTACTTCAAACATCTTGCAATATGGAACTTTAATTCATTCGATCCATGCTTCCACCCCATTCCCAATGCGAGCCACGCTTAACGTCCATCCTACCCCCCCCCCCCCCCCCCCATTTTTTTTAAGTGTAAATAGAACTTCTGGTCTTCAGGTAGTATATGAAGTTTCAAACAAAGGAACTCGGTTGGAAATTCCTGAAGGTCCTCTTGGTAGGCTAATTTCGGGTAATGCCTTATTTATAGTACAACAAATTTCCATCACTTCTTACAAGCCCATATCATTTTCCTATTACTTTTATTTTATTTTTTGTTTTTTATTAAAAAAAAAGATTGCTGGAAAGAACCCGAGGAGCGGCCAAGCTGTCAAGAGATCCTTACAAGATTACTTGAATGTGAGTATGCTCTCTGTTAATCCAGAAACCAATCTGTGAACCATTTATTGGCATATATAGATATTGGTAGTGGGCCAGTGGCACTGGTATTATTTGTAAATCTCATAAAGGGGTCATTCCTTTCTCTGCAATGTAGTGTCTTTTACTGTGAGGATGTTGTAGAAGATCGATTCAAGAACTGAACGTTGTAATGCACAAATGTTTGTGTTGTTCAAGCATGATTCATAAATTGTATCCGTGGCTTGCTAGTGTTTTTAAACTTTCATGCTTAATTTATAGGAGTTTTGCTATGCTTGTTTAGGAGTGTGTGCACATATTTGAACTGGTATTTGGCTTTAGTTATTTGTGTTTGAAGTTGGCTTCTGTTTGACTGGGGAAAATACAAGTTATATTTCATAGTATGGAATATTGATTTGTGTTTTAAAACTGCTTCTAGTTCGAAGGCTCTATATAAGAATGCAGATATTAGTCCATCCTTGAATGGAAAGTGTGAATGGGGAAGCTTAGTTGTCAGCAGTGCCGGCCCCTGTATGTTGCTTGTCCTAGGCAAGATTTGGATGGAAAAAAAAAAAAAAAAAATGGCAATATCTGAATCGAAAATGCTTTCCCAACAAATAGTCACGTACAGTAATCGAACCCTGCACATTGCATTCTAAAGCTGAACTTCAAGCCAGAGACGATCAATACTTAATTTAGCTGCTTTGCCACTTTTACAACTAACATTTTTTTTTTCCAAAGCATCACCTCCACCAGGTTGCTCCCTTTGCCACCTTCATTTGGGCTGCTCTAGACAAATGTCTCGACTGTCTTGCCTCTTGAACGGGCCTGATCGTCATAGATGACATGGATTAATAATATAATTCTTGAGCATGCTTGATGTGTGATTGTCCAATCCTATTAGGGATTTGGGCTGTTAATGTATACTCCAAAAACTTGAAATTCTTACATATTCGTATTTGAAAAGCGGGTAAATATCTAGTATTGAAGAATAAAGATGCGAATGCGGATATAGATACAAAGACATTCACATTCGAAAATTGTCAACTCGTTTTTTTATCAAGATTATTGTTTAAATTATGCGTATTTTAGTATGATAAGAGATAATTATTTTTTTCATCTTTTATTAAGTTGGAAGTTTATATTAAATTGACTGCTCAAATCCTAAATTTAACATTTTAATAATAATCGATAGGATTGAAAAATGTTTATATTAAGTTAAAAATTTTCATTTCTTTTTCTATATTTGTCAATCGTTGGCAAGTAGAATAATTGTTCGATTTCTGCTTGTATCCACTGTTGTGCTCATTCGATATTCGAAAATAATTTCGAACGCGGGTATGACAGCCGTATCCATAAACATTTGTTCATAGGTCTATTAAGAAAGGAGATTGTTAAAGAGACTTCACAATTGGTTAAGAGGTTTACATTTTTATTTATTTTTGAATTGTTAAGGGGAGCACAAAACAAATTAACCTCCTCTTAAACATATAAATAAAAATCCCAATATTAACCCTATAATTCTCGTTAATATAAACCTTAACTTTTTGTGTAGTGTTGAAATCTTAGTAGCCTGCAAATTATATAAAATGTAAAAGAAAACGAAAACAATTTCACAGTCGAAAGTTGAAAAAAAAAAAAAACACGATGAATCCATAACTTTATAGGTAACTTTATAGGATGATGCAAAAAGAGAAAACACACGATTTTAACTTCGAAATTGATTAAATCTTGTTATAATGGGTTTTTTGCGATGGTGAAGCAACTACAACAAAAACTGTGATTACCCTGTAAAATTATTCCTTTCTGACAATTCTTTTTTTTTTTTTTTTGGTGAAGATGCTTATAAACCCTTGAAAATTTTTGTAAGAGCTGGGGTAAGTTTCTGAAAGATGACATCATAGATCCAACATATATTTTGGAATATCGAATATATAAAATCGAAAAGAATAGTTGGAATGCGAATATTTCGGAAAATCGAATATGTAAACATGTGCTGTAGGTGACGAGCCAAAGGTAGTTAAATCTATATTTTTTTAGAGAAAAAAAATGCAAACTTCTCCTTAGCAAATAAAATTTAAGATGGAATCCTCTTAAATTTGTCTTTTCCTTATCCAAAATTGAGTCCATTTAACAATTCGCTTAAGAAATGAATTTTGCATGAATTAAGATTGACATTTGGATGTTATGGAAGTGACGTCCCGTAGTCTTTCATTGGATGGCAATGACAATTGCGGTGGTTAAAGTTTGCTTTGTCCTTATTATCCACATACGAAGGTTTAGGAGGATGATTAGATGCTACTCGTGTGTACGGTGGTTTCCCAATCCTTGAGAAAACAAGGGTGTGGCTGTAGGAGTACAAGGACCGTTATGTAATTTAGCGCACGTATCCAACTCCATAACCAATATCGCTTAAAGTAAAGGGCGTTCTTTCTCTCTCTCTCTCTCTCTCTCTCTCTCTCTCTCTCTCTATATATATATATATATATATATATATATATATATATATATATATTGGTATAATTAATACAGTAATTAGGATAAAGCCTATTAAGTCGAAATCACCAAATGATATGTTTACAATGTGTTATAAAAGCATCTCCAAGAGTGATTATGTGTTACATCTTTCAAATTTGTACACCCATTTTTATCTTTAAGAGATTACAAATTACGTAATCGGTTACATCTTCACCAAATTCAATTACAAATCTATAATTATGCGGAGCAGCTGTTGAACAAACGTTTGAAGTTCAAGCATCTGTTGAACAAGAATCTGAAACGAAGCGTCTGTTAAACATGCGCTAAAACTCCGGACGCATGTTCAATAGCTGCACTAATTTTCCCTCAACTACTACTTCTTAATGGCTATTTTGCAACGGCGACTTCCTCCCTCTGCATATTTCACTTTCTTCATCTCATACTCTACCTCGTTCGTAACCGATCCACTCCAATTTCTCCACCTTTAACTTTGAAAATTTATTTCGAATTTGATGTCAATTCCGTAAGATGTATGTAACATCTCGTAAATTTCGACCTTTTAAATTATTAAATTTAATATAATATTTGAATTTAGAATGATTTTTAATTTAAATTTATAATGTTACCGACAAACAATTTCATAATTTTTTCTAATAAATAACAAACTTTTGATATGATGATGTATACAATGTAAATAATTATCAGATTGTACGTATACTTGGAATCATTTACTTTGAAGTATTATTTATAAAAGAAAATTCAATAGTCAAACCCTTGATTTGTTTTAAAGCATTAATATAAAAACTAATATGATAATTGATAAATAAATTTATTATCATTTCCAATTTAAATTGTTTATGAGAAATTTTAAGGAAGTGTAATGTCAACAAAACATATAACATACGTTTTAAGTAGCATAGTTGTAACAACCCGGAATTTCAGAATCAATTTAAATTTTTTATTTTAGCTATTTTAATGAATTTTGAATATTTAAAATGATTTATTTTAAATAATAACGACTAAAAAATTTATTTTAATCGAAGTTAGAACATATAAATTTATTATAATTATAAAACAAACTTGAAATGGCGCGGTAGTTTGAAAATTCGATTTTAAATTTCAAATGAATGTACATGATTCAAAATAAATCAGATTTCAGTAAAACCAGAAATATTTGAATCTGTTTAATTATATCTTTCTAACGAATGTGAAAAATCCAGATTTCATAATATAAATTGAAAGTTATGTCCAGTTTAAAATTTAAATAGTCGCTATGGAATTTATATATATTTTATATAATATATAGCCCTTAAAAATAGCCATTTTGCAAACGACATCCGTTTTTGACGAAACCACTTTTGTTGGATCCAGAATATCAAATTATTGCTAGATTTCAATTTTCATAATTTTTGGAACTAATATGTGAGTATAGTGAAATTAAATACGTTTGGTAATTTCAGATTGAATTTAATCGACTGGAAAATGACCATTTTTCAAACGGTCTCCAAATTCGACGAAATTAGTTTTGTTAGGATCGTATCGTCAAAACATAGCTAAATTTATTTTTTGGGAATCTTTGGAGCCAGTATGTGGCCCCGGTAAATTAAAATGTGCGTTCAAATTCAATATACATTGATTTATATTTTAATTTAAAGGAAAACTGATCGAAACGGTCGAATTGGCTTACGGGACATATCCCATTGTGTTCGGAATGAGGGTAATTAGCTAGGGGCGATAATCGTTAGGTTTGATTTGGAGTTCGTATCGGTAAACATGTATTTTTGAAAATAATAAAATTAAATATTAATAAATAATTAGTATAAAAGGGGCCATGAACCAAACCCTAGCCCACTATTATCGTTGCCGCCGTCATTAACATTTCGATGGCTAGATCGCTCCACTTTTTATCTCCTAAATTTTCCAAATCCATGAAAGAGAATTCGAAACTTATAAAGGGAAATTTGTAGAGGGCAAGGAGATCTATAATCTAGACGGCGGTGATCTAGTATGGTGTTAAGGGTTGGTTGATTTCGAAGCGTGAATGTTGACGGGTTGGGTCGGTTTTCTGGGCTGATGCTGCCACCGAGATTCGCGCAAGTCCCAGCGGTGGTGGCACTGGTTGAGGGCGATGGCATGGCAGGCCTGGATTATCATCAGGTTGCGTGGAAAGGAGTGCGCGAGGTGGAAGGTCGATGGAGTTTGGGTTCAGGCGATTACGGGAGTTATAGGAAGAAAGGCCACGTCTTTTAATCCAAATGTAATTACAGTTAATTAATAAAATTAATTGTTTGTTTAATATGTTATTAAAGTGATTAATTTTTAAACGTTCATATCTTTGTCAAACAGTAACGGAATTTGATGATTCAAAGTGCGTTTGAACCATGAAATCAAACTCTACGCAATGGAACTGACGGGACTGTGATTGGAGCTAACTACAAATTCAGGAGGAGTGGAACCCAATGTGAGATCTCTAAATTCAATTAAAATGGAAAATAAAATATATCATAGGTTGCAGACGGGGCTTAGTAGCTCCTGACACTACTTTTTGTACAAACCATGGATGCTTTGTGTGATATGTGTGTTGAATAAGAATATATATGCGATGTGAAATATATATGTGTGTTGAATATATATATATATATATATATATATATATATGTGTGTGTGTGTGTGTGTGTGTGTGTGTGTGTGTGCGCGCGCGCGTGTGTGTGCGTGTGTGTGTGTGTTGTATAATAATATATATACGCGACGTGAATAATATATGTATGAAATATGAAAATATATATATATATATATATATATATATATATATATATATATATATATATGAAATGTGAATAATATATAGGGTCCGTTTGTCACATGTCCCTATTAAGTTTCAAAATTAAGCTCACATCCGGTACTAAACTTATTTTAAATTAGGTCCCTATTTTTTGAAAATTCATAAAAAAAAATCATGAAAATTCATTATTAAATAAATCACGTACACACCGAAAAATTCATGCGTTAAAACAATGAAAAACAACATCAAGACCCAAAATAACACAAAAATAGCGAAACAACAGGTTTACACAACAAAAGATGCACCTATTCATAAATAGTTGCATACATTCATGCTTATATTTCAGTGTTGCGTCCAACTGCAATATAAATGCATACATGTATGCAGCTTAACAGCAATATACGCATCCTTTTATGCATATATTCAAATCTGGCCTGTTTTTTCAAGCATTCGCCGTTTTCAGACATTATTGCACACATTTATGCTCTTGAACATAATACATGCATACATTCATGCGCATATTCAGAAGCCGTCATCCCTTTTAAATTTGTTGCGCACATGCATGCATATATACAGAATAGTTGCATTTATGTATGCAACCATTCGTAACACATGAATCTCAGTTCAACTTTGTATGCATACATGTATGCAGCTATTGGTAATAGTTGCATACATGTATGCATATATTGGTCCAGATTTTCAATAGAAAAACAGTATAAGAATATATGCATGTATGTATGCTACTTTTCAGACATTGTTGCACAGAAGCATGCAACCCTTTTTTTTTTTTTTTTTTTTTTTTTGCGAATGCTTATGGGAATATTTCCTATTTTTTGAATTTTTTTTAATAACCTAAGACCGCATTTTTATTTTGGTAGAAAAAGGCAAAAGGCAGAAGACGACATAACAGAAGGCGGAAGGGATAAAAAAAGAGGGAGCGACACTTAAAAACAGGGACCGAGTTTATAACAAAAGTTTGGGGAGGAAGCGTTTTACATTTTGAAACTTTTTAAGGATGCCTAACTAATTTTCACTAATATATATATATATATATATATATATATATATATATATATATATGAAATGTGAGTATAATATATATGTATGTATTTATGAAATGTGAATATATATATGAAATGTGAATAATATATATATATATGAAATGAATAAAAAATATATATGAAATGTGAATAAAATATATATATGAAATGTTAGTAATATATATATATATATATATATATGAAATGTGAATAAAACATATATGTGTATATATATATGAAATATAAATTAAATTTATATGTGTTGTGAAATAAAATATATATGCGTTGTGAAATTATATATATGCGATGTGAAAAATGTTTTTTCGTTAAAAATACAATTTTTAACATATATATGCGATATATAAAATGGCCGTGTATTGAAATAAATATTGGATTGTTAAAAATATTATTTTTAACATATATATTAGATGAATAAAATGGTAGTGTATTGAAATAAATATAAAAATATTATTTTAACATATACATGAGATGAATAAAATGGTCGTGTAATGAAATAAATATTGGATTGTTAAAAATATTATTTTTAACATATACATGAGATGAATAAAATGGTCGTGTATTGAAATGATTATTGGATTGTTAAAAATATTATTTTTAACATATATATGAGATGAATAAAATGGTCATGTGTTGAAATAAATATTGGTTGGCTAAAAATAATGTTTTTAGCTTATATATGAGATATATAAAATTGTCGGGAAAGGAAATAAATATTAGTTGGTTAAAAATATAATTTTTAACATATATATGCACTATATAAGATTGTCATGTAATGGAATATTCAATTTTGATTTAAAATCGAACATGAAGTTAAAATCGTTTTAAAATGAATTTATAAACGATTTATAAAATATTTTTTGAATTGAAATTGATGGAATATATGTATAATATATATATTATATATATTTAATGGCCTGAATAGAACACGTCGTGCAGCGACCGTTCGCAAATTTCGACCATTGACTTCGAATTGACATTATGGGAGATCCGACCGTCGGATTCTCCTAAAACCAGAACCTTTGGGTTTGTATTGAAAAGAGCTTTCCAATGATAATAAGAGATTTGAAATCTAACGTTTAGATTTTAATATACGTCTAAATCAATTTTGGAAAAGGTCGCTATGGATGCAGTTCGGTGACCGATATTGGAAACGACTGTAAGAGCCTTAATAAAATTATTAAAAATATAGAAAAATTGTGTAAAATCAAAATTAATGATTTGGAAAGATTTTGGATGAAAAATTCCAAGTTTGAAAAGATAACATATATTTTTATTGAAATGAACTAGTTATTAACTAGAATAATAATCCAATTATTTTTAGAAATAATAAATTGGATTTGAAAAATGGTTTTAAAATAACCAGAATTTTCCAACGTATGAATTGGAATGGAAATAATCTTCGGAATATTTCAATATTGGATTCCGTGGCTATACGGATATTGTTGAGGAATTTGGAAGATATATATATATATATATATATATCGTTATTCCTTATAAGATATTTGTTGGTTTATTTGATGTTGAATATAAGATGATATTATTTATGTTCAAAGACTTATATTTAATATCAAATTGGATTTTGGATTTCGGTTTTATGGTGAACTGTGTTTTAAAAGACATTGGTTCTTTAACCCAGTTAAAAGCAGGATTAATTTTTCTAAAAGTTGAACAATAATTAAGTAGTGATTTTAGAGATGGAAACCTGTTGGATTTTAATAAATCATTAAATAAATTGGAATGAATAGATGGTAATTAAAATTTACCAAAAAATAATATGTGACGGAACCAAATATACTAGGTTACTGATATTGATTATGGTTGATCGATTGTTTGGATTATGCTTGACCAGTTTATGAGCTAGATATGCTTTTACATTTAGCGTTGGGTTGGGTAGAAATATTTGTATGCTAACACCTTGTGAAGCACTTCACGATTTGACTATAAGGTGTTTAGCGATGATGTTGAGTTTATTTCAAAATTTAATGAATGATTTTGAAATGAGATTTTTCTTAAGTGAAAAGAAATGTTTTCCCTATTTTGGACAGGGAACGTTTTATAAAATGTTTTATAAAACAGAAAGGATTTTGAGGACTAAACCCGATGATGTCGAAATGATTTCGAAATGTATTATGGTTTTATATTGTGGTTCATCGCATATCCGATTAGTTGCTACTGATAACGTATCTGTCTGGTGGTGGAGAATTTATTCTCTTATTTAACACCCTTTTTTGAAACGTACGAGCTCAAAGGTTATGTGATTAATAATGACTGATCATATGTGTAAATTGTTGAAGTTAAGTACTATAGTTTGAAAGTACTTGTGATTATTATGTTGTGAAATGATTTTCCCCCACTTCGGGATATAAAATGATTTAGCAAGTATGTGGCTAAAGATTCGGGTAACCCGAGAGTGCCTAAAAGTATGGGTGTTATAGCCTTAAATGGCTTTGGGCGGTGTATGCTTCCATGTGTGGGAGGTGCATCGTCAGTGTAGCCTGCTCCATAGTGGGAGGTGCACATATATATATATATATATATATCGAGTTGGAGGGGCGCGTACAGCCTGGTCTGAGGGTCATGCATGATATTTGGTTGCATACTTGTTTGTATGCATTGTTATGTTTTGGAATTCATATTTCCAAAGATTTTGGTTTGATATCCCGAAGTGAAATCTACTTTGATATGAAAGTTAGATATGCATTTCAAATGATTTGAAATAAGAATCGGGAAATAAAGTCCAAAGGAATAATTTTTGTAAAGTGAATTGAGTTTCGAAAATCTACGTTTGGGCTTAAGCCTAAATGGGTGGATTGGAAAGTTGCATGTTGTTTGATGCATTGTAGATCCATATATCTATTATTGGTTATTGTTTAGACACTGGTATTCTTGGGGGTAAACCCGTTCCGTGTTATACGGCGTGGTCTCTTGATTTACTCTATTTCTAAAGTAAAAGTTTTAAATAACTGTTTTAGTTCTCATACCAGTCCCATGATTGGCTCGGAGTTTATTATTTCTACCTAAACTCTGGGTGCCTATATTTTCCACACGGACAGTCAGTAGTTTTGGTTTTGCAGATTATTTTATTTAGCAGGATTTTGGATTGAAGCTTAAAGTTGTGTCTAAATCTTTGATAGTCTTCCGCTGTGTTAGCTTATTTGTTTCCGCTGCATTTTATTACATTTATTGTAAATTTATTTTCCGCTGTATATTATTTTCGATACTCTGATATTCTGTACTTTGATGTAATATTATTATAATGTTTATAAAAGTCTTCTGTTGTTTGTTCTGATGTGTTGTGTGCCCAAAATTAGCGTATGCGGGATACGAACGGTCTTGGTCGGTTTAGCGATCGATTAGGTCCGGGCCAAATCCGTATCGCTACAGCTAGTATCAGAGCTTTGGTTAACTCAAATCTTTGGGTTGCAACTCGTTAGAACAGAATAAAAGACTCATTAGAGATTGGATTAGTAATATCCTATGAAAGAAAACTCATTAGAGATAGGATCAATAGTATCCTAGAATGAGAAACTCGTTAGAGATGGGGTTAGAAATACCCCAACATGAGTTGAGAGTTATATGTTTACAAATAACGTATTTGTGATTACATATATAATCCGATTTTAGAAAATATGATTTTTGAGTATATAAAAAGTTATATATTTGAAAAGCTAATCAACTAATTGATTGCAGGTTGTGATTATTAGTTAATTAATAAAATTATTGAAACCAATATGAAAATAAAAGGTAAATCTAGCGAAACTGAATCAAAACGTTGAACTGAATTGAAAATTGATTGGAATTTCATATATGTACATATATATGTGTGAACATGTCATAGGATGGAAGCTAAGAGGAGGAATAAAATTGTATTCCCGACAAATAGGTACATGTTTACTATATTCATTGGGTTTGACGATTTTATGAGCCGATTGGCTTGCCTCTTAGCTTTTTCTTTTTCCTTTTCTTTTGAATTGATGGGGACCCTGTGAGGCAAGTTGCGGTTTTAAAGGTCTCCCTACAAATGAGGTTATGGCGAATTTTTCTAAAATTTAGGGTGTTAGCCAAATTTTTGAGAAATTAGAAACTGAAAAGTTGAAGAATGAAAGCCAGAATGAAAGTTGAGTTGGTTAGTTAAACAACTTTTAGCTCCGTTTCTTTTTTAGGGCGAAAAGATTTTAAGTGGGGGAGATTGTAACAACCCGAAATTTCAGAACTAATTTAAAATTCTTATTTTAGCTATTTTAATGAATTTTAATATTTAAAATGATTTATTTTAAATAATAACGTCTAAAATTTTGTTTTAATTGAAGTTAGAACGTATAAATTTATTTTAATTATAAAACGAGCCTGAAATGATGCGGTAGTTTGAAAATTCGATTTTAAATTTCAAATGAATGTACATGATTCAAAATAAATCGAATTTCAGTAAAACCATAAAGATTTGAATCCGTTTAATTATATCTTTCTAATGAATGTGAAAAATACAGATTTCATACTATAAATTAAAAGTTATGTCTAGTTTAAAATTTAAAATAGTCGCAATGGAATATATATATATATATTATATTATATATAGCCCTTAAAAATAGTCATTTTGCAAATGACCTCCGTTTTCGACGAAACCACTTTTGTTGGATCCAGAATGTCAAATTATTGCTAGATTTCAATTTTCATAATTTTTGGAATTAATATGTGAGCGTGATGAATTTAAACGTTTTTGGTAATTTCAGTTTGAATTTAATCGACTGGAAAATGTCCATTTTTCTAACGGTCTCCAAATTCGACGAAATTAGTTTTTTTAGGACCGTATCGTCAAAACATAGCTTGATTTATTTTTCGGAAATTTTTGGAGCCAGTATGTGGCCCCGGTAAATTAAAATGTGCGTTCAAATTCAATATACATTGATTTATATTTTAATTTAAAGGAAAACTGATCATAACAGTCGAATTGGCTTACGGGACATATCCCATTGTGTTCGGAATAGGGGTAATTAGCTAGGGGCGATAGTCGTTGAGTTTGATTTGGAGTTCGTATCGGTAAACATGTATTTTTGAAAATAATAAAATTAAATATTTCTAAATAATTAGTATAAAAAGGGGCCATGAACCAAACCCTAGCCTACTATTATTGTTGCCGCCATCATTAACATTTCGATGGCCAGATCGCTTCACTTTTTATCTCCCAAATTCTCCAAATCCATGAAAGAAAATTCGAAATTTATAAAGGGAAATTTGTAGAGGGCAAGGAGATATATAATCTAGACGACGGTGATCCGGTATGGTGTTACGGGTTGGTTGATTTCGAAGCGTGAAGATTGGCGGTTTGGGTCGGTTTTCTGAGCTGATGGTGCCACTAAGATTCGTGCAAGTCCAAGCGGTGGTGGCACTGGTTGAGGGCGATGGCATGACGAGCTTGGATTATCATCAGGTTGCGTGGAAAGGAGTGCGCGAGGTGGAAAGTCGATGGAGTTTGGGTTCAGGCGATTACGGGAGTTACAGGAAGAAAGGTCGTGTCTTTTAATCCAAATGTAATTAGGGTAAATTAATAAAATTAATTGTTTGTTCAATATGTTATTAAAGTGAATAATTTTTAAACGTTCATATCATTGTCAAACAGTAACAGAATTTGAGGATTCAAAGTGCGTTGGAACCATGAAATCAAACTCTACACAATGGAACTAACGGGACTATGATTGGAGCTAACTACAAATTTAGGAGGAGTGGAACCCAATGTGATATCTCTAAATTTAATTGAAATGGAAAATAAAATATATCATAGGTTGTAGACGGGGCTTAGTAGCTCCTGACACTACTTTTTGTACAAACCATGGATGATTTGTGTGATATGTGTGTTGAATTACAATATATATGTGATATGAAATATATATGTGTGTTATATATATATATATATATATATTTGTGTGTGTGTGTGTTGTATAATAAAATATATATATACGCGATGTGAATAATATATGTATGAAATATGAATATATATATATATATATATGAAATGTGAGTAATATATATATATATAATATGAATAATATATATATAATATGAATAATATATATATATATATATATATATATGAAATGTGAATAATATATATATATATATATAAAATGTGAATAATATATATATATATAAAATGTAAGTGAAATATGAATAATATATATATATATATATATAATATGAATAATATATATATATATATGAAATGTGAATAATATATATATATAAAATGTGAATAATATATATATAAAATGTAAGTGAAATATGAATAATATATATATGAAATGTGAATGATATATATATATATATATAATGTGAATAATATATATATATATATATATGAAATGTGAATAATATATATATGAAATGTGAATAATTCATATATATATATATATATATGAAATATGAATATATATATATATATATATATATATATGAAATGTGAATAATATATATATATATATATGAAATGAATAATATATATATATATATGAAATGTGAATAAGATATATATATATGAAATGTGAACAATATATATAAATATATACATATGAAATGTGAATAAAACATATATATATATATGAAATATAAATTAAATATATATGCTTTGTGAAATAAAATATATATGCGTTGTGAAATTATATATATGCGATGTGAAAAATATTTGTTCGTTAAAAATACAATTTTTAACATATATATGCGATATATAAAATGGTCGTGTATTGAAATAAATATTGGATTATTAAAAATATTATTTTTAACATATATATGAGATGAATAAAATGGTCATGAATTGAAATAAATATTGGATTGTTAAAAATATTTTTTTTAACATATATATGAGATGAATAAAATGGTCGTGTATTGAAATAAATATTGGATTGTTAAAAATATTATTTTTAACATATATATGAGATGAATAAAATGGTCGTGTATTGAAATAAATGTTGGATTGTTAAAAATATTATTTTTAACATATATATGAGATGAATAAAATAGTCGTGTAATGAAATAAATATTGGATTGTTAAAATTATTATTTTTAACATATATATGAGATGAATAAAATGGTCATGTGTTGAAATAAATATTGGTTGGCTAAAAATATTATTTTAGCTTATATATGAGATATATAAAATTGCCGGGAAATGGAATAAATGTTGGTTGGTTAAAAAAATAATTTTTAACCAGTATAAGCACTGCATAAGATCGTCATGTAATGGAATATTCAATTTTGATTTAAAATTGAACATGAAGTTGAAATCGTATTAAAATGAATTTATAAACAATTTATAAAATATATTTTGAATTGAAATCGACGATATACATAATATATATATTTAATGGCTTGAATAGAACGCGCCGCGCAACGATCATTCGCGAATTTCGACCATTGACTTCGAATTGGCATTACGGGAGATCCGACCGTCGGATTCTCCTAAAACAGGAACCTTTGGGTTCGTATCGAAAAGAGCTTTCCAATGATTATAAGAGATTTGAAATCTAACGGTTAGATTTTAAGATATATCTAAATAAATTTAGGAAAAGATCGCTATGGATGCAGTTCGGTGGCCGATATTGGAAACCGACTGCAA
The DNA here is from genome assembly GCA_030737875.1 of Allium sativum. Classification (NCBI taxonomy): domain Eukaryota; kingdom Viridiplantae; phylum Streptophyta; class Magnoliopsida; order Asparagales; family Amaryllidaceae; genus Allium; species Allium sativum. Next base: position 19,775,601 of record CM060922.1, on the reverse strand, counting down.
GGGCCTTAATAAAATTATTAAAAATATGGAAAAATTGTGTAAAATCATAATTAATGATTTGGAAAGATTTTGGATGAAAAACTCCAAGTTTGAAAGGATGAATATATTTTTATCGAAATGAACTAGTTATTAACTAGAATAATAATCTAATTTTTTTTAGAAATAATAAATTGGATTTGAAAAATGGTTTTAAAATAACCAGAATTTTCCAACGTATGAATCTGAATGGATTTGGAATGGAAATAATCTTCGGTGTATTTCGATTTTGGATTCCGTGGCTATGCAGATATTGTTGAGGAATTTGGAAAATATATATATCGTTATTCTCAATACGATATTTGTTGGTTTCAAAATTTGATGTTGAATATAAACCAATATTATTTCTGTTCAAAGCCTTATATTTAATATCAAATTGGATTTTGGATTTTGGGTTTATGGTGAACTGTTTTAAAAGACATTGGTTCTTTAACCCAGTTAAAAGCAGAACTAATTTTCCTAAAAGTTGAACAATCATTAAGTAGTGATTTTAGAGATGGAAACCAATAGGTGTTTAATAAATCTTTAAATAAATTGGAATGAATAGATGGTAATTAAAATTTACCAAAACATGAGATGTGACTGAACCAAATATACTTGGTGGTTGATATTGATTATGATTAATCAATTGTTTGGATTGTGCTCGACCAATTTATGAGCCATATATGCTTTTACATTTAGCATTAGGTTGGGTAGAAATATTTGTATGCTAACACCTTGTGAAGCACTTCACGATTTGACTATAAGGTGTTTAGCGTTGATGTTGAGTTTATTTCAAAATTTAATGAATGATTTTGAAATGAGATTTTCTTAAGTAAAAAGAAATGTTTTCCCCATTTTGTACAGGGAACGTTTTTATAAAATGTTTTATAAAACAGAAAGGATTGCGAGGGCTAAACCCGATGATGTCGAAATGATTTCGAAATGTATTATGGTTTTACATTGTGGTTCATCGTGTATCCGATTAGTTGCTACTGATAACGTATCTGTTTGGTGGCGGAGAATTTATTCTCTTGCTTAACACCCTTCCTTGAGACGTACGAGCTCAAAGGTTATGTGATTAATAGTGACTGATCATATGTGTATTGTTGATGTGAAGTACTATAGTTTGAAAGTACTTGTGATTATTATGTTGTGAAATAATTTTTCCCCACTTCGGGATATAAAATGATTTAGCAAGGATGTGTCTAAAGATTCGGGTAACCCAAGAGTGACTAAAAGTATGGGTGTTATAGCCTTAAATGGCTTTGGGAGGTGTATGCTTGCATGCGTGGGAGGTGCATCGTCAGTGTAGCCTGCTCCATGATTGGAGGTGCATATATGTGTGTATATATATATATATATATATATATATATATATCGAGTTAGAGGGGCGCGAACAGCCTGGTCTGATGGCCGTGCATGATATTTGGTTGCATACTTGTTTGTATGCATTGTTATGTTTTGGAATTCATATTTCCAAAGATTTTGGTTTGAGATCCTGAAGTGAAATCTACTTTTATATGAAAGTTAGATATGTATTTCAAATGATTTGAAATAAGAATCGGAAAATAAAGTCCAAAGGAATAATTTCTGTAAAGTGAATTGGATTTCAAAAATCTATGTTTGGGGTTAAGCCTAAATGGGTAGATTGGAAAGTTGCATGTTGTTTGATGCATTGTAGATCCATATATATATTAATGGTTATTGTTTAGACATTGGTATTCTTGGGGGTAAACCGGTTCCGTGTTATACGGCGTGGTCTCTTGATTTACTCTATTTTTAAAGTAAAAGTTTTAAATAACTGTTTTAGTTCTCACACCAGTCCCATGACTGACTCGGAGTTTATTGTTTCTACATAAACTCTGGGTGCCCATATTTTCCACACGGACAGTGAGTAGTTTTGGTTTTGCAGATTGTTTCATTTAGCAGGATTTTGGATCGAAGCTTAAAGTTGTGTCCAGAGCATTGATAGTCTTCTGTTGTGTTAGTTTATTTGTTTCCGCTGCATTGTATTACATTTATTGTAAATTTATTTTCCACTGTATATTATTTTCGATACTCTGATATTCTGTACTCTGATGTAACAATATTATGATGTTTATAAAATCTTCTGTTATTTGTTCTGATGTGTTGTGCGCCCAAAATTAGCGTACGCCGGATTCGAATGGTCTTGGTCGGTTTAGCGATCAATTAGGTCCGGGCGAAATCCGTATCGTTACAATAGTTAGCAAAATTTATGGTAACATCGATAAGTAAATAAATTATACTTGTTCATTTCTAAATATAAGTACAATTGTATATAAAAATAAATAAATCTAAGTTTTGAAACGATCATGAAATAATAGCTCTAGCGATACGGAAATAGTTTTGATGTTAAATCTAAACTTATATTAAAAAGATACATTTTGAATTTGAATAAGGATATCGTGTGTGTTTTGTTTGATTTAAATAAATTAAATTACTCATAATCGTGAAAATATAATTCGGTTACCTTCGTTTAGATATTTTTACGTAAGCAATCAATGTACGACGATAATCATAACGTAAACAGTGAAATATCTTACGAAAATTATATTAAGTTTTCAACGATAACGATCATTATTGACATAATGTACACAACTATATTTTATTTTATAGGTGTGGTTTTCTGGTCCAAACAGTGAAGTAGACTGAAATCTAATTTTCAGTATATGGAGTAGTTATTAGACCTGCGAAAGGCCACTTTGAATTCTAAATTAAAATAAAATTTATCAAACCATCAGTTGAGAGGTCACTTGACTAAAATCAATTTTTGTGAAGCCAAAAAATACTCCATCTTTTTCGGAATTGTGTTCTTCGATGTTTTTAATCGTTCAAATTCTAATGCCTAAATTTTTTCTGAAATATCCATTATATTTCAAATCTAATTCAGATCTATATAGCAAATTCTTAAATCAATTAGGTGTTTGTCGATTACTTTAAAAATACAATAAAAAAATTCTTTTAAATTATATAATCAAACGATCGGTTTTTCTACCGTTATGCGGTCATACTAGTATACATTTTAAACCAAACCTTGCGTTGAATAGGTAATTAAGGCACTCTACTTCGGAGGAAGAATGCGTGAATCAAGATATAGACCGTTTCGACTTTATAGTTCATGAACTTCATATATAACTACTACACGAACTGTTCGTTGAATCCTTCTGTCTCTCCTTTCGCTATTCTTCTTCTTCATCTTTATGTATACGAATGAGCTTCAGGTTTTTTGTCTACCTTTCATTTCTTCAAATCGTGGAAAAAGGCAAACCTGTAGCCTTCAAAAGAAAGAAAGGGCAAAGTCTAGCTCCTCCTTCGCATCACCCTTCGCTCCGCTCCACCAGCGACCCTCCTCAGCCTCGCCCGCCACCACTAGCGTCCCCACAACTATCCCAGCCCAACTACACACCTCTCCTCCATGTACAGACCAACCGACCCCACAAAAACTTCCATATCCTAGACGAGCCACCGCATCGGAACTTCACCACCGCCCTGCTCCGGTTATTCCCTTGAGCTTCGCTCTGCCCAGCTCGTTGGCCCAACAGCCCGCGCAAGCACCCAGCTGCGCCTCACAGTCTCATAAAGCCCGACCCCTCACCGTTCCCCCTCCACGCCATATACAGCAACGCTCTCACTTCGAATGTCACCACCCTAAGCCCTCTGCATCGCCAACCTGTCCCACTCACTTTAGTCCGCAAAATAACCCGCGATTAAGTTTTGAAATGAAACTATTTTTGTATATCCCTTTTTTGAATACATAAGGTTTTATTCGTATATTTACTTATTACAAAAATATGTAAATAGTGTTTGTATTCCTATCTTTATAAAAATAATAATATTTATGTATATAGTAGTTTGGAAAGCACAATTGTGCCGCATGTGTTCTTGGCATTATACAAATCTACATACAGCTTCATATATATAGCTTTCTGTGTATTAAAATATATTTTTTATGTGTCATGATTTTATTATGTTGGGTTTACAAAATTATAAAGTTCAAACAATAATCTCCACCTCACCCGCTTACCGTAATGCCTAACAACCTACACCATCCACACTTGCCAACAGAAGCTTCTCCTATGGGTGCGTGTAATTGTCCATTCAAATTCGAGTTCGTATCCATTTCTGTATTATCTCGAAGTTTGTCGCCATTCTCTAAAACCACGGAAGGTGAGAATCGCTCCCATGATTATTATTCATATGCTAGTAAATTTACATCATATGAAATGATGTTAAATTTATTTTGTGCTTGTTTAGTTGATAACTATTTGTTTGATTGGTTAACTGTTAATTTCATGAATCATAGTCATTAGTTTTATGAATTGTTAGTTGTAAACAATTTGAATTAGTGGTCGATAAATTCTTGAACTGTTGATTTAAATCATATGAAATGATTGTCGATATTTACATGAAATAGTAGTTGATAATTTACATGAAATAATTGTTGATAATTGGATGTAATAACAGTGTTTGATTTATGTATTGCATTTATGGTGATTGTTGCAAGTTTCTTACTTTGATCATCTATCACCTTTGCTACCATATTTTCAAGTTCCCGACATCATATGAAGTTTTATGTAATTTTAGATATGTATTTAACGTGATATACCTAGATTTTCAATCAAATGAAGATTTGGAAATTTAATTCGAAACTTTTAAATTTAACTTGTGTTGAACTTTATAGATTAAGCCTGAAATTTTATAATTTAATAAAAAAATGATTTAGCGAAAGATCGAATTCAATTTTAGATATAGCAACCCAATATTTAATATAAAATTAAATTCGTTCGTTTAAAGGTTGAATTCAACCTTAAAAGTTTTGAATTGCTTGGATTACTTATATTTAATTAAATAGGAAGATTTAAATTTAAGAGTTAAAGCAGTTAACTTTTTATTTATGTAAATGGAAGTATTTAGAATTTATACCTGATTTGACTTACCTATTTAATAAGACGATTCAAGTTCAAAATAAATTTGTTTTGATTGGTTTAATGAAAATCTAAAGTTTAAACTTTTTTAATTTAATAAATATTAATTTGTAATTGATAAATGTCTAATTCGATTTGAGTTTTAAGATTTGATTAATTTGTTTAATTGATAAAGTTATACTAAATGAAATTATTTAATTCAAAGAGTTAATAATATTCGTTTGAGCTTTTGAGATGGAATAAACAAATCGAGTTTGTGATTTGAACTAGAATTAATATTAAGACGGATTTGGAATGTTCGATATTGGATTAAACTGAATTCGGTTGGATTGGATTTTGCAATGCTTAAATTAATATTATTTTGTATTAACTACTCTATTTTACAAATGTATGAACTCCTTTATGTACAATTATTTTAAATCAAAATATTTTATAATATATTAAATTTAAATATTTAGTTTTTATAATTATTAGAAATTAAATTATTTTATATTATATTTATTTATTTTTATTAAAGTTATTTTAATTAGAATATTTACTCATAAATATCTATTTATAATTATTTTAATCGAAATCTTTATATTATCTTAAATTTCCTTTTTGATTTATAATTATTTATATGTAGATATTTATTAACTATTTGACTTAAACTATTGTATATAATTTCACTATTGAGCAATTGAATTGGTTGATTTAAAGCCTATTTCCAATCTGAGCAATTGAGTCCAACATTCTAATACATATTTAGATGAGATGAGTGTGATATGAAATCTAAATTGAATTAAAGTTCGAAAATGAATCTTCTTGAAATATGGAAATTTGAAATTGACGCTAAACCAATATATGAAGTGGAATTGGGGTTTAAAGTTTGAATTTGAATATTGAGTCAATTTTTGGGAAATGGCAGTGGAGTCGAGACCTAAACCAATTAATAAAATGAAATATGATGTCAGGATCTTGGAAATATTCTTGTGTTAGATCACTTGTACATGTCGCCTTTTTATTTCATTTTAATTAATTTTACATGCATAAGAATATTAGTCCCGACTCGAGTGTTTTGTTTTACATTAATCCCAGGTCAGACCGAGTATTTCAATTTAGCGAAGTTATTGGTTTCAGAAGACGATAATGGAGCCGAATGAAAAGTCGAGTGACTTAGTATAGGATCTTTATATATGGAATATAGCGGAATTGACTATGATATTCTAACTTGTTTAATACAATAGTTATGCAAGTAAATATTAACTAATATAAAATATCACATATAAGTAAATGCAGTAAGTAAAGTGACACCAGGAATTTTATACCGGTTCGGACTTCCTGTCCTACATCCAGTCCCAGACTACTTTTGGAATTCTACTATCAACGCCTTCTCTTCACCCGGAGGAATAGGTTCACAACAATTCGAGCCCCAACAAAGATTTTCCGCCTGAGCACCAACACGAGACTTTAACAAGTAATATGAGTTTTACTTCTGATTATGTTCTTGAACAACACTAATAGCCAATAATTGAGTACACCATTCCTATAATCTTATCCTCAAGTATATAACGTGTATGTGAAGATTGAAGCAAGTATGTTACTTATTGAATCAAGAGATTTGAAATAAATTCAAAGATTCGATAAGCAATTTGAATATTTGAGAGCTTTTTAGAATGTGAGAGAGCTTTAGAAATATTGATCAAGAGATAGAACAGAAGCAGTAAGAATTAGTGATTTGATAAACAAGTTTGTAATATATGTATAGTAGATGAAGAGTGGTCAATGTTCATGAAGAGTTAAGCAACCATTTCCTTTAGAAATCAAGAGAAAACTTTTCATGAAAGAAAGTGACCCTTTAGAAATATGATTGTTATTTTCGGGTCAGTCGACTGGTATAAAAATCACCAGTCAACTGGTAGAGAATATAAATCGTATATATATTTGAAAAATGACTAAAAATAGCTATTTCTAGAATTTTTATTCCTGACCAGTTGATTGGTAGGAAATGAACCAGTCGTCTGGTTCAGGGGAAAAAGCCCAGTAAAGGCTTTTTAAAGCCAGTTACACACACACACACACACACACACACACACACACACACATATATATATATATATATATTCATGTTTTGTGTACTTGTGTGAGGATAGATTTTAACATTCGTCTAACACACTAAGCACACACACACACACACACATATACATACATATATATATATATATATATATATACACACGCTAACTCTTCAATTCGATCTTCGTTTCCTTGTTGTTGTGAATCAAAAACTCATGAATCAACATTCTCCGCCCCCCTTTTTGATGGATGACAACCTCTTGCACTTGTATAAAATTATATTTTTTCTCCCCCTGAATATATGCTTGTATATTTTTATCTCCCCCTTAGTAAAAAGCTTCTCCACAACATTTTGATAGTGCATATATAAAATTACTTACCATTTGCTTTCCTGCAACAAAATGTTAACATATACTACATAAATTTCCCCCCCTTTGTCATCGATTAAAAATAATATGTAACATGAACACATATATAAGAAGATTCGAGCAAAAGATCTAGTACATAACACAAATAGGTTTGAGGCACAACCAAAAAAAATGAAGAAGTTTTGATGAGACTATTTAGTACAAGCCTCTAGAATTTTATATGAAAAAGTACGACAAGGAGATTATTTAGTACAGATCTCATTAGTTCATTCATTACAAACAAAAGATATGCAAACTTACTACCATGATATTCTTAGAAGGCGTTGGACTCCGTACTTTCCGATGACGTCCAATTTATAGGAGATATTGGCCTCTTTCTTGGATCTACAGCTTGACTAGAGGAAGCAATCGATCATGAAATAACATTCCACATATTTCCTAAAAACTTCTTGATTTTGTTAAATTTTGTATCAGCCTTTTTATCAAGTCTTTTAAGCCTAGCTTCCAAAAGGAGTTGATTACGCGCAACAACGTCAATTGCTTGTCTAGGAGTTTGAGATGCATTGATTACACTAACATCTTATGGATTAGTATGAGAAGCACTTGAAGATGGTCGATCCTTCTCCCTATTCTTCCATTCCTCCAAACTCGTAATTCTCCGAATTGGAGGAGGTAATTTCATCATTTTTAATTTTTTGTTATCAAGAATTTTTACCTCTAGCTTGTCGGATGTCGGTTCAGGTATATTGGCATTTGCAAATATTCGCATAATATATTCTCCATAATAGAAATAGCTTGGAGTTACGATAGTGAAAAGAAAGATGTGATTCAAGATAGTGTGCATCCAATTTATTCTAACCTCGTCATAGGCTGCATATAATGCTTTAGAGGTCTCGCGATATACAAAATCAAAAGTTCCGATACGTGGCAAGATAGTTCGGGTTAAAGCATGATGTAATAATCTTGCACTTGGCCTTAATCCTTTTGTCCTAGAGCCATCCGGATCATCATCAATATATTGATGGCTTACTTTGTCTCTTACTCCAATTTCACAATTAAAGCACTTACTGGAATTCTAGCGGTGAGGAATTCAATCTATTAGCCATTCTTTCAATGGTAAGAAAAACCGGCTTGTCACATACCTAACTCCATGCGCAATTTTACAAATTTGTAAGAACTAAGTGATCCAAATTCAAATTTGCTAAGAAAAGTTTGACCATAATAATATTGATCTTCGTATGATTTTGCTGATAATTCATCAAAGACTCTAATCCACCTTTTTGAGCCAAACGTTGTGAACCATGCATACGTATCAAATCGGAAAATTTAACAAATACACCTTAGAGAAACTTCAAAAATTCCATTTTCCTCCGCCTTTCTTTTGCAATATCATTCCATTACTATTTGGAGATGTAAGGATCTATGGATTTTTCTTGAGACGAAGAGGCACCTCTCTTTGATTTCTTGCTTGGGGGAGCCATTAAATTGATGAAATAAGGAATAAAAATGAGTTTTTGCTGAAGGGAGATAGCCTAGGTTTTTATTTGAAGAGGCTAGGTTTTAGAAATGAAGGAAAAAGGAGTTGTGGGGGTTATAAAGGTAGATTTCGGGCTGTAGGTTTATTGCTCCCGGATACAACTACCAGTCGACTGGTATGAAATCCACCAATCAACTGGTGGCTGGTAAAATGGTTTTCTAGTTTTTATTTTATACTTATGTGTGTATATATATATATATCTCTTTATTTAACTGTTTTTATCACCTATTTTGGAAAGAAATCTTATTATTAAATTCAAGTTATTCAATCTCTATGATTAGTGGTAAAGATTGTCTTATGAATTCAATAATAAAGAGATAAAAAATTTAATAACGAAACCAAGGAAACATCCTTATCTCTTGCATTTTCAGTCAATGCAATTTTTATTAACATAACTCAAACGAGAAAGAAAAAGAAAAACAAGATCAATACATTAGTCTGACTCCGAAGAAGTTGATTTTCTAGGAGTCCCTCGTCTTCCTTGTAGTTTTTGTCCCATGAATTGGGACTATACTTGGGATCCTTGGGAGTTTTCTTCTATGGACTCTAAGATGTGGATGGTCTTTTTGGAGTTTCTAGAGTTGTGGATAGCAGATGATGTCGTGGTTCTAAAACAACAAATTTCTGCAAGCCCGAAGTGCAATTTGTTCAAGGAATCTCAGTCTATGTAAGGTTTATTTTTGTTTGAAATATAGTTCACGTTGTAGCTTCATCTGCTCCTGCTGATAGCGATATATTTCGTCGATCTTATATTTTATAGTGGGTGACACAGAGAGTTGCATTTTTTTTCTTTGCATCTGGAGTAAATCCAGTATGATAATCTTGCCATCATAACTCTGGATCTCTGTTTGGAGTTGGAGATACCATAATGTTAATGGATTTAGAAGACGTTTTCTCTGATGATTTTGTCGAAGTAGATGGTGATGATTTTGAGGAAGCTGATTTCTTTGGCATGTTGTATTAAGCTTTTGTTTTTATTCAGAGGAATAATTACTATTGTTTTTGAAAGAGGAATTATTTGAACATATATAAAGAAGAAAAGAGCTATAAAATAGCAACTGAAACAAGGGAACGATTGGTGAATTGATTTGAAGACCACTAGTTTGAAAAAATAGTTTGTTAGATAATTATAGAATTATCTATAAAGAGTTTCAGCTATAAAATTGTGGAGTAGTATAATTTGAATAATATAACTTATTTGGTAGTATAGATTAGCTAGAGACTGCAAGTACCTAGGTTTAAAACCTTATGAGTACTAACCTTCCAAAAATCTATATCTAGACTATACATTTAAGCTTATTTTATGATTTTTTTTTTGCATAAATAACAAATGTTTTCTTCTAGAAGGAATTTCACTAAAATAAATTATATATATAATAAGTGATAAATGAATAGATATCGTAATTACTCAATGACTTTTTCAAATGATATGCCCTTATCTCCTGTCATGAACAATTACTGATGAGCATCTATTTTCTTCTATTTTTGAGTGGTACCTGCAAAAAAATATAAAAGATGTTGGTACCCACTTCCTTCGTTAGAGTCCTTAGAGTTAGGTCTTAGGTAACCAAACCCAAGAGGGTTCAGTGTCCCTTTTATAAATATAATTAATATTATTATGCACAGTTTCTAAGAAAATTTTAATATACTTATTTCTAATTAGTAAATTGTTTGTCTTTGGTACCTATATACTAATATTTTTAGGAGATTTTTTCTTTGAAACAAAATATGCTTTCTTTACATTAGAAAGTGCAGACTTGATAGGTCTAATATTTTTCTTAGTATTGATGCGTTTGCTAGAATTTTTCTTAGCACTTTTTGTATGAATCCTAATCCATTTTTACTAGTTGTAGATTGAGAATTTTCTAAAATTCTAGATAGATTTTCTCTTCCTTTATTAAAATTATTGACATTTTTAGACATATCATCTGATTTAATTTATGACTAGAATTATCTAACTTGATAATTTTAATCTATGAGTTTAAATCATGATTTTTGAAAACAAGAAAACCATTCTTTTCTTTTTGAGTTTCATTTTCTTGACTCAATAAAGAAAGTTGAGAATTTGCACTAGATAAAGATTATAGTAATTTTCTAATTTCATCCTCTAAAATCTCTTTTTCATCTTTTAACAAATCTCTTTCAAATTCTGTTTTTTTAATCTTCATTTGCTTCTTTGAACTTTTTTTATAATTATTTCTAGATTTTAGAATTTCCATATTAATTTCAACCATTTCTTCATATGTAAAATCACTAACCTCATTCTCTTTTGCCATGAAGCACACGTTAGCCTGTTTATTGTCGCTATCACTATCATTTTCCGAAGACGAAGTATGTAAATCATCCCATGTGACTAGGAAAGATCGTCTTTTAGATTTCTCCTCTTTGTTGTGATTTTTTTTAGGTCTGGACAATTCTTTTGAAAATGTCCAGTCTAGTGACAATTGAAGCACTCAAATAAAGGATGGATCAACTTTATGTTCTTTTGTAGAAATCTTCTTTGCATTCTTCATTTGACCCTTCTTATATTTCAGAAATTTTTAGCAATAAATGCTACGTCCTCTTCTTCAGAATCCAATTCATCTTTTTCAACATAAAAAGCTAGATTTTTCTTATCTTGGGCATGAATCTTTTTGGCCTACAAATTTACTTTATATGACATAAGATTACCAATCAATTCGTCGGGTTTCATGGTTGAAAGATCGTTAGATTCTTCAATAGCTTAAACCTTTCTTTCCATTCATCCGTCAAAGAGTACAAAATCTTTGATATTACATCAAAATCAATATATTTTTCTCCTAAACCCAAGAAAGAATGATAAATATTTTTAAATTGTGAATACATATCATTAATAGACTCATTCTCATTCATTCTAAAATTTTGAAACTGATTTTTAAGGATGGATATCTTGCTTTGCTTAACCTTGCTAGTTCCTTCGTGAGTTACTTTGAGTGTTCGCCAAATTTTATATGCAGTATTTCACAAGCAAATTCGGTTAAACTCATTTCTATCCAAGGCACAATGCAACATATTCATAGCTTTAGCATTGGCAGTAGCCTCTTCTTTTTCATTTGTGGACCATTCAGTATAAAGTGTAGTAGGTTATGTATATTCTTTTTGTGTAATATTCCAAGCATCAAAACCATTAGTTTGCATATATATTCTCATACGTATAGCAAAATAACTATAATTTATACTATTGGCTAGCTTTTGAACCAAGCCACCAAGAATACGAAGACTTGCATTTGGTGAACAAAGGCACTCACACTTGAACACATTCGACTCGTGGTCCATGTTCTTCGCCGACTCGTGATGCACCTTCCCCTACTAGCTTGTCACAACCATCATGACCCGCTTGTGATAGGTATCACGACCCGCTAGTAATGGAGGCATCACGACCCACACGTGTTTGAGGGTCATGAACTAACCCTGTGTCGAGAAATTGGTGACTACGACCTGGTCATCCACGGCCCGAGATTAAAGGATCCTGTGACACCTGTCCATAACCGCCATATTGACCATTTCTCCGTCTACCCATGAACGGCTCCGAAATCCTCGGGATTTGTGCCACACGTCTTCATGAACCGCCTGCAGAAATCACCTATAAGTAGCCCAACACTTGGCATTTTTTAGGATCTTTTGACAGTTCTGAGTATTGTTTCCACCATTACTGTTCCTTTATTATTTACAATCTGAAACATCTTTAAATTATTGAGTGATTTATCATTGTAAGAGTGAGATTAAGAGAATTTGTTGATTTTACTTACATTCAATCATATAATCAAAGCAATATAAGGTAGATGTATGCTCGTTAACGCCGAGCCACTTTAAATTTGGTGTGTTTGTTGCATTTTCTTCAATTTCTAGTTATTATGCTCTGCAATTTTAGATAATTTGTGTGTTAGAGCCATAATTTTGTCTAACACTTTGGTGCTTTCACTGAGAATTGAAGTCTTAGCATATCAGATTATTGCTCTACTACTTGGATATTAAAGTCCGAAGAAAGTAGTCCGAACTTCCACTCTTTTGGTTTTTGAAAATTTCAGCAAATTCAAGATGTTATGACTGCAAAGAAATCTATGGATTTACGAGCTTCACGAGCAAATGAAGCTACAAACGAAGCAAACAAGAAAATGTTCACGAGAAGGCTAGTGGCGTCCCCAGCTCGTGGCTCGCAGGGGGCGAACTGACCCCAGGAAGGCATCACGACCCGCTCGCAGGAGTTTACCACGAACAGCCCCCAAGACACAATCACGAGTCGACCTCAGGGAGCCACCACGAGCCATCTTCAAGGAGCCACCATGAGCCGGTTTCAGGAGGTAACCACGAGCCATGAAGCAGAGGGGGTCACGAACCGTCCAAACCAAGGAACCACGACTCGACCCGGAAAGGAAATTATGTCTCGTTCTGCTCGTGCTGATGCTTCTACTCGACCTAGTTCGAGTTCTCTACATCCAAGAGCGACTGCTAATGACCAGCTACGTGCCTCTGCTCTGGTAAGTGAAGGAGATCTCTCTCGTGTACTTGATATGTTGGAAAGGACAAATGATGAGTTGGCAGCCCAAAGGCAAGATAGTTCCTTGTTATGACTAAATATTACTGCACTGGACAAATGAATTGCTGATCTCCAAAGGCAAAGGACACCTCCACCAGCCCATCCTCCTACTCCGAAGTACTCGACCTCGTCATAGGATCCTCTAAGACCTTCATCATGACCGTTGGAAAAGGCTGAAAATGTGGAACAGTTTTGATTTGGATCACTTCCTTCTCGAGAAGAGGCGACCCTTAATCTGGGACCGGACAATCGTAACATAAATGATCCCGCTCCACTACCTAGGAATCGAGGCATTATTGACCCTGTTCAGGATCAAACATTACAATCCCCTTGCCTCGTGATTAACCGTGGCCACATGAGACAAGGAAGTTCTATTCAGGCCCCGGACTTCGCGGTAGCACGTCGAAGAGACATTGGAGGTCCCCGCAGGGCAAGGAGTGCTGATCCTGAATCTACATTGACCAATGCCGATGTTGAAGAAATGGTTAGGAAAATTATGGAATATAGCCATGGGCAAAGGAACAAGGATTAGGGTATAGACCACAGTCATATGCCATTTACTGATGACATATTAGACGTTCGATTCCCGAGGATATTAAACATGCCAACTATGAACCGCTATTCGGGCATGACAGATCCAGTTCAGCATCTAATGAGGTATTCATGGTACATGAATTCTGCCGCTGCTCCTGACGCGGTAAAATGTAAAGCATTCCCGATATTCCTGGAGGATGTGGCATTAATGTGGTTTACCCGCTTGCCAGCACGATCGTTCTCCAGTTTTAGGGAATTAAGTGAACAATTCGTAAATCAATTCCGGCTTCATGCTCAGAGGTCTAAAAATGTCATTGAGTTATCGCTCATTAAACAACGCCCTGACGAAACTTTGAGGTCATACTTAGATCGTTTTAACTTAGTGGTCACGGAGGTTAGAGATCCTCACGAACAGACTATCTTGATGGCCTTGATTGACGGAGTAGACAAAGATACTGAGTTTGAAAGATACTTAGCCGACAAGCCGCCGCTGACCAGAGAAATATTCTATGAAAAAGCTAACATCTGTTTAAGTCAGGAAGAGACATACGCTAATCGAAAGAGAAAGGTTGCCGATAAAGAAGATATACATAGTAAAGTGGCCATCAAACAATCTGGCAAAAGTTCAGGAAAGGTAGAGGTTAACGTTGGAAATAAGAATCAGGGCAATAACCGCCAATCTGGGAATAACAGTCGGAAGAAGAATCAGGGGAATTATTCTCTGAAGAAACCTCAGTTCAAGACTTTTGAAAACTTCACACCATTAAATGATAAATTAGAGAATATTTTCATGGACACCTACAATGTTCTTCAGTACAAGAGGCCTCCATCGAGAGATTCGACGGAGAAAGAACGTGAGACAGGAAAGTTTTGCCTTTTCCATCAGAGCCATGGTCACTCCACCAATGAATGCTGTCATTTGAGAGACATCGTCGAGAAATTACTTCGTAAAGGAAAGTTGGACGAGTATAAGGTTTCCCCTAGAAATAAGGGTAAGCTGGACAGGCCCCGAACCAAAACCAACCCGCAGCTAGGCCGACTACTCAGTAGAAGGGAAAGAATATTGCCATCAACACTATAGTAGGAGGACCTCATCCAGTTAGACACAGCTTTAGGGAAATGGATCTGTATGTAAATGCAGTCAAACACCTCGAAGTGGGGAGTGAAGTAACCCTGACTATACCACCTTGGTAAAGCAGCATAAAACAATGTCTGACGATGTCATATTTCGTTATAGAGATAGTATCGGAGTTCATTCCCCCACCGAAGACCCTATAATGATCATGGCAGATAGTCCCGCTTTGGTCCATAAAGTTTTAGTGGACAATGGAAGTTCAGTAAATATTCTGTTTAAGAAAGCATTTGATCAGATGAAGCTTAAAGCAAAAGATTTGAAGCTCTGTGATGGATGAATACGTGGCTTCAATAGAGCCTCAACATCTCCGATAGGATACGTGGATTTATCAGTAATTATGGGAGAAGGAGATCACCGGAGAGTGAGAATTCTTCCGTTTGTGTTATTGGATATCGAATCACCTTATAACGCCTTTCTGGGCTCACCGGCCCTAGCAGAATTCAGGGCTTGCATTGCGCCCTGGTGTCTATTGTTGAAATTCCTAATGAATGCAGGAGTGGGGGTAGTCAGAGGTAACCAAGTCGCTTGGCGAGCCTGCTATATAGCAGAATTGAAATTGTTGTTCAAAGGATTAAACATAGAACCAAAGGGTACTCCCCCACCTGCAAAGGAGAATTCAGCATAGCAATTAAAGATGGCCCTGAAGGAGCCGTCCAGAGAACTACCCGAGGATATAGATCCCAGAGAGGACTAAGAACCCGGAGGTAGAATGTCGACTCCTAACGAAACGACTGAGGATATCCCAATCGATGATAATGACTCAACGAAGGTCTTGAAGATCGGATCCCAGTTAGACCCTCTTCGTGCAAAGAATTGTCTGACTTCCTAAAGACCAACCTGGATGTATTTTCCTGGACCCATGCTGACATGTGTGCGATATCCCCATCAATTATGCGCCATTCGTTGAGCACCAACCCGAAGCACCCACCTGTTAAGCAAAAAAGGCGAATGCTTGGTTTGGAGAGGTCAGCGGCCTTAAAGGAAGAAGTTGAGGAGCAATGGATTCATTAGAGATTCAACTTACTCGGAACGGATTTCAAATCCAGTTTTGGTAAAGAAGGCCAACGGAAAATGGCGCACCTGCATTGATTTCTTGGATTTGAACAAGGCTTTTCCAAAAGACAATTTTCCACTTCCTAGAATTGATCAATTGGTGGATTCGACGGTGGGTCACGAGCTCCTCTCCTTCAAGGATGCATATTCCAGATATAACCAAATTCCTATGCATGTTCCAGACCAGGAGCATACGAGCTTCATCATAGATTTGGGATTGTACTGCTATGTAGTGATGCCTTTTGGTCCAAAGAACACTGGAGCTACATATCAACTACTGGTGAATCGAATGTTCTACAATCAGATTAGGAAGACGATGGAAGTGTATGTTGATGATATGCTTGTGAAATCCATACAATCATCCAACCATACTACCGACTTAACGGAAATGTTTGACATCCTTAGGCAATATGGGATAAAGCTCAATCCTATGAAGTGTTTATTTGGAGTTGCACCTGGAAAATTCTTGGGCCTTATCGTTAGCTCGCGTGGAATTGAAATCAATCCAGATTAGATCACAGCAATCAGGAATATTCAAGAACCAAGGCAAATCAAAGATGTGCAGAGCCTCACTGGGAAAGTAGCCGCATTAAGTAGATTCATCTCTAAAGCTACAGATAAGTGCATTCCATTTTTTGATTTGATAAAGCGAGGGAAGCGCAATTTCAAATGGACCCCTGATTGTGTGGAAGCATTCCAGAACCTTCTAAATCATTAGGAAAAATCCCCGATATTGTCCAAGCCTGTAGACCACGAGGACTTGTTCGTGTACTTGGCAGTGTCATCCCACGCAATAAGTCCAGCCCTGGTAAGAGAAGAATAAAAAGTTCAGAGACCTGTGTACTACCTAAGTAAGAAGCTAGCGGCGGCAGAGCGAAACTACCTAAAGATATAAAAGCTTGCGTATTGTCTGCTAATCGCATCTAGAAAGCTTCGCCACTACTTTCAAGCTCATCTCATCACTGTATACACTGACCATCCGCTCCGACAAGTGTTACAGAGACCAGAGGCATCGGGAAGGCTACTCAAATGGAATGTCGAGTTGAGTCAGTTTGATCTGAACTTTCATCCCCGAAGATCAATAAGGGGGCAAGTGTTGATAGATTTAATAGCAGAATGTATTATCCCAGAGGACGACGTAGTGAATGAAGAAGTTGATACCTCAAAACCACTAGTTGACCCCAATGCCTGGAAACTATATACTGATGGAGCCATGAATGATAGTTGATATGGTGCTGGAGTTGTACTTGTAAATCCTAAAAAACGATCGATATATTATGCTTTGAGATTAGAATTCCACGCCATGAATAATGACTCGAAATACGAAGCCCTGACTGCCGGGCTTAGGATTGCAAAGGAGTTGGGGATATCAAAACTGGATATTTTCTGCGATTCCAAGATAGTTGTGAACCAGATCAATGAAGAGTTTCAGGCCAAAGGGCCAAGGCTCGTATCGTATTTGAAGGAAGTGAGAAAGTTGCTGGGTGGCCATGAACACTATAGCATAACGCATATCCCCCGATCTGATAATCAGAGAGCGGATAAGTTGGCGAAGGTGGCTAGTTCTGATAACCCTGAGGACACGGAGATTGTCCAGATAGAGGTACTGCAGTCTCCAAGCATCAATCAGATGGAAATTGATCTGGTATTGGAAACTGAGCCAGAAAGAGAATCGTGGATGACACCCCTAAAGAATTTCCTGATGAATGAAACGCTTCCGACCAAGAAAAGCGAGAGGCGTGCTGTTATTCGAAAAGCCTCCCGATATGTCATGCAAGGTGAAGTCGTATATAGATAAGGATTCTCGATGCCTCTCCTCCGGTGTATAGCCCATGACGACATCAAACGGGAACTGAAAAAAATACACGAAGGTGAATGCTTAGACCACACTAGAGGACAAATGCTGGCGAAGTAGATACTACGATACGACTATTATTGGCCTACTATGAACAAAGATGAGGCTAAGTATGCACGACATTGCGACGCATTCCAGAAGTTCTCGAAGATCCCCAGGGCTCCTCATAGCCAGTTGAAGACGATGATGAGTCTGTGGCCCTTTGCTGTTTGGGGAATTGACATTATTGGAAGCCTCCCCACATCGAAGGGTGGAGAAAATTTCGCCATTTTGGCCGTGGATTACATTACTAAGTGGGTCGAAGCAGAACCATTAACCACGATCATAACCAAGCAAGTGATAAATTTCGTCGTCAGAAACATCATATGTCGATTTGGGATTCTAAAAGTCGTCATAACAGAAATGTAACCCAATTTGATAGAATTGAGTTCCGAGACTTTTTCCAGAGATATCACATCGAGAAAAGGCACACATCTGTGGCACACCCATAATCGAATGGAGAGGTAGAACTGACAAACAAAGTAATTAAGTCCATTCAGAAGAAGAGATTGAAGCGAGCCAAAGCCATGTGGGTCAATGAGCTACCCTTGGCACTATGGGCCTACAAGAAAACTTAAAAGTCGGCAATGGGCCACACACCCTTCTCCCTTGCTTTCGGAGTAGAAGCGGTCATACTTGTAGAGCTAGAAGTACCCCCCCCACAGAACAACTTATTACGACCCGAGGACTAATAATAAGTTGCTCCTTGAATCCCTGGATATGGTTGAAGAAAAGAGGGACGAAGTAGACTTGCATGCCTTGAGACACAAACAACAGGTAGCTTGATATTACAATAAAAAGGTTCGAGCCCGAACCTTTGAACCCGGAGACTTGGTTCTGAAGCATATCTTTCCACCCCCAATACATTTGGGTTTGTAATGGGAAGGGTCGTGTTCCATCCTACGGGGGCTTGATAATGGATCCTTCAAGCTGGCGACCGTGGACGGAGACGAGAACCTCAGAGTGTGGAACGCCTAGCATTTGATGCGTTACTTAACATGAAATTGTCATCTTTATTCTTTTGTTTTTAGGACCATGTAAAAAGGCACGACTCGCCTAGAATAATCTGGTTATATGAGCAAAAGATTATAAAGTGGACGTAGGTCATGATTCGACCGAACTACTATAAAATACCGTGTGTCATTTACTTTTACTGCACTATTTTTTATTCTACTCTTTCATTCTTTACTTACATGGGTTGTTATAATTACAAAGTTCGCTATAAACTTTGCAACAATCTAGAAGCCCGTAATTCAAAGTGCCTTCTAATAAATTAGATGCTCAAGAGTACGCAGAACGTCGAAGGTGCAATAAAGTAAACGACACAACCATCAACACTCTAATTCTCGTAACCTAACAAAAAAGTATGAAGGACAAGAATTATCCGTGAGACATGATGGTGCACCTTGATTGTAAAGACCGTCTCGGCTGCACTCTACCCTTGGCATTCGACGGGAGAGTATAAAGGCGCCAGAGACTGAGTGTCACGAAAGTACTCCTACCCCGCTGAAAGAACGGGGGGCAAATTGAAAGCTGAGTTCAAACTCTATCCTGGGCATATGACAGGAGAGTATAATGGCATATTGACCAAATGCCATTGAAGGTATCCTACCCCGCTGTAGTATTGGGGATAAGATTGAAACCTGAGCCCGAACCCTTCATGTCTGGACATGGAGGGCTATGCAATGTCGACCCTAATCAATCCTCAACAAGCCCTGGCTAGGCACCACATCAACAATTGATTGGGGGCATATATACACATACTACTTGACACACAACAATGCATTATAGAAGTTTATATGTTGTGATTGCAATGAAAAACTTATGATGCACTTTCATTCATGACTTATTTATGATTCAAATATTCAAATGTATGACTAATTGTGAGGTATTCATAGGTACATAGTGATACAAAAGAAACAGATTTTCATTTACTAAGTGCAGATTTACAAGATAAGGCTATGCAAAATGCGAGGGCCATACTCGTGACTACATCATAAGGACAGTGGAACAACTAAAAAGAGAAAGACATAAATGAACTGGCTCTACTTGGGCTTTGGGAATGACCTTGGCCTCTTCTCCTTCTTTTGCTTCTCCAGCTCCTTGTCGGTATCAGATTTATCCTGCGTTTTCCTCTTCTTCTTATCCAAAGGAGGGTCTTGTGGAAGGTCAGAGGATTGGGATGCGAGCGTGTAGTTATCGACTTAGAAGACAGTTTTATAAGTAACCCAGATTTGGGATCAGCTGTTGGGATAGGTGACACATTTAGAGGCTCTTGCTCCTCTATTTTAAGGCCGTCTGTTCATTCTTTTTGGCCTTCAGGGTGGCCTGAGTCATGTTGTCATCGTCCTTTGTTTCTCCATGATGGTGACCTCCTCTTCTTCATCCCCATTGTCCCCATCGGTGTCCTCTAAGCCTCTGATGATTTCAACATCCTTTGGAACATCAGTGCTTGATACCAC
This sequence comes from Allium sativum, assembly GCA_030737875.1. Taxonomy (NCBI): domain Eukaryota; kingdom Viridiplantae; phylum Streptophyta; class Magnoliopsida; order Asparagales; family Amaryllidaceae; genus Allium; species Allium sativum. The sequence goes on along the minus strand of CM060922.1, from coordinate 19,755,044 downwards.
AACGACTTTCTCGGTTGCTTCTACCTCAGATTGCTTTGGAACCTCAGGGACTTTAGTACTTGATGGCACATTGATCTTCTCGGTCTCTGCTTTCTTTTCAGCAACTTCCTCAGTAGACTTGACACCTATATCATGAGAAGCAACTGTTATTAGTTTGGAAGAAAATGCGGTCTTCTCGATTGTTTGCTCCACAACGCGATGACAAGTTACAATAGCTCTGACAAATTGTGGCGAAAATATGGAGATACCTTCCGCTGACTCTTCGCCCGAAGCAGCAATAGAAACCCCAACAGTTGGAGGAATGGGAACTCTGGAGATCAATGGATCATCTGGGTTATATTTCTCAACCTCTGAGGTCTTGGGATCCACAGTTGAGCTTGAGCCTTCATCAACTTTGTGCTTTCCCTTGAGCTTAACCCTCTCTTTCTGTATCTCCTCTTGAATTTGACGTCTACCCTCTGCTAAAACCTCGGGCTCTCGACCCCCGAGGAAGGTTTGCATAAGCTGGCCTTCGTCGACTTCTTCAACCTTTAAGCGTTGCTTTTCGCCCTCGACGATCATATCCCATACATTAACCAAGGTGGAAGGATAATTCTTAATCCAATAAATGTCTCGGGTTCGAATGACTTGAGCAAAGAAGTCCATTAAAACAGTTCATCGAACCCTTCTATCTCCTGTTCGGCTGCGGCAAGCTTAGCTGTAGTAGTGGAGGCTGATTCGAGGGCATCATTGGCATTACTCTCGGCAAGAGCTGCCCGTCCCAAAGCATGAGCAAGTTTGTCAGTCAAGCTCGCCTTTTCTTTCTCCCAAGCAGCCTTTTCTATGGCAAAGCGGTCCTGTGATGCTTTCAGTTCAGCATTTGTCATCTTGAGATCTTCTATCTCCTTTTTCAAAGCCACGCACTCTTGGCTGTTTGAATCGAGCTCAAGATGAAAATGTTTCGTAGCATTGTCTAACTCGGTTTTAAAATTTTCAGCATCCCACTGAGCTGAAGCGAGCTGAGCCTGTGTGTCTTCAAGTTCCTTCTCAGCCTTGCTCCTGGCCTTACCGTCATGATCAATCTTCACTCTAGCTCTCGCTGCATCTATTTCCAGGCGGAGGATAACATCTGAAAGATTCTTGGCATGTTTCTCCATCTCCCTGTATTGTTTAGCCACATGGCCGAATTGGCCCAAAAATTTTGTATCCCAGTCCTCAGGAGCCGGCTCAAGATCGAGAATGAAGACCATCCTTTCAAAATAGATATCGGGGAACTTCTTTCATAAACGCTCCAGCTTAGCCTTGTTTTCAGAAGTAAGGGCACCCTCCTGTACCGTGGTAGTGTCCAATTGGTGTTGACAAGAAGGAACAAGAGCTTCCTTCTCCATTTCCGAATCTTTGCTTTGATCCTTGTGTTTGTCTTTGGGCCCATGATGTTTCTCGGAAGGTTTGCTTGGAGGAGGTATACCCTTCGGGGGAATCGGAGCCTTGGGAAGTTGTCCCCCCCCCCCCCCCCCCGCGTGTGGCACTTGACGGCTGTGATACTTCCCGGGGTCTTGCTTCGAAGGAGAGCGAAAGCGCGTAGAATGGGACTGATAAGAATCATGATGCTTTTGACTATCTCTTCCCGACTATTACTGCGATCATGCTCAGTTACGGGAGTGAGCCTGGGTGTGTTCTCGCGAAGGTCACGATGAGAGTAGGAATAGCGGCGAGACATTTTTCCTGCAAAAAATAACAAATAGGTTAACGATCGTGAATACAACTAGTATATGGGTGTTGTGACAAGTGGTGCAGGTGACTTGTGTATCCCATGTGATCCCCGCTAACAGACCAGGGCCTGAAGCTTGCCTCGTTTGTGCGCTATCTTTATTTTTGGTGGGAGTGGTTTCTTCCTCAGAGACAGGGAAGAACGGTTCCTCTCTGAAATCTTCAGAGGTCTAGATGTTATCTGGCAAAGGGATCTTTTCTAAATCCCCGAATATCTGCTCCTCTGTTAATGTGTCATGATTGGTAGGCTCTACTGGCGGTGGAGTCTTCGGAGGAGACTGCCCCTTGGAAACCGAAACCTCCTTTGGCTCGTCATCGTAGATTTCATCTCCTTTGTATACGTTTAAATCCTCGTCATCTTGGTCGATCATCGGCGAAGGACTCTTCTGAAACTCGGTCGCCTTTGCGGCTTCCGCGGTCACCTCTCCATCGGCCGGGGGCACACTACTAGATTCCCCAACTGTCTGAGTAGGGGGCATGTACTTGTGGGGATTGCCACCCGGACCGAGCCCGAATTTTACATCCAAAAGATGGTGTTTATGAAAATTCTCATCGGTTATACACCTCTTAATCTTACAGAGATCCGACTTTCTTTTTAAAAGGCGGGACATCTGGTCCTCGTACACCGAACCTTCTGTCTTTTGAAAATTATGAGCTGCACAGAGAAATAGAAATATTAGCACTTTGATCATACAACTGAAATATGTAATGAAGGATTCGGAACCTACTTGACTATATCCACTTCCTCGCACATCCAGCTTGATGTTTTATATAAAACCAGTCAGATTTAGCATCCCTTAGATTACTGTGTCCATATATCAAGACATTTTTGGAGGGGATTGACTCGAAGAAAATAAAATTCAGAGTCCCCTTAGAAAGATGCTTGAAATAGTAATAGAATTTCAGATCTTTGAAGGTAAGATCGGTCTCTAAAATCTCTGCATATGCGATGTACAAGGTATACAGAGCAGCGTAAGCATTGGGGTGGAGTTGCATAGGAGCAATATGTAGTCATCTCAGAAGATCAACGACGATTGGAGGTAACAGAGGGATGGCGCTTAAGCACATGACTCTACTGATAGCCATGTACCCCTCCAAAGTGGAATGGGGCCTGTCTCCATCATCTGGAGTTTTCACATTAACCCAGGGGATCCCATGTCTTAGGCATAGTCTCTTAAGCTTTATATCATCCAATTTGTAAGCTGTGGAGTTACTAAGTTTCTCTTTCTCTACTTCTTTAGCACCCTTGATTTCGTTTGGAGCTTGATCATCTTCCTCTTCCTCAAGTGATGTGCTTTCAGAAAATGACAATTTTGTATCACGATCTGTGTTATAATCAGAGTCGGAGTTATTCCAAACTGGATCCGATGAGAGAACATCAGGATTATAATAATTTGACCACTCTGGATCTGTACCTTTCTCTGATATTCTTGTTGAGCATCTACCAAACATGGTTGTGTTGGCGAATAAATATAAGTAATTAGAGCATAACCACCTGTGAACCCCGTGTATGTGCAAGTGCTAGTGTGTGCAAGTGTGTGCAATACTTAGAAGAAAAAGCATGAATTAAATGATGAAAACATGAAACTGATCGCGGTATGTTAGTAAGTTATGTAGTCGTCCAGTTAAGAGAATTCATCTCGAGGGCTCTAGCCTAACTATCCTTTGAGTTATCCAGATCATATTGAGTCCTCGATTGAAGCATAAGTCAGTGGGTTCAATCGATTGATTTTACTCATTCAGAAATAGTTAAAGGATTGGTTTGAGAGTGAGTTAGCTTGCGGTTTATGAAATCCGGCTCGTCATAGGGAGTTCTGGTTCGTGGCTCAAGAATAGTTCGTAAATGAACATCAGATCGTGAACGTCAGATCGGCTCGTGACCGGAGAGTGGCTCGCGAAAAAAAGTTTGCAATGGTAAGATGGATTGTGATTAGGTACGGCTCGTGAGCAAAGGTACTGTTCATGATTTGAACCTGGTTTGAAAACTAGGATCTCAGTCTCGCCAGCTCGTGAGCAAGTGTCTCGCGAACCATCGCCACGAGCCCCCTTATATTACCCTCTACGAACCGATACCCTGCACCTCATCACGAACAAGCCAGTGGCCACGACCCTCTGTATCGCGTTTACCTTATCACGACCCCAACGCCTGCAATTCACTCCCTTACCACAACTGTTGCCACGATCCGTAAACCAACCCGGCTCCCAACTCCTCTCCATAGCCCGATGTGAAAAGGTCTCCTCCCATCCGAGTCCTATAACACCCCGCGAATTCTACAACTGTGAAATTTACAAATTAAAGTATAATCGAATTCAAATCAAAGAACTAAGGGAAACGGGGTACGCCATTGCGTTCGTCTCGGAAAAATACGCGAAATAGAGTCCGAATTTTCGAAAAACGGAGTCCGTATGAAGGAGATATGGCCTTCGGAAGATTCTGAATTAAATTTAAAATTCAAACAGAATAAAATAAGCTCAGAAAAACAAAATGGGGCCCAATGGGCCAGGGCGGAAGAACACCCGCCTGACGCACCCAGGTCGACTGGGCTGTCGACCTGGTCTAACCAGGTCGACAGGCCTGTCGACAGGGCTGTCGACAGGGGTGTCGACCTGGTCCAGAGCCAGGTCGAACCCAGCCCAACCTGGCTGGCCAGGTCTGTGTTTGGCCGATTTTCTGTGGTCTGCTTTGTCATTAGGGCTAGGTGGCAGGCTCTAATTGGTCTCTCTTTAGAATGAATGGCTACGATCAATCCAGGCAACATCAATGGCTCTAATCAATTCATAAACCCTATAAAAAGGACCCTAGACTAAACCCTAATCTATTCATTCATAAATAAGAACAAAGCCGCCATGTTGTTGAGGAGCGTCTAGGAGTAGCCACCAAATTGGAGAGAAGATTAGGAGGAAAATCCTAAAGCCTAAAGCAATTCAAGCAAACCAAATCAACGCCTACGTCAAAAGGAATCGCATCTCTAAATTCCTAAATTAGAGAATTCGCCGCAACGATTGTAAGTAGAGTACTATTTTGGTATGAACAAATAATTGTGTTGGTTTGTATACTTGATTTGTGGCGATAAAATAATTCATATTTGTGCGTTGGAATATTGTATACGTTTGGATATTCTTGAATTATGTTATTCATTATGAAAAACTACATGCGGTAGTTTTATGCAAGTATGACGTTTGGATATTCGCAAAATATGTAATCCATGTTGAAGCTACATGTATGTAGTTGATTAATTGAAATTCATGCAAGTTTGGGATTTTGCTACTATGCCATCATAGTATGTATTTTTATACAAACATCATTTTTGTGAAGTAATTGGAATAAGTTTGGGTTATCATAATCCATATGAAATTATGTGAAAATTTGGCACCATGATCTATAGCCATGCTTTTGTACTAGAAAACCTATTTGTGAACTTATGAATATGCCTAGGCTATAGTTGATATTTTGCATAATTGAAATCTATGTTAGGTCTATATTGCAACAAGAATTATATAATGACATATGTGGTATATAGCTAGGCTAGATTCAAAAATCCCTTTTGCAAGTTTGTATGACTAAAGTAAGAATCATGATTTCATGTTAGAAATATTTATGCCATGGTTATGTGAATAAATTTAACTATACTTTTGTATTAGCCACAAAAGTAGGCACCTTTGTAAACATGTAGAAACCTTATGAACATGAATTGCTTATGTTTGACATTATGCCTAAATACCTTATGAACATGAATTGCTTATGTTTGTCATTATGCCTAAATAAGAACATAGGTCCATGTTGTAGTTAAGACTATGTGTCAATAATAATATCCAATTTAGATTCTTGACTTAACTACAAGTTTATATGCTTTGATTCATGTCACTTATGCTACTATGCAAGTACACAAACTTCTGTTTTGTAGTTCCAACGTCACATTGCAAGTTCATGCGTTCACAATCCCCTTTTTGTGTATGTAGTCACGCTTTAAGCCTCCCCTTTCGCATGGCTAAGTTGGGCTTAAAAAGGTTAAGCCCAACATATAAACGAACGTATTAAACGGGGGAAAAATAACGTTGGGCCAAATTAATTAATTAATGAAAATATAAAGCAGAAGGGCCCAAATTCAAGTATGGATTGGGCCCATGATTGGTGTAACCTTTACACCATTAACTTAATAGTGGGCCGCAAATATTTACCTATAAATAAAGAAGAAAGACAAAATATGTAAATGTAGAAAATACGATGTGTTTAACCCGAGGTTGGATTGAGTTGTGATGTAAACCTGCCCGGAACCGCCCGGCTGTCCAGTAGTCACAACAATACCTATCCAATGTGGGAGGTTAAACATGGAGCCCAATAAGGACCCGAGGTTAGACTGAGTTGTGGCATAAGACTGCCCGGAACCAACCGGCAACAGGCAGCCACAACAATACCTGTCTAATGTGAGAGGTCAGGGCCTTAATAAGACAATTAAGGCTGGGTCAGGACTGTTAGGATTAAGTGGACTAAAGACTTAATCAAAAGGGAACATGCTAAACTAAACGGACTGGTGGGGTTAGGTTAGAAAACACTTAACCAACTTAGCATGTTGGCTAGGGATAGAAAACCTAGTAACGGGGGACCCTTTTCAGCAGTAACCCTACAAGGTGTATCATGATACCCTGAAACTAGGCAGGGTGGGGCACGATTACTGGGCTGATTGTAAGAGGTCAAATCGACGGCGGTGGTGTAGCAGTGTAGGTTCTAACGGGGTGCGGGCGTGCACACACTCCGGCGCAGAAAAATAAAGCACTGGGTACCAGTAGCATACCTGTGCATTCTAAGGTTGTGTCGGGCCGCTGCCATGGGACTTGATACACCCCATGGTGGGACCAGCATAGGTAACTACAACATCGGGGGCCGTAAGACACATGTAACTATGCAAGTAGGAGCCGATCATCATTGAATGGATCACATCACCCTGATTATGGGGTGCCAGTTGGAAACTAGTTTATATGGGTTCAGAGATTTATATGGGGTACGATAGTATATTCGACCCTAGACAACTTAACTAAGTTTATAGTGCTTTCCCACTTCTTGATTATACTTATCATACCCAGTTCTTTATTCATAGACAAAATAGTACTAGACTTACTCAGGCTTTATGTCTGACTCTACTTTTCTTTCGTCTTCTTTTCTTCCGTTCCCCCCCCCCCCCAGGTCCACAGGGAGGGAACACTGCAGCTTGACCAGCTTAACATCCAGCTTGAAGAAGAGAAATGTATTGCTTGGAACTTTTCACTTTGAACTATGGCTTTGGGCAACCACTATGGGGCTTTTGCAGTTTATCTATGTTTTATTTATGCTTCTTTAAATAATGTAATCAAGACAGATTATGAAAGTGTTATGTTATGTTTTTGGAAAAGATGTAAGACAATCATGGTGATGTTGCTGTAACACGTATTTGCTTTTTATGAAATAAAAGTTGTCTGATTTTCCGCTGTTTACAAATATGTGTTCTTATATCTGTCTTGTATATCTGTGACTTATACTTATAAACCTCCACCAAAATTAGGGCATTCCCTTTGAGAGTGACCCTAACGGAGGTGGGGTGTTTCACTTGGTATCAGAGCATAGGTTTACCAGATAAGATAAAAAGTTTTGAAAAATTATTTTCAAAAAAAAAGGAAATTTAAAGAAGCATTTTTAAAAGATAAAAATATTACTTTATTTTTAAAAAGGCAAAGCCCACTCCCCAAAGCCATAGGTGCTATCTCTTATCCTTCGTTTTGAACCTATCCTTTTTGTTTCAGCATGTCCGAAGATCTTAACTTACCGGAAGGGGTACCAATACCTGGTTGGTTTAGACGATTCTTAGAAGCAAGGGCCACTCAGCCAGGTCCTACCGTTCCTCCTCCCCCAGCTGCAGGAAATCATCCAGCTGCAGCAGCACCTCTTCCTCCACCTCCTCCGCGGGGAAACACGTTTGCTAAGATATGTAAAGATTTTAAAGCTATGGGAGGAAGGGATTTCCATGGAACTGAGTCCTTCGTAGCAGCTAGGAATTGGCTGAAAGAAACTGAGGACCTATTCATCATCTTTGAGGTAGAAGATAGGCAAAAAGTGCAATTGGCGGTGTGGCTATTGAAGGGCGAGGCTTCCTACTGGTGGGAAGTCACTAATGCTGAAAGGCCAGTGGAGACATGGGAGGACTTTAGGGCAAGGTTTGAGACCAAATTTCTCTCAGATGCGGAAAGAAGTTTGCAGTTGGAAAAATTCTTATTTCTTAAGCAAGGGGACAAGACTGTCAGAGAGTATGTGAATCAGTTCGATGAGCTGGCTAGGTTTGGGCTTGACCTAGTCAACACCCCGCACAAGAAGGCTCTCCGTTTCGTCAAAGGGTTAAATGAGCCATTACACAGTTTGGCCATGACCCATATACCCATGGGGGCCACGTATGAAAGATTGGTGCAAATGGCATTGCTGAATGAGGAGGATAAGGGCAAGAAGGAGACAAAGGCAGAAAGCTCTCAAGGGAAGAAAGAGGGTTTGCAGCCTAAGAAGGCAGACTTTAAGAAAGGCGGGATAGGCAACAAAGAGAAGAGGAAGTGTAATTTTTGTGGCAAAGTGGGGCACTTAGTAAAGGACTACCGGAAAAAGAAGGCCAAGGAGAATGGTGGGTGCTTTTCTTGCGGTGAGACGGGCCACAGGGCTAAGGACTGCCCAAAGAAACGAGGACAGGGGCAGAGGGCTGGATCCACCCCAGGGGCACAGGTTCATGTGCTGGAAGCGCCACCTTTGCAACAACGAGGTACAAACACTTCTGTAGAAAGTGTAGTTTATCTTTATGATCACCCCGTTCGCACTTTATTTGATTCTGGCGCATCACACTCCTTTATCTCGTCTGCTTTAGTAGAATCTCTGCACCTAAAAACTAGTATGGTAGAGGACCCCTTAATTGTTTCAAACCCAATTGGGGGCCCAGCTCATTTGTCTATGATCTGTTTGGATTTGAAAATTTCTATTCTAAGTGTAGAATTTCAATGTAGTGCCTTTGTTTTGGGCTTTTCGGGGTATGGTTTGATTTTGGGCATGGATTGGCTATCCAGTAATGGGGCCATCCTTGATTGTGAGAAAAGGGTTGTTAGGCTCCTAACCCAGCTCGGTAATACTTTGGAAATTTCTTGTAATCCCTCGTATGCGGTTATGCTTAGTTATCTTGAATCGCTAGATGCCTCTGTTGAAAATTTGCAATCAGTTAGAGTGGTCCGGGAATATCCGGATGTCTTCGAAGAGGTGAAGGGCTTGCCTCCGAAGCGGGAGATAGACTTCCGCATATATCTTGTAGATAATGCAAAGCCCGTTGCGTTGCTTGTTAGACATATGGCTCCACGAGAAAGAAAAGAGCTCAGTAAACAGATTAAAGAGCTTCTAGAAAAGGGGTTCATTAGGAGGAGCATTTCAGAATGGGGCGCTCCAGTGGTGTTCGCTACAAAGGCGGATGGTTCACTCCGTCTATGTGTTGACTATAGGGAGCTCAACAAGCTAACGAAAAAGAATAGGCACCCTCTCCCTAGAATTGACGATTTATTTGACCAGCTTGTAGGAGCGTCTGTTTTCTCCCAACTCGATTTAGCAACCGGTTTTCATCAGCTAAGGGTGGCTGAAGATAGTATCGATAAAACGGCGTTCAGAACCCCAGACGGCTTCTTTGAATGGCTTGTCATGCCATTCGGCTTGACAAATGCACCTGCTTACTTCGTGGACCTGATGAGTAGGGTATTTAGAGATTTCCTCAACAAATTCGTAGTGGTCTTCGTAGATGATATCCTTATCTTCTCAAAGAGTGAAGAAGAACATGCTCAGCGCTTAAGGGCAATCATGGAAACTTTGCGAGTCCATCAACTAAAAGCCAAATTCTCCAAATGCCACTTTTGGAGAGAAGAGGTGAGGTTCCTTGGGCACATAGTATCCAAACAAGGGTTAGCGGTGGACCCTGCTAAGGTAGTGGCGGTACAGGATTGGAAGACGCCAAGGAATGCAACTGAGGTCCGAAGCTTTCTAGGACTAGCGGGTTTCTATCGAAAATTCATAAGGGATTTTGCGAAAATCTCAGCTCCGCTCACGAAATTAACCAAGAAGAATCTAGTGTTCAATTGGGATTTGGATTGCGAGTTTGCTTTCCAACGACTGAAAAGGGCTCTTACAACAGCCCCAGTTTTGACGCTGCCAGACGGGAGCAAGATGTTCACTGTTTATACGGATGCATGTGGGACAGGGCTAGGCGCCGTCTTAATGCAAGAAGGAAGGGTAGTGGCTTATGGCGGAAGGCAGTTGAAGGTGCACGAAAAGAACTACCCAACCCACGATCTTGAGTTAGCCGCCATCGTCTTTGCACTCAAGTCTTGGCGACACTATCTTCTAGGTGAGAAGTTCGAACTTTACACTGACCATAAATCGTTGAAATATCTTTTCTCGCAGAAGGATCTTAACTTGAGGCAACAAAGATGGATGGAGTTTCTTGCCTCGTGCGATTTCGAAATCTCCTACACTCCGGGCAAAGGCAACGTAGTTGCAGACGCGTTGAGCCGAAATAAATTGACCCTAAGCCCATTGTTTGTTGAAAGACAAAGCCTAGAGTTTATAGCCAGCTTCGACTTTAGGCCTTCCTCTGATTTCGTACCAGGCTTGCTAGCATCTCTCGAAGTGCGCCCAACTTTAGTGGATTCAGTAGGGACAGCACAACGCGAAGACCCTCAGCTTGTGGAAATAATTGATAGGCTAATTAGGGGTGAGACTTCAAGTCAGCTCAACAGATACTCTATCGACGATAAGGGTTTTCTAAGGCGAGACGGAAGACTATGCGTCCCACAGACAAACGATTTAATAAAGAAGGTTCTCGAGGAAGCACATCACTCCAAGATGACGATACACCCAGGCGGAGATAAAATGTACAAAGAAATAAAAAGGACTTTCTTCTGGAACGGCATGAAAAAGGACGTGGCAGAATTCGTTTCTAAGTGTATGGTGTGCCAACAGGTTAAAGCGGAACAGAAAAAGCCTGGCGGACTACTACATCCTCTAGAGGTCCCGCAGTGGAAGTGGGATAGCATCTCAATGGACTTCATCGATGGGCTGCCTAGGTCTAGGAGAGGCAACACTAGCATTTGGATAATAGTGGATAGGCTTACTAAAAGCGCCCACTTTTTACCTGTCAAAAGTAAAAGAACTGCCTCATCCCTAGCATCACTTTATCTCAAGGAAATCGTTCGACTCCATGGAATACCATCTAGCATTGTTAGTGACCGAGACCCCATCTTCACCAGCGAATTTTGGCGGAGTCTGCAAGAAGCAGTAGGAACGCAGTTATGCTTGAGCACAGCCTACCATCCCCAAACCGACGGCCAAACAGAGAGAGTGAACAGAGTTTTGGAAGACCTTTTAAGATTATGCGTCCTTGACTTCGGAGGGACATGGGAAGACCACCTTCCTTTGGTGGAATTTGCCTACAACAACAGCTATCAAGCAACCATCGAAATGGCGCCCTTCGAAGCTTTATATGGAAGACCGTGCCGATCGCCCACTTGTTGGTGGGAGTCTATTGATAAGCTCATACTTGGACCAGATATGATCCGAGAAACTTCAGAGAAAGTAGACTTAATACGAAGAAGGATGAAGACGGCCCAAGACAGACAAAAGTCCTATGCCGACAAGAGAAGGACCGACCTTGAATTTGAGGTTGGAGACAGAGTTTTTCTCAAGGTATCACCGCTAAGGAACGTTGTTCGTTTCGGAACCACAGGAAAGCTAGCACCAAGATTCGTAGGGCCATTCCCTATCATCGAGAAGATTGGGAAAATGGCCTATAGATTAGAGCTACCCGAGAAGTTGGCTGGAGTCCACAACGTCTTTCACGTTTCACATCTACGAAAATGTCTACATGAGTCTGCTGAAGTGGTAGAGCCAAATATCCTCGAAGAGGCCGAAGTGGAACGCGAAGCAACCATAAGGAAGGTTCCAACCCGCATACTAGGAACGGAAGTGAAGAAGCTACGCAACCGCGAAGTCAAACTCGTCAAAGTTCAGTGGAGCGACGTCGAGGGAGACGCGACTTGGGAAACTGAAGCTAGAATACGCACTGCCTACCCTTTTCTTTTCGAGGGTACATCCTTGATCTTTCTTTTTCCTTGAGTTGCGCTTTTATCTATCGTTTTAGATATATTTCCTCGACCTTATCTTCTAGGTAGAAACCTTTTGGATGAAAACATGTAATTGAAACATGTTATGGATGATGGTTGCAAGTGGTTGCAAGTGATTGCTAGTGGTTGCTCGTGGTTGCATATACACACACAATCTAGGTTTTAGATCGGCTCAGTCACTTCATATTGCATATGCATATATGTTTGCATTCGTATATGGTTGAACTTGAATGTGTTGTCATATGGATGTTGCATTTGTATGAATGATTGTGCACTCATGTAGAATCATGAATAGGAAAATTTGCATACATAATGGATTCATGGCACTTACATGATTCGCATTAAGGAGGTCAACTGAATCAGTAGACCGCCTGATTTTGCATTAGATAAGTTCATGTACACACACACTTCGCATATGATCATGAAGCATTAGAAGTCTTTTAAGGACAATGGATGCTCGTGTTTGATGGATGAGTAGATGGATGATTGGATGTTAGGATATACATTTTCCTAAACTTGAAGATTTCAGGGACGAAATCCTTTTAAGTGGGGGAGAATGTAACACCCCGCGAATTCTATAACTGTGAAATTTACAAATTAAAGTATAATCGAATTCAAATCAAAGAACTAAGGGAAACGGGGTACGCCATTGCGTTCGTCTCGGAAAAATACGCAAAATAGAGTCCGAGTTTTCGAAAAACGGAGTCCGTATGAAGGAGATATGGCCTTAGGAAGATTCTGAATTAAATTTAAAATTCAAACAGAATAAAATAAGCTCAGAAAAACAAAATGGGGCCCAATGGGCCAGGGCGGAAGAACACCCGCCTGACGCACCCAGGTCGACTGGGCTGTCGACCTGGTCTAACCAGGTCGACAGGCCTGTCGACAGGGCTGTCGACAGGGGTGTCGACCTGGTCCAGAGCCAGGTCGAACCCAGCCCAACCTGGCTGGCCAGGTCTGTGTTTGGCCGATTTTCTGTGGTCTGCTTTGTCATTAGGGCTAGGTGGCAGGCTCTAATTGGTCTCTCTTTAGAATGAATGGCTACGATCAATCCAGGCAACATCAATGGCTCTAATCAATTCATAAACCCTATAAAAAGGACCCTAGACTAAACCCTAATCTATTCATTCATAAATAAGAACAAAGCCGCCATGTTGCTGAGGAGCGTCTAGGAGTAGCCACCAAATTGGAGAGAAGATTAGGAGTAAAATCCTAAAGCCTAAAGCAATTCAAGCAAACCAAATCAACGCCTACGTCAAAAGGAATCGCATCTCTAAATTCCTAAATTAGAGAATTCGCCGCAACGATTGTAAGTAGAGTATTATTTTGGTATGAACAAATAATTGTGTTGGTTTGTATACTTGATTTGTGGCGATAAAATAATTCATATTTGTGCGTTGGAATATTGTATACGTTTGGATATTCTTGAATTATGTTATTCATTATGAAAAACTACATGCGGTAGTTTTATGCAAGTATGACGTTTGGATATTCGCAAAATATGTAATCCATGTTGAAGCTACATGTATGTAGTTGGTTAATTGAAATTCATGCAAGTTTGGGATTTTGCTACTATGCCATCATAGTATGTATTTTTATACAAACATCATTTTTGTGAAGTAATTGGAATAAGTTTGGGTTATCATAATCCATATGAAATTATGTGAAAATTTGGCACCATGATCTATAGCCATGCTTTTGTACTAGAAAACCTATTTGTGAACTTATGAATATGCCTAGGCTATAGTTGATATTTTGCATAATTGAAATCTATGTTAGGTCTATATTGCAACAAGAATTATATAATGACATATGTGGTATATAGCTAGGCTAGATTCAAAAATCCCTTTTGCAAGTTTGTATGACTAAAGTAAGAATCATGATTTCATGTTAGAAATATTTATGCCATGGTTATGTGAATAAATTTAACTATACTTTTATATTAGCCACAAAAGTAGGCACCTTTGTAAACATGTAGAAACCTTATGAACATGAATTGCTTATGTTTGACATTATGCCTAAATACCTTATGAACATGAATTGCTTATGTTTGTCATTATGCCTAAATAAGAACATAGGTCCATGTTGTAGTTAAGACTATGTGTCAATAATAATATCCAATTTAGATTCTTGACTTAACTACAAGTTTATATGCTTTGATTCATGTCACTTATGCTACTATGCAAGTACACAAACTTCTGTTTTGTAGTTCCAACGTCACATTGCAAGTTCATGCGTTCACAATCCCCTTTTTGTGTATGTAGTCACGCTTTAAGCCTCCCCTTTCGCATGGCTAAGTTGGGCTTAAAAAGGTTAAGCCCAACATATAAACGAACGTATTAAACGGGGGAAAAATAACGTTGGGCCAAATTAATTAATTAATGAAAATATAAAGCAGAAGGGCCCAAATTCAAGTATGGATTGGGCCCATGATTGGTGTAACCTTTACACCATTAACTTAATAATGGGCCGCAAATATTTACCTATAAATAAAGAAGAAAGACAAAATATGTAAATGTAGAAAATACGATGTGTTTAACCCGAGGTTGGATTGAGTTGTGATGTAAACCTGCCCGGAACCGCCCGGCTGTCCAGTAGTCACAACAATACCTATCCAATGTGGGAGGTTAAACATGGAGCCCAATAAGGACCCGAGGTTAGACTGAGTTGTGGCGTAAGACTGCCCGGAACCAACCGGCAACAGGCAGCCACAACAATACCTGTCTAATGTGAGAGGTCAGGGCCTTAATAAGACAATTAAGGCTGAGTCAGGACTGTTAGGATTAAGTGGACTAAAGACTTAATCAAAAGGGAACATGCTAAACTAAACGGACTGGTGGGGTTAGGTTAGAAAACACTTAACCAACTTAGCATGTTGGCTAGGGATAGAAAACCTAGTAACGGGGGACCCTTTTCAGCAGTAACCCTACAAGGTGTATCATGATACCCTGAAACTAGGCAGGGTGGGGCACGATCACTGGGCTGATTGTAAGAGGTCAAATCGACGGCGGTGGTGTAGCAGTGTAGGTTCTAACGGGGTGCGGGCGTGCACACACTCCGGCACAGAAAAATAAAGCACTGGGCACCAGTAGCATACCTGTGCATTCTAAGGTTGTGTCGGGCCGCTGCCATGGGACTTGATACACCCCATGGTGGGACCAGCATAGGTAACTACAACATCGGGGGCCGTAAGACACATGTAACTATGCGAGTAGGAGCCGATCATCATTGAATGGATCACATCACCCTGATTATGGGGTGCCAGTTGGAAACTAGTTTATATGGGTTCAGAGATTTATATGGGGTACGATAGTATATTCGACCCTAGACAACTTAACTAAGTTTATAGTGCTTTCCCACTTCTTGATTATGCTTATCATACCCAGTTCTTTATTCATAGACAAAATAGTAATAGACTTACTCAGGCTTTATGTCTGACTCTACTTTTCTTTCGTCTTCTTTTCTTCCGTTCCCCCCCCCCCCCCCCGGTCCACAGGGAGGGAACACTGCAGCTTGACCAGCTTAACATCCAGCTTGAAGAAGAGAAATGTATTGCTTGGAACTTTTCGCTTTGAACTATGGCTTTGGGCGACCACTATGGGGCTTTTGCAGTTTATCTATGTTTTATTTATGCTTCTTTAAATAATGTAATCAAGACAGATTATGAAAGTGTTATGTTTTTGGAAAAGATGTAAGACAATCATGGTGATGTTGCTGTAACACGTATTTGCTTTTTATGAAATAAAAGTTGTCTGATTTTCCGCTGTTTACAAATATGTGTTCTTATATCTGTCTTGTATATCTGTGACTTATACTTATAAACCTCCACCAAAATTAGGGCATTCCCTTTGAGGGTGACCCTAACGGAGGTGGGGTGTTTCAAGTCCTCTTTCGTGTGCCATTGCGAACCAGTTCCCAATAGTGGCAGCGTCTTCGAGCTTTTCCCCGTTCAATTCGCAACTGCCTTATATGTCGATCCCATCGATTTCCAGCTCCTCGAGTTCCATGCCAGTCACCACTACCACCAACGTTGGTGATGATGTAGGGATCGAAGTCGATCAGATCGCCCATGAAATCAAAGACGAAGGGGGGGATTGCTATGTGACCTCGTGTAATGGGATGAAAAAGGGAATCAAAGACCTATTTACCTTATCAGATCAAACAAACGATTTCGAAGTGGTATGCATTTGGAGGAAGATGCATATTAGGGTTAGTAATTGGGAAACAATAGGCGGCGGCAGTAAAAAGTAAGGAGGAAAGGTAAAATAGAAAGTGGAACTGGCTTATATAGCCTATATGGGGGCTTTTCATATCCTCTAATTTTGTCTCATTGGAACGATCTGGCCCAGTAGGCCATGAACGTTCAGGAGAGCCCATCATTGCCCATGTGATGACCTGATCTATCAATGGTTCGTGACGCACACACGAGGGGTGCGGACCATAACATGGTTTAATGACCTAGGCTTTGGAACAATTACTGAATGGAAAAACCAGATCATCTCATTCATAGAAATAATGAAGTTATTTAAAATTATTTTTACGAAAGTATAAAGGCTCACCTGGAGAATCACTCATGATGTGTTTCGGAATTTATATTCGTCAGAAAACACGATGTTTTGAAACGAAGTGACGTTACAAACAGATACAACTATCAACTCTCGTCCATTCAGAAAAAGACATGTTGACTAATTTTGAAGCATGTTCTATCTCTGATAAAATGTACTTCGAGAGGGCAAAATGTTGGCTAGCTTTTGAACCAAGCCACCAAGAATACGAAGACTTGCATTTGGTGAACAAAGGCACTCACACTTGAACACATTCAACTTGTGATCCATGTTCCTGGCTGACTCATGATGCACCTTCACCTACCAGCTCGTCACAACCATCACGACCCGCTCGTGATAGGTATCACGACCCGCTCGTGATACGTATCACGACCCGCTCGTGATGGAGGCATCACGACCCGCACGTGTCTGAGGGTCATGAACTGACCCTGTGTCCAGAAATTGGTGACTACAACTTGGTCATCCACGACCCGAGATTGAAGGATCTTGCGACACCTGTCCATGACCGCCATATTGACCATTTCTCCATCTACTCATGAATGGATCCGATATCCTCGGGATTTGTGCCGCGTGTCTTCACGAATCGCCTGCAGAAATCACCTATAAATTGCCTAACACTTGGCATTTTTCAGGATCTTTTGGCAATTCTGAGTATTGTTTCCACAATTACTATTCCTCCATTATTTACAATTAGAAACATCTAGAAATTATTGAGTGAATTATCATTGTAAGAGTGAGACTGAGAGAATTTACTGATTGTACTTGTATTCAATCATATAATCAAAGTCATATAAAGTGGACGTAGGATCGTTAACGCCAAACTACTATAAATTTGGTGTGTTTGTTGCATTTTCTTTCATTTCTAGTTATTATTCTCTACAGTTTTAGACAATTTGGGTGTAAGAGCCATAATTTGGTATAACATATACCATTTAAAAAGGGTGGTCGTGCAGTAGATTGGCCTTCTGTAAATCTAGTGTTTGTGCTAGTAATAGTGTAATTTTCCATACTAAATAAATATCAAATAACGACTGTAAGGTTAAATGATGTCTTGCTCTGATACCAAATGAAAAGTCGAGTGACTTAGTGTAGGATCTTTATATATGAAATGTGGCGGAATTGACTATGATACTCTAACTTGTCTACTACAATTGTTCTGCAAGTAAATATTAACTAATATAAAATATCATGGATAAGTAAATGCAGTAAGTAAAGTGACACCAGGAATTTTATACTGGTTCGGACTTCCCGTCTTACGTTCAGTCCTAGACTCCTTCTGGAATTCTACTATCAACGCCCTCTCTTCACCCAGAGGAATAGGTTCACAATACTCCGTGCCCTAACAACGATTTCCCGCCTGAGCACCGACATAGGACTTTAACAAATAATATGACTTTGACTTCTGATTGTGTTCTTGAACAACACTGAGTAGCCAATAGTTGAGTACACCCTTCCTATAATCTTATCTTCAAGTATATAACGTGTATGTGAAGACTGAAGAAAGTATATTACTTATTGAATCAAGAGATTTGAAATAAATTCAAAGATCCAATAAGCAATTTGAATATTTGAGAGCTTTTTAGAATGCAAGAGTGCTTTAGAAATATAGATCAAGAGATAGAATAGAATCATTGTAATGTATTTATAGTAGTTGAAGAGTGGTCAATGTTCATGAAGAGTTTTATTGAAAAGAAGCAACCATTTCCTTTAGAAATCAAGAGAAAACTTTTCATGAAAGAAAGAGACCCTTAAGAAATATGGCTATTAATATTGGATCAATCGACTGGTATAAAAATCACCAGTCAACTGGTAGAGAATATAAACTATATATATTTGAAAAATGACCAAAAATAGTCATTATTGGAATTTTTGTTCCTGACCAGTCGACTGGTAGGAAATGAACCAATCGACTGGTAGGAAATGAACCAATCGACTGGTTTAGGGCAAAAACCCTAGTAAAGGCTGTTAAATCCATTTACATATATATATATATATATATTCGTGTTTTGTACACTTATGTTATATAAAATGAGGACAGATCTTAACATTCATCTAACACACCACACACACAAATATATACACATAACTCTTCAATTTGATCTTCATTTCCTTGTTGTCTTGAATCAAAAATTCATGAATCAATAGCGAAGACCCTAGTTATTACTATAGTATTATTTCTTATTCTATCTGGTAATTTGTATCATTTGTATTATGTGTACAAGTGAAATCAAATATAAAATGCTTCATGAACTGTTTTATGTACTTATGATATATTTTAATCCTTCCGCTGCGAGATTCTGTATTTGTTCTTCTGAATTTTATTTCTTTATTAAAAAACCATTAATAATCTATCTTTTTGAATGGTTTGAATCAGATATGTATGGTTTATTGTGGATTTATAACCATCCAAAAAGGTGGGTTTTTACAATGCAGTTTTGAGAACTTTGATTTTGAAGATAATACAGGTGGAACATTCACTTTAAGTAGTTGGTATTCATTGGAGGATTAAGATTTACATTACAGTTAGTGTGCACTGTCTTCTGATTCGACCAGGGGATGTGATCAAAATGGCGAGACCATCTGGAGTGGAATTACAAATTGCTACAACTGGAAAAATCCTAATTTTAAAAGATTGCTCTCTTCGATAAACGAATGATTCCGAAAAATCGATCGTTAAAGGCAAACATATAATTCACATATATTCAAGTTAAAGAAAACAAATCCCAGAGAGTTTGGAAGTGTATCGCATTTGATTAATATATTTAAAATTTAGCATATGTAAGTTTATTTTTTAAATAAATAATTGATTTTTTTTTGCATATAATGAAGGCAAATAAACTGTTTAAGACCGTTTACAAATCGAAAAATAAATAAGCACGTCATTTTTATCAGTTCATGTATGTTTATGATTTTTTGTTAAGCATAATTGGAAGTCTTTCTTTTGGAAAACCATTCAAGACGTTCAATTTAGTTACTACGCTCGCACCAAAGTAGATAGAATTGAATAAAGTGCTAGCCCAAGTGAATCTCTCGATATTTTGGGAACAACGTCAGATGAAGGTATAACTTCTGTAGAAGATGCATATATAAGACCCACGAGAGCCAAAGTGGCCAGAAAGAAGCAGACTGTTGTTGCTGATCAAGAAAAAATAAAGAAACTCCTAGAATCTAAAGACAACTATAATCATGTTGTAATGACCCGATAGAATTCGACATTTGAATTTCGACAATAATACATAATCCTGTATTCAATTGCCAAAGCTCAAGTATCGAAAACCCAGATAGTTAATAGATAGAAGTTAGAGGGTGATAAAAGAAAGAAAGAAATATTAGAATAAAAGAAGAAGAAGAAGACTAACACTACAAAATCAGAGTAGAATAGACACTCAAAGCGGAACGAATACAATATAATATATCAAATACTCTTTACTCAAGAGAAAGCTATATATATACAATTACTCAAGAGAACCCTAATTTTGTCTTCGTTTTCCTTTTACTTTAGCAGAGAATGTTTGGAGTAAAGTGAAAAGCGTTGTTCTGTTATATTATGTTTTGACCCGATTAGTAAACGGGTTGTGTAACTGTGAGCCGAGCCGACTTATGGGCTAATTAATAAAAATTTACCCATTTTCAATATATATATATATATATATATATATATATGATTACAATATCGGAGTATACATCAAAACAGACAATATAATCCGATTTACACACATACACAACGAAAATAAAATAATACCAGAAAATATGGGAATATGTCTCGACTCCAACTCCGCTCCTGAAGCTCCAAGCGAAACCTAACCTGAAATATATACTCGGTCTGACCAAAGCACATTTTGAAGCAAAGAAAAATCAACCCAAATCAGTCTGAAATATTTTCCTTGATAAAATTCACCACAAACTACTTGCTTTAGTTTAGAAAATCCTTTAAAAGAATGGAACTCTCGTAAGACACGACCACACATAAACATGACACGTATTTTTACCTTATGATACCTATATCACCTTTGTATCAAAATCCGATGATATTATAATAGTGTCTATCAATCCACAAATAAATAGGAATATAGATGGAAAGCTTGCATCTCATTTTCCAACATAGTTGATTTACGACAAAAAAATATACGGCTCGTATTAGAGTTTGAATTTCCAACATGACAAGGCATGGAACCACCTCCCGATCAGTGTTCTTTAGAGAGGAAACACTGGGGTTCAACAAGAATATCTTGCAATCTGACCATACATGACCAACTGTAACACCCCGCATTTTTAACTAAATAATAAAACAAAATAAAAAACATATAATTTTCATGATTTGGTCACGAAACTGGCGTCATTACGTCCGCGATAATTTTCTAATCAATTTAGACCTATGGTTTGCAGAAAATGGATATAAACGAAAAAGATATCTTTAGATGAAGTTTTAGAACAAACATGAAAAAGATGATAGAAGAGGAGCACAAGTAAGAACAATAGCTACCAATGTTTTTAGTCTTGTGAACAAAAGCCAATTTAGGTGAATGGTAAGACATACACTTCCTAAGGTGGAGGTCAGGAATTTGAGTCCCGTCAACGTCATGTTTTTTATTTTAGAGGGACGACTAAAGAAATGCATATTCTAAGAGGAAAATATATATAAATATACATATCATAAATATATATATATTTATATGTGAGTATATATATACAAGTATATGTGAATTTATGTGTGTGTATATATATGAAATCCAGAAGTAACCTACAATCAATCAAAATGAGTAGGAAATAAATGTCGGCATAATGCCATTTGAATTTTGGAAAGAAATGAAGTTGTGCATAAATATATACACATAAACTCAAAAATAGAAATTAAAGTGTAATTTAAGGGCGGAAAGTAATTAATGTGGAATCAATGAAAAATAGGCAAGAGAATATGTAACGACCCGTATTTTACGTATCAACCAGTCGTAAAATAATTACATTTTATTCTCTAGTGGTCGGATCATTCTCAGATTTTAATATGTTGTTCCTGGGGATATGGGACATGTCCATGATTACCACTGAATCTAATTATGACCATTTTCCCTTTCATTTACTGTTTGGGCCATAACTTTTGATAGGCATTGAATCAGGTGCTGAAATCGGTCTCATTGGATCAAAATGGTGGTTTATTATTCCGTAGAATGGTCACATGAAGGATTTGGTTCATCAGTTTGGAAGAATCGTTGTTTTAAGTTTCAGTTGCTTTTTAGGCAGACTAGTCAGCAATTAATGGGCTGATTAGTCAAGCCAATTAGGCTAATGTCCTGCGGATATAAAAAGGGTGTCTGGGGAGAGAACTAGGTTACTCTCTTTATTCTGAATTTTAGGTCGGGCATCTGTTATTCTGCAGTTCAACATAAAACCCTATTTCTCCATTCTTTTCAATTGGATTCATAGCAGTTTGCATCTAGAAAACAGATTGACATCAAGGGAAGTTATAGCACATCGAATATCATCAAATCCGTAGGTTTTCACCACTGTCCAAATTTAATCTCAACGAAATTATATTGAACTGGGGAGCGATAGATATCTCTCACATAGAATCAAAGGGTTATATGGGTTAGATCTATGTTAATTTCATTCATATATGTTTAAATCACCCTAAATATATTCATACAAGTTCATCTCTGATCTAGGTATGTTCATAAGTTTTGGATAAACCTATTAAACCAAAAATTCGTACGTTAATAATGATTTTAGATATGTTTAGATCCACAATTTCATCGTTTTATTATTATATGATGCTTTGATGATTTGGATATGCTTGTATGATCATGTGTTGCTATATTGATGACTGTTTTGGTTAAACAGAATGAATTGCTTATGTTGTATGTTAGATTGTTTGCCGTAGAAACATAGGATTGAAGAACAAAATAAATCATAGGTTCTGATGATTAGATTCAGATGAAACTTGAAGGAGGCGCTCTAGAAAACGAGAGATGGAAACACAAAAAATTTCATGCCAAAATAAGCTAAGTACATGGACCGGTACCGACCCATGATGGGTAGGTACCTACCCATGTAGGATGATCGGATGGCGGCAGTTTTTGTGTTCGTGTTGATAAATCGGGATTTCCTGCAAATTTTCAAGTCATTCGGAGTTGGTTTGGGATGGATCAAAAGTTGATCACTCGAGACATGGATGGACTGACAAAAGTTTCTATAGGAAGTTCGAATAGCTTGGAAAATCGACTGGTAGGAAGCACATGGGAGTAGGAGTGCGGAAGTGCCAACACTTAGCAATTTCTGGCTAGGGTTGGTACCGACCCATCAGGGTAGGTCGGATGGACGTGATTTTTGGGGAGCTTTGTTTTGATGGCTTCTGGGGATTGATGGTGAAGTTTGGTGATGAATGGACTTCATATGATTGATGTGCAACTCATTGATGGATAATGCTTCAAATGTGAACTCATGTTGGAGTGGTTGAAATTGGATTGATGTGACACTGGTCATGATTCGATAAACGACCCAGTATGATGATGGATTGATAGGACGTGATTCAATCGTGTATGATAATGGAATGGTTCGAGAATGAATTGAGTTGTCAAGGTGAAGGCTTGACACGTTTGAAGAGCCAAGGAATCATCGAGAATCAAAGGGTTCTAGCAGACTCAAAGCCTGGGTATTAAGGGGATGCCCATTGGGATCAGATTCGATAGACGATGTACCCTGGGCAGTCATAATAGGCCTGGTTGTCATCTTTGAGTAAGGAAAACATGCGAGTCACAAAGGTGCATGGTAGTTTGGCTAGAACCAGGGTTTTCCATTAGCCCGTTTGATCACTGAAAGCAAGTTCGATTATCGATGGATTCAAGGCTGTAACCGGTGATAGCTAGAATATTGGATGTTATGGATGCTATATTTGATTGTGTGCTTTCTTCTCTATTTTCTCAGGGTAGACTACCACCATAGGATATCGAAGAGGAGCAGGATTGGGGGTTTTCCTTTCCTATTCTGTAATGGCATGTGATGGACGGATTTCACGTGATAACTTGTTGGTTGCTTGGCAGATCCGCCTATACTAATTTTATTGTATGTAACTATTATTAGTTATTTTATCGCTCACTAAGACTATCGTCTGACTTAAGGTTGCTTGGGAGCTAGATATCCGCATGACATTTGGGATAAAACTTCGGCATATTCTCCCCGGTTTCCTAGGTACAATCCTTTGGACTACCACTCCACTGTACTTTGACAAGCTTTACTATCTTGTTCCTCAATGTGGCACCCCATGTCTCTTAATGTCACCCATATGAGGAAGCATTAAGTTCTATGAAGCGCAATAATAATACAGAGATTAACTTTAACAAGACATAATATAAAAATGCAGCACAAAATTTCAAACTTTTTTCAAATCAATTTCAATATTACATTTTGCCAAAATGAACCATCAATGTCAAAACCGTATATATCTATCTCATAAATCACTAGAGTACAAAACCACAAAATAATATCCCTTATATGTCATAAAAATAAACATAGATAAATAAACTGAAGTAATACATGGAAAGGAAAACAATCCAAGTCCAAACAGAATAGAATCACGGTCACGAATGCGGTCCACAACCACTCTAAGAACTTGAGTGGTGAAAGGAAGAGAGAGAGAGGGAAAAATAAAATAGGTCAGACATAAAGTCTGGCGAGTTCCAGTGATTTTCAGCATAGGGATAAGATAGAAAGTATCAAGAAAGATAAATAATGTCGAACATGAAAATACAGTATAATAAAAAAGTACGGAGTAATCGAGATAACATGATAACGAGATAACTAAATGACTAGGCAAAGTAATGATCAAGTAATTTTCTTATTCATATCCCAAGAACAAGTTTCTGCACCAACTACTAGAATATCAGGATTAGGTGTTACCCTAATTACTACCCATGCGATCGACTCTTACTACGCAAATATTCTGTGCTAGCCACGACAATAGGGGATATCAGTCCCTAACCTATTAACTTATATGACAAAGACCTATTTGCTAGTGTTACAGCTTCTTAGTTTCTCCCATCGGACCCATGCACGTTCATGACTCCGCCAAAACACGCCCGTACCCACCTTCCACCTCTGAACCTCTTACTATCCAAATTAGTAATGCATGCCTTGGCCCCGACCTAGTGCGTGGCCCCTCTTTATGATACCAACGAGGATACTAACTGATACGGGTTCTGCATAGCAAGATTGACACAAGCCACCCTCTAGGCTTGTACCCCCAAATAACTAGGATTTTAAGAGTCCTAAAATCAGATATAAACAACAAGACATGGGACCTCTTAGCTTATTAATTAACGGTTTTGAATTAGCAGGTTTAAGTTCATTAATAAGCATGGCTGTAAATGACATTTCCTACAAATGTTATTCTATGTGCAACCCCTTCCCCTAGATAAGCACCTGCTCGGATGTGTGTGTGTACGTGTGTGTGTATATATATATATATATATATATATATATTAAGTTGCATGTTTTACTTAATTACTTCTGATTCTCACAACATGTTCTACTTAATATTAAATTAAGTTTAACCTATTCAAATTTAACATGTTTTGCCTATTATCCCAATTATACAACCATTGGATTTTATGTCTCAATATGCCTAATTCTCCTTTTTACTCTAATTTAACCCAATTTTACGTAATTCTAACAGAAATAGCCTAGGCTTAGTGTAACATAAAAAAAAGGAGAAAATATAGATTCAACTTAGAATTAGATAAACTGAATAAATAGGCGTAAGGGTATAAAAAACTAAGATAGAAAAGGGGATAAAAAGGATGTACATGTAAAAGGTAATAACTGAAAATTGAATAAATAGTTGACAGTAAAACAATAACATATAATCATATAAACCCCGTATAATTTCAGGTTTAAATTATATACTGTCTGAATACTTTTTAATTATCAAATCTAAAAAATAACTAGAACTCACAATGGTTTGATTTAGATCTAGAAAAGTGCTTGTAATATTTATTATAGGAGAAAAGCCAGAGTTATCCTCTTTAATCTAAGCCTTGACAACACCTCAATATTTTCTTGGTTTATATTTAGAAATAGCTTGGAGGAAGAAGAATGAAGAATGTTTATGTGTAAGAAAATAGTGAGACTGCTAGCCAATTTATAGATTAGCTAGGATAATTGTGACGATCGCCCATAACCCCCGCACTAAACAAAAGGAATAATGCGCTGAAAGGCGTGCCAGGCTGCCATGGACGATCATCATAGTAAGTGAACACATCGAAACCTGTCGTAGAACTCACAGCGCAAGGACAAAATATAATAGAACATAAACAACAAGTGATAGTAGTGAGGTATCATATAGCAAACTTTTGATACTCTTTCAACATCCAGAAAGATTATCCAACTGATATCCAAGTTTGTACATAAGGCCTCACTACAACTCTCAAGCAACTCAAACAGCGGAAACAGAAATACTAGATAGAATAAAACTGGTACGCCAGCCTCCTGCTCGTCATCGCTCAGCTTCCTCGTATCACTAAGCTCCATTACCTGTAACCTGCTACTTAGTCTGCCCATCCACAACCGGATGAACAGCCCAAGGTAATAAGAGGAGACATAAAACCTTGAGTCAGACAATAGTCTTAGTGAGCGATAATACAGCTAACAAACTTCAACAAGAAAGCATATGAGAATGGGTAAATGAACAACTTATCTACCCACATCACCAGAGAAGAACTCAACCTTATCTTCCCCACATCGGACAGTGATAGCCTTTACACCAAGCATTTCAACCATTCATCCATAGAAACTAGAACACCCATTCAATCATAGAGAGCACACATAACATCCAGATTATATAAGTCTCACACAGACAACCCTAATCGAGTTTAACATTCCTCAAGTACCCTCGCCAGAGGCCTAAACCAATATCACTTAAGCACTCAAAGAACATCTCCCTCGACTTTGGATAATCTATGTGAGATAGTACAAACAGAACAAACAATCATCCATAACCGACTCTGGCTATCACCGCCAATCCTGCTTCGAAACCATCATTATCGTATGACGGCCAACCTTGCCATATGTCAAGGGCTAATGATAACCCCAGTTCTAGCATGAACTCCATATGCCCAACCTTGACACTAGGCCTTTCCCCAACCAGAAAGACCCAGGGTACTCGACCAACAACCGGTCTTTTGGGCCTTTCAACGATACCCATCGTAACCCTGCTTTGAGCCTGCTAGAACTTATGACAACGATGACTTCTCGGCCTTCGCATCTCTAATCGTCCAACCTTGACGATGTTTCATAGCTCAAGCAACCTTCTCGAGCAGCCATTATCCACCAACTCACGACCTTTGAGTTGTCTCCGCATTCGTTGTTCCACCTTGATCAACAAACACATTCATCACTTCGAGTCATCCTACTTGAATCACCTCGAAGTCACGCCATCACCGAACCAAAACACATCACTGCGCTGCAGCCAGGGTTCGGGGGGGGGGGGGGGGTTGCCCCCGAAAAATATTTTTTTCAGACCTTTTTCGTTCGTACCCGAGTCGTACCCGAAAACGTACTTTTTCAGAAAACGACCCTGCCAAAACCGACCAGAACCTTGTTCCAGAACGACCAGCCAAAAACCGACCAGCCTTGCTCCAGAACGACCCGCCTTCATGCAGCTTTGGATCGACTCGACCTCCTTGCAGCTTTGGATCGACTCGACCTCCTTGGGACCGACCAGCTTTGGATCGACCCCGTCAAGACCGACCAGAATTTTGTTCCACCTGACCGACCAGCTCCTTCAGAGCGACCATGATTTGCTTCCAGTAAAAACCAACCAGAATGCCACCATCTGAAACCGACCAGAATGCCACCATCTGAAACCGACCAGAATGCCACCATCTGAAACGGACCAGAAACACTTCTGCTCCTTCTGGACCGACCAGAAACACTTCTGCTCCTTCTGGACCGACCAGCTTAAACCGACCAGCTCCCTGACTTGCTTCCCAAGCCATACTATGACCGACCGCCTCATTCCAGACCGACCCGACCAACTCCAGGACGACCAGAAACCTGCACATCTCCAATTCGGCTCCGATTTCGACCAAAACTTCGCCAAACGACGAATCCGACGAAACCAGCTTATCCGATTCATCCAAACGCAATCACAAACATGTTATGCAACCAACAATATCATCAATCTAACAATTTCCATCAAAACACATAAATTTCCCAAAGCATGATAAGTGAATCATATGAACATAAAAACGGATCTAACTTGCATAATCTTGAGAAAAATCATAAAATTAACCATTTAAATTATCTAGATCAGATCCTAAGGTGATTCATATATAAAATGGACTTAGCATGGTGTGGATCTAAGGAAAATAACATGGAAATGATGAAATTAACATCCTAAAACCCATATACTTGCATGAATCCGAATGAGAGATGTAAATCACTCACCAATTCTTCAAATTGATGCAAAAACAATGAAATATGATTCCGATCAGCAAGCGACTTGCACAAAACCCTTAGATCTGATGAAATTCCCTTTCAATCGATGTAGATCTAGCCTCTTATGGTATAGATCATTTATTCCTCCTTGGATTTGGAATTTTAATGGTGGAAAGGTATTAGAGGAAGAAGGAGATCAAAGCCTCCCCATAAGAGAATGGAAAATTCTAACCTTTCCCCATATCCCTTACCCCCTATTTATAGCCTCTACCAACCCCTTAATGGGATTTCTCCAAACCAGCCCATTAGCCTTCCAAAACCTGGATAGCCAACTGCTAAACCTTAAAACAGCGATTTCTCCCAAACCGCTGAACCAAATCCTTAATGTAACCACTCTACGGAAAGAGAATCATCAATTCCTTTCCAATGGCACATGTCTCACCCTCTGATTCGACCTGAGTCAAAAGTTATGCCTTGTACAAGACTGACAGGGGCAAAATGGTCACAAACAAAATCGGTAAAATTTATGGACATGTCTCACATCTCCATAAGCAACATACTAAAAGATGAGAATGATCCAACCCTCAGGGAATAATATAAAATTATTTTATGATCTTCCGATACATAAAATGCGGGCTGTTACATTCTCACCCCTTAAGAATTTCGCCCCCGAAATTCCAAGCAAACACAAGCAACCACAACAATTCCGCATGCCTATCATTCATGAGAAGCCAATCCTATCATCCAAACTAGCAACCATCAAGCCATACATCCATAGCCTTATCCTAGCACGCGGAATTCTATCAAACAACAACAAGATATAACGATATAATGATGATACAATCAAAGGGTCCTACCGATGAAAAGTTCTGGATGAGTCGCCTTCATGCTCTCTTCCGTCTCCCATGTACAATCATCGCCATCTTCACTCCATTGTACCTTGACTAGCTTAACCGTCTTCCTCCTAAGCTGTTTCATGTCATTCCCCACAACACGAAGTGGCTTGCGAGTTTTCGCAACTGCGTTCTCAACTTCTAAATCTTCATACTGTTCTGGAGATACCACCACATTCGAGTCGTGCACAAACTTTCGTAGAAACGACACATGGAAAACATTATGCACACTCGACATCTTCTCGGGTAACTCCAACCTATATGCGAGCTTTCCTATTCGCTTGACTATCGGAAATGGTCCAACAAACCTAGGAGCCAACTTTCCTTTACTTCCGAATCGAACCACTTGCTTCAACGGTGAAATCTTTATGAAAACCATATCACCTACGTCGAACTCCAAATCCTTACGACGCTTATCGGCGTAACTTTTCTAACGATCTTGAGCCGCCTTCATTCGTTGCCGAATTATCTCGATACAATCCGCGGTTTCTCTTATCATCTCAGGCCCAAGTATCAACTTATCTCCAGTTTCCAACCAACAAGCTGGAGAATTGCACGGCCTTCCATACAACGCCTCATATGGTGCCATCCCAATACTCGACTGGTAGCTATTATTATATGCAAATTCGACTAAATGTAGATGGTCCTCCCATGATCCTCCGAAGTCTAACACACAAGCCCTCAGGAGATCTTCTAAAACTCGGTTGACTCTCTCGGTCTGACCATCAGTTTGGGGATGGTATGCCGTACTTAAGCACAACTCGGTTCCCAAATCTTCTTGCAAACTTTTCCAAAATCCACTTGTGAACAATGGATCCCGGTCACTTATTATACTCTTTGGGACACCATGGAATCGAACTATCCATTTTACATAAAGCTCAGCCAATTTTGATGCTGTCCTAGTCGACTTGACAGGAATAAATCTCGCACTTTTGGTCAAACGATCCACAATGACCCAAATCCCTTCATTTCCTGCCCTAGTTCTAGGTAGTCCATTGATAAAATCCATCGATATCTGCTCCCACTTCCATGTAGGAACTTCTAATGGCTGAAGTAAACCACTCGGCTTCTTCTGTTCAGCTTTCACCAACTGACAGTTCATACACTTGGAAATGAATTTTCCAATATCTCTTTTCATCCCTTCCCAGTAGTAGGCTCGCTTCATGTCCTGATACATTTTATTACCACCAGGATGAATCGTTAGCTTTGAGTGATGACATTCTCTTAGAACCTCATCCCTCAATCCGTCGATATCAGGAACAACTAACCGTCCTTGCTTTCGAAGCCAACCTTCTCGATCGACCTCGAACTCTTTATCCTCCGGTTCCAGTTTCTGAATGAATTCGACAAGCTTCGCATCTTTCCTTTGGCTCTCGCCAATCCTTTCGATAAGAGTAGGTCTTATCGACAAGCTTGCCAACATTTCAGGTTCCAACTCACACCTTGGCCTGAAATCGAACCTTGCCAAGTACTCGAGGGCCTTCCATTCTGAAAACATCGCTCCCAAACTTGCGTGTCTTCGACTCAATGCATCTGCAACTGCATTGCCTTTGCCAGGAGTATAGGCTATACCAAAATCATACGATGCCAGAAACTCTAACCATCGTTGCTGCCGAAGATTCAAATCCTTTTGGGAGAAAAGATACTTCAACGACTTATGATCCGTAAACAACTCGAATCGTACTCCCAACAGGTAATGTCTCCACATCTTCAGAGCAAACACAATCGCTGCCAACTCCAAATCATGAGTTGGATATTTCTTCTCATGTGGCTTTAGCTGTCGACTCGCGTAGGCGACAACTTTATCCTTCTGCATGAGCACTGCTCCAAGTCCAGTACCACATGCATCAGTGTACACCACCATCTCTTCATTCCCACCTGGAATGGTCAACACAGGTGCACTCGTCAATCTCTCCTTCAAGATTTCGAACGCTTGTTCACACTTTGCATCCCATGTGAACACTTGGTTCTTTTTCGTCAATCCTGTTAATGGTGCAGCTATCTTGGAGAAATCCTTGATAAACCTTCGGTAATAACCAGCCAACCCAAGGAAACTCCGAACATCCGTCGCATTCTTAGGTCTATCCCAGTCCTGGATTGCTGCCACTTTAGCGGGGTCAACCGCTATACCTTTCCCAGAAACAACATGACCCAAGAACCTCACTTCATCTTTCCAAAAGTGACACTTTGAGAACTTAGCCTTAAGTTGATGCTTTCGCAAGATCTCTAACACAACTCTCAAATGCGTCTTATATTCTTCCACATTTCTGGAGTAAACCAGTATATCATCCACGAACACAAGCACAAACTTATTCAACTGATCTCTGAACACTCTATTCATAAGATCCACAAAATACGCTGGCGCGTTAGTCAATCCGAATGGCATCACCAACCACTCGAAGAACCCGAATGGTGTCCTAAAAGCAGTCTTTGGTACACTATCCTTAGCCACTCTCAACTGGTGAAATCCCGTTGCCAGATCCATCTGAGAAAACACTTTGGCTTCGTGAAGCTGATCGAACAAGTCATCAATCCTTGGCAACAGATACTTGTTCTTCTTAGTCACCTTGTTCAGCTCACGATAGTCCACACACAACCTTAACGAGCCATCTGCCTTAGTTGCAAACACGACTGGTGCACCCCACTCGGAAACACTCCTCCGAATGAATCCTTTACCCAAAAGGTCAAGAACTTGCACCTCTAACTCTCGCTGTTCCCTAGGCTCCCTAGGCGCCATCCGCCTAAGGGGCATAACAATTGGTCTAGCACCTTCGACCAAATCGATCCTAAACTCGATCTCACGATGTGGCGGCAACCCTTTGACCTCGTCAAAGACATCCACATACTCATTAGCGATCAGCACTGATGATAGGTCTTCCTGTGGAATCCCAAACGAATATAGATAACTCACGAAGACCCCGTCTTCGCGCTTGCATCTAATCACCACCTTTCGCCCTTCCACATCCCCGACCCTCACCTCTAGCTTCTCGCAATTCACCCTTGCCGCATATCTCTTGAGCCAATCCATGCCCAAGATGATCCCATACCCAGCGAAGTTAAGAACAAAACAATCACACATAAAAGAGCAACCATGACTCGATAACACTAAACCACGGCAAACCATGCACAAACTGGACGAACCCCCAACTGGATTAGTCACGATCAATGGTCTATCACAAATCTCGGGTTCCAAACCCAAGCGACACACAAGCTCATTGCAGATGAATGAATGTGATGCTCCAGTATCAAACAAAACTCGAACTGAAACACCGTTAACAGAAAAAGTACCTTGCACCACAACACCCTTTCCCTTCCCCTCTGCAATAGGAGCTCTTGAAGAAGATGGCACGGCTTCCAAAGCATATGCCTTCACAATCTGCTTGCACTTAGCTGATTCTGGACAATTTTTCTTCTCATGCCCAGGCTTTCCACACTTGAAGCACTTCTTCTCAGCTTTGGGATTCTTGCACTCATTTGAATAATGACCCTTCTGTTGGCAGTTAAAGCAAAGCACCTCACTCTTGGGTTTCTTTTGGCCATCCTTTCCTTTCTGTTGTTGTTGCTTCCTCTTTTTATTATTACCACCCTGCTGTGGTTTCTGAACCTCCTTAGTTGCAGCAACAACATTTGCTTCCTTGGGAAACAAGCTCTCATGACGAATAGCCTTTTCCACAATCTTTTCAAATGAATCATCGAGGTGGTCCACAAGCGGCTTTCCAATATGAGCATCCAAACCCAAGACAAACTTCTCGTTCTTCTGATAGGGTGTATCAATGTATGAACGAGCATATCTAGACAAAGCCTCAAAATCAGAAATGTAGTCAAGAACCGATCTGCCATTCTGCTTCAACTCTACGAACTTCTTGAAGAGAACGGACTTTTGAGCAGTGGAGATAAACTTTGCTTCAAACTTAGCTTGGAATTGCTCCCATGAAATCTCCTCTTCCGGAGTCTCGAGTATAACAGAATTCCACCATTCCATGGCCCTGCTCTGCAGCTGCCTTGATGCAAGCTTTCTCTTCATTGCATCCTCAATACCCAAGTCTCCAAAGATTCGAACACATGAATCCATCCACCTCTGAACCTCTTCAGCTGGCTCAGTTCCCTTGAATGGTTTCCCTCCTAGAGATGTAAAGTCCTTGCACATCTTTGCAAAATCTACCCTAGGAACTCGCACACCTACATCTACCGTAGCCGCCACTGGAGCGGGTACCCTTCGCATAATTGCTTCTGCCATGGCTTCAAACATGGCCGGGTAATCTGGTTCACCACCATTTCCCCCTCCAGTATTAGCTCCCCTAGCAGCGTGTCTTGATGGTCGTCTACTCATTCTAAATCTGCAATTTAGAATAATTAGCCACTTCCAAGAAAACTGCTAAAGAGATACAACCGCTACTACTATATATACAATATATATAGTAAACATCCAACTGAAATCTACAAATACGTCTCTCATACGTAATTACGTCTTCGAACTTTGGCCAAAATCGTTGACCAAAGCTCTGATACCAAATGTGACGACCACCCATAACCCCCACACTAAACAAGAGGAATAATGCGCTGAAAGGCGTGCCAGGCTGTTATGGACGATCATCATAGTAAGTGAACACATCGAAACCGATCGTAGAACTCACAACGCAAGGATAAAATATAATAGAACATATACAACAGGTGATAGTAATGAGGTATCGTATAGCAAACTTTTGAAACTCTTTCAACATCCAGAAAGATTATCCAACTGATATCCAAGTTTGTACATAAGGCCTCACTACAACTCTCAAGCAACTCAAACAGCGGAAACAGAAATACTAGATAGAATAAAACTGGTACGCCAGCCTCCTACTCGTCATCGCTCAGCTTCCTCGTATCACTAAGCTCCATTACCTGTAACCTGCTACTTAGTCTGCCCATCCACAACCGGATGAACAACCCAAGGTAATAAGAGGAGACATAAAACCTTGAGTCAGACAATAGTCTTAGTGAGCGATAATACAACTAACAAACTTCAACAAGAAAGCATATGAGAATGGGTAAATGAACAACTTATCTACCCACATCACCAGAGAAGAACTCAACCTTATCTTCCCCACATCGGACAGTGATAGCCTTTACACCAAGCATTTCAACCATTCATCCATAGAAACCAGAACACCCATTCAATCATAGAGAACACACATAACATCCAGATTATATAAGTCTCACACAGACAACCCTAATCGAGTTTAACATTCCTCAAGTACCCTCGCCAGAGGCCTAAACCAATATCACTTAAGCACTCAAAGAACATCTCCCTCGACTTTGGATAATCTATGTGAGATAGTACAAACAGAACAAACAATCATCCCTAACCGACTCTGGCTATCACCGCCAATCCTGCTTCGAAACCATCATTATTGTATGACGGACAACCTTGCCATAT
Source organism: Allium sativum (assembly GCA_030737875.1). Classification (NCBI taxonomy): domain Eukaryota; kingdom Viridiplantae; phylum Streptophyta; class Magnoliopsida; order Asparagales; family Amaryllidaceae; genus Allium; species Allium sativum. The sequence goes on along the minus strand of CM060922.1, from coordinate 19,720,830 downwards.
GTCAAGGGCTAATGATAACCCCAGTTCTAGCATGAACTCCAAATGCCCAACCTTGGCAATGTCCAACCTTGACACTAGGCCTTTCCCCAACCAGAAAGACCCAGGGTACTCGACCAACAACCGGTCTTTTGGGCCTTTCAACGATACCCATCGTACCCCTGCTTTGAGCCTGCTAGAACTTACGACAACGATGACTTCTCGGCCTTCGCATCTCTAATCGTCCAACCTTGACGATGTTTCATAGCTCAAGCAACCTTCTCGAGCAGCCATTATCCACCAACTCACGACCTTTGAGTTGTCTCCGCATTCGTTGTTCCACCTTGATCAACAAACACATTCATCACTTCGAGTCTTCCTACTTGAATCACCTCGAAGTCACGCCATCACCGAACCAAAACACATCACTGCGCTGCGGCTAGGGTTCGGGGGGGTTGCCCCCGAAAAATATTTTTTTCAGACCTTTTTCGTTCGTACCCGAGTCGTACCCGAAAACGTACTTTTTCAGAAAACGACCCTGCCAAAACCGACCAGAACCTTGCTCCAGAACGACCAGCCAAAAACCGACCAGCCTTGCTCCAGAACGACCCGCCTTCATGTAGCTTTGGATCGACTCGACCTCCTTGCAGCTTTGGATCGACTCGACCTCCTTGGGACTGACCAGCTTTGGATCGACCCCGTCAAGACCGACCAGATTTTTGTTCCACCTGACCGACCAGCTCCTTCAGAGCGACCAGGATTTGCTTCCAGTAAAAACCAACCAGAATGCCACCATCTGAAACTGACCAGAATGCCACCATCTGAAACCGACCAGAAACACTTCTGCTCCTTCTGGACCGACCAGAAACACTTCTGCTCCTTCTGGACCGACCAACTTAAACCGACCAGCTCCCTGACTTGCTTCCCAAGCCATACTATGACCGACCACCTCATTCCAGACCGACCCGATCAACTCCAGGACGACCAGAAACCTGCACATCTCCAATTCGACTCTGATTTCGACCAAAACTTCGCCAAACGACGAATCCGACGAAACCAGCTTATCCGATTCATCCAAACGCAATCACAAACATGTTATGCAACCAACAATATCATCAATCTAACAATTTCCATCAAAACACACAAATTTCCCAAAGCATGATAAGTGAATCATATGAACATAAAAACGGATCTAACTTGCATAATCTTGAGAAAAATCATAAAATTAACCATTTAAATTATCTAGATCAGATCCTAAGATAATTCATATATAAAATGGACTTAGCACGGTGTGGATCTAAGGAAAATAACATGGAAATGATGAAATTAACATCCTAAAACCCATATACTTGCATGAATCCGAATGAGAGATGTAAATCACTCACCAATTCTTCGAATTGATGCAAAAACAATGAAATATGATTCCGATCAGCAAGCAACTTGCACAAAACCCTTAGATCCGATGAAATTCCCTTTCAATCGATGTAGATCTAGCCTCTTATGGTATAGATCATTGATTCCTCCTTGGATTTGGAATTTTAATGGTGGAAAGGTATTAGAGGAAGAAGGAGATCAAAGCCTCCCCATAAGAGAATGGAAAATTCTAACCTTTCCCCATATCCCTTACCCCCCTATTTATAGCCTCCACCAACCCCTTAATGGGCTTTCTCCAAACTAGCCCATTAGCCTTCCAAAACCTGGACAGCCAACTGCTAAACCTTAAAACAGCGATTTCTCCCAAACCGCTGAACCAAATCCTTAATGTAACCACTCTACGGAAAGAGAATCATCAATTCCTTTCCAATGGCACAGGTCTCACCCTCTGATTCGACCTGAGTCAAAAGTTATGCCATGTACAAGACTGACAGGGGCAAAATGGTCACAAACAAAATCGGTAAAATTTATGGACATGTCTCACATCTCCATAAGCAACATACTAAAAGATGAGAATGATCTAACCCTCAGGGAATAAAATAAAATTATTTTATGATCTTCCGATACATAAAATGCGGGCTGTTACAATAATTCTAAACCATTAGATTTTAGGTTTATAAATCAAACCATACACCTCAAGCTAAGTCAGCTTATGACTATGGAGTATAAACAATCCAGATTCAAACGTAGGAACCTGCTCTACATGCTAGTGGGTCGACCCACCTACTACCTGGGTCGACACATGGGTCGACCCGCCTTAGACCTGGTTCAACCCCTTTGTCGACCCAGATGAGGGGTTAGGTCGCCCGCTTAACATTTCTTTTCTACGCTGTTAAACTTTATTTTATATATTATATACATATATTTATTCAATCTTCTTTAGTTCATAACTTCTTCATACTTAATCCAATTTACGAAAACCAAGAGTCTATCTAAACATAAATTTCACAATGGATGCATTGGTAAAGTCTGTCTACCTAATTCTGAATATTTTGCTAATTAATCTTTATTTTGTTATCCTCATTATATAATTGTTGTGTATTAAAATATGAGGTGTTACATTCTCCCCTCCTTAAAGGATTTCGTCCCCGAAATCTTCAAGTTAAGAAGAATGTTATTATTTAATGACTATTTACACCCATTCACTAAAATGTGTGCACAATCATTCACCAAAATGCAATATCCATGTTATGATTCAACCATTTTCATCCACTGAAAAATTCAATTGCTCATACATCCATATGCAATATGCAATATGTAAGTGCTTGAGCCAATCTTGTGCCTAATATGTGTGTATATGCATCCACTGGAAAAACACATGCATCCACTTGCACCCGCCAAGCATAACTTGTCTCAAACACATGTTTCCAAACATAGGTTTCTACCTTAGGACCTATGATTCAAATGATAGGGATAAACAAATTTAAATTCAAAAGCTTAAAAAGGAAATTAAGAATGCATTATCAAAGAGAAAAGGGTAAGAAGCATGAATCTTGTCTTCGGGTTCTCATGTCATGTCATCTCGATCTTCTCTCCATTGTACCTTAACTAACTTGATCTCTTTATTGTGTATCCTCTTAATTTCCGATCCAAGAATATGGATGGGAACTTTCCTCACTGACGCCTCCTTCTCAATTTCAACATCCTCAAGCGTGCTTGGCTCAACTATCTCTGCTGAATCATGTAGACATTTCCTCAAGTGGGAAACATGGCATACATCGTGAACTCCTGCCTGCCTCTCCAGTAGTCTAACTTTGTAGGCCATCCGGCCTATCCTCTCAACTATGGGAAGAAACCCTATGTACCTTGGTACCAATTTCCCTAAAGATCCACATCGAACTATGTTCCTCGAAGGTGATACTTTGATGAAGTCCATATCTCCTACCTCGAATTCCAAGTTAGTCCTCCTCTTATCGGCATATGACTTCTGCCTATCTTGAGATGCTTTCACCTGTATCCGAATAAGGTTTATATTCACAGAAGTCTCTCTAATCATTTTGGTCCTAGTAGAAGTCTGTCCGTAGACTCCTACCAAAATGTCGGCGATCTACAGGGTCGTCCATAAAATGCCTCGAAGGGTGCCATACCAATGCTTGACTGATTATTATTGTTGTATGCGAACTCAACCAATGAGAGATGCTCCTCCCAAGTCCTTCCGAAGTCTAGGTTACACGGTCTCAATAAATCCTCAAGAACCGTATGGATCCTCTCAGTTTTTCCATCGGTCTGAGGGTGATATGTTGTGCTAAGTCATAACTGTGTACCTAGTGCTTCTCGCAAGCTCCTCCAAAACTCACTTGTGAAGATGGGATCACAGTCATTTACTATACTAGAAGATAACCATGAAGTTGGACGGTCTCTTTAAGGTATACCGATGCTAGCCAAGCCATCGTCCTCTTGCTCTTGACGGGGATAATTTGAGCGCTCTTAGTAAGTCTGTCAGCTATAACCCATATACTCATGTTTCCCTTCCTCGATCGGGGAGGTCTATCAATAAAGTCCATAGAGACGCTCACCCACTTCCATTATCAGATATCCAAGGGTTAAATCAATCCCCCAGATTTCTTTTGTTCAGCTTTTACTTGCTGATAAGTAAAACATCGGGCAACAAACTCTGCCATGTCTTTCTTTGTGCCAGTCCAATGAAAAACTTGCTTTATGTCTCAGTACATCTTGTCATCGCCCAGATGGATAGTCATTCGAGAGTGATGAGCCTACTCAAGAACTGATCTCAGCAAATTTCCAACTCTAGAAATGCAAAGCCTTCCGTCTCGACGTAGCCACCCTTTCTCGTCCACATAATTTCTTGCTAGGTGACTAAAGGTCTCTCCTCTATTAAGTCTATCCAAGATGTTCACAAACTACTGATCCTCTCGCTGCGTGGTTCAAATGTGCTCCATAAGAGTTGGTCGCACCTCTAATGATGCCAATAAACCAAGCGTAAAATCCATCGATGGCCTAAAATCAAGGGTCAAGATAAACTCCAAGCTTTGCCTCTCTACGAATAAAGGACTTAAGGTCATCCTCTGCCTACTAAACGCATCCAAAACTATATTACCTTTGCCTAGGGTATAAACTATCTCAAAACCATAGGATGCTAGGAACTTCATCTATCATTGCTGCCTTAAGTTGAGATCTTTCTGTGAGAACAAATATTTGAGTGACTTGTGATCTGTGTATAGCTCAAACCTTTATCCAAGTATGTCGCCAAGACTTAAGTGCGAACACTATTGCAGCCAACTCCAAGTCGTCGGTGAGGGTAATTCTTCTCATGAAGTCTTATTTGCCTACTTCCATAGCAGACCACCCTACCCTCTTGCAGTAACACATCACCTAATCCTGTGCCACAAGTATCCGTGTAAATCGTAAACATCTTGCTACCATCGGGAAAGTCAGAACATGGGCTGATGTCAGAGCCCTTTTTAACCTGTGGAATGCATCCCCTCGCAATCAATGCTCCAACCGAAAGCCAAGTTCTTCTTCGTCAGACGGGTGAGCGGAGTTGATATCTGAACAAAGTCCTTAATGAACTTTATGTAATAAACCGACAATCCTAAGAAACTCGTAACCTTTGTCGCATTCTTAGGGGCTTTCCAATCTTGTACTGCGACAACTTTAGCGGGGTCCACTATTATTCCATCCTTGGAGGTTCATGCCCTAGGAACCTTACTTCCTTTCTCCAGAATTGACAATTAGAAAAATTAGCCTTAAGCTGATGCAATCTGAGTGTACGGAGAACCCCCTCTGAGTATCTGGTATGATATTCCTCGCTCCTCGAGAAAACCAGAATATTGTCCATGAAAACCACCATGAATTTATTAAGATACCCCCTAAACACCCGAGTCGTTAAATCCACGAAATATGTGGGTGCATTGGTCAGCCCAAAAGGCATGAACAACCACTCAAAGAAACTATCCAGAGTTCTGAAAGCCATCTTGTCAATACTGTCATCTGCTTTCGTAAGCTGATGAAATCCATAGCTAGGTCCAATTATGAGAAAATCGAAGCACCTACTACCTGGTCAAATAATTCATCAATCTTCGGGAGTGGGCATCTATTCTTCTTGGTGAGCCTATTTAATTCCCTATAGTCCACGCATAGACGGAGAGAGCAGTCTGCCTTTGTTGCAAAGATGACTAGAGATCCCCAATCAGAAATGCTCCATCTAGTGAACCTTTTCTTAAATAACTCACGTACTTGTTTGCTTAGCTCGCTCCTTTTTCGAGGAGCAATGTGGCGCACTCGTAAAGCGACTGGTTTTGCATCCTCCACTAAGTGAATCTGGAAATCTATCTCTCGTCTGGGAGGTAATCCTCTGACCTCATCAACACGTCCGAAAAACTACTAACTATGGGAACTGATCGAAGATCATCAACGAAAGCATCAAGAGAATCTAGGAAACTGATCATAACTTACCCTCGTGGGTCACAAGAAATCTCGAGAGTTCTACCTTGGCACGTTAGAAGTCTAACAACTCTCCACTCATAATCAAGGAACACCATACATGGCTAGCCAATCCATTCCTAGAATAAGTTAATAACTAGTAAAACCAAGAATGTGACGACCGCCCATAACTTGTACACTTAACAAGAGGAATAATGCGCTGAAAGACATGCCAGGCAGCTATGAAGGATTCTTAGGGTATAATAACTCAATGGAAACCTATTGTATAACCCACAACACAGAGATAAAATATAATAGAACATATACAACATGTATATAATAGTGAAGCAGGGTTATGCAGAAACTTAAACCTTTTCATATCAGCATGAAATATCCATGCAACATTGGATAACACTATAAGGATCTGTACAAAGTTCCTAACAACAAGTCTCTTAGAGAATACATCAACATAGTAGAAAAAAACAACAAATATTAGGTAATAGAAAACTAATACGTAAGCCTCCAGCTTGTCGTCGTTCAGCAGTATCATCCTCATCAAGATTAACTACCTGTCACCTACTACTCAGTCTGCCCATCCAACACATGGATGAACAACCCAAGGTAATAAGAGGGAAACACAAAACCTTGAGTCAGACAATAGTCTGAATGAGCGATAAAACAACTATCTAACATAATCAACAAAGTATACAAGAATAGGCAGATTAATCAACTAATCTACCGACATCCCATCTTCTTACATCTAGGGATGTCAACGGGGCAGGGTGGGCACGGGTAGTATCCCCGCATCGCCCGCCTCGTTAGGTTATTTTTAAACAGATTTTAAACAAGTTGTAGGTATTCATGGGTATTCACGGGTATCCATGATATTTTGTTCAATTTGTTTTTTAACCATCTATTGAAATTGTTTAAAAATACATTCGATAAAAAAACAAAGACTAGACATGAACATTGGCAACGCGTTGCTTGGATTTGGCAACATATTGATATAAACCAGTGAGGAGGAGTGAAGTAAGAACCTTAGCAGGATGTGTTGAATTTGCTGAAGAGAGTAGAAGATTGGGAGAAAAGAAAAGACGCATTGCTTGCTAGATTAGAATTTGAAACAATTAATGAGAAATCTGATAATTTCTAACTAGCTATATATAGGGTTTTAATTAGTAGCATGCACGATTATTACAAATACCGATAGCCGCTTATAACTTGTTCAATAAAAGTATGCACACAAATACCCAATAGCCAACAACAATGATTTTGGCATTGGCAATAAATCACACTCAATACGGGAATAGGTACCCACGAACACAGATATTTATTATCCATACCGCCCCATTAATCAACGAATATTAGAAAACCCATTTATTTTACCTGTGGGTACCCATTTAGCTATCTGTTTCATGTCCGTGATGGATTTTATCTGTAGTAACCACGGGTATAGATTTTTTTCCATCCCTACGCACATCCGACAGTGAGAGCCTTCACAACAATTAAGTAGAAAGAAACAGTACATTCGTGGCAATAAGTTATCAAGCGTAGACCATCTAATCGATATCGACATCTCCCAAGCACAAGCTACGAAGGCTTAAACCAATATCAGACAAGCACTCGAGAGATATCTCCTTCGACGTCGAATGATCTACACAAGACGATACAAGCAAAGCAAGCAACATCCATAACTCTGGCTATCACCGCCAATACTGCCTTGAAACCATCGTTAATCGTATGATCGACTACATTACGCAATATTGTCAAGGGCTAATGGTAACCCAGGTTCTAGCGAAAAATCCATATGCCATCATGACTCGTATCTCTAGTCCCATCATGACTGCCCAGGGTACTCGACTATTCGGCCGGTCTTTTAGGCGTACCTATTATACCACTGCTTTGAGTCTGCTAGAACATATGACATTTATAATTCCTTGGCCTCCATAACTCTAGTCATCATCACCAGCGATTCTCCATAAGATCGAACATCCTTGAGCAGCCATTATCCACGACCTCAAAACACACTTGATTCATCCGCATATTCATTGCATTTCTCCGATCAACGAACACTTCATATCAGTTCGAATATTCCTTCCTGAATTCACTTCGAAGCCACGTCCATTCTCGAACAAAATTATTCATCCCTTTTGGTCAACATTCAATTCATAGAACTTCAGTCTTTCCGCTATGAAAAACATACCATAACACTTAAATTCCCATCCACAACGTTTGTTAAACGCTATTGTATCTTCTGCCCGATTAAAAAAAAAACCCGACTCATCAGGTCATAAACGACCTGACCAAGCTTCAGACGATCCGACCTGAACTTGGATGGCCCATAGCCAAAACGACTAGTCTAGCACTAGATCAAACCGACCCAAGCCTTCCGAACAACCCAACTCCATTTCGTGCTCCGCAAGTCATAATCTATACTTCAAACGACCCGACTTCGAGTGACCTAACTTCAAACGACCCAACCTTATGTCACGTTTTCAATCATTATTTATTGCTTCCCAAGCCATGCGACCCATGCAAAATGACCCATCAAAAATGACCCGACTTCGATTCATCAACAAACAACAACGTCAATGTACGCAACTCACCCAAATCGACCAATCTAATCATCAATGCTTCATGCAATTATCAGCCAACACTTGCACCATAATTATTCATCATACAATCAAATGAAACCCACCAAATCATGGTAAAATAATGAATAAACAAAATAATGGATCTAAACTTGCATATACATATGAATGAACATAAGAATTACCGGTTTAAGTTGCTAGATTAGATACTATGGTGATTCAAATGAAAATATACTTACCATGATTTATATCTAGGTGAAAACAACTTGTAAATGATGAAAATAAGATCAAACAACCCATATACTTGATTGAATCCGTGTGAGAGATGTTTATCACTCACTAAATCTTCAAAATAAATTGAAATCGCTAATTCCTAATCCGGAAAATGAAGAATTATCTTTAAACCTCTCAATTTGATGCAATCTCCCATCACTTGATGTAGATCTAGCTTTGCTTGATGTAGATCTTCAATATTCTTGCGTAGATCTAGAATTTTAATGGAGGAAAGATATATTGGATTGAGCAATGGGGATCATGAGCTCAACCAAATGAGAGAATGAAGAAAGTAAACTATTCTCCATGCCTCTACCCCCTATTTATAGCCTCTATCCAGCCCGTTAATGGGCCACACCATTTCAGCCCATGCATGACTAGCCAAACCTGTATAGAAATTGTGCAGCACTAAAACAACGATTCCTCCCAAACCGCTGAACCAAATCTTTAATGTGACCACTCTACGGAATTAGAAACATCATTTCCTTTCCAATGAAATCAATCCCAGTACCAGATTCAATCCAAGTCAAAAGTTATTCCCCGTACAAAACTGACAGGGCCAAAATGGTCACAAATAAAATTGGTAAAAATTTTGGACATGTCTCATATCCCCATAAAAAACATATCAAAATATGAGAATGATCCGACCCTCGGGGAATTAAATATAGCCTTATCCTAGCGCACGGAATTCTAACAATGATAGTACAAGTTACAATGGTGTAAGGTGACACGATATTAATGATCATACCAACAAAGAGTTCTAGATGGATCGTCTTCATACTCTCTTCCGTCTCCCACGTACAATCATCATCATCCTCACTCCATTGCACCTTGGCTAGCTTAACCATTTTCCTCTTAAGCTGTTTTGTGTCATTCCCGACAACGCGAAGTGGCTTACGAGGTCTCGTAGCTATGATCTCGACTTCTATGTCTTCGTACAGTTTCAGAGATACCACCAAATTCGAATCATGCACACACTTTCGTAGAAATGGCACATGAAAAATATTATGCACACTCGACATCTTCTCGGGTAAATCCGTGTATATATATATATATATATATGAGCTATCCGTTCGACTATCGGAAATAGTCCAATAAACCTTGGAGCTAAATTTCTTTTACTTCCGAATCGAACCACATGCTTCAACGGTTAAATCTTCACGAAAACCATAATTCCAACGTCGATTTCCTAATCCTTACGATGCTTATTGACATAACTCTTCTGACGATCATGGGCTGCCTTCATTCTTTGTCGAACGATCTCGATACATTCCGACACCTCTCCAATCATCTCAGGCTCAAGTATCAACTTATCTCTAGTTTCTAACCAACATGTTGGAGAATTACATGGTCTACCAAACAAAACCTCGTATGGTGCTATCCCATTGCTCAACTGGTAACTGTTATTATACACAAACTCAACTAAATGTTGATGGTATTCCCATGATCGTCCGAAGTCCAATACACAAGCCCTCAGGAGATCTTCCAAAATACGGTTAACCCTCTCGATTTAACCATCAGTTTGGGGATGATAAGCCATACTCAAAGACAATTTAGTTCCCAAACTCTTTTGAAAACTCTTCCAAAATCCACTCGTGAATTATGGATCTCGATCACTCACTATGCTTTTTGGGATACCATGGAATTGAACTATCCATTTTATATATGGCTCAGCTAACTTCGATGTTGTCCTAGTCGATTTGACATGAATAAATCTTGCACTTTTGGTTAAGCGATCCACGATGACCTAAATTCCTTCATTTCCTGCCCTGGCTCTAGGTTTCCCATCGATAAAGTCCATCGATATATGCTCCCACTTCCATGTAGGAACTTCCAATGGCTGAAGCAATCTATCGGCTTCTTCTGTTCAGCTTTCGCTAATTGACAGTTCATGCATTTGGAAATGAACTTCCCAACATCCCTCTTCATACCTTCCAAGTAGTAAGCTCACTTTGTGTCCTGATACATTTTGTTACCCCCAGGATGAATCGTCAACTTTGAGTGATGACATTCCCTTGTAATCTCATCTCTCAACTCTTCAATATTATGAACAACCAGTCATCCTTGTTTTCGAAGCCAACCTTCTCGATTGACCTCGAATTCCTTATCCTTTGGTTCTAACTTTTGGATAATCTCGGCAAGCTTTGCATCACGCTTCTGGCCCTCGCCAATCCTTTCGATGAGAGTAGGTCTTATCAATAAGTTTGCCAACATTTTAGGTTCCAACTCACATCGTGGTCTGATCATATCCTGCCAAGTACTCGAGGAGCTTCCATTTTGAAAACATCGCTCCCAAACTTGCATGTCTTCGACTCAACGCATCCGCCACTGCATTACTTTTACCAGGAGTATAGGCTATACCAAAATCATATGATGCTAGAAACTCTAACCACCATTTCTACTGAAGATTCAAATCCTTTTGAGAAAAAGATACTTTAACGACTTGTGATCCGTGAACAACTCGAATCGAACTACCAACAGGTAATGTCTCCACATCTTCAGAACAAACACGATTGTTGCCAACTCCAAATCAGGAGTTGGATAATTATTTTCGTGAGGCTTTAGCTGTCGACTCGCATAGGCCACAACTCTATCCTTCTGCATTAGCATTGCTCCAAGTCCAATGTAATGTCCCGTACTTTGGTAGTCAAATATTTAATTTAATTTGTTGTTTTAAATATTATATTTGGAATATTAATGGATTTTAATATTGAACTCATTTATTTAAAACAAATTGAACGTTAAATTTATATATAATTTAAAACGAGCTCGAAATGGCGTGGTAGTTCGTAATATTGAATTTCGAACTTTAAATGGATATACAGTATCCGATATAAGTCGGATTTCTGTGAAACAAGAAACGTTTGAATCTTGTTCATTATAATTTTCATATGAAAGAGAAAAATTTAGATTTTGTGTTATAGATTGTTAGTTATGTCCAATTCAAATTTTAAAATAGTTGCTATTAAAATCATTATCAAAATATAACGTTTATTTAATGAATTTAAAGGGATTTTTAATATATTTGAATATCATTTAACCTGAGATTTGTAATATTGAGTTCAAAATATGTAATGGTTTATTAAATAAGCCATATAAGATTTCATTTGGAAATATATGATAATAATTTATTATTACTATTGTTTGGGAATTTAATTATATTATATCAATATAATAAGGCCTTAAAAATGATTATTTTTCAAACGACCTCCGTTTTCAATAAAATGAATTTTATTAAAACACGTATAATTAATTATTACTATATTTCTGATTTAAAGCCAAGCGGAGTTGTTTTGTCGGTAGACGAAATTTAAAGGGTGAATCGACAAATTAAAATAGTGTCGTTTGTGCAAACGGAGTCCGTTTTAAACGAAATTGATTTTATTGAGACCAAAACATCAAGATGAAATGGTACGCTCATTTTCATTGCATTTGGGGTTTCTGAATGTCGGTGCAATATATGACATGCAATGATAATCGGTTGTAAAATATGATAACCATATAAAACATGGAGTCTGCCCATGTCAACCTATAATACAAGTACCCTATATTCTAACTAATATATATATATATATATATATATATATATATATATATATATATATATATATGCCAACCCACATGACAGCCTACTCCAAATTATTTTTCCAGCCTACATATAATTGTAACCGATCAAGTATGAAGGTACCTATTTAAGCCAGTTATCCTATTCCATTTTGCTAGTTCTATTTTTTTTAGCCTACCACTTGCTCTATTTTCAAATCACTGCACAGCTTCCCTAACGTCTCCACATGCTAAACTAAACCAACGTCTGAAAACAACCTATGTGTAACACGACAGACCAATATAAATGGGAAACTTCATCCTTAAGAAAAATTAAGTGCACTGTTTCCCCTAACCTTGATTTCTCCATCACTAAACTGTCGTACTTTCACATCGACAGACACTCGTGTTCACCATCCAAATCTATCCTATCATTGCTGTCCTACTCCCTAGAAACCGTGGCTACCAAGGCTCCTCTGTATATAAATAACGTGCGGAAATACTCCATTGTTATTCTTTTAGTAAATCTTGCCGCAAGCTCCATGACGAGAAAAAAAATTCAAAACCTTAGTTTTACTCCACCTAAGATCCTAAATTTTTTCCATTTTTCTCGCAAAAAATTCTCTTCACGCTCATACCAATTTTGGAGCACTCGACACTGTTTCGTCGAACTAGGGAAAAGCCAACAAACCTTAGAGTTGAAGCATAAAACAACTACAAGCATCGTTCCATGTTGTAAACATTTTTGGACTCAGCTATCGTTTTTGAGTTGGCAGGCAAGATTTTGGGGTGAGTGGTGAGGTGTGCATGTCAGTGGGGTCAAGGATGACTCCAGGCGGCGGTGGGTGGTATTGGGTCTGAGTTGCGGAGATGGAAGAGTCTGGTGAAGTTCAGTCACCTGGGGAGGCCGAGAACGGACCGTGTTTTTGGACATTTCGATGGGCTAAAGTGGGGAGCGGAGTGGATCAGAAAGGAGGGTGTTGGCCGTGAGTCATGCCGGAGGTCGAGGATGGTTGCTAGAGCTTCACCGGAGGTCAGGTGGTGGATAATGTGGGTGAGTATATTTTGGATCGGTGGATCCGTGAGTTTGTGTTTGACGAAGGATGGGGAGTGTGGCTCGAATGTATACAGCATTGAAGAGAAGAAGTAAAACAGAGGAGTTGTTGTAATTTTGAACGAGTTCCATAAAGCGGAAGCTTTTAAAGTCTTCTCCTTAATTCTCTATTTTATCTCTTTTCTCCTTAATTCTCTACCTTATCTCTTCTCTCATTAAAAGTCTCTAGATATTTTATGTTGATTTTTATATTTCATAGATCTTATTTAAGTTCCAATTTCGGATATTTAATTCTGAGTTTTTTTAAATCAAAGGTCACGATTTTTATTTCTTTCTTCCCCTGCTCCGTTCTCCACCCTTTCGCGCAGTCTTCTTTTCTCTCGGCTTCTCCCCTTTCTCCTTATTTTCAACCGTAAAAACCTAATAGGTAGAAATTAGGACTAACAAATCTTCCTGCGTATTCTCTTTCTATCTTCATGTTTTTCTATTCCGCCTAGATCCTTGCTGCCCAAGATGGCTGCTCCTCCCCATTTTCCCTGCCACACCGATTCCCAAATCTCTACGAAAGGAAATTTCGTAGGGAATCCTAGATCTCCCTTCGTATTGTTACAAGATAGAGACAATCGACTGTTGGTATCAGGCACAGAAGTTATGGCCTTCCAGTTGCGCCAATCTATTTCAATCGGTCCAGGTGATACTTCTTACATTACTGGCTTTTGTGTTTCTGATTTTTTTTTCTTATCATACTTCCACCGAATTTAGCAGTTACGGCCTTCTACTGTATGCAAAATTAGACTGAACTTTGTTCTTTAATTTATTGTTATGAGCTGCTGCAATTTAAATTTGGAATAACAAAAAATTAAACTTTTCATAGGTACTAGAGATTATCAAAAGCATGAATGCATAAATGGAAAATTATATGGAGAGGAAATGCATCTGTAAGGTTAAGAATTGAAACTAAACACTTGATTTTACTGGAGTATTCTTTTATAAAGTAGATTGATAGTATAATTTCCTTAGGTAATTCTAATGCGTATTAAGTAATTCATATGAAAAAAAAATGCTTTTAAATTCTTAAGGTTTGCAATGATGGTAAATTTAACATATTTCAATATGAAACTTTTTTTTAATTCTTTCGTCTGTAACCACGACAAAATTTTACTTATATAAGTCAATAATAGTTTATTTTCTTTAGCTCTTTCTTTATTTGCAATGCTGGGAAGCATGAGCAAACATTATCGCATCGATTCTTATCATCCGCTTTTCTCGATTTTATGTTATTTAAATGGTTTTGTTACACAATATATATACTACGATAGATTAAAATATAAATGATCTTTTTTTCGATATAAGGCTTAATGGGTTTTTGTTATATTCAAGTGATTTTTCGTTGGACTTAATTTGGTTTAGTTTACTAATACTGCATATTTATGGTGCTTGGAAAACTTTGTACGCCTGTGTTCCTACTGTCCTTAAAAGATGTTAAGCCATTTGGCAGCAAATTTTAAATGATATCATTCAGTTATTCGAGTTTGGATATTTCCCCCCCAAAAACATGGTTTATCTTAATTCGAGGTTAAAAGATGCCTAAACGTTATGGATACTTAGTAGGTCAAATATGTAATGCACAAACTTTGATATTACTATGAATTTGAAATTTTAACATGTTTTCGCTCTCAGTAAATGAATTTGAGAATTTATTTCCTGATCACTCTAATAATATGGATTTTCCGTGAAAAAGTGGCTATTTTCTTCTCAATTGTTTTTATTTATGTATAATTTGCATATTATTCACTACCGTTCATTATATACATTGGGTTTTTGCTTTCACATTCCCTAGATTAATGCAATTGTTTTCATCCTGTTAATCTTTATTTGCTTCTTTGTTTAGGTATGTATGTAAAGTTCCCAGATATAAACATTCATTTTTGCTAGATTTCAGGTTCATCCTTTATTTGTGGCCTCAACTAAAAATTCAAAATAATCGTGTTATTCCTTATATCATCTTGGATCATTACAATATGACTAACCAACGCGTTTATATTATATTTGATTGATTTACAATTATCATGTTGTGTTATTTGAATTTGTGTTGGTTTAAAATAATTATCAAATGTTTATTTCTTTTACTGTTTCATGAAATATGTTGGAACTATCACAAAGATTGTGAAAATGGCTGCATATTCCATTAATATTTTGCTACCATTTCGTAAATAGATATTTTATATTTCAGGCGATATATCATCTTAGCAAGAAATTTTTTAAGCCAAATAATGCCATATAACATATTATTATTAGTTTTTTTTGTTTCTCAATCAAACCTGAAAAATATCATTTTCATTGTGATTTTGTCTATTAAGCAAATTGGTACTCAATTCGCAGCGAACTCTAGGTGGAACAAAATTCCTCCAAAAATAATGCATTTGGTTGAGAATGCTCCTGGTTAAAAATATATTAGTGTAAAGGTACAGAAACATTGATGTCGTTGTTTTCTGGCTTTTGATTTGTAATACGTCTGTTTTGAGCTCTAAATTTTATTTCCCTATACAAAATTTATGTGAGCAAGTTGTTCCAAGTTAATAATATTTTCATACGATGTGCATATGTTCTATTTCTAAGGCCTGCCAAACGCCATTGTGATTAAAATGACCACTGAGGTAGCATACAAACTTTATTTAGTATACAAGTATAATATTTTTCTACGGCCTGTCAAATGCCTGATTATTTGTTCTTCAAATTTTTATTGAGGGGTAAGGGGTGTTTTCTATTAAGAAATGGTACGGGAAAAGAGTTCTTTAAAGGATTTCAATAGGTATTATAATTAGAAAATATATCTATCAAGGTTTGTTTGTTAAATTTTTTGAACTATTGATATGACCATCAAAGCTTATGAAGTCAAAATGCTCATAGTCAGTGAAACCAACTTTATATGTGGCAATCTGAGTTGATCAGGTACTAACTTATGATCTACATATCTAGATGATTAAAAAAAAATTCTATAATAGAGCAAGGACCAATTCACAAAGTCTTTTACATGTATTGTAGTTTATTCAAATGCACAATGTCTAATAATTCAAATACGTAGTTACCACTGTCCTGATTAAGACCATTTTTGGTAAGCAAACATTCTGCATACATATTGGACGTATAGTACGGACGTCCTACCTAGGTTTTGTGACTTTCAAAATCTAATCTGCATTCATAAGGATAAGTTATACATTACAGAAGATTTGAAATCCAGTTTGAATATAATTTTCGTGTATGTTAAGATCATCCAGTTATACATATTTTTGTAGTTGTGTCTTATTAGGTTAATATAAGTATTTGTAATCAGATGTATTGTGCGGTCGTACGAGCTCGAAACATATAGCGTTCAATTTAGAGAATTAAATTAATATAACTGGTTTTAGAAACCTAACTTTTGTATATTAGTCCAATGCTTCGCACACGAGCAATTTATCATGTATTTCAAAGATTGGATTGAGTTTGTGTCAATGACTTTTTCATATGTGCCCACATCATCGCAGATATCAAAGTTCTAGGTCTCATATGAAACAATCGCTTACACCTTTTCTGGTAGTCTTTGTACATGATTTCAAATACTGAAATTAGCAATATTAGTGAAGTTTTCCTTAGGAATTAAGTAATGGGAGTAAACATGTGTAGTTGCAATAAAATGTTAAACTCTTGCGATTGTAGTTTCAAAATGATATGGTCATCTGACTTGCGGTGTTGGGGTTCATTGTCTTTGCTGCACAAGTTACTGACAGTCAAATACATACAATTAGTAAAGTCAGACATACAATAGATTCTGCTTTATGGATTTAACTTACATCCATATGCTCTTTAGGAAGCTTATTTTGTACTGGTATTGTATTGTTTGTGTTTGCAACTTATGAATGCAAATAATAACTATTTGTAATCCGAGCTGAATTGCAACATATCGGCCACATATCAAACACGTGAATAAGTTAATCCACATCCAAGTATCACAACTTCGTAAAAGTACATATTATCATAACAAGTTAATACATATCCCACCTGCTGCATTTCTGCACGTCGTACCCGCAGTTTGTGCGTCGTTATTGGATACTTAACTGATTGGTATTATCTATTTGACATGACCAACTATTTAATGATTTTTATTCACTTTATTCATCATTGTGGTTCTTTATATTGTTAGATCGGCTGTACAAGTCAATGTTTACTTATGTTTTCCACCACTTACAGTCAATTATTTTGCACATAAAAAATTCAATATGCAAATGGGGTGTTCCGTTTCAATGTGTTTTTGGACTACAATACAACTTTTTTTTCTCACAAGTCATGAAGATATTCCTTTTTCCTTGATTTTCACTGCACAAATATTCATTGTTGAAGTACACAAACACACAGACGTAGATACACACATGCATTGAACTCATTCAAATAATTCCATAGACCTATCTGATTCGTAAAATGCAATATGACACTGAATGTATTAAATGGTTGAACTTATGCTTCACATGCAAACACAACCTTTTGTTAATTAATCTGGTTTGCTAGCCAAATGAATATGATTATTTCTTCTAAATACTACTTTGTCATTGTTGTATATCAAAATATAATCTCTTCCTTACTTTATTTTTCCTTTTTAAATTTAAACAAGATTTTATAATCATCATCGAGGGAAACTTTTCTGCCACTTTATTGTTTATCTACTTCAAGAAATATGCTTGCGAGTTATCACTCAATTTAATCATTTGTTTATGACAGTTTTCAGGTTGTTAGCTTTGTACAGAAGATTAAAACGTTGAGTGCACTGTTCGTTTACTCCACTGTAGATATGTTCCACAGAGTTACATATATATTCTGCCATAACTGTTCAAAGTAATTGTTCGTAGCAATTCAACGTTGTGCATGTTCGTCGCTGTTAGTTACTATTTTTTTTTTTTTAGTTAACATGTTGCGATCCTTATTGATGAATAACTGTTCTTTTGGTAGTCGCAAACTTGATGCTTTTTATATGTTTTTTTATCATTTAAAATGCATGTTCAGTTTCAATCTGTATTACTGAATTACTAATACTTTTGCTTCAACCATTTATTCTTTAGATCATACATTCCGAAAGAAAAGATTGAAGGTTCAATATGTTTGGTTACCCATGTCCTACTTTTTAGTCCTCTCATATTCACTGTCTAAATTTTATGTTTGTATATTAGATGTTTTCTCCATATCAGGTGCAACATACTGAACAGTAAACAGTCATTGACAAGATTAGAGAATTGATGATCACATGTCTTTATAATCTTTTTTGTCATATGTTGAGTGCATTTGTTATCTTCTGAAATAGAGAAATGCAATGATTTAGGGATATCTTCAATGTAGCCAAAGGAACACCAAAGCATGACATGTTGCAGTTTACAGGGGGATTCATTTGAGTTAGTTCAAGACACTATTGTTTAAATGGCTAAGATAATCTAGCAAGAAGAACGTGAGATTTTTGACAATTTATTGCTAACCTAGAGAACATAGAAAATCATATAAGTTCTTTTTAATGCAGGCTAAGGATTCAAGATTTGGCTTGGTGAAGCTGATTAAGTCGTTAGCAAAGGCAAGTGGGATGTCTGCATTTAGGATGGGGATAGAAACTCTTTGTACCGACTTGATGAGTAAATGCATGGGATAAAGTTTACATTACGCAGGTAATAGCTCATGAGATAATAGTACGCTATCCACAGTGTTATTGCTAGGGATTATGCAACTTGATTACGACATATAGTAAGAGTTCATAACAAGTTTCATTCTGGAGGCAAGTATTCTTGAGATGCTTTTGGAAATGGTGTTGCAAAAAGCCACAGGTCTTAATTAAGAGACGTTAATATGGTTGTCTATCTTGGAGATCAAGGCCAAGTTTGTTGATTTAATCGAGCTTAGCATTTTCTCTTGTGTTGATGAAACTATGAATTGCTTTTAAGACATCGGCAGATATTATCTGCTAGCAGTGCATGTATAATATGATGTTGAGCTTCAGTATGATTCCTTTTTCATAGAAAAAAGTATATTTGCTTATTTCTTTGCCTATACTTGGAGCAGTTAATAATATTTGTTGATATTCATCAAGGATAAACATTGGAGACAGAGGATTAAAATGACGGTTCAAAAGACTGCTCTATTAGTTCTGAGCAAGGCACCAAAATAATCAGGGAATGCACTATCAACTTGAGTAGGATTGGAGTGAAATTTACATTGCATATCAGAAATGTATAACTGGATTAAAACATATACAACTTTAAGTTTAGTAAACTTTAAGTATAAACGTTCGCCTTTGTATTCAAATAGGTATATTTAATATTATACACTGGAGTTAATTACAAATCTTAAAACTACAATTAAATTTAGTAAACTATTAGTAGTTGATATGTTAAATAAATCATCAAAAAATGAAATTTTCAATATTTGCACAATATTCATATTAAATATATGGTATAAAATTCGTTTGGAAATACAAGTACATCAATCGTATAACATAAGTATATATGTAAACAATGATCATAAGTTTAGTTTATGGTTCATCTGTATTGATACATTAGTGTATTACACTGTAGAATTCTTATTTTAATTTTTTTGAACCAGGTAAAATTCTTATTTTAACTAAAGTGCATACCTTCTGAAATTTCTTCAACTGTCAAAAAAACCACTCAATATCACAATTTTATACATTTACATCCATATATTTTCAATTAATCACATAAATGTTGGTTTTATATTATTTGAATAAATTTAATTAATAATTATTCACTAATTTATCAAATAATTCCTTAAATGTTATGGTTTGAATATGTACATCATACTCATATTAAAAGAAGGGAAAGTCTATCTAGAGACAAAATTTTGGTATAATTGGTGACACAGTTAATCCCCACTATTAGATCACCCCCTGAATTATACCTCTCCATATAAGGATAAAAAGATCCAGCGGCTCAGATCTCTTATGCCACTAACTATGTCTAATTTTATGTTCAAATAGTCTCTCTCTTAAAAAAATAGTCAAGTGAAATTTTCATTTAAATATAAAAATATATAATTTAGATATCATAAATAGTATACATGAGCAACATTAACAAAGATAATTTATTATTCATTTATCTCAATAAATTTATCTGCATTGTAGAATTTTATTTTTAACTTTAAATATCCATAATTTAACATTTCTATAGTTATGTGCACTTCATCGATTTTTTACTAATTTTTTATACTTAGATCCTATGTACATAAATTGCTTACGAAATCTCGAATTTAAAGTATTTTAATATTCTATATACCAGTCACATATGTAGATTTACATATTAATAAAAATCATAAAAAAAAAATTGTATTTAACTATGTAGATGTATTAATCACATGCATACATTTATGTAAATAAAAAACAATAATAATAAAGTTAATTTGTAAATAACTATCATCGTTTATGTACATAAACAATAAATTTACCGTACACTACGTTAAGAAAAATCCGATTTTTAACTTCAAATAACTATACAATAAGACCTATATACTTTTGTTATAAAATCATTCTCAATTTATTCAGATTATTTACTCTTAAGATAATATATTTTAACCAATTACATAATTTCAAAGTTAACATATTTTTGAAAGAAAGAAATAATATTTTAACATATATATAAAATAAATAAAATATGTTAGTTTCAACATAAACACTTGCTTATAGTAATAAGAACAATAAAATTATTTTTTTACTTCAAACATACATAACACATACCTTATATAATCAACAACAACAACAACAACAATAATAATTTATAGTTTATGTATTTTGTCATATTCATCGTGTTAAATAATATATTTCCAATTTTAAAAATAAAATTCTAAATACTATATTTTTAATGTTATCGTGTGCAACGCACGGGTTACACACTAGTATAAGACTAAAGGGGAATGGTAGTGGGTCGGGTATTGAGAGAGTGGGCTGAAGTAAAAGATATGGTGAAGCCCAATTTATAAAAAAAATGAAGAAACAAATACACAAAACAAACTGGGGTGGGGACGACATGCATGGAAGCTACTGTGTACGGGGTAACATATGAAAGGAGGGGAAGGTGATTATTATTGCGAATGTGTGGGGGTGGTATCGAGCAACATGAGTTAAAGAGTAAGCGTGAGTTAAAGAGTAAGGCCCATTATTTTTAACAAATAGTTAAGGATACCTAATCACTAACTTAATCTCCCCGTTTGCATCTAATACATAAGCAGTTTCAAAATACTAAAGTTCTAGGAGATTGCGTAGCAGGTAGAAGAAGTTTATAAATATGAATATGCCTAACCCAATATTAAAGTGGCTAACGTTTTTATAATGACGCAATTACATTTATAAATGTCCAATTATAAAAATAACATAGCAAGTTAAGTGTAAATTTATAATTAATTATAAACTAAGATTTTATTTAAGGTTTAATTAGTTTAAATCTAAACCGTAACATAATACGTATATGACGTTCTTATATGTTATCGGAAACAGACAAAACAAGGAACATTGGAACTATACCGATGGGTGCAACATTATGAAGCTGGATTGGACGAAATGGAAAGCAAATGATATTTTCAGTTAAATTAAACACTGATGTAATTTAACTGAATCAAACCGTTTTGAGGACAAATGAAAATCAAGGTGAGTTAAACTCACTCGGTTCTTCTCACTTATATTTTATATAACTCGGGTTTTTATTTTGTGTGCTATGATTGCTAATGGTTGATTGTTTGTTAATTATATATATTCATATATTGATTGAACCCATGAAATTAAACGTTGTTTAATTTCAGTGAAAATTCAAATCGTTATTTTAACGGTTGGATCTAATGAAGGTAACTTACCTCGTTGGTCACGTTTATTAAATAAACGTTTTTAATAGTTTGAATTGTTTTGTTAATTGGTTGATGTTAAATAATCATTATTTACTGTTATAGAAATTACTAGTTAAATGGAATTGAGTGAAATTATGTGAGATAATCTATTTTAAAGCAGGGAAGAACAGGTTGGAGGGATTCAACTGGATACAAATATATTAGATATTGTTTATTCCTAAATTATCATTGTATAAACTATTCTGGTTAGATGATTGATTTGGTTGTCGACTATTGAAATGAAATTCAATGTTTGTTTTGTTTAAACCAGTGGGTGATATTGGTTGAGTAATTGGCAGTATATGGCCTATAAATCAATATATTTCTAAATACCGATTTACCGTCAGGTGAATCGACAGAACTGAAGTTATAAAATATATTTTTATAATTGAAGATATATTTTGAAATATATTATATGGAATAAAAGTTATTAAAAGGAAATAAATGTTTATTATTTATTATTTAAATTTATTAGTGATTATTAAATGATTTTATAAAGGAAATTGGTTATGTTAATAAGATTTTATAAGTAAGAGAGTAGAAAGTTGATCTAACGGTTAAAAGTTTGGATAATAGTTTTGTTAAGAAATCATTAAATGGAATTATTTAAATTAATTGTATTACTGATTAATTTAAAGAGAGAACTAATTGGAATCGGTTAACGAGATAATTGTGTTTTGAGTTGACTAAGTCGACCGCTTTAATTGGGATTGATTATTTAATTAGTTCAAATCTAATGTAATAGTTTAAAGAATATTTGTTTTAATTTTAATAAGAATTTAAAAAGGAATTTACTATTTATTTTATTTAATAAAGAAAATAACTACTTTTACAGTAGTTAATGATGAAGTAAATTATTATTTTAATTAATAATAATTTTGGGAGATTTCTTTTTAATTGAAATACATTTAAAAAGTAATCGAAGTGGAAATAAAATTTAAGTGAATTGTGAAAGGAATTTATTTTAATGTAAACCCGAGTTTTTATAACGAAGTTATAAAAAGGAATTTTAAGCGAATACGATAGCTCAAATTAATGTTTGCTTAATTTTTGAATTAATTAAAAGGAATTTGAGAATAAAAAGGGTTCATCTTAAACTAGAATTATGTAAACGAAGTTTATATTAAGAGATGTGAAATTAAAGCATCAATTTTAAATTAAAGTTATCAAATAATGAAATTGAGAGAAATGAATGGAATTGAAATGAGAATTTCAAACGGAAAAGATTAAAAAGGGATTTGTAATTAAATTTGGTAAAAAATTTAGTATTGAGATTTGGTAATAATAATTCGAGTTGTAAAATGAATTCGTTGAAAGAAGTTAAGGTTAAGGAGTTATATTATTAAGAAATATATTAAGTAATACTAAGTTATATTTAAAAAGAGACATTCCAAAAGTAAGAAGGTATTATAAGCCATATTTAAAAAAAAGTAGTTTAATGAGATTTGTTTGATGTTAGAATAAATATCGGGTTCTTTTTGAATTACAACTCATATCTATCTTAAGATAAGAATGTTGTTGACCAAGGTATGAGAGGTAAATAAATACCCCAACCTGGATGACTTTAGGATTATTTGAGGATGATATTAGTTTGTAATGGGAAAGAGGTTAAGAATAATTTATTATTTCCCTATGAGAAATAATAACGCAAAGTTAACTGCAAGATTTGAGAATATATATAATGAGATTTCCAAAGAAACAGAAATGGGAAGATTTTTATATATATATATATTTGTATATATAAGGATATTTCCTAAAGTTAAAGGAAATAAAAGTTGAGTTTTTGGAATGAGTTTATTTTGGAAGAATAGGAGTTGGATATTGTTTTCAAGTAACGATGTTTTACCTGAAGTTCAATAAAATCAAAGTTGGGAATATATATAATTAAATTCTAATGTATTTGAAATAGTTTTGTGAATACTTTAAAATAGGAAGTAAATACTGTGTTAAAAATATTGAGATATTTAGAAGGTTAAATTAACTATTCGTTAAATATATTTTAATTAAAAGGTCAAGTAATGCCGAGTACTAAATCAATGAACTCATTTTATTCTCATGATTATTTATTTGATAGTTAAATAATCAACTATCAAATCTGGCCCATACGATTGTTGTTACGGAAATACGGGGATCGAATTAATATTCGAAAACCATTCCAAACCTGCAAATACGTGAATGTGTTGATTCAATATAAGGAAATTGAAGACTGTGGATCTTCATTAAACGAAAGAATCGCTAATAATATCTGGGATTGCAACCAGAGATAAACTGTGGTTTTGTCGTGGTTGGAATCTACGGATTGCAAGGACTTCTCGCTACTGATCCACGGGATGATTCCTATATTGGATGCAATAGGAGAGTACCTTCGGTTCGTCCTATTCCTCGATGACTTGTATGGACGAATGTCTGACAGAGTGTTTCCAAAAGGATCACGTAAGTTGATTTCTTCAAACGTATCATAGTTGGTGGCGGAGAATGGTCGTTCTCTTAGCTTAACAACTAGTGTATTTTTTGTGGATGTCAATTTGTGATATCTGATGGATCGGACAATGTGGCATTCAAAGTGAATAATGATACGATGTTCTAAAGGTAATCATGACCTCAAGCCTTATCAACTGGGAAATGGCACAAAATCGGGTCGGTCGCATGGCTATGTGGATCGCACCCATCAAAAGGGTATATCGTTACCTGATCCGGAGAAATCAAATGATTTAGTTTGTCCCTTTTTATTTTTGTATATATGCTATCGGTTCGGTTGGCTGGCCCCTAACCGTTGTAATGCTATATTCGGTACTCTCCAGAGAATTGAGGGGTCGGTCATGTTTAACCTAGGTTGCAAGATGTTCTTGTTGAACCCTAATGTATTCATCTCTGGACGTACATTGTCGAAAAGGTGGTCCCATACCTTGCCAAGAAATCCATTCTCCAATAAGATCCCGCGGTTTTGATTGCATACTATGTATGTGGAGCATGAGATGCAAGCGTTTTGCTAGGTCGATATTTATTTGTATTTAGACACTATTAAAATATCATGAAAGATATTGATTTCAAAAATGTTTTTTGGTTATCGTAAGGTAAAAACATCTGTATTTATGCGCGGATTTGATCTTACGATTATCCTTTTCTTTCGAAAAGATTTTGATTCTAAAATCAAGCTGGATAATGTTTTTAAATTTAGTGTGTTTTTCTCACTCTGGTTCACCAGACTGATCCGGCGTTTGTAATGCTCGAGTTAGACCAGGTTGTACAAGTCCAGGTTACTGGATGCTGCAAAGTCCAAAGACTAGTTGGACATGTTTAGACATATGATATCTTGTATTTATTCCACTGTGTGACTATATATGAGGACAGTTATTATAACTGTCCAGATGTGTTGATGTACTCTGATGATTGTAAGTTTTATTTAAAGCTCTCAATAAAGATTTATTTCTATATTATATTTTGTTCACTACGATGTGACATTCTGATTCTGCATTGGTTCTCCTTCTTATGTTCTAATACTTCTTTCTTGTCTCACCCTATAATTTTTTCTAATAACTATCTTCTTTTTTGTGCAATTTGGGTTGAACATGGGTTGTGATTGTCGACTCAAAGGGTATGGGAAAGTCAGTACGTTTCATTTAGTACCACGTGCATTAGTGTATACTACCATTTCTTCATTCTCGCTTGGAATCATCAAAACATGAGCACTCATCAGTCTCTCTTTAATAATTCCAAAAGCTTGCTCACACTTCGCATACCATGTGAACACCCGATTCTTTTTCGTCAATTCAGTTAATGGTGCAGCTATCTTGGAGAAATCCTTGATAAACCGACGATAATTTCCCGCTAACCCAAGGAAACTTCGCACATCCGTCACATTCTTAGGTCTATCCCTGTCCTGGATTGTTGCCATCTTAGCAGGGTCAACTGCTATTCCATTTCCAGAAACAACATGTCCTAAAAACCTCACTCCACTCTTCCATAAGTGATACTTTAAAACTTAGCCTCAGCTAATGCTTTCGCAACATTTCTGAAACAACTCGCAAGTGCGTCTTATGCTCTTCCTCATTACAGGAGAAAACCAAAATATCGTCCACGACCACAAGCACGAAATTATTCAACTGATCTCTGAAAACCCTATTCATACGATTCACGAAATACGCAGGCGCGTTGGTCAACCCGAATGGCATCACCATCCATTCGAAGAAACCAGATGGTGTCCTAAAAGCAGTCTTCGACACACTATCATTTGCCACCCTCAACTGGTGGAATCCTGTTGCCAAATCCATCCGAGTAAACACCTTGGTCTCGTGAATCTGATCGAACAAGTCGTCTATCCTTGGCAACAGATACTTGTTCTACCTGGTGACCTTATTCAGCTCATGATAATCGACACACAATCTCAAAGATCCATCAGCCTTGGTTGCAAACACAATAGGTGCACCTCATTCAGATACACTTCTCCGAATGAATCCTTTTCTCAAAATGTCACATACTTGCACCTCTAACTCTCACTCTTCCTTAGGCGCCATCCGCCTAAGAGGCATGGCAATAGGTCTTGCACCTTCAACCAAATCGATTCGGAAATCAATCTCGCGATGCGGTGGCATCCCTTTGACCTTGTCAAAGACATCATTAAACTCTGTCGTGATCGGCATCGATGACAAGCCTTCCCCTGGAATCACAAGAGAATATAAATAGGTCACAAAGACACCATCTTTGGGATTACATCGAATCACAACCATTCGCCCTTCCATATTCCCGACTATCACCTCCAGCTTCTCGCAATCCTCTTTTGCCGCATATCTCTTAAGCCAGTCCTTACCCAAAATAATCCCAAACCCAGCGAAGTTCAAAACAAAGCAATGACACACAAATGAGCAACCATGACTCGACAACACTAGAACACGAAAAATCATACACAAACTGGATGAACCCTCAAATGGATTAGTCACAACAAAAGGTCTATTAAAAATCTCGGGTTCCAAACCTAAGCAGTACACAAGCTCATTGCAAATGAAAGAATGCGAAGCTCCAGTATAAATCAACATACAAACTAAAACATCTCGAATGAAAAAAATACCTTGGAAGACAAAACTCTTCTCTTCCTCCTCTGTCGTAGGAGCCTTTGAAGATGATGACACAACTTCCAAAGCATACACCTTCACGATTTTCTTTCCTTTGGCTGGTTCTGGACAATCCTTCTTGAGATGCCCAAGCTTGCTGCAGTTGTGACACTTCCATTCAGCTTTCAAATTCTTGCAATCCTTGGAAAAATGGCCCTTCTGTTGGTAGTTATAGTAGGTCACTTTGCCTTTCTGCTTCTTCTAACCATCCTTCCCTTTCTGTTGTTGCTGCTTCCTCTTTTGGTTATTACCAACTTTTAGTGGTTTTGGTTCCTCTTTGGCTGCAACAACAGTCTCTTCCTTAGGAAACAAACTCTCATGCCTTAGAGCTTTTTCCACGATCTTCTCATAAGAGTCATCCAAGTGACCAAAAAGCTAATTCCCAAGGTACTTGCCCAAGTCCATGACAAATTTCTCGTTCTTCTGATAAGGAGTCTCAACGTATGAATGAGCATGCTTCGACAAAGCTTCGAAGTCAGAAACATAATCCAGCACTGGTCGACCATTCTGTTTAAGCTCAACAAACATCTTAAACAGAATAGACTTCTGGAGGTAGAGATAAACTTAGTCTCAAACTTGACTTAGAATTGCTCCCATGAAATCTCATCTTCTGGAGTTTCTAAAGTGACAGAGTTCCACCAGTCCGTAGCTCTGCCCTCTAGGTGTCTTGATGCAAGCTTCCTCTTAGTCGCATCATCAATTCCTAAGTCTCCAAAGATTCGAATGCAAGTATTAAGCCACCCTTGAATCTCTAAAATCGACTTTGTTCCCTTAAACGACTTCCCTTCTAGAGTAGTGAAGTTTTTCATGTCATTGCAAGGACCACGACCCTAAGCACTTGCACTTGAACTTCTACATCTATCGTGATTGTCTCTTGAGCGGGTACCCTTCTAATGATTGTTGCCATTATGGCCTTGAACATAGCTAGGTAATCTGGTATACCTCCATCACCCCCTAGAGGAACATTCTCTTTCCTAGCAGTGTGTCTCGATGGTCGATGAATCATTATAAATCTATAATATATAATGATTAGTCCACATCCAGGAAAACTGCAAATGGAGTTCAAACGCCATTATACTATACACTAATAAATAGTACACATCCATTAGAAATCTGTAAATATGTCTCTCATACGTAATTACATCCTTAAACTTTGGCTAAAATCGATAACCAGAGCTCTGATACCAGATGTGACGATCGCCCCAAAACTCCTGCACTTTACAAGAGAAATAATGCGCTGAAAGACATGCCAGGCAGCTACGGACGATTATCAGGGTAGAATAACACAAGAGGAACATGTCATATAACTCACGACGTAAAGATAAAATATAATAGAACATATACAACAAGTATATAATAGTGAAGTAGGGTTAAGAAGAAACTTAAACTTTTTCATATCACCATGAAATATCCATACAACATTGGATAACACTATAAGGATTTGTACAAAGTACCTCACTACAAGTCTCTCAGAGAATACATCAACAAAAAAACAACAAATAGTAAGTAATAGAAAAATAATACGTAAGTCTCCAGCTTGTCATTGCTCAGCAGCATCATCCTCATCAAGGTCAACTACCTGTCACCCGCTACTCAGTCTGGTCATCCAATACATGGATGAACAACCCAAGGTAATAAGAGGAAAACATAAAACCTTACAGACAATAGTCGTAATGAGCGATAAAACAACTATCTAACATCATTAATAAAGTATATGAGAATAGGCATATTAACCAGCTAATCTACCGACATCAACAGAGAAGAACCCAAACCCGTGTTCTTACATTCGATAGTGATAACCATTACAACAATCAAGTAGAAAAAACAGTACATTCATGGCAATCAGTTATCAAGCATATACCACCCTAATCGATATCGACATCTCCCAAGCACAAACCCCGAAGGTCTAAACCAACATCAGACAAGCACTTGAGAGATATCTCCTTTGATATCAGATGATCTACATAAGACGATACAATCAAAGAAATCAAAATCCATGACTCTGGCTATCACCATCAATCCTGCCTTGAAACCATTGTTAATCGTATGGCCGACTACATTATGCCATTATGTCAAGGGCTAATGGTAACACCGGTTCTAGCAAAAACTCCATACGCCATCGTGACTCGTATCTCTAGTCCCGTCATGACTGCCCAGGATACTCGACCATTCGACCGGTCTTTTAGGCGTCCCTATTATACCCCTGCTTTGAGTCCCTAGAACCTACGACAACGATAATTCCTCGGCCTCCATAACTCTAGTCGTCATCACCAACGACTCACCATAAGCTCGAACATCCTTGTGCAGCCATTATCTAGGAGCTCAAAATAAACTTTAGTCGTCTACATATTCATTGCATTTCGCCAGTCAACGAACACTTCATATGACTTTGAATATTCCTTCCTGAATTCACTTTGAAGGCTCGTCCATTCTCAAACTAAAACAATCATCACTTTTGGTCGACATTCAATCCATAGCATTTCATTCTTTCCGCTATGAAAAACATACCATAACACTTGAATTCCTATCCACAACGTTTGTTAAACGCTATAGTATCTTCTGCCTGATTAAAAAAAACGACCCGACTCATCAAGTCAAAAACGACCCGACCAAGCATTAGATGACCCGATCAAAACTTGAATGACCCATAGCCAAAACAACCCACCATGCACCAGATCAGACCGACCCAACTCCATTTTGTGCTCCATGAATCACAATTCATACTTCGAACGACCCGACCTCGAGCGATCCGACTTCGAGTGACCGAATTTCAAATGACCTACCTTGTGCCACATTTTCAACCATCATTTCTTGCTTCCCAACCCATGTGACCCATGCAAAATGACCCATTAAAAATGACCCATCTGAAAAACGACCCGACTTCGATTTATCAACAAACAACAACGTCAATGCACGCAACTCACCCAAGTTGACCAATCGAATCGCCAATGCTTCATGCAATCATCAACCAACAATTGCACAATAATTATTCATCATTCAATCATAAAAAACCACCAAATCATGGTAAAACAATGAATAAACAAAATAATGGATCTAAACTTGCATATACATATGAATTAACATAAGAATTACTGGTTTAAGTTGCTAGGTTTGATCCTATAGTGATTTGAATGAAAATATACTTACCATGATGTAGATCTAGGTGAAAATCAAGTATGCAAGCTTGTAATGATCCTCCATCATACAGTTAACTCTTTCCGTTTTCCTGTCTAATTGTGGGTGACACACCGTGCTTAAATTCAGTTTGGTTCCCAATGCAGTTTGGAAAGATTCCAAAAAACGACTAGTGAAAATTGAATCTCGATCACTCATTATTTTGCTTGGTACTCTGTGCAATCTCACAAACTCTTATATATATATATCTTCTATACTTATAACTGTTCGAGATGATTTTACTTGGTTGTAATGGGCGCTCTTAGTTAGATGATCCATAATAAACCAAATACCTTCATTCTCTTTGTGAAAATGGTGAAATCCATCGAAACTTGGTCTCGCTTGCACTTTGGTATCTCTAAGGGTTGAAGCAATCCTGCGATCTTCTGCTAATCACTTTTAATTAGTTGACAACTAACACACCATCTAACATACATAGATATGTCCCTCTATATCGTCTTCTACCAAAAAGTATGTTTAATATCTCGACACATCTTGTTAACTCCTAGATAGATACTATATTTGGACATGTGACACTCTTCCAATACTTCTTTTAGGAGTTCTTTAGTGTTTAGGACATAAATTCTCCCTTGAAATCTCATAATGCCCTTATCATCAATCTCAAATATGAACTTTCACCTTGTTGAATACTTCTAGCAATTCTTTGCAGAATTTCATCTACGCTTTGCTTAGTAGCAATTTTCTCTATAAGAGTTGGAGTGACGACTAAGTAAGCAATGACAGAGTATTTTGACTTAATGCATCGGCAACTACGTTAGCTTTTCTGGGAGTATACTGAATATCTAGATCATAAGAAGCTAGAAATTCCAAACAACGTTGTTGTTTTAAAATTAAATCCTTTTGAGTAAATAGATACTTCAGGGACTTGTGATCCGTGAATAATTCAAACTTCTCGCCTAGCAGAAAATGCCTCCATATCTTTAAAGCAAAACTAGAGTTAGAATTAATTTCTATTTACTTACTTTTATCTATGTGGGGAGGAAAGAAACGTTGCTAGTAGCTCCAAGTCATCAGTCAAATAATTTTTCTCGTGCGACTTTAGCAGTCTACATGCATAAGCAATAACTCTGTCACTATGCATCAATGCAACATCGACTCCTTCTCTACAAGCATCTGTATAAACAGATAATCCTTGGTTCCCATCAATAATGGCTAAGACTAGGGCAGTAGTCAATCTTTTCTTTAACTCTGCAAAAGCGTCTTCGCACTTGGGAGACCAAATAAACTTTTCCTTCTTCGGTGTTAGCTTCGTCAAGGTGAGGCTATCTTAGAAAAATCCTGGACACAAACTTCCTGTAGTATCCAGCTAGCTCTAAGAGACTTCGGATGTCTCGTGGAGTTGAGGGTCGCTTCCACTCCATAATAGTAGATATCTTTCCTTGGTCTATAGAAATTCCTTTGTCATATATGATATGCTAAAGGAACTTGACTTCTTTTTCCTAGAAATAGCATTTGGAAAGTTTTGCTTTAAGCATGTTCCTTCTTACTATCTCCAAAACAATCCTTAGGTGTTCAACATGATCCTCTTTGGTCGGATAAATGAGAATTTCATCAATGAAAACTAATACATATTTATTTAACATTTCTTGATATACTCTAGTCATTAGATCCATGAAATAAGCAGAGGAGCTAGTCAATCTGAATGACATTACTAACCATTCGTAAAATGTAGCAGGCCCAATTTATTTTCCATACTGTACCAAAATACTAAACCATTATTATATTGGTTTTACCATTCCATTATCCTTACCTAACAGGTTTTAGAATTTATCGATTGTACAAAATCATTGAAAATTCCAATTTCTAATCAAAATTCTTTATAATTACGATGATTGTGAAATTTTAATCACAATTTTTTTTATTCAAAATCAAATGATCTTGATTTTTAAAATCATCTAAGTTTTAATCTACCTTATTTATTTCAAAAATCTATTCTTTTAATATTCAAAATATAATCTTCCAAAAATCAATTTCATGTCGTAAATATGCTCTCTCATATAAATAATATTTTCAACTCATTCTAGGGAATTACTAACCTTATCTCCAATGAGTTCTTCTTATAGGATGTTACTAATCTTATCTCTGATGAATTTCTCGTCCTAGGATATTATTGATCCCCTCTCTAATGAATCTTTGTATTTCATTGGATTTTAATTATCCTAGGTTACTAGTAACCATTTTATAATGAGCTTTCTAACGAATTATACCCCTAAGCTTTGTATGAACCAAAGCTCTGATACTAACTGTGACAACCCGGGTTTTCGAGGTTCGAAGCTCGGCATTCGACACGACTCAAGCGTCAAATGTCGGACTCCAAATGTCTAATCCCCAGTTGTCATGGTGTTATAACATATCAAAAACAATCATATTGAAATAAAACAACATCTCATTACATAATATGAGGTATATCAGGGTTACAACATCAACATCAAAGTAATGTACACATCTAGTTACATGAACCACTAGATAAAAGTACAGCGGAAATAAAAATAAAAAGAGTGAATCCAAAACATGCTTCCATCTTCACCTCTAGATCCAAAAGATTTCTAAGTGCTCCACAAAAGATAGCGCTCCAAAATACTAACTCCAGAAACTGCTACAACCTGACTCTTAGGCTGCCCATGATAAAACTATAAGCAACCAGAATTTAAGGGAAAATGATAAACTCTAGGTTAGTTACGGGACTGGTAAGAGAAAAAAAATAGTTATTCACATTGATTTTAAAGTTAGGTAAATCACAGGTCCACACCATATAACACGCAATTAGTTTCCTCCTTATGAATACCAGTAAATAAACTCGAAATGTTTTTGTAAAATGAAGCTACCATAAGGTCTCTCGTCACACACATGTAAACACAGATTAGGAGAGGTTTCCCCTTATGATAGCCAAACATGCTTCATACGTCAAATTCTCTTTTATTATTATTAGTGCATAGTGTGGAAATCATTTTCACAAATAAATGTATCAATTCTAGACGATATGAATGTCCCATACCACTATGCTGCCATATACGTTGGTTTACAACTAAAACCGTACAATCTCGTAGTGGAGAATGGATTTCCATCAAATGACCGGGCTAAGGAACTTCCCTTCCAAATTCAGACACCTTTAGAGAGATGCCACGATAATTTGATACATCCATAGAATCTCTACCAACACAAGTCCGGGATACCCTTACTTGGTCACACCTGATTCTATCATCTCTCGGTCGTTAGCAACCTATAAACTAGATCCCCACAACATTAACAACCACATAAAAAGTAGAAGTCTCCACTAAGGTAACACCTGGGATCCATACCATAGTACACCTTTTTATATAGAAAGAGAGGATAACTCATAACCTTGTCGCATTTTTCCTGTTTCGGTCACTTAGCGGGGTGTGAGGCCTGTCGAAGACTCGTTACACGAAGCTACGCTACACTAAGCCATGCTTTAATCATCATAGCACATCACCTTGCATGGCACACTGTCATCCTATAACATATAATCGATAACCGCTAACATATCACCTTTGAGCTCGTACGTCGCAAAGAAGGGTGTTAAGCTAAGAGAATGAATTCTCCACCACCAACATAAATATGTTTATCAAAAAACAATCACATACTACAAGGTACAACGTCAGACACACATCCATGCATGTCCATTCTGGGTCTGAAAGAAACTGAAGGCACCTTATTCCTCGTCCAATAAAGGAGATAGAGGCCTTTGCAAATCCGGAATTCCTTCAAATATGTCCGGACCACTGCCATTTAACTGATATAAAATCCATCTTCAAATGGAAGCAAAACATTTGGGACATTCAGCAAACAGTCCTTTCGATGTGAAGGTTCCCAATCTTCAACATCATCTCCAAATTTCTTTCATCACGTTTTATTCTTATTTGGAATCGTCTTCGGACCTAAGTCTGATCCCGATCTTTCCAAATAGAATTGTTCTTTTAAACTAATAGGTGTTTAAGTCCTCATTCAAATCTTACTTCAAACTTCATTAAAATGTCCCAATTTTAATCTTAAATCATTTCTCAAAGTCTGGGATTATAATAATGCAGTTTAAATTATTTTGAAACTCCAATTTGGATTATAGCGTTACCAAAGATTATTTGCAATAGCCAATTTCGCAATTTCATTAAATCAAATTTAAATCTTCATAAATTTGATTCAAATCACTTTGAAACTATTTATAATGATTTATAAGAATTTTTAAAAATCTATTTTTATTTATTTCTAAATTCTGTCACTAAACTAGACCTATAAGGACCTTTTCAAAATTTGTTTTAAACATAACTTGAAATCTATATATTACTTTTTGAAAATTTCTCTTTCATTTGAAATCTATTATCATTAGAAAGCAAACGTTTTTCATCTCGAAGAAATCCGATTGAATTTGCTCAAGTTATGAGCGTTTAAAGTTTATAGTCGAAATTCGAAAACAACCAATGTGCGACTATTCCTCTTCAGACTATATTATAAATTTATATCAAAATAAAGGGTCTGTTTGCCATAGGTCTCTATTAAGTTTTAAAATTTGACTCACATCCAATCATAAATTTATTGTAAATTTAGTCCCTATTTTTTGAAAATTCACTAAAAAAATAAAAAAACGTAAATTCATATTTAAATCAAACATGCACTCAACAAAAAATTCAGATCAAAAAACCATCAAACAAGACATTAAAAACGAAAAAAATAGCAAAACAGCATAGTTGTAGTTAAATGCATAATGGTATGTATGTATTTGAATTTTCCTTCTGCAACACCCCGTATTTTCTGAGAATATTAAAATAACAAATTAAAGAATAATTGATTTGAAAAAGAAGAAATAGGTGAAACGGGTTGCGCCATTGCGTTCGTCTCGGAATTCTGCTTGAGACAGAGTCCGAGTTTGCGTAAATCAGATTCCGTATGAAGAAGATATCTTTAAATTAAATATTGCAGCAAAACATGAAAAAGAAGAATGAGAAAAGAATAATGTTTAGCATTGTTCTAAGGTTTGTAAGCAAAGGACTTAGTAGCTCATTTGGCTAGAACATGTGACTTGCATACAAGAGGTACAGAGTTCGATCCCCACCAGTGCCATATCTTTGTTTTAGGGGGATGGCGAAAAAGTGGCTTAGTGTGAACGCAGTTCAAAAAGTTGTTTAATGTGAAAATGATTAATTGGGAAGATAGATAAAAAGAAAAAAAGTTATATATATATGACGTGTACGCATCATGTGGCACACGTGGTGCATTTTTTTGTTGGTCAAGGATTGTCTTTTTTACGTGGCCTTCTCTGATTGGCTTTGTGACAAATTCTGAGGTGTTAGGGCTTATGTGTCATGCTATGATCGGCTTAGTGACACATTGCTTTAATTGGATGGCTCTGATTACTCCTATACTAATCTAATGGCTAGAATTAAACCAAGACTTCTATATAATCAACTCAAATCCTAAATCTATAACACATAAACACATTCTTTGTAGCCACCATGCTATCCAATTCAAATCTTGTCTAGCCACCTTCTTCTTAAACAAATTATAATCTAATTAGAAAGCTTCAAGTTAGAGAAAAAGGTTTTTGTTTCAAAGTAAGGGATTTCTGTTTCAAATCAATAGTCAACATCAAAGGATAAGCTTTACAAATTCAGAAAACAAATCCGAGAAAACAAGACTTTCTTTTCTTTATAAGTCCTGGTATTATTTAGATGTAAACAATTAAAACTTATGATTTGTAATAAAATGAAAACTAGAGTAATTCCTAACTGTAAGATAATGATGATGCTGATTTACGCCTATTCTTGTAACGATTATGTCGTATATGCTTGTGAAATTATTCTGGTTATTATGTTGATGTTAAACCAATCGTATATTATGTAAATTTGGTGACTTTTTCATGTTATGTAACATGTAAGTTGTTTAGATCTACATTTAGATCTATGTTTATTGAATCATGCAAGTTGTTTAGATCTACATTTAGATCTATGTTTATTGGATCATGCAAGTTGTTTAGATCTACAATTAGATTTATGTTTATTGAATCATGCAAGTTGTTTAGATCTACATTTCGATCTATGTTTATTGAATCATGCAAGTTGTTAGGCCAAGACATGTATTATGTTTAGATCTACATTTAGATCTATGCTTATTGAATCATGCAAGTTATTAAGCCAAGACATGTATTATGTTTAGATTTACATTCAGATCTATGAAAATTGGATCCAAGATTAAAATTCACACTCACACGCCTTGTTAAACTTGCGTAAAACCATATGCTTAAGATTCATGTTTGTTGGATCCAAAATAAAAGTTCGTATTTACAGGCCTTGTTAAACTTGTGTAAATCCATATGTTTAAGATTCATGATTATTGGATCCAAA
Organism: Allium sativum; assembly: GCA_030737875.1. Lineage (NCBI taxonomy): Eukaryota > Viridiplantae > Streptophyta > Magnoliopsida > Asparagales > Amaryllidaceae > Allium > Allium sativum. The sequence goes on along the minus strand of CM060922.1, from coordinate 19,684,016 downwards.
TTAAAAGTTCACATTCACATGTCTAGTTGAACTTGTGTAATTCTATGTGCTTAAGGTTTATGTTTATTGGACCCAAAATAAAAGTTTACATTTATATGTCTAATTGGATTTGGGTAATTTCATATGCTTAAAGACTCATGTTAGTTGGATCCAAAAATGCAAGTTCACTATATTATGCCATGTTTACATGGCACATATTTACTTAGTTCCTTATTATTTTATGTTGTGTGAATGGTACATGCTCCCTTCTTTCCCCTTTTGTATATAAGTTAGGCTAAGTTACGAGCCTAACATTCTATGTGAAGTTTGCGAACGTATGATGGGGGTAACATTGGGAAAACCTTAGAAATTATTATTGGCATAATTTAGCCCATAGATAAATGAATGGTTAGTGGCATAAAAATGGTATAATTTATATGCCAAAAATTTTGAATATGATTTAGACGAAAAATCGGGCATGGCTTGAATGGCAATAATTATGGAAAATTTACATATAAATTCGAAATATTAATATGTAAATTAAGAAAAAGACGAATGTGCCTAACCCGAGGTTAAATTGAGTTGTGGTGTAAAACTGCCCGGAACCGCCCGGCACATCCAGTAACCATAACAACACCTATCTAATGTGAGAGGTTAGTGCATCATGCCCAAGGAAAACCCGAGGTTAGATTGAGTTATGGTGTAAAACTGCCCGGAACCGCCCGACACATCTAGTAACCGCAACAACAAATGTCTAATGTGAGAGGTTGCTGCATTAATAAATCAATTAATGCTAATGAACAATATGAATGACTAGGGTTAAGTTAATGAGAAACACTTAACCAATATAACTAGATGAATGGGAAGGGTTAAGTAATAAGAAACACTTAACCAATATAACTTGATTTGTGGTAAGGTTAAGTAAAAACAAGAGGGCAACACTTAACCAATTTATGGTAGGGTTAAGTTAACACAAGAAGGTAACACTTAACCAAAGTAATATGACAAGTGGGTGGGTTAAGTTAACTTGAATTGATTGATGACACTTAACCAATACAACATGATGAACACGTGGGGTTAAGTTAACAAGAAACACTTGACTAATACAAGTTGATGGACGAACGGGGTTAAGTTAATAGAAAACATTTAACCAATCCAACATGATAAGCGAGGAGGGTTAAGTTAATAAGAAATACTTAACCAACATGACATGATGAATGGGTGGGTTAAGTTAACATGAACGGACATCACTTAACCAATACGACATAATGTACGGGAGGGTTAAGTACATATCAGGTTGGTGGGTAATATTAGTACATATAGGCCCACAAAACTTAACCGTTAAATAAATATGCTTGAATCGATGGGAGGGTTAAGTACATCTCGTGTAGGGTAATATTAGTAAATATAGGCCCACAAAACTTAACCGTTAAATAAACATGCTTGAATCGGTGGGAGAGTTAAGTACATATCGGGTTGGTGGGTAATATTAGTAAATATAGGCCCACAAACTTAACCAGTAGGAAACCCTAGGAACATGGGCCCATTTCAGAAGTAACCCATGTAGATTTATCATGGTACCCTGAAACTAGGCAGGGTGGGGCACAATTACTGGGCTGATTGTAAGCGGTCGAAGCAGCGGCAGGGGGTACATCAGTGTATGTTCTGACGGTTTACGGGCATGCACGTACTCCGAAGTGGGAAAAAGCAGGCACTGGGTACCAGTAGTTATATAATGTTCATCTTGAACCGTGTTAGGTCGCCATCATAAGGATTGATACACCTTATGGTGGGACCAACACAAGGTATCTACATGCAAGAGAGGGCCGATTGTCATAGACACATGGAACATTTATGCAAGCAAGGAGCCAATCGATAGGGTAGTAAGGGTACATCTAAACATTCATGGCAATTAGGCAGATTGAGGTGGAATCCTCATAATAGATGTACACCTGAAGGCTACCACAATTGCGGGGATTGGGATCACGTTATCATATGATCATTTTATATAGATTACTAGTTGGGACACTAGATAAGTGGTGCAGAGAAGTAAAATGGGTGTGATAGCATATTCAGCCTTATTATCTTATTTCTAGTGTGATGTCCTAGATTCAGTTTATTCATTCCATAACCCTTTTCTTGTTTGCATGCTAAATAGTCACTGGACTTACCAGACTCATGTCTGACCCATTTTCTTTCGTCTTCTTTTCTTCCGTTTCCGCCCCCCTCCCCTCCTAGGTCCGCAGGGAGGGAATACTTAAGCTTAGATTGGATCATTTCCAGCTTGAAGAAAGTAAATGTATTGCTTGGAATATTTTTCCTTGGGAAATGGCTTCGGATACTCTCTTATTGGGGGTTTATGCTGTCTTACTGTTGTTTTAATGCTTCTTTATGTTTTAATTCAAGACAAAAGTACTATGTATTACTTTTAAGTATGATTGAGACAACTGTTGTAAAAGCTTGACTGAACCACATTGTTTATAAAATAATTTTTATTTTTCGCTGCTTTATTTGTCTGTCTTGTAATTCATTTGCATCTTTTACCTAAAATGCTCCACTGAAGTTAAGGCATTCTCTTTGTGAGTGACCTTAACGGATAAGGGGTGTTTCACTTGGTATCAGAGCTGAAGGTTACCGGATCAGATAAAAGATTTGAAAATTTATTTTCAAAACGATTTTAAAAGAAGCATTTTCAAAAGAAAAGTTTTATTTTAAAGGCATATTCCACAAAGCCATATGCATTATCTTTTCAATCCTCTTTTTGAATCCTTGTTTCCTTCTTTCCTGAGTCTCCGGGGCTCCTGGCTTTCCGAGAGGTAACCTCATCGCGGCATGGTTCCGTAGGCTTGATGAGACTATGACACCTGTCAAAGGGCGAAGAAGTGCCCAACTTCCATATATAGCCGCTGTAGTTTCACCTACGGCTAATTTTCTTTCGAGCTTTGTAGAATTTTCCATGCGATGGAGGCAGCTTTCGAGAGACTTGTCAACGTGTTACACAAGGATAGTAAAGATGAGACTGAGGGAGTTTTGCTAAGGAGCACAACCCAAGGATTAGGAACTCATGGATAGGGACTTGGTTCACAAAGGAGGAGGTGTAAGTTGAAGAATCACAAGAAAAGAGGAAGTATCTTTATTATGGTATAACGGGACAAGGGCAAGAACAAAGGACAGGATTTTCCGGAGGGCAAGTGCATGCTCTCACCGCCAGCGTACCTGAGAGAGAGAGAGAGGTAGTAAGGTTTTTCCTTTTTGATCATCCTGTTAATACTCTTTTTGATTTTAGTGCTTCACATTCGTTTATATCTGCTTCCATAGTTGAGTCTCTGACCTTAGTACTTGTATAGTAGAAGATCCTATTATTGTCTCAAATCCAATTTGTGGTTTGGCTCATTTATCTTTGGTTTGTAAGAATTCGAGATACTTATGTTTTTGGTTTCGTGGGCTATGCGTTGATTCTAGGCATGGATTGGTTAGCTAGTAATTGTGAATGGAGGGTAGTTAGACTTTCGACTTGCCTCGGGAATAACCTCGAAAATTTCGTGCGATCCTAAGGGATCAGTTTGTCTTAGCTACCTAGAATCACTTTATGTATTTATCGACGATTTTCGATCCGTGAGAGTAGTCCATGAGTATGCAGATGTTTTGATTAAGGTTAGGGGTTTGTCCCCTAAAACGTGAGTAGACTTCCGCATATATCTAGTTGACAATGCAAAGCCAGTTATGCGATCAACAATAGTTTTGGGGCAATATTGGCGAGGATAGCCAGAGTCAGTTAAGTGCTCAATTGTTTGGTTGTTTTGCCAGTATCATCTCACATAGATCTTCCAAATTCGGAGGAGGTATTCCTTGGTGCTTGTTTGATATTGGTTTAGGCCTTTGGGGCTTGTACTTGAGGGATGTCAAGTTCGACTAGGATGGTTTGCGTGAGAGATATCGACCCTCAGATTTGTGACATGATGGATGAGCTAAGTAGAGGAGAGACTTATAATCATCTTAGTATATACACTTGGTATCATGGTTAACATCTGTTTATCTTGGAAAGATAGTTCGACTATATTGGATACCATCTAGCATAGTAAGTGATCAAGGTTCTATCTTTACTAGTGGGTTTAGAAAATGGAGGTCAAGAAGCTTCGCAATCGTAAAGTTAAATTAGTTAAGGTACAGTGGAGTGAAGCTCAAGAAGATGCGGCTTATAAGACTGAAGACTAGATACGCGCATCATACCCTTTTTGAGGGTATATCCTTGATTCCTCTTTTTATGTAAAGTTTATTTGCATGCTAATCTTTATCTTTTAAGTATATCCTCTCGGTCTTATTCCCGATACTTAGGTAGAAGCCAATGGATGTAAAAAAGTGTTTGAGACATGTTATGTTTGGTGGATGCAAGTGGTTGCTCGTGGATGCATATACACACATTAGACACTAGATCGGCTTAGTCACTTTCATATTGCATATGCATGAGTGAATTTTTGAATTGAAACTTGTTGTGTTATCATATGGATGTTACATTTGTATGAATGATGGTGCACTCATGTAGAAGTTATAAAGTACGATTAGGAATAATTGCGTACATGATGGACTCATGGCACCGACATAATTCGCATTGATGAGGTCAACTGAATCAGTAGACCGCCTGATTTTGCATTAGATAGGGACATGTACACATACTATGCATATGATCATGAAAGCATTAGAAATCTTTTTAAGGACAATGGACGTCTGTGATTGAATGGTTGAGTAGATGGATGTTGGATGTTAGGATATGCATTCTTCTTAACTTAAAGATTTCGGGGACAAAATCCGTTAAGTAGGGGAGAATGTAACACCCCGTATTTTCTGAAAATATTAAAATAACAAATTAAAGAATAATCAATTTTAAAAAGAAGAAATAGGTGAAATGGGTTGCTCCATTGCGTTCATCTCGGAATTCTGCTTGAGATAGAGTCCGAGTTTGCGTAAATCGGACTTTGTATGAAGAAGATATCTTTAAATTAAATATTGCAGCAAAACATGAAAAAGAAGAATGAGAAAAGAATAATGTTTAGCATTGTTCTAAGATTTGCAAAAAAAAGACTTAGTAGCTCATTTGGTTAGAACATGTGACTTGCATACAAGTGGTACAGAGTTCGATCCCCGCCAGCGCCATATTTTTGTTTTAGGGGATTGACTAAAAAGTGGCTTAGCGTGAACGCAGTTCAAAAAGTGGTTTAGTGTGAAAATGGTTAATTGGGAAGGTAGATAAAAAAAATTTATGTATATATATACGACGTGTACGCATCATGTGGCACACGTGGCGCATTTTTTTTATTGCTCAAGGATTGTCTTTTTTACGTGGCCTTCTCTGATTGGCTTTGTGACAAATTCTGAGGTGTTAGGGCTCATGTGTCATGCTATGATTGGCTGAGTGACACATTCTTTAGTTGGATGGCTCTGATTACTCCTAGAATGATCTAATGGCTAGAATTAAACCTAGACTTCTATATAATCAACTCAAATCCTAAACGTAAAACACATAAACACATTCTTTGTAGCCACTATGCTATCCAATTCAAATTTTGTCTAGCCACCTTCTTCTTAAACAAATTATAATCAAATTAGAAAGATTCAAGTTAGAGAAAAAGGTTTTTGTTTCAAAGTAAGGGATTTCTGCTTAAATCAATAGTCAACATCAAAGGATAAGCTTTACAAATTCAGAAAACAGATCCCAGAAAATAAGACTTTCTTTTCTATGTAAGTCCTATTATTATTTAGATGTGAACGATTAAAACTTGTGATTTGTAATAAAATGAAAATTAGAGTGTTTCCTAGTTGTAAGATAATGATGATGCTGATTTATGCCTACTCTTGTAACGATTCTATCGTATATGCTTGTGAGATTATTGTGGTTATTATGTTGATGTTAAACCAATCGTATATTATATAAATTTGGTGACTTTTTCATGTTATGTAATATGCAAGTTGTTTAGATCTACATTTAGATCTATGTTTATTGAATCATGCAAGTTGTTTAGATCTACATTTAGATCTATGTTTATTGAATCATACAAGTTGTTTAGATCTACATTTAGATCTATGTTTATTGAATCATGGAAGTTGTTTAGATCAACATTTAGATTTATGTTTATTGAATCATGCAAGTTGTTTAGATCTACATTTAGATCTATGTTTATTGAATCATGCAAATTGTTAGGCTAAGACATGTATTATGTTTAGATTTACATTTAGATCTATGTTTATTGGATCATGCAAGTTATTAGGCCAAGACATGTATTATGTTTAGATTTACATTTAGTTCTATGAAAATTGGATCCAAGATTAAAGTTCACACTCACATGCCTTGTTAAACTTGTGTAAAACCATATGCTTAAGATTCATGTTTATTGGATCCAAAATAAAAGTTCGTATTTACATGCCTTGTTAAACTTGTGTAAATCCATATGTTTAAGATTCATGATTATTGGATCCAAATTAAAAGTTCACATTCACATGTCTAGTTGAACTTGTGTAATTCTATATGCTTAAGATATATGTTTATTGGACCCAAAATAAAATTTTACATTTATATGCCTAATTGGATTTGGGCAATTTCATATGCTTAAAGGCTCATGTTAGTTGGATCCAAAAATGCAAGTTCACTGTATTATGCCACGTTTACATGACACATGTTTAGTTAATTCCTTATTATTTTATGTTGTGTGAATGGTACATGCTCCCTTCTTTCCCCTTTTGTATAGAAGTTGGCTAAGTTACAAGCCTAACATTCTATGTGAATTTTGCGAACGTATGACAGGGGTAACGTTGGGAAAACCTTAGAAATTATTATTGGCATAATTTAACCCATAGATAAATGAATGGTTAGTGGCATAAAAATGGTATAATTTATATACCAAAAATCTTGATTATGATTTAGAGGAAAAATCGGGCATGGCTTGAATGGCAATAATTGTGGAAAATTTACATATAAATTTGAAAGATAAATATGTAAATTAAGAAAAAGACGAATGTGCCTAACCCGAGGTTAGATTGAGTTATGGTGTAAAACTGCCTGCAACTGCCCGACACATCCAGTAACCACAACAACACCTATCTAATGTGAGAGGTTAGTGCATCATGCCCAAGGAAAACCCGAGGTTAGATTGAGTTATGGTGTAAACCTGCCTGGAACCGCCCGGCACATCCAGTAACCGCAACAACATATATCTAATGTGAGAGGTTGGTGCATTAATAAATCAATTAATGCTAATGAAAAATATGAATGACTAGGGTTAAGTTAATGAGAAACACTTAACAAATATAACAAGATGAATGGGTAGGGTTAAGTAATAAGAAACACTTAACCAATATAATTTAATTTGTTGTAAGGTTAAGTAAAAACAAGAGGGAATCACTTAACCAATATAACTTGATTTATGGTAGGGTTAAGTTAACACAAGAAGGTAACACTTAACCAAAGTAATATGACAAGTGGGTGGGTTAAGTTAACTTGAATTGATTGATGACACTTAACCAAAACAACATGATGAACACGTGGGGTTAAGTTAACAAGAAACACTTGACCAATACAACTTGATGGACGAACGGGGTTAAGTTAATAGAAAACACTTAACCAATCCAACATGATAAGCAAGGAGGGTTAAGTTAATAAGAAACACTTAACCAACATGACATGATGAATGAGTGGGTCAAGTTAACATGGATGGACAACACTTAACCAATATGACATAATGTACTGGAGTGTTAGGTACATATCAGGTTGGTGGGTAATATTAGTACATATAGGCCCACAAAACTTAACCGTTAAATAAATATGCTTGAATCGATGGGAGGGTTAAGTACATCCCGTGTAGGTGGGTAATATTAATACATATAGGCCCACAAAACTTAACCATTAAACAAACATGCTTGAAATGGTGGGAGGGTTAAGTACATATCGGGTTGGTGGGTAATGTTAGTAAATATAGGCCCACAAACTTAACCAGCAGGAAACCCTAGTAACGGGACCCATTTCAGAAGTAACCCACATAGATGTATCATGGTACCCTGAAACTGGGCAGGGCGAGGCACGATTACTGGGCTGATTGTAAGTGGTCAAAGCAGCGGCAGGGGGTACGTCAGTGTAGGTTCCGACGGTTTACGGGTGTGCACGTACTCCGGAGTGGGAAATAGCAGGCACTGGGTACCAGTAGTTATACACTGTGCATCTTGAATCATGTCGGGTCGCTATCATAAGGATTGTTACACTTTATTGTGGGACCAGCATAGGGTATCTACATGCAAGAGAGGACCAACTGACACAGACACATGGAACATTTATGCAAGTAAGGAGCCGATCGATAGGGTAGTAAGGGTACATCTAACACATTCATGGCAATTAGACAGATTGAGGTGGAATCCTCATAATAGATGTACACCTGAGGGCTACCACAAATGCGGGGATTGGGATCACGTTATCATATGATCATTTTATATAGATTACTAGTTGGGACACTAATTAAGTGGTGCAGAGAAGTAAAATGGGTGCGATAGCATATTCAGCCTTATTATCTTATTTCTAGGGTGATGCCCTAGATTCAGTTTATTCATGCTATAAATCTTTTCTTGTTTGCATGCTAAATAGTCACTGGACTTACCAGACTCATGTCTGACCCATTTTCTTTCGTCTTCTTTTCTTCCGTCCCCCCCCCCCCCCCCCCAAGTCCGCAGGGAGGGAATACTTCAACTTAGATCGGATCATTTCCAGCATGAAGAAGGTAGATGTATTGCTTGGAATCTTTTTCCTTGGGCTATGGATTCGGGTACTCTCTTGTTGGGGGTTTATGATGTCTTACTGTTGTTTTATGCTTCTTTATGTTTTAATTCAAGATAGAAGTTCTATGTATTACTTTTAAGTATGATTGAGACAACTGTTGTAAAAGCTTGACTGAACCACATTGTTTATAAAATAATTTTTATTTTCCGCTGCTTTATTTGTCCGTCTTGTAATTCATCTACATTTTTTTACCTAAAATGCTCCACCGAAGTTAAGGCATTCCCTTTGTGAGTGACCTTAATGGAGGAGGGGTGTTTCAGCTACATACAACTGTGCAAGAATATCAATCACACATTTTTGTTGATTTTCATGCATACATCTGTGCAAATATTGCATAATTCTTTCATAAAAGTGTGCAACAATCCGCAGGCTAATTTCACTTAAGTTTTCTTCGTGCAGTACATGCATACATGTATGCAAGTATTTCAAATAGTTGCACACATGTATGCATGTTTTGGTCTATATTTTCAAGACAAAATAGCTTATGCAATAGTTGCATACATGTATGGAACTATTAGTAATAGTTGCATACATGTATGCAATGTTTTTTTTCTAAATTTCGTAAACTTCCAAGAATATTTCCAGAATTTAGAATTATTTATATATATTGTGGCGCATGTTTTTCTGGCAAAAATATGTAAAACACGGAAGTTAAAAAATAGGGGGCGAGTTTACATTTAAAACATAGGAGGGATGTGAGCCTAATTAAGTTTGAAAATATGGATGTGTGCCTAATATTTACTAAAATAAATCCAATTCATTTTGAAATAATTTGTAAATCATTCTAAAACCCTTATATACCTGTTTGAAAACAATATTTCAAACCCTTCCTTTAAAATTCAATATTTCTATTAAATGGATATTATAATGGGTCCGCTTGGCACAGGTCACTATTAAGTTTTAAAATTAGGCTCACATATCCGATCATAAACTTGTTGTAAATTTAGTCCTTATTTTTCGAAAATTCACTAAAAAAATTAAAAAAATATATGTAAATTCATATTTTAATTAAACATGCACTCGAAAAAAAAAATCAGATAAAAATATCATCAAACAAGGCATCAAATACGAAAAAGTAGCGTAAACGCAGTAAAATGCATAATAGTATGCAAGTATTTGAAATTTCTTGCATACATCTCTGCACGTATTGCATAATTCTTGCACAAAAGTGTGCATTAATTCACAGACTAAATTTCACTTAAGTTTTCTTCGTGCAAATACATACATACATGTGTGCAAGCATTTTAAATAGTTGCACACATGTATGCAAGTTTCGGTCCATATTTTCAAGCCAAAACAGCTTATGCAATGTTTACACACATGTATGAAACTATTGGTATTAGTTGCATAAAAGTATGCAATTTTTTTAAATTTCTGTGGACTTCTGATAATATTTCCATATTTTAGATTTTTTTTTTTTACTCACGAGCGCTTTTTTTTTTTGCCATAAAACTAAAAAGGCGGAAATATGAAAAATATGGGGCGGGTTTACATTTTAAACATAGGAGGGATGTGAGCCTAAATAAGTTTAAAAATTGGAACATGAGCCTAATATTCACTATTATAATATTATGTTATTATTATAACAATATTATTTTTCCAAACTTTTCCATTTAAACTCGAACTTTCCTGAAGTCCATCATAAAAATAAATAAGATAGTTTGTGAAACAAATCGAGTTAAAATGTTTTCTATATACTCAAATCGAACTTCACTTTTTAAAGATACTATTCATTTTCAAATTGAAATTTGAAACTGCTATTTATACTTGAAATAAATTCCAAATAATTTTCCGTTCTTTTAAAAGTTTTTCATATACACTTTAACTTTATTTCCAAATCGTTTTGAACTTAAAAATCCAACTTTTATTTTTCACTTATTATTTAAATGAATAAATTGTTATTTTCAATTATTCAAACTTATTCAATACCCAATAATTCAACTTTTTAGGTATAATTAATCATGGTAAACTATACAACATCATTCAGAACAATTATAACATCCATTCACATATATCGTGGCTTAGTTCATAACGTATAAGCATTAAATAATTAGCTCTTATAAGTTTTTGCCAATCAACAGATTAACCGCAATACACAATTATACACCAACATAAGCATTCATCATAATCATATTTTTATCACTTAAAATTACATCTTTACTTCACCAAACATTATTAAACCATAATGTGATTCAATGTTAAATAATAATTACCACTTAACCATTTAATTGCATAGTTTCTCATATAACTATATTCGAAAAGTTAGGTTTCTTACCGAGGGATCCACTCCTTCGTAACTTTCAAATGTAGGACTTCTCTAGCTCCACTTAGCAAGTAAGTAATACTATTTCAATCCAAAAATTCTATGTAATCAACATATATACTCTTATATAGGTTCTAATTTGAGTCAAAGGATGAAAGGTTTTATCTTTAGTTGTAAAATGGAGAAAAGGTGGGTTTTTTGCAAGGTGAGGTCGGCCAAGGAGGGTGTGGGGTCCATTTGGGCTGGAGGCATGCTGAGGGGCACCAGGCGTGCTGGAAGGGTCCATTTGGGTTGGAGGAGGGTTGGTTTGGGGTGGAAGAGGGTAAAGGAGGGGCCATTAAGGGTTAAAGAAGGGTTTTAGGGTGTTTAGGGTCAGTGGGGTCCATGGAGAAGAGGCTACTTGTGATGATGTGGCAGCAGGTAGAGGAGGTGGAGCAGGCTGGCCGACGGTGGGGGAAGGGTAGGGCCTGCGGGTGGAGGGAGGAGGAAGGAGAAATGGAGAAAGGGAGAGAAGAAGAGAAAAGGAGAAGGAAGCAAATGGAAAATGGAGTGATTTCTTCCTCTTAGGCTCATGTATATATAGAAAGGGGAAACCACGCGAAGGTGACACATGAAAGGGGAGGCATATTCCTAGGTGGTGAGTTGTCTAATTATTAAGGACTTAGGAATTAGTGCTAAGGTGCATGTTTAAATCTCTTATTAATTAGGCTCTGTTTTCTATTTTCTACTCATATGACCATATAGTAATTCCGATTGGTACGAAATTTGAAATCCTGCTGCAATTCACAAATATGATTCCAATGAAAGTAGTTTTGTTGAACTCGTAGACCGTTTGAAAAATGGACTTATTTCTATCTTTCATTAAAGTAAAAATTAGTGTCATGTCCCTATTTCCCAGTTTGATTTAAACGGCCTCCCCCCCTAAAGTTTTCTTCAAAGCGGGTCCCTATTTTTCCCCCTTCATGTTTTTTAACATTTTTCGGCGCTGATATATATATATATATATATATGTGTGTGTATATATATATATATATATATGTTAAAATTCTCGCTTCCTCCAATGGAGGAAGGAGAAAGGCGATTTTAGTTTCTTTACGCAAATTTCTTGAAACTACCGTCAATCTAACTTTCAACGATTACTGGGTGTTTGTATCCTTTAATCTTGATAAGCCTTCGGAAAATGAATAAACCATCCCCTATTTTATACTTCTATTAACGCAGTCTGATATTCGAAGAAATGGGGTTTCGTTATTTTGAACTCTAAATTGACTACCCATCAGAATGCTTCTGGAAGATTTACAGTTTTCGTATCATTGATTTAAGATCAAGACTTCAGGGATTTCATTCTCTAGTTTCTATTAACATTATGATCTCCAAAACGTTTTCTTCCTGATCTACAATAGGTATAAATACTAGATTCGACTTTACTTTTAAGATTTTGGGGTTTATTGTATTGGATAGGCCATATACTCAATTTAATTGAGATCATTACTTAGAAGAACATAGTCTTTTTCACTTTAATACCATATGTTGTTCAACTCTAGATTTCGGATTTACTTTATACTGCCAAAGATAATTGCTTCGTTCACTTGAATTGCAATGGGGCTTCCATTATTGTTAATATTGTCAAAATGAATTTTCAAAGGCAACCGATAACTGTTCCAGTTATTGGAAGTCAGAAGTGCAGCGATGAATCTGGTTAATCAACGCACTGTTTTCATATTCAAGTGATAGAGTGATGGAGGTACAAAAGAACGTGGCATAGCTGTTTAAAAACATGGAGCAACTCATTTGGAAAATGTGGTATTTTCCTGTACAAAAATATTGGAACGGTTTAGCACGAATGTGTTGTAAATGGAGCAGTTGTTAAAAACAAGGGACACAAATGCATGGCTTCTAATTAATCGATCATCAAGTCAGAGGAAAAAAGGATTGCTGTTATTCAAATCCAAATATCATGAAGCAACAATAGGATTTTAACTGTTAACTTGCTTAGACAGATCCATTTGTGTATTTCTACATAAAGATATGTGCTTTTACAGAGTAATATTTTATGAGCGGTAAGTATTGAGTAATAGAGGATGTGTGAAGCAATGTGAAGATTGAGCATTGGCACAAGGCTGGTTCATACTAATGCTTATGGAAATAAGCCGCCTCACCACATGTCAACTTTTATGTACTTCATGATCTTTTGTATTTAGTTTTAAGTTTCTACGTTTTCTTATGTACTTTTCAAACATTTCATAAAATTGTACCATGGTTTCAATATATATATATATATCTAAACATTGCAAATATTCATGGGAGCAATCTGGAAAAAAAAAATCTGCAAACTAAACAATTATACTTAATAATTGTTGAAATGTCAGCAACAATTCATCCTGAGTTTTAGTTAAAAATCTGGATGAATTATTGCTGACATATCAGCAATTGTTGTGTATTTTTGCTGATATATCAGCAACTAAAGTCAAATTATTTGCAAGGCTTTGTGAATTTTTGCTGACATATCAGTTATTATTGTGTATAATTGTTGATATGTCAGCAACTATTTTATAGCTGAAGAAGGCTTATAAGTATGTGCCGATATATATAGAATTATTGTCTATAATTGCTGACATATTAGAAACTATGTTTAAAATTGATGTATAACTGAAAAAACAGAAGGGGAATGAAAATTTGCTGCAAAATATGAAATCATCACAAAATATTGCTGACATATTAGCAATACTATTGCAGTTGATGCAAATAATTGCAAAAGTTCCTGAAAAATCAGCAACTATTGCAAATAATTGCATTAATGGTTGCAATATACTGCTGTGTGCATTTTTTTGTTTTTTTTGTAGTTTAAGAGCATGAATTCGATTATTATTACGTATTGAGTGCATATGGGAATACGTGTAAAACTAGTCAAATGCGCACAGGTAAGAAAATAAGGGAGAAAATTAAAAGAAGTTCGTTCAGGGAGTTCTCACCACGTCAGTATAATGCTCAAATACGCAAGTAAATGTCCCATCAGAATCCAGTTGGCATGATCACTTCCCCATGATTTATCCATTTGCAATGATGACAAGATAGTTCAAGTGTCTCAACCCAATGAAATGACACCAATCAACTACAATAAAGCAATCTTAATCTTTGCACGAATGACCATGCGACGGGCCAGGATAGATCTACCAAGCAATGTTGCAGTCAACCATGTCAAAGCTAGTAATTCCTTGCTAAAAAGAAATCATGGACTTCGAGGGGCAAGTGTTAATCCCCCAAAAATCCATATGCACATTGAGTTATAAGACTTGAGCAGGAGCTACAGAACGAACACCTTCAGGGTCGATCGTCCATAACTTTATCCAAGACACTTAAGCGACTCATGAGGGATAAGAAGCAACCGCACAGGGCAAGGTCCAAATATCAAATTCAAGACAAGTCAATGGCCCAACACGATCAAGAATGACGATACAATACATTTTGAGTAGTGCGACTCAACGAGGATAAAAATCACATATCCCATCAAATCACTCATAACAATAGATGATGCTTGACTTAATATCAAGGGTCGGTCGTACGTATTAGAACAGGCGTCCAGGTCGCACGTACATTTAACAACTGCTCAAACACCAAAATAAAAGCAAGTTTCCCGTTCAATATAGGCAGGAGCGACCTCACAACATAGCCATAAGGGAGAATGACGCCATATAAGGGCGGCAAAAGGACGAGTGCTCTCAAGCCAAGAAGGTCGGTCGTGCAGTGTACAAAGGAGAATTGATTCCAGTCTCACATTCTACTCCTATAAAGCTACCTAAAGCGTTCGCTCCTATCAAGTCGCCCGCTCAACTACCAAAAGCACTCCCTCCTATGGAACCGCTCGCACACGACAACTAGATACAGCTATGGACAGCTAGCTACAGGAAGGCAGGGATATGATTACAGTTAATGGGATGAGCAAACCGCAGCCTATAGATACAGATTTCAGATCATTTCCTGAGGGGCGCTCACCTATAAATACGTCATAGCTGCCAACATAGAGAGCTTCCAATCTTTGAAACTACGAAGTGCTGCTAAATTCTTTCCTCAACCACTCCTTAAACATTCTGAAAAGAAATCATCATTTCTATGCCTCGAAGTTCCATCATTCATCTGGCCACGGCGTCAAGCACAATTTTATAATCAGGGGAAACGAAAACATCTACATTCTCAATCACTTACCCATCCTTCTCCTTTGTAGATTCTACCATTCTCGTGCAAAACTCTAGGATTGAAATGTGTGAGTGAGAGTATGTTGGTTGGATATAAAGATGTATGAAAAGAGAGAGTTGATATATTTTGTAATCCTCTTTATAAGAATGCAAACTACCTTCATAGTGGACGTAGGCCTAGTTTACGGCTGAACCACTCTAAATTTCGTCTCTATTTTAACTTCCTTGCATTTTCATTTTCAATTGTTGTTAAACACGGCTCCACTTATTTCCTTACCACATTAGTGAAGTACAACTTTTGTACCTTGGGCGTTTAGATCAATTTTGGTGTAAACAATTGGTAGCATATGCTTTCACAATCTGCTTCTCTTTTGGAGATTGCAGACATTTATCCTTGTGATGTCTCACTTGGCCGTAATTGAAGCACTTCCTGTCCGCTGGCTTTGCTCGTTATTCTTTGGCATAGTGGCTCTTCTTGCCATAGCTATAGCACTCTACATCTTTCTTATCCCTCTTTTTCTAACCATCCTTGGTTTGGTTCTGTTTTCTCTTATTCTAGGAATTATTCTTGCCTCCATCGCTTGCCTGCGGCTTTGGCTCCTCTGCAGATTTAACAACAACCTTGGTCTTCGACTTAGGGTAAAGTCTCTTAGATCTCAATGCCTTTCACACAATAGAATCGAATGTCTCATCTGCATGGTTTATCGGCCTTTCCCCTAAATACTCATCTAAGCCAGTTATGAAAAACACGTGTCACATTGCGGCAACTGAACCCCACTTATATTCGTTTCTATGGGGAATATTTTATATATGTAATTAATCTATTTAAAAATTAATTGCAGTTACTAAGAATTTACTATTGAGCAATTAATGCAATAGAGCCATTGAAAGTTATAACGGTAAAATATTTACATATAATATATTTATGAGACATTATTATGATTGAACAGTCACGGTTATATATATATATATATATGTGTGTGTGTGTGTGTGTGTATATATATATATATGTGACATTTTATGGAGCTGTTACAAAGAATAAATGGTATTAAATATTGCTATGAATGATAATCAATTAAGATTTATTATTGTATCTATTTTGAAATGTATGCAATTTACATGTTAAAATTTGCAACTTTTTTTTGAACGTCGCTTTTATTTAATTATGGTATTTATTACGGTTCAATTTTCCTCTCGTTAATCTGACTAATGTTACTCTTTTCTGCTGTCTATATAAGGAATAGAATAGACAAAGCCTCAAAAAACAACAATCTTTTTCGTTGCTTTCGTTCTCAAAAAAAGTCTTCTCTTCATTGAATTTTATTAAAATACAAAAGAGCAATACATTTCTTAAACTTGAGTGCAAATCAAGCTCAATTCGTTGTGCGAGCAAATTGATATTATAGAAGAGTTTGTTTTATCCAAGAGGCGGCAGCGAAAAGTATGAACTGCTTTGCACCATTGAGCAGATCGCCAAACGACTTCAAGAGAGCGACTTTGTACGTGACTCAGCCATTAGTTTTCCAACAGTTTCACATATTATCAGTTTCGTAACCACATTCATTCTTAATTCACTATTCTAACCTCTTCTTCCTCTGATCGCACTCCCTTTCCTTTTACAGAAAAAAGCCAGATCTACTTCGATTTCCTTCTGCATCCAACTTCGCACAATCCATACCAGTGTTCGATTCTGCACTCTTACTTTATTGCTCGAATACATTTGTTGTATGGGATAACACTTAAGGGTCAGAAATTGCTACCGCGGAGACATGAATCGCCGAAGGTACAATTCAATCATCTTAGCCAATCAGTAATCGTTTATAGTTTTTGAGTTCCTTACTGTACTTTTAATGAGGTTTTTCTACAATTTTAATGTAATTTGAACTGATGCTCAAAATATGGATCTTAGTTTAAACATACTAGAAATCAGTAGATTCATTATTTGTAACGATGTAGAATTCCCAGCATTAAAAATTCATAAGCTAATTTAATTTAGTCTTGAAATTTAATGTTTATACTTGAAATTTATTTTTAATTTTAGATCTAGTCAATTTTAATTTGGTTTTTAAATGTATTTTTATAGTACGATTTTAAATTTTTATATTTGATATAATTGTTTTGTTAAATTAAACGATATTAATATCTTAAAACTAATTGAGTATACTATTTGAGAAATTTTGAATTTGACTTTTCAATTTATTTAGAGGATTATAATTGAATGTAAAAAAAATTATTTAGATTAGAATTTGGTATTAAAATTTTTATTTGAGATTATGTTTGAAAAATGCACAAATACATTAGTATTGTGTGTATAATATAATTGTATGTATACTTAGAGTATCTAATAATATGTACTCTTTTAATTTAATTATTTGGTTAATAAACTTGCCACATGTTGAATGTTGGCCAAAATAATGAACACTTGTAAACTTGCTGAATATGTGTGGACACTTTCCTTTTATTTAGCTGTAAACATCACACGTGCTCTCCACCATCCTTTATTTTACCCATTTAATTTAACTTTTCCCCTCTTTATTTTGGTCCACCGAAAATCAAATATCCCCAAATTCGATTTCCATGGCCACCGTAAATTGCCTTCCCGGAAACCCATCTCTAGCGCTACCTCCATGACTTCACCCTCGCCGCCATCTCTCCGCCTACCATCTCTTCCCTTCGCAACCGCACACCGACCGAGACCATAAACCTTCACCATGCCTTCGCCTACCATTAGCTCTATCACCACCTTCTTCCCATGGTTGACCACGGTCGCACTTTCTTCCACCGAAATCAATTAAGTCCCGCCTTCGCGTCAGCCCATTCACCGATATCGACTGACCTCCCTCGCACCCCATCAAAACGACAGCAGCCAAAATGCCTCCAGTCCCCTTCCCACTTAAAACAGTTTGACCGTCACCTCCTCTATCCGTCCAACGCCTGTGCCTCCACCTCGTTTTGCTAGCCCATGCTTGGACCACCTCGCTGCTGCCATTCCATTCTTTCGCCTCTGTTCGCTGCTGCACCAATTCGAGGTGAGTTCGCTCACGATTTTTCTTTGTTCAAGTACATAAACTAGCACATATATATATATATATATATATGTTAGATAAAAATTTGGCTCTAACACCAAAATTGTTCTGATTCGTAGAGAATTATAACTAAAAAATGCGGAAAAAGCAGAGAACACACAAGATTTATAGTGGTTCAGCGTTAACGAGCCTACGTCCACTTTATATGCTATTGATTATACTTTGAATGCTATTACAACCAATGATTTCTCTCAAACACACTCTTACAATTGTGATTTATCCCAGTAATCTCGAAGTAAAACTGATAAGAAATAGTGGTATGACAGTAATGGTGAAATTAATACTCAAAACTGCCCAAAAATCCTGAAAAATGCCAAGCTCTGGGCTATTTATAGCTGATTTCTGGTGACGGATCGTGGTCATACATGGCCCACATCCCGAAGATCTCGCACCGGTTCGCATCTTGATGAAGAATTAGTCAAATTAGCCATTGTGGACAGGTGTCGCGATCTCCTTAAACATCGGATCGTGGATGACCAAGTCCGTGGCCATCATCGTGTCTTCCTGCTCGGATCGGATCGTGATCGTAGCTTAATGAAGAATTGGTCAATATGACAGTTGGTGACATGCGTCGCGAGATCCTGCATTCTCGGATCGTGCTGGACTTGGTCTTGGTCATCATCCATCAGCTTCGGGGATCGGATCGGATCGAGCTAGCGATGGACGGATCGGATCGTGGTCAAAAGGGGGGCGATCGCGAGCCGAGGGGAGTATGGTGATCCGATCGAGTCTTCGAGGGTTAAATGTGTGTAACTTCACATTTTCTTCTTGTGTGTGAACCTTGGTGGCTTGATCAAAAAGCTAGCCAACATTTTGCCCCCTCGAAGTGTGTTTTATCGAGGATGGAACATGCTTTGAAACTTCAGAGACATTTTCTCATAGAAAAGTACGAATCAGTGGTTGCGTCTATCTGAAATGTCGTGTCACTTCGTAAAGCTGTGTTCCTTTGGTTAGTATAAATATCCAGTTAAGTCTTCAATCATTTCCTTGTTCGTTGGAAAATTTTTATTTCTGGAATTTTTGGAGATTTCATCATCAAATTGCCAGGTAAACTTCTGTTTTTTTTTTGGTACATGGCCTGTCGGTTCGGATCGCGTAAGGGTCCCACGATCCGAGGGGTGAAGTATTCGTCTCGTGCTCGATGGACATTTGGGCTTCTCCACGAAACGTGATGGGCTTTGGTTCGCGGCCCGTCTATTTTTGCGGTCCGAGTAAAACAAAAAATGGGATACTAACGGTCGTGGTTTCCTCTATATAAACTCAAACTCCTCTTCTCTTTCTCTCCTTCTTCTTTCTCTTTCGTTACCGCCGCCAGTCCTTTTCGGGTTAAACCGTGACCGCTACTTCTTCGATTACCCAATCATATCTTAATTTTTCAGAAAGATAACTACGCTTGAAAAGTTTTCATGCAATTCTATCCTAGTTTTCTTGGTTTTTATTGGTTTTAGAGGAGAGAGTCAGCGAAATTTCATGGTATTCGAGGCTCTGGAAGCTGGCGAGGCGCCATGGCTGATGGGTTCGACCGCTCGAGTTCAGCGATTGAGAAGAAGAAGAGAGAAAGGAGAAGAAGAATGGAAGGAAAGAGCTGATCAGGTCTGATCGTGGTGATGGCAGGGGATCGGATCGTGGAGATGGCAAGTGGAAGGAGTAGGGGTTGGAGAACGGATCGGGTCGCAGTGATAAGCCGTGGATCGTCAGGACTTACACGAAGCGATCCGATTCGATTTCCGATTCGATGCACCTCCATGAATTAACACTTCTGCTAAGGGTCCATTCTTACTTCACGATCCAAGGATATACCACGATACGAACCCTCCTATGCGATCTGAGGGTGCACCACGATCCGAGCCCTCCTATGCGATCCGAGGGTGCACCACGATCCAAATGTTGAACAATCCAATGAACTTTAATAAGCAATGCAACTCAAATCCGGCATATCAATGAACAGTTAGGTTAGAGCCTTTGAGACGAACCCTCTGGACTGAATAAATGCGCAACCTAATAGCAAACAACGACTTATATCTCGATGATTTTGTTGACTTTTATGCTTTTCTTAATGCATGCATAGGCACACACCGACACTTACACACACGGGGGACGGGTAATTATATTCTTATTTCTCATGTTTACTCGCCTAAACAGTAATGTCGGATAATCGTTCCCCTTCAAGATCTGATACAGAGATGGATCCCGAGATGTCTGAGCACCACAACCCCGAGGTTCTTCCAATTAATCCAGAGGGTGAGGATTCTGGATCCAAATATGAGGCAGAAATGGGATCGGATTCATATGAGAGTACCTCGCTTGATGAGGAGTCTGAAGTAGACGACCGAGCTCCCGATGAGATTCCTGGTGTACTAGAAATAGAGAAATTCACTGACTCTTTAGCTTCCAAACTTGATGACATAAAACTTAAGAAAATTTTCTTGAGACACGGGATCCCCTAGGACGATGCGAGGACACCTGGTAGCGAAGATAGACCTCATCTGGCTCTAGAGGGGTATATGACAATTAGCCGACTCATGTGCTGGGTAGGGGCTATTCCTCCGTTTCCTCCAATCGTCATTGAAACCTTAAAACAATTGGGTATTGCCCCGATGCAGCTTCATCCCAACGCCTACGCAGCCCTATACACTCTATACATTGCATATGCGGAAATCCTACAAACTGAGCTCACGTTTAAAGAATTGAAATTCTATTACCTTTTCAAGCATCGCTCTACGGCAACCCCAAATTTTTCTTTCTTCGAATCGGTAGCAAATAGAAAGATCTTATCTGACGGTTACAGCAACATAGGGGATCCCAAGGCCAATTGGTTCTATATAAAGAGACAGGCCGGGTGTGCAAGAAGATGGCTTAAATCAAGTAAAATTTAAACCTTTGAATGAATAACTTGTTTAAGAAATTGAAGCGCTAACATGCTTCTTTTCTCTATGCAGATCGCATCTTTCCAAAGACGGAAGGCTCGGTGTACAGTAATCGACTATCCCTTCTTCTGAAAAGAAAATCCAATTTCCTAAAGATCAAGAAATGTATTACTGACGAAAATCTTCACAAGCACCGCCTTCTGGATATAAGCTTTGGACTTGGCGCGGGTGGCAAACCTTACAAATACGTGCCCCCGACCGAGGGAGAAGGAACGTCACAGGCAGCAGAAACAACAAAATTTCATAAGAGTCCTTCGCCAATAATTATCCAGGACGACGAAGACTTAAATGTATATAAAGGAGATGAGGCCCGTGCTGACGAGTCTAAGGAAATCCCAGCCTCTCCGGGGGGTTTCTCCTCAAGGGCCTCTTTACCGGTTGAACCAGCTGCTCCCGATGATTTAACAGAGGAGCAGTTATTTAATGAATTGAGCAAGATTCCTATAACCAATGATGTATATACACAGGAAGACTTCGAAGGAGAGCCATTTTTCCCTATTTCTGAGGAAACAACTGTTCCAGTTGAAGAACGAGAGACTACCCAGACAAGCCTAACTTCGGGCCCTGGTCTGTTAGGGGGAATTATATGGGATGCACAAATCACATGCACTGTCTGACCCCACACTTTTATACCAACAGTATTCAAGGTTTTAATATGTACTTGTTTCTTTTGCAGGAAAGATGTCTCGCAAACGATCTTGTTCCTATCGCTCTCTTCGTGAAGGCACACCTAGTCTTCATCCAAATCCTGAGCGTGCTCGTAGCAGCAGCCGAGGGGGAGACAACCATTGGTCCCGGGATTCTCACAAGCCTCCTTCTTCACGGTCCAGATTTCTGTCAAAACAAACCTTTGGAAAGACTTCCAGTCATCCAGTGCCACCTGCAGGGGGAAAACAACTTCCCAAAGACTTAACTCCTCCGAAGAGCGCGCCATCTCACAGTAGATCTTCCAAAAAGCACCACAAGCCTAAGGATAAAAACAAGGATCAAGGATTCTGAAAAGGAGAAAACTGACATTGTCCCTTCCAGCCAACAAAGTTTGAGTGCCTCCGAGTCACGAGACTATATCCATGGTCCTGAGACTCAGGCCAAGCTGGAAAAATTACGAGAACAATTCCCCGATATCTACTTCGAAAGGACGATGTTCGTTCCAACTCTGGAACCAGTCCCTGGGAATTGGGATACTGAAGTCATCAGACACGTTCGCCATGTAGCCAAGCAATATGAGGCGATGAAGTAGCATGCTGTCAATCTTTCAGACGTCATCCGAACGCTAGAGATGGAAGCGCACAGGTCCAAAGTGAGGATAGATAACAATGAAAGGGCCAGGGTAAAAATGGAAAAGGACTTGGAAGATGCACAATCTTTGCTTGCCTTGGCTCAACGGGATGCTAAAAATTACAAGACAGAGCTGGAGGAGGCTAGGCAACGTTTTCATAATGAGCTCGATTCTAACAGCAAAGAGCGTGCATCATTGAAGAAGGAGGTGGAAGATCTCAGGATGGCCAACACCGAACTGAAAACAGCACAGGGTCATTTCGAGGTTGAAAAAGCTGCTTGGGAGAAAGAAAAGGCAAGCTTGAAAGATAGTTTAGCTCTGGCCGAAAAAGAGAGGGCGATTCTGAATGATCAACTCGCGCGTGCTGAGAAGTGCGCGATTCTTGCTGAAAATAATGTGGAAAGTGTCATTGAAATGGCAACTATTTCTAATGAAAAGCTCCTCGAGAGAGATAAAGATATTGAAGGATTTGAAGAAATGATGTTTGACTTCCTTGGCCAGGTCATTAAGACCCGTAACATCTCCTGGATCCCGGACTACCATGTCACTTTAGCCAACATATGGGATGCAATCGTCCAGAGCAAGAAACAACGATTAGGAGTCGATGAGATTGATGAGAATGAGTTGATGCAGACCATTCTTAGGGATAACGAACCTGAGGATTTAGAGAAAGGCAGACGACTACTCCAAGAAGAGATTGATAAAGAGAAAACTCAGGCCAATGGCAAAGATAAAACTGAAGAAGGCTCGAGCTCAGCTGCAGAGCCCAAGGCCTCCGAAATTGAGGAATACAATCCCAACGATCCATTGATTCCTCTGGGTCCAACTCCTCCAACTGTCGGAGGTTCTGCTGCTAGTTTGGATGGAGGATCGGCGGAAGGTATCTCTATATTTTCTCCGCAATTTGGCAAAGCAATTGTCACTTGTCGTCGTCTTGTCGGACAATCAACTGAGCAAACCGTATTCTCTCCCGAAATAACATTTGTTTCTCATGATACAGGTGGCGGGCCAGTTGATAAGGATGCTGAGAAGAAGGCAGAGGCAGAGAAGGTTGACATCCCGCCAAGTGTTGGTGCTGATGTCCTCGTAGATTCTGAGCCCATCGAGGCTTTGAGAGATATGGACGGGCGCCATGAAGGCGATGAAGAGGAAGTCGCCATTACCAAAGAAATCAGAGGCGATGAAGAGGAAGCCTTGGCTAAGCAACAAGATGAAGAGAAGAGGCAGTTGCACCTTATGAGATGGGAACAGGATCCAGTATATGTGCCCCCTATTTCCGAGATCGATCCCAAAACTAGGTTGGTCGTAAGATTTTCCTCCCGATCAATAACTTCACAACTAGCCTCTCAATCCTCTAGTTCTTCTCCAGAGCCTCTTGTTGATAAGAGGAAGAGGAAAAAAGGTGATCGTTCGGATGTTGACAAGGAGGAGTCGGGGAAGCAGAAGAAGAGCAAGAAGCCCACATAGCCCCCTCCCCCCCCAGCATGAGTAGGATGCAGATATTAGCTCATATTTTGTTCTTAGGATTTTTAGGCTTTCCGCTGGCCATGAAATGTAATTGTGAGAATGGCCCCCACTTTTGTTTAGGTTCCCTTTTATCTTGTAGGCTTGCATTTTATGAATGTAAGTTTATTTATTTTGCATCATCGTGTACCTGCATCGAATAAACTCTTCACACTTAGTCACAAATCATTTGACCATAACCAAGCTGAAATTATACTACAAATCATTCAAGCGACAGAAAAAATTTAACAATTTCTATGCATGTTTCCCCCTATCTTTGAATACAGGGGACTTGGAATGTTTTTAGTAGGTTATAGTCCTTGAGGCGCCAAATCTCCGGTGCCTCTATACTTTCCCGATCCATCAGCGGGTTAAAATTCGAACTCGTGTCATGATCTGCTCACCTATCCTTCAGCGGGGTAGAAATTCTAGGGACGCTGAGTCTCTAGCATCCTTCTCAGCGCTTAATCACAGACACTTTTATACTCTCCTGGTGGTCGCCAAGGTTAGAGTTCGAGCTAAGCCGTTCGGTCGCTCCCCGATCCTTCAGCGGGGTAAGAGCTCTTTCTCAGCGCATAATCATAGACGCTTTTATACTCTCCTGGCGGTCGCCAAGGTTAGAGTTCGAGCTCAGCTGTTCAGTTGCCCCCCGATCCTTCAGCGGGGTAAGAGCTCTTTCTCAGCGCATAATCATAAACACTTTTATACTCTCCTGGCGGTCGCCAAGGTTAGAGTTCGAGCTCAGCTGTTCAGTCGCCCCTCGATCCTTCAGCGGGGTAAGAGCTCTTTCTCAGCGCTTAATCATAGACGCTTTTATACTCCCCTGGCGGTCACCAAGGTTAGAGTTCGGTCAAGTCGGTTCTTATCATGGTGCATCGCCTTGCCATGTGGACGTTATTTTCGCGTCCTTTACGTTTTCTCTTGGCTCTGGAGAGTTAGAGTGCAATCAATGGTGTGGTTCACTTTATTACAACTTCATCGTTCTGGCTACGGATTACTCTCCATTCTAATGGAAGGCACCTAGAATTACATGTTTCTGTGATCGCTGTATGATTTTACAGCAAACTTTATAAAGATAGAAGAGCAGATAAATAATAGTGCAAATAAAGGTAAACGACACACAATATTTTTATAGTGGTTCGGTCAAATCGTGACCTACGTCCACTTTATAATCCTTTGCTCAAGACATTGGACTATTCTAGGCAAGTCATGCCTTTTACATGGTCCTATGAAACAAAAGGATAAATTTGATGACTTTGCGTCAGATAAGGCCATAAATGTTGGGCATTCCACACTCTTGGGATTTCTTCTCCATCCACGGTTGCTAGCTTGAAGGTTCCATTATCAAGCCTTCGTAGAACGGAGTATGGTCCTTCCCAATTCGCACCCATATGAGTTGGGGGTGGAAAGACACGCTTCAGAACCAAGTCTCCGGGTTCAAAGGTTCGGGCTCGAACTCTTTGGTTATAGTATCTAGCGACCTGTTGCTTGTGTCTCAAGGCACGCAGGTCTGCTTCATCCCTTTTTTCCTCTATTGTATCTAGGGATTCATGGAGAAATTCGTTATTAGTCATCGGATCATAGTAAGTGACTCGGTGAGATGGTACTTTTAGCTCAACCGGGATGACTGCCTCTCCTCCAAAAGCAAGAGAGAAGGGATTGTGGCCTGTCGCTGATTTATACGTTGTCCTGTAGGCCCATAATGCCAAGGGTAATTCATCGACCCACATGGCTTTGGCCCGCTTCAATCTTCTTTTGATAACGGACTTATTCACTTTATTTGCTGCTTCGACCTGTCCGTTTGACTGTGGATGTGCCACAGAGGTGTACCGTTTCTCAATGTGGTACTTCTGGCAGAAATCCCTAAACTCGTTGCTATCAAACTGGGTTCCATTGTCAGTTATGACGATCTTCAGGATTCCAAACCGGCAAATAATGTTCCTAACAACAAAATTAATCACTCGCTTGGTTGTGATTGTAGTTAACGGCTCAGCCTCGACCCATTTGGTGAAGTAGTCTATAGCCACAATAACGAACTTTGCTCGGAACTTTCTAGTAACCTGATTTACAACCAACTTGGAATCACAAAATATGTCCAGCTTCGCGATATCTATTTCCTTTGCGATCCTCAGGCCAGCTATCAGGGCTTCATATTCGGAGTCGTTGTTAGTGGCATGAAATTCCAGCCGGATAGCATACGATATCAGTCGTTTCTCAGGAGTTTCAAGCACCACTCCGGCACCGGATCGTTTATCATTCCTAGCACCATCAATATACAATTTCCATGCACTAGGGTCGAGAAGTAATTTTGGTGGGCCAGCTTCTTCGTTTACTATGTCATCCTCCAAGACAATAAATTCTTCTATGAAATCTGCCAGCACTTGCCCCCGTATCGATCATCGGGGCTGAAAATTCAGATCAAATTGACTCAGTTCAATGTTCCATTTGAGCAGTCTTCTAGAAGCTTCTGGTCTCTGTAGAACTTGCTTGAGCGGACGAGCTTGGAAATAATGTCAAAGCTTCCTAGATGGAATCAATAAACTGTACACCAGCTTTTCTATCCTTGGATAATTGCGTTCATCTGCCGCCAATTTTTTACTCATGTAGTACACTGGCCTTTGTCTTCTTCTCTCACTAGCGCTGAGCTGATCGCGTGGGACGACACTGCTAAGTACACGAATAAATCCTCGTGATCCACTGGCTTTGACAGTATCGGGGGTCTCTCCAGATGATTCAGTAGGTTCTGAAATGCTTCAATGCAATCAGGAGTCCACTTAAAATTGCGTTTTCCTCGCTTTATCAATTCAAAGAATGGAATGCATTTGTCTGTCGCTCTAGAGTTGAATCTGCTTAATGCTGCTACTTTCCCTGCAAGGCTTTGCACATCTTTGATTTGTCTAGGCTCCCGAATGCCTCTGATTGCTGCGATCTGGTCTGGATTAATCTCAATCCCGTGCGAGCTGACGATGAATCCCAAGAATTTCCCGAAGGCAACCCCAAATGAGCATTTCGTTGGGTTGAGTTTCATCCCATACTTTCGAAGAATACCAAACATCTGTGCCAAGTCTATAGTGTGATCGGACGATTGTCTGGACTTAACCAACATGTCGTCAACATACACCTCCATTGTTTTCCCAATCTGGTTATAGAACATTATGTTCACTAACCGTTGATATGTAGCGCCTGCGTTCTTCAAACCGAAAGGCATTACCACGTAGCAGTATAATCCTAGGTCCGTAATGAAGCTAGTGTGCTCTTGATCTGGAATATGCATAGGGATCTGGTTATATCCTGAATAAGCATCCATGAAAGAGAGAAGCTCATGGCCCGCCGTTGAATCTACCAACTGATCAATTCTGGGTAACGAAAAGCTATATTTTGAGCAGGCTTTATTCAAATCCAAAAAATCAATACACGTACGCCACTTCCCATTTGCCTTCTTTACTAAAACTGGATTTGAAATTCAATCTGGGTAGGTTGAGCCTCTGATGAATCTGTTACCTCTTAACTTCTCAACTTCTTCTTTCAATGCTGCAGACCTCTCTGGGCCCAGCATTCGCCTTTTTGTTTTACAGGAGGATGCTTTGGGTTAATGCTCAATGAGCGGCTCATGATTGATGGAGATATCCCACACATGTCCGCGTGGGTCCAAGCAAATACATCCAAGTTATCTTTCAGGAAATCCGTCAATTCTTTAGCTCGAACTGGATCCAACTGGGACCCAATCTTCAGGACCTTCTCTGGGTCACTATCATCGATCGGTACATCCACAGTCGTTTCGTTGGGAGCCGCCATTCTGCCTCCAGTCTCTTCGTCCTCTCTGGGATCTATATCCTCGGGCAGTTCTCTGGGCGACTCACCCATAGCCATTCTCTTTAATTGCTATGACGTCTCCTCCCTTGTAAGGGAAGAAGCGTGTCTTTAGTTTCTATATATTTTCCTTTACGGAGTAGCTTTACCTCTGCAATGTAACATGCTCGTGCAGCAACCTGATCTCCTCTGACTATGCCAACACCAGCTTCCGTAGGAAACTTCAATAACAAGCACCAGGGTGCTATACAAGCTCTAAACTTTGTTAGGGCCGGTCGGCCCAAGAAGGAATTATAAGGCGATTCAATACCCAAAACCACGAAGGGAAGAATTCTCACTCTCTGGCGTTCTCCTTCCCCCAGTGTTACCGGCAGCTCTATATATCCCATTGGAGCAGTCGAAGCTCCGTTAAATCCACGGATCCATCCTTCACACGGCTTTAAATCTTTCAATTCAAGGTTCATTTGACCGAATGTCTTTTTGAATAGAATATTGACTGAACTCCCGTTATCCACAAAAACTTTATGGACAATGGCCAGGCCAACAGGAACTGTGATTACAAATGGATCTTCGGTCGGAGCGTGGACTCCAATACTCTCTCGGTTGCGGAAAATGATGTCATCTGACATCGTCTTTTGTTGTTTTACCGGGACATTGTCCTCAGGGTCGCTACACTCTCCTGCCTCAAGATGATGCTTTGCTGCGTTTACGTACTGATCCATCGCCTTGAAACTATGCCCGGCTAGGTGAAGTCCTCCGATTATGGTATTGATAACAAGATCCTTTCCTTTTTGCTGGACAGTTGGCCTGGTAGTAGGTTGATTCTGGTTTTGGTTCGGGGTCTGAATAGCTTGCCCCCTGTCTCTAGGAGTCACCCGGTACTCATCCAACTTCCCTTCCCGTAGCTGCCTCTCAACTACATCTCTCAAATGACGGCATTCATTTGTAGAGTTGCTGTGAGTCTGATGGAAGAGACAAAACATCCCCGTCTCACGTTCTTTTTCCGTCGAATCTCTTGGAGGAGGTCTTTTATGTTGGAGAACGTTGTACGAGTCTACGAATATATTCTCCAAAGTATCATTTATTGGCGTATAATTTTCGAAAGACCTGGGACGGGTCCTTCTCTGGGAGTCGTTCCCCCGATTTCTCTTCCGATTATTGCCATTACTATTGTTACCATTGTTTCCTGACTGGTGGCCGCCGCCCTGGTTTCGGTTTCCAACATTAACTTCAACCTTTCCCGAGCTGTCTCCGGTTTGCTTGACGGCCACATTACTTTGGATTTCCTCCTTATTTTCCATTTTCATCTTCCGGTTAGCATACACCTCCTCCTGACGTAAGCGTAAGTTTGCTTTCTCGTAAAACAATTCTCTAGTATGAGGTGGCTTGCCGGCCAGGTATCTCCTAAATTCAGTATCTTTATCTACCCTATCAATTAGGGCTGCCACAACAGTTGGCTCATAGGGATCCTTGACTTCGGTGGCGGCTAGGTTGAAACGATCCAGATACACCCTCAAGCTCTCGCCTGGTCGTTGTTTGACGAGGAATAGGTCAATCACACTCTTTAACCTCTGTGCATAAATGCGAAACTGTTCCACGAACCTTTCACTCAACTCCCTGAAACTGGAAATTGATCTTGCTGGTAAGCGAGTAAACCATAATAACGCTACATCCTCCAGGAATATAGGGAATGCTTTGCACTTTACAGCGTCAGAGGCTGCGGCAGCGGTCATTGACCAAGAATATCTCACTAGATGTTGGATTGGATCAGATCTACCCGCGTAACGGTTCATCTGAGGCATGTTGAAGCGCCTCGGGAATGTTATGTCTAGAATGTCATCAGTAAAAGGGGTGTGACTGCGGTCAATTCCCCAATCTTCATTCCTTTGTCCACGGCTATCCGCCAGGATTTGATGGACCATAGCTGCAACATTTGCACTGGTCATCGGAGGCTTGTGATCAGCGCTTCTCGCTCGGTGGAATTCTCCGATCTCTCTTCTAGGAACATCCACGAAGTCCGGAGCTCGGATTGGGCTTCGTTGCCCCCTGTTACCATGAGTATTTGTACGGCGAAGGGGCTGAGGTGGTCTATTCTCAACAGGATTATCCACAACTCGAGCTCTAAGAGTTGCGGCAAGATTATTCAAGTTGCAGTTTGAGGGTCCTACACCCAGTATCTCCTCCTCTCGTGATAGTAAGGTTCCAAATCGGAGCTGCTCTATGTTTTCAGCCCTCTCATACGGTCTCCACGGAGGTCTTGGCGATTCCTCTGACGAAGAAGAGTACTCTGGGGTGAGTGGGCAAACTGGGAGTGTTCTTTGTCTGGCGAGATCATCGATCCTTCTATCCATAGCAGTTAAGTTCTACTGTAGCACAGAGCTTTGCTGCCTTTGAGCAGCTAATTCGTCAAACAGCCTATCCCACATTTCAGAGAAGCGAGAGAGATCTCCTTCAGTGACCAGAGCAGAGGGGTCATATTGATCTTCAACATTTTCTCTTATGTGCAGAGAACTTGAGCCAGGTCGAACAGAGGTACCAGGATGGGAAGAGTGAGCCATAACCTCATTTCTAGATCGAGTTGTAGTCTGGTCATCACTTCGGATCGCAGTGAACCTGTGTCTGTGGCTCGTAGCGCCCCCCCTGGGGGCGGATTGTGGTAACATTAGGGGGAGGGTTTGCGGTGTTGTCTCGGGATCGAGTGACGACCCCTTCAGATGCTCGGTTCGTGCCACCCTCAATTCGGATCGTGGCACCCCCTTCAAACTGGTTCATGATGCCACGTTCGGGTCGGATCGCCCCTATGTCTCCGCGATCCGTGAAGCTTTCCTCAACCTGCTCATGCACACTTTCTTCAACTTCTTCATTTGTGACTTCAATCGCCTGCGAAGCTCGTACTTCCTTAGACTTCTTTCCGGCCATGATATCAGATGTCGTTGGAATCTTCAAAAATCTGAACAGTGAAGTTTTGTGAATGTTTTCTTCAGACTTGAGTATCCAAACAACGGAGCAACAACCCAATATGCCGAGAAATCAATTCTCAGTGAAAGCACCAAAATGTTAGACCAAAATTTGGCTCTAACACCCAAATTGTTCTGATTCGTAGAGAATTATAACTGAAAATTGAGGAAAAAGCAGAAAACACACAAGGTTTATAGTGGTTCGGCGTTAACGAGCCTACGTCCACTTTATATGCTATTGATTATACTTTGAATGCTAGTACAACCAATGATTTCTCTCAAACTCACTCTTACAATTGTGATTTCTCTCAGTAATCACGAAGTAAAACTGATAAGAAATAGTGGTATGACAGTAATGGTGAAATCAATACTCAAAAATGCCCAAAAATCCTGAAAAATGCCAAGCTCTAGGCTATTTATAGCTGATTTCTGGTGATGGATCGCGGTCATACGTGGCCCACATCCCGAAGATCTCAGACCGGTTCGCAGCTTGATGAAGAATTAGTCAAATTAGCCGTTGTGGACAGGTGTCGCGATCTCCTTAAACATCGGATCATGGATGACCAAGTCCGTGGCCATCATCGTGTCTTCCTGCTCGGATCGGATCGTGATCGTAGCTTAATGAAGAATTGGTCAATATGACAATTGGTGACATGTGTCGCGAGATCCTGCATTCTCAGATCGTGGTGGACTTGGTCTTGGTCATCATCCATCAGCTTCCGGGATCGGATCGGATCGAGCTAGCGATGGACGGATCGGATCGTTGTCAAAAGGGGGGCGATCGCGAACCGAGGGGAGTATGGAGATCCGATCGGGTCTTCAAGGGTTAAAGGTGTGAAACTTCACATTTTCTTCTTGTGTGTGAGCCTTGGTGGCTTGATCAAAAAGCTAGCCAACAATATATATCTTGTATGTATGTATTGTTTGAAATTGGGAAACTTGATCGTGTGTATGGATATATATACGTTGGTCGTTAATTGTATTGTCACTGCCTTGAACTGGAACATGCACCACTGCATGATTTTCTATCCTCCAATCTACTTACATAGATGGTTACTTGCTGTTAAAACCTGCTATAAAACCCAAGATTGTATATTGTATATCTTTCTTTGTGACAAACTCGAACCACTCATGTTTAAACACATACTTGGTTTGTAATTATTTACCATGTTTCCTGTAACACAAACGCCATTGTTTGTTTCATTTTCTGAGTGATTATAACTAATGGACAACCCCTCTAGCACTTTAGACAATGAAATGTTAAGCCATATTCGTTTTACTACTAGGAACTCACCTAAATTATTGGTATGTTTATATATATAAATTGACCTTGAACACGCATCTGCTAAGCCATCTTGACACTTCTTATTTTGGCCCTTCCTCACCTATGACACATTGTCTTGTTCATGCTTGCTTTTGAGTTGATTTCCCTATTTGCCTTTGTATTTTGATAAATTATTGTCTGTTAATACCTGCATATGTATTTGCTACCTTGATTTTTTTTCTCTTTCCTTTTACGGGCTCAGTTTTGAAAGGAAATGTGTGTGAGACATCCACTTAGCTCGTATATTGTTCCTACTTGACCTTCCATATATGCATGTCTTGTTACCACGTGTGTAGGCATACTTGCTGCCTAAAACTTTTCGAGTTGAACCTGGGTTAGAACTGGTGTTGTGACTGTTGTGTCACCTATAATTGAGCATTTACCATGTTGTTGGTTTTTTTACTGACCGAACCTGGTTTAATATTTGTGTGGATACACTGTCTTGCCTTCAAATTGAAATTTAGAACTGCTCATATCGCTTGATATATATAACATTGGTGCATAATTGAAATCAATAAATTTTATGTTAAGATTTACAATTGTATTTTAGTTGTTATTGAAGTTAATTTACTTGAACAATGATTAATCCTGACTCGAGTGTTTTATGCTTTTGCATGGAATGCTCAGATCAGATACGAGTGTTGCAGATTTTAGAGATGCCAGCCATCGAAACTTGAAGCATGTGAAGAAGCGCTTGCTTTGGTTTGTTCTTCTGTTTTATTTTAATTTAAATCTGTATGTATATTTATATTCTGCCGTATAAAAATGAAAATTTTGTAAAACTCTGATATTTTTGTTAATAAAATTTCATTTGTGAGATACATAGTTTTCGTCTGTGTTGTGATTCTGTGTGTATTTTCTGTTTAAACGCTATAAGCTAAATAACTATTTGCCATTCTAAATGTTTCGAGTTTGTTTAATTACCGACTTGGAGCAGTCTTGCTTGCTAGTGGTAGCGTGAACATGATACGGGGTTCTCGCCATGTGTTTGGTGGCGAGCACTGGATTCTTATTCCTACACGTCCCTGAGGGGTTGGCTTTGAACTCGAGAGGGATTTGAACTCACTGGATTAGCTGGACATACATTTGATATTTCCAATCAGTTTATCATGAAAATGAGTTGCTGATGATATTAGTTTTTTGCTGTTTGCTACAATTATAATCATTATTCGGTATATTATTCAATGAATACTGAAATTTCGGTATAATAATTATTTTTCCTAATTGAATTTTTTATTACGTATAACTTCTGATTGTTGTTTGCTACAATTATAATCGTTATTTGATATATTATTCAACAAATACTGAAATTTTGGTATATCAATTATTTTTGCTGATTGAATTTTGATTACATATATATTTTGAACATTACGTTAGCCCTCGATTGCAATAATTTATTTTTCTATCATCATATAACGTTTGGGATCAAATTTGTTTTCCTCCTCATATTGGCAATATTACAGGGATTGGGAAAGAGGTGAACGTGTAACGCTTCTCGCAATGAAAAAACAAGAATTTTCTGCGCTAAGAATTTAGCAGGTAAAGCTCGCAACTGAAATATACACAGTTAGCAGGTGAAACTTTCTTTAATTCTTATATGTTGATTAAGATCTTTATATTACCAATTCAAATACTGTTTCTTAGTTGGAACTTTTTTGATGGAGGTGATCTTAATGGAAACTTAGTTACTATAAATATTGCTTAGTACAATATTTATTAAAGATTACATTACTTGACCATCGTAATGCGTGTATGTTCGTGGTTGTGTTAGTGTGAGAACTAAGAAAACGGAAGATGTAAATTCTTCACCCAATTAAAATTGATGCACACTTCATTTTCCTTTAGTTTTCGATTATTCGTAACATTGCATTGCACTTACGTTCTTATAAGTTGCACAATAACTTCTTACAAACCATGTCTTTCTAATTATCTTTTAGTACAGTTAGATTATGTTAAGAATATACTAACTAATTATTATCTTGATCTAGAACAACACCAAACAGGCCCGTTTGTCACACTTATTTCTTTATTAATTGTCACGGTTATTATTGTGACAAATTCCTAATAATTATTACCATTATGCATTTTCATCACGGTTAATTCCGTTACCCAACTCAACAATCCTGGGCAAAATAGTCATTTCTTTGTTCTTGCATTTATCACACTTCCAAATCATATGAACCCTCATTTCAACGCTTAAAGAATTCAATTAGGTTTTCGTTCTCCCAAGTCGGCTGCGGTTCCTCGGCTAACTTTGGATCTCCTCTTAAATTTAATTCTCGTTTCACTTTTGTAGTCGAAATCGGTTTTTCTTTGGTCAAGGTATGGTATTTATTTGATTTTTGTTTTTTGTTCCAGATTTTATATGTTTTTGTGTTGTTGCATTGGACAACTGTTAGATTAATTTTGTTGTTGCATTTAGATCTGTCTAAATTTTTTATATCTTAAGCTTAGGGGTTGGATTTAAGTTGTGAAACTTGAATGAGGAGATCTCATTAATAAGGGCTTGGATATCTTTGCTTTATTAAAACAAACTAGAAAACATGTAAGCTTAAAATCCTATGTTTTACATTGGTTCAAAGTGAACTAATGTTATGATACCTCTAACTCAAGTTTACATTTTTGAGAAAAAGTGATACGTATTGTGAAAATTTATCTGCGGCTTGGTTGATCTTTTTAAACAACTCTCATGTTCAAGTATAATGGTTAAAAATCAATTTTCAATTAGAAATGAGCAAATATGCTTACGAGAATGAACTGGGAACAAATGGGGCTTGCTACTTGTTAGCTTCTTCCCAAGAAAAACGCACTACTGATCTCATTCAAAAATATCGATTCCTTCAAAACCAATTAAAATTAGTGGAAATATTCAACACAATAATTAAAAGTTATCCCCTCAAGAATTTTTAGAAATTGTTTGCATGAATTTTTGTTCAAGGGAGAGTTAGATATTGAGGATTTAAAATAAGCAGGAAGTATATTTGCTTCAGATTTGGAAAAATCGTATCTCCACTTTGTCGTGATATCTGCATTACACCAGTACCGATATGTTCCTCTTCTTCCCTGCAAAACTGTGAAGTCGAACCCCGAATTTTTTATATACCACAAAGACCTAAACTCATTCTGTTGTCGTCTGCAAACTGTATATGTCGTTGTTTTCAAATGTTGGGAATTTTGTTATTAAACAAATTGAAAACTGACTGTAGTGTCCTTATTTGGAGATGATACTACCTTTTCAGATATTACGAAATAGTTGGCTAAATATAAGTTCTCTACTCTACTGGTAACCTTAAGATGATTATCTTTTCCCTGGAGTTATGTATGTTCAACTTGAACATTTTTGTTGTAACTGATTGTACTCTCATGATAGGGATATTTAAAATTTATATAATTTTTGTGAGTAATACAAGTATAGGGATTATACTGTTCTAAAGCCGCCAAATTTGTCAAAATCTATTCAGAATTGTCTCATTCCTAAATCAAAATGGAGTTACTCTCTCATTTATTTTTTGAGTTAATGGATGTTAAGTTTGTATGAGAGATTTTAACAGAAGCTGTTCTAAACAAGGGAAATATAAGCGGTGGCCTACATTATTTATTTAACTACATAATTACTTTTGTGCATACATCGTTTGTTTCATATTTCCATAATGGCATGTTGTTGATAAGCGATGTGTATTTTATTGGAATGTTTGTATGCTTTATACCCTCAATGGACACCTATAGATAAACAGAATCAACCTTCCGAGGATGCGTCATGTATGCATGCGATTGACAACCCATATTGGTTTTATTAAAACTGTCGTACATGAAGATTTTGAGTTATGATGTTATGTTGTCGTTGGCAGTGAACTGATAGAAAGGCGGTTTGGCATTCCAAAAACCCACGTTAAGAAGAGACTATGCAAGTTGAACCTCATCCGTAGAGTAGGGTGCTGCCAAGGAGGCGCATCTCCATACGATTCAGGAGAACACGTGGTTTTCACATCAATATAGGTAGGAATGATCGTATTATTTGAATTATCCGCGAGCGTGCGTAAGACATTGTGCATAGCGGTGGTGGAGGATGTGATAGGCGAAACGCTAGGGTGTTATGTCGTGAAAGCGAAATTGGAATAATGTGAATGCGGAACATATGGTTGAGAAGTAATGGTTAATTAGTTGTGGCAACTGATTAAGGTTGCATGCATTCAGTAGACGTGACATGCATTGATGGAAAGTAGGAGGTTGTATAGGTGGGTCAAGGACAGTAAAGGGAATGGTGGGAGAGATGGAAGCAGGTGATTAACCAGGAGGGGCCGAAGAGATGCAGTTGATTTTTAGTATAAGGGAGATGGTTTGGAGGAAGCAGATTGTTTGGAAATTTGGTGAGACACTTACGTGATTTAGAGCGAGTGACGATTTGAAATAGGGCAGTTTGTGAACTTGGTTTAATGGGTGCAGATTTATGCAAGGTAAGTAGAGAAATTTTCATTTGAACTTGGTGGGGTTGCTTGGGGAGGTCTGTTGGTAAATGCCCAAAACTTTGCGAACTTCGCTTATTTTAGACTGCCACATGTAATCAAAATTAACGTACACATCCAGACCTTCAAACATTTGTATAGGAACCGTGGATGGTAATGATTTAATGGGTTGAACTTTGACCAAAACTTTGGCATACTTGAACTGCTCCAATCTCTCTGTTGACGCATCGATCCATACCCATCAATGCCCATTGGATGGTATTTTTGAAAGATAGATCCAAATTGGGACTTATCCGACCTTTTTCTCTAGCAAAATCACATAGAAAGTAACCAATTAACATGAATTTAAACAAATGACATGTCGTAAGCCATCAAGACTTGCTTCTTTTCCCATGCTTGTTTTATGTAGAGGTTTTCCGAGTAACTAGCCACGGGGATGTAAACAAGCCATACCCGGTTACTCCGTGGCTTGTTTAGTAACTGAACAAGCCATTGTTGGTTGTGCTCTTACATCTCCTTTTTTGCCCTATTTTACTGCCGACCAATTGTACTCTTGTTGCTCCTTCATTTTCCTCCATTTCATCGGTTTAATCATTCTCTACTTTCATGTAGTTTTGCTTGACCGAGTCGCTAGCCACCTCACCCTCTGCTTTTATGTAGTTTTGCTTGACAATGAAGTCTCTAGGAAGACATGCAGATGGCTCCTCCTTAAAAGTGTGAGTCACTTCTTCTACTTCATAATCATGCAACCTTACAACGGAGTTATACTGTTCCACTTTTTCCAATTTGACATGCGTTAATTGGAAAATTTTCACTAAAACATTGTCTAGATCATCTTTGCTGAATTTATGCATTTTGAGTACAGACTGGGAACATTCTGGCACCACCATTATCGCCACAGTGAAAAATCCTTTTGGGACAGATCTCATGAGATTTTTCTTCCCAATAGAAATCCTTTCAAAACTACCACCTCAGACTTTCAGTTTACTTATTGCACCAAGAAAGTTATCTTTAGAGACCGCCTCTTTTGCAGTTTTCTGCCTGACAGTTTCGTGGTTGAAATCAAAGTTCTTTCGACGCTTCTTTGCACCATTAATTAATAATCAAACTGAAGCCATATTGAGGTTCGACCCACATTGTCCAATCAATAATTGATTTCGCATTCTTGAAGTCCTGCATATCAATAAATAATAAGATATCTGAAACAAATTTAGCATAAAAAATATGGTATCTAAATTAAACTAGAGGCGCTGAAGCTGTTGTAGCATCGGGTATTGGGAGGCAGTCCCATGCATTTGGCAGTGTGTTGCGGTGCAGGGCGAATCAATTTGAGAGTAAGCGATAGATATTTAGGGTTCTGGATGCATTAACCTTGTAGTTTGAGAGATTGATTCGGTATCACAATTACAGAATCTGGGGGAAATTTCAAAACTTGAACATTTAAAGTAGATTATGTTAGCATAATGCGAAAAAATTAACTGTAATGGGTATGTAGTTGGGGTAAACTGTTATCATTTTTGTATAAAATATCAGTATTTCCTAAGTCAATGTCGAGGTGCTAATTGTAACGAACTACATATAACCATGATATTAGTTTTTGTTTAAATTGTTTATAAACTCTTGATTTTAGACTTCAACTATATAATACAAAACGATAAAAATTTAATGTATAGTCCTATAAAATGACCTGATGTAGACTACATTGGTGCTCTAATGTTGAAGACTACATTGGCACTAGCATGCTGACCTGATGTAAAACGATAGCATGTTAAAGATGTTAGAACCTATTACTGAATTGGTCATAGCCATGCAGAACCCCTACGTGGCTTGATAAGAATTCTCTTACAAAGCAAAAATTGTGATGTTTTATTGTGGTTTTCTAAAGGTTCAATTAAAGTTGTGCAGCAAGTTAAAACTTTATGGATGACTAGTGATAGGATTGAAGTTAATTTAGTAGATGGTATATATGTTAAGACCAAATTTAGAAGAAATATGTTGAATCTTGTGTTAAAACTTATTATGTATGTTAACGACGATGTATAACTCCCAGTATTTTAAACTTGTTATGCTTGCTATTTTAAATTTGGTATGTTTGACATGCTATTTGTTGTTATAATGCTGTTATTGTGTATGTAGTCAACACTAGTACTGTATATATTTATGTATATTTGATATGAAATATATGTGTTTTATGTATGCAGCGTACTACGTGTAGTTTCTCACGGTTATTAGTGTGGTAAGTGTGATAGTAGCCATTGGAATCTTCGATAAAGTAACGTTCATAACCGTTGGGAAAATCTTTAACAAAACGCTTATAACCGATATAATTCTAGCATTTACCACATTAAAAACCGTTAGAAAAATTAATATTACCACGCTTATTACTGTTAGTAGAATAAATATTATCACACTTATAACTGTGAGAAGAGAAAATATAACCACGCTTATAACCATGACAATATGTATTAGTCTTTGTAACGGTTATAAGCCTGATTGAATGCGCGATAAAAATCACCAATGCTTGTTGACTCAACTATTATAACCGTGAGTATACTGATTACTTACGGTTATAAGCATGACAAATGGGCCTTTCTGGTGTTGTGTAGTCGGTGATCTTACTCCTCTATTATTAACAATAGGAGAAGCATCTATAACATGGTTTAGTTGTAGAAAACAAAGCAGTGTTTCAAAAAACATAAAACATAACCAACGCTTGCTTGGCATCCTTCTTAAAGCACAAAAATATAACTTATAGTCAGCAAAAACAATCACTTTATATGTTATTAGTTTCCAATCTAGAGAACGTTCATACATGCATTTACATTTGCATATATGGAAATTCAAGCTATATAAAACAGTTAACATCTTTGATTTCAGTGCAACCTCTTTGATGAAACTATAAACAGAGATCATAAAAAATATATGCAACTTTTCAACTATGAGTTGTTTAATTCACATAGATTGGCCATAATATTTGCAATATATATATATATATATATATATATATATATATATATATATATATATATATATGTGTTAGTTACACTTGCTGAGTGTGTATTGTTTGTAACATTGATATCTTTGGCATATATGTATTTCATGTATGCATGCATCTTTCAATTTTTATAAAATATGCATTAGGGATATTCATGCAGGAACTTAAATATGCATATAATGTCTTGATCTCAGAATTATTTGCTTACATTATGAGAATTTCATTTATGTCACATTTTAAAAATTTGATTTACCTATGTATTTGCTGCTACCATCATAATGTAACCAATGTTTGTAGATTGATTACAGTGTACATATTTCATCCCTTTATGGAATTTGTTAATGACATTGAAGTTACAAATGGATATTTAGAGCTTCTTAGTTTCCAACCGATTGTAGTTTGTTGCTAATTTATTAACTGAAAATACTAATACATGATCTACAAGAATTCAACTTAACTAAGTCGATGCGAACTGAATGTAACACTTGATGAATTATGTGTGCGTTTTGTAATTATTATTATAATTCAAACTGTGTACTATTGAACATGTTTTGCTTTAAGAAGTCTAGCTGAGTACTGCACAGGATTTTTCTAATGATGTTGGATTCCAGATTGAAATCAAATGGTTAATAAAGGACAATTTTTTTTTCACAAAGCTATCTTGATTAGCATGAATATAGCATACTGCAGAGTGAAATATATTGCTTGAAGGATGGAATTATGTTAAACGTTAATTGTGTTAACACTTATAAATCCATGTTCACTCTTAAGATATAGGATAATAATGTCATGTTTTCCTGAATGGTTGTTTAGTCTTAAATTTGACCACTTCTGTATTTCTATTGATGAGGAAATTTTAACACTTTGAAAAGGTAGCGAACTATTTACTCTTAGAGTCATGGAACTAATTATGGGTACGCATGGCTCCACTGATCGAAGTGTCAAGCTTTTTTTTTAATTTCTTTGATTTAAGGAAGTAAGAAATGTGGTTTCCTCACAAGGTTTGTGGATTACTTTTATGTACTATGCTATTTAATCTACTTAAAATATAAATTCAGTAAATGTAGTGAAATGTGGTTTTTAATAATCGTGCATTGCCTCATTAGGTTGCACGATGAAGATGTTCAAAATAGTGAAGGATCTTTCAAATTTTACGCTGGCTTTCCTGCCAATACTGCTGCCATTGTCACGCCAATAGTTGACTTCGGCACTGACTCTTATGTTAGAAGACTAACATATGTTCTTAAGAACGTAACTCATACAAGGAAAATCTGGAGCGCAGCTGATTTCGCGGAGTTGTGCTGTTGTGGATATTTGTTTCTGGTGAGGGAGTGGCAACAATTAGGACTGTTGCTACTGGCGGACTACCATTGATGTCGGGTAAATCTGTATATTTATTGTGGAAACGTTTACTTTTGTTCAGTGAACTGTTATTGCCCGCTTGATGCTTTTAAATGACATGCATACTTAACCTTTTCATATATATATATGTGTGTGTGTGTGTGTGTGTGTGTGTGTTGGAGTAAAATTCGTCGTTGATTCTTCTTGATACAATTCTCCAAGGCATGATGTGTTGATCGCTATCCGAAAACAGTATTTTCCCTCTTATCTTGTGTGCACGAGTAATGGAAATCTGTTCGAAGATACAACGGACCACATATTCAATATCTTTAAATCGGTGTGTTTGCACAAGCACGACGATTCACTATCTAAATATATTCGTCTGCAGTGACAAGAGACTTGAATTCTTGCCTGCAGGAACTAGAACCCGTTTGCAATATATTTAAGAAAATGCAGAGAATTGTAGAAAGTAGAAGATGTAGGAAAGAAATTGAGAGAATTAAAACTGAAATGCGATCCAGTTTTTATAGTCGTGAGGAGATACAGTTGCTTCCATTCAAAAAAGTTGTAGAGAGAAAAGAATATAATATTTATTACCAATTAACTTTTTTATGATGTTAACCATTATTTTATAATAATGGTTAACATCATAATAAAAAGTTAACAGGTAATAAATATTATATTCTTTTCCCTACTCTTTGAACAGCAGCACCAGTTTTTTTTTCAGAAACAGTCGCAACCTTTCGCACCAGTCAACTGGTATGTATAGTACCAGTCGGCTGGTCAATGTATAAACAACAACCTTTTAAATAGTCATGTCCGTTGGTCCGAAAATAGACAAACCTTATTGGCTTAGACCTGACCAGTTGACTGGTCTATTTAGAAACAGTCTACTGGTAATGGCAAAAACCTGCAAACTTTATTTCTTGTGAGTAAACAAAAATGATTTGCTACATAGTAAGTCCATTGACATTGCAAGGCCCATTTTATCACGAGACCCCAAGAGGTCCAAGGCCCATCTTTTGATCTTTTTAAATATTATCATGCTAATGTCAAATATGTCATGTTCTTGCCTTATCTCTCCTCCTCTTTCTTTTGATATAACACATCATACTTTTACATATATAGTTGCATACCATGTAATATTTCATGATGTGGGAAAAATCAAATATTCCCTTTTGTTCTTTCCTCCTTTCATTTATTTCAAATTTCCTCTAACAATCCTCCACCAAATTTTAAATAAATTCCTCTTGTTATTTTATTTGCATGAAAATTTGTGCATAAGTATAGATATCTTACAGGCTTGAATCTATACATAGTGAAAACCCATCAAAGTATATTCCGATGGAGTGGTTGAATAAGCATTGAACCATCGATCCTATATGATCTACCAGATGTGAATATCACACACTCATTTTCATATTCTCCAGATAGTATGTTTGCCTGACCTGTGGATTGGCCTTGGGGCGGTATTTTCTTTAATGAAATGCCCTTAGAGATCAAGC
This sequence comes from Allium sativum, assembly GCA_030737875.1. Classification (NCBI taxonomy): domain Eukaryota; kingdom Viridiplantae; phylum Streptophyta; class Magnoliopsida; order Asparagales; family Amaryllidaceae; genus Allium; species Allium sativum. The sequence goes on along the minus strand of CM060922.1, from coordinate 19,641,576 downwards.
CAAAATCTCGTAGAAGGAAATACCACATTCGTTGCATTTATATATTTAGGTTTATCAGAAGTGCCTTATAACACACACCTCAACAACATATCTGTTATAAACCCATTAAGTTCTAATCAGAACATTCTCTCTTTGTCATTATACCAAGCACTTTTCTTTGGAATGTATGATAATACTTAGTTTCTCAGACTAAATGTTATAAGTTCTAATCAGAACATCCTCTCTTTGTCATTATACCAAGCAGTTTTCAATGGAATGTATGATAATATTTAGTTTCTCAGACTAAATATTATAGTGCTTCCAACCGCAAACATATGAAGTACTTTTGCTCTTTGAACTCAAGATAACAAATTTCTTTATTATGTTAAATTGAGTTTCTTTCATTGGTGATTGTATTGTATAGGCTTTGAACCCATTCCCTGTGATGTTTTTTTCACTAAGTTCCTTGCAAGTCCTTTAGTAAATGGATCTGCCAAATTCTGGCTAGATCTCACAAAATCAATGGTAATTACCTCTTCAGTGAGCATTTGCCTAACCAAACTGTACCTTAGACCAATATGTCTAGATTTACCATTATATACTTGGTTTAAGCCAAAATCTCGCAGAAGGCAGCACCACATTCGTGCATTTATATATTTATGTTTACCAGAAGTGCCTTATAACACACACCTCAACAATATATCTGTTATAAACTCATTAAGTTCTAATCAGAACACCCTCTCTTTGTCATTATACCAAGCACTTTTCTTTGGAATGTATGATAATACTTAGTTTCTCAGACTAAATATTATAGTGCTTCCAACCGCAAACATATGAAGTACTTTTGCTCTTTGAACTCAAGATAAAAAAATTCTTTATTATGTTGAGTTGAGTTTCTTTCATTGGTGATTGTATTGTATAGGCTTTAAACCTATTCCTTGTGATGTTTTTTTCACTAATTTCCTTGCAAGTCCTTTAGTAAATGGATCTGCCAAATTCTGGCTAGATCTCACAAAATCTATGGTAATTTCCCCTTCAGTGAGAATTCTCCTAACCAAACTATGCCTTAGACCAATATGTCTAGATTTACCATTATATACTTGGTTGTATGCTTGTGATAATTTAGACTGACTATCACAATACACAGATATTGGTGGCATAGTTTTTGGCCACACAAGAATTTCTAATAATAAATTCCTTAACCATTCCTCTTCTTTACTACCAGAAGACAGTGCTATAAACTTAGCAACCATGGTTGAATCAGCAATACATGTTTGTTTCTTTGAGGCCCAGGATATTGCTCCCCTACCAAGAGTGAATATCCATCCACTAGTTGATTTAGTATCTTCACTTCCAGTGGTCAAACTAGAATCTATGTATCCTTTTATTATTCTCGGATAACCATTGTAATGTATATGATAATTTATGGTACCTTTTAAATACTTTAAAATTCTATGTATTGCATTCTAGTGGATATTACTAGGGTTACTAGTATATCTACTCATTTTTCCAACAACATAGGCAATATCTAGTCGTGTGCATGTCATTGCATACATTAAATTTCAATAACTCTAGCGTATTCCAATTTCTCCATAGCTCTTCCAGTATTAGTGTATAACTGCATATTTGGATCAAACAGAGTAGACATAGATTTACAATCGAATAGATTAAACCTTTTCAAAATTTTCTCAATGCAATGAGACTGGGTAATTGATAACCCATCTTTTGTTTTTGTGATTCTTATTCCAAGATTCATTTCAGCTACTCCTATATCTTTCATGTCAAAGCATGAAGATAGATATCTTTTAATTTCTTCAATACTTGAAGTATCTGTTCCAAATATAAGCATACCATCCACGTAAAGGCATATAATTACACCTTTACCTGAATGAAACTTGCTATAGACTCATTTTTCAGATTCAAAAACTCTAAAGCCATTAGATTTAATAGTTTTATCAAACTTTTCACGCCATTGCTTTGGTGCTTGTTTAAGACCATAGAGTGATTTGACAAGTTTACATACTTTATGCTCTTGTCTAGGCATTACAAAACACTCTGGTTGAGACATATATATCTCTTCATCAAGTTCTCCATTTAGAAATGCAGTCTTTATGTCCATTTAGAAATGCAATCTTGACGTCCATTTGATGAATTGATTCTTGTCTATGCAGATATGCTTAGTAGCACCAGAATCGATCCACCAAGAATTGTCTTGTTCAATCATATTCACTTCTGATATGACTGCTGCAAAATTTTCTTTTTAATATTGCTGCTTCTTTTTCTAGAAGCGATAATCCCTTTTGAAATGTCCAAATTTACCACAAAAGTAGCACCCATTTTTGCTTTTCTTGTTCTGGGAATTATTGTTGTTCTGCCCTTTCCTCTTCTTATTAGAAGAGTTATTCGAAGCATTATTTTCTTTCTTTTCCTCCACCATATGGACTTTTGATGTATCGAAAACTGTTTCATCTCGAGCATCTTTCTGCCTCAGTTGTTGTTCAACTTGCAAATACTGTGTAAGGCCGTCTAGACTCATATCCTCCTTCTTGTGTTTCAATAGTTTCCTTTGATCTTTCCTAGAAGGAGGTAATTTGTCTATTATCGATGAGGCCTTAATCTCCTCATCCATATTTAGTTTATGTTGACGGAATTGGTTAAGTATGTCCATGATATCATTGAATTGCTCTACCACTGAACAATCATTAGTCATTTTGTAATTAAAAAATTTAGTAGCTAGAAATTTCTTACTGGTTGTGTCCTCCAGAAGATACTTTGCTTCTAATGCTTCCAAACGTCTTTTGCTATGGGCTTGTTGTAGTACATACCGAAAAGTGTATCCGTCATTGCATTGCAGATATGTCCTTTGCAAATATAATCATCTTGTTCCCATTTGATTCTTTCACGTATTTGCATAATCATTTCATCTTCAGTCTCCGCTTGTTTTGGCGTAAAACATATACTAGTTTCATTCCAGCTAGCAAGAAATGCATCTTTTTCTACCATTGAAGAAAATTAACACCATCGAATCTCTCTAGCTTGGTAAAATCAGCGACAAATTCCTTAAGACTATGTGGAGCCATTGCCAAAATACTGTTTTAGATTGTTGGAATAAAATTCGTCGCGGATTCTTCTTGATACAATTCTCCGATGCACGATGTGTTGATCGCTATCCTAAAACAGTATTTGCCCACTTATCTGTGTGCATGACTAATGGAAAATCTGTTCGAAGATACAACGGAGCAGATATTCAATATCTTTAAATCGGCATGTTTGCACAAGCACGATGATTCACTATATGAATATAGTCGTCTGCAGTGACAAGAAATTTGAATTCTAGCCTGCATGAACTTGAACCCTTTTGCAATATATTTAAGAAAATGCAGAGAATTGTAGATAGTAAAAGATGTAAGAAAGAAATCGAGTGAATTAAAACTGAAATGCGATCCAGTTTTTATACTCTTGAGGAGATATGGTTGCTTCCATTCAAAAAAAGTTGCAACTCTTTAAACAACAACGCCTGTTTCTTTTCAGAAATAGTCGCAACCTTTCGTACCAGTCGATTGATATGTATAGTACTAGTCGACTGGTCAATGTATAAAACAACCACCTTTTAAATAGTCATGTCCGTTGGTCTAAAAACAGATAAACCCAATTTGCTCAGACCTGACCAGTTGACTGGTCTATTTAGAATCAGTCGACTGGTAATGGTAAAAACCTGCAGACTTTAATTCTTACGAGCAAACAAAAATGATTTTCTACACAGTAAACCCATTAACATTCCAAGGCCCATTTGATCACGAGACCCCAAGATCCCCAATGCCCAAGGTCCATCTTTTGACCTTTTTAAATATTATCATGTCAATGTCATATATGTCATGTTCTTTCCTTATCTCTCCTCTTCTTTCTTTTGATATAACGCATCATGCTTTTACATATATAGTTTCATACCATGTTATATTTCATGATGTGGGACAAATCAAAATTTCCCTTTTGTTCTTTCCTCCTTTCATTTATTTCTAATTTCCTCTAACAATATATATATATATATATATATATTTGATGTCGATGGTATCCTAACTAAAGAAAACATGGTAAAGGAAGCTAAAATGACTTTGCTGAATAATTCACATATTATGGTGATCTTAGGTAAGATTATTTACAAATTCTTTTATGTTCATCTGTTTCTCAGTGAACTGAGTTATCACATGCAAATTAGGCGTATCAATCAACGTTGCTGGATTCATCTAAAGTGAAGCCATAGCTCTTTTACAAAGGAATTGTTATTTTACTCAAGCGTTTGACTTATGGGCTCGGACTCATGGTCTACTCAGGGATGAAGCAAGGAGCCTGCAAACATAAATTTATAAAATGGGTTTCTTTTTTTATTTTTTCCTAAATATTGAGTTAACCAAATGCCTTTTTTCTAACTGTTAAATTGTAAATTGCCATTAAATTTTGTGTGCATTATGGTTGAATCCTGGGAACTTCACAGGTATAAATAATACATATGTTTTTTTTTTCTTTCTAAATAAGTCTAATTTTTTCTTTGGTACTATACGGATGAGGTAACTAAACAATATATGTGTTAAAGTTGCTGATAATGGATGGAAGCACAAAATTGTACTATTTTATATTTTTTTTGTATTGGTGCAGATAGTGGATGAAGGTATAAAAGGTTATTTCTTGATATTTATGTATTTGGTGCTCGAAATGAATGAAGGTACAAACTGTTATGTTTTGACATTTATGTATTCAAAAAATACACATCACAAAAACCAGATCTGGCCCCTAGTGGGTCGAACCATATGTCAACCCACCCTCATGGTATGTCGACCCCATGATCGACCCATGGGTCGACCAATGTAAGGCCTGGGTCGACCCACGAACTGGGTCTTAAACGTAGATTCAACCGATTTAGTTTATTTCTTAACATTGGTGATTAATGTTATTTCTAAATATCTCTTATGTGAATTATTATCTTCCGTTTATAACACATATCTAATTTCAAATTTATGCGTATATATACGCGTACAACCTCTAAATCTCTGTCCATTAATAGCTGCCCAATTAATGTCGTTTATAACACTATCAATTCATTGTTTTTTCTTTTAATCTATATTCAAATTTCAAATGCAGCTATCTTCTTATCTATTTTTCATTCATTATACATTTATTGCTTTTTGGTCTTAAATTACACTTTTAATTTCAATTTTGAATTTATACATATATATTTATGTACAATCCTCTTGTTTCTTTTCAAAATTCAAACTATGTTATGCCGTCATTTATTTCTTACCCATTTTTATTGTTTGCAGGTTACTTTTGAATTTTCTATTCATATATATATATATATATACACACATACATATATAATTATACTCATATGTATGTATAATTTTTCATATATTTACATATATATATATACATATATTTCTCTTAGAATGTGCATTTTTTTAGCTGTCCCTCTGAAGTTAAGAAAATGACGTTAACGGGACTCAAACTTGCGCCACTCATATGGGAGAGACATGCCTCAATCCTTTGTTCACAGGACTAAAAACATTGTATTTATTATTCCTATTAGTGTTCCTCTATATCTTGTTTTCACATTCATTCCAAAACTTCATTTAAAGACAACCTTTTCATATTAATTTTGTTTTCTTCGAACCATAGGTCTAAATTGATCAGAAAATCGCTATGGACGCAATGACGCTAATTTCATGACCAAATTCTGAAAATTTTCCAAATCTTTTTTTATTATTTATTTACAAATGCAAGGTATTACATTTTATCTCAAAATATTTTCCATATATTGCATTGTAACAAGCACCCATATTTCAAAATTTAATTAGTTATTCAAAAATACTCCATATTATCATTTAAAATTGTACACTTAAGTCAATTCGTTTATTTTAATTATTTTATTTTTAATTTAATAAATAAATTGTAGCTAGTTCAACTAATTAATGCTAAATACGATTTTTGAAAATGCCTACCATGTTCGTTTCAAAAAAGGAGGAAAATAATATTTTCGTTCAAACATGAAGTTAAATAAGTCGCATAGTTCAAATAATATATGCAAACAATAATAGAAAATTTAATATATTATGCATTTATCTTAGTAAAATTATCATAAATTGTGAGGAATTTTGTCAGTTTCAAGTACTTGCAATTTAACATTTGTACGATTGTTTACTAAACGCTTCTAGTCCTTTCGTTATATTTTATATTTAAATACATATGTTTGTACTCACAAAATACTAAATTCAAATTATTAGATAGTCTTAGTAAATATTAGTCCATTTTTCAATTAGATCTTGTAATTATACGCCAATTTTAATATAGTGATTGTTTTTCGCAGGTCCTCAAAACTTAACTTAATGCGCAAAATCTCCTTTCCAAAAAAAGTTTGTAAATTAGGTCCATAGAATTTAATTACTGAAAATTGCACAATATTATGCAATTGTTAAGTGAATAATTGAAGACATGTATGCAATTATATCAAAAAAATATCACAATTGTCAGCAAATCTTTTGTGTAAAATAGCTTAAATTTCCGCAAATTTTTTTAACAAATAATAGCATAAGTTTGTGCAAATTTTTGTTAAATAATTACTGAAATTTTTGCAACTTTTAAATATAATTGCATAATTGTTTGCAATTATTCACTGAATAATTGCATAAATTACAATTATTAGTTAACTTATTTCTAAGGGCCTAATTTACATACTTTTTTGGCAACGATGGTTTAGTAATCTTGAAACTTAATCGGGACTTTCGCTGTAACAACCCGGAAAATCAGAACCAATTTAAAATTTTTATTTTGGAAATTTTAATGAATTTTGAATATTTAAAATGATTTATTTTAAATAATAACGACGAGAAATCTATTTCGAATAAAATTAGAATGTATATATTCATTTAAATCGAAGTTAGAATAGAAATATTTATTTTAATTATAAAAGGAATTGAAAATGGCGTGTTAGTTTGAAAATTCGATTTCAAATTTCAAATGAATGTACATGATTCAAAATAAATCGGATTTTAGTGAAATCACATAAATTTGAATCTACATGAAAATATCTTTCCAAAGAATCCGAAAAATTGAAATTTCATAGCGGGAATAAAAATTTATGTCCAGTTGAAAATTCAGAATAGTCGCTATGGGAATATGGCCCTTAAAAATAGCCATTTTGCAAACGACTTTCGTTTTTGACGAAACCACTTTTGTTGGATCCTGGATGCCAAGTTATTGCTAGATTCCAAAATTCATAATTTTTGGAATCAATATGTGAGCGTGGCAAAAGAAAACATGTTTTAACAGTTTATGTCGATTTGGATTTACCAAAAAATAGCCATTTTTCAGACGGTCTTCAAATTTGATAAAATTAGTTTTGTTAGGACCATATTGTCAATATGAAGCAAGAAATAAATTTTTTTGGAATTTTTGGAGTTAGTATGTGGCCCCGGTAAATTAAAATGTACATTGAATTCAATTTTGAACATTATATTGATTCGTATTTTAATTTCAATGAAAACTGATTGAAACAGTCGAATTGGCTAACGAAACATATCCCATTGTGTTCGGATTGGGGGTAGTGTGCTATAGGCGATAGTCGTTGGGTTCGAAAAGGAGTTCGGATGAGAAGTCAACTCATGTGGAAAAATAAAATAAAATTATTAATATATAAATATATTTAAATACCCAAACCCCTTTCCCCTTTCTCAGAAAACTCGATGCCCCCTACCAAATCGATTTCGCTGCCCTCCTTCCCAGGCCCACGCCGCCTGCATCGCAACCCCCTCCCCACCTCCGACGGCGAGCCACCACCTCCCCCTCCTTCTTCACCGACGCGTTGATGCCCTCCCCCCTTTCTCCAATCGCCGACGCGCGGCACACCCCCCATCGCGAGACACAGCACCGCGAACACCCCTCCCCCTGGTGCGCACCACAGCAGCCCCTGACTTCGCCTTCACCTCCTCCGACGCCTGACACACTTCAGCAACCCTCCTCGGAAGAAAACTGAATATAAAAGGTAAGTTTTTATTTAAATTTGTTAGATGTTATTGGTTATACATATAATCAGTTTTTTTTATATATAAATAGCACGTTAATAAAAATATGATTTTTATTAATGTAGAGTAATAAAAATATGATTTTTATTTATGTAGTGTAATAAAAATATAATTTTTATATATATAGTGAGGTAAAAATATAATTTTTATATATGTAGAGAAGTAAAAATATAATTTTTATTATATTACTAGCAAGATAAAAATATAATTTTTAGTATGGAAGTTGTGGTATAAAGATGAGATTGTTATATGAATAACGTTATGATAAAAATACGATTTTTACACATATGGTTTTGAGATAAAAATACGATTTTTATATATTCAGTAGTAGTATAAAAATATAATTTTTATTTTTATGTGAACAGTATAAAAATGTGGTTTTTATATGAATTCTCTTTATATAAAAATACGATTTTTATATAAGAATTGGCGTTATAAAAATATGGGAAACTGAGTTATAAAAATATAATTTTTATAATATAAATATCAACATAAAAATATGATTTTTATATGTATGAAGTAACAGTATAAAAATGTGATTTTTAATAATCAACTGCGTGAAACAGATGGCGATGGATCAGACTGAAATCCGAACCGTTCAGAAATAAAGGTTGAAGGAGTGGATCCCAAAGGTGAGAACTCCTCACTATAATTTTCTTTGTATAGTTAATTTACTTTATAACTGCATATATGAACTGCTCCCCATCGTCCACAGACCATGGACGACTTGTTTGATTGCTTGGTTTGGTTGATTTATTTGTTTGAATTGGTTTGGGATGAGAATTGAATTGAATGGATTGAGTTGTTATGTGTGTATGGCGCGAGCCAATATTAGGAGAGGGGTAATGCTAGACATTACCCGATTTCGATATCGCGCCGTTATAATGCCGAAATTTTCTAAAATAAAAATTGTTAGTTAAAAATAACATTTTTATTGAATGAATAACTGTTAAAAATAGTAAAGTGTTGAAATAAATATTTTAACATTAAAAATATAATTTTTAACATATGAATGAATGGGACAAAATTGTCCCGAAATGAAAATAAATATTCATCTACAATCGGACGATTTGTTTATGTACACCCATTTGAATGATATGGATTAGGACGAAATATTTTACACATCGCCCAACCGCACAAATAATAGTCAGTATTTGTTGGTTGAAACCCCACACGTGTATTGGGATGATATTCAACATACACTAATCACAATTGTTTAGTTGTATGTCAATCGATGGGTTGACAAACTATTATAAGCGTCAAATATTTATATTTAATGCTTATGCAGTGTAGAATGCACTCTGGATGATGGTTGATTGTTTATCATTGTTGTTCTATACATGTATTGTATGAAATCCATATAATCAACATTATATGGTAATTGACTGTGTCTGATTCACTTCAGAAAGAATGAATATTTTAAAATAATGAATATTTCAAAATAATATTTAGCAAAAGATCAAAATCTGATTTTGATGTCCGATTTGGGATGGACACGAATATATTTAAATATATAAAGCCATGTTGATTAGATTAACGCCATTTTGACGTGAACGATATTTATCTCGATTTTATTCATTTTTATAATGAATATCGAAAAGGAAGTGATTTCAGAATCTGAAGTTTGGAAATATTATCATTTATATATTAATGATATGGAATATTCAATTTTAATTTGAAATTGAATATGAAGTTGAAATCGTTTTGAAAACGAATTTAAAACGTTTTGTAAAAATACGTTTCTAATGGAAACCGATGAAATATACATAATATTATATATATATATACATATATACATACATATATATATATATATATATATTTACTGGTGTAAATAGAACACGCCGCGGTAGTTCGTGAATTTCGACCATTGACTTCGAATGGACATTACGGGATATCCGACTGTCGGATTCTCCTGAAACCAGAACCATTGGGTTCGTATCGAAAAGAGCTTTCTAACGAACACATGAAATTAGAAATCTAATGGTTGGATTTGATATTATGTCCAAATCAAATTTGGAAAAGGTCGCTGTAAGTTAGTTCGATGGCCGTTTATGGAAATAGACTGTACGGGCCTTGATAAAATTATTAAAAATATTAATAATTTGTGTAAAATCAAAATAAATGATTTAGAAAGAATTGGGATGAAAAATTCCATATTTGAAAATATAAAAATATATTTTTATTGAAATGAACTAGTTATGAACTAGAATTATAATCTAATATTTTTAAATAAATAAATTGGATTTGAAATGGTTCTAAAAATAACCAGAATTTCTAATATATGAATTGGAATGGATTTGAATCGAAATTATCTTCAGAATATTTCGATATTGGATTCCGTGATTATACGTGCATTGTGGAGAATTTGGAAGATATATATATATATATATATATATATATATATATCGTAATTCCAATACGATGTTTGTTGAGTTCAGAATTTGATATTGAATATAAGCCGATATATTTTCTATTTAGAGCCTTGTATTTAATATCAAATAGGATTTTGGGTTTGTCATGAACAGTATCTTCACTAACACTGTTCTTAAACCCAATGCAGTTAAGGAAATTAGAAACTAACTGAAGGTTAGCGAAGTTGAATGGTTTCCTGGGTATTGATCTGATGTTGGTTTCGGCCTTCGGGATTAATACTTAGGTAATTGTTCTCTTACTAATTTACGGTTAGAGATGGATGGAATGGTGTCTTCATTAACACTATTCTGAAACCCTGTGTGAAAAGAATAAGTCTTTTAATTAAGATTTAAAGAAGAATTACCCATTAATGAACATTTAATTGGAATTGAAATGGAATGTAAATCGGGTTTATTGTGAACTGTGTTTTTAACGACATTCGTTCTTTAACCCAATTTGCAGTGAAATGTAATTTGGAATTTATTAATCTTTATTCTAAGATTTAATGGAATTCCCAAAGTAAAGTTTTCCAGTTTAATAAAATAAATTGGAATGGAATGGTATTCGATTTGATAATAATCGAAATGAACTTATGTAGAGGAAGACTCATAATATACATGGAATTTAAAAGGCTTTGTCGTTATTCCATCTATAATTTTAGTTAGATACAGAAATTGATATTGATTATATATTGGTGTGTTTTTTCGTGAAAATTCCATAACTAATGGAATGTGATTTTGGGTGAACTGTGTTTTAAATGACATTAGTTCTTTAACCTAGTTAAAGACAGGATTTATTTCCTGAATTTGGAAAAAAAATCATTAAGCAATGATTTTTGGAAATTAAAACTAAATTAGAGTTTTAATGAATCTTTAAATAGACTGAAAGGTGAATTTGATAACTAAAATTATCAAATTCAAGAAATGATCCAGAATGGAGTATCACCAGTTTTACTCCAAGCATTAGTCAAATCTTTAATTAGATTTGAATGTGAAATGGTAATTAATTTTGCCAATTACATCGTGGTGTTAGATATGAAGTATTACTAGTTTTACTTCATGGGACGAATAGGTTGGGTTTGAGAAATTAAAACAAATGATTACTTCGGCATGGTTCGCTAATCTCGACTAGTTTGGATAAACCATAATTTGGTATGGATTGATTTCCAAAGGAAGATTAAAGAATAAATTTGAAGAATTTATCTTTGATAAAATTAATGGGAACCTTTCCCAAAGGATATGAATATTTAAATAAAAGAATATTCAGAATTGGAATGAGGCGTATGTTGTGTTTTTATAGCACTTGTTTATCATTTACGCGAGTTATTCAGAATGACCGGGTTTATCCCATTCTGAATAACTGAATCGGCGATGAGTCGACAATGAAAACAGTGGTTGAAGATGATGAGGTGCTTTCGGTTTCGTTCAGACCCAGAACGAACTTGTAAATGGATGTGTGTCTGACATCGGAATTCATTCTGTGTGATTGATAGACATCGGTTGCATAGCGTGAATTGCCTGTATGGCATGCTGAGATGCAAATGATCAAGGCTTCTGTTGAAAAGCAGAGTCTTGTGGTTGATGATCAAAGCACGGCTTTAATATAGGATAGCTTTGTGTAGCGTTAATTCGCGAGAGTCACACCCCGGTGTGAACCAGAAACGGGAGAGGACATCAGGGAGGGCATGTGTTTCCTTCTAGCTAGGAGTGGTGTCTGGGTTTTGCACGCCCAAGCGTTTTACTTATGTGGATGATGGATAGCGAGGCACCTCGGAGCACTGCGAGGCCGATGGTATGGTCTTTATACAGACCAATTTTATGCCCCATAGGGCGGGGAAACATAGTGTTCAGGCATTTTAATCCACATCAAGTGGACCGGTCGTGATGATCCAAAGGCTTGATAGAGTACTTTCCTGAGGCTCGGGCTAGACAGTCTCGAAGCGGTAAGGATGATCCCTTTCCTTGGTTCATAGATGGAAATCCAACTTCCAATACGTGACATTTGCGGTTTTGATTGTAGAGCCTAGTAGTGGCGACATGATATATAGTACCCATGCCACCTAGGATTGATACATTCATATTTGAAGTTGTTTTATACACTATACACGTATAATAGTATCAAATGATTTGTTTTAAACGTATACAACATGTTTGACTATTATAAAGGAAAACCCTATCCTCCGGCTTGCGTTGCATTGTGTGATGGGCCCTGGGTCTTATAATAGCTTCATTGTTCTTTATTTAGCATTACGCTGTTTGTTTTATGCACTGGTATTCTTGGGAGGAAACCCGTTCCGTGTTATACAGCTTGGTCCCTTGATTTACCTGACTTTAAAATAATGATTAATAACTGTTTTAGTTCTCACATCAGTCACATGACTGACCTGGAGTTTATTTTTTTAACCTAATATCTGGGTTCCCTTATTTTCCACACGGGCAGCTAGTGGTTTTGGTTTTGCAGATTTGTATTCATAGGATCCTGGCTTACAGCTGGAATGGTATTCGTAAAGCTCTGTATCCATATATTCTTTTCAGTTGTATTTTGTATTATTTTCCGCTGCTATGTATTTAAATGTAATTTAAATCTCTGATATTGTTCGAATGTATATTATTTCTTCGTACTCTGTATATTCTTGTACTCTGATGTAAATTATTGTAATAAGCAATGAAATGTTCTTCTGTTTGTGTTCTGATTTGTCTTGTTCTCAACTCAATCCGGGCTTTCCTTTACGGGGAAGTTCGGGTCGTATCATTGCCAAACTATCCCTATAACATATATATAAGCGTAACGTCATGCGCTCCACACGTGATCATGGCATGCGCTCCACGCGTGATCATGGCATGCGCTTCACGCGTGATCGTGGCATGCGCTCCGCGCGTGATCGTGGCACACGCTCCACGCGTGGACTACTAATTCTCAAATATTTTACATTTTAATAGGCAAGTACAAATGTTGCATAATTTATGAACTATCAACGCAAGAAAAAGAAATAAAAATATTAAATATAAACAAATTCTAAATTAACGGCTACAAAGTATTATTCAATTATTTTATCTTTAAGGAGATATTAAACATTTCTGCTCTCATTTCCATGTTTTAAATTTCTCCATCTTTCATGATATCCAAAAGTTTATGTAATCCCTAGTGTACATGTAAGCAAATGACACTTAAGCACCTTGGGACAGTAAATGTTTTTCGCCTGCAAACATGGCCTTATTCTAAGAACTTACCAAACACAAAATTAAGTCCTTGCCTAGTATCTGCCCTAAAAAATCCACTAAACATATCACGGTTAAAAAAAAGTAGTAAATAATTAAAACCTACCAACAAACCAGTCATTCTTCAAAACAGGTGATGAAGAAAGCATGCAGACTGACGGAATATAAAGTAGGGTTTTGAAATATTGCAGAATATATATCTTTAAAGTGGAGTTTACCTGAAGCTAGAAGCTTCTGCAAAGTAGCTGAAAGGGGAGAAAAAAAAGAGAGAGAAGTTGATCAGTGGGATTGAGGAATAAAAGAAGGCCTGCGTATTTATAAATGAGATATTGCGGGATTCTAGCAGATGTATTGACCAAGGAAATATAACGATCAAGTATTCAAGGAGGAACGGAGGAAACATATATATTAGCGCAGATAATCAAATAAAGATGATGACATCTTTTGTAATAATAAAAGGTATAATATATTATTTTCCCGAAATAAGTATAATATAAATTCTAATTAATAGATGAGCGTGCATGAAAGTTGCTATGATCGGTGTGGTTTCCATGTTCAAGAAGATCTTTTTATTTGAATTGTTATATCAGCGCCAATGCTATTTTTTTGGATCTAATTTCTTTAGGTGTTGAAAGATTCCTTTTATATATTTGAATTGTCCTTCAATGCGCGGATGGAACTTTTTGTGGATCTATTAAGATACATTCAAATTGATTAAGGGTATTGTTTTTTAAACTCCAACTATTGTTAAGGGGGACATTTTTTATAAAATGCTTCACTCTTTGAAAAATTGTTAAAGGGCTACACAAACATATTATTTCACACTACTTAATATTCTCGGATTGCCCCTTCAATTTAGATTAAAAAAACTTATTCGACAAGGGAAACCAAATTAAAATAAGCAGTTCATCGCCACTGCACCGAATGCAGCATGTAATCAATTACATATGTATTCAACGGTGATATGTCAAAAATTAAAAATCATGTTGGTGCATTGCCTCCGTAATTATAAAATTAGCCATATTTATGTCGACAAAAAAAAGTTCGAACCTATTCCTTCGAAAACTCTTATCCTATAAGGTTTCAAAAAACAATAAATGTGAGTCAAAAAAAAACTACAACCCTTGCAATATCTGTTAAGGTAAAATTACCTTTATTTGTTAAGAAGCTAAATGGGTAATAATGTAAAATTACCTTAATTTGTTAAGAGGCTACTTTCCTCATTGGTACTCCCCATAACAATTTTTTTTTTAAAAATATTTGGCCCTCCCTTACCAATATTTGGAGTGTCAATAATAATGCTCCTGATTAAAAGGTATAATATATTATGATCCAATATTCAAGGAGGAAACATATATATCAGCGTAGATAATTAGATAAAGGTGATGACGTATTTTGTAATAATAAAAGGTATAATATATTATTTTCCCGAAATAAGTATAATATAATATAAATTATAATTTCATGTACATGACGCGATGATATTTAATAATATAAATTTTAATTTCATTTAAATGACATGATGACATTTAATAATGATAAGATGTATAATATAAAGGGATCCATGGATTTTTCCAGCATTCTATTGCTGAAATTTACTTGAATTCAAGACTGGATTGCGTACAAGTAAAAGTAAATGCATGAATGCATGCCTGGAATTGGGAGCAGTGTTGTATGTACTTAGATTGTGTAGGAAAACAATGTATCCTAGTATATCAGTTATGTATCATTGTAGGTATCATGTGATACAAGTGGGTATTATTGTGTATTATTGAGAATAATCTCATTTTTGTGATAATTGAATTGAATTGATTGCTATTATTTTTTAATCAGTAGATATTATTCAGAATAAATATTATTTTTGTGAGATTTGAATTGAGTAGGTGGGTGTTATTTTTTTTTATCAGTGGGTATCAGTTGGAATTAATGTTGTGTATCAAAAAAAGTCACTTACCAAAGCAACAACTCAGATCTACCTACTTGCCATAGTTCTCATACACTAAACCATAAAACTGATACCTAATAAAATATAAAACTGATACCTAAAAACTGCTATAATATT
Source organism: Allium sativum (assembly GCA_030737875.1). NCBI lineage: Eukaryota > Viridiplantae > Streptophyta > Magnoliopsida > Asparagales > Amaryllidaceae > Allium > Allium sativum. The sequence goes on along the minus strand of CM060922.1, from coordinate 19,625,830 downwards.
TTAACGAAAAACTAACGCAGAAAATGTTTACATCACAATATAATTGATTAAAACGAAATAAGTTCAACTGAATTACAAAGCAAGTGCAACATTACAACAACAAAATTAATACAACAAAATGTAACTAAAAAAAACGTAGCACAACGAATACAGTAAAAATGATACCCAAAAAAAAATAAAAATGGTACCTAAAAACTGTTGTAATGTTTTAAATAAAAAGTAACACAAAAATTACTTACATCATAGTTTGATTGATTAAAGCAAAACAAGATGGATTGTAATACAGAGTTAACGCTACTGTTCAACTACACAATAAATTCAACATCAAAAACAAAACAAATGAATACAAAACAGTGTTAAATAAACAAAAATGATACCTAAAAAAATTATAAAATTGATACTCAACTGCTGAATAGCCGATCATTAAAATTGGAGAACCAACAAAAACCATAAATCTCCTTGAGAAATAAAAAAACCTAGTTGGCAAAACTGAACATTAAATTATAACGATTATAGCAACAACGAAAAATCAATTGAGGTTGATTTTTTAGATTGATTTGGTGCTTAATTTTGTTGTTCGCTTGATTTTTGATGATCGATTGTACGAGACGCCGCGAATTTGATTTCATTCGATCGCCATATAAGATGATTTCATTAATTTTGATTCGTTGAACAAAATCGAAAGAGAGGAATGAGCGACGATTTTTTTTAGGGTTTTGTCCTTTTGGATAAATTTTTAAGCGCGTGTCCTTGTGAATAAATGTTTAAGGCCGATTGTCCTTCTGATTAAAATACCATAAAAAAATTATAATGATATCCATTGGTATTTCCAGCATTCTGTGTTTGTTTGAATGAAGCTTTGAATGTTTCACATTAACAAAAGAAAATTCTAGTACCTATGTGTAGATGAGCATGCGTGAAAGTTGCTATGATTGGCGCGGTTTTTATGTTCAAGAAGATCTATTTATTTGAATTGGTATATCATGCGCCAATGCTAATTTTTTGGATCTAATTTCTTTAGAAGCTGAAAGATTCCTTTTATATATTTGAATTGCCCTTCAATGCGCAGATGGAGCTTTTTGTGAATTTATTAAGATCTGTTCAAATTGATTAAAAGGTACAATACATTATGATCCAGTATTCAAGGAGCAAACATATATATCAGCGTAGATAATTAAATAAAGGTGATGACATCTTTTGTAATAATAAAAGGTACAACACATTATTTTCCCGAAATAAGTATAATATAAATTCTAATTTCATGTAAATGACGTGACACCATTTAATAATATAAATTTTAATTTGATGTAAATGACGTGACGTTTAAACAGGAAACTAATGACAAGGATAATCGGCCTTAATATTTTATTCGTAAGGACACGCGCTTAAAAATTTATCCAAAAGGACATAACCCTAAAACTTTCCATCGCTCCTTTCTCTCTTCTCCGATTTCAAATCCGTGGGAATTAACGAAATCAGCAAATCAAAATTAACGAAATCATCTCAACTGGAAATCAGATGAAATCAAATCCGCGGCATGTTGTATAATCGAACCCCAAACATCAATCGAAACAGCAAAATTAGGCACGAACACTACAACAGATTTGTCTTTTAATAGCATGTGAAAAACGCTATAATATCTTTACATAGCATTAATGATGACGCTATATAACGACATGTTATAATAGCCCTGCCCTATCTCATAACACTTTATAAACCGCTATTGTATCACACATTTTATAACATACATACACCACTATAAAAACTTTTCATAGCGTTTTACCCATGCCAATTAGTAAAATTTCAACATTTTTTTATAGCTTAATTTTTTTTTCTCATAATAGTATTAAAGGCTATAAAAAGTTTTCCATGAATTTTATTATATTACATAGCTCTTTTTCCGCACTATCACATTCTTTCTTATAGTAGATTGATGATTCTCCATCATTTTCTATAGCAGTAACTTTTACATTATTAATATGTTTATTATAATATAAAGCACGTAATTTTTGCTATGCCCTCCATTTTATAGTGCACTGCAAATCTTCTCTTATCTGGATTTTGCACATTACTAGCATTACTTACAATGGTAAATCTTTAAAACAAAAAAATACTACGTATCCAAAGGTAAAAAAAATCTACTAGCAAAAGCATATTTGATCATAAAAGACAATAAATATGATCTTATATAACTGATATTCTTACACAGTTGATATTCTTACACAACTAGGTAAATAAGTTCAGACATGGCTTCAAAAAAAAAGTGGACATGAAAAACCATAACTCCTTAGTCTTCCACCCATCAGCTCACATGCATTGCATATTTAAAAACCTACAAATTGCAGTAGTAAATGTTAGAGATGAGAAAGGCAAAATGCAAGCTGAAGTATTTGGAAACTTGGTTGCATTTTCGCTTTGAATATGCAAAGTTCAGGCGCATAATGGAATAAATTTTATTACAAGCCAACCAATTTTAATGTAAAGTAGCGGACAACGGACTTTAGTGTTTTGTATTGACAGTGCAGTGCAGGCTTAATGAGGGGAAACATTCCTGCTAACGTGGTTAAACAGAAATATTAAATTTGAAGTGATTAAAGCATTCATAGAGGAGAAAACAACCAAGTTGAAGAACTAAATAGAAGCAATAACAGTAAAGAGGATTTACTTGTCGCGGTCAAAGATCTTTAGAAAAACAAAGAGTTGGCTGCACAGATGGTAGAAAATCATAAAGAATTTTTGACAAATGATGGACAAGTGAATCTGATCATATTTACAACAATGAATTGTAGCTTGAAAACCATGCCTATGCTTATAGCAGTGTTCACACAATTGGACCGATAGTAAAAGTATACCATTTCAGAACTTTATAGCAAACTTATGATGATTCTAGGATGCAATACAAGCTACTTCTTCCCACATGTGTTATTAACTTATGATGATTGTAGGATGCAATGAACTACTCTGAAAATCTCTTAAAGAAACATAAATGCACCTGATTATGCAAAGATAATGTCCAGGATCTTACTAGCCAGAATCTTCTGATATAGAAATTGTTAATCCTAGCCACGGAATGATATGAATGTATCTTCAATTTTATGGTATTGATCAATAAAAAACCGGCCTTCGTAAAATATTGGTTCTTGTGAATTGTGGTCTGCAAAAATAATCCTTTAAATTTACGATGTCATCCATTAGAAGCACATAATTGCATCAACAACAAAAAACATGGTCACCTTTCCGAGAGTGCCGTTTGGAAAATTTATCAGCAGACGATTCAAAAACCTGCATGATTGGGTTTACCTTGAAGAGATTGCTGAAATTGCCAAGTGTGATTGGATACAATAGCACCATCTATTATGACTGAAGACAATATTCCTTGAATTCACGTATAAGAGACTCATCAAATTCATAGCTAATAGGCTATAGAGAAACAGCTTTGGGGCAGAAAATTTTAAGATCTCCAAAAACGATGGATATGCTATATATAATTAAAGAATTCTAATCCAATGTCTCAAGAGGCATACTCCAGAGGTTTACTGCCATACCAGTGGCCTTCAAGGCTTCAACTCTTTGTTATAACTCGTAAGTCCAAGTTATTTAGTATAAAATGGTACTTTTTCACTTGTAGTATGCAATGGTGGTTTTTCCACCAAGTTATTCCAACACAATGGCATGTTCTTTCTTTTGCTTCTTCGCAAAATAAAAGAAGTATTTATGTGAAAATCAAAAGAAGAAGAAAAGTCAATGATAACCCATACATTCGATAGACCCGCTTATACATATGGAACAACAATATATGATTCACAACTCGACTAACGTTTCCATATAAATATGCTATTTTCTTTGTTCCTGACTATTTTATTTTTATCAGTGCAACATTTTTATTGAAGCATGCTGTCTGGAAATACTAAATAACTAATTTACATAACATCAGTGCATTTGCATAAAGAGAAAATCCAAATTACCTTCTTATCATGAAATTGTCGCATTTATGGCCCATTTGTTTTTGGCCGTAACCCATTATATGGTAATAGCCCATTTATTCCCTTAACCACCCACTAACCTGTTTCACGTGATAACCGCTCGATGATGGTAAAAAGCGGTATATGCAAAACGTGAGAAAAATTCTGATTTAACGGTTCACTAAACCTACTCTCAAAGAACGAAAAACACCATCTAAATCGAGAAGAAGGGTTTGGAAACAAAAATCAGAGATAAAGGATAGAAATTGGAGGAAGAAAAGCACACAAACCCATCCGATTTCGCTTAGCAATGGCTGGAGGTACTCTTTGATCCCTTATTTGCTTCCGCTTAATGATTCATGTAGAAATCAGTTTGCTATCATTTGGTATCAGAGCGGGATCGCCTCTGCCTTGCTTTGATAATTAGGCTGCCATCGAATTGCTTTAATCACTTGCCGTTTTCGTTTTTGCTGTAAAACGATGAATCCTCTTTCTTCGTGAATGTAAAAATCTTCATCTGGAAGACTTGTTCTTTCTGCGAAGAAAGAGAACTTGTTTCTCCATTTAATTTTATTACTTTAGTTGGCTTCTGGGGCCTTTAGGTAGAAGCTTCTGCGCCTTATAGGGATAAAGCAATTATTATTATTTTTGTTGCTGTAGATGGCATGAGTTCCATTGTTGTTTTTGAAGATAATATTAAAATATGGAACCACTTGCTCAATTAATTATGACTAGATGCTCCTGCGTATTTTCTCATGAAGCATACTACTATGCAGGACTGACATTACTTTATTCCTGTACACATATTTTATTGTTTTATGTACAATATACATAGGCTTACATACCATAACATGACCCGTAGACTTGCTCTTCTTTTCTAGTCTACATACAGTTTTTGTTTGTACTGATTATTAAAAAAAAAAAAAGTGAAATGTCAAGTGATTGAGCAAATTTTATTAGTTAGGGAGTAGCCACAGCATCTCTAATTATTTAAAATTTTTGATAAACTGAAATCACATGTGGATACTAGACATTGATTGTAATTAATCATGTGTAACATAATAAGATTTGCCCACAGGAAATTTTATTGTTTTGCACGATTAATTAGAGTGATGTATCATATTGTGTTTCTTAATCTACCCACAGGAGTTAAGAAATAATGATTTGATAGTTTCACTATAAGATTAAATTTATGAATCTGATTTGAGTAGACTTTAGCCCACAGGCAAGTTTTATGTCACTGGATTCATATGTGCATAGTTTACATTGGTAAATTATGATAAAATTACAGTCTCGGTTTACTTTGTTAATAAGCATATTTTATTCTATTTGCAGTAATTTTACCTGGAAATATTTCTGATGTTAAATGTGACATTCCTGAATTAAGAGGTGATAACTACAAGGTATGGAAGGAGAGAGTATTACTGCATTTGGGATGGATGGATATTGACTATGCTATTCGGAAAGACGAACCACCTAGCATAACGGAGGATAGTACTCCTGAAGCTATTGATCTTTATGAAAAGTGGGAGCGATCTAATCGTCTTTCAGTTATGTTCATAAAGACCAAGATCTGTGCTAGTATTAGGGGTTCAGTCGAACAGCATGTTAAAGTCAAGGATCTTCTTGAAGCCATCGATGAGCAGTTTGCATCATCTGATAAGGCTCTCGCCAGTACCTTGATTATGAAGTTCTCATCCATGAGGCACACTGAAGTTAAGGGAGTGCGTGATTATATCATGCGCATGAGGGATATAGCGGCTCAACTAAAGGCTTTAGAAGTTACCATGTCTGAATCTTTCTTGGTCCATTACATTCTGTGCACTCTACCTCAACAATATGCCCCATTTAAGATCTCTTACAACACACATAAGGACAAATGGTCAATTAATGAGCTTATGACCATGTGTGCTCAAGAGGAGGGTAGACTGTTGATGGAAGAGGGCGAAAAGGTGAACCTTTCTACGACTTCTTATTCAAAGAAGAAAAAGGATCACAATAAGGAAAAAGAAAAAGGAAAGATTCATGCGAATCAAGTCGTGAAGAAGGAGTCAAAGTGTTACTTCTGTAAAAAGAAGGGACACATTAAGAAGGACTGCATTAAGTTTAAAGCATGGCTTGAGAAGAAAGGTAATTTTCCAGCATTTGTTTGTTATGAATCTAATATGGTTAATATTAATCATGATACATGGTGGATTGATACTGGGACTACAATCCATGTTTCGAATACCTTGCAGGGTATGACAAACCTAAGGAAACCAGTGGACAGTGAAAGACTTATCTATTCAGGCAACAAGATAGCTTCACGTGTGGAATCCGTTGGGACATGCAGTTTGGTTTTAAGTAGTGGTTTTACTTTATGTTTAGAAAAGACATTCTATGTTCCTAATTTTGCAAGGAATTTGATTTCTGTATCAAGACTTGTACCTTTTGGATTTTCCTTTAATTTTTCAGAATCTGGTTTTAGTATTATCAAAAATTCTGAAGTTATTGGCTATGGTACATTGTCTGATAATTTATTTCATCTTGACTTGCAAAATGATATCACTCATAATTCTATGCATGTTAATGTTGGTTTAAAAAGATGTATTATGAATGAGGATTCTTCTATGTTGTGGCATCGGAGATTAGGACACATCTCCATTGACAGAATTAAGAGGTTAGTAAAGGAAGGGGTACTTGGTACTCTAGACTTTACTGATTTCGACACTTGTGTTAGTTGCATTAAAGGAAAGCAAACTAATAAACACAAAGTTGGTGCCAAGAGGAGTTCTGACTTATTAGAAATCATACATACGGACATTTGTTGCCCGGACATGAATGCTGATGATCCAAAATACTTTATCACCTTCATAGATGATTATTCGCGATATATGTATCTCTACTTACTTCGTTCCAAAGACGAAGCTTTAAGTGCCTTTAAATTGTTTAAGGCTGAAGTAGAGAATCAATGTGGTAAGCACATTAAGATCGTGAGATCAGATCGAGGTGGAGAGTATTATGGTAGATACACTGAAAACGGACAAGCGCCTGGTCCATTTGCTAAATTTCTTCAAGAGCATGGGATTGTTCCCCAATACACTATGCCTGGTTCTCCAGACCAGAATGGTGTAGCTGAAAGAAGAAACCGGACATTAATTGATATGGTGCGTAGCATGAGAAGTAATGTTAAACTTCCATCATTTTTGTGGATTGATGCTCTAAAGACGGCAGCATATATATTAAACCGGGTTCCATCCAAGGCTGTCTCTAAGACGCCCTTTGAGCTATTCAAAGGTTGGAAACCGAGTTTGCGACATATACGCATTTGGGGATGTCCGTCTGAAGTGAGAATCTACAATCCACAAGAGAAGAAACTTGACCCCAGGACTATTAGTGGGTATTTCATTAGATATGCCGAGAAGTCAAAGGGTTATAGATTCTATTGTCCGTCCCATAATACCAGGATTGTGGAATCAAGAAATGCTAAATTTCTTGAGAATGATTTGATCAGTGGAAGTGATCAATTTCAGAATATTATTCCTGAAAAAGATCACTATGAGGTTCCACCCTCTGATTCAAGTGATAAATTGATTGTCATTCACACTCCTCAAGTTAAGCCGAGTGTTAGACAACCAAATATAGAAATTCCACAAATTATTGATCAAAATCCGATAGATCATGTTGTAAATGAAGATTTGGTTCATAATGAGAATGAACAAGATTTGGTTCATAATGAGAATGAACAAGTCCCATTAAGAAGATCTACTCGAGAAAGGCGATCAGCTGTTCCTGATGATTATGAAGTGTATCTACAAGAATTGGATTATAATATTGGAGTCGATAATGATCCTTTGTCATTTTCACAAGCCATAAGTTCTACAGATTCAAACTTATGGATGGATGCTATGAAAGAAGAGATGAATTCAATGACTTCTAATCGAGTTTGGAATCTTGTCGAGTTGCCTGATGGTGTAAAAATCATTGGATGCAAGTGGGTTTTTAAGACAAAAAGAGACTCACTAGGCAACATTGAAAGATATAAAGCGAGACTCATTGCTAAAGGGTTCACTCAAAGAGAAGGAATCGACTACACGGAGACCTTTTCTCCTGTATCAAAGAAAGATTCTCTTCGTGTAATTATGGCATTAGTAGCTCATTTTGATTTCGAGCTACATCAAATGGATGTGAAAACGGCATTCCTTAATGGTGATTTAGAGGAAGTGGTTTATATGAAACAACCTGAAGGATTCTCCTCTAAGGATGGTGAGCATTTGGTTTGTAAGCTAAATAAATCCATATATGGGTTAAAACAAGCCTCCCGCCAGTGGTATAAAAAATTTCATGAAATAATTACTTCATTTGGTTTCGAAGAAAATATCATGGATCAATGTATATATCTTAAGGTCAATGGGAGTAAAATTTGTTTTCTTGTGTTATATGTGGATGATATTTTACTTGCAACCAATAATAAAGGGTTGCTACATGAGGTAAAACAATTCCTTTCAAGAAACTTTGATATGAAAGATATGGGAGATGCATCTTATGTCATTGGCATTAAGATCCATAGGGATAGATCTCGAGGCATTTTGGGATTGTCTCAAGAAGCCTATATCAACAAAGTACTTGAAAGATTTAGAATGAAAGATTGTTCACCAACTGCAGCACCCATCGTGAAAGGAGACCGGTTCAGTTTGGACCAGTGTCCTAGGAATGACTTTGAAAGAGAACAGATGAAAAATATTCCATATGCTTCAGCTGTTGGTAGCATAATGTATGCCCAGGTCTGTACCAGACCTGATATTGCATATGCAGTTGGGGTATTAGGAAGATATCAGAGTAATCCAGGGATCGATCACTGGAAGGCTGCAAAGAAAGTGATGAGGTACCTTAAGGGTACTAAAGATTACATGCTTATGTATAGAAGAACCGATAATCTGGAAGTGGTAGGCTATTCAGACTCTGACTACGGTGGCTGCAGTGATTCACTTAAATCCACATCAGGATATGTGTTCATGCTAGCTGATGGTGCCGTATCGTGGAGAAGTGCAAAGCAAACTTTGACGGCTAGTTCCACTATGGTCGCAGAGTTCATTTCTTGCTTTGAGGCTACCTCGCATGGTGTTTGGTTGAAAAGTTTCATATCTGGACTTAGAGTTGTTGACTCTATTGATCGGCCGATAAGAATGTATTGTGACAATTCAGCTGCAGTCTTCATGGCTAAGAATAATAGGAGTGGAAGTCAAAATAAACACATTGACATAAAGTATCTAGTCGTAAAGGAACGTGTTCAAGAAAGAAAAGTGATCATCGAGCACATTAGCACTGATTTAATGATTGCTGATCCCTTGACTAAAGGCATGCCAATTAAGACTTTTAGGGATCATGTAGTGAAAATGGGACTTGCACCCATTATGTAGTACATTCATTATGTTGTTATTGAACTTTATTATGTTAGATATTTTCTCCTTTTGGATTTATGCGCATATTTATGTTATTATGTTGAGAAATATCATTTGTTTGAACCTAGAGTAAACATGAGGTTTACTCATTAAGTTAAGTGTGCGTGTGGTTGTTGAGAATTTGATATATTGTGATACATGGAAGATTAATTCTCGTATTAAGAGATTTCGTCGCTATGATTCGTATATCATATCTCATTTCAAATGGGCCAAGTGGGAGAATGTCGCATTTATGGCCCATTTGTTTTTGGCCGTAACCCATTCTATGGTAATAGCCCATTTATTCCCTTAACCACCCACTAACCTGTTTCACGTGATAACCGCTCGATGATGGTAAAAAGCGGTATATGCAAAACGTGAGAAAAATTCTGATTTAACGGTTCACTAAACCTACTCTCAAAGAACGAAAAACACCATCTAAATCGAGAAGAAGGGTTTGGAAACAAAAATCAGAGATAAAGGATAGAAATTGGAGGAAGAAAAGCACACATACCCATCCGATTTCGCTTAGCAATGGCTGGAGGTACTCTTTGATCCCTTATTTGCTTCCGCTTAATGATTCATGTAGAAATCAGTTTGCTATCAGAAATAACTCCTATAATTCACACGGCCCATGATTTCGACCTGGTCAGAAAATCAAAATAAAAAAGTAGTGTAGAACAAGAAAATTTACAAGAGATGCAATGAACTTGCTGAAAAGAGAATACAAGAATTATGTAGATCGATTGCAGTCAATAGTTTCTAGCCCTCTTGCAGGAATTATATGTAGAGAAGCTCCGAAGCATTGGAAAAATGTAAGCATAACTCTCGGAATTTATATTTTAGTGAATATGAATTCAATATCAAATAAGCATATATTAAAATGACCTGATATAGGGTAAAAGCCTCACCAAGATGAAGTGTTTACATTATATAATAGAAGATAGAAGCGTAAAAGATAAACAGATAGATAGACAAAATTTATGTAACAGGACTTACCAATCACTCAAGAACTTTCCACAAGAGATTGGTTCGAAGACACATCTGATTACTGAAGAAACCATGTAGAGCATTTGCCTCTTATCTCAGTTGTAAGGCTTACGTTTACGGGACATCAAACAAATATGATTCCAAAAACAAATTTTGTAGCACACACTCTATACTCCTTAAAGGATTCAAAAAAAAGCATTGTTAACATAGATGTGACGACGTAGGAAAGGTGTTAGACAAAGTTGTCATGTATACATCAGCAATACCGAGTAGTGCAAAATTGGACCAAGCGTTGGACTCAGTAGGTTTAGTTGAATTGAGCAAATGAGCAAAAATAGACTCTGGATGTTGCTGCAGTACAGAGCAGCGTGCATAGAAATGCTGACTGCATAGGTGATAAGAAACTTGTATAGGGGCTAGATTGTACCTCTGATTGAAGGTGCTAATGCAAACTAAATTGAAATGAAAGGCTTAAGTTTAATTGGCTGTCACGAGGTAAGGAAGTAAGCGATGAACTTACAAATAGGTGAAGACAGGTTATTTGAATGGTATTAGCAACACATTTAATAATCAAACTGAAATCCTGAAAGGGGAAAAGTGGGGTATAGATATATCTATATAGCTATGATTTTGAACTAAATAACCTAAAACTAGTCAGTATATAACAGCGAAAATTATGCTTTCTTATCATGCATGTGGTTGTAGTACTTATTAATAGTGACTAGTCATACCATCTAGTTATTAACAATATGATTAGCTACAAATAAGGTCCACTTTAGAATGGCTACAGGTATTGCATGCCACTATCTAAGCATCTATGTAGTCCTCATTCTTAAGTTCGTTTCTTGCACTAATCATTCATGTAATGCATATATAAAATGAAGCGGTAATGTAATGCTTATTAATGTCTGGATTTATCAAACAAAAATTCCTTATAACTTATTAATAAAAGAGACTTCAAACCTTACATGAGCTACTGAACCTTAATTTCCAATCCTTGCTTGTGACCACCAACAAGTTCAACAGTCAAAATACCTTCACTAAAAATTTAAGCTATGCTATATCCTGCAAAAGAAAAACAAAATTAATAGAAGAAGAGTACTTCCAAATCATAAATAATAGAATCAACCATGTTTAATTAATTGTCTTAATAATTCATAAATTGCAATAACTGATGGCATAACCCAAACAAAAATATAATTCAACGAGACAAATTAAGAACATGAATTTATTTGGTTGAGAGATAAATGGGATAAAACATAAATTGTTGAATATTTATGGCACCACCTCAACCTGACCAGCTGCCCCATTAGCAAGAGATTGAGATGTTTTCTCTTTCCATGTAATAGATTGAGATGGTTTTTGCAAAAAAAAATTCTCCAGCATTAGTAAAAGTTCTATACATAGCTCAGTAATATTTTATGTAAATAATTCACGATTGATAATATATATGTATATATATAATATACCTCTGTCATTGTGTTTTCCCAACATGATAGCAACGAAGATTATTATAAAATAAACTTCACAGGTTGTTTTCCCAACCCAAATGGTTGTGCTTGCATGAAGTTTTGAAATAAAATGACTTAAAATAAATGCTCACAAAACTAACAGTTCATTTTTCTGTTTGTGTTGCACTAAGGGAAAAAACCAGTAGCCCGTGAATACAAAAAAAGATGTACTTTTTCTGGGCCAACATTGAAACTGCTATGTGCCCTTTAGATACACCAAAATTTGGTACAACTAAACTCATGACCCAACCTACTTGCATGTTCTTTTAAAACCTGCTCTTAATTGATATATGGTGCGCAAATGAAATTTGTCTTCTTATATTACCTAGTATGCAAATCGATTATCTTGTACACTCTCTATTCGAATGCAGATGATGGACTATGGGTACTTGGCGGCGTGCACTCGAAAACCCTTGGCTACTTTCAGGTATTTAACAAATCCTCTTCAGAAATTACGATTGGATCCTTTGGAGCAATTTTAGAAGGTGGGCATATAGGAGTTGTGAGAACAATTTTACCTTTTTCAAACATACATGGTAAAGGAATTTTCTATTGGGGTGGTGGTGAAGATGGTACACTTTGCTGTTGGATGTCAGATGAATTAGAAACATATCACTTGAATTGATTATGGATTGTTAGTTCACTGGTTGCACTCCAACAAGCTGCCTGAAGGCATCATTCTTACTAATCGCTTTTTGTATGTTTACCATTACGGCTGAGTTAATTTTGGAGACTGAATGGGTTGTCATATGCGTTCGCTTCGATTGGTTTATTTTTTCCATACACTATAGTACTTTTTTCCTAAACAGTAGAAACCGCAACCATAATGATTGTTTTGGAATAAAGAGGGCAGCATGAATTCATAAATTTCAGTGTTATTTCACGCCATGGTTAGTGAATGTCCTACTTATATTCTTTTTTGAATTTTATGTTTTTTGTACTTTAATGAATCTCGCTACTTACATTTTACACACATCTACTCAATATTATGTTAAATATTTGCATTAAGTGTCATAGTTTATCATGAAATTGATAATATGTTATAAAAGGATGTTGAGTCATGATTTTTTCCCTTCATATAACTGCTTTGTTGATTATTGCCAATTTTTAAAATTAACGTCTTAGCAAATTATTTCAATACTTGAAATATGTTTTAAACCCAAATTGAAACCTTTAGTATCCCTTGCTATAAATCTTTCCTAATTTTACATTTTTATTTATGCTATTTCCATTTTAATTTGTAGGTCAGCCTTTCAGTATCTATGCATACCTTTTAACAAAAAAGTAAACGAAGTAAATATACCTCGGTTCAAGATTTTTCCAGCATGTCGAAATCTCGACTATCTTGGTTTGGTTATACCATTGGCCAAAACGAAAGTCAAGCAAAAACTTGGTTGTAGACGGAATATGAGGTAGTTGTAAGAATGAAGACCTTCGTGCAAGAACGGGAGATGTGACCGTGAAATATAAGTTGATTCAAACCAAAAAAAGAAACCTTTCTTTCACCTGTTTTAATTTATGTAATTTTCTTATCTTCTAGGGTAAACCGTTTGAGAACAAATAAGAGATGAAGAGAATTGAACAACAAATAAATTGCATTTTGTATAGTTCAAAAAACATTTTTTAAGTGAATAACAAATATTTAAAGAACTTTAAAGAAAATTTCCATATGATATTATACTATTAATAAAGGTAAAAAAAACGTAAGATCTTATAATTTAATATTGTATTAACTTAATTTTGAAAAGGATGATTACATAAACAATTGTTTTACCCATTCTACTATGTATGAATCTACAATTAAACCACAAACACATATAAATCTTTACTCAACTTTAATAAACCATATATCGCGGAGCCCAAGCCGTAGCAGAAGCTATTCTAGGAACTGGAGTCGTAGCCACAGTCGAAGCTATTCTCCAAGGCCGAGGGGATCAAGGCGTGCTTTATCTATATCATTATCGAGACAAAGGCTATACACAGCGAACCGAGGATTGCATGCTAATAAGCCTTTGTGAGATGACACTCGTTCAAGAGGAGTAGGAAAATGAAGGATGGATTATCACAAGTTTAGGGGACAAATCTACCAGCTATTGTTTCAAAGCAGAGGATAATCTGGATATGGTTTGTTGTGGAGCATTCGAAAAAATTCTCTGATGGAGTGCAACATAATAATCTTATAGCGCTCAAGGTCCATATAGCGCTTCAGGTCCAGATCCATCTCTCTGTCTAGATCAAGGTTGTCAGACTCGAGTTCTCACCAAAGAACGCTCAGGTATACAAAGATCGTAAATCGTGGGATCGTAACACAAAGCGTAAGTTCCCACAAAATGAAAATTAAAAATTAAATTCAACAAAATAGCCATAGCATAATATTTTCATTAATCATTAGTTCATAACGAAACATAACATAAACCTTAAATTTCAAGTTCCAACAAAATAACCTTAACACAAGTCTTAGTCTTCCAACAAAATATTGCAATCTTCCATGAGATCTTCAGGTTCAACTCCATCAATTTCAGCGTCAAAGTTAGGATTACTATCGATTATGTTTCACGAGGAAATATTGGGCTGAAGCGACGGTTAATTGCGTCGATTAGGGTTCTCGAGGTATCACCTCGGTTGGATCGAGAGTTGAGATACGTGAATGGAGAATTGGGAAATCTCGAAGCAGATATAACGCGGAAAATACACGATTTTAATCGTCGCTTTGAATGATTCTACCCAATTCCGAGTTTTCCTCCGTCGATTCTTGTCGAGCCTGAAGAAACGAGTGAACTCGAACGCTTTTAAGAGTAAGCACGCGATTTTGACAATAATGGTCTAGATCTCCATCGGTTTCTCCACGTCAAAGAAGCTATAGTCCTCTTCCAAAAAAAGAGGAGCCATTCTCTGTCTTATTCAGATCGATCCAGTTATAGGCATTAGAGAAGTTGTCAATGAGGGGATATATTATTGCTACATCATGTAAGGTTATATTATTGTTATAGCATATGTTTGAACCTTTGGGTTTGGTTAAATAATATTCGGAAGGAAACAGTGTGTTATATTAAAAAAAATTGTATTAAAATTAAATCCTGAAATACTATCCAGCGCGAGTACAAATACATTCCTACCACTATTTGCTAAGTTTTCAACTAAGAATTTTCATTTTTTTTCATATGTTATCCATTAATCCATAAAAGAGCATGTACAAGATATCAAACAATGATATGTTTAGTACCTACTGTGTTGTGCTGCCTACATTCCATACCTGGTGTAACATCCCATATTTTCTGTATATTTAATGTTCAATTTTAAATAAATAAAATAGAATAATATTAGATAAAAATCAAATTTAGTTGATTATAATGATGATGATTATTTGAATAGAGTGTAAATAGATTTTAAATGTAGTTTATACTTAGAATGGGTGAAATTTGGAAATTCATATTTTATTTATTTAAATGGATTGAGTTATTTAGTTAAAATGGAAATTCAAATTTAATTGGTAACTGGAGAACTCTAAGTTGAGGAATAATAACTAAAATTCAAATCAAAGACAAAATTTGTGAAATCATATTATGAAAATTTATTTAAGTTGAAAATTTGATTTAAACAGAATTTTATTAATATTCAAATTGAATTAAAAACAGTTAAATGAATATTGAATATTTTATTAATTAACGAACTGTGGAATTTAACTGTTTTGGCGACTGTCTCGGAAGTCGACGAAACTGGAGCCTTCAGAACCGGAACGGTGAATTATTATAGGATTTCAATTTGCGTTACAATCCGACTTACCGTTTGATCGTACGGGAGAAAATGTGAATGAGAGCATTGTAAATGGATAATTGGGTATTTCTCATGTTTGGGCCTCATAATTATAAATAAAAATCCCTTCCTTCACTCATCAGCTCATTGCTATGATACGTACACTTTCCTCCATCTACTTTTCTTCTTAATGGCTGAAATTAAAGGTCAAACCCTAGATCAAAAATAAAATACAACCTCAAAAAAATTAAATCTCTTCAAACCCTATCAAATTATATATCAAATCAAAGCTCTCGATGAGTAGAACCTAGATCTAGAATTTATTATGACATGCTGTGCTTCGTCTAGCCAGAAATCGAGGTCAAAGGAAGAAGTTTTCGAAACCCATAAGCAAAAACTAGGGTTTTTTTATTTAGGCTATAATTTTAGAAATTAACTTATGGGTATTGAAGTGGTCGATGTTAGGAGTTGATTGAAGGTAGTCGGAGGTTCTATAGCAAAGTAGATCGATGGGAATTTGCGATGTAGGGTTTTAAAACCCGGTTTGGGGCAGCCACCGTGGTAGAGGTGGAGGCCACCGGAGTGGGGGTCAAGGGTATGGATGGGTGCAGATTTCGAGGAGCTCCCGATAGGAGGTGGTGATTCGGCGTTCGGTGGCCGGAGCGTCGAGTATTCGGTTGTCAAAGTACAATGTGATGGGTTGTTTTGGTTCGGCGGGTTACTGTCACGAGAGGAAGAGCGGGAGTGTAGAAGAGGTGGTGACGTGTCGGAGGATAATTGGTGAGAATTATTATTTTATAACTTTTATATATTTAATATTTCAAACTATAAAACACTGAGAACTCTCTCGTACTGACTCGGATTTGGACGCGGTTTGTTGCGTTGGGATCATGGCGGAATTGCGGACGTTTTAGCACTAACCTGGCTGCATTTGGAGACTGTCAAATTTTGGGCTTCTTTTGGACGTTTGATCCACTAAGGACCCAAAGGTGAGTGATTTTTCCACTCACGATGAACTGAATTTCTCCCATATTTAGTAAATTAAATTATGAAATAAGTTTGGTTGCATGGTTGTGTTGGATTGTTGATGTGTTGTTTAAATTTGACATGCAAGTGTGTTAACATGCAAATTTAGGCCAATGATTAGTTATTTAATTTAATTTAAATTTCTAGTTTGAAATTTGAACCCTGCTAAATCCTGAAACAGTTTAATGCTGATCAGTTGAATGAAATGGTTGTGATGGATGTTGGTTGGAATTTATTACTGAATTATAGTGACATTTTTAATGCTCCTTATTTCAGTATATTGTAATGTATGAGGATTGTGATGATAAATCCCATTTACCCTTGATGTTACGGGCATCTAATAAACCTGGGATTTATCGATGAAATAAATTACGAACGCATAGTGAAATGATAAATCTCTGTGACCCTGATCTGGATTGAAATGATAGATCCATCCCTGAATATCGAGAAATTAAATTTAAAACCACTTGGACATAGGATAGCAAATTATATATGGACACCGGTTGGTTAAATGATTTTAAATTATTTGAATTCTATTGGGTGGAAATTTCATTTAAAGGAAATGTATCAATTTTCGATAAATTTTTATTTTTCCTTTAAGATATGAATTCTCGATGTTATTTGGAATGGTTAATAAATTTCCCAAACTAATTTGAAAGTTGATTTGGATTTAAATATGATTTGGGGTTTATTCCAATAATTGGTGGACTCAAATTTCATAAATTATTTTTGAATTTAAATTTTGGAATAAAAGTAATCGAGGATATTTGGAGTTGTTTTAAACTAAATACAAATATGATTTGAATCCTCGAAATGGAAAATGGGTTGAATGGGTTGGAATAAGATATTGAAATGGTGTAACTCCATTTGAGACTGGAATTTAGATTCAAATGTTGAAATTTGGAAGGAGAAAACAATTTAAGGTTTAAAATTCTTTTTTATTTTGTTCTATTTTAATTTTACTTTATTCAATTTTATTTTATTTATAAAATATATATCTACTTTGTTATAAGTGATGTTTTCATACATATATTTTTATTCAAAAATTTTATTTAGTAAGCTTGTTTTGTGTAGATATATATAGTGATTTAAATTACCTTAGTACACTCTAATGATTCTATATAAATAAATTTTATACAAGGTTTTATTTATAAGTATTTATTTTCAAAATTTTATTTTTTTGAATTGTAATTCTTCTTCCGAATGGAAAGTGTTTGGATTTAAACCGTTGGGTCAAATGGAGTTGAGATAAGTTATATTCTATTTGAATATGAATTGATTTTAAACCGATTTTGATATGGAAAGGTAGATTTTATTCTACTTGAATATAAATGGGATTTCCAAAGATTGAAATGAATAGATATGGAAAATATATATTCTATTTGAATATGAAGGGATTTCAAATGTAAATCGATTTGAAATAACTGAATCATTTAAGATGGAGTATATTCTATGTGAATATAGATCGATTTGAAATATTATACGAGTATAATATAACGACATGGAAATATATTCTAGTTTGGAATATAATCGGTTTGATTGGGATATTTTTGATATGAAATTGTATTCTATTTTAAATATAAAAATGGGTTTGAAACAAAATATGATATTTTGATATGAAAGCGAACCTTTGTGAAATGTAAAAGAACCGACCGATGTGGAAAATGTAAACGTTGGTTGTTAAGGAGACCAGAGTCGACATAAGGCATACTCTCTGTCAGTGTCGATACCACTTGAACAAATGTGAATGTTAGGACGTATCCAGAATGGACGATGATGACTTGGAGGCGATTATTTAATCGAAGAAGATGAACGATAACGAAATAGCCCTGACCTTCGGGTCAAAATTGAAATGACTAAAACAGGAGCTATAATGTGACTAATTGAGGTAGCACCTTTGATAGGACGCACTTCTTCGATATTATTTGTAATGGCGTGATTTTCCATGCCTGGGAAACCGTGTCATTATTGAAAGAATTTAGAAGATGAGATAGAAAAGGTAGAACTTTTAGAATAGAAGAGTAAGAAGTTATCAGAATCTCACAGCGGAATTTCACAAAATACTTATATATTACATCACAAAGCTTGATACATCAGAGTACATAACATATTACATCATCATGGTTCATACAATACCATATTACAATACCATTGGTAATTAAACTGAAAATTAAAACACATATACTACTGGGTCTTGAACTGGTTCAGCATCATGTTCCACTTGCTTTGCCTGAACCTACTTGTCTACTCATAATAAATATTATGAGTACCCAAGAGTTTAAGAAACAAAAATAAACTCTGGGTCAGTCGAGGGACTAATGTGAGGAAACATAGTTAAACGGTATAAACAGGAAAATAAGTGTCAAGGTGTTTATATTGATCCATGTTTTACTTTTGAAAATCATTAGATCCATCCATGTCTAATATCTGGAAATGATCTAATCTCTTTTATATCAAACATTTGATATTATAATAGTTCGTAACAGATAATTAAAAATCTAGTGAAATGCTTGCATCTCACGTTCACATATATAGTATACCACCATAAAAGTCGCAGAGCGCATATTGGAGTTTTGGATTCCAACATACAGGGTATGGGAGCACCCACCGATCAGTGTACTCTAGAGAGGATACACTGGGGTTCAACAAGAACGTCTTGTAACCCGACCACACATGACCGTCCACTTATTTAGCTTGAGTGTAACGAATATATTATCACTCCTACGGTTGAGCTCGATTTACCGTTTCCGAATGCAACAGCAGCAAAATAGATTTAAAAAGTTAAATAAGGAAGTCCTCTAGATTGTGATAATATACCCTGCTTGGGTATGACCCAACTAGCCATGTTGCCTAGCCCAACTTCTGTTACTTCCGGGTTGTGAAGGTTTGAGGTCACGTTCACTTCTGACAGATTATTTCTTTACATTCTTTGAATGCCACATAGTCCTATCCGTCAGAATTACTCATTCGATTACCCAAATATATTACGGGTAATAAAGCTAAGAGAAACGAATTCCTCCGCTACCAACGTACTATACTTACGTAAAACCGATGTGTAAAATCTAACTGACATATGCTGTCAGACACTCGTCCATTCGGGTATGTTCTGGGTTTGAACAGACCAAAAATATCATTTAAAATAACGCTTGCATCTTGTTGACTTCAGCATCTCGATATGCGTCGTATACTTCGAATCGAAGTGGAATCGTTGATTCCGGACTCTTCGAACGATGTACAAAATCTTTTTACAGTCGATAAATGTTCATCGATCAAATCAGAAGTATAACTTCGTTCCAAATAAATTATTATTTTTAAATCAGCGTTTTATTATCTGGTCTACACTAGTACAGTCAATCCATCCCTTAAATAAATCCGTTAAGGTATATATATGATTTCATAGTGGTTTGTTCATCATTTACAATTTCCCGTGCTTCGCACAAAGTATGATCTTTTCTTTTGTCAATTTGCTTTTGGAAATGTTTTTTCGAACTTTTCCCTTTTTATTCTTTTTCTTTATGATTATTTAATTTGAATTTAAATCATTTATTCTTGTATATTTTCCGTTTAAATCTTGCATCGAACTTCTACCGAATCTTGTCGGACAAATCAGATGGCACTTCATCATCTTCCCCGCCCAGTATCAGTGCACGGCATGCACGTGCACGCCTCCCCACGCCACCGTGCCACCACCGAACCATCACCCACAAACTCCACTTCCTCCACTGACCCCAACCGACGCCTTGCCACCACCGTACGTCGCCTCCTCCTCGATTTCGCCACTCCACCAAACTACCAGTAAACTGCTTCGAAAAGCAGTCCACCAAAACCGAGCTCGACCCATCGCCTCAGACCACCGGAGCACCTCGCACCGCCGCCGTCAGCTTCGCCATGTCCCAACGCTGCTCCACGCCCAGCCTCGGTCAACTCGCACCACCGTGGGACCCGTACGTCGCCTCCAAACCGTTGAACCCATTTACACCCAAAAACCCTAAATCCAATCCGTTTACAGAACCTATGCATTAGAAAAATCAGATTACATTTTTCCTTGATGCCCCAGTTCCCAACGCTCCTTCCCTCGCAACCGCTCGGTCTCCACTGTCGCCGATGATCGGAATTTGATCAAAACCCAATTTCCGTTCATGTTCAAAATTCTCGCAATGTACCAGCTTAAAAATCGTTATATTCATTTTAAAAATCATCATTTTCATCCGTGATTCTATTCATATTATCAAAACGGGTTTTCATTACACTTGAATTTCGACTTTGATTTTTCTTTTACAGAGAACATTACTGTGTTCTTTTATTTCTGAACAAAACTTTTGCAAATGTATTTTCTTTGATCTTACATGTATAAATATGATATGTTTGCACTAGAATCACATATTTTTAACAATCAAACTGCGGATCATCCTGAATTATCTTTCAATGAACAAGTTCTGTATTTAACAGAACATATGCAGGAGGTAAATACTGGTAATTATCAAATCATACATACACACATACTATGATGAACGCTACATGATGGATCAATCTATAGGAAGGGAATCAAGTGGTTCTACATCTTATTTTCTAGTTGACAGTAACAAACAGGGATCAAAGAAAACATGGCAGTTTTTACTTAACAAAGAAAAACTGTTTTACTGTATTTTTTAAGAACAAGAAAACTTAGGATTAGTTTCACTCACCGAATGCTTTCCAAGATCCCAGAAAAATGCTTCAAATTAGAGAGGAAAGTTCAGATTTGTTTGTGTGGAAAATGTGAAGGATTTGAGTGGTATTTATAGGCAAACTCATGCATAAAAATATGAATTTCTGCACATGTTTTCTTATAGTAAACTCTCTTAGCCTCACCCCTCATATTTTAGAACCTACGGCCTTAAATTGAGGAGCACATGCATTGAACGTTTTGTTTTATTAAGGTCCCTAGCCAATGAGGGTGTCCTAGGTGATGGCTTCTAGAAGAATGGACCTTACCTTCATTAAATGCAAGGATCATTCCTTTGGATTTTAAATCCTTAAACAAATGTTTTTATTTGTTTCTTCTTGCTGAGATATTTCCTTCTAGCTTAAGATATGCACATGCTAATTCCATTTCAGGATTTTAGGGAATGGTTTTACAAATCCTAGGTTACTATTCAAGTAACTTGCATTAAATGTTTTTGTCTTTCTAGGAATTTGGTTTTTGTCTTTTGCCTTGATATTTTTGATGATCAAAGAACAATATCTTTATACGTCATATACTTCATGTTGTAGCCGATTTGTTTTTTATATTTCAAATCCTTAAGATAAATCAAGTATATACAATACATATGCTTATGCATATATATGTATCAAAAACCCTTTTTGTTTTGTTTTTGTTTTTAAATGGCAAATCTCATTTTAATCCCTCATTAAAATGATTTAAAAATAGTCAGAAAAGTCGGGACATTACAGTCCACCCCCCTTATAAGGATTTCGTCCCCGAAATTAAAAGTAAGAAAGATAGAATGATTTTTCTAAAGATGATATTCCATATCATACTCACTTAGTACACTCTAATTATACATTAGACTCAAACTCGTACTAGGCATACACACATACTATCATACTAGTGCTACACTTAACTGATTCAAGTTGTAGACTATCATATCATATACGTAGATATATATATATATATATATATATATAGTCCAACTCATTTCTCCATCCTACTCCTCTGACACTGTATAGGTGCCTTTCACGATGCCTTTTCCTTTTATGTCCCCAGAAGGTGACGGCTCATTCATGATAGCGTAAACATTAGGCTGTGGTGCCTTCTTCATCAGTGGGCAGTTCCTGACCATGTGTCCAGGCTGATGACAGTTGAAACAGAGGTTCTTCGGTACCATCTCATTCCTCTGATTCTGATTCTGCTGTTGTTGTTGTTGAGGTTTCTGTTGCTGCTGGGGTTGTTCTGGCTCCTTATCCTTTGACTCCTTACAGAATCTAGCTATATGTCCCTTCTGCTTGCAGTTGTGACACAAAACATTCTTGAAACAATTTTCATACTTCTCCTCCCCTGTATTTCCCTTTTCCTTGTTCTCCCAATTTGTATTAAATTTCCTCTTCCGGGAGTTCTCACCACTAATTTCTCCAGTCTGACCCTTTGCTGCTGTGGGTTTCTTAGCATCCAAGGCTTTATACCTGAGTGCTAAATCCACTAATTCAATAAATGGGTCTTTCAGATGTCCCATCATACGGCCTTGCAGACTATCCTTCAATCCAGCTATGAACATCTCATTCTTTTTCAGCGAGGTATTTACCAACTCTGGTCCAAAGCTTGACAGTGCATTGAACTTGTTTTCATACTCAGTGACAGTCATGTTTTCTTGTTTCAAATCAATGAAGTCTCGGTACATCCTGGTTTTCCCAGTTGCAGGCAGATACTGAGCTTCAAAAGCTTCCTTGAACATAGCCCAAGTAAAATTCTCCTCTGGAGTATTTGCAGTCTGGGCATCCCACCAGATAGCTGCAGCTCCTTCCAGATTCCATGAAGCTAACAGACGTTTGTACTCGTCATCCAGTTTCAGTCCCTTGAAAATCTTTTCACAAGATCTAATACATGCTTGGACGTCGACCAGTGATTCCGTTCCCTTAAAAGTTTTTCCTCCCAGATTAGTGTAGTTCTTACAAATCATAGCGAAGTTTGGCTGCGTTGGAGCTTAGACTACTTCAGTTGTTTCCCTTGGGTCTGATTAACAGTGTGCCCATTTGTCATAGTCGCCCGACTTGCTCCTCGGCCTCGCCTTGCTTGAGAATTCATTGTCAACTTTTGAGTAAATGACTCGAGAGTTAATACTCATTCAGAAACCAGTCTTTAGGGGTAACTTAACCAAATAACTAGGGTTGATAACTAAGGTTAATAACTAGGGTTGAGAACTAAGGACGACCCATACTAAAATAGTTTTTAGTAAAAATACACTCTCTCGATGCTCACTCTAAGCCTAGGTGTTCAGAAAACCTAAGCTCTGATACCAACTGTAACGGCGCGATTTTTCATGCCTGGGAAACCGTGTCATTATTGAAAGAATTTAGAAGATGAGATAGAAAAGGTAGAACTTTTAGAATAGAAGAGTAATAAGTTATCAGAATCTCACAGCGGAATTTCACAAAATACTTATATATTACATCACAAAGCCTGATACATCAGAGTACATAACATATTACATCATCATGGTTCATACAATACCATATTACAATACCATTGGTAATTAAACTGAAAATTAAAACACATATACTACTGGGTCTTGAACTGGTTCAACATCATGTTCCACTTGCTTTGCCAGAACCTACTTGTCTACTCATAATAAATATTATGAGTACCCAAGAGTTTAAGAAACAAAAATAAACTCTGCGTCAGTTGGGGGACTGGTGTGAGGAAACATAGTTAAACAGTATAAACGGGAAAATAAGTTTCAAGGTGTTTATATTGATCCATGTTTTACTTTTGAAAATCATTAGATCCATCCATGTCTAATATCTGGAAATGATCTAATCTCTTTTATATCAAACATTTGATATTATAATAGTTCGTAACAGATAATTAAAAATCTAGTGAAACGCTTGCATCTCACGTTCACATATATAGTATACCACCATAAAAGTCGCAGAGCGCGTATTGGAGTTTTGGATTCCAACATACAGGGTATGGGAGCACCCACCGATCAGTGTACTCTAGAGAGGATACACTGGGGTTCAACAAGAACGTCTTGTAACCCGGCCACACATGACCGTCCACTCATTTAGCTTGAGTGTAACGAATATATTATCACTCCTACGGTTGAGCTCGATTTACCGTTTCCGAATGCAACAGCAGCAAAATAGATTTAAGAAGTTAAATAAGGAAGTCCTCTAGATGGTGATAATATACCCTGCTTGGGTATGACCCAACTAGCCATGTTGCCTAGCCCAACTTCTGTTACTTCCTGGTTGTGAAGGTTTGAGGTCACGTTCACTTCTGACAGATTATTTCTTTACATTCTTTGAATGCCACATCGTCCTATCCGTCAGAATTACTCATTCGATTACCCAAATATATTACGGGTAATAAAGCTAAGAGAAACGAATTCCTCCGCTACCAACGTACTATACTTATGTAAAACCGATGTGTAAAATCTAACTGACATACGCTGTTAGACACTCGTCCATTCGGGTATGTTCTGGGTTTGAACAGACCAAAAATATCATTTAAAATAACGCTTGCATCTTGTTGACTTCAGCATCTCGATATGCGTCGTATACTTCGAATCGAAGTGGAATCGTTGATTCCGGACTCTTCGAACGATGTACGAAATCTTTTTATAGTCGATAAATGTTCATCGATCAAATCAGAAGTATAACTTCGTTCCAGATAAATTATTATTTTTAAATCAGCGTTTGCTTATCTGGTCTACACTAGTACAGTCAATTCATCCCTTAAATAAATCCGTTAAGGTATATATATGATTTCATAGTGGTTTGTTCATCATTTACAATTTCCCATGCTTCGCACACAGTATGATCTTTTCTTTTGTCAATTTGCTTTTGGAAATGTTTTTCGAACTTTTCCCTTTTTATTCTTTTTCTTTATGATTATTTAATTTATAAATAATTTAAGTAATGAATTTAAATAATTTATTCTTGTATATTTTCCGTTTAAATCCTGCATCGAACTTCTACCGAGTCTTTTCGGCCAAATCAGATGGCACTTCATCATCTTCCCCGCCCAGTATCAGTGCACGGTGTGCACGTGCACGCCTCCCCACGCCACCGTGCCACCACCGAACCATCACCCACAAACTCCACTTCCTCCACTGACCCCAACCAACACCTTGCCACCACCGTACGTCGCCTCCTCCTCGATTTCGCCACTCCACCAAACTACCAGTAAATTGCTTCGAAAATCAGTCCACCAAAACCGAGCTCGACCCATCGCCTCAGGCCACCGGAGCACCTCGCACCGCCGCCATCAGCTTCGCCATGTCCCAACGCCGCTCCACGCCCGGCCTCGGCCAACTCGCACCACCGTGGGACCCGTACGTCGCCTCCAAACCGATGAACCTATTTACGCCCAAAAACCCAAAATCCAATCCGTTTACAGAACCTATGCATTAGAAAAATCAGATTACATTTTTCCCTGATGCCCCAGTTCCCAACGCTCCTTCCCTCGCAACCGCTCGGTCTCCACTGTCGCCGATGATCGGAATTTGATCAAAACCCAATTTCCGTTCATGTTCAAAATTCTCGCAATGTACCAGCTTAAAAATCGTTATATTCATTTTAAAAATCATCATTTTCATCCGTGATTCTATTCATATTATCAAAACGGGTTTTCATTACACTTGAATTTCGACTTTGATTTTTCTTTTACAGAGAACATTACTGTGTTCTTTTATTTTTGAACAAAACTTTTGCAAATGTATTTTCTTTGATCTTACATGTATAAATATGATATGTTTGCACTAGAATCACATACTTTTAACAATCAAACTGCGGATCATCCTGAATTATCTTTCAATGAACAAGCTCTGTATTTAACAGAACATATGCAGGAGGTAAATACTGGTAATTATCAAATCATACATACACACATACTATGATGAACGCTACATGATGGATCAATCTACAGGAAGGGAATCAAGTGGTTCTACATCTTATTTTCTAGTTGACAGTAACAAACAGTGATCAAAGAAAACATGGCAGTTTTTACTTAACAAAGAAAAACTGTTTTACTGTATTTTTAAAAAACAAGAAAATTTAGGATTAGTTTCACTCACCGAATGCTTTCCAAGATCCCAGAAAAATGCTTCAGATTAGAGAGGAAAGTTCAGAATTGTTTGTGTGGAAAATGTGAAGGATTTGAGTGGTATTTATAGGCAAACTCATGCATAAAAATATGAATTTCTGCACATGTTTTCCTACAGTAAACTCTCTTAGCCTCACCCCTCATATTTTAGAACCTACGGCCTTAAATTGAGGAGCGCATGCATTGAACATTTTGTTTTATTAAGGTCCCTAGCCAATGAGGGTGTCCTAGGTGATGGCTTCTAGAAGATTGGACCTTACCTTCATTAAATGCAAGGATCATTCCTTTGGATTTTAAAGCCTTAAACAAATGTTTTTATTTGTTTCTTCTTGCTGAGATATTTCCTTCTTGCTTAAGATATGCACATGCTAATTCCATTTTAGAATTTTAGGGAATGGTTTTACAAATCCTAGGTTACTATTCAAGTAACTTGCATTAAATGTTTTTGTCTTTCTAGGAATTTGGTTTTTGTCTTTTGCCTTGATATTTTTGATGATCAAAGAACAATATCTTTATATGTCATATACTTCATGTTGTAGCCGATTTGTTTTTTTTATTTCAAATCCTTAAGATAAATCAAGTATATACAATACATATGCTTATGCATATATATGTATCAAAAACCCTTTTTGATTTGTTTTTGTTTTTAAATGGCAAATTTCATTTTAATCCCTTATTAAAATGATTTAAAAATAGTCAGAAAAGTCAGGACATTACACTATTTCTATGACTATGATGATAATGATGATTTGGGCCTATTTATTACTTTGGGAGTGTGTTCCGAGGTGGGCGGTAGTGGCTGCTATGCGTTACCACTTGTCCGGGAGTGCAATTGGCAGAATCCTACCCTGGGTATTGCCTCGAGTGCCTTGTCATACTATCCTTATCGAGCCCCATATGATTTTGATTTGTATCGTACCTATGGAGTGCCCTCTGATGCCATCGTTTACGGTGGGTTTACGGTACTGTATAGACTACGGTATTATAAACGGTGTAAGGGTAAAAATGTAATCCTGCTTACGCTATTTTCAGTATTTATACTTTACTGTGTAGACAATATTATAATAGTGTATTATACTATCTATGTATTAGTTTAACGGATCCTTGAGAGATGGAAAAACCCCGTACATCTCTTGAGTTACTGCACCCATGACACTGATGATATTTCGTATTTTTATTTGATTAATATGAGAATGATTTAGTGCTGACCTGAGTGTTTGTTGTGTTTTCTTTATGTAATACGCTCAGGTCAACAGACGTTTGCAGTTACCAAAGATGACTGTACCTTAAAGACTGAAGACGAAGATTGGTATATATCTATCATATATATATATATATATGTATTTCCGCTGCCATGTGATGAAACATGTATATGTATAACTCTGATAGTCAATGTATATATATTTCAACTGTTTTAAAACTGCTACTGTGTATTATATGTTTTCCTTCCACTGTGAGATTCTGTTTTTTTGTTTTTCTCTTCTTTCTTCTTTTTCTTCTTTTCCCAATAACTGCCTGTATTTAGGATTGGTTCGGATCGACATGTGTGGTTTATTGTCGATTTGAACGGTCAAAAAATTTGGGTCGTTACATTTTGGTATCAGAGCGATGGTTAGTGATAACCTTGGCTCTGTTGGGAATTAACTCATCAGAGATGGGGATAGAAAACACCCTAGAATGGGTTTGAGTGATATAAGAGAGCGTACTTGTATTTTTGGATAAATTGGTTTTCATTGTGTTGATTTGTTCTGTTGAATATTTATGGATTTTAGTCGATATATGGGATGCCATAGAATCGATAGGAATCTCTAAATAATCGAACAGAATGGTCGACATATTATTATTTTCGACTATATTTTATATATATTATATATACTATTAGTGGTTTTAAGTATATGATCATTGGTCGTTGGTAGGTAATAATATTAAGTTAATACCTATTTCGGTTGATTCGGTAGTAAATTTAATAAGGAAATTTTATTGGTCTAAGAAAATAGTTGAAAATGAAACCTTTGAGTATAATTGGGTGAAAGGGTTGAGATTGAAATAGAAACGAACTTGGAACTTGATCCTGGGGTACTTTTGAAATAGTTTGTCAAATTTTGAAATAATATCGTATTATAAGAAATAGTTTTGGAAATAGTTTCAAAAGAATCTTTAACGAAATGAGTGAAATTCCTCCTTGGACCTTAGAATAGCCTGGGTGATGAGTGCACGCATTATCAATGTTTATTCTGAAAAGTCTAAGTAGCAGAGAGACCACTAATTGATCATTATAATTGGGTTTGACAAAGGATTTTGAATTAAATTCCATACGGTATAACATATATAAAAGTAATAGTATATGTTATTTAATGGTTGAATTTAGATTAAACTAGAATTGAAATTTCTATGTTTTGTTAATTAAGATTTGGATTTAAAATTTTATGACGTGATTTCTCTATAAAAGAGTACAGGTATATATATATATATATATATATATATATATATATATATATATATATATAATTTTAAAAACCTAGTTTATAAACCTGGGATCAGGGTATTTGAGTTCATCTCAACTAATAATATTAACTCATGTACTAAGATAAATCGATTTATATGAACTTTGATTTTGAAACCAGGAATTGACTTAAGTATTAAAGAAGTGGTTGTTGAAATGCTTAAGCCTGGGCGAGAATAAGTTAAAGAATTCTAAGTTTGGTCGATAGGAGTTGAAGGAATTTATATCGTTGTTAAAATGTGAATTGTCGAGAGAAAATAAAATGAATGGAATATAAATACTTTATTTGAATGAAATATAACTTAATTCGTGTAGGGAATTCGAGTTAAATAGAGTTTAATTTAGGAAATCGAATAATGATTAAGAACTAAATATAAATTTTGAGCGATATCAACCACTCTTAACTCAATTCGTGATTTGAAATGATTAATAAGAAATTTGAGTTAATTCGAGAAGAAGTTTAAAAGAATTTATGTTTTTGATTGGAATATAACTTAACTTAGGTAAAGAAATCGAGTTAAATTAAGGTTAACCTAGGAAACCGAATTAAAATGGTTTGAGAACTAAGAATAAAATTTGAGTTGTGAATAACCCTTAATTTAATTCATTACTTATGAGACAAATATAAATTGGAGTTAATGGAATAAAATTTAATTCAAAATGAAAATGGAACAAGTGAATAAAAAGGGTTGAATGTATGAATAGAAGAGCCAAAACAAAATAAATGAGATGCAAGTGTGGAAAATTTGGCTTACCTGGAATAAGAGAAAGGAGTTAATCGAATTTTTATTCAAAATTTGGAGATATCGAAATGAGATGTAAAATGAAGTTTGACCTGAGTTGGATAGATATAATGAAATGAAATCAACTTAGGAAAGATTTAAATAAGTCGATATAGAATTTATATGAATTGTTGGACTAAGTAAGAGAAATGAAATGGTTTATATAAAGGAAACCATCAAGGATCTTAACCCTTGATTTTGGATTTGGAAGTTGACTATATGGGACGACATTCTTGTGATATGGATGGAGTAATAAGGATAAGCAATTAAGTTTGGAGAATCAATCCATGAAAATGAATTAATGGTTCAATACAATCAAATTAGTTCGGAAAGTAAAACGACATCAAGTTTAAACTAAAATTAATGCTTGAAAAGAAACGAGAAATGTATCGAAAATATATTGGAGTGAAATAAGCAATTGGATATTAATTCATTGCTTAGATAATGAAGTAACTGTAAAGGATTTAATGGATGGAAATGGAAATAAGTAATTGAAATAAAATACATTTAATATAATTGAAATGAATATGAACATATTTAAATATTAAAAAGGGAATTCATATTATGAGGACAAAGGGGCAATAATTCATTTTGATGGTTAGGTAACTAAAAGTTTTGAAAACCATTCCTCGAGTAAAGAGTGATAACTAATGTGAAGTGATAATGATTTATAAAAGTTTTGAAATTCCAAAGTTTGAAACTCCAATTATATAAGTCGACATTCATGCGAAATCTGAAGTGCTCGACAGGCTGTAGTAGAATAGTCATAACTTTTGATTGGATGATCAGAATCCGACGATTCAGGACAATTTGGAAACCTTAGAAACCGAGCTAAAACTTTCGTTAATGGAGCCATGTCGGAATTTTCATGTTACTAAGCTGTAATTCAAGTTTTACTCGTAGTCGTGTGCGCAAAAAAATATAAATCTGAAGCATATACCTATATTGTTTTGACTATAACTTCTTAACGGAGCGTCTGATTTCGATGTGCGAGTACAATTCAGAAAGGCCAGAATGTAAACTAAAACTTTCTCTTAATTTGCTGTGTCAAATTTTGCTGTTTAAGGGGTTAAAAACTGGGTTGAACAATTCAGACCTGCATTTTTCATTTTGGGGGCTGGAGCGTTCGCTCTCGCTAAAATGGCCATAACTTTTGAACGATTTATCCGAATTCGACGAATCCAGACAATTCGGAAAGCCTGAAACAAATGCTAAAACTTTTTCCTAGTATGTTTTAGTCAAATTCCCTCATCTAAAGGGTGTTAAACTCAAATTTGTTCGCTGGTCTGTTATGAATATCTTGGTTTTGGAATTGAAATGGTCGATATATGTTGTGTAAGTTGTATACAATTGCTATATATTGTATATAGGTTTGATTCTTATGTGTATGTGAGTATGTAGCAGGTGTAAGGAAGTTGCGCTACGCTTCGGAGCTCCCTTGCGCTAAATGCTAAGGTAAATAAAAATGCAAATAAACGCTAAAGAAAGGTACGCAGCTTTGTTACAAAGTTTTGGTGGTTTTATATTTTTGTTTTCCCCCTGTTTGGGATGCCTCATCGAGTGATGAGATGAATATTTGAGTTTATATATGTATTTTGATTTTTCTGGACCTCTCCGTACAAAGGAGATGCTGCTGAAATTTTCCGTGAATTCGGGAGTTAGAAAATTTTTGAGGTTTTACAACTATATACTTATGAGTATGGATTTGAAAATGTGATTGTTTAATACCTTATCTCGTTCTCTTTTCGAGGACGAAAAGATTTTTAAGTGGGGGAGAGTGTAACATCCCATATTTTCTGTATATTTAATATTCAATTTTAAATAAATAAAATAGAATAAAATTAGATAAAAATCAAATTTAGGCAATTATAATGATGATGATTATTTGAATAGAGTGTAAATAGATTTTAAATGTAGTTTATACTTAAAATGGGTGAAATTTGGAAATTCATATTTTATTTATTTAAATGGATTGAGTTATTTAGTCAAAATGGAAATTCTAATTTAATTGGTAAATGGAGAACTCTAAGTTGAGGAATAATAACTGAAATTCAAATCAGAGAAAAATTTTGTGAAATCATATTATGAAAATTTATTTAAGTTGAAAATTTGATTTAAATAGAATTTTATTAATATTTAAATTGAATTAAAAAACAGTTAAATGAATATTGAATATTTTATTAATTAATGAACCGTGGAATTTAACTGTTTTGGTGACTGTCTCGGAATTCGACAAACTGGCGCCATCAGAACCGGAACGGTGAATTATTATAGGATTTCAGTTTGCGTTACAATCCGACTTACCGTTTGATCGTACGAGAGAAAATGTGAACAAGAGCATTGTAAATGGATAATTGGGTATTTCTCTTGTTTGGGCCTTATAATTATAAATAAAAATTCCTTTCTTCACTCATCAACTCATTGCTATGATACATACACTTTCATCCATCTACTTTTCTTCTTAATGGCTGAAATTAAAGGTCAAACCCTAGATCAGAAATAAAATACAACTTCAAAAAAATTAAATCTTTTTAAACCCTATCAAATTATATATCAAATCAAAGCTCTCGATGAGTAGAACCTAGATCTGGAATTTATTGTGACATGCAGTGCTTCATCTAGCCAGAAATCGAGGTCAAAGGAAGTAGTTTTCGAAACCCATCAGCAAAAACTAGGGGTTTTTTATTTAGGCTATAATTGGAGAAATTAACTTATGGGTATTGAAGTGGTCGATGTTGGGAGTTGATTGAAGGTAGTCGGAGGTTCTATAACAAAGTCGATCAATGGGAATTTGCGATGTAGGGTTTTAAAACCCGATTTGGGGCAGCCGCCGTGCCAGAGGTGGAGGCCACCGGAGTGGGGGTCAAGGGTATGGACGGGTGCGGATTTCAAGGAGCTCCCGATAGGAGGTGGTGATTCGTCGTTCGGTGGCCGGAGCGTCGAGTATTCGGTGGTCAAAGTTCAACGTGATGGGTTGTTTTGGTTCGGCGGGTTACTGTCACGAGAGGAAGAGCGGGAGTGTAGAAGAGGTGGTGACATGTCGGAGGATAATTGGTTAGATTTATTATTTTATAATTTTTATATATTTAATATTTCAAACAATAAAACACTGATAACTCGCTTGTACTGACTCGGATTTGGACGCGGTTTATTGCGTTGGGATCGTGGCGGAATTGCGGACGTTTTGGCACAAACCTGGCTGCATTTGGAGACTGTCAAATTTTGGGCTTCTTTTGGACGTTCGATCCACTAAGGACCCAAAGGTGAGTGATTTTTCCACTCACGATGAACTGAATTTCTCCCATATTTATTAAATTAAATTAGTAAATAAGTTTGGTTGCATGGTTGTGTTGGATTGTTGATGTGTTGTTTAAATTTGACATACAAGTGTGTTATCATGCAAATTTAGGTCAATGATTAGTTATTTAATTTAATTTAAATTTCTAGTTTGGAATTCGAACCCTGCTAAATCCTGAAACAGTTTAATGCTGATCAGTTGAATGAAATGGTTGTGATGGATGTTGGTTGGAATTTATTACTGAATTATAGTGACATTTTTAATGCTCCTTATTTCAGTATATTGTAATATATGTGGATTGTGACGATAAATCCCATTTACCCTTGATGTTACGGGCGTCTAATAAACCCGGGATTTATCGATGAAATAAATTAAGAACACAGAGTGAAATGATAAATCTCTGTGACCCTGATCTGGATTGAAATGATAGATCCATCCCTGAATATCGAGAAATTAAATTTAAAACCACTTGGACATAGGATAGCAAATTATATATGGACATCGGTTGGTTAAATGATTTTTAATTATTTGAATCCTATTGGGTGGAAATTTCATTTAAAGGAAATGTATCAATTTTCGATAAATTTTTATTTTTCCTTTAAGATATGAATTCTCGATGTTATTTGGAATGGTTAATAAATTTCCCAAACTAATTTGAAAGTTTGTGATTTGGATTTAAATATGATTGGGGATTTATTCCAATAATTGGTGGACTCAAATTTAATAAATTCTTTTTGAATTTAAATTTTGGAATAAAAGTAACGAGGATATTTAGAGTTGTTTTAAACTAAATACAAATATGGTTTTGAATCCTCGAAATGGAAAATGGGTTGAATGGGTTTGAATAAGATATTGAAATGGTGTAACTCCATTTGAGACTGGAATTTAGATTCAAGTGTTGAGATTTGGAAGGAGAAAACAATTTAAGGTTTAAAATTCTATTTTATTTTGTTCTATTTTTTTTAATTTTATTATATTTTATTTTATTTATAAAATATATATCTACTTTGTTATAAGTGAAGTTTTCATACATATATTTTTATTCAAAAAATTTATTTAGTAAGCTTGTTTTGTGTAGATATATATAGTGATTTAAATTACCTTAGCAAACTCTAATGATTCTATAGAAATAAATTTTATACAAGGTTTTATTTATAAGTATTTATTTTCAAAATTTTATTTTTTTGAATTGTAATTCTTCTTCCGAGTGGAAAGTGTTTGGATTTAAACCGTTGGGTCAAATGGAGTTGAGATAAGTTATATTCTATTGAATATGAATTGATTTTAAACCGATTTTGATATGGAAAGGTAGACTTTATTCTACTTGAATATAAATGGGATTTCCAAAGATTGAAATGAATAGATATTGAAAATATATATTCTATTTGAATATGAAGGGATTTCAAATGTAAATCGATTTGAAATAACTGAATCTTTTAAGATGGAGTATATTCTATGTGAATTTAGATCGATTTGAAATATTATACGAGTATAATATAATGACATGGAAATATATTCTAGTTTGGAATATAATCGGTTTGGGAATGATTGGGATATTTTTGATATGAAATTATATTCTATTTTGAATATATGATATTTTGATATGAAAGCGAACCTTTGTGAAATGTAAAAGAACTGACCGATGTGGAAAATGTAAACGTTGGTTGTTAAGGAGACCAGAGTCGACATAAGGCATACTCTCTGTCAGTGTCGATACCACTTTAACAACTGTGAACATTAGGACGTATCCAGAATGGAAGATGATGACTTGGAGGCGATTATTGAATCGAAGAAGATGAACGATGACGAAATAGCCCTGACCTTCGGGTCAGAATTGAAATGACTAAAACAGGAGCTATACCGGGACTAATTGAGGTAGCACCTTTGATCGAACGCACTTCTTCGATACTATTTCTATGACTATGATGATAATGATGATTTGGGCCCATTTATTACTTTGGGAGTGTGTTCCGAGGTGGGCGGTAGTGGCTGTTATGCGTTACCACCGGTCCGGGAGTGCAATTGGTAGAATCCTACCCTGGGCATTGCCTTGAGTGCCTTGTCATACTATCCTTATCGAGCCCCATACGATTTTGATTTGTATTGTACCTATGGAGTGCCCTCTGATGCCATCGTTTACGGTGGGTTTACGGTACTGTATAGACTACGGTATTATAAACGGTGTAAGGGTAAAAATGCAATCTCGCTTACGCTATTTTTAGTATTTATACTTTACTGTGTAGACACTATTATAATAGCGTATTATACTATCTACGTATTAGTTTAACAAATCCCTGAGAGATGGAAAAATCCCATACATCTCTTAAGTTATTGCACCCATGACACAGATGTTATTTCGTATTTTGATTTGACTAATATGAGAATGATTTAGTGCCGATCCGAGTGTTTTTTGTGTTTTCTTTATGTAATACGCTTGGGTCAGCAGATGTTTGCAGTTACCGAAGATGACTGTACCTTAAAGACTGAAGATGAAGATTGGTATATATCTATCATATATATATGTATTTCCGCTGCATTTTATTTCCACTGCCATGTGATGAAACCTGTATATGTATAACTTTGATAGTCATTGTATATATATTTCAACTGTTTTAAAACTTCTATTGTGTATTATATGTTGTCCTTCCGCTGTGAGATTCTGTTTTTTTTTGTTTTTCTCTTCTTTATTCTTTTCCCAGTAACTGCCTGTATTTAGGATTGGTTCGGGTCGACATGTGTGGTTTATTGTCGATTTGAACGGTAAAAAAACTAGGTCGTTACACCTGGTATTGCATAACATAGTACGAACATTTTTAATTCAATATTAGTGCAATATTATAATTCCATTATGTATTAAAAATTAAATAATTGGATTTTTATAGTCACATCTACTAGCCGATGGTATCGACTAAATTTCTGATGTTCATACGTACTCACACCAAAGAATGTTACGAGGTCATAGATAAGTACAATTTTCTAAAACTTCTTATACTTAGCTATACAAAATCAAATCCGATGAAAGAATCTTTCTACTACCCTATAGTTAATATGTCCTTATATGATATTCTATTTTCTACTTTCATAAATCCGTCCAGCAGTAATACAGTTGTTTACAGCTTAAAATCCTAAGATGTGCAATGGGAAGTAGCAGTTTATTTAGTTTCCAGTAATATTTCAAGGGATGGTAGTAATATTTCTAGGGATGAAATGTTATACCTCTATGTATATATATTCTAATCATATCATTAACAGGTTGTCGTTTTAGTCTTTTTGCCTTCCTGTTAATAGCCCAAAGTGCTGTTGGTATGGTTAAGACTAATATGCCAAGATTAACACGATATCTTGGTTGTTCAAACATTGAGTCATTAGTTCAAGAATAAAAATTAAACAAAACATTTGAACCATTGCAAGAAAAGTATGTAATTCTGATAATATTGAAGAAGTACGAATACCATTGCCATTTTACCTTTAGCGTCTCAAATGAATAAAATCGAATTATTTTGTAAAACGCCTGCAAATAGGTAAACTCAATGTCAAATGTATTTCAAGGCAAATTCATAATAGCATATTCCTATAGTCATAGTACCAATTATACCGAAAAAATTAAAGAAAATTTGAGAAAATCGCTACCTTGAAAAGGGAGAATGCGATTTTCCATTACAGTTGAAAAGGTATGAAGTCACCAATGGAGAACAAAGAGCTCGTCGATCGACGTGATCACTTTGGCATCCATACATTTTCATAGTTTGCCTGAGAGTGAACAGTTTAGATGATTCATAGGATGGATACAACATAGTTTTGCGATTTACTGAATCGACGATGGTTGACTTCAGGATGCGGGAGTGAAACGATTTACCGGTGCACTGAATTAAAGATTTTCGACTTACGGGTTGTTGGATTGAATGTCGATTTAATGGTGTTCCTGGAGTTTCTGAAGTGAATTGAATATTTTAGGGTTTTGAGGAGATGCTCATCGAAGTGATAAGGCTGAGCAAAATTTCATTTTTGCGGCCTTTTGTTTTCACTATGTTACACGCTGCTTTTCACTCCCGCCTTCCTAGTACGCAATACTAATATAGCGGAATATATTCATAAGTAGCATGGTTTATAGTTATTTTCTTTATTCCATTTACATAGCACAATTTATTTGTTATTTTCTTTTCTTTGGTTATTTTCCTATAGCTCTTTAATATAAAGCTATGACACAAAACAATGTATGTCATATTTTCTTGTAGTGGAAATCAATCTCAAAAATCTATCTCTACTTATTTTTTTATTTTATTTTTGCTATAATCATTATAATTTAATGTTCATTTCCACCGATTAGGTTTTTTTATTTTGCAAGGTGATTCGTGGTTTTTTTTTTTTTTTTGTTCTCCAATTTTAGTGTTCAACTTTTTAGCAGTTGGGTATCAGTTTTATAATTTTTTAGGTATCATTTTTGTTTATTTAACATTGTTTTATATTCGTTTGTTGGGTTTTAATGTTGTATTTATTTTGTAGTTGTATTGTTGCATTATCTATGTATTACAGTCGAACATATTTCATTATAATCAACCAAACTGTGATGTAACATTTTTTTTCATTAGTTTTAGTTTTAAAAGTGCAGCAGTTTTTAGGTATCATAATTTTTTTTGTATGGATCAATTTTCTTGTATTAATAGTGTTATGATGTTTTGTTTATAGTTTTGGTGTTATTTTACTTTTGTTCTTGTACTGCTGCATCAGTTTTGCTACTCAAACGAAT
Organism: Allium sativum; assembly: GCA_030737875.1. Lineage (NCBI taxonomy): Eukaryota > Viridiplantae > Streptophyta > Magnoliopsida > Asparagales > Amaryllidaceae > Allium > Allium sativum. Next base: position 19,588,036 of record CM060922.1, on the reverse strand, counting down.
TTGTTTCATTTTAAACAATCAAATTGTGATTCGAACATTTTCTGTATTATTTTTGTCAATAAATATTATAGCATTTTTTATGTATTAGTTTTTTATTTTTTTAGGTATCAGTTTTATGTTTAATGTATGAGAACTGTTGCAAGTAGGTAGATTTGTGTTATATGCTTTGGTAATTGACTTTTTTTGATACACAACATTAATTCCAACTGATACTCACTGATAAAAAAACACCCATCTACTCAATTCATATCTCACAAAATTAATATTTATTCTCAATAATACCTACTGATTAAAAAAATAATAGCAATCAATTCAATTCAATTATCACAAAGATGAGATTATTCTCAGTAATACGCAATAATACCCACTTGTATCATATGATACGTACAATGATACATAACTGAATTTAATAGGTTACATTGTTTTCCTACACAATCTAAGTACATAGAACACTGCTTCCCATTCCAAGCATGCATTCATGCATTTACTTGTACTCAATCCAGTCTTGAATTCATGTAAATTCCAGCAGCATGCAGTATCTGCAAGTATTTCATACACAATCAAAACTTATACCAACATAATAATGTAAATTCAACTAGAAAATATAAAACTGATACCTAAAAACTGCTATGATTTAAATTCAACTAGAAAATATAAAACTGATACCTAAAAAAATATAAAACTGATACCTAGAAACTGCTATGATGTAAATTCAACTAGAAAATATAAACTGATACCTAAAAAATATAAAATTGATACCTAGAAACTGCTATGATGTAGATTCAACTAGAAAATATAAAACTGATACCTAAAAAAAAAAAAAACTGATACCTAAAAACTGCTATGATGTAAATTCAGCTAGAAAATATAAAACTGATACCTAAGAACTGTTATGATTTAAATTCAACTAGAAAATATAAAACTGATACCTAAAAAAAATAGAACTAATACCTGAAAACTGCTTTGATATTTTAAAGTAAAACTAATAAAATAAATGTTTACATCCCACTTTGACTGATTAAAATGACATAATTTCGATTGAGTTGCTAATCTAATGCAACAGTACAAAGACAAAACTGATATAGCATCAAAATTATAAACAAAAAAGCATAACACTGTTAAAACACGATAACTGATACAAAAAAAATAGCAAACTAATACCTAAAAACTGCTGCTAACTTCACCATAAAAAAAAGTTTTTTCCAGCGATTTTTTTCTCTTTCATCTCTCTCGTTCAATTTTCTACGACGAATTCACGAAATCAAAAAAATCACAAAATCATATTTACTGCCAAACGAATCAAAATCCACTGCACCTTCATGAATCGACGAAGACGATTGAAACGATAAAATTAGGGCAAATCGAATTAATAGAGGAGCTCGAACAATTTTGAAGATGATTGAACAAGAGAGATGTTTGAAGATCAAATCATTAAGAAAAAACTGCGTTGGAGGAAAATAAAACTTGAAAAAAATCACGCGAGATATTAGGGATGAAGAAGAAACAGGGCACGTGATTTAGGAAATTAAAATATAATTAGTGTATTGTCCTTTTGGTTAAATTTTTAATGATTTGTCCTTATGAATAAAAAAGCCCTTAATTTTGTCCTTGTCGTTAATTGTCCCTAATATAAAGGGATCCATGGATATTTCCAGCATTCTATATTTGTTTGAATGAAGCTTTGAATGTTTCACACTAACAAAAGAAAATTCTAGTACCTATGTGTAGAAGAGCATGCGTGAAAGTTGCTATGACTGGCGTAGTTTCTATGTTCAAGAAGATCTTTTTATTTGAATTGTTATACCATGCTCGAATGCTAATTTTTGGATCTAATTTCTTTTGGTTTTGAAAGATTCCTTTTATATATTTGAATTACCTTTGAATGCGTGGATGGAACATTTTGTGGATCTATTAAGATCTGTTCAAATTGATTGAAGAGCATTTTCGTTAGTTTACGTTTACATCAAAAAAGTGTGACACCAAACCTATTTCGATTATTAGTAATGATTTGAATTGTTATACCATGCTCCAATCCTATTTTTTGGAACTAATTTCTTTAGGTGCTGAAAGATTCCTTTTATATATTTGAATTACCCTTCAATGCGCGGATGGAACATTTTGTGGATCTATTAAGATTTGTTCAAATTGATTGAAGGGCATTTTCAATAGTTTACGTTTACACCAAAAAAGTGTGACACCAAACCTATTCCAATTATCAGTAAAGATTTGAATTGTTATACCATGCTCCAATATTGGTTTTTGGATCTAATTTCTTTAGGTACTGAAAGATTCCTTTTATATATTTGAACTGCCCTTCAATGTGCTGATGGAACATTTTATGGATCTATTAAGATCTGTTCAAATTGATTGATAGGCATTTTCGGTAGTTTACGTTTACATCAGAAAAGTGTGACATCAAACCTATTCCAATTATTAGTAAAGATATTAAATTAAAATAGGGTGTTTTTGATTCAACCTTAAAAAGCACCAATGGCATAACATAAATTATGTATGTAGACAATAATAACAAAATTCATTTGTGAATTAGTATAATTCATTTATATCAAGAACTTAATATATATTATATCACAATTTTTTTTAATATCTATAAATTAAAAAAATATTGTACATTTTTTTAATCTAATTCCCAGTTCTTCATACTTTGAGCTTATATAGTTAGTGTGGTGCTAAAGGCACCCCAATACGTTATTCTTAATACCGCAATCAAAAAAATAAAACGCATTAAATTTTATATGTTTCCTAATACCACATTTCTTCTCCATTCTAATCGCTCACTCAATCATTATTTGTCGAACTACTCATGTACTAAGATAATCTAAATACCCCAATCTCTCGTAATCACTGTCTTCTTCGCATCTCTTGTGGGAAAATACAAATTTGGTAATCTCTCAATTGTTTGGTGATCTAAAAATTCTAATATGTCACTTCCTCTACTAGTTTGCTTAATTCAAACCTTATTCACAGCTTTTGTATATTGCAGCGTCGAATTCATTGATCGGTTATGGATCTAGGGTTTAACTCGTTGATTGGTTTTACAAATGAGAACGAACGAATATCGAGCGAAATAGAAATAGGGTAAAACAGTGTGGTAGCCCCTATTTTTTAAGTGTGTGGTATTAAGAAGAGTGTAATATTAATTCTTGTGGTATTTTTTAGTCGCTATATTAGGAAGAACATATTGGGGTGCCCTTAGGACCACACTATAGTTAAACTAATTTCATAATTCTACATTTAACTTGTTAAACAAATTATACTAAATTGTATTTTCTACCTTTTTGAATAAATTATTAACATACATCGGCTCGAACATTTATAACATATTCATATTAAAAAATGAAAACATTATTTTAACTCTTGAATAAACACACATCAATAATGTCTGTATATGGTATTGAACATAAATTACACACAAACAAAAATAATAATTTCAGTTTATACATCACACATCAAAATTTAGCATGTATTGCATAAAGAAGTTCTCATTTTAACATTAAAATAATAATTATTATTTTAAATAATATTGTCATATGCACCTTACGGGTTACACACTAGTTACCATTATTTCTCGGTTGTTTTTTGTACTTAATCTTGTAGATGTTAACGGATAATTTTTAAGAATAGATAAGAAGATATTTAGAGCCTAAGAATCATCTACTCCATAGAACATTTTTCAAACTCGAAATGTAGAAAATGCTGCATTATGTAATTAATAAAGAATGAAATCAAACAAAATGGAGAGACCGTAATTTGACATTTTTAAAAGACAAACTTTATTTAGTCACTTTGCCCTTCAACATGTGAATGACAAAAGTTGGATACATGAACCAAGCATCAGACATGAGGACATCTAGAAAGGCAAGAATTCATGATGTCTAGACATACAAATGTGCATGCACCCGTGCAGCCTATCATGCATGAGTTGTATGCTTCTCTACAATTTATACCGCAGTCATCACTGTCAACACTCGCAGGATCAACAGAATAAGAGGAAAATAGCACTACGATAGCAATAACCATGAACCATGTAAGAGAGCTTGCCATTGTTATAATATTAAGAATGCTTTGAGAATGAGCAGTACATGTTTTGAGTTGTATGATGCTCCAATTTATATATGAGGCTTTGGACATGGAAGGTTGATATTGAAAGATTGTTGATGTGCTTTCCTTATTAAATTGGCATGAACTTTTATTGTTCATTTCATAGAAGATTGATCGCTATATCTATTGATGTAAATAAATTAAATTAATTAATGGTAATCTAAAAGATTGATCGCCATATCTATTAATGTGAATAAATTAAATTAAAGGTTTTTTAACCATTATTATATATCATAGAAGAATATTTGTTGTTAGATATATTTATTTGTTTACCAAATAACGATAAGATAAAAGAGTAAGTGATAGCAATTTAATTAATGAGTAGAGTTTTCCATTAATTTTGTTCCAAAAATGTCCTTTATCTAGATAAGTATTTAGCATATTTTAAGTGCATGACTAACTAGTACTTAGGTAGTGTATTGCATTTGATATAATTCTGGAGTTCAAATCTTTAACCCTAAAAACCACGGGACCCTTTCTCCAAGTACATTCACAACCATTTATTTCATCAAACCGATTTATTAGTAAAGAATGAAACAATAAGATTATATGTGAATCGGACATACATACAAAATTATAGGATAGAGGAATTGAATTTTTAATTTTGGGTATCACGCCCAGTTTGGAAACTCGAGCATTAAGAAAAAAAATTTATAAATAGTAGTAGTATTAATGTAACACCTCGTAAAGTAACGTCAAAATTGAAAGCAGAAAGTAATTTTAGAAAGTAACACGTATGTTACATACATATATTTATTTTATATAAAAGTATAAATAAACATGAATTTCAAAATTAATGCACGTCACAAATGGAATTAAATTATGTAATAAATTGAAGTTTAATGACGTTAGTTAAGTGATAATTTGTGACATTCTAAATCACATAATAAATTGAAGTTTAATAACGTAAAAAACGGAGGTCGTTTGCAAAATGACTATTTTTAAGACTTAAATTTAAACCAATTAAAATATAAATAAATTCCAAAATAGCTCAAATAAATAATAATAAATTAATATTGTTGTATATATCCAAATAAAATATCGTATACTTCTAAAATAAACATACTTGAGTTTATAATTCGATATTTTCTAAATTCAAGTCAAAACAATATTCCATTTCATAACAAATCCTTTTATTTTATTTAATAAATCGTTATAATTTATAAATGAGTTCATAACGACTTTTTAAAATTTTAATTTGGACATAACTCACAATATACAATATGAAACTTTGATTTCTCACACTCGTTAAAAAGATATTGTTAAGTAGATCCTAACGTTTCTTGTTTCAACAAATTCTAACTTATATTGAATTCTATGCAATCGTTTTAATTAAATTTTAAATTTTTACGTTCAAACCTCATTTTGAATATATTTCAAGTCATTAATTTTTAAAATAAATTGTTTTAAATTATTTCAATTATTTAAAATCCATTAAAATCAATAAAATTCATATTTTAAATTGACTAAATACGTGAGTCATTATAGATATTTTCTTTCAAGGTGTTTGTGATGATCATTAGAAAAGAATAAAGACATAGGATGTTACAAATAAAATAACAATGGAAGCAAAAGATGAATGAATAAAAGAAAAATAAAATTTACAAAAAGTAACTGAGATGATAATTGCAATAAAAGAGAATAGAAAGACAAAATAAATTCTTCCAAAATAACTTTGGATAATTAAAAAATAAATTCTTCTTATGTAAACTGTTCTTAGAAAAGAAAATAGGAATTTCTATAGAATAGTAATGAAAGATTCCAAGTACGGGGAAAATGGTGTGTAAAAGTGAAGCGGAAAATATAAAATTTTCCATTTCCTACCTTTTTCTAACATAAGAAATCAAATTCAAAAAATTATATTTTTTCCAAAAATTCACAAGTTTAAAATTTGTTAGTATGGTTTAGATGTAAAAATTGGATGAAACAAGAACGTGGGAAAAAATGGATGAAAAAATATTTTTATTTTAAATTATTGCATTCATGTAGAAATTGCCAGTATATTTAGGTTGTGTGCACACGTTTTCAAAAGATTTTTGAAAGAAAAGTGCATTCATATAGGAGGTACTGCTTAGGCATTCATTTCCTTCTTGAATTTTTATGATGTATATATAGCACTTTGCACTAGTACATGTATGATTGCAAAATTGGATGTACACATGACGGTTGTAAATTATGTGAGGAATTAATTAATTTCACCCTTGCCAAATTTCGAGGATGAAATTTCTTAAAGAATGGGGAATGTTACAAGCCTCATATTAAATAATAAAAATATCAAAATAATTACAGGAGTAGTGTGCATTTGAAATTCGAAAACAAACATGTGTGACAAAAAGAATTAAATCAAGAAAGGAAAAGTAATTAACATTAAATTGCAACGTTCCTTTAATTGACAATACGCATTATTATAGACATTAAAAGAGATATAAATGGAAATAATATCGTAATCGAAAGTAGAGAATTATTTCTAGAAAGTAACACATATTTGAACAAATACACACACACACACACACACACATATATATATATATATATATATACACACTTCATATAAAATATATATAGACATGCATTTCAAAAGTAATGTGTGTTTGAATTTTAAAATAAATGCGCATCATAAATGGAATTAAATCACGTAATAATTTTTTTTATTGATGTCAGTTAATTAACATTCTAATTTAAAATGAGTATGCACGTATTAATTCTAGAAATGGTACGTGTTCGAAATTAAAATTAAATATCTATTAGAAACGGAAGAAAATTAATGGATAGGTAATAAAAAAGAAAATAAATATAACGTTAAAAATGAAATTTGAAATCATGTGCAAAATATACTGTAACAAACCGAATTTTTTTCCACTTAATTTGTAAATATTTTATTTATTTAAATATTCATCTTATGTTTAATCATTTAAAATTCCTTTAAAACAATATCCATTTAAAAATTTTAAATAACAAACTTAGCTTTATTTATTTTAGACATAAATGGGTATATATTTTTATTTTTATTTTGGAAATGGGTTTAACTTTATTTTTGGGCATCACATCCCCAGAGGAAACAAAGGCCCGCGGCCTCGTTACAAACTGATATATTGGACTAGATACTTCTGCTAGCCGACAAACTTAACTTTACATCTCAACATACAAGAATAATTAAAGTAAAGTGAAGTAAACAAACGTTCAGATCTAAACTTAATTCAAAACCCTTGCCTCTTTCGTTTTCTTCTTTCTATGGCGGCTGATAGGCGAAATAACTCATGCATGTACCTTGGTGTTGATCCAATGGCGGCCACAGATCCACGTTTTCCCTTCCGCCTATTGCAAGTCCCCTTTCTCTGGTGAGCACTCCACTACTCCTTCTTATCGCCAAATTAAGATCATGTTTAGCAAGTTTACTGACGAACTCCACTGACTTGTCTTTTCTCTGATGAATTTTGTTATCCCTCTCCTTCCATGCGCTCGAAACAGCAACTGTAAAAGCGACTGCCTTCACTTCGGCTATCTCACCTACGCTTTGCCAGAGCACTTCAAGGTTTGTCATGATTTCCTGAATTTTGTCTTCTGTTGTATTGTAGTTAACTTCGGCACAACAATTTTCTCATAATTTCTTTGTGTGCTCGCATTCGAAAAATAAATGGTTGTGGGTTTCTTCAGTATAGCTACAAAGAACACATCTTGACTCGTAGATTATACCCCTCTTGAATAATCTATCTTTTGTTGGTAACCGACCCAGAGCAGCCTTGTAAGCACTGATAGAAAATAAAATAGAAGAAACAAGATTGAAGAGAAGTTTTATTATTGATGAATTGCAGTTGTAAGATAATACAAACTGTATATAGAAGACCTCTATTTATAATACAAGAAATAAATACAAATAGGCTTGAATAATGGGAATGTGATCGTTGTATTGTTATAATAGGCATGTGACCATTGCTATGTTATAATAGGCATGTGACTGTTGCATTGTTATAACAGGCATTTGACCGTTGCTATGTTATAATGGGAATGTGACCGTTGCAGTGTTATAATAGGCATGTGGCCGTTGCTTTCCCATTATTTCGTTACTCTCCCTCAAACCGAACTAGGGTTTCCATTTCTATCTTCGCCTCCATTAATGACTTTTATATGCTCCCTCAATCCCATAAAATTCTTGGTGGACAAAGCTTTTGTAAGTGCATCAGCTCGCGGATAATATGCGGGGACATGAAAAACCACCAATTTTCCTGTTTGAGTTTTTTCTCTAACAAAATGAAGGTCAATTTCAAGATGCTACGTCCTCGAATGTTGAATCGGGTTGAGTGATAAAGAAATCGTGCTCTTGTCATCGCACAAAATAATGGGTCTTCGATTAAGAGAAACCCCTTATTCTTGCAACAACGATTCAATCCAAGTAACTTCTGCTGTCGCACTTGCTAATGCTCGGTACTCCGCCTCTGTGCTAGATCTGGAAGTGGTCTGCTGCTTTTTAGTACACCAAAAAATAATATTGGAGCCAAGGTAAACACAGTACCCTGAAATAGATTTTCGATCATCAATATCATTGGCCCAATCTGCATCACTAAAAGACTGTAAGTTGAGCTCTTTTTCAGGCTTTGTAATTATGCCATGATTTTTTGTGCCTTGCAAATATCGTAGAATCCTTTTTAATGCATTCCAGTGTTCTGATAGGGGGTTCTGCATGTATTAGCTTAGCTTGTTAAGACTATAGCATTTGTCGGGTCTAGTAATCGTTGTGTATTGCAGTTCTCCAATTATGCTTCTATATTGTTTGGCATTGTCGGTTACTTTACCTTTATATTTTGACAGTCTTAGGTTTTTAATCATAGGTGTCGGCAAGGAATCAGCCTGATGCATTTTTTCCCTTTGAAGAATTTATGAAATGTAATTTTGTTGAGATAAAATTAATTCTCTACCATTTTTCTTATAGCTTGTATTCCAAGGAAATTTTTTAGTTTCCCCATGTCTTTTATGGCAATGTTTTGATCAAGTCTTTGTATGATGTTATCTATTTCTTGATTGTTATCTCCTATGATCAACATATCATCAACATATACCAAGATATAGATATTTCCATATGCGCCTCTCTTTATATACAGTGAATTATCTGATTTGGCTTGTGTGAATTTCATGTTGGACAAAGTTAACTTAAGTTTCTTATACCAATCTCTTGAAGTTTTCTTTAAACCATATATATCCCTATGTAACTTGCATACTTTATTTCCATAGCTATAACATTCAGGTTGATACATTGTAACACCCCGTATTTCAGTAATGCTAAAATTCACTAATTGCAGAATATATAATCTCAAATGTGAGAATTGGGGGAAACGGGCTGCGTCATTGCGTTCGTCTCGGAAAAATACGCGAAATAGAGTCCGAAATTTCGTAAATCGGAGTCCGTATGGCCCAGTTATGGCCCAATGAAGTTTGCAGAAAATTTAAAGTTAAAAACAGATTTAAAATTCAAATTCAGATTTAGAAAATAGAACTAGCGGGGCAGGCGGGAAAGTTCCCGCCCTAGCCATGTCGACAGGCCTGTCGACTGGGAGGTCGACTGCCCTGTCGACTTGCCTGTTGACACAGGGTGTCGAGCCAGATGGCCTGGGTGCACCAGGTCTGGTTTTCTGGCTAGGGCTGGGCTGTGTTCTAGAGACTTCCTAAATCTGACGGACCTAATCTAACCTAGGGCTAATCCTATGGTCTAAAACACACCCTAATCCTATAAATACACCCTAATGCAAGCCTAATCCATACTAAAAATAGAAATGATGGCATCATGCCGCCAAAATCAAACTTAAGAGGAGCCTCCACTAGTTATGAAGGAAGTTGCAAGCTAATCAACCTCTAATCATCATCTCCTTCAAATATTGCAACTAGTTCTACTTCATAAGTTTGCTAATCTTAGTTTTGGTGAGTTCTTATGCCTTTAGCAAGTAATTGCTAAACTAATTAGGATAGGATATTAGGAGGCTATGGATGTAAATGTGGATTATGCAAGTTGTGGTTGTCATATGTTATAAGTTCATATGTAAACTTGCCTCTTTTATGATATGATGTGTTATGTAAGTTCATATGCAAGTTTTATGCAAGTTTATATGCAAGATCATATGCAAGTTAGTCTCTTTTCATGATATGCATAACATATGCAAGTTTGCCTTTGTGATATGACATGATATGCAAGTTGATATGCAAGATCATATGCAAGTTAGTCTCTTTTTATGATATGCATAACATATGCAAGTTTGCCTTTGTAATATGACATGATATGCAAGTTGATATGCAAGTTCATGTGCAAGTTAGTCTCTTTTTATGATGTGCATAACATATGCAAGTTTGCCTTTGTGATATGACATGGTATGCAAGTTCATATGCAAGTTTTATGCAAGTTTATATGCAAGTTCATATGAAAGTTTTATGCAAGTTCATATGCAAGTTCATATGCAAGTTTTATGCAAGTTTATATGCAAGTTCATATGCAAGTTTGTCTCTTTTTATGATGTGCATAACATATGCAAGGTTGCCCCTATGTATGGCATGTTATGTAAACGAATTACGTGGGAAACGATGGGGTTAATATGCATGATTATAAAAAGGTGTAAAGTTGTTATGATTAAGCACAACATAAAATGAATGGACATAATTGGGAATTTACCTATTAAGTTAGGTCTACCCATATTATGGAGTTGGGAATTTACCTATTAAGTTAGGTCTACCCATACTATGGAATTGGGAATTTACCTATTGAGTTAGGTCTACCCATATTCTTAAAAATGTGTAATTAATTAGGGATAATTAATCCAAATTAATTGGGGGTGATTAATTAGGTGTAATTAATCAACTAAGACACGAGGTTGGACCCTTTTGTAGCGGAAGTCTGCCCGGAACCGACCGGCAATCCAGCAGCTACAAATGATTGGCTCAATGTGAGAGGTCTTAGCCATAAATTGAATACGTGATTAAAGTAAAGACACGAGGTTAGACCCTTTTGATGACAGATGTCTGCCCGGAACCAACCGGCATATCCAGCAGTCATAAAAGAAGGTCTAATGTGAGAGGTTTTTATGAGGTCATGATCTTAATTAATTAATTAAGAAACACTTAACCATATTAGCATGTAGGGGACATGAGGGGTTAAGTGGGTGCCTTGGGTGGCATGTGGAAATCTAGTGGTTGCCTTGGGTGGCAATAGAAAATACGATTAGAATACTTAACCAAAGTGGAACATGTAATTAAAACATGATTAAAGGGTTAAGTGGTATACACTAGAAATAACAAGCTTAGGTGGGTAGCTTGTGGGGGCCCATTTCAACCAATATCCCAAACGTATCTTAGTGGGCTCGACTCTAGTCGAGTGACGGGACACGCATATTGGGCTTGACTATAAGAGGCCAAAACCGGGGTAGCGGTGGCAACGCGAGTCCAACGGGTTTCATCTGCGTGTGTGGACCCGGTATGGTAGGTAAGACGTTGTTGCATCGTGTAGATATAACCCGTGCACCATTTGCTGTATCGGGCTAGCCACTTTGGGGAGTGATACACCCCATTGTGGGGCCAGCACGGATATCTACGGTAGGGAGCCGATCGCTTGGGAGTAGTGGGTACACCTAGTGGAGATAGGGGTAGACGGCACCTATGTAGGGAGCTAGGGGTACACGAAACTACTGGGTAAATTTTCTAAGTCCTTGGGAGGGATCAACCTTTAAGTAGAAATGACTGGTGTGGTGCAGTGTAGTAATTATCCTTGGGTGGGTGAATGCGTCTTTATCGTTATCTTAGTTCATTCTAAGTCTGATTGGCTACTGAGTGTAGTCATTTATCCCCAGTCACACCGTACCAAGTTATATCATACCCTAATTACTTTAATGATTGCATTGTTAAAGTTATAGGACTCGCTCAGACTTATGTCTGACCCCGTTGTTTTTATCTTTTTCCCAACCCTCAGGTTCTCAGAGTGGGCCCAGCACGAGTGGGCATTGATCAGGCTGCTTTTATTACTCTCTTGGAGCTTGGACCCTAGATGTAGAGCTCAGCTTATCCTTTTTCTTTTATGTCTATCAGTTCATGTACTGGGATTATGTCTTTTTATTTATCAGGATGGATATTTTGTACTTAACTCTTATTATGGTTTTGTGATGTAACCGAACATGTTTTGCTTTCCGCTGAAATGAAATGATGTTTTAAATACTCAAGTATTATTTATATCTGTCTTGTTGTAATTTTTCTGTTCTATATTCACTTAAAATACTCCACCGATGTTATGGCATTCCCTTAGTGAGTGACCGTAGCGGGTGTGGGGTGTTATACGTGGTATCAGAGCAAAGGTTACCGGAACAGATAAAATTTTTAGAAAACTATTTTTCTAAAAACATTTTTGGAAGAGATATTTTCAAAAACATGTCTTTAAAGAGAAAAGTTTTTGAAAGAAAAGCATAATCCCCAATAGCCATATCTTTATCTTTCGAATTCTCCGTTTTGAATCTTTCCTTTTTCGTTTCAGCATGGCTGAGGATCTTAACTTTCCGGAGGGTGTGACGATACCAGTATGGTATAGGAGATTGATGGAGGCTAGGGCCACCACTGCGGGTCCAGCAAATGTTCCTCCACCAACCGTAGCACCCGATCTTCCTCCTCCCCCTCCTCCTTGCACGGATACTTTTGCTAAGACTTGCAAGGAATTCAAAGCTATGGGAGGAAAACCTTTTCAAGGATCTGAAACTTTTGTGGAGGCTAGAGATTGGCTTAAGGAGGTGGAAGTGCTGATAGATATCTTTGAGATGGAAGAAGGAAAGAAAGTCAAGTTAGCTGCTTGGTTAATGAAGGGAGAGGCCTCATTCTGGTGGGAGGTCACTAATGGAGAACGCCCCGTTGACTCTTGGGCAGATTTTAGGCAAAGATTTGTGGCAAAGTTTCTCTCAAGGGCGGAGGAAAACTTGTATATGGAAAGATTCTTGACTCTAAAGCAAGGAAATCTCTCAGTGAAGGAATATGTCAACAAGTTTAATCAATTGGAAAGATTTGGCCTAGACATGGTGAATACACCGGAGAAGAAGGCTTTGAGGTTCGTGAAAGGCTTAAATGAACCGATGCATGGGTTGGCTATGACTCATATCCCTATGGGGGCCACCTTTGAGAAGCTAGTTGACATGGCACTCATGCATGAAGAAGAGAAGGGTCCCAATGCTAATAAGGCACCCGAGAAGAAGGGAGATCAAAAGAGACCTCAGCAACAACAGCAAAACAAAGGTGGGAAAGGCAACGGTGGCAAGGGGAAGAAGAAGTGCTTCAATTGCGGGATACCAGGCCACATAAGCAAAGATTGTAGAAAGAAGAAGACTGGTTGCTTTCACTGTGGCGAGGCAGGGCATATAGAGAAGAATTGCCCTAAGAAGGGGCAAAGGACGGGATCTACCTCAGGAGGACAGGTGCAAGCTCTTATGGCACCGGGTCAGGCTAGGGGGCAAGTACAGGCTCTCGCGGTCCCACCGATTCAGGAAAGAGGTAGAACTATTTCCGTTGAAAGTCTGGTTTTTCTATTTGATCATCCTGTCCGTACATTGTTTGATTTAGGCGCATCGCATTCGTTTATCTCATCATCATTAGTTGAGTCACTGCACTTAGACACCAATCTGGTAGATGATCCCTTGGTTGTTTCAAACCCAATTGGGGGCTCCACTTATTTGTCCATGATATGTTTGGGTTTGAAGATTTCTATACTTAGCATTGAGTTTAGATGTGATGCTTTTGTGTTGGGCTTCACGGGCTATGGGTTGATTTTGGGCATAGACTGGTTATCCAGTAATGGTGCTGTTCTTGATTGTGAAAGGAGAGTTGTTAGGCTCATGACCCGCTTGGGTAACACTCTCGAGATCTCTTGTAATCCCATGGATTCTGTTATGCTAAGTTATCTTGAATCGCTTGACGCTTCGGTCGAGAGTTTGCAGTCTGTTAGAGTGGTCCGGGAATACTCGGATGTGTTTGAGGAGGTGAAGGGCTTACCTCCGAAGCGGGAGATTGACTTCCGAATATATCTGGTGGATAATGCTAAACCTGTATCTTTACCAGTGCGCCACATGGCTCCTCGTGAGAGGAGGGAACTCCATAAGCAAGTAGGGGAGTTGCTTGAGAAGGGGTTCATAAGACGAAGTATATCGGAGTGGGGTGCTCCAGTAGTTTTTGCTACGAAGGCGGATGGGTCCCTCAGACTTTGTGTAGACTATAGAGAACTCAACAAGCTCACAAAGAAGAATAGACACCCATTGCCGAGGATTGATGATCTTTTCGATCAGTTGGTTGGCGCTTCAGTATTTTCTCAATTGGACTTAGCCACGGGGTTTCATCAGTTGAGGGTGGCTGAGGATAGCATAGACAAGACTGCCTTTAGGACTCCGAATGGTTTCTATGAGTGGCTGGTGATGCCATTTGGGTTGACGAACGCCCCTGCATACTTTGTTGATTTGATGAGTAGGGTGTTCAGGGAGTTCCTTAATAAGTTCGTGGTGGTCTTTGTGGATGATATCTTAGTATTTTCTAAGAGTGAAGAAGATCATGCCTTACATCTTGGGGAGGTGTTGAAGACTCTTCGAGCACATAGCCTTAAGGCTAAATTCTCTAAATGTCACTTCTGGAGGAAGGAAGTGCGGTTCTTGGGGCACGTGGTCTCCAAGGAGGGGATAGTTGTGGATCCCGCGAAGGTAGTATCAATTCAGGATTGGAAGGTTCCGAAGAATGCTACCGAGGTAAGAAGTTTCTTGTGGTTGGCGGGTTACTATAGGAAGTTTATCAAAGACTTCGCGAAGATATCAGCCCCATTAACCCGCTTAACGAAGAAGAATCTTGTTTTCAAATGGGACGTAGATTGTGATGATGCGTTCCGACGGTTAAAGAGAGCTTTAACCACTGCTCCAGTTTTAGTGTTGCCAGATGGGAGCAAGCCATTTGTTGTCTATACCGATGCTTGTGGGATAGGACTAGGCGCAGTCTTAATGCAAGAGGGAAGGGTAATAGCCTATGGTGGAAGGCAGTTGAGGGTGCATGAGAAAAATTACCCTACCCATGATTTAGAGTTGGCCGCTATTGTTTTTGCGCCTAAGATTTGGCGCCATTATCTTCTTGGTGAGAGATTCGAATTGTTCACTGACCACAAATCATTGAAGTACTTGTTTTCTCAGAAGGATTTGAATTTGAGACAGCAAAGGTGGATGGAGTTCTTAGCATCCTATGATTTCGAGATAGCATATACCCCTGGCAAGGGTAACGTGGTGGCGGACGCCTTGAGCAGAAAGAGGTTGTCCTTGAGTCCATTGTTCGTGGAACGACGAAGCTTGGAATTTATCTCGATGTTTGATTTCAGACCTTCCATTGATTATGTACCCGGTTTGCTAGCATCTTTGGAGGTCAGACCTACTCTTCTGGGGCGGATTGGAGAAGCACAGAGGGACGACCCACAGTTGGTTGAGTTGGTGGAGAAGCTCATAAGGGGGGAGTCGTCCAGCCATTTGAGTAGGTACACCCTAGACGATAGGGGGTGCTTGCGTAGAGACGGTAGACTTTGTGTACCGCAAGACGAGGGTTTGAGTAAGGCTATTCTTGATGATGCACACCGTTCTAGGATGACCATTCATCCCGGTGGGGACAAGATGTACCAAGACATGAAGCGGGTTTTCTTCTGGGCCGGTATGAAGAAAGATGTGGCCGAGTATGTCGCTCAATGCTTGGTGTGCCAACAAGTGAAGGCGGAGCAAAAGAAACCTGGTGGGTTGCTTCACCCATTGGAAGTTCCGCAATGGAAGTGGGATAGCATCTCGATGGATTTTATTGACGGGTTACCCAGATCAAGAAAGGGTAATACGGGGATTTGGGTTGTGGTAGACAGACTTACTAAAAGCGCCCATTTTATACCTGTGAAGAGCAAGAGGACCGCTCCATGGCTAGCTTCAGTATATCTTCGAGAGATAGTTCGATTGCATGGGGTACCCTCTAGCATAGTGAGTGATCGAGATCCTATCTTCACTAGCGAGTACTGGAAAAGTTTGCAAGAAGCAGTGGGGACTCAATTGTGTCTGAGCACCGCATATCATCCTCAGACGGACGGCCAGACTGAGAGGGTGAATCGTGTCCTAGAAGACCTTTTGAGGCTTTGTATCTTAGATTTTGGAGGTACATGGGAAGAGCATCTTCCATTGGTGGAGTTCGCATATAATAACAGCTTTCAGTCCAGTATTGGTATGGCTCCTTTCGAAGCTCTCTATGGAAGGCCTTGTCGATCACCTACATGTTGGTGGGAGTCTACGGACAAGATCTTGCTTGGGCCTGATATGGTTAGGGAGACTTCTGAGAAGATTGACTTGATTCGAAGAAGGATGAAAGCAGCGCAGGATAGGCAAAAATCTTATGCGGACAAGAGGAGGACGGACCTTGAGTTTGAAGTTGGGGACATGGTCTTTGTCAAAGTGTCTCCGTTACGAAATGTGGTTCGCTTTGGATCTGTTGGGAAGTTAGCACCAAGGTTCATAGGGCCGTTTCCTATTAAGGAAAGGATTGGACGGATGGCATATAGAGTGGAGTTGCCCGACAGACTTAGTGGTGTACATGATGTATTCCATGTGTCACATTTGAGGAAGTGCTTACATGAGACCGCAGAGGTGGTAGAGCCGAGCTTGCTTAAAGAAGTGGAAGTAGAGCGTGATGCGACTATTCGACGAGCTCCTACTCGCATCCTTGGGTCAGAGACTAGGAAATTGAGGAATCGAGAGGTTCAACTAGTCAAAGTACAATGGGGAGAAGACGAGGGCAACGCTACTTGGGAGACAGAAGCAAAGATGCGTTCATTGTACCCGTTCCTTTTTGAGGGTATGTCTTTCAACTTCTCCTTTATCGTTTGTCTAGTACTTATCTTATCTTTAGTATGTCCTCTCATTAGTACCTTTGACCTTTAGATAGGGTAAACCTATGGTTGAAACATGTGTTTGAGACATGTTATGGTTGGTGGATGCATGTGGATGCAAGTGGTTGCTAGTGGTTGCTCGTGGATGCATATACACACACTCTAGGCACTAGATCGGCTCAATCACTTCATATTGCATATTGCATAAAATTGTGTGTAGGAAGCTATATTTATGGATGTATAATGATTGTGTTATCATATGGATGATGCATTTTGATGAATGATTGTGCACTCATGTAGATATTGTATGTGTCGATAGGGTTCTCTCGCATACATAATGGATGCATGGCACTATCATGGTTTGCATATGTTCATACATTAGATAGGGAACATATACACACACTTTTTGCATATGCTCATACATCATTAGAAACTATTTTAAGGACAATGGATGCCCGTGTTTGATGGTTTGAGTAGATGGTTGTTTGGATGGTAGGATATGCATTCTCCTTAGCTTAGAGATTTCGGGGACGAAATCCTTTAAGGAGGGGAGAATGTAACACCCCGTATTTCAGTAATGCAAAAATTCACTAATTGCAGAATAAATAATCTCAAATGTGAGAATTGGGGGAAACGGGCTGCGTCATTGCGTTCGTCTCGGAAAAATACGTGAAATAGAGTCCGAAATTTCGTAAATCGGAGTCCGTATGGCCCAGTTATGGCCCAATGAAGTTTGTAGAAAATTTAAAGTTAAAAACAGATTTAAAATTCAAATTCAGATTTAGAAAATAGAACTAGCGGGGCAGGCGGGAAAGTTCCCGCCCTAGCCATGTCGACAGGGCTGTCGACAGGCCTGTCGACTGGGAGGTCGACTGCCCTGTCGACTTGCCTGTCGACACAGGGTGTCGAGCCAGATGGCCTGGGTGCACCAGGTCTGGTTTTCTGGCTAGGGCTGGGCTGTGTTCTAGAGACTTCCTAAATCTGACGGACCTAATCTAACCTAGGGCTAATGCTATGGTCTAAAACACACCCTAATCCTATAAATACACCCTAATGCAAGCCTAATCCATACTAAAAATAGAAATGATGGCATCATGCCGCCAAAATCAAACTTAAGAGGAGCCTCCACTAGTTATGAAGGAAGTTGCAAGCTAATCAACCTCTAATCATCATCTCCTTCAAATATTGCAACTAGTTCTACTTCATAAGTTTGCTAATCTTGGTTTTGGTGAGTTCCTATGCCTTTAGCAAGTAATTGCTAAACTAATTAGGATAGGATATTAGGAGGCTATGGATGTAAATGTGGATTATGCAAGTTGTGGTTGTCATATGTTATAAGTTCATATGTAAACTTGCCTCTTTTATGATATGATGTGTTATGTAAGTTCATATGCAAGTTTTATGCAAGTTTATATGCAAGATCATATGCAAGTTAGTCTCTTTTCATGATATGCATAACATATGCAAGTTTGCCTTTGTGATATGACATGATATGCAAGTTGATATGCAAGATCATATGCAAGTTAGTCTCTTTTTATGATATGCATAACATATGCAAGTTTGCCTTTGTAATATGACATGATATGCAAGTTGATATGCAAGTTCATGTGCAAGTTAGTCTCTTTTTATGATGTGCATAACATATGCAAGTTTGCCTTTGTGATATGACATGGTATGCAAGTTCATATGCAAGTTTTATGCAAGTTTATATGCAAGTTCATATGCAAGTTTTATGCAAGTTCATATGCAAGTTCATATGCAAGTTTTATGCAAGTTTATATGCAAGTTCATATGCAAGTTTGTCTCTTTTTATGATGTGCATAACATATGCAAGGTTGCCCCTATGTATGGCATGTTATGTAAACGAATTACGTGGGAAACGATGGGGTTAATATGCATGATTATAAAAAGGTGTAAAGTCGTTATGATTAAGCACAACATAAAATGAATGGACATAATTGGGAATTTACCTATTAAGTTAGGTCTACCCATATTATGGAGTTGGGAATTTACCTATTAAGTTAGGTCTACCCATACTATAGAATTGGGAATTTACCTATTGAGTTAGGTCTACCCATATTCTTAAAAATGTGTAATTAATTAGGGATAATTAATCCAAATTAATTGGGGGTGATTAATTAGGTGTAATTAATCAACTAAGACACGATGTTGGACCCTTTTGTAGCGGAAGTCTGCCCGGAACCGACCGGCAATCCAGCAGCTACAAATGATTGGCCCAATGTGAGAGGTCTTAGCCATAAATTAAATACGTGATTAAAGTAAAGACACGAGGTTAGACCCTTTTGATGACAGAAGTCTGCCCGGAACCAACCGGCATATCCAGCAGTCATAAAAGAAGGTCTAATGTGAGAGGTCTTTATGAGGTCATGATCTTAATTAATTAATTAAGAAACACTTAACCATATTAGCATGTAGAGGGACATGAGGGGTTTAGTGGGTGCCTTGGGTGGCATGTGGAAATCTAGTGGTTGCCTTGGGTGGCAATAGAAAATACGATTAGAATACTTAACCAAAGTGGAACGTGTAATTAAAACATGATTAAAGGGTTAAGTGGTATACACTAGAAATAACAAGCTTAGGTGGGTAGCTTGTGGGGGGCCATTTCAACCAATATCCCAAACGTATCTTAGTGGGCTCGACTCTAGTCGAGTGACGGGACACGCATATTGGGCTTGACTATAAGAGGCCAAAACCGGGGTAGCGGTGGCAACGCGAGTCCAACGGGTTTCATCTGCGTGTGTGGACCCGGTATGGTAGGTAAGACGTTGTTGCATCGTGTAGATATAACCCGTGCACCATTTGCTGTATCGGGCTAGCCACTTTGGGGAGTGATACACCCCATTGTGGGGCCAGCACGGATATCTACGGTAGGGAGCCGATCGCTTGGGAGTAGTGGGTACACCTAGTGGAGATAGGGGCAGACGGCACCTATGTAGGGAGCTAGGGGTACACGAAACTACTGGGTAAATTTTCTAAGTCCTTGGGAGGGATCAACCTTTAAGTAGAAATGACTGGTGTGGTGCAGTGTAGTAATTATCCTTGGGTGGGTGAATGCGTCTTTATCGTTATCTTAGTTCATTCTAAGTCTGATTGGCTACTGAGTGTAGTCATTTATCCCCAGTCACACCGTACCAAGTTATATCATACCCTAATTACTTTAATGATTGCATTGTTAAAGCTATAGGACTCGCTCAGACTTATGTCTGACCCCGTTGTTTTATCTTTTTCCCAACCCTCAGGTTCTCAGAGTGGGCCCAGCACGAGTGGGCATTGATCAGGCTGCTTTTATTACTCTCTTGGAGCTTGGACCCTAGATGTAGAGCTCAGCTTATCCTTTTTCTTTTATGGCTATCAGTTCATGTACTGGGATTATGTCTTTTTATTTATCAGGATGGATATTTTGTACTTAACTCTTATTATGGTTTTGTGATGTAACCAAACATGTTTTGCTTTCCGCTGAAATGAAATGATGTTTTAAATACTCAAGTATTATTTATATCTGTCTTGTTGTAATTTTTCTGTTCTATATTCACTTAAAATACTCCACCGATGTTATGGCATTCCCTTAGTGAGTGACCGTAGCGGGTGTGGGGTGTTATATACATGTAAACCACTTCAGTCAGCTCTCCATTTATGAAAGCGTTGTTGATGTCTAGCTGCCTTAAATTCCATCCTTTACTTATAGCAATGGTTAATATGACTCTAATTGTTGTGGGCTTTATGACTGGAGAGAAAGTTCCATTAAAATCAAATCCAAACTACTGTGCATAACTTTTATCGACCAATCTAGCTTCGTATTTGTCAATAGATCCATTCTCTTCTCTTTTAATCTTGAATATCCATCTACATCCAATAATGTTTATGTGTTTTGGTGGTATTACCAAACTCCATGTATTATTTTTCGTGAGTGCATGATATTCCATATTCATGGCTTCTTTTCATTTTTATGATTTTGTTGTTTGCTCAAAGCTGGTTGGTTTAATTGAGGTATTGTACACTTTAGGTTTGTAAATCCCACTTTTCGACCTTGTTGTCATGTGATGTCATATGTGCATTTGTTGTGGCTGCTGATGTCTTTCAGTATTGCTGTTTGTTCCTGTGTCTGCATTGCTGTTGATTTCTGCATCACTACTGCTCTGCATGTCTTAATTGATCTGATTTGTGTCCATACTTTCTGAATAATCATTTGTCTCTGCTGTTTGCACATTTGTTTCTTCCATGGAGTCATTTTGTAAGATTTTATTAATTATGTCTTGATGGCCTTCACTAATGTTATCATTCAATGATTATGCAAAAACTTGCTCGAATTGTTCCCCCCCCCCTCCCGACAAGATTTTCTGCATGATTCTCTTTGATTTCCTGTTTACCTGCAAGAGGGAATGTGTTTTCATAAAAAACATGTCTGAAAATGTAAATTTTCCCATTTTTGTCTAACCGTTTATATCCTTTTTGCTTCTGTGCATACCCAATGAAAGTGCATGAGCTTTATCTCATGTTTATTTTGTGCCTATTTTAATCTCTTAGGCATGGACAACACAGAAAACCATATGTTTTCACAAAAAATTAGTCTGGTCTAACATTATATATCATCTCATATGGAGTTTTGTTATATATAACTTTAGTTGGTAATTTATTGATGAGAAAAACTGAAGTGTAAAAAGCTTCATTCCAATATTTCATTGGCACTAAATCTTGAGACATTAATGTTAGACCCATCTCTACTATGTGTCTGTGTTTTTGTTGTACCAAACCATTTTGTTCAGATGTGTGAGGGCAAGTATATCTATGTTTTATTCCTCTTTTAGGAAAATAATTAGTTAAAGGTTTAAACTCTCCCCCACCATCGGTTTGAAAAATTTTAACACTACAATTGGTTTGTTTTTAACCGTGAGTTATGAATTGTATGACAGTATTACATGTTTATGACTTATTCTTTAGCATATATATCCAAGTATATCTCGAATAGGCATCCACAAAGGAAAGATAGTACCTGTGCCCTTGATATGAATTCAGTGGTGCAGGTCCCCACAATCAGCAACTATTAGCTCAAGAGGTTTATTGTATCTAGTTTCAGAATCTCTAAAAGGAAGTTTATGACTTTTGCCAATTTGGCAGTGTGTGCATGTGTGTTTGGCAGGTATGCTATTATTAAAAGAAATATTATTATTGCATAAAATAGTTTCAACAACTTCAATACTAGGATGTCCTAATTTCCTATGCCATAAATCAAGTTTACATTGTTTTCCATCTTCATTACATTCATTATTACTGTTGCTAACATTAATACTCATATTATAATCATTATTACTTGACTCAACATTATTACACCAGAATTTTCCACTAGTATCCCCAACCTTCAAGTTGTCAAATTTGTAAAGTCCATCATGTAGATTTTGATACACTTAGCTACGCAAAATTTTGGGTGAAATTCAGAAAACACATGATTATTATTAGAAAATTTTGATACACTTAGCAAGTTTATATAATAGAGGGTACTCTAAGAAGTGTGTTTTGATTAAGTTGCCTTTTTCCTAAGATAGTGCCCTTGCCAATATGTGTTATATGTGTAGTTTTACCGTCACCCATATGTAAAGATTTCGTACCTGAGTAGTTTCTGCTTCCAATGTTGAGATTTTTGAGAATGCTGGTTATGAGATGAGTGGCACCCGAATCCGGGTACCATTTTTAAAAATTGTTGTCTTCACCTTTGCTAGTACCATCATTGCCAATATTTTGATTTTTATTAGTATCATTGTTGTTTCTATTTGAGTTCATCACGGCCATATTGACTTGTGGTGCCTTCTGTGTTGCATTAACATGATTATATTGCTGTCCACTGTCATTATTATATTTGAAATAGCACTTGTTTGCCATATGACCAAATTTTTGACATATTTGGCACTTTACTCGATTGTTGTTGTTCCATCTTCCTCATCCTCGACCTATTTGTGGCTGAAAACCCCTTCTTTCTTATTGAAGACCCCTTGGATACTGATTTTCTTGTATGTTTGCATTAATATTGTTGTTGCTTCTCTATGATTGCTTATTTTTAGCTACAGCAAAATTTGCACAAAACTCACCCTGTGTTGTTTTTCTTTAATCAATTCTTCCTTCATGAGCAAGGAGTGCAGATCGAACGAACTACAGATCAGGTAAAGTTTGTTGCGTAGCTAGGACCATTACTAAAGATTCATATTCTTCATCAAGCCCTCCAGTAATAAAAAGTATTTGTTCACTATCGCTGATTTTATGCCCAACAACAATTAGTTTGTCACATATGTTTTTTATTTTTCCCAAATACTCTTTCATGCTAGTATCTTCTTTTTTGCAATTTTAAAGATCCCTTCTATATTGCATGATTATGGCTGCGGATTGCGAGATGAAAATTTGTTTCACAGTAGTCCAAATTTCATACGACGAGTTGCACCCAACGATCTGTGACAAAAGATTAGGATTTATAGAAGATAAAAGCCATGATGATAATAAGTTATCTTGTCTTTGGTATTTGGTGTATTCTGGATTTGGTACGGTATTTCTTTCTTCATCAGTGATCATTATAGGTGGAATAATTAACGTCCCTTTGATATAATCTAGCAGTCCGTAACCTTTGAGAGCAATCTCCACTTGATATTTCCATAAAATTCGTCTAACGAAGTGGTAATAACTGGGCTTTTAGGTTTGATCAGGTTCATGATGTTTAGAGAGAAGCCATTAGCATTGTTGCCAGATACAACAGAAGTCTCTTCATTATCGTTGGCCATGGCGAGGCAATATTAGTTTGCAACTTTGTGAAGAACAGCGAAGATAAAAAAATGATGGCTCAGGATTTTTTTTAATGCCTTTTGGCAATTTGGCGCTCTGATACCATGATGTAAAATAAAACATAAGAAACAAGATTGAAGAGAAGTTTTATTATTGATGAATTGCAATTGTAAGATAATACAAACTGTATATAGAAGACCTCTATTTACAATACAAGACATAAATACAAATAGGCTTGAATAATGAGAATGTGACCGCTGTATTGTTATAATAGGCATGTGACCGTTGCTATGTTATAATAGGCATATGACTGTTGCATTGTTATAACAGGCATGTGACCGTTGCTATGTTGTAATGGGAATGTAACCATTGCAGTGTTATAATAGGCATGTAACCGTTGCTTTCCCATTATTTCATTAAGCACAACATGCCATTTTGGGCACATTTCGTTTGCACCATATTATTTTACTCCATGCCTTGTGTGCAAATTTTGGTCTTATGTATTCCCATATTTGATGTAAGTTGAACCCAGCACCCTTCCAAGTCCATATG
Organism: Allium sativum; assembly: GCA_030737875.1. Classification (NCBI taxonomy): domain Eukaryota; kingdom Viridiplantae; phylum Streptophyta; class Magnoliopsida; order Asparagales; family Amaryllidaceae; genus Allium; species Allium sativum. Next base: position 19,563,699 of record CM060922.1, on the reverse strand, counting down.
TCATATTGTCTACCTTCATAAATTTGCATGCTTTCAATAACCCTTCGCTGTTCAGTATTGCAAGCAATATCTACTTTCCATTAATTATTCAATATGATGGAGTTGACTGTCTCCTTTGGACATCCATAGGCAGAGTAAGTATCCCACCCAAGTGTGTCAATGAGGGACTTGCCATTTATCCAGGGGTTCATCCTTAGATCTGTCTCATTGCCTTTAGCAATTTCTCTTCTGCGGTGCTTGGACAAAGTACTCCTTACTCTCGGAATTGCTTTCCAGGTTGTCGATGCATTATTATCTTCCTTTATTACCCAAAATTTTTCTCTACCACATCTTTTATTCATCCATCTTGCCCACAATTCTGAGTTGTTAATGATTTTCCAGGCTTGTTTTAAGGTGAAAGCTTCTCTCGTTGTCTTGATATATCTTAAACCTACTCCACCTTCATCGTTAGGTCTACATAGCTCCTCAAATTTGATTTTGTGTAGTCCTCCCCTCCAAATGAAGTCTGCACAAACCTTCTCTATCTTTTCAATTGATGCATCTAGTAACTGGAATATATGTGTGTGTGTTTGTGTGTGTATATAAGTGTGAGTGTGGTGTTGTATGCATATATATATATATATATATATATATATATATATATATATATATATATATATCTGTGTGTGTGTGTGTATGTGTGTGTGTGTATGTGTGTGTCTGTGTGTGTGCGTGCACATATATTATAATATATTTATATTATATATAACTAGATAAGAATTTCAAATTTAAAAGAGCTTTGAGTTGATGTGATATTTATAATAAAATAAGGTAATTTTAATTAAATTATATTTTAAAAGAAAATATCTTGATTTGATCTTTACTTATATAATCAGTAAAGTGTCTTTGAAATTTAGTTTTAATTTTATAAACTACCATGATGTGATATATTACAGAATAAATTAAATTTAAAATTTAAATAATTACGCAACTTTATACATTTAGCACATAAGTAAAACTATTTCCAAGAAAAGAATTTATTGATTTAAACTTGGATGGATGGTTTGAAATAATTTAAGGGTGACAAGGACTTTTGACATTCATGAATTAATTCTTATTTTTAATTAGATTACACTAGTATTACCGTACAACATTGGGAAAAACCGACCATTAAGTTGTATAATATTAAAGAAAAAAGTATTTGTTAATTTTTCCTTAATTATGTATTTGTGTTGAAAAGCTAACTGCGTTGTTTAAAAAAAATGAAAATATTAAAAAAGTGCAAATCTAATTACATTAAGGTTTATACATGTAAGCTAGTTTGATAATTACGAGTTGCTATTATTGTATTGATGTAAATCATGCATGTTCAAATACATAGATATTATATCATGAACAGTTAATGCATTTCAAAAAATATGCCGGTGTTTGGTTTAAACTGTATTTTGAGTTTTCAGTTTTCAATGCTAATTAAAATAAAAAAAAATTGACAAATATCGGAGGTAACGCAATGTCACGTATTAAAGATAATCCAGATAACACAATGTCACATATTCATGTATTGGAAAAATATAAGTTATAAAAAATAAATTTTAAAATACACATAAGGTACTTAAGGTCAACATAACCATCCTTAATTGTCCAATCCAAACTCTATTGGTTCTGCATACTTTTCGATGTCGTGTACGAGAATTCAAAGCATTCATCTACAAGTTCCTACATTAATATAAACACTCAATAAAAACTTAAAACTTCAAAATGCAAAATAAGATAAATCAATAAAGAACACTAGTGCAAAATAGTCTTTATGAATCATAATTTCACACAAAAATAATCTCTTCAATTTCAGCTTTTCGGCTGTGCTTGAATGCTGCACTTTCTACTCCATGTATAGACACAAACCGTACATTGCTCATTTGAAAAATCAGTCCAGTGTGGATCCAAGCATCGGACTACACACATGTTGAAAAGCGTGTGCACAAGCTTGCGTTTGCACTTGCAACTATAAGCTTGCAATGCTTCTTGTTGCAATCTTTGCACTTGCAACAACAAGCATTGCACTTGCAAGTTCACAAGCTTGCAACAGCAAGGCAAGCTTTGCAGTGCATGCTGTTGAAAGCTTGCAGCAAGCGTCGAGGCTTGCAACGGAAAGAAATGCAACGCTTGCAGCCTTGTTGTTTGCAATCTTGTGCACCTGCAGGAAGCGCACAAGGTTGCAATGCTTGCTATTGCAAGCCTGTGCACTTGTAGCAAGCATTTTCAGATGTACAGTTAGTTTTACTACCTCTAGGGTTTCCAGTTATGCGACATGCAAACTTCATATAAGGTTTATTGTTGAAATACTTGACAGCCTAACAAACAATGACATTTGAAAACAATTTAGGAAGCTATCGGTTTTAAATGAAAAAGTCAGAAGAGTAAGCATATGAAGATCTCTTAACAACTGATCACATAGTTTGATAATGAATCTAATGCTCTAGAGCTTGCATCATTATCTGCTTTATTCATTGCTTTCCTGAACTTAGTACGCCACTTTAAAATAGGAGAGAAAGGAAATAAAATAAGATTAGACTAATATTAAAGGGCCAGAAGCAGAAGTATGATGACTAGAAAGATATGTTATAATTGTGCTACATAATGGAGTTCAGGTATATAAATAAAACATTAACATCATAGACAAAGCACCACACCTACGTGATAACTATTGTGAAAGAAATATATGCAGCAGTAGAAAAAGATGTGATCCATGTAAAAGTAGCTTCATACTTGTCTACAAGAATACCAAACACCATGGAAATCTGGGAACTAATTACACAGAAATTCCAAAATGAAATGATTAAATAACTACTAGTGATAGTAAAATGGCAACCAACTCAATTTCAACATGGATCCAAGGTATTTGAAAACCAAATTCTATACCACATTATTTCCTACAACAAAATTAGATCCAGGGGATTCGAAAACCTAAATCTATACCACATTATTTCTTAACACAAAATTAGATCCAAGCGCACTTCAGTTCTAAATCATTTTTTTTCTTAATCAATGTACTTAATCATGTGCAAATACCAAAATTCTTGAACTCAAATCACCTTGTTTGATAAGAATACGATGTTAAAAAATTAATAATGATATATGAACTTCAAAATTAAGAAAATACAGGTTTTTTTCATTAAGCTTGGCTTCTTGAAATCAGATCATATGGTGTTGGGTAAGAAGAGTCTATATGGAGCTTTATCAAATATCTAGCAAGGAAAAACCACCTTTACCAAGTTACTAAAAATTCCTAACAAATACATCATATTCTCTAAAAGCGAAAAGTATCTTAGCTTATAAGCCTTAATATATGGCCAGCTAAACGTTTGAGGAATCGAAAAAAATGAAGATAAACCTCTAGAATTGTGAGGGCTACATAAAGAACATAATAAATAAGTTACAATATCTTTCCATGTAAAAGAAATCCAAAAAGAACATGTAAATCTGAAATGATTGTGCCATTAAGATGAAGAATTAAATTTTTATATAAGTGTAAAAAAATCTATAAAGAATATATGTACAGAATTAAATATTTCATTGCATTAAGATTACATAATAGATAAATTCAATGCACATGAAAGAGTTACCATTCTCAGTTATTAATCTCAGTTTAACCAAATCACTAGTAACATTCCAAGCTTTTGTGTACAATTTTAATTTGGAATAAATATTTATTATTTACTTTACATTATATTATCTTTATTCAGACTCTCATTTCTTCAATAATTCTTAGGAAACCCTCTTAGTAAGAAATATATCAATTTACTGATCCATTAAAATGATAACTACCATTCTCAAATTACAATTATAAAGTTGTAAGTAGTTGGAAGCTCTTTCAATGTATAGCCACATAGTTCTTATTTCATATGTAATTTAGCCTCTTTGGTATAATTTCTTAGTATTTATTGTGTTATTTTATACTATGTTTTAGCATTACAACACAATTCAGGTTATGTTGCTATTTTCGTATTCTCATCAAAATCTGAATGGTATTTGATTTTTGTTAACATGCTTGAAATTATATAGTACTTTATTTAGCACTCTGTTCTAGTCAATATGAGCAGCAAGTATGAATTGTCATCATAAATGAAAATTTTAAAATTAAATAGGTCTCTTTACTAACATCAACTTTGTACATATATGTAATCATATTTACATATTGAAAAATATTTTCTAATAGAAAACTCCATCTATAGCTATACGTACAGTTTCTCTTATAATAGACAATAAACAAGGAATATGTATAATTGTAAAAATATCTGGTAATGCGCTAAAAGAAATTCAAGATTTGAACAATAAACGTAATATTTGGATCTCAAAAAGCTATTGTTCATTGTTTAATAATTATCTAATTTTAAAACATTTATTATTTGTCATGTTGATCGATTTTTTTGTTTCTAACCTTTTCTCAGTTTATTTCCTTATAAATTCAAAAGTTTGAATATATTTAAATATCTAACATTTATGTCCATGCAAATCATTATTTCAAAGAGTTTAACATTACTTTGAAACCCATTTTCTTTTTATACTATCGCCCTTTAAGCATGGGTTGGTTACTTGCCAATTGTAGATTCTTACATGAATTTATCTTTATTTTAAAAATGTAAAGGTATGTGTCAGTAACATGGGTTGGTTATTTCCAAAATGTTATTATTTTCACGTGCCAAAGATAAGAATATGAATGAATTTATGCATGAATATAATAAGCTTGAAGGACAAGTACGATTAGCATGGCTTTTTGATTTTGTTGTTAGCTTTTTTGGGTTATTTAATTAAAAAACAAAAAGGGAATCGGAAAAAAAAAGAAAATTCCAACTCTTTCTTTCATAACCAATACGCTCCTAAACAACAATTTGGATATTACAACACATAACTATAAGGGTTTTAAACGATAGTAAGTGAAAATGTCCAACCTTTCTTTTTTAATTTGAATTTGCTCGACTCTGAATATAAATTATTGCATGAAAATTTAGAGCATAAGAAATGAGTTTAGAAAAAAGTTCTATAAAACACAAAAAATTTGTATGATACCTTAGTTGTCCTTATCCATTCATCACAGGTTCAACTTAACCAAGAATCTTCTCTTCTTCACTTGTAAACGCCACTGCCTGGCTCCATTCGGTTTTATTACCATCTTGCCCAGATTTAAGTGGATCATTTCACCACTATCTCTTCCCTCTCTTCCTCTTCCCCCTTCTCTTATACCCCTTATTCGGCCCCAGCTGCCTCTAGACTTCCACCCTTGACTATTCCCATCTGCTTCATTCTCACTTTTTGATTTCTGGGCAGTACATTGATTATTGCCTTCTTCATTTCTATCATTCCATGAAACTCTGACTTTGTAACTGTTACCCCATGCAGGCGCATTTTTAGATGTCTGCTTCATACAAAACCATGCATTGGCATAATTGACTGGAGACGAGTCAAATAGTTTGGCATATATCTTCAAACATCATAACATTTTTCAAATGAGACGTTCGGTTTAGAGAACTAAAGTACTTGTATATGCATGCAAAAATAAGTAGATTAATATTCTATAAAAAAAATACAATTTGAGTTGACATTAGCTAACATTAAAGATTCAGTAAACAAAAGACTGATAAGGATTGACATAATCTAAGTCAATCTCTGCATATATGGTATGCCATAATATGAGGAAATAACATAAATATCATTAATGATATTATTCCATAATTATTGCAATGTGTATGAATACATGTATCTTGTAACTTTATATATTTGTGGTTCATGAATGGAAAAGTATCATTCTCTTCAACTCTTCATCATGGTATCGGAGCCTTGATCCAAAACAGTTCAACTTCCTCTTCTTCAATGACTCTCATTAACCAAACTTCATCTTATCAGATTCTTAATGGTAGTGACCCCACAAAGCCCTACACTTTTCTAGGAAAATGTCAATGGTGCCGAGAACAAGGACATCTGATTGCTCATTGTCCTTTATTTAAGCAAAAGTTTCCTAATGCCACTCTTTCTTCTTTAAATTCTCAAACTCCGTCAAACCTATTCACACTAAAACCTCAAGCAAACAGCGTAAATCCCTCTGCCTCTTCATCCTCTTCAACATGGCTTCCTGATAGTGGTGCTTCCCCCATGTCATGATATATCTGAACAATCTATCTCTCCATGCTCCTTATGATGGAACCGAAGAGTTGATCGTCGGTGATGGCAAATTCCTTAAAATCGCTTACGTCTGTTCTTGTTCTTTATCATCACTCAAACTAAATAATGTCTTAGTTGTTGTTAGATCCAAATTCGGCTCTAACACCCAAATTGTTTAGAATTATGGATATTAACAACTGAAAATTAAAAAATGCAATGAAAACACCAGATTTATAGTGGTTCGGCGTTAACGAGCCAACGTCCACTTTGTATATCTTTGATTATACGTTGAATACAAGTACAATCAAAGAATTCTCTCAATATCACTCTTATAATTATAATTCTCTATGTAATTTCAAGATAATACTGATAAGAAATAATAAAGAAACAATAATGGTGGAAATAATACTCAGAACTACCAAAAGATGTATATGCCTATTTATAGGTGGTATCTGCAGGCGGTTCGTGATAACATGTGGCATGGATCCCGAGGATCTCGGACTGGTTCGTGGCTTGATGGAGAAGTAGTCAATATGATAGTTATGGACAGGTGTCATCAAATCCTGAAATTGCAGATCATGGGGGACTTGGTCGTGGTTGGGCTTTGAAGGACGTCGGGTCGGTTTGTGGTCCCTCAACACGGTCGGGTCATGAAGAATTGGCACGGGTCGTGAAGAATCAGCACGAGCCGGGTCATGGTGGCAGTGACACGAGTCAGTGGGAGGTTGTTGACCACGAGCCGGACTTGTCTGTATGTGAACACCTTATCTATATGAAGGTAAGTCTCAGTATCCTTGGTGGCTTGATCAAAAAGGTAGCCAACATTTTACCCTCTCGAAGTATATTTTACCGAGGATGGAACATGCTTCGAAATTGCTGAAGTACTTTTTCCTGAAATGGTGTGAGTCAACCGTTGTATTTGTTGGAATGGTCACGATGTTTCAAATAGTTACGCTCTTCGACGAGTATAAATATCAGGGCAAGCTTCCAATCATTTTTCTACTTATTGGTTGATTTCAATCTTGTATATTTCAGAGCACGTCACGAATATTTTTTCAGGTGACTTTTAAATTTTTTAAATAGTGTAAAGGGATTCATCGAGTCGCGGTTCACATCGCTAGGCGCCCATCACAGGCCATAAGAACACCGGGTCTTCAAGAAAACAATGGCGGGCTTGTGTAGGCCTTCACGGTCCGTGGATCAGGCCGATCTGAATAGGACAAAAGGGGGAAGCGCAAGAGCCCTCATTTTGCCTATATAAACTGCTCCTTTCTCTCTCATGCCCTTTCCCTTTTCTATTATTTTACTGTCACCGTCTATCTTGATCCATAACCCTAATTCGAGCAATCTCCCTTTGTAGTCCCAATTTAAAAAGGTAAAGATGGTTTTTAATTCTCCGTTTTACTATTCTCATCACTTCGAACTCTGTGTTGCCTCGAGTGTCAGCTTCCCTTGCGCTTTTCTCTATTCCGGCGGTTTACTGACGATCCCGAGGCCATGGCGGTGGATCTCGCGACGTCGGGACTGGAGAGGGGATGAATGGGATAAATGTGAATAAAGGAGAAAAAGAGAAGTTTGGGTATGGTTCAGATAGGTGGAGCGACGTCACAGGTGGAAGAAGAAGTTGACTGAAAGGGGAGCTTCGATTGACCGATTCGTGGATGAGAGGGCGATGCGGGTTGCAATAGTGAAGAGCAGAAGTTATCCAATTTGGATTGCTGGTCGTGGCAATAGGTTCGCTCGTGGAGGGGAATGTAGTATCGATTCGTGGATGTGGTGGACTGAGTCGGTTCGTGGAAACAGCTCGCGAGCCCTCCCGTTCACGAGTCGAGAGGTTTATTGACCCTCAGCCTGAACTTAAATCATGAATCAGACTCTCCTTATCCACGAACCACACCAGTTCGTGAGCCACCCCATGATCATGAGCTGGACTCCATACTACGAACCGGTGGTTAAGACCCTACCACGAGCCGGTTGTTGCAACCCGATCCATTATCACGAACCGTCTTACAAACCTCCATGTTTTGACTTATGTTCAAACTGAGTATCGCTATGTGACCATGATGAACTTCAGTGTACCAACCAACTGAACATATCGGCCCATATTCTGATAATAAATTAAACATACTTCAAATGAATTGAGGAATATATAGGTTTAGGGCCTTCGAGACTAACTTTTCGGGCCGTATAGAATCATAACTTAGCAGCATACAATGACCAATATCACGCTTATCCAAATTACTTTATGCTTTTATTTTCTAGTATTATGCACACTTGCACACACCAGCACTTGCACATGCACAGGGTTCATGGGAAACTACATTCTAATCTTTCATGTTTATTCGCCAATACAGCCATGTCTGATATACATTCATCGAGAATATCATAAATGAGGGCAGATCTAGAGTCGTCAAAATATCATAATCCTGATGTGCTTCTGTCTAACCCAGAGTGGGAAAATTCTGGATCTGATTATGAGACGGATATCGATAGTGAATCAACATCTTTCGAGAACACATCACTCGAGGAAGAAGAAGATGATGACCGAGCTCCTGACGAGATCCCAAGTGTTAAATAAGTAGAGAAAGAGGAGATGAGTGATTCCATGGCTTCTAAATTGGACAAGTTGAAATCAGAGAAAGTCTGTTTAAGGCACGGGATTCCTTGAGATGATGTAAAAACCCTAGAGGAGGGAGATAGGCCTCACTCTGCTCCGGAAGGATACATGGCTGTTAGTAGGCTCATGTGTTGGTAGGCACTATCCCTCTGTTTCCTCGGATTGTCGTTGACCTCCTGAGATGACTAAATATCGCTCCCATGCAACTCCATCCCAATGCTTACATAGCTTTGTATATCTTGTATATCGCGTATGCACATATTTTAAAGACCGAGCTCACCTTCAAAGATTTGAAATTTTATTATCATTTCAAGCATCGTTCCACAGGGACCCCAAGCTTCTCTTTCTTCGAATCGATTCATGGCAGAAAGGTTCCGTCGGATGGCCATAGCAACTTAGGAGATGCGAGATCTAATTGGTTTTACATAAAACATCAGGCAGGATGTGCAAGGAAACGGCTACAATCAAGTAGGTTTCTAATTCTACAACGTATATTCCAGTTGCATAATCAAAGTTCTAATGTGTTCTTTTTTCTTCACGGCTCATAACTTTGAGAAAACAGAGGGTTCAGTATATGAAGATCGATTATCCCGCCTCTAAGCAAGCAAATCGGATTTTTGTAGAATCAAGAAGTGCATCACCGATGAGAGCCTTCATAAACACCACCTTCAGGATATGAGATTCGGGCTTGGAACAGGTGGCAAGCCTTACAAGTATGCGCCCCCGCCTGAGGGAGAAGGGACTTCAGGGGCCATAAAAATAATTGAGTTTCGTAAGAGTCCTTCACCGATGATTAATCAGGATGATGAGGATTTGAATGTATATAAAGGAGACGAAGTTTGAGTTAATGAACCACAGGATGCTCCCTCTTCCAAAGGACAGTCATCCCTGATGACTCCACCACCAGTAGAGCCTACATTAACAGAGAAGCAGATTTTCGGGGATTTAGAAAAGATCCCCTTGCCAGATGACATTTATACCTTTGGAGATTTCGGAGAGGAACCATTCTTCCCTGTCTTCGAGGGAGATACCTCTCCGGCCAAAGATTAAGATACTACACAGACAAATGATAGTCGAGGTAGGGATAGCCAACGACGCCATGATTCTTATCAGTCTTACTCTACGCGTTCTCGCGCTCCCTCGAAATAGGATCCTGGGAAGTCTCATAGTCACCAAGTACCACACAGGGGGGGTTAAAGAACTTCCCAAGGCTCCGACTCCCCTGAAGGGCTTACCTCCCCCAAGAAAATCTTCTAAGAAGCATTACGAACCCAAAGATAAACAATAGGAGCCGAGCAAAGATAAAGAGAAAGAAAAAGTAGCCTTGTTCCCCCTGGTCAGCATAGTTTGGGAACTACGAGGGTACAGGAGGGTGTTGTTACTCCTGTTAATCAAGAAAAATTGGAGCGCTTACAGAAGGAATTTCCCGATATCTATTATAAGAGAATGCATTTCATCCCGAATCTCGTACTAGTTTCTGATGAATGGGATGTAGAGGTTGTAGGTCAGATCGACCACGTGGCTAAACAATATAATGCAATGAAAAAGCACGCCAAGAATTTGTCAGACGTTATATGCCGTCTAGAGGTAGATGTTGCCAAGGCCAGAGTGAAGATCGATCACGATGCTAAGGCCAAAAGCAAGGCAGAGAAAGATCTTGAGGATGCGCAAGCCCAACTCGCCTTAGCTCGGCGGGACGCTCAAAATTACAAAACCGAACAGGACGATGCCAAGAAACGCTTCCACCTCGATCTTGATTCACATAGCTAAGAACACGTGGCTCTGAAGAAAGAGATAGTGAATCTCAGGACAGCTAATACTGAGCTAAAGGCATTGGAGGATCGTCTTGCGATGGAGAAAGCTGCTCGGGAGAAGAAAAAAGCAAGTTTAAAGGATGATCTCGCTCGTATTAAAAAGGAAAATGCTGACATGAACTACAAACTTGCTCATACTGAGCAACGGGGTGCTCTCGCTAAAAGTAATGCCAATACTGCTCTTGAGTCAGTCTCCACTGCCACCGCTAACCTTACCGCAACCGAAAAGGAAATAGAAGGGTTCGAGTAGCTGCTAATGGACTTCTTTGCTCAAGTCATTCGAACTCGAGACATCTCTTGGATTAAAGACGATCACCCCCACCTTGGTCAATGTATGGGGATATAATTGTTGAGGGAGAAAAGCAGCGCTTAAAGGTTGAGGAAATCGACGAGGACCAACTTATGCAGACTTTCCTTAGGGGTGGAGAGCCTGAGGCTTTAGCAGAGGGCATGCGTCAGATTCAAGAGGCCATCGAGAAGGAAAAACTCGAACTCAAGGGTAAGAGCAAGATTGCCGAAGGTTCAAGTTCGGCATCGGAGCCCAAAGCTTCTGAGGTTGAGGAGTATAGTCCAGATGATCCACTGATCCCTGGGGTTCCGGTTCCCCCTAGTGTCGGGGTTTCTGCTGTAGCTTCAGCCACAGAGTCAGTGGAAGGTATCTCCCTATTTTCTCCACATTTTGTCAAAGCTATTATAACTTTTCGTCGCGTTGTGGAGCAAACAATCAAGGAGACCACATTTTCTCCCAAACTAATAACAGTTTATTCTCGCGATATAGGTGTCAAATCTACTGAAGAAATTGTAGAAAAACAAGCTGAGGTTGAGAAGGTCGACGTGCCTCCAATCACCAAGGCCATCCCTGAAGTTCCAAAGCAAACCGAGGCTGAGACAACTAAGGGGGCCATTAGGGGGTCTAGCACGGATGTTCCAAAAAATGCTGAAATCACTGGGGCTTTGCAAACACCGATGAGGGTCACAGGGATGAAGAAGAGGAAGTAGACATCATGGGAGAGAATACAGGTTATGTTAACGTGACTCTAGCTGATATGAAGGCAAAGAGGGATAAACAACTGGCCTTAAAAATGGAGGAGCAAGAGCCTCTAAATGTAGCACCTATTACTGTTGTTGACCCCAAGACTGGATTGATAATAAAGCTATCTAGTAAATCCATAACCACGCAGCTTGCAACCCAATCTTCTAATCCTCCACAAGATCCACTACAACAAAAATACCATATTACAACTTTAATTTTACAACTTTGCGAAAAGCTCAGTTGTAATAAATTCTTTTTTACAACTGTGCAAAACGCACTGATGTAATAAATATTTTTTACAACAGTGAAAAATCACCGTTGTAATAAACATATATATCACAACTTTTATTTTTTGTCTGTTGTAATAACTAATATATACTGATTAATTTCTGATAATTAATAGTTAAATTAGAAAGTTGTTTAAACTTATTTTTAGTAACTCTTTTTTCTATTTCTTGTATTAGAGACCTATTAAGTATTTATAATAACTTATATTTAATAATTAGTAATATTAACATTTAAGAATAATTCATATTCAATAGTAAATTTACAAATTAATACCAATTACTATTATTTACTATTAGATTAGATAAAAACTGCTTAATTGATGATTAATAAATAATATTTACTTTAGATAATTAACAATTATAATTTGTTTATTCGAAAGTTGTCTAAACTTATTTTCGTTGGCTCTTTTTTTAATTTGTATTAGAGGCCTATTAAATAATAATATTAAGTAATATTTTACTATTGATATTTAATAATCGATCATTAATAATATTAACATTTAAGAATAATTAATAATTTATATGTAATAATAACCTTACAAATTAACAATAATCAATAAATAATATTTGATTACCAACAATTACTATTATATATTATTAATAAGTAATTTGCAGTATATATACATAATAATTATAACTAAATTTTAATAGTAAATATTCAATTATAACTAAGAAGAAGTAATAAGAAATTATTAATAAAAATTAAGAAGTAATATTAGATTTTTTTTTATTGAAAAAACAGTTTTCTAGAAATTCATATCATTTTTGGTATAAATTTTCACTTATTATTTCTAACTTATAACATGTATGTTTACAAGTTCTAGTATGTGGTCCATGAAAAATTGGCGACATGGCATAAAACGTTAATGCACAAGCATGAAATTTAGGCGGGAAAGGTGAAAATTTAGCTCTAAAGCAACTCACGTGAGATAACTTTACTCACTCACACAGTCGTCCATTCATTTTCCCTCACTGAAATAAAATTGATCCACTTTCTCCCCTCAAATTCCTTCTCAAAAACTTGAACTGCCTACTACTAAAATATAGAACTTTTGATTGTTGCGATGTTAACGATGATGGAGCCGATTCGAATCTGGTTTGCATGCCCTTACCGTTCGATTCCAATTGTTGAGCCGCCGCCTTTCGTGTCATCTTCGTGTTGCAAGCAGTTGGCAACCAGATCGGAGCTAAGTTCTGGAAAGTGGTATGCGACGAGCATGGAATTGATTCAACTGGAAATATGACGGCAATTCAGATCTGCAGCTTCAAAGTGTCAACGTTTACTACGATGAAGTTGGCTCAAGCGGGTACGAACTGAGATTATACAAAAGGAGCAGAACTGATTGATTCATTTTTGTATGCTGTTAGGAAAGAGGCTGAAAACTGTGATTGTTTGCAAGGTATATTATTTTTGCTGGTAGTTTTAATGTTAGATCTGTTGATTTTAGACCAGACTAAGTAGATCTGGTGCAAATTACAACAAATTATATTTCATAATTTGTTAAATCTGTTATTTGGGTTGTTTAGCGAGAAATTAGTTTTGTTAATAATGAGAATACATTAATTAAGTAGGAAGTTTATGTTGTTATTCCCATATGAGACCTTATTATCCTGTTTTCTGCGGTCAGTTTATTTTTTTTGGTTTGAGTTGCTGCTAAGATGACTAAACTTAGTCTGTGAAGACTTGTACCCATTTTGATTTTGGCTACATATTACATCTGTATAAGACTGCAATTGAAATAGCAATTGAAATAACAATTGGAGGGCATGAATTGGAGATTAATGGTGAATCTCCAACCACAGGAGATGCCCTTAGTATCAAAGAATAATTTTAAGGCACCGAACAAATATTAAACTTTTTACTTTGGCAGCAATTGAAGTTTGGAATGGTTGATGGTTGTCTTTTGCATGATGGGAAGAAACTTGAACTAATATTATAAGAAGTTGCTTTTGCATTATATACTACCGGCCTCTTATTTTAAGCAATAACTAAACCAATATAAACATATTCTAATAGCCTGTACAATTATATAATCTCTTAGTTGGTCGGTGAGTGCTTTAACTACCTTTTCAATCTTTGAAGAAAGGTTATCTTAATTATATTTAATTAATCATTGTTTTTCGCTAAGTTGACACTACTTACTGCTATTTGGCTTGTTCTAGTGCTTGTGTTGTGTAGATACTCTGCTCATGTCAAGATGTTCCTTGTGTAGTTCAGCCACTTTTAGTCTTTATGTTATGTTTCTTATAATAATACTGAAAAAGTTGGATTTAAATAACTGTTTGTATCATCTCCTAAATGATTGGTATATGTTGTACTATTTTGGAGCTTGCTAATATAAAATTGTGACATGATGGTGCAGTTTGATAATTAGTTTGATTCCTAATGTTTGATTATCATGCATGACATCTTGATGCTAAGGATCTAGGCACCTTTTTCTTTTATCTTGTTTCCTTCTATTATTATCATCATAAAGACAAATAAATTCAAGGGCTTGTACAACAGCTTGGCTGTTGGCTAGCTTTTTTTTGACCAAGCCACCAAGGTTCACACACAAGAAGAAAGTATGAAGCTTCACGCCTCTAGTCCATAAAAACCAGATTGTGGTCATTTCATCCTATCGGATCGCAGCGCCCTACCGGGTCGCCTCGCCCCTACTCGATCCGATCCATACTTGCTATCTTGATCCGATCCATACTTGCTAGCTCGATCCGATCCGAGCTCCAGGAACCAGAAAATGAAGGCTATGACCAACTCTTTCACGATCCGATAATACAGGATCTCGTGACACCTGTCCACAACTGTCATATTGACCAATTCTCCATCAAGATACGGACCAGTACGAGGTCCTCGGGATGTGTGCCACGTATGACCGCGATCCGCCTGAAGGAATCAACTATAAATAGCCTAGAACTTGGCATTTTTGGGGATCCTTCTGGCAATTAAGAGATCTGACTCCATCATTATCATATCTTCATTTTTTTTACTTAGAGATACCTTGAAATTATTGAGAGAATCATAATTGTTAGGGTGAGATTGAGTGAAACCATTTGATTGTACTTGCATTCAGCATATAATCAACTACGTATAAAGTGGACGTAGGCTCGTTAGCGCCGAACCACTATAAATTTCCTGTGTTTTCCTGCTTTTTCTTCATATTGTAGTTATAATTCTTCGTAGATCAGAATAGCTTGGGTGTTATACCCAATTTTGGATCTATCATTTTGGTGCTTTCACTGAGAACAAATTTTTAGCATATTGGATTGTTGTTCCGTTGTTTGGATACTCAAGTCCGAAGAAAACAGTCCAAAACCCCACTATTTCAGTTTTTCAAGATTTCAGTGAAATTCAAATATCATGGCTGGAAAGAAGCCTAAGGAAGTACGAGCTTCGCAATCGAACGAAGCCGAAAATGAAGCAATTAAAGAAAGTGTGCACGAGCAGCCCGAGGAGGAGGTCACGGATCGCCGAGAGGAGGGGACGAACCGTTCCGTTGATGGGATCACGACCCAATCAGCTGAAGGAGTTGCCACACGCTCCCATGACCGCGTCTCGAACCGTCCTCATAACGCCTCCGCGATCCGATCCCAGAGGGGCGCTCCGGGCCATCGAGGTAAGGATCCCGCGATCCAAAAAGACAAGCAGACTACGACCCGACCAGGAAAGGAGGTTATGGCTCGATCCTCCCGTGCTGGTACATCTGCTCGACCTGGCACAAGCTCTTTATGTATAAGAGAGAATATTGGCGACCAATTTGACCCTTCTGCCCCGGCTACTGAAGGGGATCTCTCTCGCATTATTGACATGTGGGAAAGATTATTTGACGAGTTAGCTTATATTGCGACAGAATCTGACTTCTATTGACAGGCGAATTGACGACCTCATAAGGCAGAGGGTTTCCTCACCAACCCATCTTCCTTCCCCGGAACACACATCCTCGTCTGAAGAGCCCCGAAGAAACCAACGTTGGCCTCCGCTAGAAAGAGTTGAGAACATAGAGCAACTTCGATCTCGGAAAGAAGAAGTGCTTAACCAAGAAACTAACAATCGTAACTTGAATGGACCTGCTTTACCGCTAAGAAATGGAAACGTGGTTGACCCTGCTCAGAATCGACCTAATCCCCCCGCTCGTCGCCTAGTTGATCTCGGCAACAGGGGGCAAGGAAGCTAAGCCCGAATCCCAGACTTTGTAGCTGCACGTCAAAGAAATGCCGAAGAAGCCCATCGGGCAATAAGTGTTGATCCTGAGTCCACCTTGACCTGGGTAGATGTTGAAGCAATGATCAGGGAAAACATAATAGCTAGCCGAGGGTATAGGGATGAAGATTGGGGCATAGATCGTAGTCATACGCCTTTTACCGATGATATATTGGAGGTCACATTCCCGAGACGTTTTAATATGCCGACAATGAATCGCTATGTGGGAAAATCTGACCCAATCCAACATCTGATGCGATACTCCTGGTCCATGAACGCCGCCGCAGCTACAGACGAGATAAAGTGTAAGGCATTCCCTATATTTCTGGAAGATATGGCATTAGTGTGGTTTACCCGCTTGCCAGCCCGGTCACTATCCAGTTTCATGGAATTGAGTGAGAAGTTCGTGAACCAATTCCGCCTTCACACTCAGAGATCTAAGAATGTGATTGAGTTGTCTCTTATTAAGCAACGACCAGACGAAAGCTTGAGATCATACTTGGATCGTTTTAATTTAGCAGTCAGAGAAGTTAAAGATCCGCACGAGCAAACTGTGTTAATGGCCTTAATTGACGGTGTCGATAAGGATACCGAGTTTGGAAGATATTTAGCTGGCAAACCACCTCCGACCAGAGAAATATTTAATGGAAAAGATAATGTCTGTTTACGACAGGAAGAGATATATGCTAATCGAAAAAGGAAGGCTACTGATAAGGAAGATATCCAGAGCAATGTGGCCATCAAGCATACAGAAGATAGCTCAGGAAAGGTTGAAGTCAATGTTGGGAATAAAAATCAAGGAAATGGTCACCAACCGGGAAACAATAATAGCAATAATCGGAAGAGAAACCGAGGGAATGATTCTCAGAGAAGATCTCGACCCAGGCCATTTGAGAGTTTCACACCGTTAAATGATACATTGGAAAATATCTTCCTGGATACATATAATGTCCTTCCATATAAAAGGCCTCCCCCGAGAGAGTCGACAGACAAAGAGCGTGAAACCGGAAAGTTCTGTCTATTTCACCAAATCCATGGTCATTCCACAAATGAATGCCATCATCTGAGATACCTGGTCGAGAGGCTTCTCCGAGAAGGAAAACTCGATGAGTACAGGGTCACACCCAGAGACAGGCGGCAAGCCGCATCTGTCCCAAACCAAAATCAAAACCAGAATCAGAATCAGAGCCAGCCTACTCCCCGGCTGACTGCTCAGCAAAAGGGGAAGAACATTGTCATTAACACCATAGTAGGAGGGCTTCATCTGGCCGGGCATAGCTTTAGGGCAATAGACCAGTATGTCAACGCAACTAAACAACCCCTCATGGCAGGAGAAGGCAGCAACCCTGAGGACATTGCTCCAGCCAAACAACAGAAGACAATGAACGATGACATCATATTTCATGACAGGGATAGCATTGGCGTTCACTCCCCAACCGAAGATCCATTAGTAATCACAGCCGCAATTGGTCCAGCCATAGTCCATAAAGTTCTGGTAGATAACGGAAGCTCGGTCAACATTTTGTTCAAGAAAACGTTCGACCAAATGAAACTTGATCCGAAGTACTTAAAACCATGCGAAGGGTGGATACGTGGATTCAATGGAGCCTCCACTGCTCTAATAGGATATGTAGAGTTGTCGGTAACCCTTGGAGAAGGGGAGCGCCAAAGAGTAAGAGTCCTTCCTTTTGTGGTTCTGCATGTCGAATCCCCATATAACGCATTTCTTGGCCGACCAGCCCTAGCAAAGTTCAGAGCTTGTATAGCCCCTTGGTGTTTATTAGTGAAGTTCCCAACTGAAGCTGGTATAGGTACAATAAGAGGAGATCAAGTTGTGGCTCGAGCATGCTACGTTGCAGAGTTGAAGATGCTCCGCAAAGGAAAAGATGTAGAAACCAAAGGCGCTTCCTCCCCGGCAAGGGAGGAAACGTTATAGCAACTAAAGAAAATAACCATGGGAGAGTCACCCAGAGAACTGCCCGAGGACATAGATCCCAGAGAGGACGAAGTGCCTGGGGGCAGAATGGCGACTCCCAATGAAACAACTATGGGTATTCCAATCGATGATGGAGACCCAGAGAAGGTCCTGAAGATTGGATCCCAGTTAGACCCTATTCATGCCGGAGAGCTAACCGATTTTTTGAAAGCCAATTTAGATGTGTTCGCTTGGACCCACTCGGACATGTGTGGGATATCCCCTTCGAGCATGAGTCATTCGCTAAGCATCAACCCGAAGCATCCTCCTGTCAAACATAAAAGGCGAATGCTTGGCCCGGAGAGGTCGGCTGCTTTGAAAGAGGAAGTTGAGAAATTGAGAAGTAATGGGTTCATCAGAGACTCAACATATCCAGATTGGATTTCCAACCCAGTCTTGGTAAAAAAGGCCAATGGAAAGTGGCGCACCTGTATTGATTTCTCGGACCTGAATAAAGCTTGCCCAAAGGACAGTTTTCCGTTGCCAAGAATTGACCAGCTGGTGGATTCGACAGCTGGCCATGAACTCCTCTCTTTCATGGATGCTTATTCGGGATACAATTAGATCCCTATGCATGTCCCCAATCAAGAACATACAAGCTTCATTACAGATTTAGGATTGTATTGCTATGTAGTGATGCCTTTTGGCTTGAAAAACGCCGGTGCTACATATCAGCGATTGGTTAATAGGATGTTTTATAACCAGATTGGGAAGACGATGGAGGTGTATGTCGATGACATGCTAGTG
Organism: Allium sativum; assembly: GCA_030737875.1. Lineage (NCBI taxonomy): Eukaryota > Viridiplantae > Streptophyta > Magnoliopsida > Asparagales > Amaryllidaceae > Allium > Allium sativum. The sequence goes on along the minus strand of CM060922.1, from coordinate 19,544,893 downwards.
AAATCCAAACAATCATCCGACCATACTTCTGATTTAGCAGAAATGTTTGGAATTCTCTGCAAGTATGGAATGAAATTGAACCCTTTGAAATGTTCATTTGGGGTAGCATCGGGAAATTTTTTAGGGTTTATCGTCAATTCACGTGGGATCGAGATTAACCCAGATCAGTTCACAGCAATCCGGAATATTCAGAAACCTAGACAGATTAAAGATGTGCAAGGCCTCGCTGGGAAAGTAGCAGCATTGAGTAGATTTATCTCCAAAGCTACAGATAAATGTATCCCTTTTTTGAATTAATAAAGCGAGGAAAGCACAACTTCGAATAGACCCCTGATTGTGTTAAAGCATTCTAGAATCTCTTGAATCATTTAGAAAAACCCCCGATTTTGTCTAAACCCGTAGATCATGAAGAATTATTCGTATATTTGGCTGTGTCATCCAAAGCGGTAAGTTCGGCTTTGGTTAGAGAAGAGAATAAGGTGCAAAGACCAGTATATTATGTTAGTAAGAAATTGGCGGCAGCTGAACAAAATTATCCAAGGATAGAAAAGCGTGCGTACAGTTTGTTGATTACATCGAGGAAGCTTCGCCACTATTTTCAAGCTCTCCCGATTACTATATACACTGATCACCCATTAAGACAAGTTCTTCAAAGGCCAGAGACTTCGAGACGATTACTTAAGTGGAACATTGAACTAAGTCAGTTCAATTTGAATTTTCAACCCCCGCTATCAATAAGGGGGCAAGTGCTGGCAGACTTCATAGCAGAGTTTACCATCCCAGAAGATGACACAATGGGCGAAGAAGTCGATCCGCCAAGGCTACTCCTCGACCCTAGTGCCTGGAAGTTGTTCACTGACGGAGCAAAGAACGATAGACGATCTGGTGCCGGAGTGGTGCTCGAAACTCCAGAACAACGGCCGATATACTATGCTCTCAGATTGGAGTTCCGCGCCACTAACAACGACTCAAAATACGAAGCCCTGATTGCGGGTTTGAAACTAGCAAAGGAGTTGAAGATTATGAAGTTAGACATCTTTTGCGACTCCAAAATAGTTGTGAACCAGGTCATAGGAAAATTCCAAGCCAAAAGTCCTAGGCTGATATCATATTTAGAAAAAGTGAAAAAGTTGCTGAGTGGTTTTGACCATCATACCATATCCCACATTCCTCGAACAGAGAACCAAAAAGCAGATAAATTGGCTAAAATGGCCAGTTCTGATAGTCCTGGAAATACAGAATTGGTCCCGATGGAAGTCTTACAGTCACCTAGTATAGATCAGACGGAAGTTGTTCTGGTACTAGATGTTGAACCTGAAAGGGAGTCGTGGATGACCCCTTTGAAGAATTTCCTAATGTATGGAATGCTCCCTGCGAAGAAAAGTGAGAGGCGTGCAATAATTCGGAAGGCCTTTCGGTATGTGTTGCAAGAGGGAGTCCTGTATAGACAAGGATTTTCCATGCCCCTCATCTGGTGTATTGCCCACAACGATATTCAACGCGTATTGCAAGAAGTACATGAGGGCGATTGTGGAGATCACACGGGAGGCCAAACATTGGCAAAGAAAATAATACGATATGGTTATTTCTGGCCAACCGTAAATAAGGATGCGGCCAAATACGCGCGACGTTGTGACGCCTGCCAGAGATTTTCTAAGATCCATAGGGCCCCATCAAGCCAGCTGAAGATGGTGACGAGTCCGTGTCCTTTTGCTATGTGGGGAATCGATATCATTGGAAGTCTCCCCATAGCGAAAGGCGGAGCAAAATTTGCTATCGTGGCCGTGGATTATTTTACCAAATGGGTAGAAGCAGAACCATTAACCACAATAACAACCAAGTGAGTAATCAGCTTCGTTGTTAGAAACATTATATGCCGATTTGGAATCCCAAGAATCATCATAACGGATAATGGAACTCAGTTTGACAGCACCGAATTCACAGATTTTTGCCAGAAATACCACATCGAGAAAAGGTACACCTCCGTGGCATATCCGCAGGCAAACGGCCAAGTGGAGGCTGCAAATAAAACGATTAAATCTATCCTGAAGAAGAGATTGAAGTGGACCAAGGCCATGTGGGTCGATGAATTGCCCTTGGCATTATGGGCTTATAGAACGACCTATAAATTGGCAACGGGCCATACACCATTTTCCCTCGCCTTTGGAACTGAAGCGGTCATCCCGGTCGAGTTAGAAGAACCTTCTCACCGAGTCACCTATTATGACCCGATGAACAACAATGAGTTGCTCCTTGAATCCTTGGACATGACCGAAGAGAAGAGGGACGAAGCCGATTTACGTGCCTTAAGACATAAGCAGCAGATAGCTCAATATTACAACAAGAAAGTCCGAGCACGAACCTTTGAACCCGGAGACTTGGTTCTAAAACGTATCTTCCCATGATCAGAGCATATGGGTCCGAAATGGGAAGGACCATATTCCATCCTGCGAAGACTTGATAATGGAACCTTCAAGCAAGCAACCATAGATGGAGATGAAATCCCCAGAGTGTGGAATTCCCGGCATTTGCGGCCTTACCTGACATAAAATCGTCATTTTCATTCTTTTGTTTTTAGGACCATGTAAAAAGGCACGACTTGCCTAGAATAGTCTGGTTACTTGAGCAAAAGATTATAAAATGGACGTAGGTCATGATTCGACCTAACCACTATAAAATATCGTGTGTCATTTACCTTTACTGCACCATTACTTATTTGCTTTATCTCGATTAATATAAATTATTGTTGTTTTTTGAGTTTGTCACAGATTATGCAGTAACATTGGAACATCCAATGCATTTTGCCACGAGGTGAAAGAGGAGCCATAATCGAGGACCACAAGGTGCGGCAAAGTAAATCACTCCACAACCAAACTCTAACTCCCCAGAATCAGGAGAGAGTTTAAAGGACGCGAAGATGACGTCCGCAAGGCGTGAAGGTACACCATGATAAAACTGCCTTGCCACCACTCTAACCCGCTGAAGGATCGGGAGAGTATAAAGGCGCCAGAGATTTAGCACCCCCAGAATTTCTGCCCCGCTGAAGGATCGGAGAGCAGACCTAGAACGAGCTCGAACTCTAACCCGCTGAAGGATAGGGAGAGTATAAAATTGTCAGAAATTTAGCACTAAAAGAATCTTTACCCCCCACCTTTCATAAGGGGCAACACACATGACTCTAATCAATCATTAATAAGCCCTGGCCAGGCATCGTATTAAATGATTGATTAGGGGCATATACACGCACATCACATCTCTGCACAGAAATTTTAAAATTTTGCTAATGCGATTCATGAATTAATTTTCGATTAGTTATGGTTTAAATATTTGTGGCTAATGCGATAAATTAAAACTGCAGGTTCGTAGGTTTAGTTCTCCTTTTTATGTGGCTAATTTGTCTTGAAAGGGAAACTCTTGTTCGTATCACGACAAGGATGAAAGTCAAGGTCGACTAAGACGAATCATCCCCCATGCCGTTATGTTGGCTACTCAGGAAGTTGCACAGAGATGCAAGGAACTTGGAATCATTGCATTGCATATTAATTTAAAGGCAACAAAAATCAATTTTTTATTTACTAAGATGCAGGGATATGAGATAAGGTAGCTAAACAAAAGTAAGGGCCATTCCTACAATTACATTTTCTGGCCAGTGGAAAGCCTAAAAATCCTAAGAACAAAATATGAACTAATATCTGCATTCTACTCATGCTTTAGGAGGCTATTTTGGCTTCTTGCTCTTCTTTTGCTTCCCCGACTCCTCCTTGTTAACGCCCGACTGATCACCTTTTTTCCTCTTCCTCTTATCAACAAGAGGCTCTGGCGAAGAACTAGAAGATTGAGAGGCTAGTTGTGAAGATATTGATCTGGAGAAAAATCTTATGACCAACCCAGTTTTGGGATCGATTTTAGAAATAGGGGGCACATATACTGGATCCTGTTCCTCTTTCATAAGGAGAAACTGCCTCTCCTCCTCAGCCTGTTGACCAGCCAAGGTTTCACCACCACCCTTGATTTCGTTTGTAATAACAACGTCATCCTCTTCATCCCCGTGACCACCTTCCGTGTCCTTCAAAGCAGCAATGACCTCGGCATCTGCAGGAACATCAGTGCTGGGTACCACAGATGCCATGGTTACTTTTTCACCACCCTCAGTTCGCTTTGAAGTCTCAGAAATTTCAGCATCAGTGCTTAAGGGGATATCAACTTTCTCTGCCTCTGCTTTCTTTTCTCCCCTTTTCTCGGTCAATGTATCACCTGTATTACGAGAGGCACATGTTAGTAACTTAATGGGCTGCCCCGCAGAACGACGAAAAGTCATAACTGCTTTTGCAAATTGCGGGGAAAATATGGATATACCTTCAGTTGATATTTCATCTAAGTTTGCAGCAGAAACTCCGACAGCCGGAGGAGTTGGGCGTAAGGGAATTAACGGATCGTCAGGATTATATTCCTCAACTTCGGGGGCCTTGAGTTCCGTCGTTGAGCTCGAGCCCTCGTCAATTTTTCTCTTGCCTTTGGCCCCAGTCTTCTCCCTTTCCACCTCTTCTCGGATTAGGCGTCTCCCCTCCTCCAAATCCTCGGGTTCTTTTCCTTTGAGGAGACTCTGCATTAGCTGGCCTTCATCAATCTCACTGACCTTCAATCGCTGCTTCTCATCCTCGACAATTGCATCCCATATGTTGGCGAGAGTAACGTGATAGTCTGGGATCCAAGAAATGTCTCGAGTTTTGATGACTTGGCCTAAGAAGTCGAATATTAGCTCCCCGAAACCTTCTGTTTCTTTTTCGGCTTCGGTAAGCTTATCAGCAGTGGTGGAAGCTGATTCAAGAATGTTGTTAGCGTTAGTCTCGGCAAGAACCGCTCGCCCATCCGCCTGAACGAGTTGGTCACTCAAGACCTCTTTTTCTTTCTTGGCAGCCGCAAGACTGTTTTTCAAGTCCGCTCTCTCCTTCTCCCAAGCAACCTTCTCAGCATCAAAATGACTCTGCGCTGCCCTCAAATCAGCATCGGCCTTTCTAAGATCCTCTATTTCCTTTTATAAAGATAATCGTTCTTGGCTGTTAGAATCCAGCTCGCTACGAAAACACTTCCTGGCTTCCTCCAATTCTGTCTTGTAGTTCTCTGTGTCTCGCTGAGCTAAAGCCAGTTGAGCCTGTGCATCCTCCAGTTCCTTTTCCATTTTGCTCCTGGCTCTCTCATTATTCTCAATTCTCACTTTGGATCTGGCCGCGTTCGTTTCTAGCTGACGGATGGCGTTCGAAAGTTTAACGGCGTGCTATTTCATTACCTCATACTATTTGGCTACATGGCACACATATCCTATCACCTCAGTATCCCAGTCCCTAGGAACCGGCTCAAGATCCGGTACAAACATCATCCTCTTAAAGAAAATTTCGGGGAATTCCTCACGCAAGCGCACCAATCTAGCCTGATTCTCGGGACTATGGGTAGCATCTAGTGCAACGAGGCTGTCGGAGTCGTGATCGTCAAGAGAGACCAGAGTTTCTTTTCCTTTCTTTGCAATCTTGTCCTCGTCTTTATTTTTGACCTCTGACTCGCACTATTTCTTGGAAGATTAGACGTGAGAAGGCGTACTTTTTGCAGGTGTTAAGTCCCTAGGAAGTTTCTTACCCCCAGCCGGTGGCAGTAGATGACTGTGAGGTTTCCCGGGACCATACCTGGAAGGAGATCGAGATCGTGTAGGATAAGCTTGAGGAGGGTCGCGAGGCCGATAACTGTCCCTCCCCCGACTATCGTTGCGAGTAGGATTTGGATGAAGACTAGGTGTGACTTCACGAAGAGAGCGATAAGAGTAAGATCGTTTGCGAGACATCTTTCCTGCAAGAGAAACAAGTACATATTAAAACCTTGAATACTGTTGGTATAAAAGTGTGGGGGCAGACAGTGCATGTGATTTGTGCATCCCGTATAATTCCCCCAACAGACCAGGGCCCGAAGTTAGGCTCGTCTGGGTAGTCTCTCGTTCTTCAACTGGAACAGTTGTTTCCTCAGAGATAGGAAAAAATGGCTCCCCTTCAAAGTCTTCCTGTGTATATACATCGTCGGGTATAGGAATCTTGTTCAATTCTTTAAATAACTGCTCCTCTGTTAAATCATCGGGAGTGGCAGGCTCAACCGATAGAGAGGCCCTTGAGGGGGAACCCCTCGAAGAGGCTGGGATTTCCTTAAACTCGTCAGCACGGGCCTCATCTCCTCTATATACATTTAAATCTTCATCGTCCTGGTTAATTATCGGCAAAGGACTCTTATGAAGTTTAGTTGTCTCTGCTGCCTGTGACGTTCCTTCTCCCTCGGCCGGGGGCATGTATTTGTAAGGTTTGCCACCCACGCCAAGTCCAAATCTTATATCCAGAAGGCGGTGCTTATGAAGATTCTCATTAGTCATACATTTCTTGATCCTTAGGAAGTCGGATTTGCTTTTCAGAAGGAGAGATAATCGATTACTATACACCGAGCCCTCCGCCTTTGGAAAGGTATGATCTGCATAGAGGAAAGAAGTATGTTAGTGCTTCAATTTCTTAAACAAGTTATTCATTCAAAGGTTTAAAATTTACTTGATTTAAGCCATCTTCTCGCACACCCAGCCTGTCTCTTTATATAGAACCAATCGGCCTTGGGATCCCCTATGTTGCTGTAACCATCAGACAAGACCTTTCTATTTTCTACCGACTCGAAGAAAGAAAAATTTGGGGTTGCTGTAGAACGATGCTTGAAAAGGTAATAGAATTTCAAGTCTTTAAACGTGAGCTCAGTTTGCAGGATTTCCGCATACGCGATGTATAAAGTGTATAGGGCTGCGTAGGCATTGGGATGAAGCTGCATCGGAGCAATACCCAATCGTTTTAAGGTTTCAATGACGATTGGAGGAAACGGAGGAATAGCGCCTACCCAGCACATGAGTTGGCTGACTGTCATATACCCCTCCGGAGCTAGATGAGGTCTATCTTCGCTTCCAGGTGTTCTCACATCATCCCAGGGGATCCCGTATTTCAAGCAGATTTTATTAAGCTTTATGTCATCTAGTTTGGAAGCTAAAGAGTCAGTGAATTTCTCTATTTCTAGTGCACCAAGAATCTCGTTGGAAGCTCGGTTGTCTACTTCAGACTCCTCATCAAGCGAGGTACTCTCAGATGAATCCGATTCCGTTTCTGCCTCATATTTGGATTCAGAATCCTCACCCTCTGGGTTAATTGGAAGAACCTCTGGATTGTGGTACTCAGACGTCTCGGGATCCATCTTTGTTTCAGATCTTGAAGGGGAACGATTATCCGACATTACTGTTTAGGCGAGTAAACATGAGAAATTAGAATATAATTACCCGTCCCCCGTGTGTGCAAGTGCAAGTGTGTGTTTGTGCATGCATAGGAAGAAATCATAAAGGTTAACAAGATCATCAAGATATTAGTAGTTGTCTGCTGTTAAGTTATGCTGCTGATCAGTCCAGAAAGTTCGTCTTAATGGCTCTAACCTAACTGTCCATTGATATACCAGAGTTAAGTGGCATTTAAGGTTCATCGGATCATTCATCATCTGGATCATGGCGCGATGTCGGATCGTAGTATATCGCTGGATCGTGGAACCGGTATGGATTCACAGCGAAAACACTGGTTCGTGGGAGAGACTCGGATCGCGTAGGGGCTTCGGATCGTGGAGGAGCATCGTACCGTGAAAGGCTGAAGTACTTGACCCATTACGGAACGGATCGTGACAAACTCCCAATGATCCACTCTACTTCTCTCCCCCACGAACCGACTCTCCTTCATCCTCACGATCCACTCCCTTGCCATTCCCACGATCCGCTGCCCCGCCATTCTCCTTCATATCCGTCCTCATCCCTCGTCGCTCACGATCCGACCTAGTCAACCTTTTCCTTCCCTTCTTCTTCTCTTTCCTCTCCTCCTCTTCTCCATCGCGGAACGCGAGCAGTCGAACCCATCAGCCATGTCGCCTCACCAGCCTCCAAAACCTCAAACGCTACGAATTGCACCACTTTTTCCTCCCAAAATGGTCAAAAACTCAAAACAAATAAGGGAAGAATTACGTGAAGATATTCTTTTTTATAATTACCTTTTTGAAAAGGATGAAACAATTGGGTAGTTGGAGTATTAAAAATTAGGGTTTCGGCTTGGAAACGTGAAGGGGGCGGCGACTAGTAAGGAGAAGAAGAAAGGAAAATAAAGAGGGAGGTTCGGGTTTATATAGATAAAACCGCGACCGTTAGTCTCCCCCTTTTTTGTCTTACTCGAATCGCTGAAATGGTGGACCGTGAGCCAAAGCCCAACATGCTTCGTGGAAAAGCCCATCTTGATCCGAAGCCCGAATACCCTCGTTTGACCGAGTCCAGCGTTTCACCATGCGGACCGTGGTGAGCTGAAGCGATCCGAACCGACAAACCCCGTACCAAAGTGAAAATTCAGAAGTTTACCCGGCAAATTTGATAATAAGGTCACCAAAGATTCCAGAATAAGAATTGTTCAATGAACAAAGAAATGATTGAAGACTTAACTGGATATTTGTACCGGTCAAGGAACTCAACTTTCTTATAGTGTAGGTAAGACGTTGTGCATGTGTGGCCCCTAGTAGGTAAGACGTTGTTACATCGTGTAGGTATAAGCCGTGCATTATTGGTTTATCGGGTTGCCACTTTGGGGAGTGATACACCCCACTGTGGGGCCAACACGAGTATCTACGAGTTAGGGAGCCAATCGCATGGGGGTAGTGGGTACACCTAGTGGAGATAGGGGAAGGCGACACCTATGAAGGCAACTAGGGGTGCACGAAACTACAATTATCATTATTAAGTTCTGTAGGCGGAATCAATCTTAGGGTGACTAGTGGTGGTGCAGTATAGTAATTATCTTATAGTGGTTTAGGTGCGCCTTTAACGTTATCTTTGTTCATCTTATTTCCTTGTTTACTCTGTCATACCCAATTGTTCATAGTCATTTCCTTATTTTCCAACTTATAACTTAGCCTAGTTATTTTGGTAATTACATTGTTAAAGTTATCGCACTCGCCAGACTTTATGTCTGACCCCCTTTGTTTCCACCCCTTTTCTTCCTCCCTCCCCCCCCCCCCCAGGTGCCCAGGGTGGAACTAGCACCAGTGGAGCTTGATTTTGGACAGCTGTATCTCTTGCTTTTAGAAGTTGCTTGGATCGCTGAAGTAAAGTTCAGCCTCTCTTATTTAGGGATATTTTGTACTGGGGTTGTGTCTTTCAATTTATGTACTTTGATTTAATCAAGATGGATATTATGTACTTTGACTCTGGTTTTTGATGATGTAATCAAACCTATATGTTTACCGCTGTAATAAATAAAGTTTTAAATTTTTAAGTATTGTTTATATCTGTCTTGTTGTTAAGTTTTTGTTCTATACACACTTAAAATACTCCATGGAAGTTAATGCATTCCCTTTGTGAGTGACATTAATGGACGTGGGGTGTTACACGTGGTATCAGAGATGAAGGTTACCAGAACAAATATGAATTGTGAAAAACTGTTTTTCTAAAACACTTTTATAAAGAAGTACCTTCAAAAGTATGTTGTAATGAAAGTATTTTCAAGGGAAAAGCTTATTTTAGAAAGCATAACTCCAAGAGCCATATATCTTTCCTTCGGTTCTTTTGTATTGAATCTTTCCTTTTTCGTTTCAGCATGTCTGGAATTCCCGAGATAACCGAGGGTATACCGATACTAGGATGGTTTAGGAGGTATTTGGAGATTAGGGCCACCACCGCAGGTCCAGCAAATCCTCCTCCTCCCCCCCTCCTCGTGTCGATACTTTCGCGAAGATATGTAAGGACTTTCGAGCAATGGGTGGAAAACCTTTTCATGGGACGGAGACATTTGTTGAAGCTCGAAATTGGCTAAAGGAGGTGGAAGAATTGTTTGGGATCTTTGAAGTGGAAGATGGAAGAAAGGTCCAGTTAGCTGGCCGGCTAATGAAGGATGAGGCCTCGTTTTGGTGGGAGGTCAGTAATGGAGAACGTCCAGTCCATACATGGCCAGATTTTCGGCGGAGGTTTGAGGCGAAGTTTCTTTCACGGGCCAAAGAGAATCTATATATGGAAAGGTTTCTAGCATTGAAGCAAGGGAATCTATCGGTGAAAGAATACGTCAACAAATTCAATCAATTGGCAAGATTTGGCTTGGACTTGGTGAATACACCAGAAAAGAAGGCCCTAAGATTTGTTAAGGGTTTGAACGAGCCACTTTATGGGTTAGCTATGATCCACATCCCCATGGGGGCTACCTTTTAGAGACTAGTTGACATGGCGCTTATGCATGAAGAGGATTAGGGTGCCACGCTAATAAGGCACCCGAGAAGAAAGGGGATCAAAAGAAGCCGCAACAGCAACAACAGAACAAGAAAGGTGGTAAAGGCAACAATGGTAAGGGAAAGAAAAGACGTTTTAACTGTGGGACACCAGGCCATCTAAGAAAAGATTGTAGGAAGAAAAAGAAGACTGACTGTTTCCACTGTGGTGAAGCGGGACATCTGATTAAGGACTGTCCAAGGAAAGGGCAGAGGGTAGGGTCTACCTTGGGAGGACAGGTGCAGGCTCTTATGGCATCAGGGCAGGCAAGGGGGCAAGTTCAGGCTCTCATGGTCCCACCGCTACAAGAACGAGGTAGAGCAATTACCGTTGAAAGTTTATTTTTTTCTGTTTGATCATCCTGTCCGTACTTTATTCAATTCTGGCACTTCACATTCGTTTATTTCTACATCATTAGTTGAAACACTGCACCTAGATAATAGTCTAGTTACAGATCCCTTAGTAGTCTCAAATCCTATTGGTGGTTCGGCTCATCTTTCTATGATTTGTCGGGATTTGAGAGTGTTTATCCTGGACGTTGGGTTTGAATGCAACGCCTTGGTTCTTGGCTTCATGGGCTACGGCTTGATTCTAGGTATGGATTGGCTAACTAGATATGGGGCCATCCTAGATTGTGAAAGAAGGGTAGTTAGATTATTGACTCGTTGTGGAAAGACCATTGATATTTCTTGTGACCCTAGAGGTCCAGTAATGCTTAGCTACCTAGAATCCCTTGACGCATTCGATGATGATTTACATTCTGTTAGTATAGTCCGTGAATATGTTGATGTCTTCGATGAGGTGAGGGGTCTACCCCCAAAACGTGAGATAGATTTTTGAATATATCTAGTAGATAATGTAAAGCCAGTTGCATTGCCAGTGAGCCATATGGCTCTAATAGAGAGAAGAGAACTTAGTAAGCAAGTGAAAGAATTGCTTGAGAAGGGGTTCATCAGACATAGTATATCGGAGTGGGGTGCTCCAGTAGTATTTACCACGAAGGCAGATGGGTCCCTTAGACTTTGTGTGGACTATAGAGAACTTAATAAGCTTACCAAGAAGAATAGACACCCACTTCCGAGGATTGACGATCTCTTTGATCAGTTAGTTGGTGCCTCAGTGTTTTCGTAGTTGGACTTAGCCACGGGTTTCCATCAGTTGAGAGTGGCTAAGGATAGCATAGACAAGACTGCCTTAAGGACTCCAGACGGCTTCTTCGAGTGGCTTGTGATTCCCTTCGGTTTGATAAACGCCCCCGCGTACTTTGTTGACTTGATGAGTATGGTGTTTAGGGAGTACCTTAATAAATTCGTGGTAGTCTTTGTGGACGACATCTTGATCTTTTCTAAGAACGAGGAAGAGCATGCCCTACATCTTAGGAAAGTGTTCGAGACTCTTCGAGCGCATAGCCTGAAAGCTAAATTTTCTAAATGTCACTTTTGGAGGAAGAAAGTACGATTCTTAGGGCACATGGTTTCCAAAGAAGGGATAGCTGTGGATCCCGCGAAGGTAGTGGCCATCCAAGATTGGAAGGTCCCTAAAAATGCTACAGAGGTGAGGAGTTTCTTAGGGTTGGCTGGCTACTATAGGAAGTTTATCAAAGACTTCACAAAAATATCAGACCCATTAACACGCTTGACGAAGAAGAACCTAGTTTTCACTTGGGACGTAGATTGTGATGATGTGTTCCAACGTTTAAAGAGAGCTTTGACCACAACCCTAGTCTTAGTGTTGCCAAATGGGAGTAAGACTTTCACCGTTTATACCGATGCTTGTGGGACAGGACTAGGCGCAGTCATAATGCAAGAGGGAAGGGTAATAGCCTATGGTGGAAGGCAGTTGAGAGTGCATGAGAGAAATTACCCTAGACATGACCTAGAGTTTGTCGCTATTGTTTTCGCGCTTAAGTCTTGGCGCCATTATCTTCTTGGCGAGAAATTCGAATTGTTCACTGACCACAAATCGCTAAAATACTTGTTCTCTCAGAAGGACTTGAACTTAAGGCAGCAAAGGTGAATGGAATTCTTAGCGTCCTACGATTTCGAGATAGCATATACCCCCGGTAAGGGTAACGTGGTGGCAGACGCCTTAAGTAGAAAAAGGTTGTCCTTGAGTCCGTTGTTTGTTGAGTGGTGAAGATTAGAGTTCATCTCTACGTTTGACTTTAGAAATTCTGTTGACTTTGTACCCGGTTTGCTAGCATCCTTAGAGGTCAGACCTACGCTTTTGGGATGGATTGGTGAGGCACAACGAGATGACCCACAGTAGGTTGAGTTAGTAGAAAAGCTCAAAGGGGGGAGTCATCGAGCCATCTCGGTAGGTATACCCTAAATGATAAGGGTTGGTCACGTAGGGATGGTAGACTTTGTGTACCACGGGACGAGAATTTAAGGAAGACCATTCTTGATGATGCACATTGTTCGAAGATGACCATCCATCCCGGCGGGGACAAGATGTACATGGACATGAGACGAGTTTACTTTTGGGTCGGCATGAAGAGGGATGTGGCATAATTTTTCGCTAGATGCTTGGTGTGCCAACAAGTAAAAGCCGAGCAAAAGAAGCCCGGTGGGTTGCTTCATCCATTGGAGGTCCCACAATGGAAGTGGGAAAGTGTCTCGATGGACTTTATTGATGGATTACCGAGATCGAGGAAGGGTAATATGGGGATTTGGGTCGTGGTAGACAGACTTACTAAGAGCGCCCATTTCATTCCCGTGAAGAGTAAGAGGACTGCTCCAGGGTTAGCCTCCGTATACATTCAAGAGATAGTTCGTTTGCACAGTATTCCTTCTAGCATAGTGAGCGACCGCGATCCTATCTTTACAAGCGAGTTTTGGAAGAGCTTGCAAGAGGCGGTAGGGACTCAGTTATGTTTGAGCACCACATATCATCCTCAGACGAACGGCCAGACTGAGAGGGTGAATCGTATTCTAGAGGACCTATTGAGGTTGTGTGTCTTAGACTTCGGAGGTACATGGGAGGAACATCTTCCGTTAGTGGAGTTCACATATAATAATAACTTTCAGTCTATCATTGGCATGGCACCGTTCGAGGCTCTTTATGGACGGCCGTGTCGTTCGCCTACATGTTGGTGGGAATCTACAGATAAGATCTTGCTTGGGCCCGACATAATTAGAGAGACTTCGGAAAAGATCGATTTGATTCGAAGGAGGATGAAGACGGCGCAAGATAGGCAGAAATCTTATGCGGACAAGAGGAGGACAGATTTTGAGTTTGATATTGGGGACATGGTCTTTTTCCAGGTGTCTCCATTACGGAATTTTGTTCGCTTTGGGTCCGTTGGGAAGTTAGCACCAAGGTTCGTAGGGCCGTTTTCCTATTAAGGAGAGGATTGGACAGATGGCGTATAGAGTGGAGCTGCCCGAGAGGCTTAGTGGTGTACACGATGTATTCCATGTATCACATTTGAAGAAGTGCTTGCATGAGACCGTGGAAGTGATGGAGCCGAGCTTGCTTAGAGAGGTGGAGATCGAGCGTGATGCGACGATTCGACAAGCTCCTACGTGCATTCTTGGGTCGGAGATTAAGAAATTGAGGAATCGAGAGGTCAGGCTAGTCAAAGTGCAATGGGGAGATGATGAGAGCAACGCTACTTGGGAGACGGAAGAGAAGATGCACTCATTGTACCCTTTTCTTTACGAGGGTATGTCTTTTAATTTCTCCTTTATCGCTTAGCTTGTACTTGTTTTATCTTTAGTATGTCCTCTCGCTAGTATCTTTGAACTTTAGATAGGGTAATCCTATGGTTGAAACATGTGTTTGTGACATGTTATGTATGATGGATGCATGTGGATGCAAGTGTTTGCTAGTGGTTGCTCGTGGATGCATATACACACACTTTAGGCACTAGATCAGCTCAGTCACTTCATATTGTGTATTGCATATAAATATGTGTGCATATTTAAGTTAATGGATGTATAATGATTGTACCATCACATGGATGCTGCATTTTGGTGAATGGTTGTGCACACATGTAGAAATAATATGCATCGATAGGATTCTTTCGCATACATAATGGACGCATGGCACTATCATGGTTTGCATTAAGGAGGTCAACTGAATCAGTAGACCGCCTGATTTTGCATTAGATAGAGAACATATACACACACTTCTTGCATATGTTCATACAGCATTAGGAATTTTATAAGGACAATGGATGCATGTGTTTTATGGTTGAGTAGATGGTTGTTTGGATGTTAGGATATGCATTCTCCTTAACTTGGAGATTTCGGGGGCGAAATCCTTTAAGGAGGGGAGAATGTAACACCCCGTAATTTTCAACATTAATGTTCATAAATTAAAGAATAACTAATCTCAGATGTTAGAATTAAGGGAAATGGGTTGCGCCATTGTGTTCGTCTCGGAATTCTGGTTGAGATAGAGTTCGAGTTTGCATGAATTGGACTTACGTATGAAGAAGTTATGGCCATCGAAAGTTTCAGAAAATTCAAAATAGATTTCAAATTTCAAAAATTCAGAGTCAGATGGGTTAGGTGTGAAATTTCCCGCCAGGGCCAGGTCGACCATAGAGTCGACCTGGGGTCAACCTGCCCTCACCAGGTCGACCATAGTGTCGACCTCCCCCCCCCCCCCCCCCCCACGGGCAGATTTGATTTATGACCTGCTTATAACTGTACGTTGACTCATTAGGGTTTCCGATCTGCTCTGATAGGCTAGGATTAATTCTGGGTTGATCGGACGACTTAAACAAATTCTAAACTCTATAAAAACACCTATAGACTCAAACCCTAAAATCAAATTAAAATTAGATTCATGGCCTCCATGCCGTCACCTAACAATCTAGAATAGCCGCCACCAATTAGAGAGGGAGAAAGCTAATCAAATTCAATTCTATTCAACTCTAACAACGAATCTACTTCAAAGGAAAGCTAATTCAACTTCAGAACTCAAGACCTTCTTTGAGTTGTGAGTTTGATTTCTTTAATAAAATAATTAGCAATTTAATTGGATTAAGCTATGATGTGGATTATATGGTGATGTTGTGAATTGTTGATCGTATGTTATCATCTATGTTGTAAAATTGTGATGTTATCATTTATGTTGTAAATTCTATGATGTTATCATCAATGTTGTAAAGTTGTGATGTTATCATCTATGTTGTAATTCTATGATTGGCTTATGTATAATCAATTCATGATGATGTTTCATATGATAGTTTGTTTATGTTGATTCATAAGATAAATCATATGTATGTATGCAAGTTTAGGTGTTGATTTAGATTGTGAATCATATGCAAATTAGTGAAAATTATCTACAACTTTACATGTTTCATGACATCTATTTTATGTAAATTGGATCTAAAAGTTAGGCTATGACATGTATGAGTTATATGCTAAATTCTACATGCTAGTTTACATGTTTAGATGTAAGTTTACACCATCGTTATGTTGCATAAATCACATATGCAAGTTTATATAAATATATGTGTTTGGAGTATGAATCATGTTATGTAAGTTTGTGGTTATTGCCTATGCAAGTTTACACCTTTAGATTGTAGATCTATGACATACATGATTTATGCAAGTTTGTGGTTATTACCTATGCAAGTTTACACCTTTAGATTTAGATCTACGACATATGTAGTTTTATGCAAGTTGTGACTTTGGACTATGCAAGTTTTAGATGTAGAACCTCATTCACACATGCAAGTTCACCCTTTTGTGTTTAGATCTAGTTTTAATTATATGTATGTTGTGACGTTTTCTCTTTATTCCATGAGTTAGACTATTCGAGTCTAACGCATATTTTACATTAAACGAACGAACGTACAACGTGGGGCCATGGGATAATATTAAAATATTTAATATTGAGAATTGGCATAAAAGCCTTAAATGGCATAAAATAAATTTGTGATGAAAATTGGTATGATTTTACATAACATAAATAGATGGACATAATTGAGTCAATTATGGCCATAGTTAAATTTGGAATTGACTGATAATTTGAATAGGGAAAGTAATTCAAATTGGAGGATAATTAATTTTGTGTAACTAATCGTCTAAGACACAAGGTTAGGCTCTTTTGTGGTGTAAGACTGCCCGGACCCGTCCGGCAAATCCAGCTGTCACAAATGCCAGTCTAATGTGGGAGGTATTTGGCATAAATTAAATGCGTAACAGTTGTAAAGACACAAGGCTAGGCTCGTTTGTGGTGTAAGACTGCCCGGACCCGCCCGACAAATCCAGCTGCAACAAATGCCAGTCTATTGTGGGAGGTCTTTACAAGGTTACGGTGTTAATGAATTAAGAAACACTTAAACAGATAAATATGTGGTGGGACATAGGGGTTAAGTGGGTGCCTTGGGTGGCATGTGGAATCTAGTGGGTGCCTTGGGTGGCATTTGAAATACGATTAGAAACACTTAACCAAAATTGAAACATGTAAGTGAACATGAATAAGAAGAGGGTTAAGTGGGATGTACTAAAGGGGACCAAGCTTAGGTGGATAGCTTGTGTCAAGTAATGGGTGCCCGTTTCAACCAGTAACCCATAAGTATCTTTTTAGGCTCGATCCAAGTCGAGGACGGGACACGCGTACTGGGCTTGACTGTAAGAGGCCAAAACGGGTTAGCGGTGGCAACGCAAGTCCAACGGGTTCATGTGTGTGTGGGCCCGGACTGGTAGGTAAGACGTTGTTACATCGTGTAGGTATAAGCCGTGCATTGTTGGTTGTATCGGGTTGCCACTTTGGTGAGTGATACACCCCACTATGGGGCTAGCACGGGTATCTACGAGTTAGGGAGCCGATCGCGTGGGGGTAGTGGGTACACCTAGTGGAGATAGGGGTAGGCGGCACCTATGAAGGCAACTAGGGGTGCACGAAACTACCATTATCATTATTAAGTTCTGTAGGTGGGATCATCCATAGGGTGACTAGTGGTGGTGCAGTATAGTAATTATCTTATAGTGGTTTAGGTGCGCCTTTAACGTTATCTTTGTTCATCTTATTTCCTTGTTTACTCTGTCATACCCAATTGTTCATGGTCATTTCCTTATTTTCCAACTTATGCCTTAGCCTAGTTATTTTGGTAATTATATTGTTAAAGTTATCGCACTCGCCAGACTTTATGTCTGACCCCCTTTGTTTCCAACCTTTTTCTTCCTTTCCCTCCCCTCCCTCCCCCCCCCCCCCCAAGGTGCCCAGGGTGGAACTAGCACCAGTGGAGCTTGATTTTGGACAGCTGTATCTCTTGCTTTTAGAAGTTGCTTGGATCGCTGAAGTAAAGGTCAGCCTCTCTTATTTATGGCTATTTTGTACTGGGGTTATGTCTTTCAATTTATGTACTTTGATTTAGTCAAGATGGATATTATGTACTTTGACTCTGGTTTTTGATGATGTAATCAAACCTATGTGTTTACCGCTGCAATGAATAAAGTTTTAAATTTTTAAGTACTGTTTATATCTGACTTGTTGTTAAGTTTCTATTCTGTCATACTTAAAATGCTCCATGGAAGTTAATGCATTCCCTTTGTGAGTGACATTAGTGGACGTGGGGTGTGAAACATCCCTCACAGGGCTTCAAATCATTCGCCTCAAGCTTCATCTGATCAAAGGAATTCTTAAACAGGATGTTTAATGAGCTTCCAATATCTACCAAAACCTTGTGGACCAAAGCGGGATCGATGGTTGCCGTGATCACTAAAGGATCTTCCGTGGGGGCGTGAACTCCAATATAGTCTCTATCACGAAAGACGATATCGTCAAACATTATCTTATGCTGCTTTATTGGAGCTTCAATTTTGGGATTACTGCACTCTACTACTTCCAGATGTTTAGCCGCATTTACATACTGATCCACTGCCCTAAAGTTGTGCCCTGCAGGTTGAGGTCCTCCTACTATAGTATTGATGACAATGTTCTTTCCTTTCTGCTGAGCGGTTGGCCTAGCAGCAGGTTGCTTTTGGTTTGGGGCTTGCCCAGCTTGCTACTGTCTCTTGGAGCTACCTTGTATTCCCTTCACAAAGCAACCTTTCGACGACGTCTCTCAAATGGTGCATTCATTGGTGGAATGGCTATGAGTCTGATGAAAAAGACAAAACTTTCCTGTTTCGCGTTCCTTTTCTATCAAATCTCTCGGCAGAGGCCTCTTATACTGAAGGACATTATATGTATCAAGGAAGATTTTTCTAGGGTATCATTCAATGGTGTAAAATTCTCAAATGGTTTGAACCGAGGCCTCCTCTGCGAGTCATTCCCTCAATTTCTTCTCTTGTTGCCGTTTCCGGACTGACGACCATTCCCCTAGTTCTTATTTCCAACGTTGACCTCCACCTTTCCGGAACTGTGCCCAGATGGTTTGATGGCAACATTGCTTTGTATATCCTCTTTATCGCCAGCCTTCCTCTTACAATTGGCATATATCTCTTCCTGACGTAAGCGGATGTTAGTTTTTTCATAGAATATTTCTCTAGTTAGTGGAGGCTTGCCGACTAAGTATCTTCCAAACTCAGTATCCTTGTCCACTCTGTCAATCAAGGCCATCAAAACAGTTTGTTCGTGAGGGTCCCTTAACTCCGTGACTGCTAGGTTAAAACGGTCTAGATAGGACCTCAAAGATTCATCGGGGGGTTGTTTAATGAGGGATAACTCAATGACATTCATAGACCTTTGAGCATGAAGTCGTAACTGATTTGTTCACTCAATTCCCTGAAACTGGATATCTATCGTGCCGACAGGCGAGTAAACCACATTAGTGCCACATCCTCCAAGAATATCGGGAACGCTTTACATTTTACTGCGTCAGGAGCAGCAGCGGCATTCATGTACCATGAATACCTCATCAGATGTTGAACTGGATCTATCCTGCCAGCATAACGATTCATTGTGGGCATAGTGAATCGTCTCGGGAAGCGGACATCCAGTATATCATCAGTAAAGGACATATGACTGCAGCCTATACCCCAATCCTCATTCCTCTATCCATGACTATCTATCATGATCTGCCTAATCATTACTTCAACATCAGCATGAGCCACTGTAGATTCAGGATCAGCACTCCTTGGCCTGCGGGGCCCTCCATCGTTCCTTCGACGGGCTGCCGCTGAAGTCTGCGGCTTGAGCAGAACTTCATTGTCCCCTGTTGCATTGGTCAATCACGAGGCGAGGGGGTTGTAGTGGTTGATTCTCAACAGGATCATCAATAAATTGACCTCTGGGAAGTGTTGCAAAATTATTTAGATTGCGGTTGATGGGCCCCAAGTTGAGTGCCGCCCCTTCTGGGGAAGGAAGCGATCCAAATTGAAGTTGTTCTATATTTTCAGCCCTTTCCAATGCTCGTTGTGGAGGTCTCGGAGATTCCCCATATGAAGACAAGTATTCTGGAGTTAGAGGATGGGCTGGCGGAGGTGTCCTCTGCCTTTGGAGATCATCGATGCGCATGTCCAATGCTGTACGGTTTCGTCGTAACAAGGAACTCTCTTGCCTTTGAGCTGTCAACTCATCATTCGTCCTCTCCAACATATCGATGATGTGAGAAAGATCTCCTTCAGTAGCTGGGGTAGAAGGGTTGAACTGATCATCAACATTCTCTCTTATATGTAAATAACCCGAGCCAGGTCGAGCAGAAGCACCAGGACGAGCAGAACGAGCCATAATTTCCTTTCCAGGTTGAGTTGTGGTCTTGTGGTGAGGGCGGTTCGTGACCTCCTCTCGTTGGCGGCTCGTGGTTCCTTCCTCATGTTGGCTCGTGGTGGTTCCCTGGAGACGGTTCATGGTAGCGTGAGCAGGGTGGCTCGTGATGTTGTCTTGGGATCGGGTCGTGACGCCCTCTGCGGGTCGGATTGTCCCCTGATCTTCACGAACTGGAGACTCCATCTCGGCCTGCTCGTGAATGCTTTCTTCATTAGCTTCATTTGCAGTTTTGTTTGCTTGCAAAGCTCGTGTATCCTTGGACTTCTTTCCAGCCATAATGTCTTGATTTTGCTAAAATCTTCAAAAACTGAAACAGTGGAGATTCAGATTATTTTATTCGGACTTGAATATCCAAGTAGTAGAGCAATAATCTGATATGCTGAGACTTCAATTCTCAGTGAAAGCACCAAAATGTTAGACCCAAATTTGGGTCTAACACCCAAATTGTTCAAAATTATGGAGATTAAATACTGAAAATGAAAAAAAAAATGAACACACTAGATTTATAGTGGTTCGGCGTTCACGAGCCTACGTCCACTTTATATATCTTTGATTATACATTGAATACAAGTACAATCAATGATTTCTCTCAATCTCACTCTTATAATTATGATTCTCTCAGTAATTTCAGATAATACTGATAAGAAATAATGAAGAAATAGTATTGGTGGAAATAATACTCAGAATTGCCAAAAGATCCTGAAAAATGCCAAGTATAGGGCTATTTATAGGTGGTACCTGCAGACGGTTCGTGATAACACGTGGCATGAATCCCGAGGATCTCAGACTGGTTCGTGGCTTGATGGAGAAGTGGTCAATATGGCAGTTATGGACAGATGTCACCAAATCCTGAACTTGCAGATCGCGGGGGACTTGGTCGTGGTTGGGCTTTCAAGGACCTCGGGTCGGTTCGTGGTCACTCAACATGGTTGGGTCGTGAAGAATTGGAACGGACTGGGTCGTGAAGAATCAGCACGAGCCGGGTCATGGTGGCGGTGACATGAGCCGGTGGGAGGTTATTGATCACGAGCCAGACTTGTCTGTATGTGAACACCCTTATCCATATGAAGGTAAGTCTCGGTTTCCTCGGTGGCTTGATCAGAAAGCTAGCCAACAGTTGTTCCTGCCATGTCTAAAAATATAATTTATGTTTCTCAACTTTGTCATGATAACAATATCTCAATTGTCTTTTCTTCCACCTCTTTTCATATGAAGGATCTCAAAACGGGGGAATCTCTATTTCAAGGGCTAGTTGCAACAGGCATTTATCAGCTCAAATCCACAACCCCTATAGTCTACGCAAGATCAACTAGTTCACTTGATTGGCATCATCGTTTAGAACATCCATCTCGTAATTTTTTTAGGAAAGTTGTTTCCAAAAATAAACTTCATGTTCCTAGTATCTCCAATTTAGATTGTAATTCATGTGCTTGCAATAAAAGTCACTAACTTCCCTTTTCTACTTCCTCTATTGTGTCTACTGCCCCACTTGAATATGCTTATTCTGATCTTTGGACATCACCAATTTACTCTCATGATGGCTTTAAATATTATCTTATTTTCGTTGATCATTTTTCTAAATACATTTGGTTGTATAATTCGAAATGAAAATCAGATGCAAAACATATATTCATTCGTTATAAAGCTCTAGTTGAAAAATACTTTCAACTGCCTCTCAGAACACTCTACTCGGAGAACGGTGGTGAGTATGAAAGCCTGCGTCACTATCGGTCCATCGATGGAATTTCTCATCTCACAACTTCACCCCACACCCCTCAACACAATGGATATTCAGAGCAACGATATCGATGCATTGTTGAGACATTTCTATCTCTTTTAACTCATGCTAAAATGCCCCTTGAATATTGGAAAAATGCTTGCTCAACAGTTGTTTACTTGATTAATCAACTTCCCACGCCAACTCTAAACAATACGTCGCCCTACTTTAAATTATTCGGCCAACATCCTAATTATTCCAAGCTTCGAAGTTTTGGATGTCTTTGCTACCCATGGCTTAAATCCTACAATTCCCACAAACTAGAACTCAAATCTCAACCATGTATTTTTGTTGGTTATTCACCTACTCAAAGTGGATATTATTGTCTGAATTAAACACTAATCGTGTTTATGTTTCTCATCATGTTCACTTCAAAGAGAAAAAATTTCCTTTTTCTAAACTTAAAAATTCAACTGCCTCTTTGTTTGACCTAGTGGAACAATAAGCACCTCTCACATTATCTGTATTATCAAATACTCAATCTTCCTCCTCTTATTCATTGCAAACTAACTCACCTTCCAACACACATCCTACCTCATTCCCCACTTCACCCCTTTCATCTCCTATGTCCGCAACAAACTCATCTCAACGTCCTAATACCACTGCTGAGCTTTCCTCTACTTCATCTCAGTCAAACCTCGATATATCCACATCTACAAATTCAACACCCAATAATCATGTACATTCTCCTCAAATGACCACAAGACTTCAACATGGCACTAGGAAACCAATCAGTAAATTGAATTTAAATGCGGAGGTCTATGAAATGGAGATCCCAAAAAATATCACCCAAGCATTAAAAAGCCCCGTTTGGCGTAAAGCTATGGATGCATTGGTTAAAAATAGAACTTGGGATCTTGTACCTTCATCTATGTCACAAAATGTAGTGGGATGCAAATGGATTTTTCGAATTAAAAAGAATAAGGATGGTAACATTTTCAGTACAAGATTCGCTATGTTGCAAGAGGTTTTAATCAGAGAGCTGGCATTAACTACGGTAAGACTTTTAGCCCCATAGTTAAACCCGCCACGGTTCGGCTTGTGCTCTCACTTGCAGTTAGTCAAGGTTGGTCATTGCGCCACCTTGACATAAATAATGCTTTTCTACAGGGCACGCTCACTGAAGATGTATACACCATACAACCCCTGGCTACACAGATCCTATACATCCAACACATGTATGTAGATTAAACAAGGCACTGTATGGGTCAAAACAAGCTCCAAGAGATTGGTATAAAGAATTATGACAATATTTAATTGAGTTGGGCTTCAAGAATACGGTCTTTGATTCATCCTTGTTCACATTGCACAAAAATGGTGACATCATTTATCTATTGGTTTATGTGGATGATATTATTGTTACAAGTAATGCAACCCATGCACTGGAAGCTTTTATAAAAAAAATTGGCGATATGTATCTCACTCAAAGACCTTGGAGAATTGTCTTACTTTTTGGGAGTGGAAGTAATGCCTCATCCAGAAGGTATTTTCTTGAGTCAAAAGAGGTATATTGCTGATATTTTGTGCAAAGCTAATATGGACGATGCAAAACCAGTGCAACACCATTAGCAACCCATCCTCCATTAACTATACATGGAAGTCTTCTCAACGATCCTACTGAGTATCGTACTTTGATAGGAAGTTTCCAATATTTAAGTTTTACAAGGCCTGATGTGGCATTCGCAGTGAACAAGTTAGCTCAATACATGCAGCGTCCAACTGGGGAACACATGCAATCTCTACATCTTCTTTGGTATCTAAGTGTTACATCTAATATGGGTTTAATTATACACAAAGATTCACCTCTCACTCTCTGTGCTTATTCTCATGCGGATTGCGCTCGTGACAAAGACGATTACATTTCTACAATAGCATATATAGTTTATTTAGGTAAAAATCTTATCTCCTGTACATCAAAAAAGCAGCGTACAAGAGCTAGATCATCTACCGAGGCCGAGTACAGGATAGTGGCAAATGCTACAGCCGAAATTCTTTGGGTAGGAAATTTATTCAAGGAGCTTGGTCATAACCCCACTCTCGCACTAGTCATCTATTGTGATAATGCTGGAGGTACATATGTGAGTGCTAATCCGTTTTTCATTCTAAAATGAAGCATCTGGGATTGGATTACCATTTTGTCAAAGAAAATGCGCAAAATGGAAATTTGAGGGTCCCTTATACCTCCATTAATGATCAGCTTGCGAATGCCCTCACTAAGCCACTACCACGTACCTCCTTCACAACATTGGTTAGCAAAATCGGTATTTCATCTTGGTCATCCGTCTTGAGGGGGCGTGATAAGGATTAACATAATCTAAGTCAATCTGTGCATATATGATATGCCATAATATGAGGAGATAACATAAATATCATTATTGATATTAGTTCATAATTGTTGCAGTGCGTACGACTGCATGTATCTTGTAACTTTGTATATTTGTAATTCATGAATGGAAAAGTATCATTCTCTTCAACTCTTCATCAAAGACAGCGAGAGTTTTGACGATTTTCTTACAACAATAAATAGAAATTACAGCTTTGAGTAATATTAGAATGTGAAAAATGAAACTGTCAATTTGAGCTAACAATTCAACAAATACAGCCTTTTAATTTGGTAATCACAAATTTGTCAAGAAATCCAATAAATCTTCGATTTGATTTAATATTGAAATTGTCAATAAAGGAAAAAAAATCAATCAAGACTTAAAAAAGGTCAGATTACTTACTATAGAAATAGACTATTGAAATAGTAATATGAAAATATTTCATGGCATTCTATCTTTTTTTATTCTTGGTAAAGAATCAAGCATCTATGGAACAATCAGTTTTCTTTTGTGAATTACTCAAAATGTTTGTTCAATACCCAAGTGTTTTGAGCAATGCAACATGGCAAAAGCAAAAATAATATATATCTCTAGTGAGAGTTCACTTGACCTAGATGTAACCAACAATTGAAACCATTGTATAGTGGATAATTACAATAAATTATTCTTTACTTGTGTAACAAAGTGTCTATATTCATAGAGTAAAAAATGACTAGAATCAATAACAATAACGAAATCAGTAAGGACTATATAATATTATTACCTCTTCATTTCATACCAAGCCCGTCCTATACATCAAAACTATTCTTTTTTTTTAGTCGTCCATTAGCTTCTTCATTTGATTGAGCATCTATATCGATTATACTTTGTTATCTCCTGACTTCTTTATTTTGGACACTCATTGTAGGTACTAAAAATCAAAAAAAACATGTAGTACTATTATATTCAATAGTTGCATAATACAACTATAAATCTGGAAGAGGTTAATTGAATATAACTACTAAGTTAATTGATCATTTTAACTAAATTTTGGTGTATAATACTTGAAATCCTCATAACTTAACAAAACAATGAAAAAAATGCAATAGTAAGTTGTCTACTACTTCTTTATGCATTTTCTAACTTAAAATGTAGTTCTCTTTTATAGCCATAGAAATAAGTAAATAAATGTTTCTCCCCTCATAGTATGAAATTGACCACAAAATAAAATAAAATATCATTCTTTTAAAAAGTGTCAGTGGTCATGGTCACTTGCATATTAGTAGTGGTGTAGTTATTTACAAAAGTAACAAGGTTAACCACCGAATGTAATTAATGTCAACTACACAATTGTATGAAGAAACTTGTCCTAAGTGGTTACAATTGTTTTTGTTTTTTACCAATCAAATAACAGAAAGTAAATAAAACATCCAAAGAAACAAACAAATAGTCCCAAACTGCTTACATATAACCTATTTCTCTTAATCAAACAGGCTGAAACCTATATCATCATCCTCTTCCTCCTCACCTTCTCAGAAGCAGGAGCAGCACTCGCTTTAACAATGGAAAGAGCAGCAGCTGCTGCAAAATTGCTTGGATCCTTCAAGAACTACTTCATCTACTCAGCTTGTCGGAAGATGTACTCTCTATCAACAGCAACCGCAAGCATGTTCTTGTAAGCATTTATAAACATGTGGGGGCACAGTAGCAAGCGTAAGGTAGGATAGCGCCAGTGAAAGGGAAGCCACCATGACCACACCAACTGCAAACCTTTCCACAATTTGTGTGTGATAATCAAAATTTACACCAGCATACTTGATTCTCAGATAATATTAAGATCATACAACCACAACCAGATTTTTATATTCATCATGGTGCGTAGCAAGTAGGTTAGTTCTTAAACAAGAATATGTATAAAAGCACTGTTAAATAATGATGATTCTGGAACCTATTTAGGCTTCGATGAGTGATTTAAGATACGGAATTTTTTTTAATACAATTATTCGTCAATGGATGAGTAATTCCCATACCTGTAAGCTCTCCTTTGAGGTATGCAAGGCAAGGATCATTCACAAATCCGAAAAGCTTTAACATTTGAGGGCGACTAAAAATTTCCTCATTAAGCTTAAGATCTTGAGTATGATTATTTAATAGAACAAAGTTGCATTTATAATTAGAAAAACGAGGGCAATATTGTATGCAACTGTAACAAGATTTGCAATGAAAATTTTACGATATGCAGCGAAAAACTAAGTACTTCAACTTACCTTGATGTTTTGTTGCCCATAATCTTGCAAATAACCAGAGCATAGTTTCTATAATCCTAGGTATCAACTTCGCCTCCTTGAGATACTATAAAATGAAATAAAACCAAAAGCAACAAATATGAAAGCTGAATCTGCAAGATTTTTTTGAATTTTTTTGAATTTGTTCAGAAGGGAAACCGGCCATAATCGTAAAACCCTCCCTAGTGCACTTTGTCTAATCCGCGAGTACGACATAAGTGGCTGATCTTAGCGTATGCACATGGTAAGCTCTTAGCATGTCATTTCGGATTTCGAACCCAAGCCACTGTTACCATGACACAGAGTCCTTAACCACTAGGCTACTGCTACGGACGAATCTTAAAGCAATTGTTATGTTTCAGATATTCAGTGCAAAGTTTGTCTGATTCATAAATATGATTACTCTTCTTTCTTAACCACATTTAAGCAAGCATGCATGGTTCAACATAAGGAAAAGTTCGTAGGATGCAAAGGGCCACCTTAAGTTGAAGAGGAGCTGTCGAGTTATGGAAAAATACAGAAATATACCAATTGAGAAAATAACATAGTCAAGTAAGGAGAGATTCAAAATGAAAAACTATACCATTGCACTTCAAAAGTTGATTGAACATTTTTGCATATTCAGCGAGCATGCTATTATGGTATCTGTCAATGCATTCACCACAACGCCTTCATAAAACATAAATAATCGAAAAATAGGGTTAAAACGCTCGGCATTTGAGCAAACAAATAAGTAGTGACAGTTTGAATCTACTTTTTCAAAATTGACACCCACAAATCCGCAATAGAAGCTTAAACCCAGGAGATACAAAGCATCTTAAACCCAAATCATCGTTCGAACATCGGGACTTGATTATTGATTTCTGATTTGATTTACGTGGATTTGAAATTAGTTTTTGTGCTGACGGATTTTGATTATGGAATTTGGTTTCAAAAGTTTTGAGTTCTGACTTCAAAAATGAACAATAAAAGGTTAGAGAAAATCACACAACGAGTTGAGAAACAGGGAGAAAGATCGGTCGTTTTTTAATCCGTCTAAACCCTGATTTGAGAGGATGATTCAGAAGAAGAAAGATCAGTGGAGAATAATTCGCTCGAGAGGAACTATTTGAGAGGAGAAACAGGAGAAAAAAACGTCATGTTAAAAAAGTCGCGTGAAAAGAAATGGCTGCATGTTTTTGGCTTCAGATTAAATTCCATTAGCTTTCACAGTAGGCAAACCTCTCTAACGGTCGGTTTGATTATATATAAATACTTATAACCTTACACTTCATTTTCCAATTATTCTCATTTCTTTGTCATCATTGTTGACTTTAGCTTCCCTAATTTTTCAATGGAAGCAAACATCTTAAAAACAATATAAAAAGGGAAAAAGAAAAGAGGGAATTGTGGGGAATTATTCAAACCTGTAAAGCAAAAAAAGACAAGAAGCTCTGTTAAAATCAAACGTTAGGATTCTTGAAAAAATTATTTTGCATTGTATACTTGTTTATATGTCATAAAACATGTTGCATTGGGCTTCTACTGTCATGATCTCGCTTTGATTCTTGTTTGAGTGTGTTTGAGCATGTTGAGGTGGTTGGGTGCCTCACTGTGACCATGACCGTGTGAAGGTGAAGCTAGATTTTGAGACTGCTCCAGATAGTGTTGGAAAATGTTTTACAAACATTATGTGAATTATTAAAAATGATTGAATAAGTGTATGAATGGCTCCTATGTTTGAGTAGTCCCACATCATGGGATTATAGGGAAGAGGCAAGGATTTATACTTGTTTCTAAGAAGTCATGTTGGGGCCTTGGGCTCCCAATACATGCATTGTTGTGAGGAGGGAGACCATGCATCATGACCACCACACACGCGCGCGCGACCGACCGACTCGACTCGACCCGACCCGGCCCGGCCCGGCTCGGTTCGGTTCGGGCTTGGGCTTGGGCTTTGTGGTGTAGGCACTTATATTTTTGGACCATAAAACTTAGTTGTTTTCGAACCGTTTTTTTATGGAAAAATTATTTTGCGCACCGATATTTATTCTGCAACGGAAAAATTTTTGCAACGGTAAAATAATTAATCCCCCCGAAATTTTAGCAGATCCGATATTTTCTCCCAAAACCTAATTCTCGTTCTATATATACTATTTTATCTGAGACGAGAAAAACACCGAATTTTATATTCTCTTCTTCTCAGCCGCCATTAAAAACTTCTAAGAAATTTCGAGCAGTATTTTTCCCGAAAGTGCAAATCTGCACTGATTTGTTTGTGCAAGCAAATCAGTTACTATTTTAGAGGCTGTTTTATCCTAGAGGCGGCGGCGAAGGAACGAATTGGTTTGCACCTCTGACCAAATCGCCGAATCGTCTTCAAGAAAGCGACCTAGTCCGCGACTCAGCCATTGTTTTTCCAACAATTTGAAGACGAACTGAAACAATGGCCTCGAACTCAACCATGGACGATTCTGCTCCTCCCTCGGCTTTTCACGGCCCTCTGGTGACTGCTGCTCCTTTCAAGTTCGAAGGTTTGCATTTCAAGTGTTGGCGTCAGAAGATGGAGTTCTTCCTCACGATCAGGAAGGTGGTGGCTGCTCTGACTGCTGAAAAACCGCAGCTACCAGACAAGCCTGACGAGACTGATGCAGCAAAGATGGCATCATGGACTGAACAGTCAAAGCAACTGCAGACCTGGACTGAACAGGATTACTTATGCAAGAATTTCATACTGAATGGGCTGAGCGATGATCTGTATGATTATTATAACTCAGATGAAAAGACGGCAAAGGAGATCTGGGAAGCACTAAAGAAAAAATATGACACAGAGGAGGCAGGGGCAAAGAAATACGCTGTAAGTCGCTACCTAAAGTATCAGATGACTGATGACAGATCGGTAGAGATGCAGTCTCATGAGCTTCAGAAAATAGCTCATGAGATCATCTCCGAAGGTATGGTCTTGGACGAACAATTTCAAATTGCTGTTATCATTGACAAATTACCCCCTAGCTGGAAAGATTTTAAGAACACTTTGCGACATAAGACTAAGGAATTTTCCTTAGAGAGCTTGATTACACGCCTCCGTATTGAGGAGGAAGCACGCAAGCAAGACCAGAAAGAAGAGGTGCTGATTGTGAATAACAACAGTACTAAGAAGACCACTCCCGCTGTTCTGAAACCAAATCAGAAATCTTTTAAGAATCAGAACAGGCGCAACAAACAGAATGGGAATCCGCAAGGAAACCCAAAAGGACAGCAGAAACCAGCCCAAAAGAATGACTCTGGACAGTTGTTTCTTTGTTACAACTGTGGAAAACCAGGGCATATGGCACGAAAGTGCCGGAACAGGCCAAGCTCTGCACCGCAGGCTAACCTGACTGAGGAGCCTCTTACGGCTATGATTACTGAGATTCACCTTGTTGGTGGATTAGAGGGTTGGTGGGTAGACACTGGTGCTTCTCGCCATGTCTGCTATGATCGTGGCATGTTCTCTACATACACGGCTGCTGAAAATCAGAAAGTGCTGTTGGGAGACTCTCACACCACTACAGTTGCGGGGATTGGAAACGTGGAACTCAAGTTCACCTCTGGAAAAGCTGTAATTCTGAAAGATGTTATGCACACTCCAGAGATAAGAAAGAATCTGGTCTCTGGCTTCCTCCTTAATAAGGCTGGTTTCACTCAAGTTATTGGGGCTGATTTGTACACTCTTACTTATAAGGGAACTTTTGTGGGAAAGGGTTATGCTTGTGAGGGTATGTTTAAACTGAATGTTGAATCTAATAAAGTGACTTCTTCTGCTTATATGCTTTGTGATTTTAATATTTGGCATTCTAGATTGTGTCATGTTAATAAACGAATAATTCAAAACATGAGCACCCTAGATATGATACCTAAAATGACAGAATCTGAATCTGATAAATGTGAATTCTGTACACAAGCTAAAATCACAAAGAAACCTCACAAATCTGTTGATAGAGTTTCTGAACCCTTAGACTTGATTCATTCTGACATATGTGAACTTGATGGCACTTTAACTAGACAGGGACATCGTTATTTTATCACTTTTATTGATGACTGCTCTGATTTCACATATGTATATCTTATGAAAAATAAAAGTGATGCTTTTGACATGTTTAAAATATTCAAAACTGAGATTGAGAATCAAGCAAATAGAAAAATTAAGAGACTTCGTAGTGATAGAGGAACAGAATATGAATCTAATTCTATTCTGGATTTCTATAAACAACATGGTATAGTACATGAGAGAACTGCACCTTACTCACCTGAAATGAACGGTAAAGCAGAAAGGAAAAATAGGACCTTTACCGAGCTAGTAGTTGCCATTTTATTGAATTCTGGTGCAGCAAAACATTGGTGGGGGGATATTTTATTGACTGTATGCTACGTTCTGAATAGAATCCCTAAATCTAAGAATAAAATTTCACCTTATGAAATTTTAAAGAATCATAAACCCAATGTCTCATACTTTAGAACTTGGGGTTGTTTAGCATATGTTCGCATTCCAGACCCTAAGAGAATAAAATTGGCAAGTAGAGCATATGAATGTGCATTTATAGGCTATGCTATTAATAGCAAAGCATATAGATTTTATGACCTTAATGCACATAACATAATTGAATCAAATGATGCCGACTTTTATGAAACTAAATTTCCTTTCAAATTAAGGAATAGTGGGGGCACTTCAAACATGCCTATTAGAACAGAACTTAATGAAAATTCTGAAGCTGAACCTAGAAGAAGTAAAAGAGCAAGAACCATAAAAGACTTTGGTTCAGATTTTTGTGCTTTTACTATTGAGGAGGATCCTATAAACCTCCAAGAAGCCTTATCTTCTTTAGATGCCGATTTCTGGCAAGAGGCTATAAACGATGAGATGGATTCTTTAGAATCCAATAAGACTTGGCACTTGGTAGATTTACCCCCTGGTTGTAAGTCTATAGGCTGTAAATGGGTACTTAAAAAGAAATTAAAACCTGATGGCACTATAGATAAATATAAAGCACGACTAGTAGCTAAAGGTTTTAAACAAAAGGAAAATATAGACTTCTTTGACACTTTTTCACCTGTAACTAGAATAACATCCATTCGGGTATTAATCTCACTTGCTTCCATTCATAATTTACTTATACACCAAATGGATGTTAAAACTGCTTTTTTGAACGGTGAATTAGACGAAGAAATTTATATGGACCAGCCTGAAGGATTTGTAGTACATGGTCAAGAACATAAAGTATGTAAATTGGATAAATCATTATATGGTTTAAAACAAGCACCTAAACAATGGCATGAAAAATTTGATAACTTAATCATTTCAAATGGTTTTAAAGTTAATGAAAGTGACAAATGCATTTATTACAAATCTGAGAATGACATTTGCACTATTATATGCCTTTATGTAGATGACCTACTCATTTTTGGGTCAAATAT
Source organism: Allium sativum (assembly GCA_030737875.1). Classification (NCBI taxonomy): domain Eukaryota; kingdom Viridiplantae; phylum Streptophyta; class Magnoliopsida; order Asparagales; family Amaryllidaceae; genus Allium; species Allium sativum. The sequence goes on along the minus strand of CM060922.1, from coordinate 19,513,081 downwards.
TCATGCCATAAACTCAGTCAAATCCTTATTAAGTGTCAATTTTGATATGAAAGATCTAGGTGAAGCGAGTGTAATCCTTGGTATTAAGATTACTAGGTCAGAAAAGGGAATTTCTTTGGATCAATCTCATTACATTGAGAAGATACTAAAGAAATATAATTACTTTGACTGTAAACCTGCAAGTACGCCATATGATCACAGTGTAAAGTTATTTAAGAACACTGGTGAAGGTGTAAGACAGTCTGATTACGCGAGCATCATTGGCAGCCTTCGGTATGCCACTGATTGTACTAGACCCGACATTGCCTATGTCGTGGGATTATTGTGCAGGTTTACCAGTAGACCTAGTATAGAGCACTGGTAAGCTATTGAAAGGGTAATGAGATACCTTAAACGAACCATGAACCTTGGATTACATTATGAAAGGTTTCCAGCTGTACTTGAAGGATATTCCGATGCAGACTGGAATACCTTATCTGATGATTCTAAAGCGACCAGTGGCTATATATTTAGCATCGCTGGAGGAGCTGTTTCTTGGAAATCCAAGAAACAGACTATTTTGGCTCAGTCTACTATGGAGTCTGAGATGATAGCACTAGCTACAGCTAGTGAAGAGGCAGAGTACTTGAGAAATCTGCTAGCTGAGATTCCCTTATGGGAAAAACCGATACCGGCTGTGTTGATACATTGCGATAGTACCGCGGCTATTGCAAAAGTTCAGAACCGATATTATAACGGTAAGAGACGACAAATACGTCGTAAGCATAGTACGGTTAGAGAACTACTTTCCACAGGTACCGTTAGAGTGGATTACGTATGTAGTGAGGAAAATTTGGCAGATCCTTTGACGAAAGGACTGTCCAGAGAGAAAGTCCATAACTCTTCTAAAAGAATGGGACTATTGCCCTTAGATTGTTGAGTCACGCACAATGGTAACCCGACCTAAATGACTGGAGATCCCAAGAACTAGGTTCAATGGGTAATAACAAGTTGTGTAGTGATATGAGTTGAACATGCTATTTAATAAACCAAGAAGCATGTATTCCTGAAGTGATTAGAGGATGAGTTAATATAAACTCTTAATGAGATCTATACTCTATTTGGAGTGGAGTACCTACCTTCAGGAGTGCTCTTGATAGACTCACCTTTGTGAATGTGGAAATGTGGCCGTTTCCTATGGAGTTTGGGCAAAACTTCTAGAGCATTCACTAAACTGGGATAGACGTGCAGGGCCATAAATGCACGGGCTTATCTGATTGCACTATAGAAAAGGTTGTGTGTGGTTTGATGTCAGGAATAGAGTTCAAGACTACGTGTCACTCTAGTAAAAACTGAATCTTACTCACTATGCAAAGGTTCAAGTCCTTGGACACCTTTGTTTATGCACAATCTTATGTTTTTAAGAAACTGCTCGAAAATATTTTTAAAAATTCAAGTGGGGGATTGTTGGAAAATGTTTTACAAACATTATGTGAATTATTAAAAATGATTGAATAAGTGTATGAATGGCTCCTATGTTTGAGTAGTCCCACATCATGGGATTATAGGGAAGAGGCAAGGATTTATACTTGTTTCTAAGAAGTCATGTTGGGGCCTTGGGCTCCCAATACATGCATTGTTGTGAGGAGGGAGACCATGCATCATGACCACCACACACGCGCGCGCGACCGACCGACTCGACTCGACCCGACCCGGCCCGGCCCGGCTCGGTTCGGTTCGGGCTTGGGCTTGGGCTTTGTGGTGTAGGCACTTATATTTTTGGACCATAAAACTTAGTTGTTTTCGAACCGTTTTTTTATGGAAAATTTATTTTGCGCACCGATATTTATTCTGCAACGGAAAAATTTTTGCAACGGTAAAATAATTAATCCCCCCGAAATTTTAGCAGATCCGATATTTTCTCCCAAAACCTAATTCTCGTTCTATATATACTATTTTATCTGAGACGAGAAAAACACCGAATTTTATATTCTCTTCTTCTCAGCCGCCATTAAAAACTTCTAAGAAATTTCGAGCAGTATTTTTCCCGAAAGTGCAAATCTGCACTGATTTGTTTGTGCAAGCAAATCAGTTACTATTTTAGAGGCTGTTTTATCCTAGAGGCGGCGGCGAAGGAACGAATTGGTTTGCACCTCTGACCAAATCGCCGAATCGTCTTCAAGAAAGCGACCTAGTCCGCGACTCAGCCATTGTTTTTCCAACAGATAGGAACGAAGATAAGTTAGTGGGAGATTGGAGTTGTGATCATGGAAGTGAGAAGCAACTAGTGGTCGATTTCGAGGGTGATCGATGGTAATCAATGTCGCACCTTATTTTCGGACACAAGGGAAGCTTCCTGGTCGGTTTTTGATGGAGGTCATCGGAGCTTAGGCAAAGGGTGCCAGAGCGGAGAGAGGGAGGAGAGGAGTTTGTTAGCAGTGTTCGGGCGTCATTCTGTGGGTGGATATGTGATGCATATGCACCATGGCGCAGTGGCGGACCTAGCATGGTGGTTCAGCTAGGGCAGAGCTCACAACTCAGCTGGGGCAGGCTGTGGAAATCTTGTTTGTTGTATTGAATTCGGAACTTTGAAATACGGCATTGGCCCTAGCTCAGCAGTATGTGCGTCCGCCCCTGCCATGGCGTGCACAATTTGGGTGCAAGAGTGGAACTAGGAAGAAGAGAAGAAGAAGGGGAAGAGGTATTTAGCGGGCTGGGTTTAAAATGGTACTAGGCTAAGAAAAAATTTAATTTTTAATTAATTTATATGTTAGAGGTGTTGGTTCGGAAGGCCATATCCAGTTCGTTTTAAATCCGATAGACAAATGATTTCTTTTGCTGTGTTCGTATTTACGAGCATATCTAGTCAGTGGCCCGTGCTATGCATACGGGGAGATCATATCATCATCGGTGGATTGGTTGTTATATTCAGTGATCCTTTCGTGCTACAGTTCTTTTCAAAATAAACGTTGTTTATTCACTATGTTGCTTATGAAAAGTGTTATACAGTCGCTTGGAAGGAATAATGTTATATGTTAACTTTTTCTGTCCTCAGCAAGGATTTTTTTTTTTTTTTTTTTAGGGATGTGCAGTTTACCATATCAAAGACATCTCGTATCAGCAGTACAATAAAAAAATGCGCACGGATATCTAAACGGTAATTAGTGAGTAATATATCACCTAGCTTTTAATTTGACCAAGCAAATCCCTTTCAATTAAATGCATAAGTACAAAGGAGGTATTTTCATTACTTCATTATTATTCTCAAATCCAAGCCCCTAACGGGTCAGAACAAAATTGAACTTACAGGAACAGTTATTGTAGTATAAGAGTATGAAAAACATTTGATTTTAGTTAATTATATTTACAAACCTTTAGTCAAAATAGTAAGTTCACAAATACCTTTTTGAAGTTAGGGTGCGTTCTGGAGCCATAATTGACCCGTATGTTTTAAATGCATTGAAAACATAACGTGTTCTTTTATATGGTTAAAGATTAATTAATTAAGTTAGTTAATAAATTTAGTTTTTTTTATAAATTTTATAAATTAATAACTTATGCAAATGAGATCCGTTTGAAGTACGCTTTTTTGTGTTGCGATCATATCAAAGTGTTCTACGTAATGGAGTTGGTTTCAATTGAATCAGAGTGACTTATAAATTTTCAATTTATTTGTTTGTGTAAATTATTAATACGCGTTGCTTATTAAAAACAAACAATAAATTAATTAACCAGAAATCAATTAAATTAAAAATCACAAATTAAAATGATCTGCTTAAATGGTCCGCTTAAACCTGCAAACGCATTCTCCGCTACCTAAAATACCCCGTTAAAACACCATGCTCAAATACCCTGCTATAACAATCTGCTTCCGCTTCACTCAAACACACCCTTAGAACCAGAACAACCAACATTAAAAATAGTACAAGTTAAAAAGAAGAAAAACATATTATAATTTCAAATCATTTAGTTGTGTAAGAGTTAGGCTATCAATGAACACCTGAAAAATCTGAAATCTGTCCGCATTCATATTCGAAAAACGGATAAATATATGATATTCGGAAAAACGGATGCGGATACAAATATGAAGGTATCCGCACCTGAAAATTATCCGTCCAATTTTTGTCAAAATTATAGCTTTTTTATATGTATTTCAGCATAATAAACGATGATAATTTATTGTTTTCTTAAGTTAATTGTTTATATTTTATGCATTTAATGCATATTAACTGCTCAAAACTATTTATAATCACAATATTTATTGGCTTTCTATACTTTTATAACTTGGGACATTAAAAAAGTATACTGTTAAACCCAATATTTCAATTTTTCTTTAATTATCAATCGTTAGCGGATAGTATATTTATCAAATATCCGTCCGTATCCGCGGATATGAATATCAGATCACTACTAGAGAAACAGTGTATTCCAACGCCGGATTTCCAACGGCTGCCAACGGCTAAATAGAATCTGTGATAGCCCTTGGAAGCCAATGTCATAAAGACCAATGGCGGCCATTGGAAACCATTGGAAATTTTCCTGCATATGTTCCAGAGAACCGACCTGCTACTTCATTTCCCTCATCCCCATCCCCAAATTCGATTTTCCCCCCCTTTCCACCACTTCACCTCGTCCAATTACGATTCCAACGCCTAAACAATCACCGCCACCGCCTCCGATGTCAACCGCAAGCTCCTCAAGCCCTCCTCCTTAGTTGTTGCTCTTGGATTTAGGTGAAATTCTTAAACCTAAATTTTAGGTTTAGCACTAATTTTTGTTTAATGTGTCTTTTATTTGATTTCTAGTTGTTTGCATACGTATATTACAACATATTATTCTCGAATTACTATTGTTATCACTGTAATTGTCAAATTTTTTGGATTGAATGGTTTAAATATATGGCATATGTCATATACTAGTGAAAACAAATGTCATATGTGTATAATATATACAAATATTGAAGTTTGTGATTGAATATTGATAAACAATGATTTATACATACATAGTTCTTTTAAAACAAATAAATTTCTTTAGTCAAATATGTCATGAAAATGAATAAGCTTGTATGGTATGTTTGTAAAGTCAAATAACTTTGAAGTTTTGATATAGTATGTCATGAAAATTATACCAATTCAAATATATCATTAAAATTATTTTTTAAATAACTTTGAAATTTTGATATAGTATGTTTGTCAGATTTATTTCTACTTAAATATATATTTTACTTCATATAGCAAATTTATATAGTCGAATATATATTTTACTTCATATAGCAAATTCGTATAGTCAAATATATATTTTACTTCATATAGCAAATTTATTTTACTTAAATATATATTTTACTTCATATAGCATATATTTTAGTTAAACAGGAAATGTATATTTTACTTCATATAGCATATTATCTATCTTTTTCTACTTAAATATTCTCAAAATGCATCTCTACTCATTCATGTTGTGTTTCTCATATTCATATTCATGTTATTTGCGCATTTTAATTATATATTCTCAAAGTCAATGCTAATTACATATTCATACATGTTGCAGGTATATTATGTCTAACCCTACTTCTGGCTCTGGATCGGGCTCTGTTTCTAGACGACGTAGCATTAGCCCGCATGCTGGTGAGGGTAGTGGCAGACAACGAGCTCATCTGGTTGTTTATTTAAGCCTAAGGCTGACAGGGCGTAAGTATAAAAATTAACAGAATAACAATTTAATGTTTTTTTACATACTATAACTATATTTTATAAAGTTATAATTTATATTTAACGCAGGGGGTTTGAGTTGGAGTCACCTCAGACTGTTTTAGATACCTCTAAGGAGGCATATATGGCTAGAATGAGCGATTTCTGGCCTAAGTGGAGAAGGGTCCTAGCAGACGTCAAAGAGACTAATTAATTAATTAATGAGGGATTTGAGTTGGAGTCAACTCAGACTGTTTATACCGCTTGGTACGTCAAAGAGACTAATTAATTAAACACAAATAAATGAGATTAGTAAGATATTCTCATTATATATGGAGCAGTAGATGTGCAGGAGGATGATATGTAGTAGTTCAGCGACACTGGAACTCGAAGGTCGCCAAGAATTATAGGGAGAAGATGAATGAGCTTAAGAAAAAGGGAAAAAAGCCAAAGTGGATGGGAGATGAAGTGCTTGGGAAGATGGTTGCACGGTGGGACACACCTGAGTTCAAGGTAAATTTATAACGAATATAATTTATTTTCTTGCCAATTTTAGATAACTTGTCAACGTACATTTCCAGGCTGAGTCAGAAAAGAACACCGCAAATAGGAATAAGAATCTAGTATCTCATAGCGGAGGATCCAAGTCTTTCCGGTATCACCGCGAGGACTTGGTAAATTTGTTAATTATTACATGTATATTAATTAGTTCAGTGATTGACTATGTGGAATTTAATTATTCAAATTACCAACTGCAGGAACGATTTTATGGACATTCCATGCCATACATGGCTGTCTTTACTCACACCCATGCATCCAGGCAGGTAGACGAGGCTGGTAACATCACGTATCAGTAGGATGATCAGGACAAGGCAACACGGGAATACGTATGTGTATTTGAAATACTACAAGCATGAATCGATTAATTTATTAATTACTAGTTAATGTTAAATAAAATCATCATTTTATTATTTTTCAAATGAAATTATTTTTTGCATAATTATAGGCAAAGTTTCAAGAGGCATAAGCTCATGTGCTTGAGGAGTCGGGCCGTGATGAGTTGATGCAAGAGGAGGAAGACAACCTATTTGATGCTGTTATGGAAAAAAACAGCAGAGCAAACGCTATGGATTCGGCAACCTGACGGTAATATTCATTTAGTATAAATTATTTACATATACATTATTAAGTGTCTTCTTCTCTGTTAAGACTTACTTCTACTCAAAAACCTTAATCGTCATATTTTAAATTATTTACATCTACAATCATCTCTATTAAGACTTACTTCTACTACAAATGCCTTCGTTCACAAATAATGATGTATGTATAACAAACTACTTGTATAAAAATTGTATGTTATAAAAATTATATGTAACGATTTCAATCATTTCTGTCCAAGTGTATCTTTTTATCGTTTTCTTCTATACTTGTATTTGCAGTTTCGATAAGACAAGGAAAATTAAGGAGTTGTGAGCGTTGATTGGACAGCTATAGAACAAGAATCGCGTGCAGGGTATGCAGATTGAGCAGCTGAATCAAAAAGTTGCAAGGTACATGCATAATCTTGGTGAGGTTCCTTCATCGTCTACTTCTGGAGATCATAGCGGCGATGCAGCTTGAGGTATGTGTTTTGATGCTCGGTTGGGGGATGTGTTTTGAATTGATGTATGACGAGATGAGTTTGGATGTGTTTTGATGGTTTGTATACATTGGTACGCTTTGTTGACATGTGTGGATGGTTTTTTGGATGTTTGTATATATTGGTACGCTTTGTAGACATGCTTAGATGGTTTTTTGGATGTGTAGATAGTTTTTTGTTTTATATATTGATGTTTATATGTTTTATTTTGGTTGTTTGTGTTGTTAGTTGTATATTTGTGTTGAATATATGTGGAATTGGCTGGAAATGGTTTGGGAATGAAAATGGATTAGAAATGAAATGAGTTGGGGAGTTTGGAAGGTAGCTTGCTTGCTGTTATATAAAAAATACCCAGTATTTCCAACAGTTTCCAACGGCTAAATGGTCATTATTTTCTGTTGGAATCCATTGGAACAGCCGTTGGAATATTCGTTAGTTCCGATGAAAGCCGTTGGAAGTCGCGAACATTATTCCAACGGCCTCCAACGACAAATAGCCGTCGGAATAGCCATATGTTCTTGTAGTGGATATCCGAAAATAGTTTCGGATGCGGATATGGATATAGCACTATCCGTATCTGAAAGTATCCGCTGACAGCTCTAGTAATATTGATTATTTACAGGTGAAATTTGATCTCCTTTAGTGTAATATATCAGTCAATACTTTTGGCATGCACCATTTGAATCAACGGTCCATAGATACCACATAATTTTTTCGCTGTTACCATGAATTTATGCCAAGTAAATTGGTTCCAGTAGGTAACTGAGATTCATAACTGACAACTCTTGCAGTAGGTATAAGGCATTCGCATGAATATTATGGAACATGCGTTGGTGCTGCATAAATATTGTAGGACATCATACTATTTTTTCCAATGTAGTTTTTAATTTACAATGTAATTCATCCTTTTATTTACCATTTACAACGTAGTTCATCGACATGAATTATTATGTTTGTATTCAGTAGATGCATGACATGAGTTTATTAAAGTAAAACACTACATACTATTATTGATATTTTCAGACAATACAATATAAAATTATATCTTTAGTAGAACGCTCAAACGTTGAGTAATTGAATCTAAACATTGAGTAATTAAACCTTGAGGTTTGTCAGAACTTTTGTAATAAATTAATATATTGAAAGACTTGCTTGTAAAAGAGTAATATTGACTTGTCTATAGCCGAATTATTAGCACTAATTTCTCAAATACTTAACTTGCAAGATAATTGATTCCTGAAATAAACTTCATGTCAAATGTAACACCCCACCTCCGCTAGGGTCACTCACAAAGGGAATGCACTAGTTTTGGAGGGGCGTTATCGAGGTAAATAAGCACAGAAATATTACAAGACAGAACATAGGTAAAACAGCGGAAGAATCAAAAGATAAATTTCGTTACTTTCAAAAAGAGTCAAAACCTTTTACATCCAAAGTACCAAATAGCCAAAGTCATTATTTTCCATTATAACAAATCCTATCTTGCATAAACAAAGAAGCATAAACTTGAAACAACAAAGTTAGATTAATTCCCCAAAGGTAGCAGAAATACAGCCATAGCATAGCTCAAGATCAAACCATACATGAGCTGAACCGAAAGCAAGCGAAATCCAAGCTAAGTGCTAGAGTTTCCTCCCTGAGAACCTGGTGGGGGTTAAACGGAAGAAAAAGAGGCGAAAGAAAACGGGTCAGTCATAAAGACTGGTAAGTCCAAGTGACTTTCAGCATAAAAACAGGTAAAAGTAACACGACATGTATAAACTGAAAGTAAACATAAAGATGCTGTCAAGATGGGCAAGATAGACTAAGATAACATGATAATTCAAGTATAGGTCAAGTATAGCATCGCATGTTCAAGGTTCGCTGCATCAAATGTACTATTATCCCAAACCCATGTCTTATATTAATCGTGAAATGATCCCTTGGTATCATGAAATGACCCATTACTAGGTCCAACGGAACGATCCACTAATCGATCGGCTCCCTACAAGTTCTAGCTCGTCATGTTTCTGTGTCATACGGCCCTATCACGAATGTAGTCACCTGTGCTAGGTCCACCATAAGGTATAACAAGCCCTAGGGTGCCAATCACTGACACGAATCAAGCATGCATAGGTAAACCTATTGATGCTCAATGCCTGCTTTTCTGCTTCGGAGTGTGTGCATGCCCGCACTCCGTTAGAACCTACACTGGCGCACCAACTCAGCCGTCATTCTGGTCGCTTACAATCAGCCCAGTAATCGTGCCCCACCCTGCCTAGTTCCAGGGTACCGTGATACATCTAGTGGATTACTACTGAAATGGACCGCGTAATTAGGGTTTCCGTCCAGCAGGTTAAGTGTTGTCATTTAAATTCGAGACTTAACCCCTTATCAGTCTAGCATGTCAAATTGGCTAAGTGTTGTCATTTAAGTTCGTGACTTAGCCCTACAATTCACGTGTCAAGTTGGTAAGGTGTTGTCGTTCAAGTTCATGACCTAACCCTACCAATCATGTTTCAAGTTGGTTAAGTGTTGTCTTTCATGTTCATGACTTAACCCTATCATGTGGCATTAATGCACCCCAATCTCTCACATCAGACCTGTTGTTGTGGTTACTGGATATGCCGGGCGGTTCCGTGCAGATTTACATCACAACTAAGTCTGACCTCGGGTTTCAAGCGTGATATGACCAACTACCCACATTGGATCCTATTATTTGCAGTAACTGGATTTGCCGGGCGGTTCCGGGCAGAATAACAGTGCAAACTCAACCCAACCTCGAGTTGGCCATTTTCAAGTTCATTCTAGTGTTATACCCATGTTCAAATTTCATATCAAGTTCGTATCAAGTTTCAAGGCAAGTTTCATGTCTATATCTAGATTCAAGTTATAACAATGTTCATGTTTCAAGTTTTTCCTATTATCAAGTTCATAAGTCATGTTCATAACCAATTCATGTTTTGCCTAATCTACCCAAATCATATTCCCATCGTACGTAAACGTGAATCGATCTATACTACAAGTAAATCCAAATCCCAAAATAAAGGGAATAACATCGAAACTATGATAGGCAAAAGGGACGAGCATAAAGCGATAAAAGGGATTACAAGACTAGCATGATATAACTTGAGATAATTGGTTACAACATCACTGGCATATAGAAAATAATAGGATTTCAAATCTAGCAAAATAAGGCGATAGTCATGATAAAGATTGACATAAAAGAATAGGCATGCAAGAGCAAGCCAAATACAAGGATAATTGATCCAATGTTTTTGGTGTACATAATAGCGAATAAACTAAGCAAGTCGCACCCTAGGTATGAGATCCAACAAAATGCCAATCCGGTGTACAACATAGTGTTATGGGCATGAATAATCAACCATAATAGTCTTAGGCAATTAACCACAATAGTTTCAAAGTCATGGTCATAGTCAATAGTCTTATGTTCATAATTATAGGCAATAATTCATAGTCATGAGTCATAGGTGATTAGCCACAATTGTCCTTGTCATAGTCATAGGCAATAGTCTTATGTTCACAGTCATAGGCATATGCATAGTCTTATGTTCACAGTCATAGTCCTTGGTCATTAACAATAGTTTCAACGTCATAGGCATGATAATGTTTGATTTACAACGTGAATAGGCCCAAACTGATTTCAAAGCAATATTCCTAAAAAGTCAAGATCCAAGATGAACAAGAATAGATATGAATCAATTATCATACATAGATCCAATTCCAATTTACAACATGTCCATATTAAGTTTATAGTTTTTATCTAAAAGTAACTTGAACTTATAGATCGTGGTCTAAGAAATTGAGATGCAGAAGTTGAATCTATAAACTAGTCGTCGAATTGCTGAATCTTGATTTGATTGTAGAAGCAAATCCCCAAATATGCAATTCCTAGCCGTAGTCTTCAAGAAATAGTCTTCGCGATTTGTTTTAATTTAATTTAACTTAGAGGGGGAAGAAGAAGCCATTTCCATCAAGAATTTATGCAGCATAAGGTTAGAGAAGAATGGTGTAAAGAGAATGAGGCTAGGAGGTTGTTTATATAGGATTAGGCAGACGAATCTAGACAGAAAACGAGATCAGATACATCAGAATGCATCAGGTTCAAAAACTGGGTTCGGGAGGCAGGTCGACCCCCAGGTCGACACTATGGTCGACCTGGTCCCTAGGAGGTCGACACTATGGTCGACCCCCAGGTCGACCTGGTCCCTAGGAGGTCGACACTATGGTCGACCCCCAGGTCGACCCCCAGGTCGACCTGGTTCATGGGCGGGAATTTTCCCGCCCAGCCTGTTCTGGAGTTTTGAATCCGAATTTGAATTCGAATTTTCGAGCTGTTTTTGATTCTGAAAATTCCTGAAACTTCGGAGGGTCATATCTCCCTCATACGGACTCTGATTCTCGCAAACTCGGACTCGTTTCCAAGCAAAATTTCGAGACGAACGCAATGGCGCAACCCGTTTCCCCTGATTCTTATTTTAAAAATTAATTCTGCCTTGATTTATTGTTTTAACACGTTATTAAAATTCGGGTTGTTACATTCTCCCCTCCTTAAAGGATTTCGTCCCCGAAATCTTCAAGTTAAGAAGAATGCATCCTATCATTCAATCAACCATCTACTCAACCATCATCCACAAGCAACCATTGTCCTTAAAAGATTTCTAATGCTATATGAACATATGTAGAAAGTGTGTGTATATGTTCCTTATCTAATGCAAATGATCAGGCCTGGTTGATCTTCTTAATGCAAAATATGTTTAGTGTCATGAATCCAACATGTATGCAAATAGTCTTAGTCACATAAACACTATATGTGTGCACAAACATCCATCCATATGCAATATTCACATGATAACACATTAAATTTCATCCATAAACAAATATAAACACTCATGCATATGCAATATGAATGGTGACTGAGCCGATCTAGTTCCTAATGTGTGTTATGCAACCACGAGCAACCACTTGCGACCACTTGCAACCATTAGTAAACATCAACCATAACATGTTTCAATCACATGTTTACATCCAAAAGGGTTCTACCTAAGGTTATCAAGATAGGATTGAGAAGATAAGCAAGATAAAACAAAGCATCAAGGAGAAGAAGTTAAAGATGTACCCCCAAAATGTCCTGCATGCGGGGCTTGCCCTTGCTTCTTAGGGCAGTTCTTGCTGATATGTTCAGTATCACCACACTGAAAGCATGCTCCCATCTTCATCTTCTTCTTTCTACAATCCTGGACTATATGCCACTCAATACCACAGAAGTGGCATTTTCTTTTCTCACGTGTCTTGTTATCATTGTTGTTGTTGTTGTTCTTGCCTCCTTTCTCGGAGTCTACCTTCTTGTTTTGAGACTCATTCGCCTTGACCTCCTTCTTGCCATTCTTGTCTTCATCATTTAAGAACGCTATGTCCACTAACTTTTCTTAAGTAGCCCCCATAGGTATGTGGGTCATAGCCAACCTGTGAAGCGGCTCATTTAATCCCTTGACAAAACGGAGAGCCTTCTTATTAAGGGTATTCACTAAGTCCAGTCCAAATCGGGCTAGCTGATTGAATTGATTAACATACTCCTTGACAGTCATACTTCCTTGCTTAAGAGCTAAGAACTTTTCCAGTTGTAAACTTCGTTCAACTTGCGAGAGGAATTTCGTCTCAAACCTTATTCTGAAATCCATCCATGTTTCGACCGGCCTCTCGGCGTTAGTGACTTCCCACCAATAGGAAGCTTCGTCTTTGAGCAACCATACCGCCAACTGTACCTTCTGCCTATCGTCCACCTCGAAGATAATGAATAGATCCTCAGTTTCTTTGAGTCAGTTCCTTGCTTCTACGAATGATTCAGTTCCCTTGAAATCCTTTCCACCCATGACCCTGAAATCTTTACAGATCTTTGAGAAAGCAATTGCACGAGGAGGGGGCGGAGGAGGAGGAATCGCTGCAGCTGGAGGAGGAATATCTGCTGGGCCTGCATCGTTGGCCCTAGCCTCTAAGTACCTCCTGAACCAGCTAGGTATTGGCACGCCCTCTGGAAAGTTAAGATTCCCAGACATGATGAAATGGAAAAGAAGATATTCAAAACGAGGGAACAAAGGATAGTGCTAATGGCTTTTGGGGAATAGCCTTTTAATAAAACAAGACTTTTCTTGAAAAATGCTTCTTTGTAAACGGTTTTGAAAATAGTTTTAGAAGGTTTTTAAAAGCTTGTGCCCAGTCTGGTAACCTTCTGCTCTGATACCAAATGTAACACCCCACCTCCGCTAGGGTCACTCACAAAGGAAATGCACTAGTTTTGGAGGGGCGTTATAGAGGTAAACAAGCACAGAAATATTACAAGACAGAATATAGGTAAAACAGCGGAAGAATCAAAAGATAAATTTCATTACTTTCAAAAAATTCAAAATCTTTTACATCCAAAGTACCAAATTCATTATTTTCCATTACAACAAATTCTATCTTGTATAAACAAAGAAGCATAAACTTGAAACAACAAAAATAGCTTAACTCCCCAAAGGTAGCAGAAATACAGCCATAGTATAGCTCAAGATCAAACCATACATGAGCTGAACCAAAAGCAAGCGAAATCCAAGCTAAGTGCTAGAGTTTCCTCCCTGAGAACCTGGGGGGGTGAAACGGAAGAAAAAGAGGCGAAAGAAAACGGGTTAGTCATAAAGACTGGTAAGTCCAAGTGACTTCCAGCATAAAAACAGGTAAAAGTAACACGACATGTATAAACTGAAAGTAAACATAAGGATGCTGCCAAGATGGGCAAGATAGAATAAGATAACATGATAATTCAAGTATAGGTCAAGTATAGCATCGCATGTTCAAGGTTCGCTGCATCAATTGTACTATTATCCTAAACCCATGTCTTATATTAATCGTGAAATGATCCCTTGGCCCAATATCATGAAATGACCTATTACTAGGTCCAACGGAACGTTCCACTAATCGATCGGCTCCCTACAAGTTCTAGCTCGTCATGTTTCTGTGTCATACGGCCCTATCACGAATGTAGTCACCTGTGCTAGGTCCACCATAGGGTATAACAAGCCCTAGGGTGCCAATCACTGACACGAATCAAGAATGCATAGGTAAACCTATTGATGCTCAATGCCTGCTTTTCTGCTCCGGAGTGTGTGCATGCCCGCACTCCGTTAGAACCTACACTGGCGCACCAACTCAGCCGTCATTCTAGTCGCTTACAATCAGCCCAGTAATCGTGCCCCACCCTGCCTAGTTCCAGGGTACTGTGATACATCTAGTGGATTACTACTGAAATGGACCGCGTAATTAGGGTTTCCGTCCAGCAGGTTAAGTGTTGTCATTTAAATTCGAGACTTAACCCCTTATCAGTCTAGCATGTCAAATTGGCTAAGTGTTGTCATTTAAGTTCGTGACTTAGCCCTACAATTCACATGTCAAGTTGGTAAGGTGTTGTCGTTCAAGTTCATGACCTAACCCTACCAATCATGTTTCAAGTTGGTTAAGTGTTGTCTTTCATGTTCATGACTTAACCCTATCATGTGGCATTAATTCATTAATGCACCCCAACCTATCACATCAGACCTGTTGTTGTGGTCACTAGATTCCGGTTAGATTTACACCACAACTCAGTCTGACCTCGGGTTTCAAGCGCGATATGACCAACTACCCACATTGGATCCTATTGTTTGCAGTAACTGGATTTGCCGAGCGGTTCCGGGCAGAATTACACTACAAACTCAACCCAACCTCAAGTTGGCCATTTTCAAGTTCATTCTAGTATCATGCCCATGTTCAAATTTCATATCAAGTTCGTGTCAAGTTTCAAGGCAAGTTTCATGTCTATATCTAGATTCAAGTTATAACAATGTTCATGTTTCAAGCTTTTCGTATTATCAAGTCCATAATTCATGTTCATAACCAATTCAAGTTTTGCCTAATCTACCGAAATCGTAGTCCCATCACACGTAAACGTGAAATCCAAATCCCGAAATAAAGGGAATAACATCAAAACTATGATAGGAAAAAGGGATTACAAGACAAGCATGATATAACTTGAGATAATTGGTTACAACATCACTGGCATATAGAAAATAATAGGATTTCAAATCTAGCAAAATAAGGTGATAGTCATGATAAAGATTGAAATAAAAGAATAGACATGCAAGAGCAAGCCAAATACAAGGATAATGGATCCAATGGTTTTGGTGTACATAATAGCGAATAAACTAAGCAAGTCACACCCTAGGTATGAGATCCAACAAAATGCCAATCCGGTGTACAATATAGTGTTATGGGCATGAATAATCAACCGTAATAGTCTTAGGCAATTAACCACAATAGTTTCAAAGTTATGGTCATAGTCAATAGTCTTATGTTCATAATCATAGGCAATAATTCATAGTCATGAGTCATAGGTGATTAGCCACAATTGTCCTTATCATTGTCATAGGCAATAGTCTTATGTTCACAGTCATAGGCATAGTCTTATGTTCACAGTCATAGTCCTCGGTCATTAACAATAGTTTCAACGTCATAGGCATGATAATGTTTGATTTACAACGTGAATAGGCCCAAACTGATTTCAAAGCAATATTCCCAAAAAGTCAAGATCCAAGATGAACAAGAATAGATATGAATCAATTATCATACATAGATCCAATTCCAATTTACAACATGTCCATATTAAGTTTTTAGTTTTTATCTAAAAGTTACTTGAACTTACAGATCATGGTCTAAGAAATTGAGATGCGGAAGTTGAATCTATAAACTAGTCATCGAATTGCTGAATCGTTGAATCTTGAATTGATTGTAGAAGCAAATCCCCAAATATGCAATTCCTAGTTGTAGTCTTCAAGAAATAGTCTTCGCGATTTGTTTTAATTTAATTTAATTTAAAGGAAGAAGAAGAAGCCATGTCCATCAAGAATTTATACAGCATAAGGTTAGAGAAGAATGGTATAAAGAGAATGAGGCTAGAAGGCTGTTTATACAGGATTAGGCAGACGAATCTGGACAGAAAACGAGATCAGATACATCAGAATGCATTAGGTTCAAAAACTGGGTTCGGGAGGCAAGTCGACACCCAGGTCGACCTGGCCCCTGGGAGGTCGACACTGTGGTCGACCCCCAGGTCGACCTGGTCCATGGGCGGGAATTTTCCCGCCCAGCCTGTTCTGGGGTTTCGAATTCGAATTTGAATTCGAATTTTCGAGCTGTTTTTGATTCTGAAAATTCCTGAAACTTCGGAGGGTCATATCTCGCTCATACGGACTCCGATTCACGCAAACTCGGACTCGTTTCCAAGTAGAATTTCGAGACGAACGCAATGGCGCAACCCGTTTCCCCTGATTCTTACTTTAAAATTTAATTCTGCCTTGATTTATGGTTTTGACACGTTATTAAAATTTGGGTTGTTACATCAAACATCAGGTACAGAGTGGTATCATTGCAGAATACGACCATCTAGCAAAGTTGCTCAAAAATGTTGAATAGTTTACAAAGCATTTGGCTATAAAACAAAATATTTACAAAGAATGTTGTAGTAGTTAACATACAACAGTAGATAAATAGGGAACAAAACAGTATGCTTATCATGGATTCATGCACACTTTAGTATTTGGGACTTAACCAAGGCTCCTCTATCAATAGGCTGTGATGTAAGAAATATGACTAGTGAGACTTCTGAAATTCTAAGCAAGAAAGAGGTAACTGCAGTCTGCAGTAAATCATGATCTAATTAGTATTCAAGTAAGAAAGATTTCCACTGCAGATAGTGAGAGCTGCAACCAGATATGAGTTGTCTAACGATGGATTTGTGTTGCTCCATGGAATCGTCGCTCAGAAGCAATTAAAATTAAGGGAAAATGGAGGTCCTTGGCCTTGACCAATCAGTTAGTGTTTCAATAAAAGATTTGTGAAGCATGCAGTATATTGGAGAGTGCAGTCGATGTTTTGGATAGTCATGATTGCATACCATACATCTTCATTCCTATTTCTAGTTATAGTTTGAAAATTTGAATCCTAGGCTGCTATGTCTACTATCGCATGGGAATCCAAGGTTATGTGCCTATTGCCTGGATTATTCACATTTACCAAACATTTGTACAATGGTCTATTACAAAGAATGACGTAAATTTAATGCTTGGATATGGTTATAGACCTACATATTTGTGGTTTTTTCAAATGTAAATTCTTGAAAACGAATGTTCAACTTGTAGGAAAGCTCTATATGTTCATGTTTTGTCAGTGAGTTAGACCCAAAAGTTAATGGTGTGGCACAACAACCAATCAGTAGAGTTACGAAATATAGTAGTTTGTTGGTGGTATGTCTGGAAAATAAAATTTAAATATTATATTGTGGCTGTTATACCGTGAAATGTAATAATCAATCCATCACCAATTTTATTGATATAATTGAACTAACTCTTCTTTGTACTAAACTGGTTCTAGAAAAACATTAAAGCCAAGCTCTTGATCAATGAATAACTTTTAGTGGTTAAGCACTTTTATTTAGAAGCATAAACAGTTTTATACTTTTATATGGCAATCTATAGACCCCTTTCAGTTTACATGCATAATAACATAAAATTATGTGTGAAATGCCTTGTTAAATATTTCTTATTTGGTTATTTAGGTGTTAAAAAAAATTGAATTCGGTTCCATCATACCGATGGTTAATTCTTTAAACTCTTAGAACTGATCAAAGTATTGTCATGACTCATGTTATATCCAGCTTCGGACATAACTGTCATTCCTCACGTGCCACAAAATATCTTTATGCAAGGGTTTCTTCCGTTAAATTAATTGAACACCAATTTTGATTGTTGAATACTTATTTTTGCATCAATCCACATGATTCTCCTCATGAATCATTTTCTTATCATTTCCATTAATTTTATAGCTTAACCCTTTAATGATTATTTAGCATATTTTTGTCAAATTTGTTTTTTTTAAACCATAAATACCATCTCTAGAAGAATATGTTACTGATTTTTTTTTTCACACTTAATATCTATGGATAAATTAATATTGTCAATGTTTAATGTTGATTTTCAACTTTTAAGCAATTATATACCAGAAAATAATTTATCTTATAGGTGATCAAGACAAAAGATGTATAATTGTGCTTATTTTACAATGGTCATGCCTGCACCTCCAGGACTGGATTGACAAATCACAATGCTACAATGGCTTGGAATCTGAACCCAACATGTTAGGACAGCACTGCAACCAAAGCCATTACTTCTATGCAAAGCATCCAACTAGTGTAAGTAATGAAGGTATTTGTATCATTAGGTCTCTTCTTACTGCTCTCCTTCATCTTTCTAAAGTAGTTATTAATGTTCTCTCGCTTCTTCTATTGTTCAGTTTAATCAATGTAGCTTCAGCCTATCCCAGAATCCATCCCGCATTTTCTATATAACCTTATTCTACTGTGCGTTTCAATCTTTAGATCATTGCATTTGGTCTAATAGTCTGAAAAAAATCCAAAGCATGCATTAAATCATCAGTTTAAAAGTCCAAACATAGTAGGCATTATCCAACCAATGATAGCAATAAACCATTTCTTCTTTTGTTGTATAAGTCGCTATATACATATAACAGTTATAGTTTATTTTTGGTTTCATCCCCTTTTTCGACCATCTGTGTGATGGTTTACGTTCCATATTCTACATATGCTAGGTCATGTTGATGGCTTTTGATTTAGTATTTAACAAATAATAATTGATTTCCTCATGATTAGGACAGCCATTTCATCAAAAGAAAAAACTTATAAATGCAGTTAATGTTGAATATTTGTGATTCAAATATTTGATAAAAGGGAAAGAAATTAGCTAATTGATTCAATCAATTAATTGTGCTATATATGGAAATACATGAGAGGGTATTTTGATAGGGATTAACTGATTGCGTAATCAATTTATCAATCAATGAATATGTAAAAGGAAAATATATATATATTCATTGATTTTGTAATATGAAGAGATTAGTGATTGACTTAGAGAATCATGCAATGAAGGAAACATATGGAAATCAATATCTTCTGTTTCCATTTACGTTGCAATAACATCATGGAGATTTGGAAAGATTCCATGGCAAACAAAAAATTATTTTCTTCGTCTATAAGAAACCTTTCATCTTGAGCCTATTTATATCTTTATATTTGTAAAGCATGAAGTGTGAGAGCATCCACCATTATCCTCTTCTTCAGTATGCCCTAATTTTTGTTGTCAATCAATTAGGGGTTTTGAGTGCATACAAGTCTATGTTGAAATTGATTATTCAATTTGTAATTATAGGCTAGTCTCTTCATCTACTACCTATAATTTCGTAATTTCCCTCTTATATTCTCTTTTGTACTCTCTTCAGTGAAATAAAGAATAGTTGTTGGGGTCCGTGGACGTAGGCATAATCGAACCACATTAAATATTTGTGTCTTCTATTCTTCTTCTATTTTGTTTTATATGGTGGTTATTTTTCACTGAGTTAGCGGTTGATAATTAATCGACAAGCTAGGTCCTCTTTTTGTATTGCTTTCGCATTTGTGTAATTTTTGCACAACAGTTTGGTATCAGAGCTAGCTGTCTTGTTCTTGATTAGTTACCATTAGCTAATTCTTTTAGTAGTGGTATGAAAAGTTATGGTGCCGCCAAATTTGTTAGAAGAGATGTATTTGGAACATGAAAGGTTAAAGTGAAGACTAACGACAGTGTTCTTCGGCAACAACTTCATTCACCTAGAGGAATAGATAAAATGCAGAAGCGCCTTAGAGGAGATACGCATAGGATTCACTTCATGGCTTCTAGAAGAGGTGTTTTCTATTATTGTAAGAAGAAGGGACATTTCATACGAAATTGTTCATCTCTTCGAAGAAGTGAGAGAAGAAGAAAGCTTCAATTTTGGCAGCAATTAGATCAGATGCAGATATATGTGATAGTGATACATCATTATTTTCAGTCAGCTTTTCACCTTTAGAGACTAAAAGTTGGGCGGTCGATTCTGGAGCTTCTTGTCGTATGATGCTGAATAGGAGTTGTTTTGTCAGTTTTGAGAAGATTGATGGTGGAGCAGCTCATTTAGAGAATGGCACATTTTGTCATGTTGTGGGCATTGGAAGTGTGAGGCTTAAGATGCATGATGGTATTATTAGGACTATCACGGATGTTAGACATGTTCCAATGCTGCATAAGAGTTTGTTGTCAGTTGGAGCTTTGAGTAGACTTGGTATGAGGATAATAATAGATGGAGAGAATTTAAGAATGGCGAAGGGTTCCTTGGTAGTGATGAAAGGGGTGCGAGTCGATGATATTTATATGAGCGACAGTCTTGGGAGGTTCAGTAGTTTCTACTGATTCTAGTGTTTGTACTCAGTTATGGCACCTTCATTTTGTTTATGTTGATGAGGAGAGCCTGGAAGTATTGAAGAAGCGTAGGTTAATTGTTGTTGATTCTCAATTAAAGCGTAGCTCTTGTGGAGATTGTTCTTTTGGAAGAAGAAGCATGTCACATTTGATGTTGTAAGACCTAGAGCTATAGATTTTCTAGAGTATGTTCATTCTTATGTGTGAGACCCAACCCAGTTGCATCTTTAGGTGGAGCCAGTTTCTTCATCTTATTTGTGGATGATTTCTCGCATATGGTTTGGGTCTATTTCATGAAGACTAGATCCAAAATATTTGCCCAATTTCAGAAGTGGAAGACCTTAGTTGAAAAGAAGTCAAGCAAGCAGTTGAGAGTTCTTAGAGTTGGCAATAGCAGTGAATTTGCGTCACAAGAATTCACTAACTATTGTGCATCCGAGCTTATATTTAGAGATTTTTTAATGAAGTCACATTCTTTTGGAGTGGCGGAGAGTATGTGTCAGATAACATCGGAAAGAGCTATGAGCTTGACACTGACTGCTGGTCTAGAAGAGGGATTTTGGGCAGAAGCGATATCTATCACAGTATTTCTCATCAACTGTACACCTTTTATTGCCATATATATGAAGATCCCAGAAGAAGTATGAAAAAGAGAGCCTGTTGGTTATTCATTCCTTAAAGTGGTTGGTGGTTCAGCTTATTTAGAAGATGAGAGATATGATAACCTGAAGCCTAAAGGAAGGAAGCATGTTTTTTTAGGCTATGGAGAAGAAATGAAAAAGTATGGGTTGTTGTGCAAAACAACTAAGAGAATTGTGACTAGAAGGCATACGATATTTGATGAGAGGTCTTTATTAAAGGTGGAGCCTCTATCAAGTGATGATGTTAGGAGGACGCAAAATTTCCAAACACGTTTGGAGTCATCAGATTATTTCCATATTCTGAGAGAAAACGGTATTTTCGGTGGTACCATGGTTGATGAGAAGATGTCAAAGGTTCAGACTCTAGATGTAGCTCGGTTGCAAAAAAGGCCTTTTAGTTCAGTTGGCCCTATTGGTAAGCATATTTGTAATGATGGTTCTTCATCTTATTCTTTGAATGTTACAGAGCTTGTTGGTGAGTCTGTTGGTATAAACAAAGAATTTTCTAGTAAAATTCTTGAGAAGGAGGTTGAAGTAGATAATATTGAGTATGTCCTCACTCAATATAGGATGGAGAAGGTGAAGCGCGCTATGAAGTCTCCATTAGTCTCTCAGATTTCCGTGTCTGCAAGTTTGTCTCCTTCATCGGATTTTTTGAAGAATTTTGATATTCGCTCATATGCATTATGTGTATTCATGTGCATATTATCTTTCTTATGCTTGGACAAGATTTGGAAGCTCCGTTTGGGCAATATTGCCCAAAGTAGTTCACATTAAGCATGATGGTGCAAACCCAATAATTTGTTGAGATTTGGCGATAAAGAGAGATTGTAATTTTTGAATCAAGGCGGAGTGTTGAATATTTGTGATTCAAATATATGATAAAAGGGAAAGAAATTTGCTAATTGATTCAGTCAATTAATTGTGCTATATGTGGAAATACATGAGAAGATATTTTGATAGGGAACTAATTGATTGCATAATCAATTTATCAATCAATGGATATATAAAAGGGATATATATATATATATATTCATTGATTTTGTAATATGAAGAGATAAGTGATCGACTTAGAAAATCATGCAAGGAAGGAAACATATGGAAATCAATATCTTCTGTTTCCATTTACATTACAATCACATCGTGGAGATTTGTAAAGATTTTAAGGCAAACAGAAAAATATTTTCTTCGTCTCAAAGAAACCTTTCATCTTGAAGCATATTTATATCTACATATGTGTAAAGCATAAAGTGCGAGAGCATCCACCATTATCCTCTTCTTCAGTATACCCTAATTTCTGTTGTCAATCAATTAGGGGTTTTGATTGCATACAAGTTTGTGTTGAAATTGATTATTCAATTTGTAATTATAGGCTAGTCTCTCCATCTACTACCTATAATCTTGTAATTTCTCTCTTATATTCTCTTTTGTACTCTCTTCAGTGAAATAAATAATAATTGTTGGGTCCGTGGACGTATGCATAGCCGAACCACGTTAAATCTTCGTATCTTCTATTCTTCTTCTATTTTGTTTTATTTGGTGGTTATTTTTCATTGAATTGGCGGTTGATAATTAATCGACAAGCTAGGTCCTCTTTTTGTGTTGCTTCCGCATTTGTGTAATTTTTGCACAATAGTTAAAACAAATACAAATAATTCAACACATTATCATTCAGTTTATTTTTCATTGACAATCAAACATGATAGAACTGTCACAAAATGATAGTTATGTGCATTCAACTTAATATATAACGAAACTACATGCACAACTAAGAGTGTATAGCTATCTGGATAGAAACATTTACTAAGATTTAAAGTTAAAACAGTTCAAAGGAAAAACATATATTCCAATATATACCTAATATATGTACATAATTATCTTACCATCTAAGGAACTTAACTGCTAGAGTTTTATTAAACGTGGATTGGCTAATTTTCACAGTATATTAGGCAATGGAGATAATGTACATCTATGAAAGCAAAAATGCAGTTGATGTTATGGTATCAAGTAAATTTTCAAACATGCACTTGAGCACCCCAACTACATTATAAATAAGTCCACTATATCCTATTAATTCAAATGTAGGCACCCAACTATATTAATCGCTAATATCAATATTTCAACTGAAATGATATAGTACTGGAGAACCCAACTATATTAGTTGGTTATTGTACTTGGAAACAAATGGCTGCAGTACTATATTTGGGTGATAATTGTGCAGTACTCACCTGGACTATGATGGGCTAACTACAAAGTTGTTAAATAATTTCACTATGAGCCGCAGTTTTGGAAATCCAAGCACGGGTTGAATGTTGATGACAATCAAAACCTTTACATAAGACAAACAATTATGTTTGAAAACTTACCACGAAATCATGCATCTTGGCTCTTACTACTATATTAATATAAGCACCAAACTATATACTATTAATTTAAATATAAGCAAGTTTCTTATTGTGCTCTCAGTCGTTTCTTTATCACAATAAGAAGTGCAGTTGAACGAACTTTACCATTTGGTTTTTTAGCGAAAGAAGTAAACATTGAGATCTCATTCCGTTGTCGTCCAAGTAAGTGCAAAATTTCAAAATATACTAAGTATGAGCGCATCTAATATTATCTGGTATTGAAAGCTTATATAGAAAAAAGTGTGGGAAGAAAGATGAAATCACAATTTTGCTTTAAGGCCTCTACAATCACACAGTATCGACGCTTTATTTTAAAATTTGGATTTTTTTTCTTGTATGATGACCCATTTCATTTGTATATTTTTATATATTCTGAATCAAAGAATGATTTGATTTTGCATTATATGGTTTATATTTCAGGTATTAGCGAAAATTATTTTTAAACAAAACGATGTGGTTATGTGAATCATTATTTGAAAATGACCAATGTGTACTATGTACCCCAATTCAAGAATACTCAGTAGCTAACTAAAAATTTAAAAATTATGCCACCATGAGTTTGACTATTTTTTTGATGTATTACTGTAATTCTTTATGGATAAACAAGGGTAATAGCGATGAAGGAAAGCTATACTGGGCACGCAACTATGATAGTGATAGTATGACTTGTGAAGGGAAGACATTAAACCAAAAAATATGGTTTGCAATATACAGTGGCAATCAAATGAAGCATTGAAAAAATATAAGTTATAAACGGAACAGAAGGAAATCCGTAGAGGAAGAAACACACATTCAAAGCTTTGTACGATGTTTGTAACATAGATCAAACATCCTTCAAGTTTGATTTAACTTCAAACTCTAGAAACCGAAAACATATTTAATTGTACCCTAAAGGTGTAGCGAATTCACACATGAATGTGTAAAGCTTATATGTGTGTATTAATTTGATACATTTGGTATTTGGACCATGATTTTTTCTCATTCGACTATATACCTGATGTCTTTATGTCTTTGACAATTTAGAAAATGCAAGAAGGTTCGAAAATTCAATGATTGGGCAGAAGTATAAAAGTAAAACGAACTATTCAGGTTATTGTTATTGTTATTTTATGACCATGTGATGTGAATGATCATGCGCATATGAGGGAAACATTCGCAACACATCTATGTTAATTTTTACACTGTTTGTGGAATGAGTCCACTCACAATTCATAATAGAGTAATGACTGTGCAGTAGTACTCACCCTCAGAGGAGATTTGTAACTTTAACAAATTAGTACATGCTAACTTGGTTGCTAAACTGATCAACCAATGTTAACGGCTAACCAACCGTCCTTTCTGAACCATAACAGGATAACATGTGCTCATTATCATTTATTTTAAGTATATACTGTTTAAGAATCATGACCACTATGTCCAAACGGATGGCTGCATTCATAAGAGATACTTTTTCTGATTAACTTTGAATTAATAACTATGAAATTGAACATACTAAAGTTATGGCAAATATTGTCATAGATATTCAATAACTGGTCATCGTATTTGTCATTTGCTAAATGGTTTAGCACACTGAACTAAACTAAGTAATACTTTATATACAGCCAAGTAGTAAATTTTAGAATGCAAGCAGCATCAACCGCCTTGCAAATCGTGGAAATTGCTGGAAAAGGGCCAACGAAAGAACCGATAGCTTCCGTTTCGAGATAGGCCATAGAGGCCTAAATCGACGAGCAAAAACACAAATCAGCATGGGAACCAACCAGTCACTGAAGCAACACTACTAGAAAACAATCCAATTTCCTACCTGAAATTTCCTACGCTTTTTCGACGCCTTAAGGCAGGACGTAGGAATGGCGTAGGAAATAAGTAGAAATAGTTCACGGCGTAGGAAAGGCGTCAACCATTTCTTACGTCTTACCTACGCCAGAAAAGACGTATAAATCTCTTACGCCATTTCCACGCCATTGTTGGTTTTCTACATAAGAAGTACTTGAAATTTCCTATGCATTTCCTACGCCTTAATGTCGGGCGTAGGAAATTAACAGGAATAGTTCACGGCATAGGAAAGACATCAACTATTTCCACGTCATTGTTGGTTTTCTACAAATTTAGATTGGCACAAGAAGTAAAACCTAGCTTGTAGAAAATCAATGTCGATGTTATAATTTCATAAAATTTCTCTTATGTCATTTCTACATCAACGCCTGTTTACTACAAAAGAGGGGGGCGTAGAATATTTACATCTTTTTTGCGAAAGAGACATAAGACATACATAAGAAAGGCGTAAAAAGTATAAAATAAACATCATCAAATAACAGCTCATTTCTGCTTTGAAAGAACTAATTTTATTAAGAAAATGAAGCAAAATAGCCATTTTCGTTTTTGGAGCCAATTATTCAATATATAAAAGACCATTTTGAACTTACAAATTAACAGGTGAAAATAAATAAATTATTGCACTCCTCTGAAGAAAAGCAGCAACTGTGTTTACCCGCATATTGACACTTAAAAATCATGGTACATATGGTTCAGTAATTTACACAATTAATCATATTGCTAATGTCAGAACGCTTAAAGCACTGAGAGCCAAATATATGCGAGAATAATATTAGTTGTACGATTTTTAACATAAGCTGAATTCTACTTGTCAAATTGTTAATTGTACATTTAGACACCTTAATTTTTGCAAAACCCAAACAAATAATTCGTATGTTCGTATTCAATTTTCTACGAATTTTTTTTGTCTTTCCTACGCCATAATGCAGGGCATAGGAAAGACATAGTAAAACTCTTATGGAGAATATTAGAACGATAAAGCGTGGCTAAGACGTAGGATTCTTCTATGCGTATCTTACATCTTTCCTACGACAAAATTTTTGATGTATGCGAAGTACCCAACATTCTAAATCAATATCTAACCATTCGTTTGACATTAAAATAAACGGTCTAAATGACCAATCCATTTGCTCTTTTCTGATTGGTCGGGCAAATGCCACCTCTGATTTTGTAGTCCAACAATTTTTCTAGACTAATCCCCAAATCAATCAGATCTTCGTTATCTCTTCCTGACCTAGCTTTTCTCACCGCAATCTCCTTTCCCTGTTTAGCACTTCTCCATTTCCAAGCGTTTTCAATTTCAGACCTTCTTTTCTAGATCTGACAATTATCTTTCGATTGTGGCAGCTGTGCTTTTAGGGTATGACAAATATTTTGTCTGGGTTTGGACAATCGCGACTCTGGGTTTTGACATTCTTTTTGCTAGAATGGATCTAGGGTTTTGAGAGAATGAAAGAAGGGCATCGATTGTAATTGAATGTGGAGGTGGAGACCAAATTACGATGATACCGATCAACGAGCCCCGGCGACGAGGTGTTCAACGGCAGTGCACGTTAGGTGAGAACGGTTGGTTTTTATGCTTTAGATGATGAGGAGGCTGAAGATGAAAGTGATGAGTTGACAAATCAGGTTTCATTCTTTCTTCTTTTACATATCGTACCTTGAATTCTCATATATCAGGTTGCTGGTTCTAGATGAAATTGGCATTAATATTGAATAACAGGGCCACTTACATTTAGCTTGCTTAAGATTGTTACAGTTTTCTCCTATGCATTGGCAAACTAAAAATAATAATCATATTGCTTTCTTTTGTTCTTAAATTCCTAAAGTTCACCCGTATTCGTGTTTACTGAATAGCCTTTTGCTATATCTAGAAGAAAAATTGGAGTAGAGAATCGAGAAAGCACAAAAAGGCATTGAAATTAAAAATCAATCCAAATATTTCTACTGTTATACTTTTCTTCTTTTAAGTGAACTTTTAGTGTAATTTATCTTGTTTTCATTGGCATAATTGTCTATACTTATTTACTTTTATGATTAATAATTAAGAACTGATTTTCAGTCTTTACAAGTAAAATCCGGAGACTGTGTTTTCAGTCTTTGTTTAGACTTTAGGTGAAAGCTAAAAGAAATCGATTTTTAATTTCACAATTTTTTGTAGTGTGCAAAAGCTAGGGAAATGAGGTTGGCTTTAAAATTAGATTTCTTCATTGATGTTTTATGTGGGATGTGAACAATGTATGGTTAGTTCTCACTTTTCAGGTAGGAATCATACCCTAAGTAAGCTAGATGTCAGCAAAATAGTCACCCATAAATTATGTAGTACCCTTGAGTAAAATGTGCTTTTGTTCTTTGTTTGACTTCATTATTGACTTAAAAAAACCAGTGCCGAAAGAATGCCAAGAATGCTATGGGCTACAGTGCCAGTTACCTAAACAATATTATCTGGTTTTAACATATACACATATGACATGGGCTACAGTGCCATTAGGACCACAACAGACATGTAATAACTGAACATTAATTCAGTATTTGATTGGCAACATCCTGTATGTTCAACTTTTTTATTGTTTCATATTTTCCATAAAATATTGGTGGAATAGTAAACCTGATTGCTACAAATAACTGTGTATTTGATTATGTTTGTACAATAGTAATCTTAGAGATAATATCAAGTGCAAGTTGCGTATTAATAATTTATAGTTTGAGTCTTGATGGTATATTCATGTAAATGCGTTGGTTCAGCACATGTACATAGTTAGAAACCGATATAAATTTGAATGAACTAGTCTGTTGAAAAGTAAAATGTAACGCACACACGAACCGTGTTTGCCACGCCGCAGTTCACA
This sequence comes from Allium sativum, assembly GCA_030737875.1. Classification (NCBI taxonomy): domain Eukaryota; kingdom Viridiplantae; phylum Streptophyta; class Magnoliopsida; order Asparagales; family Amaryllidaceae; genus Allium; species Allium sativum. The sequence goes on along the minus strand of CM060922.1, from coordinate 19,484,693 downwards.
ACTACATACACATATGTAATTATGTATACATATACATGTATGTATATATAAAGAGGGAGGACATGTAAGGCGCGGCCTTGTCTGAGATCTATATCAATAAAGACCATTCCAGTGAAGAAAAAGATGCTAATAACATGGATAAAATTAAATTTACTTTTTGTACTTAAACACCCACCATATTTAAATATATATTTTAATATTTATATCATCGTTTCAGTCGTAGGCCAGTTCATTGACCATGGTGTCAATGGCTATAGTGTCAGCATGATCATGGATTGCGCTGGGCTAACTGTAATCATGTTGCCTCTAGACAAATGAAATATTAATTAACTTTAATATATATGGCAATAAATAAAACGAGTTAGCCTACCAAACCCACTCTATTAGCTTCGTCTTGCTGCTGCAGTAATTATTTCAAGTTGACTCTTGGTTTTAGATTTTGCAGTTTCTTGGCGTGCTTAATCACTTCATTTTATGTGGTGCTTGTTTTTTATTTTTGGTAGTTTAGATGGCTGAGCATCATCTGGAGATTGTTTGACTGAGGTAGTAATGGTTTGGAATACCATGAGTCGTCTTGGCTATAGATTTCGGTGGATGATGGTAATTATATTTATGCACGTTTTTGTTTTTGTTTTAATGGTAGAAAGTGTGATTTGCTATTCTCGTATATCCGTTTGGTTTAGAGACAGTGACTAATATCTAGTAGTTTGGGCTTGTGTATATCCTGATTTTCTAAGTCCGATGTTAGCTCATGAAATGTGGTCTGTTCAACTATTTTGAGTCACAATGTCCAACTATTTTGAGTCACATCATGTAGCATATTGCAGGCTACTTGAGAACTAAAAACATATATACTAGCGTGTCTTCCTCGACTGCCATCCAGGTTGGGCCCCAGGCACCCCATGCTCTTCATGGCACTTTACGTTAGCTCCAAGCCAATTCACCAAGAAGTCATGATGACAGCCAGCTTGTCAAGCAAAGCAAGGCATCTCCGGTACCCATCGTTTGCCCACTCTTATAAGTAGTTGGCTCACAAAAAGCCCACCTACTTGAGCTTTTTTCCGCACCTGTTGGCCTTGTAGCTCGTATCTTGCTGAGATTCAGATCCAGTTTTAGCTCGTATATAATACCCATGAGATTGAATCTATGTATAATTTAAATTTTATCCCTACCAAGTTTATTAAGAAAAATAGTTTACAACACGGGCAACTATATTTAAGTGTGCACTTAAAAAAGAAAGTTGTGCGTGCTCACTAAACCTACTTTTTGGATCACAGTTATTGACTCATAGTCGTTTACACATGACTAACAAACATTTTCTTAAATAACTAGACTCGATAGTAAATTACTGTCATTGACAATCCTTAGTTTGAACCTTCATATTTGTGTATGAAAAATGATTATAATTTTATGGATTCGTGTCATTTATTCATTTACATGATGCAATTATGTAAAATTTTGTGTAGTGCTGTACAGATTTACAAATGTCTAACAATTTATTTTATTATACCGATTCCTTAATTTTGCCAGCGTTGCATGTAAACATAGTTTGAATTTTCTGTTTCCACTTTGACTTGCTTATCGCTTTTGGTTAATTGTTTTATATTTTTCCTCCTTGCATTTCAAATATCAACAAATTTAGATAACGAAAAAAAGTTTCTTCGGATTCTTTCAGATCAAATGGTTCTACTATAGCAGGCATCTTTTTACCATCAACATTTTGTCATTTTTACAGAATCATTGCAACTTATAAAATCTCATTCATTTTTTTACAAGTTTTTGTATACTGATTTTGGTCCATCAATACGATATTCATTTGAGCTGTTAAATAAAACTGTTTATTAGAGCTTTGCTACTCTACTCGAAATCAAGGAACCTGAAATACTCGAAATAAAGATTGCACCCGAAATACTCAAGATAAAGATCGAATGATGGATTTCAGAGAGTGGAAATAATTTGACTTTGAGACGATTTTGGACAATAAGCCAGTTGGTTGTTTTGGGTATAAGAATGTTTCTGCTTTACTTGTGCATCCATTAACATATTTATTAAACTGGAACAAATCTGTAGACTCTCGGGCCACGTATATGCCAACATGTGCGGAGAGAAGCTCAAGTAGATGGGCTTAATTTTAGGAACGTTGTAACTGAATGTGCATTTTGAGAGACAAATTCGTGGACTTGGATACTTGATTTCATTGTGTATGTGCTGCCATGGTACATTCTCCGAGGTTTACCTGTGTCTTGCTTTGGATGTGCAGTTTGTAACATGACAAATATATTGTGGAGAATACAAAGGAATATGCAGATATTTAGTAATAAAAGGAATTCAGGGATAGCAGCTATATAGTTGGATAGATATGTTAAATACCCTTGAGCGTATGGTCTGAGGTTGCTGTAAAGAGTTAAGAAGAAAAGTTGATATTGGATTTCATGCTTAAGATACGGTGCATGTCAAATGACATAAATTGGCTGGGATCTGTGGGATACAATATTACTTGTATGGCTCATGTTTTTAATTTTCTTTCCAGGTTATGGGTTGGTTTGGTTTGTTTGTGTAGAGGTTCATGGGTTTGTGTTTTGAAAGGGAAGTGCACAAGTGTTTGTAGTATGTTGTACACAAGTTAGGCAAACGCATTGCTCTGTTGTGAATCGTGGTTAGTCAAATGTCTTGGTGTGCGTTAGCTAATGTTTTTGTTTGTTACATGTTAATTGTGTTTAACTTTGGGATTACAGGTTTGTTTAGTCTTTTCATTTACTGATTTGATTTGAGTATCTTTTGATGCTTATATACTGTATTTTTTGTGTTCTCCTTGCTTATAGAGGATGGGCTGAAAATATTAAAATAATAAAGTTGGTAAGTTTGACCTGCAGAGAAGCTACAGTTTGGTCAGTTGTTATTAAGCCTGCTTTGCTCAGTATGTAGGTTTACATTTGTTTCATTCTGTGTACAATGGTTTATCACCTGGTACTGGCTTGTAATGGATTGGATTATTACGATTACAATATTGGTTTTATGTTAATGTTTAATGAAATGCAGAGATATAAAGATGTTACCTATAGCATAAGCGAGACTGATGCACAAGAGAAAACTCAGTTGAAGGAAGAACTGAAGCACACTAAAAACGAGCGGTAGGAACTTAAACATTCTTTTTCGGGGTTCAAAAATCTAGTGTGTCAGTGCTGAAATGGAGATGCAGGCCAAAATCAACTGAAGCAGTCTTGAAGTTATTCATTTTATGTTATCATGTCTTTAGCATTTAAGCATGTTATGTATCGCTATTGATGATAGTTTAAACTCATGGATGTAGCAACATATTTACCTAAATATATATTATAGAGTATTGTTTATCATATTTATTGATTATGAAATTGTTTTTGGTTGGTGTAATTTAGTATTATTGTTGATTATGTTATATATAAGTTTATCATATTGATTTATGCTGGGTTAAAATATGAGCAGTAATAATATAGCATAAAATTTTTAATATGACGTAGGAAAAAAGTAGGAAAAAATTAAATTATATTTATTGAAGTTGAGTATGTATGACATAACTAACGACTAGGAAATATTAGTCTTAACATCGGCATAGGAGACTTTTCAGACGTAGCTATGGCGTAGGAAATAGTAAGGCATAGGAAGTATTCTTGGCATAGGGAGGCCGTAACAATAATTAAGACATAGGAATGATGTAGGAAATGTGGCGTAGGAAAGGCGTAGAAAATAGAAGGCATAGGAAATATTTTTGGCGTAGGAAGACCGTAAGAATAATTAAGGCGTAGAAATGGCGTAGAAAATGTGGCGTAGGAATGGCGTAGGGAAATGTGCTACGTATGAAGTCGGAACGGCGTAGGAAATATTTTTGCCATGCTTGGATTTTTGACGTTATATTTGGCGTAGGGTAGGCGTAGGAAACTGTAGTTTCCTGTGCCAATCAGTCGTAGGAAAATCAGAAATTCTTATAGTGCAAGTTAGAAAAATCACACGAGAGAACGAAGCTTTCAGGGAGAAAGAAGAAGAGTCATAGAAAGCAGGGAGGAACTAGTAATCGCAAAAATGAGGTAGAGGTTAGATAGCCCTTGAAGAGAGAAAACGATTGATGTACAAACATGACTTCAACCTTCTTAACTAAAGAATCTATAACTCTATAGTTAATTTGTCTCATGAGGCCTGAGAAGGCATATTGCCACCAAAATATTATGTGTTGCGCTATCTTATTTGCAATACAAGTTTGTATCACCTCCATTTATATAAAGGTTGTCACTCCTTTTCAATCATGAGGTGTATCGCTACTTATTGGATGAAGAACTCATACCGCCTTACCTAGATAATGAGGTCGTTTCACGTCCATTTGTCCAAAATGCCATGCACTTTCCATCAACTCAAAAGAATATATCACCTTCGATGAAATACTACCATCTGCTGATAGCCAAGCTCTTGAATCGACTTATACCTGTTACATAAAGCTATGTCGAATCCGACACAATGCAGCCAATGAAATTGGAGATATATGGAACCTGATCCCCACCTACAAATAGAGGCGAATGAAAAACTAGCTATATGCCGAAACTTCTTTATTTTGCTACATATGGCTTGAGTTGAAGCAAGTATATTATTTTAGATCTCAATCCGGTTTTGACTTGAGCTTTTTTACGGTGAATCAATCTTGTTAAAAAAGACTTAGCTCATTGTCGATCATACTTCTTCAAGCTAACATAAAGCCTCAATATTTTTACCACCCACAAGCTAGTCAGGGTGCTAACAAAAATATTTGTTAACACCAGCAGTTGTTCTTGCCTCTTCCAAGCACAAGAACCGAGTCTTTTTTCGATACATTCATGGTCAGAGGGGGTGCCATTTGCTGCCAAGTCCTTTAGAGACTTTGATATGCATGGCACACGCACAGATGAAACAACAATAAACACTCGTCCTAGAAGAAATATCCAAAAGCCGAGAAGATTGTTGGACTAAATCAATGGCTAATATGGACAATAGAAAAGCATATCCAGTGATGCTTTAGCAATCATTTTATCTTTTTTATATTTAGGAAATTATTGTCTTTTAGCTATTATGTTATGCAAAAATTAATTAGGTACAAAAAAGGTGATACAGACACACATAGCCACGATCAAAAAGCATGTAGAGATTGCTATATATGTACCTGTATTGGGAATAAAATGATATACATAAGTATTTGCAATGTTTTCTCTCGAATTGTTCCTCCTTTTCCTGTGTTTTCTTCTTCTTCCCTAACTTTCTGTTTTTTCCTTCCTTGATCTCCTATCAGACTTCCACTTCCCGAAAGAGATTAAATAGCGACATGGTGTCCTTCAAATGTATGGCTTGCATCCAAAATTGCCCGATAAACGCCTTTGCTAATTGCCTAAACGATGATAGAGATCGAGGCGACAGGAAAATGAACCACGTTGTTGATACTCCATCCAAAAATTTTGGGAAACATTAACATTTCATAGCGTCAATTTCCCTAGCACAATCTATGTGCCATTCGTATTACCAAATGTTGCCTCGGATTTGTAATTCCAAACTACGACGGCATCATCAACATGACAAACCTGTTACGATCCGAATTCGCTAGGCCTCCGAAGAGACGGGAAAATGCAGATTGTAATGAGAACATAACACATCAGAACACAAACATGAGAACATTTCATTGCTATTACAACAATTTACATCAGAGTACAAGAATATATCAGAGTATGAATAAATATTACACAGCGAAAATACAATATTGGAGATTTAAATACATAAACATAATATGCAGTGGAATACATCAACTACCACAACTGTAAGAAATACATGGATACAAAGCTTTCCGAATATAGCGCTAGCTATAAACCAGGATCCTGCTAAATAGAAATCTGCAAAACTAAAACTACTAGCTGCCTATGGAAAATATGGGCACCCATAGTTTAGGTAGAAACAATAAACTCCAAGCCAGTCATGGGACTGGTGTGGGAACTCAAAATAGTTATGGTACATCGCGGGACCACGCCGTATGTCACGGAACGGGTCCCTCCCATGAATACTCTGAAATAAAGCAATTTATAAACAATGCAATGCTTTTTGAAAAATGAAGCTATTATAAGACGCATGTTCCATTACACAATGCAACGCAAGCCGGAGGATAGAGTTTTTCCTTACAATAGCCAAACATGCTTGGTACGCTTTAAAACAAATCACTTTGATATTATCATAAGTGCATAGTGTCAAAAACAACTTCAAATATAAATGTATCAATTATAGACGACATAGGCACTATATATTATGTCGTCATAAATAGGTTTACAACTAAAATCGAAAAATGTCGTATTGGAAATTGGATTTCAATCTATGAGTCGAGGCAAGGGATCTTCCTCACCGATTTCGAGATACTCTAGCACGTGCCTCAGGACTCAGACACTAGTGAGCTCTTGGTAAGCATCAGGGCCAGTCCTCTCTTACTTTTGAGGATTAATTATTCCTGAACAATACGTTTTCCAGTCCTATTAGACCAATCTCTGAGCCTTTTAGTTGGCTCGATATCTGAGGCGCCTCATAATCCATCATCCACATAAGTAAAAAATGTCTGGGCTCCATGCCATGACATCACCTATAGCTAGAAAGAAACGCATGTCCTCTCCGAGGTTCTCATCCCGTTTTTGACTCATACCGAGGTGTGAGGCTCGCGAATTATCGCTATATACAAAGCTACGCTACTTAAAGTTGTGCTTTGATCATCATCCACAAGGCTCTTCTTTTCAACAAAAGCCTTGATCATTTGCATTTTAGCATGCCACATTGTCAGTTCATGCCATATAACTGATATCTACCAATATATAACCTCTAAGCTCGTAAGTCTCAGAGAAGGGTGTTAAGCAAGAGAATAAATTCTCTGCCACCAAATAGATATATATTTAATAGAAATCAATCAATACAGAACGAAATATAATGTCATAAACAATCCATTTACAAATTTTTTCTGGGTCAGAACGAAACCGGAGGCACCTTATTCCACGTCCCATATGTCCAAATAAGAGAGAAGTCCTCGCATATCCGGTCGATCTCCAAGTACGTCCGGACGATCACCACTTATTACCTCGTCTTGGGTGTACAACCCAGCCAAGACATCAGTAATCATCCAAACGATGTGAAGATCTCCGGTCTTCAACCACCATCTTCAAATCTTCGACTTTTAGTCCTCGTAATAGTTATTCAAAATGGCATAAACCCGGTCTTTCCGAATAACTCACGTATTTTATAATCAAGTGATATAAAAACACATCATACGCCTCATTCCAATCCAGAATATTCTTTTATTCAAATATTTATTGCTTTGGGAATCATTCCCATAAATCTTATCAAAGATTTAATTCATTTAAACCTCTTGTTTAAATCTTATTTTGGAAACCATTGCAAAAGATTTAGCGTTATCTTTTAACGAACTTAAACCAAATTAAGGTTTATCAAACTAGTCGGGATTTACGAGCCTTACCGAAGTAATCATTCATCTTATTAACCCAATCCCAAACCATTCATCCCATGGAGAAAAACTGGTAGTACTCCATATCTAACACCCATGGTGTTATCAATAAATTCAATTACCACTTAATGTTCAAATCTAATTAAAGAGTTAACTATCGCATGGAGTAAAGCTGGTTATACTACATCTTGAACCTTTCTTGAATTCGGTAAATTTAATTACCTTATTCACATTTCATCTAATTAAAGATTTATTAAAACTCCACTTAGTTTTAATCTCAAAAATCATTACTTAATGATTATCCAAAGTCAGAAAATAAATCCTGTCTTTATTTGGGTTAAAGAACTAATGTCATTTAAAACACAGTTCACAGTAAACCCAAATTCATCTTCCATTAAAATAGAACTTTCACTCGATTGCAATTTAATGTATTAAATTGGAAAACTTTACTTTGGAGAATTTCTTTAAATCTTAATTAAAAGATTATGAATTCCAAATCATATCTTCACTGTTAATTAGGTTTTAAGAACAAATGTTATTTCAAACATCATTCACAATAAACCCAAAATCGAATTTGATATCAAATACAAGTCTCTGAACATAAATTATATCAATTTATATTCAATATCAAATTTCTGAACAAACAGAGATATCATATTGGGAATAATGATATCTATATCTTTCAAATTCCTCAACAATATTCGTATAATCACGGAATCCAATATCGAAATATTCCAAAGATTATTTCCATTCAAATCCTTTCCAATTCATACGTTGGAAAATTCTGGTTGTATCAAAACCATTTTTCTAAATTATATATAATATATGTACATATATATTCATCTTTGAAAACTCATTTCAGTCCTTTATCTCTAAAATTGCGCGTTTCACACTACTACAAAGCAGGCCTGTTGTTTCACCTCATTTGCATCAGTTGTAACAAAAATAGGTGCTAATAACAATAGTTGCATCGGTTCTATTTGAAAAGTCGGTGCAATTGGTAATAGGGAAGCAGCAGATAACACAGAACTGCAGTTTGCATCAGTTTTATGTAAAAACCGATGAAAATAAATGGGCGCAAAAGGTTTAATTGCACTGGTTATAAATTACAGTCGATGCAAATATATTTATATGCACAAACAAAAATTCTGCAATTGATGGGGATTAAAATGCATCGGTTAAATTAGGGATGCAAATCTTTTTTCCCCCTAATGGACACGTGAAAAAATTTCCCTCCTTTTGCATGTTACTTCCCACTCCTTCTTCCTATTTGCTTTTCCCAAAAAAAGGGGCTTTCCTTCATTTTTGATTTATCCCAAAAATTGCTGGAAACCGCAGGTATTTAAAAAAAAAAGATCGGATATCCCGAAAAGTTGATCCAAACGCAGATCGAATTTCCCCCAAAAGTTGATCAAAACGCAGATCAGATTTTCCAGAAGATAGATTGCTTCTCAATTCGTCGCTTGGATTGACTACGCCTGGTATCAGATCTTCTAAGTTCTTTACCATGTTTGGATGTTTTATAATGTCCATTGTAAACTCCTTGCCCTATTATCTTCATATGCTGTACAGATCGCTCTTTTGAGGCTCTTTCTCCCTTCTCGTATTTGGGTTTTGGTCTGCCTGAGGTGGACATACTTAGCATTTAAAGGAGTTTTGCTATATTTCCAACAGATTAAATCTTTATCCTACAAGCGACACCTTGTAAGTAGCATCATCATTTTTATCATTGTATTACTTATTTTTACCATACTACTATTTCTTGGACTTTCAGTTGTTAATGATATTTTTACTTGACAGGTTTGTTATGTATAGTGAAAATAAATAGTTATCCTTTTATTTGCATGAGCTTTAGGATTGTATTAGGAGATGTTCATAATTTCTTGATCATGTATACATTGAACAAACATACGGCGTTGGCTACAAAATATGACATTGTACTGGGATTTCTAAATTTATCAATTGTTACAAGTAATTAGTTTTAATGCTATTTTTGAAGTTCTTGCTTTGCCATAATCAAACAGATATAAATGCCGATACGGAAACAATTTGTTTGAAAATTATGCATTTCAAGTTTTCTCATTATTATAGTTTATGTTATGCCAATTTTTAGTATAATGAACAATTATGGATTTATTATTTTAGAAGCATGTAAAAAAAGGTTTTATCGATATTAAAATGGAGACTGGTTCACCATCCAATTATGAGAATCCATCATCCACTACCTGGACTATGACATGTGTGGATTCGCTTAAGGGGACCATATTAAAATGGAGACTGGTTCACCATCTATTTGTTATGAATTTATTGATTTCAAAAATAGCGAATCTTAAATCTTGTTCGATTATGTATGTTTTCATGTTTTAAAAATACGAAACGATCAACATACCTCGAGCAACTTGAAAACCATAGCAACTTGAAAAGCCTAAAAACAAAGAAACCAGTCTTAGGTAGGGCAATTGCCTACCTGATTATGTATGTTTTCTTGTTTGATTATGTATGTTTTCATGTTTTCTATTTAGTTATGGTTTTCTTAGGTAGGACAATTGCCTACCTGATCCACTATGCAGTTACATCCCTGCGTACTCTTAAGCAGGGTAATCTTTTTTTCTTTTCTTTTTTAAGAAATTATCGGTCTCTTTGATGCTAATTAAATACCAACCCCTTAAACGCTTGCACACATCGACAAAGTCTTTGAACCTTAACATTTGTTTATTAATTCATTCAGCTGAACACCATTGACAAAGATTCACATTTTACAAATTGAATGTTTGTTCTAATTTTGCTGAAACAACATTTAGTCAATTAAGATCATATTCTTGGATTTTGTTTTAAGTACATTTAAAAATAGTAATACATGTGAAATTATGGATTTTTCATCATATTACAGAAGTTTTAATAGTTTTGAGTATTGATTTCATGGTATCTAATCTAAGGCACTGCCAAACTAGATTACATTTATGCCATAACCTGTCAATAAAATATTAATCATGCCAATTCAGTTGAGTGTAAAAGGTAGTAGACAAACATAATATTTCTCAGTAAAGTATTATATAACATTTTATAAGAGGTGCAAAAGATAAATGTGGATGGTCTTTCTTCCTAAGCGGTCATTTGGTACAACGGGGATGTTAATCTTCTGTTTTGCTAAGTTAAAAGTGCTTTGAAGAGAAAATCAACCTGAAGTCGTATCGTTGCAAAGTCAAAGTTGTCTAGATTACATTATCCACTGTTGTAATGCCTGTGTCCCACAATTTTAAGCTTTATTTAATTGTGCAATTGGTGGTATTTTTAAATGTGCTTTCATGTATCTACATTTAGCTATGCAATTAGGTGATATTTTTTACCGTGCATCCATGTGTCTATGTTTTAATGTTTAGATCAACATTTTATGGCTCCACTTTTTTGTTAAATGCAGTTAATGAATAAGAATTATTAATAAAAGTTGGATAGCTATTAGTGTAGTTTCAGGAAGGCTTTCTTAAATCAAACCAATGAGTTATTTTGCAATAATTGATTAGTTTGTATAATATCCAACAACACAGATTGTCTTACCATATTACAAATCCAAATTAATGATAAAATCAAGTCAATGATAAGATTAATGCGTTCAATCTTTTAATATGATTTACTGTTATACTGAACCAAGGACGGGCATGAACGTCAATTACAAATTCAATGACTATAACGTGGACGGGTGAGGCTTTTGATTTCAACATACTTTCCAATGGCCATGATTAAAATTTCTCCATGTGTCCATATTTCTATATGATCGCACTAACATTGACTTTAGATTGGAAGACATTACTTGGGATAGTAGAATGATTTTGAGTTGTGCTGATCAACTGAATCAAAATTTGTGGGCATGTATGAATTTATTGTCACTTTTTTGGCCTTATACTTTCTTTTTTTTCTGTATCTTTCTGTTGAAAATTGGGTTTATACCTTTGTTTTGTGTTTGCATACAAGTAAATTTCATTTCATTCAAAAAATTTGCTAATACGATTTGCACAGCGTTTCATGGATTCACACTCGAAGATAAAACTATGTTGCACTTATATTTTTGTACACTTGAAAAATAATTAATAAGCATGCTTAGTGTTGTAATTCTTACCAAATTAGAAATAATCTTTAGCTGGTGTTAATATTAATTATGTCATAAAATAATTAAATTAAAATCTGTTGGAGAGAAGAAAAGAAAGAGATTTAACGCCATGTAAAGCACATTTTAAATTGCGATGTAAATATTCACCACATAAATTTCAACTAAAGTACAGTACAGTTTATTCCACTTAATTATTAACTCTTTAATCTAGTTCCACTTAATTATTAACTCTTTAAGTTAATATTAATTCCAAATATCCAGCAACATATTTTATTCTTCCAAGTCCTTATCGCCATTAGACCAAAATTATGAAAAGAACAGTGCCATATAAACATAAGTCAATGTTTAATAAGTAGGTATTAAACTAATTTGTAAAAGGGACAATTAAGTCACTTGGACCTAATACAAGGATAAATGTAGAATGTCAATTACTATTTTATTTATATAATAAATTACTAATGAATTGATCTATGCAAATAAAGCTATGACAGCAAATGCGAGCAATATCCATCAATAAATGACATGTGCCCAAAGTGTGTTTGTTCATGTTACAAGCCTACTTCATTAATAGAAGAATGCTGTGTAAAATGTAAATGATTAACTCGAATATGATTACTTTCAATTATTATTATTTTTTATTAGCATAAGGGTATGAGTTGTGGTATTGGGTATTTTGTTGTGGCTTCTTGTTTGTAATATATTTTTGTACATAATAATTGTTGTACTTAATTAATCCTTAAGCTTGTAATCTACATTTTTTTTTGTGTAGGCTACACATATTGGAAGTACAAACAAAGTGGAACAGTGTGTTGCTATGGCTGTGAAAAATAATCAAAATCATATGAATATGATGACAAAAGAGTCTACAAACCGTAACAAGATAGTGGACAAAGTGGAACGCTGTGTTGATACGGTTGTGAAAAATAACCAAAATCATATGAATATAATGACAAAAGATTCGATACATCAATTACACAAGGTTATTAATTTAAAATCTAAGAAGTGTGTGAGATTCAAGATATCAACATTATCAAATTATTTCAAAAAAAAAATCAAATATTCAAGCCAAATGATCACGAAAAAGTGAGTTTCAAGATGTAACACAACAATTTATGCCAAAAGATTTTTAATTCAAAATAGTCAAGCCTATCCAAAGAAAATGAAATTATCACAACTAAAAAAAATAGTAGTATGCTGTAATGAGTGTAGTTTTTCAAGTCTTTCCAAAATGAAATAGAAGAAACTCAAAACAACAAAGTTGTGTGAAATTTCATTATCTTTTCAGAACTTCAAGAATTTCAGAATTTCAAGAAAGAATGTTCAAGGTATGTACAAGACACTACAACACTTTTAGAAATTCATGAAACTTGTCAAGAAATTATACTTCAAAAGAATTGCAAAATATTTACAATTTTAAATTCAAGATTTGGAAATCATCATTACATGGAAGTTTTATACAAATGAATCTAATTTCTAGGCAATCAAGAATTTTGCAATTTGAAGTTAAGAAAATCAAAAAGTGTCAAAAAATATTGTGGCAGTGTCAATACAAAACAGATTTAACAAAAAAGGAATAAAAGGAAGAATAAAAAGAACAAAAAAGAATAGAAGGAGGAATAAAAATAGAAACAAAAAAATGTGTGATTAGATATCATACCTGAATTTCAATAGATATAGTGGATCTCCAATTCAACAATATTGGCTAAGGAACATATATCGATCAATTTAAATATGGAACAATCTTTGATTCTTCTACAAAGTCATTCCTCAGCCACCCTCCGATATTTAAGTGTTTAAAGGCTCAAGTGGACTAACAAAATTTGTAAAGCTACTCTTATCTTTATTCACAACTATAGGTACCCAAACCCGTTTGTATAACACTCCATCTGAATTTACTTTTGTGCCCTTAAGAACCCAAATCTTTGTGATCTTACTCGAATTTATCTTGTTATCTTTTGATATCCAAATTTGTTTAAAATGATTGTTACAAAACAAGTTCTTATCTCGTTTGTGATTTAGAAATCCTTTTAAATTTTTAGATTTCAAATTTTCAAGTTGAACCTTTCGAAAGCAATTTGAAGGATTTTGAAAATCATTTGAATTCAACTTTTCAAAATCATCCTTTTTCCCAAAGCCAAGTCAACATTTATTTCCAACAGAAAATTGGTTTTGCTACAACATATTCAACGATTTTTCACCATTAGAAAATCTATCCAAAGTTGATTCAAGTTGTTGAATTTTAGATTTAAGATCACTATTTGATTTCATCAAATTCGACCAACAATTTATAGTGACCTTCCTCTTTTCAACATTAGTTTGTTTCAAAACCAAAATTTTGTTTTCAAGCAATTTAATTTTGGCTTAGGACTCAGAAATTTCAGATTCAAAATGCTTTTGCTTTTGAAATTCGGGTTTTTCAAAATCTTTGAATTTCGCAATTTCTTTTTCAAGCTCAGTTTTCTACAAATTTTGTTAGCAATTTCATATTTGGAATTTTTAGATGTCTTAAAATTTTCCAATTCTTTTTGCAAAAATTGTTTTTATTTCTTAGCTCAATTTTGTTTTCTTTTAAAATTAGAATCTCCTTTTCAAGATTTTGAATATTTCTATTGAGATGAACATTTTCTTCCAAATTCAAATTTTTTTTGCAATCAGAGTTTTCAGATTTCTTGAGATTTACGAGTTTTAATTCCAAACCATTATTTTTGTTTGTTAACTCAAGATTCTCATATTTAAGATTTTATTTTTCAATTTGAGACTTTCAACAGATTTAGTTAATTTATTACAAAGATGAATTAGATCTTCATATGAAAAGTCTCCACTGATCGAATCATTATCTTTTACTCCTGTTAAGCACGCATCTGAGCTTGACTTAGCAATTGAGGGTTTTGAGCTCTATTGTCTTTTCTTCCATACAATGCATCGAGAGTTTTCCAAATATCCTATGCGGTTAAACAGTAGGAGATGTGATCAAGCTGATAGTTACTAAGATAAGAATAAATAATATGCATAGCACGAGCATTGATAAATTTATTCCTCCTATTTAACATATCACCCACATTTTAAATAATGTTCCAATATTCAGAGTTGACAAATCTTAAGTAGAATTCAATTTTTTTTCCAAACTAAAAAAATTTGTTCCATTGAAAACAGTTGGAATATTATTAGAGTAACTCTCGCTAGACTGACAACTAGATTGATCACAGTATGGGAGATCCATAATCTAGAGTTAAAAATACCAGCTCTGATACCACTTGTAGGATCTAGATTAACCCTAGAGGGGGGGAGGGGGTGAATATGATTTATTGGAGTTTTACAAGATCTTAAAATTTTCACAGCACATATAGCAGCAGAGAAAATAAATGCAGATATAAATGACACATATTTTACCCAGCTTCGGTAAACTCTGTCTATTGCTGCATTCCCAAGGTTTCTACTAGAATTAAAAACAATCTCTACACTTACAAAATCCTTATAAACTCGTGATACCCGCTACCAACTGTTCTAATCCTACGATCAAAACCCTGCACCGATCTATATCCTCAAGATCAGATTTTCCCCGAATTACAAACCCGTAACTCGTAAACAATCTATACTATACTATTAAAGCTGAGTTGATTTTAGTTGGCTCACAAGCCCCCCTAAATTATTATTTCCATTTAACAAGAGCGCGACACTTGGAATGTTTACCCAATCGTCTCACTTTTCTATGCGTCTGCCTTTGCAATCGCGTGGTTCCCATCGCCCTTCTTATCTATCTGACCCCTCCCCCTTCTTCCTGCTTGCGTTCCCCTTTCTTACCCCATCGCCTAATTACCTCCCCGTCGTTCTCCCAAATCCTGCAATCAGCGTTCTCCCTCCCCTTCCTCTCTGATGCACCCACAGGCTCCGCTCTTTAAACCCTAACTTGATTTCCTCTTCCTCGGTCTCCGCCTTCGCCCCTTCTACCGCTAACCATCCCGTCATCGTCGCTGTCTCTTCCCTCGTGTTCCATCGACGTATACGCCCGATCTGCCGATCCAAACGTTGTAAGTTATTGTCCTCTTTTTTTTCTCTCATCCAGTCTTCGGTTCTTTCTCATCGGTTGTTCCTTACAGGCGTCGACAGTTTGCATTATTTGGTGACTATATTTTACCTGTTTTTGTTATTACTTATTTCTGCTACACAAGTTCAGTTTTGGTTTTTTATACGTTGCTAGCAAACTTTGTCAACATACTGCTGGATTTCGTTAATCTTTCGGTTTGGTATAAAAATATTTTTTTAATAATAATTTACTATTACTTAGCCATCTATCTTCTATATTTAAATGTTTTTGTTCTTTGAATCTTAAAATTCAATTAATAACCAATGATCAAGACATGTAGATGCATAACGATTGAATAAAATTAAATGTTGTGTACCATTAGCCTAAATAGAACAATCACCTTTATATCTTACGAGAATGGCCCAAATTTGGCAGTTTAATATTTGTTTCCTATTACGGCATTGATCCATGGTTCATATTAAGATGCTTTCCTGTTTTGATGTTGGGAAAAGTAAAATTTTAATACGATTAGCATAATCCTTTATTCTTGCAATACAAATATGACATAGTCTTTTACTATTGCAATGTGTATTTGGCACTTTATTATGTACTCTTGAATAGGATCATATATGATTCATTGCATAAAGCTGAACCTTTGTTTCCTGCTATATGCATTTACCGCCCGAAAATCACTATTGCCTGTTTTTGACTCGAAAACAATTAGAGAAAGGAAAAAAATGATGAAATATAAAACAAAATCTACTAATTTATAGCTTTCATAAAGGTTCTACCATAGAACCTTGATCTAACATAGAAACCTCTGGGTACACGTGGTATGCATAATCCAAAGTATCTTAGGATATTAGTGATATAATTGTTATATAAAGTTTAAAATGCTATTCACATATGGAAACTTTCAATCACAAACTTATAAATTCATTGCCTTTTTTTATTACCTGCCTAGATGATTGTATCAAGTTAAAGATCACTGAAACCATAAAAGAATGAAAAATATTCAAAGTGTCTAATCCAGCTTTCTTTGTTCTTGATGGCACAAGTGGTCTAAATATAATATTAACTAAAAAACAGAATGAACTACATAACATAAATAACTGAAGAGTTAGAGGAATTTGTGATTTTGGTAAGTATTATTTCAACCATACAGTGGAAGACATCTTATTTTATTGCGTAAACAGTCCAATAAATATAACTGCTTCTAAAGCATGGATGTTGTTTTTAGACATTATATGTTGAGTTTGAGTAAGCTTATTTACTAATGGTGGTAGCAAATAACATCATCCATACTGATGGTGTGAAGGATCCTCTGTTTTTTGTTCTTTCATATTAACCTTTTCATGATCTTCCGCATTTTATATATTGTTTTATAGGTTTCCAACATAAAAATTGTGATATAAATTAGAGCTGATAACTAATTTTGATAAGAAATGGATGGAAAGTGAAGTAATACAATTCAACCCAGCATGCAACGTTCATGTCTACGAACACGTAGGACTTTTTCCAGTTATTGACCACGTACAACTTATACGAAAAGGTACACAACTTACCACTTTCATTTTCAACATAATACACATAATACAATTCAAGCTAGCGTGAAACTTTTTTCATATGCTAATATCAGTAAAATGATCACACAAAATTTTCCATGTTTATTCTAACACATTTCTCAAATGTCAGAGGTTTTTTCCAACCTAGAGAAATTTAGATATTTGCATCAGAGATAGAAGGAAATGTTACAATTAAATTAAAAAAAGTCTGGTGGTGCCTTAAATTTATGCATTCGTACAATTATCCTACATATGGTATAGTTTTTTTGTCTAGAGAACAAATATTTTTGCACATCATATTTCGATGCGATCATATATTAGGCTTTTGTATGTTTACTTTGTTTATGCCTTTTGGAGCAACATTTAATCTAAATTCCGTCATTTAACATCTTTGTTTGCTTTATGTATGTGGTTTCAGCGTGCATTGCTTCACTTATATAAAAATTGCTGATGTTCTATTATTCTTTTACTACTATAGATAGATATGGAGTTGCTTCAAATGAAGTCTTCTGCTGGAGAAAGTGCCAAATGCCAATTTTTTTCACCGTATGCCGATGTTCAATAATGAGACGATATTTGACAATGATCCAAACACAAAAGGATGTGGTATATAGTTTCAATAAACTATATTTTATCTATCATGACTAACAAGACATAAGAAAACTAACTTGAATCAATATTTCAGTGTTCAGTGGCTCTTTGCTGCCATTCTTGCTTCTTCAATGGCACTTAATGCAGGTGACTTCATTCATTGTTCTTTTGATTTTTTTTGTTTTTGTTTTAATATAATGAGTATCCTCTCTGTGGACATTATTGATTGATAATAACTTTTGAACTACCAGAAGGGTAATCTGCTATTTTGGGATGTAAAATATAACCCAACGAAAAAGTGGAGATCAGAATGTATACTTATGTTATTAGTCATGTTTTCAGCTATCTATGGCTATGTTATCTGTTATTTGCGAATTACATTTGATCAACATCTATACTTAAATGTATCATTATTAGTTATGTTATTGGCTATGTTACATTTCAACGATTATATTTAAACATGTCATTGATATTATCAACAATTACATTTAATTAACGATAAAAAATGTTGTATAATTGTTCAGAGCCAGATGTGAATGAATTGTTCTTCATTTTTTGCATTAGTTAATTTAAAATGTCAAATATAGACTTTGTTTATTATGTTTTTCTTATTATTTTTTTCGATTTTTCTCCATTGATAGCTCCTGTTGCTTTATTTTGTTATGTACCTTGGTTTTCTCATCTTACATGATAATTTGACTAGCTTTACTATGCCAGTTGGATGATGATATCAGTCGGAGTTTACATATTTAATTGCCATGAGAATATATCATCTGGCATGTGTATATATATTTAAGGCTCTTTCAAACGAAATACTATAAATGAGATTATTATTTAACATTTCCTAGAATTTGAAGCATAAGGTGGTGATTTGAGAGAGTGACGGTATCTGTGCATGTTGTTGAGCTGAACCAAACTTGCAATTGGACACAATGATGGCTGATGAACTACCTACGTGAAGATGACTATGTAGGCTTCTTATTTGAGCTGATGACTGAATTTAAGATGTTGTTGGTTGCTGATAGAACAAGCTTTAAATTGGTCTCCAAAATAGTGTGAATGGTAGCATATGAGGTTGTAGCGAAAGACAGTAGCTGATGGTGAATTTTCTTTTGAGGATGCAAGCCATTTTCAAAGGGTCACATCTTGCTTTGATCTAACACATGGAATAATGGAAATCTATGTTGCATTTTTGTCTGGGTGGAAGAGAAGGTAAGTCGAATGTATTTTAACTCATGTTTGGAATCCTTTTCTCATCAAATATTGCACCTTATATCTTTGGTTCGGTGTAGCATTTCAGTATCCCTATATTCTTTATTTAAAGTTGATTGTATGGTAACCACTATGTGTTATAGTGTAGCTGAAGCGTCCAGTTTGCTAAAGGATATTGTTTTTTCTCAACATTTTCTGAGTTAGCCTATTTTCTGGTTATTTTCCATCTTTGGAACAAAGTTATATATAATTTGAATGACATGGACCATATGTCAATTGTAGTATAATGATGAATTTAGCGGTCCTGAAATAGTGAGGAGATTGCACGGAAATAATGAAGATGATTAACAGTTAAGTGGAATTCTAATTTGTTTGATGGGATTATCAGTACGAACAGGTTCAGAATTTGCTTATGAATGCTTCGTATTAGTAAATGAGGTTATATAGTAGAACTGTTTCATTGTACAGTCATGACTTGATGTGCGTTTATCTATATGCAAAACATATGTAGTAGTTAATGTTAAGGACAACAGCCTGAAAAATAAACTTGGCTCCATGTCATTTAGGCGCAACTCATAGTTGCATCTAGGTTTTCTTTTTTCTTAATGTGAACTTATTTTCTTTCTTAATTAAAAAAAAAAAAAATCTGAGTTTCATGTGCCGTAACTATGAGTTGCACCACTATCAACTTATTTTTTTTAAATAAAAATATGTAGTTTAGCAACAATAGTTTTAAAAAAAATCTGAATGCATCTATGCGTTACGCCCAAACGAGACACTTACAAAACTGCTGATTTTTACAGTTGAAGAACAGTTAAATTACAGTCCCATGTTATTTTAAAACTAATATATAAAGTTTGGAACATAAAGTATTATCTTCGAATGACATACATTTTTACTTCAAATTCTTCCCTGCTTATTAGCTTCTGTTGTGCATTGCTTTTTTTTTTTTTGTGTGTGTGTGTGTGTGTGTGTGTGTGTGTGTGTGGTTAACATGACGTGCTAAGTAAGAAAGATGTTGGGTCATGCAGTTATGTAGGTATTTCACATGGTAGGGAGATGCTATGGTCTGCAATCGTTTAAATTCATAAGGAAGCTCAGTAAGGCATTGATTATTGCAATGAGGCAAACACTTTCCAGTTGGTTTTCATATAAACCTAAAGGCATTCCTGAGGTAACGAATAATTACACTACATATCTTTCAATTTAGTATCAGTGGTAAGTGATATAGACTAATGCAGAGTTAGAGTTTAATTTGTATATAATTTGCTAAATGCTTCTATTCCTTTATTTGTATTTAGTTTGCTTTATATTTTCCACATTATATCCAGAAGCACCAGATGGTTTTTTTTTGGGGGCCTCTTTAGCAAAATGAAAAGTGATAGAACTATAGTTTGTTATTATTCTGCCTCACATCTTCTGTATGTCGTTGAAAGTAGAAGTCCCCACCATAAAATTCTTGACTGTGACAGTGCCCAACTGTCCAAAGGGGGTAACCAAATACACTGGCAATTACTTGCACGTAGCTTTTATACTAAGATGCCACTGACTCTGTTGATTGTTCGCTTGATGTATTACCCTGTACATCGATATAAATACAGCATCAAAATTTCCATCTCTACCTGAATTTTCATGTTGAATGTTATGTTGCTTGCTTGGGTTAACATGAAAACTGTTGTGTTGTATGATCCAGTGACGGACTATTTGATTACTATATTGTTATATCTGATATACAATGTTCTGACATGATGTTTTCTGTACCTATTATGCGCATGTAGGGATTGCTTCTCGATTTGGACTAATATTTTTATAGTATTAAATGGTGTATTTTATCTTGACATTTTTTACTAAATGGCATCGTCACTTCCAACATTTGTTGCTAAGATAATTGACTTGGATTACTTTATAATATTAAATTCTTTTTCACATGTCTGTTTATATATCCCATTTCTTATTAACTGAAATGACCTTTTGTAGCCGAATATGTGAATAAAACAAGATATCATGTTCTCTCTTTGTATTAAATGATATGACCTTAGCACAATTTTCTTACAGGGACTATTTTTTTAGGAGTTTCAAGAACTCTTGGTTATGTGATCAGTATAATGGATTGGTAAGGTTTTTTTAACCAACCTTTAATTCATTCTAAAGAGTCTTTAATTCTCATCATAGAATTTGTTTGATAAGTTTGAGTAAAGAAGCCTATCTTATATTCTTTCCAGCTGAAGATTGACTAAACTCCCGTGTGATTTTTCAAGATTGGGTACAGAAATATAGTCATCATTATTATGTCATTTTTCACCTCTAACGATAATACTTGGGTATTTGATATCTCTTCTCACGTATGTGGTTGTATTTGTCAGCGATCCATTGTTAATTTGCTTTAAAGTCTCCAGTACAATAAGAAAAACTTTTGGAAAAATTGAAGTGTGGCTAAATTTACACCACTTTGACTTTTTTGTTACTAAATTAGTTCTTCTTTGACCAATTCTCTTTATCTTAATTGTAACTTAATTCTAATTGACCAACCGTTATGGCACATATATCTTAATAGTATTGATTTTTTTCTGTTAAAAAAGTTATGATTTTTAATTTTTACTTCAATCAATTTCGTATTGCTGATTATGCTTCATATTTTCTATTTACATCAACTTTGAATTTGGCTTCAAAATTCCTTTTTGCTTTCTTATCAATCTTACAAATTTGTAATTTACACAGTAGCAGGTTGCAAGTTCTATCAACAATGGGAAGAATCATTTGATTTTCAGAATGGTATCAATTTATACAATTAACGCATAGAGGAATACCACATGGGCCTGATGGAGGGACGGAGCGATAGTGCTGCCATGGCTAAGTTTGTCTTCATAATTCTTCACCAAATAGCCTCTTTTATATTGTGACTTTGGAAGAGGTACAAAATTCCGAATGTAGTATTTAATAAAAATGCAGATAGGAGGTATATCATTTGCACATAACCATGTGTTTTGGACAAGAAGAAAACATAGACAATTACCTTTTACTGTACAGCTAAATTTGTAGAGGTTATTCTGTGCATTAACTCATTTATCTGCTCAATTATTTGGTTGTATTTAATTCGTGTTACAATGATCATACACAATTTCTTCCTTATTTTATAATATTTGGTGCTATTGTTTTTGCTCTATTGTAGTTAACACTCTGTTTAAGTTGTGGGCAGATTCTGTAGGAATAATTCTGTAACATATGAATCATGTAATTCCATGGTACAACAAAACTAAATTTATATATGCAGAAAAATGATGTGTGACATATAGTATTAAATTCTTTCCTTTCACTGATTTTGGGAATGCATAATTCACCGTGCATGTAGTTATTTAGCAGGCTGAAGTGTTTACGCAGGGACGAAAGTTATATTGTTTGTGAAATTTGCGAAAGTTACCATGTGTATGATAATCACTGTGTACGTACTGTGCATATAATCCTTTACTTTGCATATAAGTACCTTCTGTAGAAGAATGGGTTTTATTTTATGAATGTTTTGAAGCTCGACATGTGTATTTGGGAAAGTTATATGCCGTCAGTGTTGCTTTCGGATATGATTTTGAGATTGTGTTTATATGCACTATTTTGGAAAATTGCTTGGAGGGTAAATACTTATTTTTTAAATGTTTAATTCAACAAAAATTTGTGTTTTCATCTATATTTTTAACTTTTGGGATTTTATGATTTATATATTATTCGCAGATCATAAAAAGAATTAAACTACTCCTCACTGGAGCTGTAAAACGAATGCCGTGTGCGTAGCACGGGTTCGCACTTGTAGTTTAAAGAAAACCTATAAAATGAAATAAAACAACTTAAAACAAAAAAAATATAACAAAATTCTCTAGTTAAAATAATAAAGAGAATATGCCGACCCCTTTGTTTCTATATCTTTTGTAAACGACTTCTCCTTTTATTCTTCAATAGCCCATGATTAAAATTAGGGTTTTGTTCCCGTGCTCCAAATCACAACTTGTAAAAGCTAATTAATCAAATTTTCTGATGCTTCAAAATTGTGGCTTGCTTGTCGATCTGATTTGGGCCTTGCGATCGAAACTATCTATGAATTATGAGTATTCTAAAATTTGTTTCTCTCTTGTTTGCTTGCTGTTTCGATAATTTGCCGACGACGAATGCATGTATATTTATTGGGTATATAAACCGTAATCAACCTCTGATTTCACTACCATGACTTAGCCTTGATTTGTTCTTGATTTTTCAATTGATTTTCACAGCATTGGTATTGTGTTCATCCTTGCTAGATTGGTTTGGTAATTTTGCCGTGAATTTCCACTTGATTTCTGGAAACGTATAATGTTCTTGCCATGTTTGATTAGTTGATTTTAGAAAAAAATTGAATTGATTTTATTCACAATATTGTTTTCTTGATATATTTGAAGCCATGAATGTACACTTGCTAAACTTTGATCCCTTGATTACGTTGATAAACATTTGTGTGGATCCTTTGGTGTATTTGGTCGTGTTCCTATATCTTTGTGATTTTGGATAATAATTTTTGCTAAATATAACTTTGATTACATAGAAAAAACTTTCCAAAAAAAATTTGGATGTCAAAAAATTTGATGCACATGTTCTCAAAGAAATCAAGAGTTTGATCTTAATATTTTATCTTGGTTTCTTCCTGAACCTGATTGAGTATTACATTAACATTTGAACTTTACTCTGGCTTGGCTTTCTTCATGATATATACCCATGAACACTGCTCGAATTCAAACATCAATCTCCTGCAACCTATGTTATACTTGAATGTCATTGATTTGCATTTGCAGTTTATACTGTTACACCTATTTGTGTTATTTGGCACATTAATCCATTCTTGCTTCATGACTGCATACACAAGTATACACACATACATATATGTATATATGTATGTATGTATATATACACATTTATGTGTGTATATATGTGTGCATACATACACATTTATGTGTGTATATATGTATATCATACTTGTGTATACACCACTTCTCCTTCTTGGTTCTTGTACACAGTCTTGTTGTTTGGTGTGTGTGTGTATCTTTGACCTAAGCTTCTCTACCTTGTTTGTACACTTGAGTTGTTGTGCAGTTGAACTTGCTCTATCCATTTGTGTTGTGTCAGCCTTGTGCCATCGTATATATTGCCATATCCATTGTGCATCAATAGTCATGTCACTCCTTGTAAATTTGCCACTTTCCTGGCTTGCTGATTTGGACTCGTGCATTTGTGTGCCAAATACACATAAATTTGCTTGAGACATCACTATATATATACATATTTATGTATATATGTATATATATATATATATATTTGTGTGTGTATGTATGTGTGTTGCTTCAAAAGTTCTATGTGCTCTTGCTTGATCCATCAATGTGTACAACCATGCTCACATCTGTGCATGCGGTTGCTTCATGTATTTGACCCTGAGTTGGTCACTTATGCACCTGTGTTTCACCTTCCTTCTATATATGTTGCTTTTTCATTGTGTACACATGCTGCTTTTCATTTTTACCTATGTGCGTCGCAATTCTTGGCACGGTCTTATATGTGTGTGTGTGTATATATATATATGAAAGAAAAACTGCGTGATCTTCTAAAAAGACGAGAGCATATATATATGTATGTATGTATGTATGTATGTATATATAACAAGCCACAATAATTGCCAACATGCTTGGAAGGTAACCAATAGTATACAACTAGCTCAGACTATGACTATAAGTAAAGGAGTTAGATGGATGAGCTCCGGAAAAAATCGAGTTCTGGAAAGGCCACCACCCGATTATGAAGCATATCTATTCCTAAATACTATAATAGTCACTCAGAGAAATACATATGAAAAGTACAATATAATAGAAGAAAAGAAACTACTCGTAAAAACTCCTCAACGAAAAACACCAGACCTGTATCCTTTCCAAAACTGATCTCCAATAAGCTCCTCATCGAAAATCAACTGACCTATGTCTTGAAATACGACTAAACAAAATGCAAGCTAACAACACACACACAAACACACACACACATACACACACACACACATATATATATATATATATATGTGTGTGTGTGTGTGTGTGTGTGTGCTGCGTGTGTGTGCAAATAAAATAACAACGTAGGAAAAATGAGACAACTATAATAAACACTAAATCATATATCAATAACAAATACAAAGTCTATTATAACTAAAATGCTTTGTGATTCTAATAAACAAGTTCAAATTATTTTTACTAAACATCTTATAATAAGGGCCAGCCATCCAATCTAAATAAAAAGAAACAATCTCAATAATTAATTTATCTACAGTATCAGAATCTGAATGAAACATTCTCTGATTTCTATGAAACCAAATAAACCAAAAAATAATAGTTACTAACGTATCAAGTACATAGCTATATTTAAAATTAAAATCAAATCTAAAAAAATTCCAGTAAAAATTACAATTCATAAAATTTAAAGAAAAATTTAAAACAAAAATTCTCAATACCATTTTTAAAATATTGAAAGTTTTAATACAAGAAAAAATGATCAACATTTTCATCAAAATGATTACAAAAATAATATTTAGAATAGACAAATAATGTTTTTATTTCTTAATTTCTCTATATTATTTAATTTCTTATGAATAATCAACAACATACGAAATTTAGCTTTGGGCAGAGCATTAGCCTTCCAAATAAATTTGAATTTAAAAATCAAAATGCCTGTAAAATTAAGGAACTTATACATAGATCAAGAAGAGTACTTTAGACTCTTATCAAGGCCCCAATAGATACTATCACAATTATCATCAATATGATACAATGATAGCTTAGCTTGTAGCATGGCAAATTGCCTGAACACTAATCCATCTAAGATATTCTCAAATATGAATTCCCATAGGGGATTTAAATTCTCACTATAAACTTACTTGATGAAGGCATTTTTAAAGAAGCAAATCTCATAGAGTTCTTTAAATCCAATTTTAAGTGGCAATCTAGAACTGCAGGGATCATGCTAAAAAAATGTATTATCACCCGAATGGATTATCAAATTAAAACCTAAGTTAAAAAGTAGAACCATTTCAAAATGGAATTTCAAGAAGCAGATAGTCTATTAGTCCAAATGTATTTAGTACCAAATATTTTTTCCCCCATCATAATAAGATTTAGATACTATTTGCGTCCAAAGCGTAGACACTTCCGGATTTTTAAATTTCAACAACCATTTAGCTAACAAGGATGAATTAAAATTATGTAAATTGATAACCTTTAGACCCCCATCCATCTTAGATCTACAAACAACTTCCCAATTTACATAACACTTGTATCCACTGCAAATGTTTTCTCCACTCCAGGGAAATTACGTCTAATCCTATCAATTTTATCGATCACCCAATTGGGAATATGATGCATAGCCATCCTATAAATAGGAATAACAAACAATACAGAGTTAATAAGAACTAATCTACCAACTCTAGATAGAAATCTTCTATTCCAACTTGAGAGTCTATCATTTGTCTTATCTATAATAATAAACCAATCATTGTGTTTAAGTTTAGTTGGTCTAATTATAAAACCCAAATAATTAAAAGGAAAACTCATAATAGGACAATTCAAAGTATTAGCAATTTGATTCTCAATATTATCAAAATCATTTAGAACCGTAACTAAAATTTTATTAAAATTAATTCTTTAGACCAGAAAGCATCTCATAACAATAAAGAATAAATTTCAAGGCAATAATATGTTTGGGTAAATGAGAGGAAAATAAAAGAGTATGGTCAGCAAATTGAGGAATATACAGTTCATTATTGAGAACCCCATTTCGTGCAAGACCTAAAACTTCATTTCCGACCACTCTCTTGATAATCTTGTAAACACATCAGCAATAAGATTAAACAAAAGGGGGGCGATAAAGTGTCTCCTTGTCTAAACCCCCTTCTTAGACTGAATTTTATTCCCCACAACCCCATTGACTACTATATTAGAACAACCAGATTTGAGTAATATAATGATCCAATTAATCCATCTTATACTAAAACCCTTAGCTAATAATAACTCACAAGTGAAATCCCAATCTACTGAATAAAAATCCTTTTCAAAATCAATTGTTAAAATAGTGCAAGAAAAATTGTTCTTACAACACAGATTAATACATTCTTGGACAACGGTTACACCATCTACTATGTTCCAACCTTTTATATACGCGGTCTGAGAAAAATCAACAAGATCATTCATCTTTAGACTTAGTCTATTCGCTAAAATTTTAGTAATAATCATAAAAAAACAGTTGATTAAGGAAATTGGTATCAATAGTAATAATTTTAACAATCTTGTATATATATATATAACTTTGCATTCTTGAACCTACCATATTCCAATACACCAATTTTTTTTGTACCAATTGCATTTGTACATGCATGTTATTGTCAAGATGCTGCAACCTTTCTTTGTGAATTGAGCTTGTTGGCTTTTGCGGTTTATTCACATACATTCACCATTTTGACCATTGCTATATTTCTAGACTCAATACACTGGTTTGACCTTGAACATTTGATATTCTTATTGACTGTTGTCATGTCTAACTTGTACTTGAAATTGCCATGTCTATCCATTCACTGATTTATGTCCATTCACCACTTTTCTTAGTTGTTTTTGCCACGTGCATGTTATATATGTGTATATACATACACATGTATGTGTATACATGTATTGTGCATGTGCAATTATATTTTACATCAGTAGACCACTTTACGATGAGTCGTGGCTGGTTAAGATCAGCAGACCATAATTGTGAGTTGAGGTTGGTCTTGATTGGCAGACCATTATAGTTGTGTTGAGGCTAATCTGCGGGCACACGATATATAGTCTACCTTGTGGTATTTCAAGTGAATCACTATGAATATCACAAGTAGTCTAAACATAGATAGATGTATATACATATCCAAACAAGTCAAGAAATATGATGAGAAACACACCAAAAATTCGAAGGCAAATAAAATTTAAAGATAATTTTATATCTACTAGAATGTAAATCAATTTTTGTTCTAATTTAGTGTGTGTGTTTCTATGACAGGTACGCTGATGACTGGACTATATCTGAAGCAGACTGAACAAGTGATTCAGTGTATATGTATCAATATATGAATGTATGTAATAGAGTCTATACATGTAAGAGTGAGTGTAACTGATTCCGAGTGACTGAGTGTTGTAGTGAGGATCTATGGTAATTGTGAAATTGAATGTACTATATTACAATGAAATGTACAATAGTGGAGTTAGAAGTTTGTACTATTCCAAATGTTGAAAAAATATATTTATATTTGAATAAAACACTGTATGAATATTTAAATTATTGTGCAATAGTATTTTATTCGGAATTAAATACTTATTTCTATATGTGATGTAGTGGAATAGTACAATTACAAACACGTTTATAATAATATACATGTTTGTTATCATCAAACAAAAATCATATTATTACATTTATACACAACATGACCTTGGTTGGAATTGGATTTACTATTCCTAGAATATGATGCACCATGTTATATTTCTATTTCGTCACCATAAACAGCTTTTCAAAAGTCATATAGTTCAATTTTGGTTTTTCAAATAGATGTTGCACCTCAAGACTTCGATTTTGCACCCCATGGACATGGGTTGTTCTGTAACTTTTTATCCGTTTTTAGTTACTAGAGCCATAACTAGTGAAAACCAAGGTCTCTCATAGTTCAATAGTTCTAACAGGTTCCACCTATCTCAACTTAGTTTAGTAACTGAAAAAATCAATCTTAAAGTCTTTTAGGAGCTTGAAAGTTTTTTTGGCTCAATTTTTTCACGTGCTATTTTGTGGGTCATATAGGGGTTGACCATGGTCAGAATTCTACTATTGTTGTAATATGATGCACCATGTTATATTTCTATTTCATCACCATAAATGGCTTTTCAAAAGTCATACGGTGCAATTTTGTTTTTTCAAACAGATGATGCACCTCAAGACAACGATGTTGCACTCAATGGACATGGGTTGCTCCATCAACCATAAATTTATACGTTTTCAATTACTGATGACATAACCATTCAAAATGAAGGTCTCTTACAGATC
Organism: Allium sativum; assembly: GCA_030737875.1. Classification (NCBI taxonomy): domain Eukaryota; kingdom Viridiplantae; phylum Streptophyta; class Magnoliopsida; order Asparagales; family Amaryllidaceae; genus Allium; species Allium sativum. Next base: position 19,455,609 of record CM060922.1, on the reverse strand, counting down.
TATAGGTTTAACAAGTTTCACCCATCTCAACTTAGTTTATAGCCCAAAAAATCGATACTAAAGCCTTTTGGCAGCTCAAAAGCTTATTTGGATCTATTTTTTCATGTGTGTTTTATTAGTCAAAGGCGGACCGTAGTCAGAATTCAATTTACTATTGCTGGAATATGATGCGCCATATTATATTTCTATTTCGTTCCAAAAAATGGCATTTCAAAAGTCATAGAGTGCAGTTTTGGTTTTTCAAACAGATTTGCACCTCAAGACTTCGATGTTGCACCCAATGGATGTAGGTTGTTCCGTCAAGCATAACTATTTATTCGTTTTGAATTACTGTAGCCATAACTAGTCAAAACAAAGGTCTCACATATATCTATAGTTCTAACAAGTTCCACCTATCTCAACTTAGTTTAGTTACCAAAAAATTCAATCTTAGTGTCTTTTAGCAGCTCGAAAGCTTATTTGGTTCGTTTTATTGGTCAAAGGGATATTGACCGTGGTTGGAATTCAATTTACTACTGCTGGAATATGACACACCATGTTATATTTCTATTTCATCCTCATAAATGGCATTTCAAAAGTAATATAGTGCAATTTTGGTTTTTCAAACAGATGTTGCACCTTAAGACTACGATGTTGCACCCAACGGATATATGCCGTCAACCATAACTTTTATCCGTTTCGAGAAACTAAAGCCATAATAAGTCAAACGAAGTTCTCTAATAGATATATGTTTCTTATAGGTTCCACCCATCTCAAATTAGTTTAGTAACCGAAAAATTCAATCTTAAAGTCTTTTGGTAGCTCGAAAGCTTCTTTGGCTTAGCTTTTTCACGTGCTGTTTTGGTTGTTGAATAGTGGTTGACCGTGGTTGGAATTCGATTTACTATTTCTGGAATATGAAGCACCATGTTATATTTTTATTTCATCCCCATAAACGGCATTTCAAAAGTCATACAGTTCAATTTTGGTTTTTCAAACAGATGTTGCATCCAACAGACATGAGTTGTTCCACCAACCATAACTTTTGATCTGTTTTGCATTACTAGAGCCGTAACAAGTCAAAATGAAGGTCTCTCATATATCTATTGTTCTAACAGGTTACACCAATCTCAAATTATTTTAGTAACCAAAAAAATTCAATCTTAAAGTCTTTTGGCAGCTCAAAAGCATATTTGGCTCAATTTTTTCACATGTCATTTTATTGGTCAAAGAGGGTTGACCGTGGTCGGAATTTGATTTACTATTGCTAGAATATGGTGCACAATGTTATATTTCTATTTCATCCCTATAAACGGTTTTTTAAAAGTCATACAGTGTAATATTAATTTTTCAAATAGATACTGCACCTCAAGGCTTCGATGTTGCACCCCACGGAAAAGGGTTGTTCCGTCAATCATAACTTTTTATCTGTTTTGAGTTACTAGAGCCATAACTAGTTAAAATGAAGGTCTCTCATAGATCTATAGGTCTAATAGGTTCCACCCATCTCAACTTACTTTATTAAACCAAAAAAATTAACGTTAAAGTCTTTTGGCCGCTCGAAAGCTTCTTTGGCTCAATTTTTTCACATGTCGTTTTGTTGGTCAAAGAGGGGTTGACCGTGGTTGGAATTCGATACTATTACTGGAATATAATGCACCATGTTATATTTCTATTTCATCCCCATAAACGACATTACAAAAGTCATATACTACAATTTTGGATTTTTAAATAGATGTTGCACCTCAAGACTTCGATGTTGCACCAACGGACATAGGTTGTTCCATCAACCATAACTTTTGATCCATATTGAGTAACTAGAGCCATAAAAAGTCATAAAGAAGGTCTCTCATAGTTCTATAAGTCTAACAGGTTCCACCCAACTCAACTTAGATTAGTAAAAAAATTCAAACTTATTGTCTTTTGGTAGCTCAAAAGGTTATTTGGCTCAACAATTTCACGTGCAGTTTTGTTGGTCAAAGAAGAATTAACCGTGGTCAGAATTCGATTTACTATTGCTGGAATATGATGCACCATGTTATATTTATATTTCATCCCCATAAATGGCATTTCAAAAGTAATACAGTGCAATTTTGGTTTTCAAATAGATGTTGCACCTCAAGACTATGATGTTTTTTTAAGGACAAAAATGCCACAATTAATAAACTGCATTTTCAAACCAAAGGATGCATCCAACATAACAAGTGAAAACTCAACAAAAACAACTTCCTAACCTGTAGAAACAAGCTAACAAAAACGACCAAATTTAAACAAAACATCCATACATCTCTTTTATCATCATCATAGGCCTAACAGATAGTCTTATATAGAACACACATATTTTCTATGAAAATATTTTTAATAGGACGCCTCCATATGGTACGAAGAAGAGAACAAAAACCAAGGATTCAATTGCCATGAGCTTGATGAGAATGTCGAGTGATGGGAAAGATGTGTCTTTTAATGGGTCCTCGACTGTGTCCCCAATCACAGCAGCTTTGTGTAGGTCTGATCCTTTAAGACTTCGATATTGCACCCCATAGACATAGGTTATTCCGTCAGCCATAACTTTTTATCCGTTTTGAGTTACTAGAGCAGTAACCATTTAAAACAAAGGTCACTAATAGATTTATAGGTCTGACAGGTTCCACCCATCTCAACTTAGTTTAGTAACCAAAAAAATTCAATCTTAAAGCCTTTTGGAAGCTCGAAAGCTTATTTGGCTCAATTTTTTACATTTTTATTAGTCAAATGAGGGTTGAACGTGGTCGGAATTCGATTTACTATTGCTGGAATATGATGCGCCATGTTATATTTCTATTTCATTCCCAAAAATGGCATTCCAAAAGTCATAGAGTGCAGTTTTGGGTTCTCAAAAAGATTACCTCAAGAATTTGATGTTGCACCTAATGGACATAGGTTGTTCAGTCAACCATAACTTTTTATCCGTTTTGAGTTACTAGAGTCATACCATTCAAAATGAAGGTCTCTCGTAGATTTATAGGTCTAACAAGTTCCACCCATTTCAACTTCATTTAGTAAATAAAAAATCAATCTTAAAGCTTTTTGGCATCTCTAAAGCTTATTTGGATCAATTATTTCATGTGCGCTTTATTGGTCAAAAAGGGGTAGACCGTGGTCGGAATTCGATTTACTATTGCTGGAATATGATGTGCCATGTTGTATTTCTATTTCATCGCTAACAATGGTATTTCAAAGTCATAGTGTGAAATTTTGGTTTTTCAAACAGATGTTGCACCTCAAGACTTTGTTGTTGCACCCAATGGACATAGGTTGTTCCACCAACCATAACTTTTTATTCATTTTGAGTTAATAGAGCCATAACCAGTCAAAACGAAGGTCTTTCAGGGAACTAGTGTGTTACTCGTGGCATCCCTCTAGAGATGTCTTAATTTTGAAGGGAATTTCCTTAGCTCGGTCATTCGTTGGAAATCCATTCTCCACAAGGAGTTTGTACGGTTGTTGTTGTAAACGTATATGGTGGCATATTGTTATGGGACATTCACGTTGTCCAGGATTGATACATTTATTTATGAAAAATGATTTCACACTATGAGCTAATAATAATAAAAGATAATTTTCTGTATCAAGCATGTTTATCTATAATAAGGAGAAACCTTTCCCATGTATGCGATTGCATTGTGTGTGTGCTTAAAGACCTTATGGTAACTTCGTTGTCCAAAGCACTGCGAGTTTTATGAACCAATATTCATATAGAGGTAACCTATTCTGTGTTATACGGCGTGGTCCTATGATTTACCTAATTTTAAAATAATTTTGAATAGCTGTTTTGTTTCTCATACCAGTCCCATGAATGACCTAGAGTTTATTATTTTCCCCTTAGACTCTGGGTGCTCATAATTTTTGGATGGGCAGCCTAAGAGTCAGATTATAGCAGTCTATGGAACTAGTATTTTGGAGAACTATCTTTTGTGGAGCACTTAGCAATCTTTTGGATCTAGAGGTGAAGATGGAAGCATATTTTGGATTCACTCTCTTTAGTTTTATCTCGTTGTACCATTATCTAGTAATTCTTGTAACTGGATATGTGCATTACACTTATTTTGATGTTGTAACTCTGATGTACCTCATATTAATTGAATGGGAAGTTGTTTTATTTTATTGTGATTATTTCTAATATGTTAAAACCCCAAGTCAACTAGGGATTAGGCATTTGGAGTCCGATGTTTGACGCTTGAGTGGTGTCGAATGTCGAGCTTTGAGCGCCGAAATCCTGGGCCGTCACACTTGGTATCAGATCTTTGGTTTATACAAAGCTTTGGGGTATAACTCATTAGAAAGATTATTAGAAGAAGGGTTAGTAATACCCAAGATGAGTAAAATACAATTAAATATAAAGAAGGTCAACTGTTCCATATTCCCATATATTATCCATCTGTATAACCTAACAAACATTTGTCTTACTATTCATAAATAGTAGAAAATGAGTGGTAACACAAGACGTAAGGAGGAGGCAGTACCACCACCAATGGTCGCACTGCAACAGTTGAAGAGGAGGTGATTCCAACTCAGCCCTAATTCACTCTTCCTATTTCAAATAAGAATTATATGAATTTCAGAGGAAAGCCATATAAAGCAGCCAATGATATCTTAGCAGCTCAAGCTTGGATGAGTGCATGTGAGAAGATTTTCAAAGGGTTGAACTTAGAGGATAATAAGAAAAGGATATTGGTTACTTGTCAATTTCAGGATGGAGAGATGTTGTATGATGGGAAACTTTCATTTAAGAATGAGTATAATATGACATCTGTTGGAAAAAATTCAAGGAAATATTTAAGGAGCGATTTATGCCATCCGCGGGAATCTCCTGGATGTATGAAGAATTCATGGATATCAAGCAGGGAAGCATGTCTTTTGAAGAATACTAGAACAAGTTTAATGAACTGTCTCCATTCGGATTGGAGCTTATTAACACTTTACTGAAGAAAAACGAAAGATTTATAAAAGGAATGAAGCAGAGGTACCATGAAAGAATGACAACCCTTGTAAAGCAATCGTTTGTGGACTTAGTAGATATGGGTTATCGATATGCTACAATTGATAAAGCATCTGGAGAAAAAGGAGGCAACAACAACAATTGGAAGAAAAGGAAATTCAATGGAAAGAAGCAAGGACATAACAGAGAGAAAAGAATCAGTAATGAAGATTCTCTCCAAAATATTACATGTTACAACCGCCATGAGAAGGGGCATTATTCAAACAGTTGCAATAAACCAAAGAGAGAAAAGGAGACTAGAGAATGCTATAACTGCCGCAAGACCAGACATCTAGCCAAGTATTTTCCCATAATGAAGAAAGCAGAAGTAGCAAAGGTTTATGCTATCAAGGACAACCCCTCGACTTCAAAGGATGTCAAAGGGAAAGGATTATTAGAAGGTAACATTCTAGTTTGCGATAAATTAGTTCGAGTTTTGTTTGACACTGGTGCTACACATAGCTTTATTTCTAAAGATACGATAGAAAAGTTTGACCTAAAGACAAAATTCATTGATAATCCACTTTGTGTGAAAAACCCAGTGGAAGGCTCTACTACTTTAAGTTTATATTGTGAAGAATTCCCCATCTCTTATTTGCATCATCTATTCCCTTTCGACCTTTATATTATGAATTTTGATGAATTTGAAGTTATAGTCGAAATGGGTTGGTTAACTGAATATGGAGCGATGTTAGATTGCGTAAATATAATGATATCAGTAAGTGCGAAGTTGGAAAATTTATTGAAATATCACGTGAAGACCTATCCCAAAACGAGAAAGATTAATGTGTACCTTAGGTTACCCTATTACGGACATCAGAACTATGCCCATTATCCAAAAAAAATCCAATGTATTTGAAGAATTCAAAAGTCTCCCTCCTCATAGGGAAATTGAGTTTAGGATTGACTTAATGCCTAAGGCTCGACCAGTTTTCCATCCTAGTCGAAGGATGGCACGAGAAGAGAAGAAAGATCTAGTTAAGCAAATTCAAGAACTTTAAGAGAAAGGATTTATTCGACCAAGTCGTTCAAGCTGGGGATCAACTGTGGTATTTGTAGCCAAGTCCGGTAGTTCGTTAAGGTTATGTGTCAATTATAGACACTTGAATTAACAAAACCCTTAAGAACAAGTACCCTTTGCCTCTAAAACGTTTTCCCAACTCATAGGGACAATCAGTTGTTTTTACCATTTTTACTCTAAACCTTGCTCCTCATTTATGAGTTACTTTGTGTTAGGTGTGGCTCACATTGGAATGGAGTGGGTGCGTGGATTGAACGGGAGAATTGTTCCACATCGCAAGATATTAAGAAAGATCGTGGTATATACATGGTGTTGGTGGCACGTAACAATGGGGATTCATTTTGTTACAATAAGTGCTTGCCAATGCCAAATTATATGCTCGATGAGAGGCGATGAGGGAGTTCAATCAGGACGCCGGCATGAGAGACTTCGACCGTTGACTCCGATAGACACGGTGAAGTGCGTATGGTACGCAGGGAATGCTGAAACTCAACATGGTATCAGAGCTCCATGGTTCGAGGGGGCCAGTATGTGTAGCATGACCGAAGCATGGCTCTTAAGGGGTTGAGCATGGGATGTTCGTCAAGGTGGAGATACAATGGTAAAAGCAATCTGACGCCATTGCTTATGAGAACTCGGGGTAGCAGCCTAGCCAACTATGAAGAGGACCCAAGGTGTAACTCTAAGGTTACTTGAGCAATGCTCGCCAACGTGGAGATTGTTAGGTGCGGCTCGCATTGGAATGGAGTTGGTGCGTGTATTGAACGGGAGAATTGCCCCACATCGCAAGATATTAAGAAAGATCAGGGTATATATATGGTGCTGCTGGCATGTAATAATGGGGATTCCTTTTGTTACAATAAGTGCCTGCCAATACCAAATTATATGCTCGATGAGAGGCGATGAGGGATGTTCAATCGGGACGCCGGCATGAGAGACTTCAACCATTGATTCCGATAGACACGGTGAAACGCGTACGGTACGTAGGGAATGCCGAAACTCAACATTTTGAAATTCGAGTTACACTACAATGTCATTTTAGATACTACTCGTGTTCGCTTATATTATTGATATAACACATTGCTGAAGTTCAAAATGGCATCTAAATTTGTTGCAATTGCTGGAAAATTTAGTGTATATGCAAGCATACTTTTGGTTCAATAAGTATTAAATTTATGTCTAAATAATTCATATTTATCTTTTGCATATGCACTACTTATGACGTTTTAGCGGAAATGCTTCAAATTTCAATAGGGTGTTAAACTGAATACAAGTCTGTTTTCCTTAATGATATTTTCTTTACTACGTGATGATTTTTTTATAAAAAAATTAAGTTTATTAATCCATTGAAAAACGTATACATATGATACTAATTTCTAACTTTCCATAATTTCATTTAATTACAGGGGACTTAGAAAAAGAAAGTATCAGGTTACTCCACCCCATCTGATTTAATGAATTAGTTTCAAAATAATAGTGATGACTGATAATGCTAACGTTGACATTGGTTTTGGATATATATATTTATTGTAATTACTTTATATTATATTTATTACTTATCCTGGAAAGAAGAAACCAAATTTTTATGCGAACGACACGTGTCACAATGCGCCAACCGAAGCCCACTTATATTTGTATCGTATATTCTCAGTTTCGTAATAGTTTTTGAGTTCCTTACCCTATTTTTAATGAAGTTTGTCTACAATTTTAATGTAATTTGAATTGATGCTCAATATATGGATCTTAGTTTAAACGTACTGGAAATCAGAAGATTCATTATTTGTCTGCTACTTCTGTCTTCTGTAAACTGCAGATGAGTTGGATAAAAAGGATAAAAATAATAAAGTCGTATAACCTATTATTGACCAAGGTTCTTCACTTAAAAATGAATCACTATACAATTATTTTTATAATTATCGTTTCCATTAGAAAATTTTTGCATCTTTTATGGCTTAATTTGATGCAAATCTAACATTATTTTGCTGATTGGTACTCTGGATTAATTTTGTTTATCGAAAGTTGGTATTTTCTGGTTGTTCTGAAACATGCATTCGTGTTTCAGTTATTTTTTATATAGGTTTAAACATTGGATGCAATCTCCCTTTTGGCTTCGTATCTTATACCAGTTACTACACTTTATTTTTGATATAAAGTTATTGATGTTGGAGCAAGAAATGGATTAGCATAATTACAGTTTGTAACACCCCACGCCCGCTATGGTCACTCTCTGAGGGAATGCCATAACATCGGTGGAGTATTTTGAGTGAATATAGAACAGAGTAATTACAGCAAGACAGATATAAGTAATACTTGAAAATTTAAAACATCATTTCACTTGCAGCGGAAAATAAAACATGTCTGGTTACATCATAAAACCATAATAGGAGTCAAGTACAAATATCCATCATGATAAATAAAAATACATAATCCCAATACATGAACTGATAGCCATAAAAGAAAAAGGGTAAGCTGAGCTCTACATCTAGGGCCCAAGCTCCAAGAGAGTAATAAAAGCAGCCTGATCAAAGCCCACTCGTGCTGGGCCCACTCTGAGAACCTGAGGGTTGGGAAAAAGATAAAAACAACGGGGTCAGACATAAGTCTGAGCGAGTCCTATAACTTTAACAATGTAATCATTAAAGTAATAAGGATATGATATAACTTGGTACGGTGTGACTGGGGATAAAGGACTACACTCAGTAGCCAATCAGACTTAGAATGAACTAAGATAATGATAAGGACACATCCACCCACCCAAGGATAATTACTACACTGCACCACACCAGTCATTCCTACTTAACGGTTGATCCCTCCCAAGGACTTAGAAAAATTTACCCAGTAGTTTCGTATACCCCTAGCTGACTACATAGGTGCCGTCTGCCTCTATCTCCACTAGGTGTACCCACTACTCCCAAGTGATCGGCTCCCTACCGTAGATACCCGTGCTGGCTCCACAGTGGGGTGTATCGCTCCCCAAAGTGGCAACCCGATATAATTAACGGTGCACGGCTTATATCTACACGATGCAACAACGTCTTACCTACCAGCCCGGGTCCACACACGCATATGAAACCCGTTGGACTTGCGTTGCCACCGCTAACCCGTTTTGGCCTCTTATAGTCAAGCCCAGTACGCGTGTCCCGTCCTCGACATGGGTCGAGCCCAATAAGATACATATGGGTTACTGGTTGAAATGGGCCCCCACAAGCTACCCACCTAAGCTTGTCCCTTTTTCTAGTGCATCCCACTTAACCCTTTAATCATGTTTTAATTACATGTTCCACTTGGTTAAGTATTCTAATCGTATTTTCTATTGCCACCCAAGGCAACCCACTAGATTTCCACATGCCACCCAAGGTACCCACTTAACCCCTCATGTCCCTCTACATGCTAATATGGTTAAATGTTTCTTAATTAATTAATTAAGATCATGACCTCATAAAGACCTCTCACATTAGACCGTCTTTTATGACTGCTGGATATGCCGGTCGGTTCCGGGCAGACTTCTTTCATCAAAAGGGTCTAACCTCGTGTCTTTACTTTAATCACGTATTTTATGACTAAGACCTCTCACATTGGGCCAATTATTTGTAGCCGCTGGATGGCCGGTCGGTTCCGGGCAGACTTCCGCTACAAAAGGGTCCAACCTCGTGTCTTAGTTGATTAATTACACCTAATTAATCACCCCTATAATTAATTATCCCTAATTAATTAAACATTTTTTTAAGAATATGAGTAGACCTAACTCAATAGGTAAATTCCCAATTCCATAGTGTGGGTAGACCTAACTTAATAGGTAAATTCCCAACTCCATAATGTGGGTAGACCTAAGTTAATAGGTAAATTCCCAATTATGTCCATTCATTTTATGTTATGCTTAATCATAACAACTTTACACCTTTTTATAATCATGCATATTAACCCCATCGTTTCCCACGTAATTCGTTTACATAACATGTCATACATAGGGCAACCTTGCATATGTTATGCACATCATAAAAAGAGAATAACTTGCATATGATCTTACATATAAACTTGCATAAAACTTGCATATGAACTTGCATATGAACTTGCATAAAACTTGCATATGAACTTGCATAAAACTTGCATAAAACTTGCATATGAACTTGCATATCAACTTGCATATCATGTCATATCACAAAGGCAAACTTGCATATGTTATGCATATCATAAAAAGAGACTAACTTGCACATGAATCATGTCATATCACAAAGGCAAACTCGCATATGTTATGCATATCATAAAAAGAGACTAACTTGCATATGAATCATGTCATATCACAAAGGCAAACTCGCATATGTTATGCATATCATAAAAAGACTAACTTGCATATGATCTTACATATAAACTTGCATATGAACTTATATGACACATCTTATCATAAAAGAGGCAAGCTTACATAAGAACTTATAACATATGACAACCACAACTTGCATAATCCACATTTACATCCATAGCCTCCTAATATCCTATCCTAATTAGTTTAGCAATTACTTGCTAAAGGCATAGGAACTCACCAAAACCAAGATTAGCAAACTTATGAAGTAAAACTAGTTGCAATATTTGAAGGAGATGATGATTAGAGGTTGATTAGCTTGCAACTTCCTTCATAAACTAGTGGAGGCTCCTCCTAAGTTTGATTTTGGTGGCATGATGCCATCATTTCTATTTTTAGTATGGATTAGGCTTGCATTAGGGTATATTTATAGGATTAGGGTGTGTTTTAGACCATAGGATTAACCCTAGGCTATATTAGGTCCGTCAAATTTAGGAAGTCTCTAGAACACAGCCCAGCCCTAGCCAGAAAACCAGATCTGGTGCACCCAAGCCAACTGGCTCGACACCCTGTGTCGACAGGCAAGTCGACAGGGCAGTCGACTCCCCAGTCGATAGGCCTGTCGACAGCCCTGTCGACATGAGTAAGGCGGGAAGTTTCCCGCCTGGCCCCCTGCTGGCTCCAATTTCGAAATCTGATTTTTAATTTTTAAATTTGTTTTTAACTTTGAATTTTCTGCAAACTTCATTGGGCCATAACTGGGCCATACGGACTCCGATTTACAAAATTTCGGACTCTATTCTGCGTATTTTTCCGAGACGAACGCAATGACGCAGCCCGTTTCCCCCTATTCTCACATTTGAGATTATTTATTCTGCAATTAGTGAATTTTAGCATTAACCGAAATTCGGGGTGTTACATTCTCCCCTCCTTAAAGGATTTCGTCCCCGAAATCTCTAAGCTAAGGAGAATGCATATCCTACCATCGAAACAACCATCTACTCAATCCATCAAACACGAGCATCCATTGTCCTTAAACAATTTCTAATGATGTATGAGCATATGCAAAAAGTGTGTGTATATGTTCCCTATCTAATGTATGAACATATGCAAACCATGATAGTGCCATGCATCCATTATGTATGCGAAAGAACCCTATCGACACATACAATATCTACATGAGTGCACAATCCTTCACCAAAATGCATCATCCATATGATAACACAATCATTAGACATCCATAAATATAGCTTCCTACACACAATTTTATGCAATATGCAATATGAAGTGATTGAGCCGATCTAGTGCCTAGAGTGTGTATATATGCATCCACGGGCAACCACTAGCAACCACTTGCATCCACATGCATCCATCAAACATAACATGTCTCAAACACATGTTTCAACCATAGGTTTACCCTATCTAAAGGTCAGAGGTACAAATGAGAGGACATAAGATAAGTACCAGACAAACGATAAAAGAGAAGTTAAAAGACATACCCTCAAAAAGGAACGGGTACAATGAACGCATCTTCGCTTCCGTTTCCCAAGTTGCGTTGCTCTCGTCTTCTCCCCATTGTACTTTGACTAGTTGAACCTCTCGATTCCTCAATTTCCTAGTCTCTGACCCAAGGATGCGGGTAGGAGCTCGTCGAATAGTCGCATCACGCTCTACTTCCACTTCTTTAAGCAAGCTCGGCTCTACCACCTCTGCGGTCTCATGTAAGCATTTCCTCAAATGGGACACATGGAATACATCATGTACCCCACTAAGTCTGTCGGGCAACTCCACTCTATATGCCATCCGTCCAATCCTTTCCTTAATAGGAAATGGTCCTACGAACCTTGGTGCTAACTTCCCAACAGATCCAAAGCGAACCACATTTCGTAACGGAGACACTTTGACAAAGACCATGTCCCCTACTTCAAATTCAAGATCCGTCCTTCTCTTGTCCGCATAAGATTTTGGCCTATCCTGCGCTGCTTTCATTCTCCTTCGAATCAAGTCAATCTTCTCAGAAGTCTCCCTAACCATATCAGGCCCAAGCAAGATCTTATCCGTAGATTCCCACCAACATGTAGGTGATCGACATGGCCTTCCATAAAGAGCTTCGAAAGGAGCCATACCAATACTGGACTGAAAGCTGTTATTATATGCGAACTCCACCAATGGAAGATGCTCTTCCCATGTACCTCCAAAATCCAAGATACAAAGCCTCAAAAGGTCTTCTAGGACACGATTCACCCTCTCAGTCTGGCCGTCCGTCTGAGGATGATATGCGGTGCTCAGACATAATTGAGTCCCCACTGCTTCTTGCAAACTTTTCCAGAACTCGCTAGTGAAGATAGGATCTCGATCACTCACTATGCTAGAGGGTACCCCATGCAATCGAACTATCTCTCGAAGATATACTGAAGCTAGCCACGGAGCAGTCCTCTTGCTCTTCACGGGTATGAAATGGGCGCTTTTAGTAAGTCTGTCTACCACAACCCAAATTCCCGTATTACCCTTTCTCGATCTGGGTAACCCGTCAATAAAATCCATCGAGACGCTATCCCACTTCCATTGCGGAACTTCCAATGGGTGAAGCAACCCACCTGGTTTCTTTTGCTCAGCTTTCACCTGTTGGCAGACCAAGCATCGAGCGACATATTCGGCCACATCTTTCTTCATACCGGCCCAGAAGAAAACCCGCTTCATATCTTGGTACATCTTGTCCCCACCGGGATGAATGGTCATCCTAGAACGGTGTGCATCATCAAGAATAGCCTTCCTCAAACCCTCGTCTTGCTGTACACAAAGTCTACCATCTCTCCGCAAGCACCCCCTATCGTCTAGGGTGTACCTACTCAAATGGCTGGACGACTCCCCCCTTATGAGCTTCTCCACCAACTCAACCAACTGTGGGTCGTCCCTCTGTGCTTCTCCAATCTGCCCCAAAAGAGTAGGTCTGACCTCCAAGGATGCTAGCAAACCGGGTACATAGTCAATGGAAGGTCTGAAATCAAACATTGAGATAAATTCCAAGCTTCGTCGTTCCACGAACAATGGACTCAAGGACAACCTCTTTCTGCTCAAGGCGTCCGCCACCACGTTACCCTTGCCAGGGGTATACGCTATCTCGAAATCATAGGATGCTAAGAACTCCATCCACCTTTGCTGTCTCAAATTCAAATCCTTCTGAGAAAACAGGTACTTCAATGATTTGTGGTCAGTGAACAATTCGAATCTCTCACCAAGAAGATAATGGCGCCGAATCTTAAGCGTGAAAACAATAGCGGCCAACTCTAAATCATGGGTAGGGTAATTTTTCTCATGCATTCTCAACTGCCTTCCACCATAGGCTATTACCCTTCCCTCTTGCATTAAGACTGCGCCTAGTCCTGTCCCACAAGCATCGGTATAGACAACAAATGGCTTACCCCCATCTGGCAACACTAAAACTAGAGCAGTGGTTAAAGCTCTCTTTAACCGTCAGAACGCATCATCACAATCTACGTCCCATGTGAAAACAAGATTCTCCTTCGTTAAGCGGGTTAATGGGGCTGATATCTTCGCGAAGTCTTTGATAAACTTCCTATAATAACCCGCCAGACCCAAGAAACTTCTCACTTCGGTAGCATTCTTCGGAACCTTCCAATCCTGAATTGATACTACCTTTGCGGGATCCACAGCTATTCCTTCCTTGGAGACCACGTGCCCCAAGAACCGCACTTCCTTCCTCCAGAAGTGACATTTAGAGAATTTCGCCTTAAGGCTATGTGCTCGAAGAGTCTTCAACACCTCCCCAAGATGTAGGGCATGCTCTTCTTCACTCTTAGAAAATACTAAGATATCATCCACAAAGACCACCACGAACTTATTAAGGAACTCCCTGAACACCCTACTCATCAAATCAACAAAGTATGCAGGGGCGTTCGTCAACCCAAATGGCATTACCAGCCACTCATAGAAACCATCCGGAGTTCTAAAGGCAGTCTTGTCTATGCTATCCTCAGCTACCCTCAACTGATGAAACCCCGTGGCTAAGTCCAATTGAGAAAATACTGAAGCGCCAACCAATTGATCGAAAAGATCATCAATCCTCGGCAATGGGTGTCTATTCTTCTTTGTGAGCTTGTTGAGTTCTCTATAGTCTACACAAAGCCTGAGGGACCCATCCGCCTTTGTAGCAAAAACCACTGGAGCACCCCACTCCAATATACTTCGTCTTATGAACCCCTTCTCAAGCAACTCCCCTACTTGCTTATGGAGTTCCCTCCTCTCACGAGGAGCCATGTGGCGCACTGGTAAAGATACGGGTTTAGCATTATCCACCAGATATATTCGGAAGTCAATCTCCCGCTTCGGAGGTAAGCCCTTCACCTCCTCAAACACATCCGAGTATTCCCGGACCACTCTAACAGATTGCAAACTTTCGACCAAAGCGTCAAGCGATTCAAGATAGCTTAGCATAACAGAATCCATGGGATTACAAGAGATCTCGAGAGTGTTACCCAAGCGGGTCATGAGCCTAACAACTCTCCTTTCGCAATCAAGAACGGCACCATTACTGGATAACCAGTCCATGCCCAAAATCAACCCATAGCCCGTGAAGCCCAACACAAAAGCATCACATCTAAACTCAATGCTAAGTATAGAAATCTTCAAACCCAAACATATCATGGACAAGTAAGTGGAGCCCCCAATTGGGTTTGAAACAACCAAGGGATCATCTACCAGACTGGTGTCTAAGTGCAGTGACTCAACTAATGATGATGAGATAAACGAATGCGATGCGCCAGAATCAAACAATGTTCGGACAGGATGATCAAATAGAAAAACCATACTTTCAACGGAAATAGTTCTACCTCTTTCCTGAATCGGTGGAACCGCGAGAGCCTGTACTTGCCCCCTAGCCTGACCCGGTGTCATAAGAGCTTGCACCTGTCCTCCTGAGGTAGATCCCGTCCTTTGCCCCTTCTTAGGGCAATCCTTCACTAGATGCCCTGCTTCGCCACAATGAAAGCAACCAGTCTTCTTCTTCTTTCTACAATCTTTGCTTATGTGACCTGGTATCCCACAATTGAAGCACTTCTTCTTCCCCTAGCCACCGTTGCCTTTCCCACCTTTGTTTTGCTGTTGTTGCTGAGGTCTCTTTTGATCTCCCTTCTTCTCGGGTGCCTTATTAGCATTGGGACCCTTCTCTTCTTCATGCATGAGTGCCATGTCAACTAGCTTCTCAAAGGTGGCCCCCATAGGGATATGAGTCATAGCCAACCCATGCATCGGTTCATTCAAGCCTTTCACGAACCTCAAAGCCTTCTTCTCCGGTGTATTCACCATGTCTAGGCCAAACCTTGCCAATTGATTAAACTTGTTGACATATTCCTTCACTGAGAGATTTCCTTGCTTTAGAGTCAAGAACCTTTCCATATACAAGTTTTCCTCCGCCCTTGAGAGAAACTTTGCCACAAATCTTTGCCTAAAATCCGCCCAAGAGTCAACGGGGCGTTCTCCATTAGTGAACTCCCACCAGAATGAGGCCTCTCCCTTCATTAACCAAGCAGCTAACTTGACTTTCTTTCCTTCTTCCATCTCGAAGATATCTATCAACTCTTCCACCTCCTTAAGCCAATCTCTAGCCTCCACAAAAGTTTCAGATCCTTGAAAAGGTTTTCCTCCCATAGCTTTGAATTCCTTACAAGTCTTCGCAAAAGTATCCGTGCGAGGAGGTGGGGGAGGAGGAAGATCGGGTGCCACGGTTGGTGGAGGAACATTTGCTGGACCCGCAGTGGTGGCCCTAGCCTCCATCAATCTCCTATACCATACTGGTATCGTCACACCCTCCGGAAAGTTAAGATCCTCGGCCATGCTGAAACGAAAAAGGAAAGATTCAAAACGGAGAATTCGAAAGACAGAGATATGGCTATTGGGGATTATGCTTTTCTTTCAAAAACTTTTCTCTTTAAAGACATGTTTTTGAAAATATCTCTTCCAAAAATGTTTTAGAAAAATAGTTTTCTAAAAATTTTATCTGTTCCGGTAACCTTTGCTCTGATACCATCTGTAACACCCCACGCCCGCTATGGTCACTCTCTGAGGGAATGCCATAACATCGGTGGAGTATTTTGTGTGAATATAGAACAGAGTAATTACAGCAAGACAGATATAAGTAATACTTGAAAATTTAAAACATCATTTCACTTGCAGCGGAAAATAAAACAAGTCTGGTTACATCACAAAACCATAATAGGAGTCAAGTACAAATATCCATCATGATAAATAAAAATACATAATCCCAATACATGAACTGATAGCCATAAAAGAAAAAGGGTAAGCTGAGCTCTACATCTAGGGTCCAAGCTCCAAGAGAGTAATAAAAGCAGCCTGATCAAAGCCCACTCGTGCTGGGCCCACTCTGAGAACCTGAGGGTTGGGAAAAAGATAAAAACAACGGGGTCAGACATAAGTCTGAGCGAGTCCTATAACTTTAACAATGTAATCATTAAAGTAATAAGGATATGATATAACTTGGTACGGTGTGACTGGGGATAAAGGACTACACTCAGTAGCCAATCAGACTTAGAATGAACTAAGATAATGATAAGGACGCATCCACCCACCCAAGGATAATTACTACACTGCACCACACCAGTCATTCCTACTTAACGGTTGATCCCTCCCAAGGACTTAGAAAAATTTACCCAGTAGTTTCGTATACCCCTAGCTGACTACATAGGTGCCGTCTGCCCCTATCTCCACTAGGTGTACCCACTACTCCCAAGTGATCGGCTCCCTACCGTAGATACTCGTGCCGGCCCCACAGTGGGGTGTATCGCTCCCCAAAGTGGCAACCCGATATAATTAACGGTGCACGGCTTATATCTACACGATGCAACAACGTCTTACCTACCAGCCCGGGTCCACACACGCATATGAAACCCATTGGACTTGCGTTGCCACCGCTAACCCGTTTTGGCCTCTTATAGTCAAGCCCAGTACGCGTGTCCCGTCCTCGACATGGGTCGAGCCCAATAAGATACATATGGGTTACTGGTTGAAATGGACCCCCACAAGCTACCCACCTAAGCTTGTCCCTTTTTCTAGTGCATCCCACTTAACCCTTTAATCATGTTTTAATTACATGTTCCACTTGGTTAAGTATTCTAATCATATTTTCTATTGCCACCCAAGGCAACCCACTAGATTTCCACATGCCACCCAAGGTACCCACTTAACCCCTCATGTCCCTCTACATGCTAATATGGTTAAGTGTTTCTTAATTAATTAATTAAGATCATGACCTCATAAAGACCTCTCACATTAGACCGTCTTTTATGACTGCTGGATATGCCGGTCGGTTCCGGGCAGACTTCTGTCATCAAAAGGGTCTAACCTCGTGTCTTTACTTTAATCACGTATTTTATGACTAAGACCTCTCACATTGGGCCAATCATTTGTAGCCGCTGGATGGCCGGTCGGTTCCGGGCAGACTTCCGCTACAAAAGGGTCCAACCTCGTGTCTTAGTTGATTAATTACACCTAATTAATCACCCCCATAATTAATTATCCCTAATTAATTACACATTTTTTTAAGAATATGGGTAGACCTAACTCAATAGGTAAATTCCCAATTCCATAGTGTGGGTAGACCTAACTTAATAGGTAAATTCCCAACTCCATAATGTGGGTAGACCTAACTTAATAGGTAAATTCCCAGTTATGTCCATTCATTTTATGTTATGCTTAATCATAACAACTTTACACCTTTTTATAATCATGCATATTAACCCCATCGTTTCCCACGTAATTCGTTTACATAACATGTCATACATAGGGCAACCTTGCATATGTTATGCACATCATAAAAAGAGAATAACTTGCATATGATCTTACATATAAACTTGCATAAAACTTGCATATGAACTTGCATATGAACTTGCATAAAACTTGCATATGAACTTGCATAAAACTTGCATATGAACTTGCATATCAACTTGCATATCATGTCATATCACAAAGGCAAACTTGCATATGTTATGCATATCATAAAAAGAGACTAACTTGCACATGAATCATGTCATATCACAAAGGCAAACTCGCATATGTTATGAATATCATAAACAGAGACTAACTTGCATATGAATCATGTCATATCACAAAGGCAAACTCGCATATGTTATGCATATCATAAAAAGACTAACTTGCATATGATCTTACATATAAACTTGCATATGAACTTATATGACACATCTTATCATAAAAGAGGCAAGCTTACATAAGAACTTATAACATATGACAACCACAACTTGCATAATCCACATTTACATCCATAGCCTCCTAATATCCTATCCTAATTAGTTTAGCAATTACTTGCTAAAGGCATAGGAACTCACCAAAACCAAGATTAGCAAACTTATGAAGTAAAACTAGTTGCAATATTTGAAGGAGATGATGATTAGAGGTTGATTAGCTTGCAACTTCCTTCATAAACTAGTGGAGGCTCCTCCTAAGTTTGATTTTGGCGGCATGATGCCATCATTTCTATTTTTAGTATGGATTAGGCTTGCATTAGGGTATATTTATAGGATTAGGGTGTGTTTTAGACCATAGGATTAACCCTAGGCTAGATTAGGTCCGTCAGATTTAGGATGTCTCTAGAACACAGCCCAGCCCTAGCCAGAAAACCAGATCTGGTGCACCCAAGCCAACTGACTCGACACCCTGTGTCGACAGGCAAGTCGACAGGGCAGTCGACTCCCCAGTCGACAGGCCTGTCGACATGGGTAAGGCGGGAAGTTTCCCGCCTGGCCCCCTGCTGGCTCCAATTTCGAAATCTGATTTTTAATTTTTAAATCTGTTTTTAACTTTGAATTTTCTGCAAACTTCATTGGGCCATAACTGGGCCATACGGACTCCGATTTACAAAATTTCGGACTCTATTCTGCGTATTTTTCCGAGACGAACGCAATGACGTAGCCCGTTTCCCCCAATTCTCACATTTGAGATTATTTATTCTGCAATTAGTGAATTTTAGCATTAACCGAAATTCGGGGTGTTACACAGTTTACCCTGCAATTTATCCTCATTCCACAATATCAGAGACGAGACTCCTTTTTTTGCTTTCTTTCTACTACATGTTCGGTTGCTTCATACCGAATAAATAAATGATTTGATTTAAAAGCTCTGAACTTTAAATGATTCTCTTTAGGTTGAAATCTTTACATCGCAAATTTTGCTGCAATACTCAGAAAAAATAAACTCAAGAAATGGACGTTTCTTTGACTTTTTCAAATGACACCAATGGAAGTTGGTTTTAAAGTAAATAAAAAGTTGAAGATTGGAATATTATCACATGATGGTTTTTCAAGTGAATTTTATGTATTTTCTTTACCTTTGGTTCTTGCTATGCTGTTCAGGATTCTGTAAAGTCTTGCTATTGGAATAATACTAGAAGATATAGCTTTAATGTTTATACGTTGAGCAATGTAATTTAAAAACAAATATTTTGATTTCAGTTGAAAGTAAGTTCTCATATAAAAATATAAAATTTGATATTGCATTCAGATTTTTTGGTCTATTTTTTTTATCTAATGTTCACTCCTAAGTCATTAGGTAATATTGTTTTTATCCCAATGATTGTACAGTCCTAAATTGATCTCTTTCCTGTTGCTATTAACAAAGGAGTAGTTCCACTTTGGAAACTGATGGACCAATTGTTCTTAGGGCCATGTACCTAGGGTATGCTTGGCTTCAACGGTCAAAGTGTCGAAATTTCTAGCGATTCACTTGGTTTTAATGAAGCATGTACCATTGTTTGATCTTGCTTGATTTATCTAACCTTATATATAATGAAAATACTTCCTCTTTGTTGCCTTTTTCAGTTTTCCTAAAATATCCATTATTGTCTCCTTCTTTTCCAAAGTAACTTTGGCTATTTTAGGCATCTCCCTACACAACTCTTCCTATCACCAGGCGTCCATGACCACGAGGACCATGATCCCAAGCAAATAATTAACCGCCTCTTCCACAACTTCCGCCTCCACAAAGATCTTTTTTCCCTAATATTTCTGCCATTCTCTAAAATATTTATCCCTATCGATTCGTTTAACAATTCATCCGTATCCTTCAAATTCCATGGATGATGGACATAACGTCAAATGTATTTTTTTGTTGACTTTTTTTAATCTTTTTTAACTTTTTATATTTATTTACATTATGAATTCTAATTACTATTGAGTGCTTCATCGTCTGACTCAAGATTTAGAATGTTGGGTTTGATTTTCTTTTTTTTCCTAATAATTGCATGGCTTGGAAAGGGGGAGGACTCAAAAAAATCCTAGCTAGCTTAAAATATCCATTTTCTCTTCAAGTCCTCTTAAACTGCTCTCAAGTAAGTTTTGTTGCATTTCCTGTCTTTATGCCAACTGTTAGGGCCCAATTACACGTGTAACTCACTGGATTAGCTAGACATACATTTGATATTTCCAGTCGGTTTATTATGAAAATGAGTTGCTGATGATATTAATTATTTGTTGTTTGCTACAATTATAATCATTATTCGTTATATTATTCAACGAATACTGAAATTTTGGTATAACAATTAATTTTACTGATTGAATTTTTGTTACATATAACTTCTGATTGTTATTTGCTACAATTAAAATCATTATTTGATATATTATTCAACAAATACTGAAATTTTGGTATACCAATTATTTTTGTTGATTGAATTCTGATTACATGTATATTCTGAATATTACATTAGCTCTTGATTGCAATAATTTGTTTTTCTATCATCATCTAGGGTTTGGGATCAGATTTGTTTTCCTCCTCATCATATTGGCAATATTCCAGGGTTTGGAAAAAAGGTGAACGTGTAACGCTTCTCGCAACGAGAAAACAAGAATTTTCTGCGCAAAGCATTTAGCAGGTGAAGCTCGCAACTGAAATGTTCGCAGTTAGCAGTGAAACTTTCTTCAATTCTTATATGGTTGATTAAGATCTTTATATTACCGATTCAAATACTACGTCTTACTTGGAACTTTTTGTTGGAAGCGATTTTAATTGAAACTTAGTTACTATAAATATGGTTTAGTACGATATTTATTAAAGATTTCATTACTTGACCATCGTAATGCGTGTATGTTCATGGTTGTGTGTGTAAGAACTAAGAAAATGGAAGATGTAAAATCTTCACCAAATTTAAATTAATGCACACTTCATTTTCGTTTAGTTCTATTATTCGTAACATTGCATTGCACTTGTGTTCTTATAAGTTTCACAATATCTTCTTCCAAACCATGTCTTTCTAATTATCTTTTAGTACAGTTGAATTATATTAAGAATACACTAACTAATTATTATTTTCATTCAGTCGGTGATCTTACTATTCTATTATTAACAATAGGAGAAGCATATATAACATGGTTTAGTTATAGACAACAAATCAATGTTTCAAAAAACATAAAACATAAGCAACGCTTGCTTGGCATCCTTCTTAAACCACAAAAATATAACTTAAAGTCAACAAAAACAGTTACTTTATATGTTATTAGTTTCCAATCTAGAGAACGATCATGTCATGCATTTAAATTTGCAAATATGGAATTTCAAACCATATAAAAATGTTAACACCTTTGATTTTAGTGTAACCTCTTTGATGAAACTATATACAGATCATAAAAAATATATGCAACTTTTCATCTATGAGTTGTTTCATTCATATAGAGTGGCAATAATATTTGCAATATATATGTGTGTTAGTTACACTTGCTGAGTGTGTATTGTTTGTAACATTGATATCTTTGGCATATTTGTATTTCATGTATGCAAGCATCTTTCGATTGTCATAAAATATGCATTTGGGATATTCACGCAGGAACTTAAATATGCATATAATGTCTCGAGCTCAAATTCTTTGCTTACATTTTGAGAATTACATCTATGTCACATTTTAGAAATTTGATTAACCTATGTATTTTCTACTACCATCATAATGTAAACAATTTTTGTAGTTTGATTATATTGTACATATTTCATTCTTTTAAGGAATTTGTTAATGACTTTGAAGTTACAAATGAACATTTAGAGCTTCTTAGTTTCCAACCGAGCGTAGTTTGTTGCTAATTTATTAACTGAACATACTAATATGTGATCTACAAGAACGCAATTTAACTAAGTCGATGCGAACTGACTGTAACACTTGATGCATTATGTGTGCATTTAGTAATTGTTGTAATAATTCAAACTGTGTACTATTGAACATGTTTTGCTTTAAGAAGTGTAGCTGAGTACTACACAGGATTTTTCTAATGATGTTGGATTCCAGATTCAAATCAAATGATTAATAAAGGACAATTTCTTTTCAGGAAGCTATTTTGATTAGTACGAGTATAGCATATTGCGGAGTGAAATACATTGCTTGAAGGATGGAATTATGTTAAGCGTTAATTGTGTTAACACTTATAAATCCATGTTCACTCTTAAGATATAGGATAATAATGTCATGTTTTCCTGAATGGCTGTTTTGTCTTAAATTTGATCACTTTTGTATTTCTATTGGTGAGGGAATTCTTGCACTTTGAAAAGGAAGTGAACTAATTATTCTTAGAGTCATGGAACTAATTATGGGTACGCATGGCTCGACTGATCGAAGTGTTAAGCTTT
The DNA here is from genome assembly GCA_030737875.1 of Allium sativum. Lineage (NCBI taxonomy): Eukaryota > Viridiplantae > Streptophyta > Magnoliopsida > Asparagales > Amaryllidaceae > Allium > Allium sativum. The sequence continues at coordinate 19,432,644 of CM060922.1, read as the reverse complement.
TTTTCTAATTTTTTTTTTGATTTAAGGAAGTAAGAATTGTGGTTTCCTCACAAGTTTAATGGATTCTTGTTACTTTTATGTACTATGTTATTTAATCTACTGAAAATATAAATTCAGTAAATGTAGCAAAATGTTGTTTTTAATACCCATGCATTGCCTCATTAGGATGCAAGATGAAGATGTTTAAAATACTAGAGGATCTTTCAAATTTTACATTGGCTTTCCACCAATATTGCTGCCATTGTCATGCCAATAGTGGACATCTGCACTGACTTTTATGTCAGAAGATTAACATATTTTCTTAAGAAGGTAACTCATACAAGGAAAATCTGGAGCATAGCTGAATTCGCGGAGTTGTGCTGTTGTGGATCTTTGTTTCTAGTGAGGGAGTGGCAACAATTAGGACTGCTGCTACTGGCGGACTGCCATTGATGTCAGGTAAATCCGCATATTTACTGTGGAAACGTTTACTTTTGTTCAGTGAACTGTTCTTGCCCGCTTGATGCTTTTAAATTACATGCATATATTTGATGTCCACGATAACCTAACTAAAGAAAACATGGCAATGGAAACTAAAATGGCTATTTTTTGCTGAATAATTCACATATTATGGTGATCTCAGGTAAGATTATTTACAAATTCTTTTATGTTCATCTGTTTCTCGGTGAACTGAATTATCACATGCAAATTAGGCGTATTAATCCAAGTTGCTAGGTTCATCCAAAGTGAAGCCATAGCTCTTATACAAAGTAATTGTTATTTTACTCAAGCGTTTGACTTATGGGCTCGGACTCATGGTCTACTCAGGGATGGAGCAAGGAGCATGCAAACATAAATTTATAACATGGATTTTTTTTTATTCCTAAATATTGTATTAACCAAATGCCTTTTTTCTAACTGTTAAATCGCCATAAAATTTTGTGTGCATTATGGTTGACAGGGTCGGCTCGGTATTTTGGGTTCTAGCAACACAGGCATCCCAAATACCAAAAAGCCAAAAAAAAGTTGCGCTCCCAAAAAGAGCCTGGTGTTTATGGAATATCCCAGAAGCGATATTATATTCTGATATGTCTATAAAAGAATTTTCATTGAAATATTTTCAAATATCAAAGATGATGATAAAATTTAATGACTAAAGAAAATATGCATCTCGAAGATCATAAGCTAAGATTTAAATATTGATCTTAATTTAGCAAACCTGAAGTGTATGTGGACGCAATTTTTGTTATAAAAATGGAAAATTTAGAACCTGCAGTTTCTATAATGGTAAGAGATATTTTAATATAAAAAGAGAGATCTAAAAGATGTTTATATCAATTGTATAATTTGAACCTAAAACATGTAATTTTTATGTTGTGAATTTTATGTTTTTTTTTTGTAACTGGGTTAACTATTATATTAGGCATACAACCCAAATTGGAGATTACAATAGGACAACCCATGTCCATGTGACATTACAACGCAATTATAGTCCAACCGAATAAAATAATTATCAGTTAAACAAAACATTCCCAATTTGGCTCAGCATCTCTTCTTCTTCCTCATCTATTATATAGGCATACAACCCAAATTTAATGTATAGATCTGCAAGTTTATGGAATTATTCATATTAAAGAATGTAAAATCTTGGTTCTATAATTATGCACTTTTACTCTATTCTCGATTAGATATTATATATATATGATATTTAAAAAAAATATGATTATTGAGAATGCAGTACAACTTTAAGTTGTTTATTTCAGTTTTGTCATTGATTAATACTGTAGTTAGATCCAAATTTTATTATGTTAATTTAAGTAAAATTTATATATTAGATTTATATATTTAGACCGTATAATGGTTATTTCCGTTATTTTTATAGTAAATGCATTAAATGTATCGTTATGATTATATATATTGTATTAAAATATTATTATAAATGTATTAAAAGCATTGGCTATTGTAAGTTAAATGATGTATGTTTGCGTTTGGAATAAGAATAGACATTTGTATTATTAGTCAATGTATTTGGCAACTAATATCTAATGTAATGGAAAAAGTTGTATAACTCGGATATGAGACCCGAAGTCTTGGATTATGAAAAAAGAAACTTTTTGATGAAGTTTAGAGTCTGAAATATTGACAATTAGCAAGAATGTAAAAGCTTATAAATTAAAAGTATGTTAAAAGATTGAGAACCAGAAGTTCGTCATAAATTAATAAACTTGATATACATATGTATGTGTATATATATGCACAGGAACTTGAAGTTTCTTAATCAATGAACTTGAAATTCTTCATAATTTAAAAGCCTGAAGCTTTATTGAAACTATGTGAAATAATAACTTTATACTTCTTAAAGAAGTTACAACATACGCGACAATGATAATGCATCCAAAGATTGCACAATTTTCAAAAATGAACTATATCTTTCTTATATATTTATATTTACATATTGCGTTGAAGAATAAATTTTAACAACTTGAAGTTGTTTATATATTTTATTTGAACCAGAAGTTCAGTATAGTGGAACCAAAAGTTCAATATAGTGGAACCAGAAGTTCAATACAGTTGAACCAGAAGTTCAATACAGTTTAACAAACCTGAAATTGTTTATATATTATTTGAACCAGAAGTTCAATATAGATTAACAACTCGAAGTTGTTCAAATAATTCATTTGAACCAGAAGTTTAATACAATTCCAATTAAGATATTTTGGATATTACGATACGATCTTTAAGATTCGCATTGACATTGCTTGATAAGCAAAAATTAATGATTGGAGCCTTATGAACAATTTGTTCTCTAAAATAGGTAACTGGAATGAAAAAGAATATGAAAATCAATTACATATGAAATACGTGGACGCACGTATATACACATATATCAGAATATTTAATTAGCAACCTGAAGTTGTCAATTGATATCAATATTGAATGACCTGAAGTCATATGCATATTCAAATGATAGAAAATTCCTCCAATTCATTAGATCAATGAAACGGAATAAGCAATACAATATGAATGCATCTTATCAACTAATAAGAGCGTTATCCTCCTACAATTGAAATACATCTAATGATTTGCTAGCTATAATGCTATAATGGATCAAAAATGAGAATCCAAAGAAGGTTTATTATTTAAAGTGACAATGTTTGTCAACATTAAGGGGGGGGGGGATAAAGGAATCATCGATGTTAAATATTTGCTAACATATTGAATTATGCAAAGTATTAAGTAACTTGGATAAATTATTAATTATGTCCCTAATAGACTTTCTCCAATATACATTTGAATCCTCGAAGGATCAAAAGGTGTAAATCATAGCTGAAAATGTAGTATAAAAGTCAGTTCAAAATATTTTTGAAGTAAGTCATAAGGATTCAAAAAAAGGAGGTAAGTGTTCCTGAATAAAAACTTAAGGTTGCTTTGAAAGAAACCCATGACATGATTATCAAATAACCCTAGAAGTGGTTTTGATACCTAAAGCATGATAATTTTTGAGATCTCAATAAATCATGTATATAACTGACAAGAAATAATCATCGATGATAAATTAATAAATAATAAAGCGCTTATATTTATAATTGGATTAAAAATTCCATATTAGAGAGAAACATGATTGGCCATCATGAAATTCTCCTAAATAAGATATATGGACCTGTAGCCCATAAGATATGAACCTGCAGTTTATAAGATAAAAATGGAAATATATAAATTGACAAAAGCACACTAAAGTTACCAATGCACCATACAGTCTAAACAATATCCTATGAGCATTGAACTTTCAGAGATAATTGAATTGATTAAAATAGCGAAAGTGTTTCAAACGCTTACAATACCCTAATGGCATAAACGATGAAAGTATACAAATTCCGGAAGAATTTAAATTACGTTGTTAGTGATAAATAATGCAAAGAGCAAGAAATGTAGATTACAACATTCTTTTAAGTCTTGTGGTGATGAAAATCTTGATATAATTCATGATGAGTAGATCACTTCCTTCTTTCAAGAATTATTGTAATGAAACTCTTAATATCCATTGAAGTGGTAGTTGCGATATGCAAAACTTATTATAATATATAAGTTCTGAAGAACGTAAATAACATTTGTTGTTATAAAGAATTCAAGAACATGGATAATAGATTACAACATTCTTCTAAGTATTGTTGTAATGAAAATCTTGATATACTTCAAGGTGAGTGATTACTTCCTGCTTAGTGTTGTTGTAATGAAAATTTTGATATACTTCATTCTTCTAAGTATTGTGGCAATGAAAATCTTGATATAGTTCAAGATGAGTACTTTACTTCCTGCTTAGTAATGAAAGTTGTCTTATTCATCAAATATGTATTGCAATGTGCAAGTCCGATTGAAACAGAAAATTATAAGCACCTGAACTGTATTCATAAATGAATATAAGTAACATATAAATCACAAAAGGAAGACGTTTTAAATAAGAAAACATGCCTGAAGCATGGTAATGCACATGAAGTTTTTAAAAGAAAAACTTCATTAATAAGTATTTGTAAGCAATTTGAGTTATTGAAAGAAGAATACAAATTCAGAGGAAACTATTAAATCAGGGGGAGCATCCATAAGTATGTTATAATTCACTCCTTCTCCTTAACTAAGTTTTTTGTTTGCAAACGGATATTCTATCGAATTATAAAACCGTCAACAAAATATTTTAATAATAAACCGCAAACGCACGACGTACAATTGTTAGTACGTGGCAAATACGAGTCGATCCTCACGGAAAGAATAATTTTAAATTTTATTCAATCAAATTAAACCAAACTGTGAAATGTGTTAACTAAAATTTAACAAAATTAATGACTAAGTTGAGAATGAAACTATTGGTTAAGAGCAATTTAGAGGTGTTTTCACTATCTAAATCACACAGATCAACATCATGAAATTATGTTCTCTATTTGTTTGGTCATTAGTGAGATTAGATTTTGTGTTTACTATAAGTATGACATTTATGCTATTAATTAGCATAACATAAGTCATAAAACTATAACATAAATCTAATTCACTATTCAATTCTCATAAAAAAGATAACAAGTTGAAAGCAACATCAATTTTAAGAATACTCTATTTACTAATAATTAGTAATATAGAATATCAAATGTAGATTAACACTTCCACTTGTTGCCAAAATCATATATAGATGAAAAGGTAAATTATTTGTGTCATTTGATCAAGCATGATCTATACTCTATTAATTAGAGGCATAGATCATCAAAACTAAGTATGATTAACAAAATACGCTAAACATCCATTCTTTAATAAACACAAATAGAGACCATGAAAAATAAACTATGTTGAATCTATGTAATTAGAGAGCTTCATCACCCCTAAATTGTAGGGGTTTAGCTCCTTATTTGTGTTATTATTTCAACACAAATATATTTCAACATTGAAGAACAACTAGTAAGTAATGAAGAAAAGATATTAACTAATAAAGCTACACTACTTGCAGAAAAGAAAATAACATGTAAATGAAAAACAACCAATTAATATTGCATTAATGTGACAGATTACAAAAAAAATGACTAAGAAGACATGGCAGAAAAATAGTGGTTTTGTTTTCAGCCTCTCTCTAAACTAAAAATCCAAGATCCTTTTTACATTATCATATATGGGTTATTTATACATTAGGGAAAACCCTAAATTAACTTTTTGCATGATACCCAGAATGCCCCCGCTTTAAGCTGCATTTTTTCTTTTAGCAATAGTGGTTCTTGAAGCCCAAATTTTGTGTCTCCACTAAAGAAGGAAGGAGAGTGAATAGGGTCCTCCATTAATTCTCTATTTGAATTGATTTCCTCTCCATTGATTGATTTCCCTTTCATCATTTTTTTTTGTAAGGCATTGATTTCCTCCTTTTGAATTGATTCCCTCTCCATTGATTTCTTTCCGTTTTTTTCTTTGTGAAGTCCTTTTCTGCATGCATCCAATTTCTGTAAAAATATGAAAAATGTCCATGTAAACATTCTCAAAATAATATAAGCACAAAATTGATCATTTTCCCCCTATATGATGATAAATGCATGATGTTTTGAAATCAATTCAATTATTATTTAAACGTGATAAAATACCAATATATGACATTTATTAGTACTAAACGAGAATAAATATATGAATATAATGTGCATTTTTACGTGCACATCAAATACCCCCACACTTATCTTTTGATTCATCCTCGAATAAAGTAAAGAATAAGCTAAACCCATTTTCGTAGGGAGCACGATTGCATTGAGTGTATTCAACAAGCCGTTAAACCTCTGGGTGTCCCCAGTAGGACGAGTGTTGTCTCGTGAGGGTTTTCAGCGGATATTACCCACAAAATCCAAAAGTTAAAAGCAAAAAATATTTACAAAATGCAAGATTCGAAAATATTTACAATATAAATGCAAGCTTTTAAAGGAATATTTACAAATGGATAATTTACTTTTAAATATTACACGAATGAGTTAACATAAATTTGGGTCGTCACTATGAAATTTGAGTCCGTTACTAACCAAACCTTCAAACAAATGTCATGTTATCGTTACAAATTCCTCTAACTTGGCCAGTTGTTTTGGTAGAAACATAGTGCAAATATGAAACGAATTCTATAATCGATATCACAATCGTAAAACGGAATCTCAACTTCCTTTTTGTTAACAAGTTAGGTCAAACAAGTGAAGAGTGTGCTTGGATTTCAAGTGCTTTAATCTCTCTTTGTTACAAAATATTTACATTATTACTATTTACAATCACCTAAGCAAAAAGGCCAAGGTATACCACCCATGCACTGCCTCGCGGACTGACGTGAGAGTTTGGGATAGAGCTTGGCGGATTGTGCAGATCAACGCTGACTTTGTTAACAAGATGTTGGTAATCCTTAGGTGTCCAAATCATAAAATGAGACCAAGATATACCAATGCTGACATTGTCAACAAGGTGTCGGAAAGAGCTTGGCGGGTTTGCACACCAACGCGAGATGTACTAGCAATGTTGGATACCCTTGGATTATTATTATATATATACATTCTTTCTTCTTCTTTTTTACATAAGAGAGAGAGTTAAGCGAGAATATCTTAGCACAACTTCACTTAAAAGATCTCAAATGTTATCGCAAGTAGTCAAAATCAACCATTCATTTAATTGGATTACAATTCAAAAAACATTTCATACTCATCACCTACGAATTTCCCAATATACCAGTTACACCAAATTTGCTCAAAATCAAACTTTCCTTTCTTATCCGCTAAGAGAAGTAAATTTCCAAATATTTAAATCGAACGACCAAAATTATATGCTAACTCCATCATGTCTTATTTAAAAGTAAATAGAAGTGTGAAACTTTTACTTTGTTTTTTTTAAGAAAAAGAAAAAAATGCAAAAAGAGAAAGGAAAAAAAATGCAAACTTAAACAGAATGAAAATGAAATTCCCCCCACACTTGATTTCGACTGTGTCCCCCATAGTCAATGCATGACACAATGAGTTGAACGGAAGAGAAATATTTACATATTTACAATGAAAGGTTAAACTTAACTTTCTTACTTCACATAGCATGGCTCACGAAGAATCATGAGCTCCTCCTCTTGATCAGTGGGCAATTCCAAGAACGGTTTTAGACGTTGACCATTGACTTTGAATATGGATCCATCCCTCAGATTTTCTTTTTCAATAGCACCATATGGAAAAACAGTCCGAACAACATATGGTCCAGTCCATCTCGATTTTAATTTCCCAGGGAATAAATGAAGCCGTGAGTCATACAGTAGAACTTTTTGGTTTGGCGAAAACGTTTTTCTTAGGATTGACTTATCATGAAAAACTTTGGTTTTTTCCTTGTAAATTTTTGTGTTTTCATATGCATCATTCCTAATTTCTTCCAATTCATTGAGTTGCAATTTTCGGTTTTCGCCAGCTTGTTCAAGATCAAAGTTTAAGTTCTTTATTGCCCAACACTCTTTATGTTCAAGTTCAACGGGTAAATGACAGGCTTTACCGTAAACCAATCGGAAAGGGGACATTCCAATATTAGTTTTAAAAGAAATACGGTAAGCCTAAAGCGCATCAGTCAACTTTTGTGACCAATCTTATCGATTTTTATTTATAGTTTTTTCCAAAATTTGTTTGATTTGACAATTCTACACTTCAACTTGGCCACAAGTTTGCGGATGATAAGGAGTGGATAACTTGTGGATTGTTGAGTATTTCTTCATTAAGGATTCAAAAGATCGATTACAGAAATGCGTTCCATTGTCGTTTATTATTGTGCGAGTATACCAAACCTCGAAAAAATGTTTTCTTTCAGAAATTTCACAACAATTTTATGATCATTTGTTCTACATGGAACGACTTCGACCCATTTCGAAACGTAATCGATAGCGAGAAGAATATACAAGTTTCCAAAGGAGTTTGGAAAAGGTCCCATAAAGTCAATACCCCATACATCAAAGAGCTCGATCGTAAGGATGGGGTTCAAAGGCATCATATTCCGTCGAGAAATCTTTCCTAGCATTTGGCAACGATTGCAAGTTTTACAGAATTCGAACGAGTCTTTAAAGAGAGTAGGCCAATAAAACCACATTGAAGCACCTTTTCAGCGGTTTTCCTAGGACCAAAATGTCCACCGCACGCATGATCATGGAAGAATGAGAGAACACTCCTAATTTCGCTATCAGGAACGCATCGACGAATGATTCGGTCCGGACAATACTTAAACAAGTATGGGTCATCCCAATAGAAGTATTTCACTTGGGAAAGAAATTTGTATTTATCTTGTTTGGACCAAAATGTGGGGGTTTCTTTAGTAACTAGATAGTTCACTACGTCAGCGAACCAAGGATCGATTGAAACAGAAAGAAGTTGTTCGTCAGGAAAGTTTTCATTGATTGGCAATGAAGATGGTGCATTAGGAAGACAAGATAAGTGATCGGCTATGACGTTATCGGATCCTTTTTTGTCTTTGATTGTAAGATCAAATTCTTGAAGTAAGAGGATCCATCGAATTAAACGTGACTTAGCATCCTTTTTAGCAAAAAGGTGTCGAAGAGCAGAATGGTCAATGTAGACCGTAACGTGGGAACCAATCAAGTAAGATCGAAACTTCTCAAGCGCAAAAACGACAGCTAAAAGTTCTTTTTTGGTGGTCGTATAATTCAGTTGAGCGTCGTTCAAGGTCATACTCACGTAGTAAATGACATGAAGGATTTTGTTGATGCGTTGTCCTAAGACAGCACCAACTGCGAAGTTAGAAGCATCACACATGATTTCAAAAGGAAGTTCCCAATTGGGTGAGCAGATTATCGGGGCTGAAATGAGTTCTTTTTTAAGACGTTCAAAAGAAGCAACACATTCAGAGTTAAATTCGAATGGGATGTCCTTTCCTAGAAGAGTAGTCAAAGGACGAGCAATTTTGCTAAAATCTTTCACAAAGCGTCGGTAGAAACCAGCATGCCCAAGAAATGAACGAATGTCCTTAACGCATTTTGGAATGGGTAGTTTTGAAGTAACATCAACTTTTGCTTTATCTACCTCAGTGCCATTTTTTGAAATTACATGTCCAAGGACAATGCCTTGTTTGACCATAAAGTGGCATTTTTTCCAATTCAACGTTAAGTGTTTTTCTTTACATCGATTTAAAACAAGTTCAAGATGATGTAAGCAAGATGAAAAAGAATCTCCAAAGATCGAAAAATCATCCATAAAGACTTCAAGAAAGCGTTCGATCATATCAGAAAAAATTCCAACCATACATCGTCGGAAAGTTGTAGGAGCATTGTAAAGACCGAAAGGCATACGTCGGTAAGCAAAGGTACCGAATCGGCATGTAAAAGTCATTTTTTCTTGATCTTCGGGAGCGATTGGAATTTGGTTATAGCCAGAATAACCATCAAGAAAGCAGTAGAATTCGTGACCAGCTAAGCGTTCGAGCATTTGATCGATGAAGGCAAGAGGAAAGTGGTCTTTACGCGTTGCAGCATTCAATTTTCGATAATCGATGCAAACACGCCAACTTGTTTGAGTACGAGTTGTAAGAAGTTCGTTTTGGTCATTTGCGACAACGGTGAGTCCGGATTTTTTAGGAACAACGTGAATGGTACTAACCCATAGGCTATCAGAAATGGGGTAAATGATACCGTTATCAAGAAGTTTAAGAATTTCTTCGCGAACTACCTCTTTCATCTTAGGGTTAAGCCTACGCTGCGCTTCACGAGTGGGTTTGGCTTCATCGGTTAAGTGAATACGATGTTGAACTATTGCAGGGCTAATTCCCTTGATGTCAGAAATGGACCAACCGATTGCATCTTTGTTTTTAGAAAGAGTTGAGAGAAGAGAAGTTTCTTGATCAAGAGTTAAATTTGAAGAAATTATGACAGGACAAGTTTTTTCATCACCTAAGTATACATACTTAAGGTGATCAGGAAGAGGTTTAAGATCCAACTTTGGCGTTTTCTCGATCAAAGTGCTTGGTTGAGATTTGGATCAACTGAAAGCGATTCAAAAGGGAGTGTGTATTCGACTTCGTTAGGAGTGTCTTGGAACATTTTTTTGTACTCGGCCTCACGCTCATCATTAAGGTCAATGGATTCGTTTTCAGAGTTTTCGTTGATGACATTAACTTCCAAGGTTTGGTTACATGATTCATTCGAATGACTTTCAAGATTGAAAATGTTAAGTTCTAGAGTCATGTTTCCAGAAGAGATTTTCATTGAACCATTGCGACAATTTATCAAAGCATTTGAAGTAGCCAAAAAGGGTCGACCTAAAATCAAAGGAATTTGACTCATTGGATTATTGACAGGCTAAGTTTCCAAAACAATGAAATCGACAGGGTAAATGAATTGACCAACTTTGATGAGTACGTCCTTGATTTCTCCAATGGATTTCTTAATTGAACGATCAACAAATTGAAGAGTTATTTTCATTGGCTTAAGTTCACCCAAACCAAGTTGTTGGTAAACAGAATATGGAATCAAATTGACACTTGCACCCAAATCAACGAGGCATTTATTAATTGTTTTATTGCCTATCATGCATGAGATCGTAGGGCATCCAGGATCTTTGTATTTGATCAGGATTGATTGGGTCAAGACTTCGCTAAGTCCAGCAGCTAAGAAGACTTTCTTGGCTAGATGAGTGTGTCGTTTTTGGGTACACAAGTCTTTGATAAATTTGGCGTAAGTGGGGACTTGCTGAATGATGTCAAGAAGAGGAATGTTAACTTTCACTTGTTTAAAAATTTGCAACATCTTTTCCATTTGGTCGGAATGTTTCTTTGGTCGAAGTCGATGAGGAAATGGAATGCGAAACTCAGTAGGTCGGTATACTTGAGTTGGGGCAGAACTAGACTCAGAATTTGGATCTTGATCATTCGTGGTTTTAGAAAAGTCGAGAGGAACATTCGATAAGTTATTTGGATTTTCAAATTGATTATCGATTTTCTTACCAGATCGTAAAGTTATGATAGCATTCATCTGAGTTTGATTGCTATCCTGAATGACATAAGCTTGGTTTGGATTGGAATTTTGACTCCTAGGATTTGGAATGGTTGACTCAGGAAAGTGCCTCTTCCCCGTTCACTTACAAAAGTAGCCAACTGACTCATTTGCATTTCAAGTTTAGCAATAGATTGACTCCTGGTTTGCATGTGTGAAGTCAATAAATTTTGAAGATTGGTATTTGATTGGAAATTTTGAGTCATTGCTTTACTCAATTCTTCGAGAGTTTTTTCAAGTGATGTCAATCGTTTATCATCTTGTGGAACAAAAGATTGTTGCACTTGATTTTGAGAAGCTGGCACAAAATTCTGGAATTGATTCTGTTGAAAGGGAGGATTTGAAGGATTATTCGAAAATTTTGAAAAGGAGGTCGAATCAAATTCGAAGTTGCATTGTTTTGGGCCCAAGAGAAGTTAGGATGGTTTCTCCAACCCGGATTGTATGTTGGGGAGAATGGATCGTTTCTAACTTTGTTAAATGCGTTGAGTTGTTCTAATGAATGTGGGCATTGGTCAGCAATGTGGTTAGGATCGTTACATTTGTAACATGAAGGTTGAGATGCTTGAGCTTGGTTTTCTTGAGTTTATGAAAGGACATTATCAAATTTGGTTAACATTGCGTCTATTTTCGCTTCTAAAGCCGTTGAGGATCCAACCGGATGAGCGCTGGATCGTGAATAAATCGACTTCTCGTTAGATCTTTCCCATTGAGCTGATTTTTCAGCCAAATTTTCAAGAAATTGCCAAGCGGCATCGTGATGTTAGGCTAGAAAGTTTCCTTGGCACATCGATTCAAGCATGGTTCGAGTACCTATTTTCAAGTCCATCATATAAAATTTGACAAAGAGTCCATTTTTCGAAATTGTGATGTGGACATTTGACTAGAAGCTCTTTAAATCTTTCAAAATATTTTACAAAGGATTCACCTCCAAATTGATGAAAATTGACGATTTCATTTCGAATTTTGGATGTTTTTCTAGAGGGTGAAATTTCTTTAGAAAAATGTTCACAAATTCACTCCAAGTTCCAATCGTATTTGAAGGCAAGCTATACAACCATTTCTCAGCATAATTAGTAAGTGCAAATGGAATTAACCTAAGTTTGATTCCTCGTCACTTAGTTGTTGAAATTTCATGGTTGCACAAACTTGTTCAAATTTGGTTAAAAAAATATAAGGATCATCACGTTCAAGATTGCCGAATTTTGGAAGAGTATTTATGTGGTTCGAATGAATTTCAAAGTGGTTACCTGTTGGGGCATGCAATATAATGCAAGAAGGAATAAACACTCGATCGGGGAAGTATCTATCCATATGAGTTTGAGGGGGGTTTTCTTCGGCCATGGTGAAAGGAATGTTCGTTCGGACTAAACGATTAGTAGAAGGATCACGGGTCCAACTACGCATGCACTAGCGCAAAGAAGATGAGAAAAGGAGAAAGAACAAATTTGAGAAGATGATCGAAGCGGTATTTTTTTTTAATGAGAGAAAAGTTAAAATTGGGAAAAAAGGAAAATACCATTGGCTTCTTTTTAAGGACGGATGAACCTAATGCAATTTACAAATTTTCTAGAATTATATAATGACGGTTAAATTGATTTTAACGAAAGATTTCTCAACTAGTTAACGGGCAGGAGTTATCGGTGCATCAGGAATCACCCTAGCAATGCGACCGAAGGTTTAAGTACCTTCAGTGGAACAACCGATATAATATTTACGAATCACCGTAATATTTATAAGCAGTTATTATTATGCCGTAGTCTAAACACCGAGAAATAATCCGTTAGAAATAAACCAGTTTATCAAAATATAATAAAGTCCTTAGAAAATAAAAACAAAACTAAGATGGATGCAATTTTTTTTCTTTTTCTTTTTTTTAGTATTTTAATCAATCACAGAACGAACAGTCACAGAATATCAGTTACAGAATAATAAATTCCAGAAATAATTTTTTTAACAAGCAAGCCGCAGCAGCACCTGCACAGAAATCTTTACAAGCAATTATATATATATATTTTTCTTTGCAGCAGAGCACCTGTAGGGTTAAGAAAATTTTACAGTCATTGGCAGTCCGTCCAGCGCAATTGAGTCGCGCTAGCGTGTTCACACCCCACTTGGTGTGCAACCGCTCCAACAATTTGACTTCTTCAATTTGCTTGACTTTGCTCGCTGAATTTCTTTGTTTGTTGATTGAATTCTGTCCTTTCGCTTTTTGTTGGCCTTTTTTTTAAGGGAAGGAGAGAAAAGAAACAAACAAATAAATAAATAAATAAATCGAAAGGAAGAAATAAAATGAAAACTAAACAAACAAAATGACTAGTCTAAAAATAAAATAAAAAGCAAGACTAACTTCAACTAAAAAAAAAAACTAATCTAAACTTAAACAAAAATTAGATTGCGATTGGAACTAAACAAAAACAAATTTTACTCTAAAACAAAATCCGTCGCTCACTCAAGCAATTAAAACATGTCTTGCAGTCCACCGTGTCGAATTCAATCCACTAGGCCTAGAACACAAAACACAAAACGCACTGATCAAACCACACTTCTATTTAAAGAAAACTCAAAACAAAAAGTTTTCAAATTCAAAATACCCTAAAGCCTAAATACACGCAAACCAAATCAAAATACAGAAGTTTCCAGTGGTTTCACGCGTTCACCAAACAAAGATGACACCCTTTTTTTTCTTTTATAAAATATACCACAATTACAATAACTGATCAAACCAAAACAGTGGATTTGAACAACTAAGAACTTACTTCTTCTTCTTCTTCTTTTTTTTTGAAAAACAACAAGAAAATTAATTCTAGGAATAAAATTAAAATTAAATTCTTTCCCCGGCAATGGCGCCAAAAATTTGTTTGCAAACGGATTTTCTATCGAATTAGAAAACCATCAACAAAATATTTTAATAATAAACCGCAAGCGCACGATGTACAATTGTTAGTACGTGGCGAATACGAGTCAATCCTCAGGGAAAGAATAATTTTAAATTTTATTCAATCGAATTAAACAAAACTGTGAAATCTGTTAACTAAAATTTAACAAAATTAATGACCAAGTTGAGAATGAAACTATTGGCTAAGAGCAATTTAGAGGTGTTTTCACTCTCTAAATCACACAAATCAACATCATGAAATTATGTTCTCTATTTGTTTGGTCATTAGTGAGATTAGATTTTGTGTTTATTATAAGTACGACATATTTATGCTATTAATTAGCATAACATAAGTAATCAAACTATAACAAAAATCCAATTCACTATTCAATTCTCATAAAAAAGATAACAAGTTGAAAGCAACATCAATTTTAAGAATACTCTATTTACTAATAATTAGTAATATAGAATATCAAATGTAGATTAACACTTCCTCTTGTTGCCAAAATCATATATAGATGAAAAGGTAAATTATTTGTGTCATTTGATCAAGCATGATCTATCCTCTATTAATTAGAGGCATGGATCATCAAAACCAAATATGATTAACAAAATACGCTAAACATCCATTCTTTAATAAACACAAATAGAGACCATGAAAAATAAACTTTGTTGAATCTATGTGATTAGAGAGCTTCATCACCCCTAAATTGTAGGGGTTTAGCTCCTCATTTGTGCTATTATTCCAACACAAATATATTTCAACATTGAAGAACAACTTGTAAGTAATGAAGAAAAGATATTAACTAATAAAGCTACACTACTTGCAGAAAAGAAAATAACATGTAAATGAAAAACAACAAATTAATATTGCATTAAAGCGACAGATTACAAAAAAGAAATGGCTAGGAAGACATGGCAGAAAAATAAAGGTTTTGTTTTCAGCCTCTCTCTAAACTAAAAATCCAAGATCCTTTTTACATTATCATACATGGGTTATTTATACAGGAGGGACACCCTAAATTAACTTTTTGTGTGATACCCAGAATGCCCTCGCTTTAAGATGCATTTTGTCTTTTAGCAATAGTGGTTCATGAAGCCAAAATTTTGTGTCTCTACTAAAGAAGGAAGGAGAGTGAATAGGGTCCTCCATTAATTCTCTATTTGAATTGATTTCCTCTCCATTGATTGATTTCCCTTTCATCATTTTTTTGGCAAGGCATTGATTTCCTCCTTTTGAATTGATTCCCTCTCCATTGACTTCTTTCCCTTTTTTTTCTTTGTATGCATATATATATCTTTATGAAGTCCTTTTCTGCATGCATCAATTTCTGTAAAAATATGAAAAATGTCCAAGTAAACATTCTCAAAATAATATAAGCACAAAAATGATCATTTTCCCCCTATATGATGATAAATGCATGATGTTTTGAAATCAATTCAATTATTATTTAAACGTGATAAAATACCCATATATGACATTTATTAGTACTAAACGAGAATAAATATGTGAATATAATGTGCATTTTTACGTGCACATCATTTTTCCACATTGGGTTTTCTTAGTAATGTTATAATGAGGCATTGTCATGATCCAAAAGTATCAACCCAAAAAAAAGCATACAAAAATAAGTTATAATGTACTCTTTTTCCTTATTTAAGATTTTTTCCACTCGGTTTTTCTTATTAAGATTTTAACGAGGTATTACATTGATCCAGAAGTATCATACTACTTTTGACGTAGTAAATATGACATTGTATTTTGTACTCTTTTTCCTTCACTAAGATTTTTCTCATCGGGTTTTTCTTAGTAAGGTTTTAACGAGGCAATATTTTGATCCAGAAGTATCAAACATCTTTTGATGCGGTAAACTATTATGTATGAAGAAGACAAGACAGTTTGCATGGCTTAGATTCAAGTGAATTATACAAAGGTGATAGGATGAAGCACATTTTTTCTAAATTTCTCTTCACACATGAATGAAAGGATAGAAAGAGGAGAAACATTTTCAGTCCAAGAAAAGCAAGTAAATCTGTTCTCAAAGGCAATTTCCAAATCAACATTCCATAAGATGATGTACAAAATTGGCATGCATTGACTACATTAATAGACTAATTGAATAATGAGTTATAAATAATGGGGAGCATTTAAAAATATGCTATAATATACTATTTTCCTTCACTAATATTTTTCCCATTGAGTTTTTGTTAGTAAGGTTTTTAATAAGGCATTATCTTGATCCTGAAGTATCAACCCTTACGGTAACATTGTAAAACATATTACCTAAGATGAAATAAATCTGCACTCTTTTCCTTGTTTACGATTTTTCCCATAGGGTTTTCTAATGAGGCATTGTTTTGACCCTGAAGCATCAAACTCTTTTAAGGAATGCCATTTTAATATGATATTCATAATGTCAGACGTTGTACTCTTTTTCTTGTTCAAGGTTTTTCCCATTGGGTTTTCCTGATAGTTTTAAAGGCAACAGACAATAGTTATATCGACTAAACGGATATATGCAAGCATGATAATTCTAAGTGGGAGCAATCATCATATTTTTTTAAAAAGGGACAACTTCAAGTTAGCAGAGCATTCATGATTTTGAAGACGCATACTCAAGGGGGAATGTTGTAATATATATATGAGTGAATATGCTCTTGTCATATTCTATTTAGTCCCACATCATGGGAATAAGCCTAACATCAGCTCCAAAGCCTATATATAAAGGAGCCAATGTAACAGGAATTGTACACACTTAAAGAAATAGAAATAAAAGTCTCTCCCCTATCTTTTCTGTTCTCTCTAATGGTTTCTTGTTTATTATCCATTTTTTTATTTTATAACACCTGGAAATATGAAAAATGCTGCCTTCCCAAAACAAAGAAACTCTTAGGAAGTTGACGTAACCATGTGCTGAATGCATCACCTCAAGAACAACAGCAAGAGACACAACCTATAAACCTGAGCTAAAACTTCTTCATTGAACAGTTTCCAATCAGTCTTTATTTATATAAACTTACATTTCATCAATCATCATTGATCAACAGAACCACCAGTCGGGGGGTTGCCCTAGGCAGCGGCCTGCTCAGCCTAGCCCCTGAGCTGGCTCTGATGATTGAATCCAGGGCACTTCACAGGTATAAAATAATACATATGTTTTCTTCTTTCTAAACAAGTCTAATTTTTAATTTCTTTGGTACTGTATGGGTGAGGTTACTGAACAATATATGTGTTCAATTTGCTGATAATGGATGAAAGCACAAAATTGTACTTTTTTATATTTTACTATTTGGTGCAGATAGTGGATGAAGGTATAAAAGGTTATTTCTTGATATTTATGTATTTGGTGCTCATAATGAATGAATGTACAACAAACTGTTATTTTTTTTTAATATTTGTGTATTTGGGTAAGTACTGATATTTAAAAGTCGGTACAAATGATGACCTTATTTCATCATCAACCTCAAAGAAAAAGAGTAGAGATGGATCTGTGGATAGCCAAATTATAAGTCAAGTCATAATAACCCTTATCAGATGTTCCCTCTGTGATAACTATATGTATTAGATTGGCCACCTAAATGCAGTAAAATCCAGTTTTCTAACATCGATTAATTATATCAAAAAGAAAATAGCCATTATGAAACTAAACTAATCGTTATGAAACAAAATTAAATGATACAACATTCACATAACATCAACGAGGTTGACAACATATCGTACATGTTTGTTCTTACTGAAAATTGGATTATCAATATTGCAGCTAATTGTAATATAACAAAGAAGAAGATAAAGCAACAAAGCTTAATGAATATTTACATTTCATAAGTACGATTAACTTGGAGATGATTTATTCATAACTTAATATGTCACTTGATGACACCATCATCAGTTACAGATCAAAAAATATTTTCTCTCTTCAAAGGAAGGTAAAGAAGAAACATTTTCAATATTTACTTTACCTTGGAAGTTTTGAAATATTTATAGTAGTACACAGAAATAAACTACAATCTTATTTAACCTGACATAATAGTAATTAAAAGACTTTTTCCTAAAAAAATGTGTGAATTAACTAGTTGAAGGCATAATATAGAAATAATTTGTGCAGTTGTACTGCTTACAAACAGTTAATACAAGGAAGAAAAAAGGTAAAGAAAATCATCAGTCAAAAACTAAACAACTTCCCGTATGCGTTGCATGGGTCACAGACTAGTATTAAGATAACCATAGATTTACCAATCTAATGCTAAAAAAAGAAGGAAAGAAAGAAACCTAAATAATTCAGATTCACAGGATTTATCTTATGTTGACCAGAAACTTAAACACCTATGTTGCAGATTTACATTCTTCGTCTTCAAATCTTGAATTAGAACCCTAAAAACTAATACTCTAATTTCTAAAAGATTTGGGGGAGAAAGAAAATGGTATAGCCTTGGCATCGTCTCAGAAAATATGAGTTGGAGGCTAGGCCCTGCTAGTCTATTTATAAGTGAACAGGGGTTTCTGGTCTTTCGAATTTAATAATATAAAATTCGAACCTACAAGCTAAGAAATACACATCAGAAAAACCAGATCTGGCCCCTGGTGGGTTGATCAATGTGTTGACCCACCTTCATGGTGTGTCGACCCCATGGTCGACCCATGGGTCGACCCATGTAAGGCCTGATCGATCCACGACCTGGGTCTTAATTTTCCATATACGTACATTTGTATATATTTTTCTCTTAGAATGTGCATTTCTGTAGTCGTCCCTCTAAAGTTAAGAATATGACGCTAACGTGACTCGAACTTGTACCACTAACATGGGAGAGACACACCTCAGTTTTTTGTTCACATGACTAAAAACATTGGTATTTATTATTCTCATTAGTGTTCCTCTATATCTTCTTTTCACATTTGTTCCAAAACTTCATTTAAAAACAACTTTTTCATTTTAAATCTGTTTTCTGCAAACCATGGATCTAAATTGATTAGAAAATCACCACGGACGCAATGACGTTGATTCCGTGACCAAATTCTTAAAACTTTCCAAATATTTATTTTATTATTTAATTAAAAATGTGGGGTGTTATTGTTTACCTTGGTATATTTACCATATATTTCATTGTAACAAGCACCCATATTTCAAAATTTAATTAGTTATTTAAAAACACTCCATATTACCATTTAAAATTGTACATTTAAGTCAATTCATTTAAATTAGCTATTTTATTTTGAATTTAATAAATAAATTTAACAAATAAATTGTAGTTAGCTCATCTAATTAATGCTAAATACGATTTTTTTTAAAATACATACCATGTTCATTTAAAAAAGGAGGAAAATTATATTTTCGCTCAAACATGAAGTTAAATAAGTCACATAGTTTAAATAATTATGCGAACAATAATAGAAATTTTAATTATTATGCATTTATCTCAATAAAATATCATAATTAAAGAGAAAATTTGTCGTTTTCAAGTACTTGCAGTTTAACATTTGTATGATTATTTACTAAACGCTTTTAGTCCTTTCATTATATTTTATATTAAATACATATGTTGATACTCACAAAATACTAAATTCAAATTATTAGATAGTCTTAGTAAATATTAGTCCATTTTTCTAATAGCTCTTATAATTATACGCAAATTTCAATATAGTGAATATTTTTCTCAGGTCCTCAAAACCTAACTTAATGCACAAAATCTCCTCTCCAAAAAAAGTTTGTAAATTAGGTCCATAGAATTTAATTTCTGAAAATTACAAAATATTATGTAATTGTTTAGTGAGTAATTGCATACATTTATGCAAGTATATTAAAAAAACACAACTGTCTGTAATTTTTTTGTGTAAAATTTCTGAAATTTCTGCAAAATTTTTGACAAATAATAGCATAAGTTTGCGCAAATTTTTGTTAAATAGTTACATAAATTTCTGCAATTTTTAGATATAATTGCATAATTATTTGCAATTATTCACTGAATAATTACATAAATTACAATTACTAGTTAACTTAATTCTAGGGACCTAATTTACATACTTTATTTGGCAACGATGTTTTAGTAATCTTGAAACTTAATTGGGACTTTCGCCGAACTTTCCCTTTAATATATATATATATATGTATATATATATACACATACATATATATATATATACACACACACACAAAATCATAACAGCATGCATTCCACGTGTGATCGTGGCACACGCTCCACGCGTGGATTACTAATTCTCAAATATTTAATATTTTTATAGGCAAGTACAAATGTTGCATAAATTATAAACTGTCAATGCAAGAAAAAGAAATAAAAATATTAAATATAAACAAATTCAAAATTAATGGCTACAAAATATTATTCAATTATTTTATCTTTTAGTAGATATTAAACATTTATGCTCTCATTTCGAAGTTTTAAATTTCTCTAGCTTTCATGATGTTCAAAAGTTTGTGTAATCACTACTAGTATTACCGCACAACGGTGGAAAAACCGACCGTTAAGGCGTTCAATATGAAATATAAAATCATTTGTCCAAATTTATTACAAATTAGATTTTAATGAAAAAATTATAGCGTAATTTAAAAAGAAAATGAAAGTAACTAAAAAAATGAAAATCTAAGTAAACTGAATTTTAACTTAACATTAAGAACATGCAATCAATGTATTGCTTTGAGCCAGTCACAGACGTATATACACATTTTTATTTTATATCAAGTGTTATTAATGTAATCTTTATGTTCAGCTATTTTGCAATTCTAAATGTATGACATTTGTGTTAACAACGAAAATGTATGACAGTAACATAAATTATCCATCATTTTTTTGTTGTTACCAGTATCATAAAACAAAGTTTGTTGGATGGTAATCCATTAAGCTACCACCATATAGTTCACAGGATGACAAAGATAGAACCACTTTCAGTTAAAAGTAATATATTTTGCATCTTTGTCGCACTCGTTTAAAAACATTCACGGCAAATTATTTTTATAATAATGCCAACCTGTTAACAAAAATAGGCAAAGACAAGTTACAGGTTTGTTATAAAATTTATTTCAGCTCTTTATCTCCGCAAAATCAAAACCTCTATGCATGCAACATGCTTTAATATCTTATATATCTAGATCCCCACATGACCAATATAATCAAAGTTAATTAATATTTTTTTCTTTGTCAGATTTCAAATTTTCCAGCCATTGGTATAATCAGACGATGTCTCAACTCAGCACCTAACTTACTGTGAGCATAAGCACCAAAAAAATACCCAATAGGTCCCTCCTAACACAAGCCTGACTACAAGAATCGTATTTTCATAAAACTGTGATTGTTTTCTATGTATAAAAAAAACACAAAATGATTCATATCATTGTACATTATTTTACTGTTTGTTGATGGAAAGCACTAATGTCAGCTAGTATGAAAACAACAATAATACCATTGTACATTATTCAACTAGTATGCTAAGTTTTGTCGACTGAGAAAACAACAAAATAAGATAAAAATGTTTCCAGTTAAGTATGGAAAAAATAAAACCTATTTTCTAACTGTCATGACGAACACCTTTTAAGTTCTACACTATAAGGTACACACCATCCACTAAAGTAACAAACGCATAAATGCCTTACCCTTTAACCTGGAATCAAGATACAATATTATTATATAATAGCTCTAAATTTTGAGAGAACGTTATCATTTACAAACTAAGAACTATATAGTATTTTCTATCTCGTGCTCAATACCAACAACAGTAGGTTCTGCACACTGAGGATGAGAAACTAGTGCAGAATCAACCTTTGTTGTCCCAATACAATGTCCATTGTAATCGGTACAAAAAATTCATAATCAAATTGTTAAAAAGAAGATTGATTGATCAGGAATCATCACTGCGGTTGTAGTTTTGTAAAAAAACCTGGCATTGATGAAAACATCTACTTTTCCAGTTAGCCAATGGTAGCTATCTTAGCCTCTGTGTGTTAACATAATCATCAGATCATGTGTATACAAATATATCTTACGAAAACTAATTGTGCATAATATATTAATTATCTGCTACAACCATCGCCATAGAAATAATTACCCGTGGGTGGCTTAAATTGTGTGGTCTCGTATCTTTCAAGATGACCATAAATTGTCTAGAAAACTCCAGGCTATGAATGTTTTATGCAAAGATAACCACTGCATTCACCTTCTATTTCATTTCCTTTTTCATAAACAATAACCAGCTGCATTGTTTTCAACCTAATGTTACTAAGAGTGCCAGCTTTCAAGGCTTGTGTCTTTCACTGAAAATATGCATATATTTACGTGAACACCAAAGAACGGAAATGTGGCTGATCCAGGCTTCTGTGGCTCCGCCCCAGGTAGAAGCAATGTACAATATTGTAACCTTGTACTTAGCAACTATTGTAATGACCCGCATTGGCAGAGGTATTATAATTAATTTATTTAATTATATAAATAGTGATATAGAGGATTAAATGGTCGTGGAATTAAATAATGGTGAATATTTAATTTAAAATAATAAATTAAATAATATATTTAATTCTGAAACAATCAGAATTGGATGAAATGGCTATATGGTGTGAACTGGATCATCTGTGATATTTAATTCAGCTTGGAATTGAATTTGAATAACGAATATATTATATGACGCTGCAGTTCGCGATTCGAACTTCAACTGAATGTACAGGATTCGTTTTAAGCCGGATTTCTGTGAAACAAGAAATGTGTGGAGCTGGAGGAGTATATCTTTCTAGTGGAAGAGAAAAATCGGGATTCCGTCGTGTAGATTTTGATATACGTCCAAATCAAATTTTAGAAAAGTCGCTGTGGAATTCCTTTATAATTTATAAAGGAATTATTTATATTTTTAAAAGGGATTTCATTTTAAATCGAATATCGATTTAATCGGGATTCGAAATATCAAGTTGTAAATCCCAGTAGAGCTATATGGTATTCCAATGTGAATATATACGATAATATAAATTTATTTATATTTAATATAATTATATTTAAATATATTTATATATTTAAATGGGTCATCCAGAGCTTTATAAATAGCCAGTTTTGCAAACGAAGTCGGAATTCGACGAAACTAATTTTTTGGATCCGCAATATTAGAATATTGCTAGATTTCCAGTTTCGTGATTTTTAGAGTCATTGTGTGGTCGTACGGATTTTTAGAGTGAGAAACAGTCAGTATTTCAACGGTTAAAAATACGCTGTGTGAGCAGATGGAATCGGAATTCGACGAAACCAGTTTCGTTGGGACCGTAATGTCGAACTGTAGCTAATGACCATTTTCGTGATTTTTGGGTATCGTATGTAATCATGAGAATTTTTAGAGTGCAGAGATGAATATAATATGATAAAGAAAAATATATATGAGTATCTTTGAAAATATCTAGATATTTTATTTGCCTATAAATAGCACCACTATACATCCTAAACCTAAATTCATCTTCTGCTAGTCAAACAAAAACTCAAGCCGCCAGTTCCACTCCTTATTTCACCAAAAAGCAACTTCAAAAATTCACAGAAATCGAAATAAAAATCAATAAATCCTGGAAGTTATATAATTGTAATCCTGTCAACATTCTCTTTAACCTGGTATACGAAATATAGGGTGCGATTCATGTTTAAGGGCATCGACAGTATTCAGCGTGAGGAGTAGACAACTAGGGTTCTCGAATTCTTGGATTGTGGTGAATCGAGTATGAGTTTGAGTTGATATTTGGGTTCAGTATCAAAAAACGCACGTGTTTGTGTGCATTTGGCTGATTTCGGTGATGGATGTGGTCGGTGGTCTCCTTTAGCCAACAAAGGAAGATGGTCTCGAATTCCTTATGGTGGGGGCGAGTTTGTCGAGGTGGTGTGAAAGTTGTGAAGGATCGAACGAGGAGGAGGATGGTGATTTTAGTTCGATTTGTAGTGAAGAAAAGTGGGAGAATCGGTGGATGGAAGAAGGGGCGAATGGCTATGAACGGGAGCTGAAGCTTACAGGTTGGAGTTGAGGAAGAAAGTGGTGATGCAGTTGGGCTTAAATGAAAAGGGCCAGTGATTTATCAAAAGGTTAAGGTCCATGATATATTAAAAATTCAAGTTTTAATTTATTTAAATTAGTTCAATCTTGTAAACCGAATATCTTGATCATACGATATCAGATTGACGAACCGTAAGTTGCGTTAGGATTGTATGGACGGGAGTAACACAATGAGATAGACCGAGAGTGAATCCGAGCACGTTACAATTTATGGCGAAATAAACTGTTTGATTCAGATCAAACAACAGTTTATCGTTCTTTAACGATGAACTGCAAATGTGAGTAAATCTCACTAACTCTGAACAATTTATAATTTCATGCTGTATTTTTAGAACTGTTAAATATTGGTTGATTGACTGTGTGTCGACTGTTTGATTGAACTGCTAGTCAGTTATTTGAATGTCTATATCGATTCTGTTTAACATAATATATCATATGGAATTGAAAGTGATGTTGATTTTATTTTGTAACATCTGTGATACAGGGAAACAGTTTGGAGGAATCCAACTAGATTCCTCAACATTTATTTTACTGTTTTTCAAATATTGTGAAATATGATGTGATATATAATCTGTTGTCGATTATATGTGTTTGGACTATACTGATCATCGTGATTTGATATGTTGAATAACATAACATACCGAAATGTTGATAAGGGAATATTTTCAAAGTGATATTTGAAAATAAAAATATTTATAAATGTAATATTTATAAATAAGAAATATTTATAAATTGGAATATTTATAAATAGGAGATATTTAGAAAAAGGGAAAACGTTATAAAAAGGAAACTGTTATAAGAAGGAAAACATTTTAAAGGGGAGAACCGTTACTAAAAGTAAATCTTTAAAATGAATAAATGTTGTTAAAAAGGAAATCTTTATAAAGCGAATAAAGGAGTTAAATCGAATATGGTATTCGAAAGGAGTTAAATCGAATATGGTATTCGAAAGGAGTTAAATCGGATATGGTATTGGAATGTAGTAAATCGAATTAGTTATTCGAAAAGGGGTTAGTCGAGTCGAGTAAGCTGAATAGAGTTAATCGAATATTTGTTATTCGAATAAGAGTTAACCAGTTATAATTAATCGAATATAGTTTATTCGAATAGAAAGTAAAAGGAGTTAATCGAATATAGTTTATTCGAACAGAGTAAAAGGAGTTAATCGAATATAGTTTATTCGAATAGAAAGTAAAAGGAGTTAATCGAATATAGTTTATTTGAATAGAAACTAAAAGGAGTTAATCGAATATAGTTTATTCGAATAGAAAGTAAAAGGAGTTAATCGAATATAGTTTATTCGAATAGAAAGTAAAAGGAGTTAATCGAATATAGTTTATTCGAATAGAAAGTAAAAGGAGTTAATCGAATATAGTTTATTCGAACAGAGTAAAAGGGGTTATCGAATATAGTTTATTCGAAATAAGTTAAGTGAAACGAGTAATCAATAGCGTTAGTCCAATAGAGTTAATCCAATAGCGTTAGTCCAATAGAGTTAATTGATAAGGGTTAATCGAATAGAGTAAATTGAATAGAGTTATCAAATATACCTTATCGAAGGAAAGAATTATCGAATAGAGATGATTAGAAAGAGAGTTACGTAAGGAAGTTGTTAAAGAATTAAAGGGGTGAACTTTGTCTATTTCAAGGTTAGAAACGTTGTTCAGTTAAGGTCTGAGAGGTAGTATTACCCCCAACTTGATTGACTTCATTTTAACTAAGAACGGTTAAGGTTCGATAGAGAAGGTGGGTTGAAGGAATTTAGTTAACAAGGAAATGGTTTGAGTTGGCATCGCGATGGTTTGTTTAAACATCTGTCTAAGCCCAATGAAGGAGTTTTGGAAATGTTTTCCAAATAAGAACCAGAAATGTTTTCTGATATGGAAAACAAGAAATGGAAATGTTTTCGAATGGTAATAACATATATTCTCTAAATTTTAAAATAAGAAATGTTGAATATAGGGAAACAGGAGATAAGTAAATTAATGAAATACATAGATAAATGTTGAATGATGATTCATCGATATAATTTCCTCCTGGAAATAATATCGTTGTTTGCACACCTGTTTTTCTTTGATAGTTAAATCACAGACTATCAAAGTTTTGACCATTTTAATGTTGTTACTATGGAGAGACCGGTTTGATTATTATCCAAAGAACCACTCTGTATTGGCATAAGCGTTGCGAATCATATATGCCAAAGATAATTGAAGATGGAGTAAAGTGCAAGGGCTATTCTATAAGTCTTAAATATCAGTATCTAAGACGGATGTACTGAATGGTGCCTTCGGTTCATCCTGTTCCTGGATGACTTGTATGGACGGATGTCTGACAGAGTATTTCCAGACGATCACGTATATTGATTTCTCCAACCGTACTAATAGTGAAAGCGGAGAAGGAAACTTCTTTTAGCTAACACATAATGTATGGTTGAGGACGTCAATCGGTGATTTGATGGATTTGACGATGTGGCATTCAAAGTGAATTTGGTGTGATGATAAAGCGTAGCTTCTAGCCTCATCATCCGGTAAATGACAGAAATCGGGCAGGCAGCGTGGCTAAGTCGGTCGCTCCGAAGTAGGGTGTATAATCACCTGATATAGAGTTTCATTTACTTCTAAAAAACTATTGTTGATGTTGTCCGATTCGGGAAACGGTTGCTGATCCCAACCGTTGGTGATATACATTCGATACACTCAAGCGAAATGAGTGGCCGGTCATGTGTGGCTGGGTTGCAAGATGTTCTTGTTGAACCCAGCGTATTCCTTTCTAGAGGTGCACTAGCGAAACGTGGTTCCATACGTTGTCATAGTTGGAAATCCATTACCCAATACGTGCTTGCGGTTTTGATAGTATATTATATATGTAGAACGTGAGATGAAAGCGTTCTGCTAGATGATTATTATTATTGTGGTTGATAGACATTATTATAATATCAAAAGGTTTTTGATATAAAGAAAAATTTGGATTCTCATAAGGGAAAAACCCGTTCTGTTATACGGCGTGGTCTTATGAGATATCGATTACCTGCTTGAATTGATTTAAACTGTTTTATTCATACCAGTCCATGACTGACCCGGAGTTTATTTGTTTGTTTCCCTAAACTCTTGGGTGCCTTAATTTGTATGGGCAGTAAAGTAGTCGGGATTTACAGATATACTGGAAGAGCTTGGAGCAGGAGGCTTCAGGATCATATAACTATAGTTATTTCCGCTGTGTTGTAAGTGTTGTACTTTGATAATGATATGTATATTCAAGTACAGATTTGTATTTCAAAGTTATGTTATGAAATATATTTATTCGTTCCGCTGTGAGATTCGTGTTACTCTGATATTGTGTTCTTCTTCTTCTATTCTAAGTTTCTATCTTATCTATTCTCACCCTCTAATTTCTTTCATTAATGACCGGTATTTTTCGATGTTTGGTTAGTCATCATTGAGTTTATGGCGATAACCAAAGTCACCAAAATCCCGGGTCATTACAGTTGGTATCAGAGCAAAGGTTAAGAGAATTAGCTTGGCCCTGTGGCGTGACTCAGTAGAGATGGGGTTAGTAATACCCTAGACTAAGTTGAGTGTATATATACGAGTGAACGTATTTGTTATTGATGTAAAAAAAATTTGTTTTATATTGTGAAGATTTATTGGTTGAGTTGTTTACGGGTTCTGGTCGATCAGTTTGATCTACTGTATCGGTAGGAGTTACTAAATTCTCGAATACGATGGGTCGGCACGATATGTTTTGAAAAAGGGTAAATGAAAATAATTTTACCCAACGTTTATTTTGATATATATTGGATATATTAGTTGTTATTATAATCAAGTAAGATTATAAAGTGAAATGGTTATGTAAATAACCAATCAGAATTCATATAAGTGAAATACGTGAAATCAGATGAGTTGAATCTGAAATTTTAAACCAGGAATTGAATTAAAATTCTGGAAAATTAGATAAGTGTTTGTAAATAGATTTGGATTAAAAGTAAGGAAAATTTAAGATCCTGTGAGATTTTAAATTGTTTTACAAGCAGTGTGAATTATATTTTGAAATGAATTTCAAAGTGGAAATTTTTAGAAAGGGTTTTATAGTATTGAACTCAATTCGATCGCTAGAAAATAGATTCTGATGATGACAGCTGCATCATCAGTATTCATTTTTGAGTTGTAAGTGACGAATTACTACCAAAGATACTGTTTTGAATTTGTTTTGGGAAAGACAAGTTGTGTTGAATTTCAAAAAGGGAATTTGAATATATGAAATTCAATGGAACTGAAATAGAAATTGAATATAGAAATTCAAAGGGAATTTGAATATATGAAATTCAATGGAATTGAAATAGAAATTCAAAGGGGGTTTGAATATATGAAATTCAATGGAAGTGATATAGAATTTGAATATAGAAATTCAAATGGGGTTTGAATATAGAAATTCAAAAGGAATTCAAATATAGAATTTGAATATAGAAAGTATAAAGGAATTCAAATATAGGATTTGAATATCGAAAGTGAAATGGAATTTGAATATAGAAACTCAAATGGAATTTGAATATAGAATTCAAATGGAATTTAAATTGTAGAATTTGAATATATAGAATTTGATATATCGA
The DNA here is from genome assembly GCA_030737875.1 of Allium sativum. Classification (NCBI taxonomy): domain Eukaryota; kingdom Viridiplantae; phylum Streptophyta; class Magnoliopsida; order Asparagales; family Amaryllidaceae; genus Allium; species Allium sativum. The sequence goes on along the minus strand of CM060922.1, from coordinate 19,403,654 downwards.
ATTTGATATATGGAATTTGATATATAGAATTTGAATAATAGAAATGATATAAAATTTGAATAGAAATTGAATAGGATTAACTAAGTCGAAGAGGAATTAGTTAATCGAGTTTTGAATTTGAAGTTGAACTTTGAAAGGTGATTTGGATTTGTAAATGGATATTCGAAATCGAATATAGAACTTAAATTTGAAATTTGGATTCAAATTACTTGATAAGCAAGTTAAAATATATTTGAACATGTCATGTTCAAATATAAAAGTGAAATAGACTAAAGAGTTAATTAACAAATTAATTAACGAATTGAGTTAAAACGATCAGGTATAGTTAAAATAGATTGGGCAGGTATAAATATACATGAGATAGGTATGGATAAGGTATGAAGGTATATAAATAGAATGCTCGACGGAAAGGTATGTATTTAATTCATATATGAGATTTTATGCGCCGTATCAGCTAGCCGCTTGGCTTTTTCTTTTTCTTTTGGATTGGTGAGGGCCATGGGAGGCTATTTGAAATATCCTGATGCTCCTGGTACAAAGGAGGTTATGGCGAATTTTTCCGGGAATTTAAGGAGTTAGAATAATTTTAAGAAATTTGATAACTAGAAATCCATATATCAATATATATAGAAGTCGATAAGAAAACGAACTTAGAAATAGAATAGTAAAATCAAAAAGGAAGACTAAGAATAAAATCTAGTAAGAATAGAAAGAGGAAGCGTATACGTGTTTAAAAGTGAATAAGTAGTTGTATGGTATTGATTATTCGAGTAAGTAGTCATATCTGTTTTGACGTTATAAATGTTATTCGGTCAAGGTCTGAGAGGTAGTTATACCCCAACTTGATTGATTTCATTATTAACAGTTAAATAGTAAGATTTCAGGCTCGAAGATCAATGTTGAATAAGAGTTAGTTGAATATAGTATTTGGGTTGTCGTAACGATGTTTTACACAACATCCGTTTTAACCCAAATATGTGTAAGCTTGGAAATATAATAAAGAATATTTCCTAAGTATAGAAATAAATGGAATATTTTCCAATTATAAATAATATATTTTTTCTAAAGTTTAGAAAATAAAGGAAGGCGATATTCGGAAATGTTTTCCAAATAACATAAAAGGCCAATATGGTTATTGAAAATATTTGGTTAACAAATATTGATAAAGAAATAGGGAAGTGATTTAACTAATGGAATATTAATTAAGGGCTCAGTGACATGTTCAAAACGGAAAATTTGATTTTTGAAAAGAGTAAACTGTTTAAAATCTCCCAGGGAAAAACTGTTTGAATTAAAAACAAATTTAACAGAAATTTGTGAAAGCAAAATTGAATTAAAGTAAAGCCATTAAGGTGGTAACTGAGACTCAATTAGAATGATGTCAAGACAAATTGGATTGTGAGATTCAAATTTGAAGTGTAATGTGATAATCAAGTTAAGAGTTGGGAATCGAGAAGAAACTCGAGTTGAAATGATATTTGGCTCGGATATAAGCGAATGGTTGTGTTGTGGATAAAAGCAGATTGGAATTTGATTGGGATGACCCTTGTATCTGCTGAATTGATAACAGGTGGAAAGGATATAATGATATGCCAACAAAAGGTACAAGTTTATATTTCTATTGGGTATAAGATTTATGAGCCTGATTGGCAAGCTGCTTGGCTGTTTGATTTTGTTTTGGGATAGTGATGGCCCAGAGAGGCGAGTTGGAGTTTGACCGATTGACCAGTATAAAGGAGGTGCTGGCAAAAAATTTCGAAGAGTTAAGGTGTTAGAAAATTTTCAGGATTTTTGAAAATTTTCGTTGATAAGAATCAATTAATAATTTAATTGAAATTAAATTGATTTAGTTGAAACTGAAGTAAAGAAGTGAACAAATATGTTCTAACCAGTCGATAGGGTCATTCTCTACCTTAGCAATTTCGAGGACGAAATTATTTTAAGTGGGGAAGATTGTAATGACCCGCATTGGCAGAGGTATTATAATTAATTTATTTAATTATGTAAATAGTGATATAGAGGATTAAATGGTCGTGTAATTAAATAATGGTGAATATTTAATTTAAAATAATAAATTAAATAATATATTTAATTCTGAAATAATCAGAATTGGGTGAAATGGCGATATGGTGTGAACTGGATCATCTGTGATATTTAATTCAGCTTGGAATTGAATTTGAATAACGAATATATTATATAAACGACAGTTTGAACGTAGAATTTTAATATAATTAAAATCGAGCTTGAAATGGCGCTACAGTTCGTGATTTGGCGATTCGAACTTCAACTGAATGTACAGGATTCGTTTTAAGCCTGATTTCTGTGAAACAAGAAACGTGTGGAGCTGGTGGAGTATATCTTTTGAGTGGAAGAGAAAAATCGGGATTCTGTCGTGTAGATTTTGAGATACATCCAAATCAAATTTTAGAAAAGTCGCTGTGGAATTCCTTTATAATTTATAAAGAAATTATTTATATTTTTAAAAGGGATTTCATTTTAAGTTGAATATCGATTTAATCGGGATTTGAAATATCAAGTTGTAAATCCCAGTAGAGCTGTATGGTATTCGACTGTGAATATATATGATAATATAAATTTATTTATATCTAATTTAATTATATTTAAATATATTTATATATTTAAATGGGTCATCTAGAGCTTTAAAAATAGCCAGTTTTGTAAACGAAGTCAGAATTCGACGAAACAAATTTTGCTGGATCCGCAATATTAAATTATTGCTAGATTTCCAGTTTCGTGATTTTTAGAGTCACTGTGTGGTCGTACGGATTTTCAGAGTGAGAAACAGTCAGAATTTCGACGGTTAAAATTATGCTGTGTGAGCAGATGGAGTCAGAATTCGACGAAACCAGTTTCATTGGGACCGTAATGTCGAACTGTAGCTACATGACCATTTTCGTGATTTTTGGGTATCGTATGTAATCATGAGAATTTTTAGAGTGCAGAGACGAATATAATATGATAAAGAAAAATATCTACAAATATCTTTGAAAATATCTAGATATTTTATTTGCCTATAAATAGCACCACTATACCTCCTAAACCTAAATTCATCTTCTGCTAGTCAAATAAAAACTCAAGCCGCCAGTTCCACTCCTCATTTCACCAAAACGCAACTTCAAAAATACGCAGAAATTGAAATAAAAATCAATAAATCCTGGAAGTTATATAATTGTTATCCTGTCAACATTCTCTTCAACCTGGTATACGAAATACAGGGTGTGATTCATGTTTGAGGGCATCGACAGTATTCAGCGTGAGGAGTAGACAACTAGGGTTCTCGAATTCTTGGATTATGGTGAATCGAGTATGAGTTTGAGTTGATATTTCGGTTCAGTATCGAAAACCGCACGTGTTTGTGTGCATTTGGGTGATTTCGGTGATGGTTCTAGTCGGTGGTCTCCTTTAGCCGACGAAGGAAGATGGTTGTCGGATTCCTTATGGTGGGGACGAGTTTGTCGAGGTGGTGTGGAAGTTGTGGAGGATCGAACGAGGAGGAGGATGGTGATTTTAGTTCGATTCGTAGTGAAGAAAACTGGGAGAATCGGTGGATGGAAGAAGGGGCAAATGGCTATGAACGGAAGCTGAAGCTTACGAGTTGGAGTTGAGGAAGAAAGTGGTGACGCGGTTGGGCTTAAATGAAATGGGCCGGTGATTTATCAAAAGGTTAAGGTCCATGATATATTAAAAATTCAAGTTTTAATTTATTTAAATTAGTTCAATCTTGTAAACCGAATATCTTGATCATACGATATCAGATTGACGAACCGTAAGTTGCATTAGGATCGTATGGACGGGAGCAACAGAATGAGACAGACCGAGAGTGAATCCGAGCTCGTTACAATTTATGGCGAAATAAACTGTTTGATTCAGATCAAACAACAATTTATCGTTCTTTAACGATGAACTGCAAATGTGAGTAAATCTCACTAACTCTGAACAGTTTATAATTTCATGTTGTATTTTTAGAACTATTAAATATTGGCTGATTGACTGTGTGTTGAATGTTTGATTGAACTGCTAGTCAGTTAGTTGAATGTCTATATCGATTCTGTTTAACAGAATATATCATATGGAACTGAAAGTGAAGTTAATTTTATTTTGTAACATCTGTGATACAGGGAAACAGGTTGGAGGAATCCAACTGGATTCCTCAACATTTATTTTATTGTTTTTCATATATTGTGATACATGATGTGATATATAATCTGTTGTCGATTATATGTGTTTGGACGATACTGATCATCGTGATTTGATATGTTGAATACCATAACATACCGAAATGTTGATAAGGGAATATTTTCAAAGTGATATTTGAAAATAAAAATATTTATAAATGGAATATTTATAAATAAGAAATATTTATAAATTGGAATATTTATAAATAGGAGATATTTAGAAAAAGGGAAAACGTTATAAAAAGGAAACTGTTATAAGAAGGAAATCATTCTAAAGTTTGAACCTTTACTAAAAGTAAATCTTTAAAATGAATAAATGTTATTAAAAAGGAAATCTTTATAAAGCGAATAAAGGCATTAAATCGAATATGGTATTCGAAAGGAGTTAAATCGAATATGGTATTCGAAAGGAGTTAAATCGAATATGGTATTCGAAAGTAGTAAATCGAATTAGTTATTCAAAAAGGGGTTAGTCGAGTCGAGTTACTGAATAGAGTTAGTCGAATATTTGTTATTCGAATAAGAGTTAACCAGTTAGAATTAATTGAATATAGTTTATTTGAATAGAAAGTAAAAGGAGTTAATCGAATAAAGTTTATTCGATCAGAGTAAAAGGAGTTAATCGAATATAGTTTATTCGAATAGAAAGTAAAAGGAGTTAATCGAATATAGTTTATTCGAATAGAAAGTAAAAGGAGTTAATCGAATATAGTTTATTCGAATAGAAAGTAAAAGGAGTTAGTCGAATATAGTTTATTCGAACAGAGTAAAAGGAGTTAATCGAATATAGTTTATTCGAATAGAAAGCAAAAGGAGTTAATCGAATATAGTTTATTCGAATAGAAAGCAAAAGGAGTTAATCGAATATAGTTTATTCGAATAGAAAGTAAAAGGAGTTAATCGAATATAGTTTATTCGAACAGAGTAAAAGGAGTTATCGAGTATAGTTAATTCGAAAGGAGTTAAGTGAAACAAGTAATCAATAGTGTTAGTCCAATAGAGTTAATCCAATAGTGTTAGTCTAATAGAGTTAATCCAATAGAGTTAGTCCAATAGAGTTAATTGATAAGGGTTAATCGAATAGAGTAAATTGAATAGAGTTATCGAATATACCTTATCGAAGGAAAGAATTATCGAATAGAGATGATTAGAAAGAGAGTTACGTAAGGAAGTTGTTAAAGAATCAAAGGGGTGAACTTTGTCTATTTCAAGGTTAGAAACGTTGTTCAGTTAAGGTCTGAGAGGTAGTATTACCCCAACTTGATTGACTTCATTTTAACTAAGAACGGTTAAGGTTCGATAGTGAAGGTGGGTTAAAGGAATTTAGTTAACAAGGAAATGGTTTGAGTTGGCATCGCGATGGTTTGTTTAAACATCTATCTAAGCCCTATAAAGGAGTTTTGGTAACGACCCGCATTCTACGCATCATAGGATCGTAGAATATTTATTTCTTTTACATATGAAGTCGTATGGTCATGTAACTTTGGGAGACTACTGTTGGGGTCATTACCCATGTTCATGATTTTTCCCGATTTTTAAATGACCATTTTACCCCTAGTTGGTACTGTTTTGGCCATAACTTTTGATTGGAAAGGAATTTTGATCTGAAACCACTTCCATTAGACTCGTTTGATGGTTTACCTTTCCGTAGATTGGTCATAATAACCAAACGGACTTACCTTTTGGGAGATATGGCTGAAATAAGGTTTGGAAGGTGAAAAACTGCTTAACCGGGCCAAAAAGGGTGACTAGTGAATAGGCCCATAACCCATTTCGGGATTAGGGTTATGGGGAGGCTGAAATGAGTTAGAGAATCATTCCATTTCAGTTTTCTAGCCTCCACTTATCCCCAAGAAACCCTAAAAATGGCCTCCAACCTCTAAATCACCTCCAAATCATCTTTTAATCAAGGATTAAGCTTAGGAACATCAAATCAAGGAAGATTTACACCAAATCAACATTGGAGCTGCTGTTTAGCATTGGGATTTGCATCAAATCAGAGATTTATTTCAGATCTTAGTTTATTTGTGGTTAAGGTGAGTGATTTGCATAGTTTCTCACTAATTATGGCTAATTAAGGGTAATTAGTGTTAATTAGCGAATTTAAACATGATAAAATTCTAGAAAAATGTTCAAAAATTCTTAAATGATGTTTAGACCTCTGATATAAATTGGGGTTAATTTGGTTAAGTTTTGCTAATCCTATCATTAGTTTCACCTAAACATGCTTAAGGGGAAATATGGGGTTTTGGGTATGTTTGATCCATTTTAACCTATCATATTGATGTTTTGATTTTTGTGGTTGATTCTCTATGTTTCTATGACTGCATGGTATGCTTTGTGATTGATTAGAAGTGTTAGATTGGTCGAAAACGCCGTCGAGAGGCGAAAATAGCTTGCTGAAATGGTGTAGGTTTGGGGTCGAGATAACCGACCAGGGGGGGTTTTGACCGACACGAGTTCCTGAACCGACCGACCCGAGAGGGTGAAGACCGACCCGATCACCATGCAATATTCGATCGACCCTGGCATCCCCAGAATGACCGACCAGGAATGGTGGAGGAGGACCGACCGACTCAGCTTCCAACTTGTGAAGCAACTGGAGAAAACCGACCGACCAGGGGAGACCGAGCAGGTTGGGAAAGACCGACCACTATGCGATGTCCGACCGACCCCATACGATGGTGAAGTACGACCGATCAGGAATGGTGGAGTGTTCGACCGACCAGGGGGGGCAATACCGACCGACCAGGGTAGAGATGATAAAAGCTGACCAGCATGAAAGGTGCTTGACCGACCCGACCCGGTATTGACCAATAACCCGAGATGCAAAGGTAGTCCAATATGGGAAGTTAGAGCTCAGGATCCAATTGGAAACCGATGAGTTCACTTCATGGTTGGGTTTTGCTGCTGGACGTGTGCTAAGGAGTTGTCGACGTTCATAACTTCGATTCACCACTGAAAATGGATGAAGGGCTACTTATCAGTGCAGTAGAGTCATTATGACTCGAGGGGCAAGGTGATAGTAGCAAGACTACGTTATCAGTGTAGTAGAGTCATTATGACTCGAGGGGCAAGGTGATGCGTAGTAAGACTATGAGCCAGTTTAGTGGGGTCATTGTGACTCACTGGGGCAGAGTGGACATAGTAAGGATTAGTTAGGCTATGAGCCAGTGCAGTAGAGTCCTTGTGACTCCATGGGGCAAAGTGGACATAGCGAAGGATTTGTGGCTACGTTATCAGGGCAGTGAAGCCATTTATGACTTCATGGGGCAAAGTGATCGTAGCAAGGTATGTTGGGTGATCGAAGTGGTGAATATCGTATGCTTTACGCACTGAGTGAGAGATATAAGGATGGATGCTATGTTTGATTGTTTTCCATCACTATGACATACAAACCCCTACCTCCGTATCTTTACACCATTTGATATGGCACCTTAGAGTGTTGTACAGTATGTAGTACTAACTCTTTGGTTGCAGGTCCAGGTTCAGGTATGTTTTAGTCTACCTGTTATCGTTCTATTTAGATGCTTATCGCTCATACCAGGCTTTAAGTCTGACCCATATTTTTATGTCTCATCTTATTACTCTGGGTTCTCACACGAGCAGACTAGAGACAGGTTAGCTGGTGATGCGCGAGTAGCTGATTCGGAGGCGGGCAGGAGGCTTCCACGTATTATATAGATATTCTCCCTGTGTCGTTGGTGGTCGCTACTTGGGCATTAGTAGTGTGCCTCCTTTATCTTGCTTTTGCTTTGAGACAGTTTGAAAAGTTGTAATAATGTTTAACTTTGGATCATAACCTGCTTACATTTTCCGCTGCCATGTTAGTTGTTTCAGCTTATGCACTATCTCGCCTGTTTTATGTCAAGTATGTTATTATTATATTTTATTCTATGCGCTGTGAGATATTCTACAGGTTCTTTGTTAGTTCATTTCCTTCTTCCCTTTCCTTCTAACGAGCCGTTCCGTGCTAACTGGACATGTGTACAGCGCACCTTTGGAGTAAATGTCGGTTGGTGCGGGGCGGGGCGTTCACACTTGGCATCAGAGCTCTAGGTTGCGTAGTTAACCTAGGGAAAGACACTAGGGGGAGATAATACGTATATGAGAGCGCGTATTTGTGATTACTTTGGTTTTCAAAAGCTATATGTATATACTATTAGTAGTATAAGAATGAAGTCGTACTGCACTAGCACCACTATGGGGTCGTTAATCGTTTCTCTTTTATAGATCGACGATGAGCCGATATGCTAGAGGTGCTGGTAAAGGAGCCAATAATCGGAATGCTGCAGACATGAGGGCGATGTTTACTGACCTCATGAGAGACATGCTTAGAGAAGTGCAAGGGGCAGTTCCCAATCCCGGAGTTGGTGTTGGCCCAGTAGTGCAGGCGCCTAGGGTCGATTTTGCCAAGTTGTGCAAGGATTACACTAACCTTGGTGGGAAGCCGTTCCACGGGACGGAGTCGGCCACGATGTTCAAGATTGGATGGATAGCTGTGACCGTATCTTCGACGACTTGGGTCTTGAAGATGCGATGAAGAGAAGGTTAGCGTCTCGTCAGCTGCAAGGGCGAGCGATGAATTGGTGGAATGCCATGAGAACAGCTACTCCAGAAGATCAGGTTACTTGGGATCAGTTCAAGGCTCGCTTTAGCGAGAAGTTCATTCCAGCTACCCAGAAGTCAGTGATGTTTAAGAGATTCTTAGAGCTCAAGCAGAATGGTAGGGCAGTCTCTGACTATATTGCTGAATTCGACACCTTGTCAAAGTATGGACTATCTCTTATCGATACTCCTGAGAAGAAGAATGAGAAGTTCATTACTGGTTTGGATGGATACTTGGGGGAAAGGCTTATCAACCACATCGATGAGACTTTTGAATCGATTGTGGGGAAAGCTTTGAGATCAGAGAGTCTTTACCCTAAGTCAAAGACTGAGGCTGCATCTACAGAAGGGCCAAAGCCGAAAGCGGGCGGTGGAGGCAAGAATAACTCTCAGAATAAGAGGAAGCAAGACCAATCTATGGGTGGCCAGAAAAAGAACAAGAAGGATGTTGAGTGCTTCAGCTGTGGTAAGAAGGGCCATTATGCTAAAGAATGTCGGGCCAAGCCAGCGGAAAGGAAGTGCTACAACTGTGGTCAAGTGGGACATCATAAGGATAAGTGTCCGCAACCTCTTAAGGAGAAGCAGATTGTGAAAGCATATGCTATTGATGTTGTTCCTTCTTCGTCGAATGCCCCAACTGCGGCGGAGAAAGGAAAGAATGTTGTTATTCAAGGTATGCTTTCTATTTATGATGTACCAGTTCGAGTTTTGTTTGATACTAGGGCTTCCAGTTACTTCATATCTAGTGACCTGGTAGATAGGTTGGGACTGGAACCCGAGATAGTCGATAGGCCATTGGTTGTGACGAACCCGATTGGTGGTTCGACTAGCCTTAGTATGATTTGCAGGAATTTGGTCTTATCGAGTCATGGATGTATGTTTGTTTGTGATTGCTTTGTTTTGGGCTTTACTGGGTATGGCATTATATTGGGAGTCGATTGGCTCCAAAGATACGGAGTGGTGGTAGACTGTGAGGGCTTTTTGGTGACAGTTAGGGCGGATGATGGGCGGAGGGTAGTGTTTGGTAGTCTACCTAGTGATGGGGTAATGGCTAGTTTTATAAATTCCCTCGACATGCCGCAGGATGAGTTGTCAGATGTGCCCGTGGTTGGCCAGTATCCGGACGTCTTCGAGGAGGTGACCGGGCTTCCACCACACCGAGAGATTGAGTTCCGTATTGATTTAGTGAAAGATGCCAGACCTCTAGTGATGTCACTTCGTCGTATGGCACCAAGGGAGCAGCGAGAGCTCAGGGTGCAAGTCAACAATCTTTTGAAGAAGGGATTTATTAGAAGAAGTGTCTCCGAGTGGGGAGCACCAGTTGTGTTTGCCACTAAGGCAAATGGTTCCCTTCGTTTGTGTTTGGACTATCGCGAGTTGAATAAGGTAACGAGGAAGAATAAGTATCCTCTACCGCGGATAGATGATTTGTTTGATCAACTGGAAGGAGCAAGAGTGTTCTCCCAGTTGGACCTCGCGACAGGATTTCATCAGCTCCGAGTAGCAGATGAGAGTGTTCCGAAAACGGCATTTAGGACGCCGTCTGGATTTTACGAGTGGTTGGTCATGCCATTTGGGTTGACCAATGCACCAACCTACTTTGTGGATCTTATGAATCGAGTATTCAGAGATCAATTGAATAAGTCTGTTCTTGTGTTCGTAGATGATATCCTTGTTTACTCAAGGACAGAGGAGGAACACAAGGGACACTTGAGGATAGTGATGGAGGTGTTGAGGAAACACCAATTGAAAGCAAAATTCTCTAAGTGTCACTTTTGGAGAAGGGAAGTGAGATTCTTGGGTCATGTTGTTTCAGAGAGTGGTATTGCCGTGGACCCTGCGAAGGTGGCTACGATACAGGATTGGCCTACGCCCAAGAATGCAACAGATGTAAGAAGTTTCTTGGGGTTAGCTGGACATTATCGTAAGTTTATCTAGGACTTCTCCAAGATAGCAGCACCGTTGACTCAGTTGACTAAGAAGAACCAGTCCTTCGTCTGGGACGGAGTGTGTGAGAATGCATTCAAGAGTCTGAAGGAAAAGTTGACACGTGCGCCAGTGCTAGTCGTTCCTAAAGGGAATGAAGAAATGAAGGTATACACAGATGCTTGTGGTACCGGACTAGGTGCGGTATTGATGCAAGGAGGTAGGGTTGTAGCTTATGCTAGTCGGCAGCTGAAGCCGCATGAGAAGAAGTATCCTACCCATGATTTGGAATTAGCAGCGATCGTGTTTGCGCTGAAGATGTGGAGACACTATCCCTTGGGAGAAAGATTTGAGTTGCTTGCCGATCATAAATCATTAAAGTATCTCTTCTCTCAGAAAGATCTGAATCTCCGTCAGCAGAGATGGTTAGAGTTCTTGGCTTCGTATGATTTTGATATCGCATATACACCTGGGAAAGGTAATGCGGTAGCCGATGCCTTGAGTAGGAGACATGCCAGTTTAGGGACTATGTTTCTTGAATGGAAGCAACTGGAGTATATCGCAGGGTTTGATTTCAGACCAAAGTGCGAATTGGATCCAGTCATGCTAGCTAGTTTGGCGATCAGACCCACTTTGATAGAGCGGATTGGTTCCAGCCAGAGGGACGATCCTAATCTATTAGAAATCATCTCCAAGTTAAAGATGAACATCGATGGTGAGGAGATGAATTTGTATGGGCTTGATCGTGATGGATGGCTTAGAAAGAATGGAAGACTAGTTGTACCCAACGTGAATGGTTTGAGAGATGAAGTGCTTAGAGAGTGTCATCACTCAAAACTGACTACACACCCCGGTGGTAATAAGATGTATCGAGACATGAGACAGACTTACTACTGGGAAGGGATGAAAAGAGATGTTGGGAAGTTTATATCCAAATGCATGAATTGCCAGCTAGTTAAAGCCGAGCAAAAGAAGCCTAGTGGTTTATTGCACCCATTAGAAATTCCCGAATGGAAATGGGAGCAAGTCTCGATGGATTTCATCGATGGTTTACCAAGGACTAGATCGGGATATGATAGCATTTGGGTAATTGTGGATCAATTGACTAAGAGCGCAAGATTTATACCAGTCAAATCGACCAGAACGGCAACCAAGTTGGCAGAATTGTATATGAAGTGGGTAGTGAGATTTCATGGAGTACCTAAAAGCATTGTGAGTGACCGAGACCCGTTGTTCACTAGTGGGTTTTGGAAGAGCTTACAAGAGGATCTAGGGTCAGAATTACATCTCAGTACCGCATATCATCCTCAGACCGACGGTCAGACGGAGAGGGTGAATCATATATTGGAAGATCTCTTGAGAGCTTGTATATTGGATTTTGGTGGATCATGGGATGACCATTTGCATCTAGTAGAGTTTGCATATAATAATAGCTACCAATGCAGTATCGGTATGGCTCCATATGAAGCTTTACACGGAAGACGTGCAACTCACCATCATGTTGGATAGAGACTGGCGAGAAGTTTATGCTTAGACCAGATGTGGTGAGGGAAACTTTGGATAAGATTAAGATCATTCAACAACGAATGAAGGCTGCCCAAGATAGGCAGAAAAGTTATGCTGATAAGAGGAGAAGAGACTTAAAATTCTCCGTCGGTGACTTGGTGTTTGTCAAGAGTTCTCCGTTGAAGAGCGTGATACGATTTGGCAGGAGAGGCAAATTGGCACCAAGATTTGTTGGCCCATTCCCTGTACTTGAACTAGTCGGGAATTTGGCATATAGAGTTGACTTACGAGAGAAGATGGAGGGAGTTCACAACGTATTTCATGTTTCCCAACTAAGGAAATTCGTTTACGACCCAGATATGACTATTTCACCTGATCAGTTAGAGGACTTCGAAGTAGAATCTGAGGCGGTTAGGAACCGCAAGCCGATCCGTATTGTCGAGCACGATACGAAGCAACTTCGAAGGAAGGCGGTGAGGCTAGTCAAGGTTCAGTGGCGCGAGGACAAGAATGACTGCACTTGGGAAACAGAAGAGATCATTAGAAAGACATATCCAGAACTCTTTGCCTGGTAAGATTACTTCGTAATTTAGTTATTCCGCATGCTAGGATAGACTTGTTTTGCTTGTTTTACATGTTTGATTGTTGTTTTATGGTTGATAGGCATGCAGCAACCTTTTGTGTGTTTTGGTTAAGGAATTTCGGGGGCGAAATTTCTTAAGGGGGGGAGAGTGTAACGACCCGCATTCTACGCATCATAGGATCGTAGAATATTTATTTCTTTCAGATATGAAGTCGTATGGTCATGTAACTTTGGGAGACGACTGTTGGGGTCATTACCCATGTTCATGATTTTTCCCGATTTTTAAATGACCATTTTACCCCTAGTTGGTACTGTTTTGGCCATAACTTTTGATTGGAAAAGAATTTTGATTTGAAACCACTTCCATTAGACTCTTTGATGGTTTACCTTTCCGTAGAGTGGTCATAATAGCCAAACGGACTTACCGTTTGGGAGATATGGCTGAAATAAGGTTTGGAAGGTGAAAAACTGCTTAACCGAGCCAAAAAGGGTGACTAGTGAATAGGCCCATAACCCATTTCGAGATTAGGATTATGGGGAGGCTGAAATGAGTTAGAGAATCATTCCATTTCAGTTTTCTAGCCTCCACTTATCCCCAAGAAACCTTAAAAATGGCCTCCAACCTCTAAATCACCTCCAAATCATCTTTTAATCAAGGATTAAGCTTAGCAACATCAAATCAAGGAAGATTTACACCAAATCAACATTGGAGCTGCTGTTTAGCATTGGGATTTGCATCAAATCAGAGATTTATTTCAGATCTTAGTTTATTTGTGGTTAAGGTGAGTGATTTGCATAGTTCCTTACTAATTATGGCTAATTAAGGGTAATTAGTGTTAATTAACGAATTTAAACATGATAAAATTCTGGAAAAATATTCAAAAATTCTTAAATGATGTTTCAGACCTCTGATATGAATTTGGGTTAATTTGGTTAAGTTTTGCTAATCCTATCATTAGTTTCACCTAAACATGCTTAAGGGGAAATATGGGGTTTTGGGTATGTTTGATCCATTTTAACCTATCATATTGATGTTTTGATGTCTGTGGTTGATTCTCTATGTTTCTATGACTGCATGGTATGCTTTGTGATTGATTAGAAGTGTTAGATTGGTCGAAAACACCGTCGAGAGGCGAAAATAGCTTGCTGAAATGGTGTAGGTTTGGGGTCGAGATAACCGACCAGGGGGTTTTTGACCGACCCGAGTTCCTGAACCGACCGACCCGAGAGGGTGAAAACCGACCCGATCACCATGCAATGTACGACCGACCCTGACATCCCCAGAACGACCGACCAGGAATGGTGGAGGAGGACCGACCGACTCAGCTTCCAACTTGTGAGGCAACTAGAGAAAACCGACTGACCAGGGGAGACCGAGCAGATTGGGAAAGACCGACCACTATGCGATGTCTGACCGACCCCATACGATGGTGAAGTACGACCGACCAGGAATGGAGGAGTGTTCGACCGACCGGGGGGGGCAATACCGACCGACCAGGGTAGAGATGATAAAAGCCGACCAGCATGAAAGGTGCTTGACCGACCCGACCCAGTATTGACCAATAATCCGAGATGCAAAGGTAGTCCAATATGGGAAGTTAGAGCTCAGGATCCAATTGGGAACCGATGAGTTCACTTCATGGTTGGGCTTTGCTGCGGGACGTGTGCTAAGGAGTTGTCGACGTTCACAACTTCGATTCACCACTGAAAATGGATGAAGAGATACTTATCAGTGCAGTAGAGTCATTATGACTCGAGGGGCAAGGTGATGGTAGCAAGACTACGTTATCAGTGCAGTAGAGTCATTATGACTCGAGGGGCAAGGTGATGGGTAGTAAGACTATGAGCCAGTGCAGTGGGGTCATTGTGACTCCATGGGGCAGAGTGGACATAGTAAGGATTAGTAAGGCTATGAGCCAGTGCAGTGGGGTCCTTGTGACTCCATGGGGCAAAGTGGACATAGCGAAGGATTTGTGGCTACGTTATCAATGCAGTGAAGCCATTTATGACTTCATAGGGCAAAGTGATCGTAGCAAGGTATGTTGGGTGATCGAAATGGTGAATATCGTATGCTTTACGCACTAAGTGAGAGATGTGAGGATGGATGCTATGTTTGATTGTTTGCCATCACTATGACATGCACACCCCCACCTCCGTATCTTTACACCATTTGATATGGCACCTTAGAGTGTTGTACAATATGTAGTGCTAACTCTTTGGTTGCAGGTCCAGGTTCAGGTATGTTTTAGTCTACCTGTTATCGTTCTGTTTAGATGCATATCGCTCATACCAGGCTTTATGTCTGACCCTGAGTTTTATGTCTCCTCTTATTACTCTGGGTGCTCACACGAGCAGACTAGAGACAGGTTAGCTGGTGATGCACGAGTAGCTGATTCGGAGGCGGGCAGGAGGCTTCCACGTATTATATAGATATTCTCCCTGTGTCGTTGGTGGTCGCTACTTGGGCATTAGTAGTGTGCCTCCTTTATCTTGCTTTTGCTTTGAGACAGTTTGAAAAGTTGTAATAATGTTTAACTTTGGATCATAAGCTGTACTTACATTTTCCGCTGCCATGTTAGTTGTTTCAGCTTATGCACTGTCTCGCCTGTTTTATGTCAAGTATGTTATTATTATATTTTATTCTATGCGCTGTGAGACATTCTACAGGTTCTTTGTTAGTTCATTTCCTTCTTCCTTTTCCTTCTGACGACCCGTTCCGTGCTAACTGGACATGTGTACAGCGCACCTTTGGAGTAAATGTCGGTTGGTGCGGGGCGTTCACAGTTTGAGTTGGCATCGCGATGGTTTGTTTAAACATCTATCTAAGCCCAATGAAGGAGTTTTGGAAATATTTTCCAAATAAGAACCAGAAATGTTTTCTGGTATAGAAAACAAGAAATGGAAATGTTTTCCAATGGTAATAACATATATTCTCTAAATTTAGATAATAAGAAATGTTGAATATAGGGAAACGGGAGATAAGTAAATTAATGAAATACAGAGATAAATGTTGAATGATGATTGATCGATATAATTTCCTCCTGGAAATAATATCGTTGTTTTCACACCTGTTTTTCTTTGATAGTTAAATCACGGACTATCGAAGTTTTGACCATTTTAGCGTTGTTAATATGGAGAGACCAGTTGGATTATTATCCAAAGAACCACTCTGTATTGGCATAAGCGTTGCGAATCATATATTCAAAAGATAATTGAAGACGGAGTAAAGTGCAAGGGCTATTGTATAAGTCTTAGATATCAGTATCTAAGACGGATGTACTAAATGGTGCCTTCGGTTCATCCTGTTCCTGGATGACTTGTATGGACGGATGTCTGACAGAGTATTTCCAGACGATCACGTATATTGATTTATCCAACTGTACCAAGAGTGAAAACGGAGAAGGAAACTTCTTTTAGCTAACACATAATGTATGGTTGAGGACGTCAATCAGTGATTTGATGGATTTGACGATGTGGCATTCAAAGTGAATCTAGTGTGATGATAAAGCGTAGCTTCTAGCCTCATCATCCGGTAAATGACAGAAATCGGGTAGGCAGCATGGCTAAGTCGGTCGCTTCGAAGTAGGGTGTATAATCACCTGATCTAGAGTTTCATTTACTTTTAAAAATCTATTGTTGAGCTGTCCCATTCGGGAAACGCTTTCTGATCCCAACCGTTGGTGATATACATTCGATACACTCAAGCGAAATGAGTGGTTGGTCATATGTGGCTGGATTGAAAGATGTTCTTGTTGAACCCATGTATTCCTTTCAAGAGGTACACTAGCGAAAGGTGGTTCCATACTTTGTCATAGTTGGAAATCCATTACCCAATACGTGCTTGCGGTTTTGATTGTATATTATATATGTAGAACGTGAGATGAAAGCGTTCTGCTAGATGATTATTATTATTTTGGTTGATAGACATTATTATAATATCAAAAGGTTTTTGATATAAAGAAAAATTTGGATTCTCATAAGGGAAAAACCCGTTCCGTTATACGGTGTGGTCTTATGAGATATCGATTACCTGCTTGAACTGTTTTAAACTGTTTTACTCATACCAGTCCCATGACTGACCAGGAGTTTATTTATTTGTTTCCCTAAACTCTTGGGTGCCTAAATTTGTACGGGCAGTCAAGTAGTCGGGATTTACAGATATACTGGAAGAGCTTGGAGCGGGAGGCTTCAGGATCATATAGCTATAGTTATTTCCGCTGTGTTGTAAGTGTTGTACTTTGATAATGATATGTATATTCAAGAACAGATTTGTATTTCAAAATTATGTTATGAAATATATTTATTCATTCCGCTATGAGATTCGTGTTAATCTAGTATTGTGTTCTTCTTCTTCTTCTTCTTCTTCTATTCTAAGTTTCTATCTTATCTATTTTCACCCTCTAATTTCTTTCATTAATGACTGGTATTTTTCGATGTTTGGTTAGTCATCATTGAGTTTATGGCGATAACCAAAGTCGCCAAAATCCCGGGTCGTTACAACTATCTCCCAGCTACGTCCTACATCTGGGTACGTCGGAGCTTACAGTATTTCAGTTACGAAATTACAGAATTCAAATAATTGGAAAATATTGTTGCTACATCATCCAACCCATTCTACATGATGCTGGTACACCATAACTTCTCATTTCATTTCTAAATAGGAATGAACACGACCTTAAAACCTAATATTTCCATTACAATCTCAATATTCGATATGGGAGCAGTAATTTAAGGTAAGTTCAAAAATGTCAATTAATGATGCTTAGGTACATGGTAGTGGAATTTGAGGTGAATATTGCAAAGTTCAATTAAAAATATGTTTCTCTGTTTTTCTTTCATTGATTTAAGGGCTGTACAAGAAAACATGTTCCACTGGAATTAGCTAGCCTGTGAATATTTTAGCGTATGTAAAACATCAAGAAGATGAAAGCTGGTCATATGTATTCCTTTAAAAATTACATCGGTGGCTTCATTCAAAAGGTGTCCGCAGGTAACGTAGCTTTGCCCAGTAGTCCAACCACAGTCAGCTGTGAACTTGAGATCAAATTGCAGAGTAAATAATAAACTACATAGGGAAAACAATATGTTAGTTACCATTTCAAACAGATTTACCTAAGGAAGGTTATAAGAACAATTTTTGTTTGTCTCTGGCTAATGTTATAACCCTTTTTTTGCAGTAGAAAAGTTTAATGACAAATGGAAAATTAAATACAAATGAATTACAAAAACAATAATTATTTCCATATTTAAGTCCATAAGTAATGAAAATTAAAATTTTGAAACCATGGACGTTCATGATGATGCACTTTGTATTACAGTTCCAATACTAAGGTAGGTACACTAATGTTAACCTTGCGTATAATTATCAGAACGAGTAGATCATACATTAGCTTCTAAAATATATCAACTATTTGGGTGACATATTAAACAAAGTGATGAAAAGTAACCAAAACAATAGAAAAAACATGACCGTATTTGTTAGACATGACCTGAAGCCATAAATAACAATTAATTTTTATTTTATATGTGTGCATAAAGAACAAAAAAAACTAATTCGCAAAAGAAAAGAATTTTCCACAAACGAAATTTAACCTGTTATAGAAAATGATAATGACCATTAATCTTGGATTATTGAATACAATGAAGAGTGAAATGTAAACATGGAACAAAAAAGGACTTGTAATAAAAACAATATGCTCTTCAAATGTTGACCTGTTGGTCACTTATGCACATACTTCCAAAGTAATTTCAACACACATCATATTGATATTTATTCATGTATATAACTACTTAAATAAAGAATAGTTTATTTGTTCATTTAGCATCGTAGTTGTGAATTTGAATCAGACCAAAATGTGTGTACATGGCTGAAAGACTACAACATCGAGCATAAAGCTTTACCTGATGCGGTAGCTATTCCATCAAAGCCTCATCTATGGATCATCGACAGCTAGCAACCAACTACAACCATGACAAAATCCCGACGAAATAACCCATCATATGAATTCTAAATGCAACAAAATTTAAGCATTATTTGTTAGTATTCTTCAACAAAAATAATGCATAAAAAAGGTTTTTTTTGTTAGAACCAATGTAAGTAGCTAATTCATGTCTGATTACGATTTAACGATGATCATTTGTTTTTTTTACTAAAATCCATACCGATTAAAGCAGTTAAAAAATATATTAATTTTGGAATTGGATGAGAAATATTTTGGTTAAAGATCTCAACAAACACATTATCTACTCTAGCAAACGCTAAGTGAATACACAATCCAATTTACAAAAGCTAAACCGAAACAAGAAATTTCAGGTTCTCATACATAACCAAAAATATCTATTTTTTTTGCGCACCGACATAAACTTAGAGCTCAGACGACGCCTCAAACAAGGGACAACATAAAGCCCCAAAAGGAAAAACCGAAATGCTAGAATTTCCAAATAACACCTAAGCAGCAATTTGTGATACCCTTGATAACATAGAATATGATACCCGTTTTGGTTTAAAAAACAAACAGACAAGGTAGAAAAGTACAAAAAATTGATCTCCCACATGAAATGGTGGGTCGAGTTAACATAAAATAAGATACACAAGCATAATAAGATCTAATATCTTCATAATAATGAAACACTTTGCATATCCCTGTACATAAGGCCCCCTCTCCACGTTCGCACATCACATTGTGTCTGGTTATCCTAATCGACTTCGTCAACATTTTCATCTCTTTTTTTGGGACCTAAGCTTATTTATGTTAATAAGATGTTGATATATGAATCCACATATATATATATATTATTAAATTTAAAAAGATTTAACTCTTTTAAAATCGTAAATCAATATTTATTTTAACACTGGTTAAAATAAAGCTTCAATATTGTTAGAATTTTTGAACAAAAAATTAAGAGATGAGTTGGACAACTATGCACACATACATTTATACACACAAACACATGCACATGTATATTGGTTCAAAACTATAAAATACAAAAAGTTAATCAAGGATACATTTGGAATTTAAGTATGGAGATGGAGAATCTTTACATATCTATAGACATACATCTATAGATATTACATCAGTTGAACAATTAAAAATGGCTTAATGTGCATATACTGGAACCAAAATTATAAAAGTGAAGTAGTTTGTCCTAAACTGAAGAACAAAAATCACATGATAAATTCCTATGCTGAAGATTAAAAATAGTTGCCTAGTAATCCCTACAATTGAAACAGTGACTTTCTTAGGTGATATCTGAAATGGTGAACTAGTCATGGTCTGGATAGCTTTGACAAAAGCATTATAGTTGTTTAAAGGCTCCCCCATTCCCTGCATTTAACAGAAGTACTGAAGTTAGTGATTTTGTCTAATCATCGGCAAAGATAAATATACCCACACTTTAATGCTTCGACCATGCTGCCTAATAATATGATGGTGCTGCCTAATAATATGATGGCTGATTCCACATATAATCATGAAAACAAACAGTGCATCCAATTGAGATGTATTTCAAACTATGTTGTGAGAGGCACCATTGAGCGCCATTTAGGCGTGTTACTTTGAAATTTTGACATCCTGCTTTTTAACTTTGGTGTTTTATTCAAGTGTTAAAAAAGGAGTTTTTAGTATAACTCTTTTTTCTTTTCATTTTACTTAAACTAAATTAAAAATAGTTACACTAAAAAGATACTATACTTTATCAAAATTCCTCGTTTTCTTATGTAATTTCAAAACTCAGTTATGCTTTATATATTGCATTTCAAAATAGGAGTGAGCATTATTTGATTAAACCAAATAAACCAACCAAACCAATTAATTTTGATAGATTTGATTTGAATGTCCTCATTTATTCAACACTCACATTAAATCTAAAGCATGCATCCAAAAGACAACAACAACATAGCGCTGCCAGGATAACGAGGTGACCAAAAAGGCATATTCAGATTTTTATTACATGATAAAAGAGTCATTTAAAAACATGAATGAAATAAGCATAAATATCCCATGGTAATGTTTACACATGTAACTTTGTGTGCATGTCATTATAACGAACCATTAGGGGAATGTGTGTCTTGTGTATACACGCAAAACCAAATTGTGAAACCAAAAAAACCAAAGACATGCTTTAAACATTTCATCTTAATCTAACAAATGCTACTTGCTTTGCACTCTCAACAAATGTCTACATACAATTCTTCTAAAATTTTAGGTTGTGCTCGGTTTATCATTTTTAATTTTGGATTTTCGTACATGCAAAAACGCTAACGCCACACATATAACATGGAAAACGACTGTTTTAAAAAACGAGGTTAATAAACAAAATAGAAACCAAGTTTTAAGAAATAACAGGAGAACGTTAGCAAATTCATCAATCCACCGACCATCAAACCTCTTCAACTTTGTTCAGTCCCATACTAATCTCTTAACTCTTCCCATATTTTGCAATTGACGTTGAAAACTCAAAACTTAAAGCACAAAAAGGGTGAACTAACTTATGGGAAGTTTGGCGAGTGGCGGTTAGACAAAAGAACATGAAAACAAAATTTTATATCATATATAAGTATCTTCAGGTTTATTCATCTATTTCCAGTTCTCTTATTTACTTCAACATGGTCAAAGTGATGTTGGCTCATCCTCTCAACTCTAATGTGACATGCCTTCACTTCTACAGTTCAAGGCAATGATACTACTTGTCCCATGAGTTGCATACAAATAAAGATTCTTGCATAGTTACCTCAGTGACATTGAGATTGCATAGCAAGAACCAAATAGCATAACCCTATTAAAACAACACAACTAACACACTCTTACTACTGAGATTGTATAATTTGAAGACTTTTAATATTGTGAACAATTTTGCTTTGTTTGTAAATTTAGAACAATAAAATCTTTAAGGAACAAATTTTATCTATAATCCCAAGAAAACTTTAACTCTAAGCCTCATTAAAACTACTACAAAAGTATGTTATTTTCCATAGATAAGGATTCATATTTGAGCAGCTTTAAGGTGCATACGCAAAAAATTTCAATTTAAATACACACTTTAGCGAGTGCAGATCATCAAAGCCTAATCCTAATGTCCACTGTTCTTATAGGTAGTCAATCAAACATAAGATTTTATAGACATTTCATAATAAAAACATTAATCTATGAAATAAATGATATTTTGCCAAAATCTTGGTGTTATGATTGGTTTGTGACAGCAGGACAACCGGTTGATGATAAAATTCATATCAAATAGTCAGACAATAGTATTAATTAGTAATTGATGTTAAACACTAATAACGATAGAAAGTGAAGGACTAATTTTCATACAGTAAAAATAATATTCCACGAATTTCATCCTAGACTTCATTATTTTTGGATCATATGGAAATAACACTATAAAATAAAAACAATAGAAGGCACAAAACTAACAAGTTGATTTATTTTTATGTTCATGACTGCAAAAAGTTATGTAAGTGGCTACCTTTATGATCTGATCCTTTAAAGCGGTAAGAAGCCAATTACCATTTTGATTTCATTTGACAGAGAAGACAGTGTTTCTGCGGTCGTGACTGCCAATATAGTACCCACTGAGATCAACAATATTAAACAATATAAATAAATACAACCAAAGGCAATATACCCACATTGAACATGGTTTTTTTTCTTGATTTTGCATCCCACAATTTTACAAGACTGTCCTTTCCACCTGGACATATATGTTGAATTATCACAAATCTATTAATAAAATTATTATCATGGAAAAGAAGGGTAGATAATAGATATACCTGAAGCTAACAATGATTTTCTTTGGGTGCCAGTCAGCACATTTAACATCCCAACCATGGTCTAAGTACAAATCATAACTTCAGTTAGTTCTAGTTAACTTAAGAGTGAATATGTAAAAACATACACTGATTTTCTAATCTAGGGAAATAAATTTTATTGGTTACTGTTATAATATATAAGAAAGAATAAAAAGAATCATTGGCCTATGTAATTTTTTTATCAATTCTAATAAATCAAGACTTATAGATTATGCAGAAACTACAATCAAATACATGATCTGGATACATAAATTATTTAAAAAAAGCCCACAAACATGCCTTGTCAAGAAAACTGTGTTAGATTCTGGAGTGTTGAACTATAGATTTCGTAGAAGTTATATTAAGTTGACAAGGTAACCAAACTATATTATATTACAAATTCGTAAATTTTACAGTTGTTTCATAGCCCTTAAAATAAGTAGATGCATGTAAAATAAATTCAACACTAAAATAAATTCTGAATTAACATTAATAATAGTTTGATGATCAAATCAAACTTAAAGCTGAATTTCAAGTTCATAAGAGTGATAAACTTAACATTACAAAGCAATTGAAAAGCAATTAGAATTAAAGAAAAAATATGAATCGGTTAAACAATAAAAGAACATTAACTCACATCTTAGCAATTAAAATTAAAGAGAAAATATGAATCGGTTAAACAATAAAATAACATTAACTCACATGTTAGTTTCTCAGACATGATCATTTATCAACTATAGAGCCATGCTAGAGCTGAAAGCCTAAGCGGAAGAGGGCCGGCGACGATCTGGTTAGCGGGTGAGGTTGTGAGAACAATTGAGGGTAAAACACTTGGCATGGCGTCAGAAATTAATGGCAAGCCCATATACTTTCAAAGCCGACGGTACAAATATAATGCAAGAAATGAAATCAAAACCTAGAAAAATTCGGATCTCGGAAATATAACTGGAATTATCAAGATTAAAGGAGAAGAACAATGTCGACTTGAAATTAGATCTTCAGTCGAAATTAGGAATTAGATCTGCGGTCAAAATATCACCGAATAGGTAGAAAGAATTCATAGGAAATAAAATCAAAAAAGTCGTATTGAAGGAAAATGCAGATTTGAGGAAAAAAGAATCGAGAAAGAATGAAACGACGGAGAAAGCATTATTCTTGAGCAAAAATTATGCCTAAATTTATTGGCTTAGACAATTTGTTTTTGGCTCTTATAGTAGGCAAACCTCTCTAACGATCGGTTTGAATATACATGTAAACAAATGACACTTAAGCACCTTGGGACAATAAATGTGTTCCGCTTGCAAACATGGCTTTACTCTAACCTTGTTGCCTTGTAATGTTACATGGGAAGATAATATCATCCAGTGTATGCTATATTTCTTCTTTGTCATCGGTGGTTGTGTAAACTGTATAGGCACATTAACATTTGAATATGCTTGGGCCTCATTAGTTTTATATTCTTGAGTAGGTTCATCGGTATTTAGATACATTTGAATGACTTGCTTCCTCATCCTGAAGTATATAGAATGGATACTATAGAGATAAGAAGTACTGCATGCAAACTGCATTATTTCTAAACATTAAAAATCTGGCAGCATAATTTTTCTAAGAACTTACCAAAGACAAAATTAGGTCCTTGCCTAATATCTGCCTACAAAATTTAGTAAACATATCACGGTTAAAAAAAGTGAAGCAATAAATAATTAAAACCTACCTCCAAACCAGTCGGTCTTCAAAACAGGTGATGAAGAAACATGTAGACTGACGGAATATAAATTAGGGTTTTGAAATATTGCAGAATATATATCCTTAAAGTGGAGTTTACCTGAAGCTAGAAGCTTCTGTAGAGTAGATAAAAAGGAGAAAAAAGAGAGAGAGAGAGGGAAGTTGATCTATGGGATTAAGGAATAAAAGATGGCCTGTGCATTTATAAATGAGATATTGTAGGATTCTAGCAGACGCATTGACCAAGGAAATATATTGATCCAGTATTCAAGGAGGAAACATATATATCAGCGCAGACAATTAAATAAGAGTGATGACATCTTTTGTAATAATAAAAGGTATAATATATTATTTTATCAAAATAAGTGTAATATAAATTCTAATGATGAGCATGCGCGAAAGTTGCTATGATCGGTGTGGTTTCCATGTTCAAGAAGGTCTTTTTATCTGAATTGTTATACCATGCGCCAATGCTAATATTTTGGATCTAATTTCTTTAGGTGCTAAAAGATTCCTTTTGTATATTTGAATCGCCCTTCAATGCACGGATGGAACTTTTTGTGGATCTATTAAGATCTGTTCAAATTGATTAAAAGATATAATATATTACGATCCAGTATTCAAGGAGGAAACATAAATTTCAGCGCAGATAATTAAACAAAGGTAATGACATATTTTGTAAGGTATAATAAACTATTTTCCCTAAATAAGAATAATACAAATTCTAAATCATGTAAATGACGTGAGTGACAGCATTTAATAATATAAATTTTAATTTCATGTAACCGACGTGACGACATTTTATAATGATAAGATGTATAATATAAAGGGATCCATGGATTTTTCCAACATTCTATTTTTGTTCGAATGAAGCTTTGAATGTTTCACATTAATAAAAGAAAATTCTAGTACTTACGTGTAGATGAGCATGCGTCAAAGTTTCTATGATTGACGTGGTTTCTATGTTGAAGAAGATATTTTTATTTGAATTGTTATACCATGCGCCAATGCTATTTTTCTGGATCTAATTTCTTTAGTTGCTGAAAGATTCCTTTTATATATTTGAATTTCCCTTCAACGCGCGGATGGAACTTTTTGTGGATCTATTAAGATCTGTTCAAATTGATTAAAAGGTATAATATATTACGATCCAGTATTCAAGGAGGAAACATATATATCAGCGTAGATAATTAAATAAAGGTGATGACATCTTTTGTAATAATAAAAGGTATAATATATTATTTTCTCGAAATAAGTATAATATAAATTCTAATTTCATGTAAATGATGTGACGATATTTAATAATATAAATTTTAATTTCATGTAAATGACGTGACATACATTTAATAATGATATATGATAAAATGTATAATATGATGGGATCCATGGATATTTCCAGCATTCTATATTTGTCCGAATGAAGCTTTAAATGTTTCACATTGACAAAAGAAAATTTTAGTACCTAGATGTAGATGAGCATGCATGAAAGTTGTTATGATTGACACGTTTTCTATGTTCAAGAAGATCCTTTTATTTGAATTGTTATACCATGTTCCAATGCTTATTTTTTTTGGATCTAATTTCTTTAAGGACTGAAAGATTTCTTTTGTATATTTGAATTGCCCTTCAGTGTGTGGATGAAACCTTTTGTGGATCTGTTAAGATCTGTTCAAATTGATTAAAGGGCATTTTCGGTAGTTTACGTTTACACCAAAAAAGTGTGACACCAAACATATTCCAATTATTAGTAACGAGCGTAACGGCACACGCTCCGCGCGTGGATTGTTTTTGACTCATTATTCAAGGGCCAATGCAAGTTCAATCTATGCTCAGAGTTTTTGAGTATTCTTCACTTTCAACATCATGAAACTGCAAGAACAACAGATAATTAGAGTGTCAAATGTTCACAATCTCAATTGCTTCTCTCGGAAAAATGTGGCTTTTGATCCTCAATGACAACCAATCCAAAGGAGTAATTTTTTATCTTCAAAGGTATCAATATATTGGAACCAATTCCAATTAAAGAAAAAAGATAGGAAGAAATCTTAGATTTTTGTGAGCCAGTAGAAGAAGGTATTGCAGCTGTAGACATCTTTTTCGACTCCTTTAGTGAGTAGATGAAAGTATTTGCTGCTTTTGGCCCAGTCCATCGCTGTGATTTTGAACTCTGGAAAATTAAATGTCCGATGTAGAAGGATAGAGAAGCCCCAAGAATTTTTGTAATAATATATGTAAATAAGACAGCAATAGCCAAGAGAAGTGAACAATAAAGATTAGCAAAATTGAAAGGAGAAGTGGGGATTACAATTGGTATTTAAAGGGTAATAAGAAATTGTATTGTGCTATTTCTGTAGAGATTTGAGTATCCGAGAAAGAATCAAAAAATAAATACCCCCTTATTTTTGTGGGGATTCAAATAACCTTCCTTTATTAGCATGTTTAGAAGATTTTATTTAATTTGGCTGAATTTCCTTTATTTTGGTGGAGAACGTGGAAATGGACGATGAAGGAAATTAAATGCTTTCCATTTTAATTTGAAAATGCTAATACGTCAAATCCTAAAATACAATTTTTTAATTGTCAATATACGTTTTATAAGGTATTAAATCTGATTTGATTAATAAAAAAATGCACAACAAAACCAAACATGTACTTCAAATCTTTAATTCAAGTAAACTGAATAAATGGAAAATTTTCTTAATTTATTGCGATAAAAATTAGAAAATAGATTGAGATAAATGGCATATCTGAAAATGCTTATTTGAAATCAGGACATACGTCAATTTCTCTTATTTTTGTGCAGAACGTGGATATGGACGATGAAGGAAATTAAATGTTTTCCATTTTAATTTGAAAATGCTAATACATCAAATCCTAAATACATACAATTTAATAATTGTCTACATACGTTTTATAAGGTATTAAATCTGATTTGATAATAAAAAAATACACAACAAAGCCTAGCATGTATTTAAAATCTTTAATTCAAGTAAGCTGAATAAATGGAAAAAAATTCTTAATTTATTGCGAGAAAAATTAGGAAATAGATTGAGATAAAGGACATATTTGAAAATGTTTATTTAAAATCAGCATATACATCAAATACTAAATACAAATAACTCGGCGTATACAATTTAATAATTGTCCATGTACGTTTTATAAGATATTAAATCTGATTTGATTAATTAATAAGAAAATGCACAACAAAACCCGGCAAGTATTTCAAATCTTTAATTCAGGTAAACTGAATAAATGGAAAATTTTCTTAATTTATTGCGAGAAAAATTAGGAAATAGATCGATATAAAGGGCATATTTGAAAAATGTTTATTTAAAACCAGCATATACATCAAATCCGAAATACAAATAACTCAGCGTATACAATTTAATATTTGTCCATATACGTTTTATAAGGTACTAAATCTGATTTGAATAATAAAAAATGCACTACAAAACCCAGCATGTATTTCAAATCTTTAATTCAAGTAAACTGAATAAATGCAAAATTTTCTTAATTTATTGCGAGAATAAATTGGAAATAGATCGAGATAAAAGGCATTTTTGGCACTTCACGTTTACACCAAAATAGTGTGACACCAAACCTATTCCAACTATTATTAAAGAATTGAATTGTTATACCATGCTCCAATGCTAATTTTTGGATCTAATTTCTTTAAGTGCTGAAAGATTCCTTTTATATATTTGAATTGCCCTTCAATGTGCGGATGGAACAATTTGTGGATCTATTAAGATCTGTTCAAATTGATTGAAAGGCATTTTCGGTAGTTTATGTTTACACCAAAAAAGTGTGACACCAAACCTATTCCAATTATTAGTAAAGATTTGAATTATTATACCATGTGCCAATGCCGGTTTTTGGATCTAATTTCTTTAGGTGCTGAAAGATTCCTTTCATATATTTGAATTACCCTTCAATGTGCGGATGGAATATCTTGTGGATCTATTAAGATCTGTTCAAATTGATTGAAGGGCATTTTCTGTAGTTTACGTTTACACCAAAAAAATGTGACACCAAACTTATTCCGATTATTAGTAAAGATATTCAATTAAAATAGGGTGTTTTTGATTCAACCTAAAAAAGCGCCAATGGCATAACATAAAATATGTATGTAGACAATAATAACAAAGTTCATTTGTAAATTAGCTATAATTCTTATATATCAAGAATTTAATATATAGTATATCACAAATTTTTTTTAATATCTATAAATTGGAAAATTATTGTACATTTTTTTTAATCTTATTCCCAGTTCTTCATACTTTGAGCCTATGTGGTTAAACTAATTTCATAATTCTGCATTTAACTTGTTAAAAAAATTATACTAAATTATATTGTCAAGCTTATCAAATAAATTATTAACATACACCGGCTTGAACATTTACAACATATTCATATTAAAAAATGATAACATAATATTAATTCTTGAATAAACACACATCAATAATGTCGGTATATGGTATGGAACATAAATTACACACAAACAAAAATAATAATTTTAATTTATACATCACACATCAAAATTTAACATGTATTGCATAAAGAAAATCTCATTTAACATTAAAATAACAAATATTATTTTAAATATTCTTGTCGTACGCAACACATGGGTTACACACTAGTTACCATTATTTCTCGGTTTTTGTGTTTTATTAATCTTGTAGATGTTGATGGATGATTTTTAAGAGTAGATAAGAAGATATTTAATTAGAGCCTAAGAATCATCTACTCAATAAAACAATTTTCTAACTCAAAATGTAGAAAATGCTGCATTATGTAACATACCAATCCATGCTGCATTATGTAACATACAAAACGAAAAAATTAATGAAGAATGAAATCAAACAAAATGGAGAGACTGTAGTTTGACATTTTGAAAAGACAAACTTTATTTAGTTGCTTTGCTCGTCAACATGTGAATGACAAAAGTTGAAGTTGGATACATGAATCAAGCATCAGACATGAGGACATCTAGAAAGGCATGAATTCATAATGTCTAGACATACAAATGTGCATGCACCAGTGCAGCCTATCATGCATGAGTTGTATGCTTCTCTACAATTTATACCGCAGTCATCACTGTCAACACTCACAGGATGAACAGAATAAGGGGAAAATAGCACTAGGATAGCAATAACCATGAACCATGTGAGAGAGTTTGCCATTGTTATAATATGAAGAACGATTTGAGAATGAGCAGTACAATATGTTTTGAGTGATATGATGCTCCAATTTATATACGAGGCTTTGGACATGGAAGGTTGATATAAAAAGATTGTTGATGTGCTTTCATTATTAAATTGCCATGAACTTTTCATAATTAGTGGTAATTTAAAAGATTGATCATTGTATCTATTAATGTAAATGAACTAAATTAATTAGTGGTAATGTAAAAGATTGGTTGCTATATATCTATTGATGTAAATAAATTAAATTAAAAGTTTTTTCACCATTATTATACATCATAGAAGAATATTTGTTGTTAAATGTATTTATTTGTTTACCAAATAATGATAAGATAAGAGAGTAATGATAGCGATTTAATTAATGAGTAGAATTACCCATTAGTTTTGTTCCAAAAATGTCCTTTATCTGGATAAGTAATACCAGTACTTAGGTGGTGTATTGCTTTTGATAATGCTGGAGTTCAAATCTTTAACTTTGAAAACCACGGGACCCTTTCTCCAAGTACATTCACAACCATTTATTTCATCAAACCGATTTATTAGTAAAGAATGAAACAATAAGATTATATGAGATTGGGACATACAAAATTATAGGACAGAGGAATTGAACTTTTAATTTTGGGTATCACCCCAATTTGGAAACTCGAGCATTAAGAACAAAATTTCATAAATAATAGTAGTAGTAGTATTAATGTAACACCCCATATTTTAAACAATAAAAATATCAAAATAATTAGAGCAGTAATGTTCATTTAAAATTCGAAAACGTGTAATAAAAATAATTTAATCAAGAAAGAGAAAGTAATTAACATTAAATTTCAACATTTCTTTAATCAATCATACACGTAATTAAAGACATTGAAAGAGAAATAAATGAAAGTAATGTCAAAATTGAAAGCTGAGAAATAATTTTAGAAAATAACACGTATGTGACATACATATAGTTACTATATATAAAAATATAAATAAACATGAATTTCAAAAGTAATGTGCGTCACAAATTGAATAAAACATGTAATAAATTGAAATTTAATGACGTTAGTTAAGTGACATTCTAATATAAAACGAGTATGCGTGTATTATTTCTAAAAAGGGTACGTGTTTGAAACTAAAATCACGCACGTGTTGAAAACAAAAGAAAATTAGTGCGCATGTAATAAAATAAGAAACAAATATAACGTTTGAAATTTTGTGTAAATATTCTTTATTAATAACTAGTATTGTTTGCCCGTTTTGCTGGGCATTAAAATATATGTTATTAAAAAAAAATTAATGATTAAACATCAAAAATAAAAGAAAAATTAAAGTATTATTATAATTAATATTAAATAATTATATATATATATATATTTAAATATTATAATTTATGTGGCAACAATAATAAATTGTTCTGTTGTTTATCCAAAAATAATTTTATCATCAATATGTGTGCATTGCAAATGAGTGTTAAATTGGACCCTTGCTGCTCGATCAAATGGTACTTAGGTACATCACTAGTATATTTTTGTACTATTGCACACAAAAGTGTTAATATTTTATGAACTAACTTTGTTAGCTCTTCTATTTAGGACTTACAACCGCAAAAACTTATTTTCAATGGTGAGTGGTATATATTCTTATTGGTGACTCATACATACAATTTTGAAATTCTATAAAAATTGAATTAATGTGTAGTTTTCTCATTTTATAGTCATATTCACTACATGAATATAGAATAAATAAGTAATACATTGGTTATAATAAAAAGTGATGACTTAAGAAAAAAATTATATTAAGTTTCGCAGAACTGAGATCATTAATTATGACATTACAGGTTGTAGAAAAAAGCATTTGATCAAGGCATTCCTAAACTTAATCCTACATATGTAGTTACCTTGAGTCTTTTCTATATTCTTCTACAGCATTGCTCTTTCATGATCAATCTACAAATGTGGAAGTATGTTCACATATTATTAGAAGAGAATTTTATTGCAATTGCATCTTCGAACCATGCCACAATTCAGACATTGTGCACTCATATTACTTTGCATTTCTTATTCTTTCATATTATTATATGAAAATCTCAATAGTCCCACATTCCTTATTTTATGTTTACATAAGAAGGTCAGTATCGCCTCCTTGCCCTATGAAATATTCTTAATTACACTTCAAATATAACATCATATTCTAGAAGAACCATCAGAATTCATTCAACTACTATAATCGTTATAAACGTTAGACATTGCTGCAACATAATGAATAGAAAGTCTATCAAAAAATGTAGGTAATGAAGAAAAAGATTGCATAATAATGCAGGATACGTTTGAACTTTAAGATAAGAATTTTCATTAATTCAAAAAAAAATGCATCATAATTTTCAAGTATAGCAGTTAGACAATGAAGATATGCCTGATTCTATAATTTCATGTAGCCTTGTAGTAATGTTTTCTCTCTCTTAGTTCGAAGGAAATAGACACCACAATTTGGAACATTGTACGGTTTAGGGACAAATCATGCTATCACATATATTACCTCACGAAAGAATTTAACAACTTCTTCTATGTACTTGCTTCTACTTCTTGAGACATTTGTGTAGTCTTTTGAACAAAAAGCAGTCCTCTATTATTTTTTATTCTTACCTGTCAAGGCAATGATTGTTCCATAATTTTTATCTCAGCTATTGTTTCTACAACTGTCACGTACTATAAGCTTCCCTTCTGGCCTCCTTGCCTTATGAAATATTCTTAATTACATGTAACAACCCGGAAAATCCGAGCCAATTTAAAATTTTTATTTTGGCGAATTTAATGAATTTTGAATATTTAAAATGAATTATTTTAAATAATAATGACGAAAATTTATTTTGAATAGAATTCGAATGTATATATTTATTCGAATCGTCGTTAGAATATAAATATTTATTTTAAATTATAAAAGGAATTGAAAATGGCGCGGTAGTTCGATAATTCGATTTCAAAATTCAAATGAATAACCGGGTGCAAAATAAACCGGATTTTAACGAAACCAAAAATGTTTGAATCTAATGGAGAATATCTTTCCAACGAATCCGAAAAATTGAAATTTAATAGCGGGAATCAAAAGATACGCCCAATTGAAAATTTTGAATAGTCGCTATGGAATTCAGGCCCTTAAAAATGGAAATTTTGCAAACGACCTCAGTTTTCGACGAAACCACTTTTGTTGGATCCGGGATTTCAAATTATTGCTAGGTTTAAAATTTAATAATTTTTTGAATCAATATGTGGGTGTGGCAAAGGAAAACGCGTTTGACCAGTTTCATTTAATTTTAATCGACTGGAAAATGGCCATTTTTCAAACGATCTCAGAATTTGACGAAACTAGTTTTGTTAGGACCGTATCGTCAATACGAAGATAGAAAATATTTTTTCGGGAATTTGTAGAGTTAGTATGTGGCCCCAGTAAATTGAAGTGCGCGTTCAAATTCAATATATAGAGTTATATTTGGATTTTGACGAAAACTGATCGAAACGATCGAATCAGCTAACGATACATATCTCATTGTGTTCGGAATGGGGGTTATTAGCTATGGACGACAGGCGGTGGGTCTCATTTCGAGTTCGAATGAAAAAGTTGCTTTTTGAAATTTAAAATAAAATAAAATATAAATTATTATATAAAAACTTTGGCCCCACTCTTTCTCTTCCATTCAGTCAACAAAGAAATAAAAAAAAGAGAAAAGAACCCTAACTACCGCCCGTCGCCCCTCTTCTACAACCACCACCTCGCACCTCTAGCGATGGCGCCTCCGCCCAGGCCTCCCCCTCCTGCTCCTCCGTCCTTCTCCTTCCCGCTTAGACCCCCGCGCCAGACGAACCCCAAGCCCTCGATTTCAGACACGCCCAGCTTCCACCGCCTCCGTCGAGCACGGCTCCGTCACCTCCATCCCGCCGCGACGCTCTGACATCCCTCCTCTAAAGTGCCAACGATGAAGATTCCCTGCCCCTGTTCAGTTCAAATACATGAACACGGGCGACGAAAGTGACAAAAGGCGAGCAAGGCGAGATCTTCCTACATATGAAGAGTCGTGGAGTTTGGTTTAGCTAGTCGGTGTGAACTCCTCACTTTTATTTCTATTTCTAGTTTGAAATATATATTAGGATGCAGACGGTGTTTAGTAGCACCCGACACCCGTCGTCCACAGACCATGGACGGCTTGTATGCTTGTTTGTTTGATTTTGATGTGTAGTTGATTGTGTGATGTGATGTGAAATGAAATAAAATATTTATATAGTTGAAATAAAATATTTTATAGTGGAAAATATTTTATAGTTAAAAATAGAATTTTTAACGTGTATATGAAATTAAATAAAAATAAACAAATCGGACGATTTGTTTATATACGCTGATTTGATTGATATTGATTGGGATGATAAATTTTACACATCGCCCAACTGCACAAATAAAATATGTGTTTGTTGATTTGAAACCCCACACGAGTATTGGGATGATATATGACATACACTAATCCAATAATTAGTTGTATGTCGATCGATTGATTGACAGACTGTTATGAGCGTTAAATATTTATATTTGATGCTTATACAGTGTAGAATGCTCTTTGGATGATGGTTGATTATTAGTCATTGTTGATATATACATGCGTTGTATGGAAATCCATAGAAATAAAATCTATGGTAATTTATTGGGCCTCATTCCAGTTTTGAAAAAGAAATATTTGAATAGAAATATTTGAAAAAGAAATATTTGAATAGAAATATTTGAAAAAGAAATATTTGAATAGAAATATTTGAAAAGAAATATTTGAAAAAGAAATATTTGAAAATAGAAATATATGAAGCCGTGTTGATTAGATTGACGCCATTTTTACGTGAACGATATTTATATCGATTTTATTCATTTTATAATGAATATTGAAAGTGATTTCAAAATCTGACATTTTGAAAAGAATTGAAATTCGAATTGAAACTGAATAGAAATGAATTCAAATAAAAATTGAATAGAAATGAATTCGAATTGAAATTAAATAGAAATGAATTCGAATTGAAATTGAATAGAAATGAATTCGAATTGAAATTGAATAGAAATGAATTCGAATTGAAATTGAATAGAAATGAATTCGAATTGAAATTGAATAGAAATGAATTCGAATTGAAATTGAATAGAAATGAATTCGAATTGAAATTGAATTGAAAACGAACTGAAATTGAATTAAAAATCGATTTGAATTGAAATCAATTTGAAATGAATTGAAATCGAATTTATAAGGAAAAATTCAATTTTGATTTGAATTTGAAAAGTAGTTGAAATCGTTTTAAAAACGAATTTAAAACGATTTATATAATACGTTTTAAAAGGTAACCGACGAAGTTTATATTATATATATTATATACATAATATAATGGACTGAATAGAACGCGCAGTGCCGCAGCAGTTCGCGAATTTCGACCATTGACTTCGAACGGATATTACGGGAGATCCGACCGTTGGATTCTCCTAAAACCGGAACCGTTGGGTTCGTATCGGAAAGAGCTTTCTAACGAATATTAGAGATATAAAATCTAACGGATGGATTTGGAATTATGTCCAAATCAAATTTGGAAAAAGTCGCTGTGAGTGCAGTTCGATGGCCGTTGATGGAAATCGACTGTACGGGTCTTGATAAAATTATTAAAAATAGTAATAATTTTTGTAAAATCATAAGAAATGATTTGGGAAGAATTGGGATGAAAAACTCCATATTTGAAAAGAAAAAATAGATTTTTATCAAAATGAACTAGTCTTGAACTAGAATTATAATTCTATTTATTTTTAAATAAATAAATTGGATTTGAAATGGTTTTAAAAGAAACCAGAATTTCCAATACTTGAATTGGATTTGAATCGAAATTATCATTGGAATATTTCGATGTTGGATTTCGGGATTATACAGTTATTGTTATGGAAATTTGAAAGATATATTTATATCGTTATTTCCAATACGATATTTATTGGACGTAGAATTTGAAATTGAATATAAGCCGGTATATTTTCTATTCAGAGCCTTGTATTTAATATCAAATGTGATTTGGGTTTGTCGTG
Source organism: Allium sativum (assembly GCA_030737875.1). NCBI lineage: Eukaryota > Viridiplantae > Streptophyta > Magnoliopsida > Asparagales > Amaryllidaceae > Allium > Allium sativum. Next base: position 19,368,059 of record CM060922.1, on the reverse strand, counting down.
AATAGTGTCTTCATTAACACTGTTCTTAAGCCCAGTCGAGAAAAAGATTAAATCTTTCTATTTAGATTTAATGAGGTGTACCAATTAAATAATATTTAATTGGAATTGAATTGGTATTGATTTTTGGGTTTATCATGAACAATGTTTTAAATAACACTTGTTCTTTAACCCGATAATCAATGGAATGTGATTTTGGGTTGTCGTGAACGGTATCTTCAATAATACTGTTCTTAGACCCAAAGGAGTTAAGAAAATCAGAAACTAACTGGAGATTAGTTAAGTTGAATGGTTTCTGGGGTATCAATCTGATGTTGGTTTCGGCCTTCGGGGTTAATACTTAGGGAATTGCTCACTTGCTAATTTACGGTTAGGGACTGATTGAAATGTGATGTGATTTTGTGTTTATCGTGAACCGTGTTTTAAATGACATGGATTCTTTAACCCAGTTACAAATTAAAACTAAGTTGAGTTTTAATGAATCTTTAATTAGATTGAAATGATCGAGAATGGAGTATCACCAGTTTTGCTCCAGGCAATAGTAAAATCTTTAATTAGATTTGAACGTGAAATGGTAATTGAATTTACCGATAAAACCATGGTGTTAGATATGAAGTATTACCAGTTTTACTTCATGGGATGAATAGGTTGGGATTGGGAAATAAAATAAATGATTACTTCGGTGTGGTTCGCTAATCCCGACTAGTTTGAATGATATTCAAAAGGAAGATTAAAGAATAAATTTAAAAGAATTTATCTTTGATAAAATTAATGGGAACCTTACCCTAAGAATGTGAAATTTAGAAACTAGCTGTAGGTTGGCTAAGCAGAGTGATTTCCTGGGTATTGATCTGATGTTGGTTTCAGCCTTCGGGGTTAATATTTGGGGGATTATTCTATTGATTAATTTACGGTTAGTGACTGATGAATTGGAATGAGGCGTATGTTGTGTTTGTGTAACACTTGTTTATTATATACGCGAGTTATTGGGAAAGACCGGGTTTATCCCATTCTGAATAACTGATACGACGATAAGTCGAAGGAGAAGATGGTGGTTGAAGACCGGAGATCTTCACGTCATTTGGATAATTATTGATGATCTTGATTGGGCTGTACACCCAAGAGGAGGGAAACAGTTGGTGATCGTCCAGACGTACTTGGAGATCGATGGATAAGCGGGGTACTAGGTGCCTCCGGTTTCGTTCAGACCCAGAATGAACTTGTAAATGGACTGTGTGTCAAACATTGGATTTTAGTCTGTGTGATTGATTTCTATTAAATATATATCTGTTTGGCGGCGGAGAATTTATTCTCTTGCTTAACGCCCTTCTCTGAAACGTACGAGCTCAGGGGTTATATATTAGTGGATATCCATCGCATGGAGTGAATTGCATGTGTGGCATGCCTAAGTGGAAATTGATCAAGGCTTCAGTTGAAAAGCAAAGTCTTGTGGTTGATGATCAAAGAAAGGCCTTTGTGGCATAGCTTTGTGTAACGTTTACTTCACGAGTTTTACACCCGGTATAAACCAGAAACGGGAGAGGACATCAGGGAGGGCATGCGTTTCCTTCTAGTTAGAAGTGACGTCAGCGGTTCTACACGCCCTGACGAGTTTGACTTATGTGGTTGTTGGTTTGCGAGGCGCCTCAGATTTATCGGTGACTATGTGAAGCCGATGGAGTCATTCGTTGGCTCATTTACGCCTCATAGGGCGGGGAAACGCATGTTCAGGCATTTTAATCCACTCCGTGTAGACCGGCCCTGACGATCCAAGGGCTTGACTGAGTACTTGCCCCGAGGCTCGGGCTAGAGAGTCTCGAATCGGTGAGGACTATCTTTTGCCTCGAATCGTACCATAAATGATAACCCAACTTCCAATACGAAATTTTGCGGTTTTGATTGTATACCTGTATATGGCGACATGGTGGTATGTGGCATTCATGCCGCCTATGATTGATATTTATGATTGTATATAAAATCATAAACTAACTGGAAACGAGCTACGATGGGTGGTTTCCTGGGTATTAGTCTGATGTTGGTTTCGGCCTTCGGGGTTAATACTTAGGGAATCGTTCACTTGCTAATTTACGGTTGGAGTTTGATTAAGAATTAAAAACATGAAATTTAGCGTATCAAGCATTCTTTGGCTATTATAAGGTAAAAACCCTATCCTTCGGCTTGCGTTGCATTGTGTGATGGGACTTGGGTCTTATTATAGCTCCATTTTCTTTATTTAGCATGGCGCTGTTTCTTTATGCACTGGTATTCTTGGGAGGAAACCCTTTCCGTGTTATACGGCGTGGTACCTTGATTTATCGAACTTTAAAATAAAGATTAATAACTGTTTTAGTTCTCACACCAGTCACATGACTGACTTGGAGTTTATTGTTTTAACCTAAACTCTGGGTGCCCTTATTTTCGACATGGGCAGGTAGTAGTTTTGGTTTTGCAGATTTATATTCACAGGAACCTGGTTTACAGCTGGAACGATATCCGGAAAGCTTTATATCCGTATAACTCCTTCAGTTGTGTTTTGTATTATTTTCCGTTGCTCTGTAATTTATTGTAATCTCTGATATTTGGTAAATGCGTAACATTGATTTATACTCTAGTTATTCTTGTATTCTGATGGAATTGTTGTAATATACAATGCAATGTTCTTCTGTCTGCGTTCTATTTTGTCGTGTTCTCAAAACAATCAGGCATTTCGAACGGTCTTGATTGGTTTAGCGATTGATTCAGATCGAGCGAAATTCCTTGTTGTCACATTTGGTATCAGAGCTTTGGTTTACAAAGCTCAGAGAACAAGACACATTAGAACCATACGAAAGAATTCATCAGAGATTGGATTAGTAATATCCAATGGGAATGACTCGTTAGAGATGGGATCAGTAGTATCCTAGAGCGAGTGTGAAGAGTATATCTATAAAAAGAAAAGAAATTTTGTTTTGAAAATTTAAATCAAGTATTCGTATTTGATTATTTATTTTATATTGAATTTGGACAATGCAGTATATAAAGATTTTGCGTATACGTCTGATCCGCGTGTATTCGAAGTTTTAATATACTGGATAGATATAGAATCACACTCTAGTCGCCCGGAGACGATTCTGATGATAGTCTACACATCATCAGAATTGGTATTCGAGTTTCGAAGGTGTGATATCTATATATTTCCATTAGATTGGTGTGAGAACCAAAATTAGATAGGGCCTATTGTTGTGATTTGGCATCAAAAATGTGATTTTTGACTATATATCAAAGTTATGAATTTGAAATGATAATCAGCTAATTGATTCATGGTTGTGTTGTTTGATTAATTAAACGTTGAATCATATAACCAAATTGATCAAATAGTAAATTATATTGAAAATTGGTCGCATTTGCTTGCATATACATGTACTTACATTGAACTGGTCATAGCAAAGAGGCTAGAGCAGAAGAATAAAATTGTTTGCCCGACAAATAGGTACATGTTTACCATAATTTACTGTTTTGTTCGGGTGATGATGATTTTATGAGCCGATTGGCAAGCCGCTTGGCTTTTTCGTTTTATTTTTGAGATCAGAGGGCCTGTATGGCAATTTCGGGATTTTCCCGGTGCTCTCAGTGCAGGGGAGGTTATGGCGATTTTTTTCGGAAATTTAGGGTGTTAGCCCAATTTTTGAAAAAATTGAAAAGTTCTTAGAAACTGAAAAGTTGAAGAACTTAAGCCATAGTCAAAATAATGAAAGCTGAGTTGATTAGTTAAACGACTTTTGGCTTCATTCCTTTTCGGGGACGAAAAGTTTTAAGTGGGGGAGATTGCAACAACCCGGAAAATCCGAGCCAATTTAAAATTTTTATTCTGGCTAATTAAATGAATTTTGAATATTTAAAATGAATTATTTTAAATAATAACGATGAAAATTTATTTTGAATAGAATTCGAATGTATATATTTATTCGAATCATCGTTAGAATATAAATATTTATTTTAAATTATAAAAGGAATTGAAAATGGCGCGGTAGTTCGATAATTCGATTTCAAAATTCAAATGAATGTACCGGGTGCAAAATAAACCGGATTTTAACGAAACCAAAATTGTTTGAATCTAATGGAGAATATCTTTCCAACGAATCCGAAAAATTGAAATTTCATAGCGGGAATCAAAAGATACGCCCAGTTGAAAATTCTAAATAGTCGCTATGGAATTCAGGCCCTTAAAAATGGAAATTTTGCAAATGACCTCGGTTTTCGACGAAACCACTTTTGTTGGATCCGGGATGTCAAATTATTGCTAGGTTTTAAATTTCATAATTTTTCGAATCAATATGTGGGTGTGGCAATGGAAAACGCGTTTGACTAGTTTCAGATTTTAATCGACTGGAAAATGGCCATTTTTCAAACGATCTCAGAATTTGACGAAACTAGTTTTGTTAGGACCGCATCGTCAATACGAAGCTAGAAAATATTTTTTCGGGAATTTTTAGAGTTAGTATGTGTCCCCAGTAAATTGAAATGCGCGTTCAAATTCAATATATAGAGTTATATTTGGATTTTGACGAAAACCGATCGAAACGATCGAATCAGCTTACGATACATATCCCATTGTGTTCGGAATGGGGGTAATTAGCCATGGACGACAGGCGGTGGGTCTCGTTTCGAGTTCGAATGAAAAAGTTGCTTTTTGAAATTTAAAATAAAATAAAATATAAATTATTATATAAAAACTTTGGCCCCCCTCTTTCTCTTCCATTCAGTCAACGAAGAAATAAAAAAAGAGAGAAAAGAACCCTAACTACCGCACGTCGCCTCTCTTCTACGACCACTACCTCGCGGCTCTAGTGATGGCGCCTCCGCCCAGACCTCCCCTTCTGCTTCTCCGTCCTTCTCCTTCCCGCTTAGACCCCCGCGCCAGACGAACCCCAAGCCCTCGATTTCAGCCGCGCCCAGCTTCCACCGCCTCCGTCGAGCACGGCTCCGTCACCCCCAACCCGCCGCGACGCTCCGACATCCCCCCCTCTAAAGCGCCGACGATGAAGATTCCCTACTCCTGTTCAGTTCAAATACATGAACACGGGCGACGAAAGTGACAAAAGGCGAGCAAGACGAGATCTTCCTACATATGAAGAGTCGTGGAGTTTGGTTTAGTTAGTCGGTGAGAACTCCTCACTTTTATTTCTATTTCTAGTTTGAAATATATACTAGGATGCAGACGGTGTTTAGTAGCACCCGACACCCGTCGTCCACAGACCAAGGACGGCTTGTATGCTTGTTTGTTTGATTTTGATGTGTAGTTGATTGTGTGATGTGATGTGAAATGAAATAAAATATTTATATAGTTGAAATAAAATATTTTAAAGTGGAATATATTTTATAGTTAAAAATAGAATTTTTAACATGTATATGAAATGAAATAAAATTAAACAAATCGGACGATTTGTTATACACTGATTTGATTGATATTGATTGGGACGATAAATTTTACACATCGCCCAACTGCACAAATAAAATATGTGTTTGTTGATTTGAAACCCCACACGGGTATTGGGATGATATATGACGTACGCTAATCCCAATAATTAGTTGTATGTCAATTGTTGATTTACAGACTGTTATGAGCGTTAAATATTTATATTTGATGCTTATACAGTGTAGAATGCACTTTGGATGATGGTTGGTTATTAGTCATTGTTGATATATACATGCATTGTATGGAAATCCATAGAAATAAAATCTATGGTAATTGATTGGGCCTCATTCCAGTTTTGAATAAGAAATATTTGAGTAGAAATATTTGAAAAAGAAATATTAGAATAGAAATATTTGAAAAAGAAATATTTGAAATAGAATATTTGAAAATAGAAATATATGAAGCCGTGTTGATTAGATTGACGCCATTTTGACGTGAACGATATTTATATCGATTTTATTCATTTTATAATGAATATTGAAAGTGATTTCAAAATCTGACATTTTGAAAAGAAATGAAATTCGAATTGAAACTGAACAGAAACGAATTCGAATAGAAATTGAATAGAAATGAATTCGAATTGAAATTAAATAGAAATGAATTCGAATTAAAATTGAATAGAAATGAATTCGAATTGAAATTGAATAGAAATGAATTCGAATTGAAATTGAATAGAAATGAGTTCGAATTGAAATTGAATTGAATTTAAAACGAACTGAAATTGAATTAAAAATCGATTTGAATTGAAATAAATTTGAAATGAATTTAAATCAAATTTATAAGGAAAAATTCAATTTTGATTTGAATTTGAAAAGTAGTTGAAATCGTTTTAAAAACGAATTTAAAACGATTTATATAATACGTTTTAAAAGGAAATCGACGAAGTATATTATATATATATATATATATATATATATATATATATAATATAATGGCCTGAATAGAACACGCCGCGCCGCAGCAGTTCGCGAATTTCGACCACTGGCTTCGAATGGATATTACGGGAGATCCAATCGTCGAATTCTCCTAAAACCGGAACCGTTGGCTTCATATCGAAAAGAGCTTTCTAACGAATATTAGAGATTTGAAATCTAACGGTTGGATTTGGAATTATGTCCAAATCAAATTTGGAAAAGGTCGCTGTAAGTGCAGTTCGATGGCCGTTGATGGAAATCGACTGTACGGGCCTTGATAAAATTATTAAAAATAGTAATAATTTGTGTAAAATCATAAGAAATGATTTGGGAAGAATTGGAATGAAAAACTCCATATTTGAAAAGATAAAAATAGATTTTTATCGAAAAGAACTAGTTTTGAACTAGAATTTTAATTCTATTTATTTTTAAATAAATAAATTGGATTTGAAATGGTTATAAAAGAAACCAGAATTTCCAATAGTTGAATTGGAATGGATTTGAATCGAAATTTTTATTGGAATATTTTGATGTTGGATTTTGGGATTATACAGATATTGTTATGGAAATTTGAAAGATATATTTATATCGTTATTTCCAATACGATATTTGTTGGTCATAGAATTTGATATTGAATATAAGCCGGTATATTTTCTATTGAGAGCCTTGTATTTAATATCAAATGTGATTTGGGTTTGTCATGAATGGTGTCTTCATTAACACTGTTCTTAAGCCCAGTCGAGAAAAAGATTAAATCTTTTTATTTATATTTAACGAGGTGTACCAATTAAATAATATTTAATTGGAATTGAATAGGTATTATTTTTGGGTTTATCGTGAACAATGTTTTAAATAACACTTGTTCTTTAACCCGATAATCAATGGAATGTGATTTTGGGTTGTCGTGAACGGTATCTTCAATAATACTGTTCTTAGACCCAAAGGAGTTAAGAAAATCTGAAACTAACTGGAGATTAGTTAAGTTGAATGGTTTCTGGGGTATTGATCTGATGTTGGTGTTGGCCTTCGGGGTTAATACTTAGGGAATTGCTCACTTGCTAATTTACGGCTAGGGACTGATTGAAATGTGACGTCATTTTGGGTTTATCGTGAACCGTGTTTTAAATGACATGGATTCTTTAACCCAGTTACAGATTAAAACTAAGTGGAGTTTTAATGAATCTTTAATTAGATTGAAATGATCGAGAATGGAGTATCACCAGTTTTGCTCCAGGCGATAGTTAAATCTTTAATTAGATTTGAACGTGAAATGGTAATTGAATTTACCGATAACACCGTGGTGTTAGATATGAAGTATTACCAGTTTTACTTCATGGGATGAATAGGTTGGGATTATGAAATAAAATAAATGATTACTTCGGTGTGGTTCGCTAATCCCGACTAGTTTGAAGTGATATTCAAAAGGAAGATTAAATAATAAATTTAAAAGAATTTATCTTTGATAAAATTAATGGGAACCTTTCCCTAAGAATGTGAAATTAGAAACTAGCTGTAGGTTGGCTAAGCAGAGTGATTTCGTGGGTATTGATCAGATGTTGGTTTCAGCCTTCGGGGTTAATATTTGGGGGATTATTCTCTTGATTAATTTAAGGTTAGTGACTGATGAATTGGAATGAGGCGTATGTTGTGTTTGTGTAACACTTGTTTATTATACGCGAGTTATTCGGAAAGACCAGGTTTATCCCATTCTGAATAACTAATACGACGATAAGTCGAAGGTAAAGACGGTGGTTGAAGACCGGAGGTCTTCACGTCATTTGGATAATTACTGATGATCTTGATTGGGCTAAACACCCAAGAGAAGGGAAACAGTTGGTGATCGTCCAGACGTACTTGGAGATCGATGGATATGCGGGGTACTAGGTGCCTCCGGTTTTGTTCAGACCCAGAACGAACTTTTAAATGGACTGTGTGTCTGACATTGGATTTTAGTTTGTGTGATTGATTTCTGTTAAATATATATCTGTTTGGCGGCGAAGAATTTATTCTCTTTCTTAACGCCCTTCTCTGAGACGTACGAGCTCAGGGGTTATATATTGATGGATATCCATCGCATGGAGTGAATTGCCTGTGTGGCATGCCTAAGTGGCAATTGATCAAGGCTTCTATTGAAAAGCAAAGTCTTGTGGTTGATGATCAAAGCAAGGCCTTTGTGGCATAGCTTTGTGTAACGTTTACTTCGCGAGTTTCACACCCGGTATGAACCAGAAATGGGAGAGGACATCAGGGAGGGCATGCATTTCCTTCTATTTAGAAGTGGCATCAGTGGTTTTATACGCCCTGACGAGTTTGACTTATGTGGTTGTTGGTTTGCGAGGCGCCTCAGATTTATCGGTGAGTATGTGAAGCCGATGGAGTCATTCGTTGGCTCATTTACGCCCCACAGGGCGGGGAAACGCATGTACAAGCATTTTAATTCACTCCGTGTGGACCGACCCTGACGATCCAAGGGCTTGACTGAGTACTTGCCATGAGGCTCGGGCTAGAGAGTCTCGAATCGGTGAGGACTATCTTTTGCCTCGGTTCATACCATAAATGATAAACCAACTTCCAATACGATATTTTGCGGTTTTGATTGTATACCTATATATGGCGACATAGTGGTATGGGGCATTCATGCCGCCTACGATTGATATTTATGATTGTATATAAAATCAAAAAATAACTGGAAACGAGCTAAGATGGGTGGTTTCCTGGGTATTAGTCTGATGTTGGTTTCGTCCTTCGGGGTTAATACTTAGGGAATCGTTCACTTGCTAATTTACGGTTGGAGTCTGATTAAGAAATAAAAACATGAAATTTAGCGTATCAAGCATTCTTTGGCTATTATAAGGTAAAAACCCTATCCTTCGGCTTGCGTTGCATTGTGTGATGGGACCTGGGTCTTATAATAGCTTCATTTTTCTTTATTTAGCATGGCGTTTTTTGTTTATGCACTGGTATTCTTGGGAGGAAGCCCGTTCCGTGTTATACGGCGTGGTCCCTTGATTTATCGAACTTTAAAATAAAGATTTATAACTGTTTTAGTTCTCACACCAGTCACATGACTGACCTGGAGTTTATTGTTTTAACCTAAACTCTGGGTGCCCTTATTTTCGACACGGGCAGCTAGTAGTTTTGGTTTTGCAGATTTATATTCACAGGAACCTGGTTTATAGCTGGAACAATATCCGGAAAGCTTTGTATCTGTATATCTCCTTCAGTTGTGTTTTGTATTAATTTCCGTTACTCTGTGATTTATTGTAATCTTTGATATTTGGTAAATGTGTGACATTGATTTATACTCTAGTTATTCTTGTATTCTGATGGAATTGTTGTAATATACAATGCAATGTTCTTCTATCTACGTTCTATTTTGTCGTGTTCTCAAAACAATCAGGCATTTCGAACGATCTTGATCGGTTTAGCGACTGATTCGGATCGAGCGAAATTCCTTGTTGTCACATTACACTTCAAATGTAAAATCATATTCTAGAAGAACCATCAGAATTCATTCAACCACTATAGTCGTTATAAACTTTAGAGATTGCTGCAACATAATGAATAGAAAGTCTATCAAAAAATGTAGGTAATGAAGAAAAAGATTGCATAATAATGCAGGATACGTTTGAACTTTAAGATAAGAATTTTCATCAATTCAAAAAAAAAATGCATCATAATTTTCAAGTATAGCAATTAGACAATGAAGATATGCCTGATTCTATAAGTTCATGTAGCCTTGTAGTTATGTTTTCTCTCTCTTAGTTCGAAGGAAACAGACACCACAATTTGGAACATTGTACGGTTTAGGTACAAATCATGCTATCACATATATTACCTCACGAAAGAATTCAACAACTTCTTCTATGTACTTGCTTCTACTTCTTGAGACATTTGTGCGGTCTTTTGAACAAAAAGCAGTCCTTTATTATTTTTTATTCTTACCTGTCAAGGCAATGATTGTTCCATAATTTTTATCTCAGCTTTTGTTTCTACAACTGTCACATACTATAAGCTTCCCTTCTGGCCGACTTTATCAACTTCGTCAACTATAGGTATTAACTTGCAACAACCTGAAATATAATATAATTAATTTCCATTATATTTGTTGACAATTTCAAAATGAGAGTGTGATGCAAAATATATGCACAACCTGAAACATAATATAATTAATTTCCATTATATTTGTTGACAATTTCAAAATGAGAGTGTGATGCAAAATATATGCAAGGTTCATGTTTATCCTACATATTAGATAAAAATAGAAAACAATACCTACAAAACGAGACTAAAATTATAGTGGGTATTGATGGTGGCATACCTCTTATATGTGCTACGAAATATACCGGTTCCATCAGATCACATAAGTTGCCATGTCCCCATTTAATCCAACATTAATTACCTACATGTCGAAAAATAAATTAAACATTTACAAAAGAAAGAACATGAATAATGAGACATGTAGTGATAATGAGTAAATGAAAATGACACCTTCCAGAGCTATATGCAAAAAATAAATAAAATAACTTAAATGGTCAGCTGATTCATCATCTAAAACAAACTTAACAACTTACCGTCTAATAATAAAATAAATTAAATCCACCTAATCAAATAGTTTTCTTATATTTGCAAACTGAATACTAATTTATTACGAATCTAAGATCACCGCCGAAATACAAAATTAAAAAAAAATCCCTTTTGAAATTCTATTTACCTTGTCGGAAAACCTGTTGACATACAACAATAGTAACATAGTGCATAACATCTAAAGAAGACCCAAATGAATCATCCAAATGTCTATAAAACAGTTATTCTTTATAAAAGTAAGCACCACTCAAATTTGCCATGATGATGAATTTCTAAAACGGAAACAAATTGTTATGAATCATTATCTTAATTTTGGTGTTAAATTAAATTATGAAAGAGAGAAGTATGGAATACGAAGCAATATAATATCTATCATTTTAGCAGCTAATGCATAAAAGAAATGTTAACTTTGTGTTCATCCAATCATTCCATTTTGTACTGTTTGCTTTGTGTCATTTTTATTTAGTCATAATTCTTCCAACCAGTCCAAATTAATAATATTACAGTAGCCATTTTCCTGAATAAAAAAAATCATCATATTACATGTAAAAAAATGTCTATAATTTATTGAGAAGCCTGTAGGAATCAATCTAAAGCACAACAATCTAACTTACTGCTTAAAAAATTGGAATTAGCATAATTGATAACTAAGTTCTTTAGTGCTCCTAAATGGATGAAGGAATACAACAATGATGATAATAGAAATTCAATGGACCGGCTATTGTGTAACACGGTTGAAAACTAAAACATTTGAAAAACCACACTAATTTTCTCTGTTTCATGAATAAAACTTGTAAAAAGAAATGCTTTTAGTATGGAAAATAATTTTAGGATACTTAGAAATGAAAACAAACGGATATTCTTATAATTATAATTTTGCATTGGTGAAAGAAATGACAAAGGGGAAATAAAATTATGCATTGTTATTATTAGCAGGTCTAAGAAAAAAAATACATGTCTTAAAAATTATAACTATGCACAAAATAAAAGTTACACTGATTATTTATGGTACACATTCTTTAGTGAAAATTAAACATGGAAAATATCCATTTTACATAGAAATTTCATCTGCTATAAATTATCTACCATATTAGTGCAAAATTATGGCAGTTGTTCCCGTGTAAGATACATCACCTATAATGGTCATTTCATAACAGTTAACTATGACATATCAGTGCAAATCGATTGTGTCACCTATAATTTTCTCTTATTTGTGCTAATTTAATATAAATATTTTTTTATTATCAGTTATATTAGGGTCATTGACTTCTAAATTTGGAACTCTTGCTATTTGTAATCCAAAAATTTATCACCTACCATATCAACACAAGAAAATAAAATTAAAAATAACACATAAACAAAATAAGATAAAATTGTAAAAGAATTCCAAATCATTGCCTAAGCAATATATATTTAATGTTCTTATGAATAAATCTATCATTATGTAAATTGTACATAGTTAATTAACTTTTATAAGAAATTTAATCTTCCCATATGTATGAATATCTACAAAAAAATTGTTAGTACTGTAGGAATTTAAAAGGCAGCTTTTTATTATATAAAAAAATTTAAAAAATAACATATATACCATATAAGCCAAACACATAAAATAAAACCACTAAACAAAAATGGAAAGCGCAAGAAAACAACAGTGATAAGTAAATTATCAGCGTACATTACAAATAAATTGAATCCACATATATGTTAAGATATAGCTAATAAACATCCATTGCAAAATCTAAGGCAATTAGAAAAATCATATTGCAAATAGTATTTCCTTTGTGGAAAATTTAATCGTAAGGTAAACTAGACAAAATCAATTGATTTCTTTCTAACATCTCATCATGACACACATACATCTATAAATTAAAAAAAATAGCATTGCAGAAAGTAAGATTCATTCCCTTATGGAATATATGGTCAAAAACTTGCTTATCTATTCTACAATTGAAAATTAAAAAGAAAACAACAAAAATAGATTTCAACCGTGCAAACTAATAGATATGTTTTTAATATAATTTTCGATCATGAATTTGAAAAAAATTCAACTATGGTAGTAATACAATATATTATTCAAATCATATACCATGCCTTAGACAATTCCGTTTGAATCTTTGTAGTTATAATAAGGATTAAAATATTCAACTAATATGGTAAATAAATAGATTATTATGGATTGAAAATAAATCATCCATACTTAGTTCGTTTATAAAAAGGGAGTTTATTTTTTTGGTGCATATGTGATGGAATAGAAATCTAGATTATCCTATCCAGTAAAGTACAAATCTGCTATGAAATAAATCAATGGTAGAAAAGCAGTGGACCAAGCAATATGCTTAGAATTATTTTCCATCCAAATTACCCAAATAAATTTGCATATTGGTCAATTGAGTTTAATAATACGCAGCTTTAGCAATTCGAAATCAACTACATGATTTAATTCTTCTAATACACTATTTGTATAATTGTCACCTAAAAAGGAAGATAGAAGGTCAAGATAATAAAAGAGAAGGTTTTTGTTAAGAGATAAAATGAAATGAAGAATGTCATGGTAATCAATAAGCAAATGGAGGATGTTAATTGCTTTCCATAAACAATCATTTGTATTTCTTCTATCCCTAATTAAAAAGTAAAACCAGCCAAATATCCTTAATCAAAGTGAAGAAAAGTAAATTCTTGGTTATATGACATGATTGTGGTGAAATTATTTTAATGGCATGAAGAATAGTAAAAGCACATAAATTCTTACATGGTAAAATTTTAAAGATATAAATTCATATAGGATATAGCAAGAACTCCTCTAAAATTGTTTTATTCACATTGTAGCAGGGGTCATCCAGAAATCAAAGTAGAACATGAAATTATTAAAAAGATCAATGAACATGATTTATAGTAACGCAAATAACCAATTGTCACAGAATTTTATAAAATAATCTAATGCCTATTCTTTAGTTTGTGAAATCTGCAATCAACATTTAGTTCATGGTAAATATAACTATCCTCAATTTTACTAGTAACTATCCATTTTTAGTTTAATATTTCAGAAAATTAAAAATGGCAAACCTTACATTTCATACTATCTTACGTGTTATCCAACATCACAGAAAGCAATAGAAGTTAATATTTAATAAGGTGTGTCAATATCATAGGTTAAAAGTTGTTGGTAAAACACAATAGTAAAAGAAATGGAATGTGGAAAGGATCAGATAATTAAATGTTTATACGATCAAATTATAATGAAAGGTTGCATGAAAAGTTTTAGGAAAATAATTATACACAGTCAAAAGTAGTGAGTATTATGTGATATTTAAAAAGTGAGGGGCAGTTTCGGTATTTTAAGGTCGGACCAAAGGTAAGATTAGTGAGAATTATTATATAGACGAGCGTCACGGCACGCGCTTCGCGCGTGATCGTGGCACGCGCTACGCACGTGATTGTGGCACGCGCTTCGCGCATGGTGTTGACATGCGCTTCGTGCATGAACTGTTGTTCCTCAGATATATAGAATGGGTATCTAGCAAACCTTTCATATTCGGTTAAATGTTAGGGCTACAAAACTTAAGCTACAGAGCTATTTGTATCCTTATTAGTACAAATATTAAACTATAAATTTATATTCACAAATTAATTGATTGATTTTGGGATTATGTACTAAAAAAGGTGATTTTTAAACATGTGAATGTATAGTCTAGATTTATCTTTATGTTATATAATAATAGTCATATTATGTTTATTTTAATTTATTGTGGATCACCTCATTTTGTTGTTTCCCCTTTATTTTATCGGCATTGATTTATTTAAGCATTTTTCATGCTATTCCCCCCCCCCCAAATTCTCTCTCTTTATATGTTATTCATTTATATTTATATTTACATATGCTTATTCCTTTTTCCTCACATGCATATCCTTTGGCCAGTTGCCTAAAAATTTTCATTTGTTGCCTCATTTGATTTAATGTTGAACCCATTAAATTCTTTTATGATAAAAAAGATGCATTATTTAGGTCTATTTTAAAATTGACATTAATTTTGTTAACTTGATTGAAATATTTCAGTTTAAAAAGAATTGTACGTTAATTATAATCAATGACTTATTAATGTAGTACATATATGTTTATGTTAACGTAAAAGGAAAGTTTTAATAAATTAATAATTTGATTTTGGGATTACGTGCTAAAAATGGCGATATTTAAACATGTGAATTTATAGTCCAGATTTACCATTTTTGTCTACATTGATTTATTTTCGCTTTTTTCATGCTATTTCCCCTTGTCTCTCTCTCCCTGTTTTCTCTCTCTATATATATATATTATTTATTTCTAATTATATTTAGATATGCTTGTCCGTTTTTCCTCACATGCATATTCTTTGGGCAGTACCTAAAATTTTGGACAATTAATTATTTGAATATGTAAATTAATTATTTGAAGGGCAATTTGGATACTTCACGGTCGAACCAAAAAGTAACAGCAAAATATAATGTACACGTAAGTACGAAAATATAGAGAAATTGGTATAAATTTACATGAAATTTTGAACTGATATGAACACCATAGCTGCACAAAAAATCGGCTAAACAACTCGAATAAAAATAAAAATTATATTATTATATAATAATAAAATGCGTTATTTGCAATATGAAGGCATGTAGTCCAACGTTGTAGTGTCCCAAATTGTTCATAAAGTCAAAGTTGCAGTATCCCATATTGTCCACCTGCAAAAATAGGTGGATAAAACAACTCTTAGTGCATATTTTATTCTAAGGATATCAAGTTATGAGTTAATGCCAAGTGCCTACATACATGTCATAATACCCATATTATGTCTATAGATTACAAATAGCACTAGAGCTACAAAACCACGTAGAAACTTTTGTTTTAATAACAGACTATATGAAACAATTTGTATTTGCTATGATAGTTTTAATGCCAACTGTTGTACATACATGAAATAAAGGAGGTCTTTGACTTATTCTAAATTAAAATCCAAACTATCTGCATAATAACACGTCAGCATGCAAGGATCATGCATCAAAATGGTAAATATTACCTGGAAAGATATTTGAGGCATTTGACCTGTTCTAAATTACATACGCAAGCCAAATATATAATTAGGCTGAATTGTTCATTTCAGCATAGATCATGCAACTATCTATTTATTAAAACTATCTATTTATCACTCGAACCTCGTCTGGATTTCAAATCTGACTTTCTATTCTTCTAACTCAGTATAATCATTCTTGTTGTTATATTGCTATCTAAAACACGGTAGAAACAAACAAAATCATTACCCAACTGTAGATTATCGAACATCTTAGACAATTTCAGCAAAACAAATTATATTTCCATTAGTCAATTGAATAGATTCACCAATGCTTTGTATTAAGACCGACATCTGATTTTGTAGTGGAACCAGTATTCATGGCGATGGCAGGTCCATCCTTATTCTGCAGGTAGTTACAAATAATTAAAGCATACCATACAGGTACTATATAGAAAGGGTAAATAAAAGATAAAAGAGAACAGAAAAACTGGTAATGGAGAGCTACAAATAAAATTTTACATACCTACAGGAGAAAGCTAAGCTAAAGCTTTGAAAGGGGCAACAATGGAAATATCAAGAACAAAAATGAGGTGAATAGAAGAACGGTGAGAATGGGATATATGAATGTGAATGGGTGGATATTTAAATAGTCCAACAGTATTCTCTAGAATCCAATGTTCATGGATACACGGAATGAATGATTCTACGCTGACATATATACGTAATCTTACAATGTTTTAAATAAATTGGGTTATGATGCCTAGTCTATCGCTAATGCCGTAAGTATTCAAATAAAGACAAAAAAGTGTCATTGATATAGTGCCAAATTTGCTTTCTAACCATATAAGAAATTGCCATATATCCACGTCAATATTAATTTCTATATATATGGAAAATAAATTGAATTAGTAGGTCTATATGACAAATATAAATGATCTTAGTTCTAATTTTAAACACAAATATGTCTATACATATAATAGTATCGTGCATACATATAATAAAGGTTTTAAGCAAACTATTTTGGAATGTAAAATTTTAATTGCCTAATAAAAACCTAAATTGATGCAGTAAATTACGCATGGAAATTCGTATTATTAGAACCAATGAAATGAATAAACTAAAATAAATATATAGCAACTAAAATGAGAAGCGATTAAAATTTGCAATGAAAGCCTATTTAGGGATCCTCTTTTTGAGCGATGTTAAAGAGGCAATTTGAATTGTTGAAAAGGTTTATTAGATCCTATTTAAGTGACATTTAATGTCTAATTTATTCGGAATTTTAGGTTAAATAATTATTTTGTATATTTAAAAACTCGTACATAAGGGCATTTTAGGAAGTTCACGGTCGGACCAAAACTTTGTGCTCCCAAGAGAATTATTAATAAAGATAGATAGATAGATTCTCTTGAGAGCACAACGTTTTGGTCCGACCGTGAACTTCCCAAAATGTCCTTATGTATGAGCTTTTAAATATACAAAATTATTATTTAACCTAATATCCCCAATAAATTAAGCATTTAATGTCACTTAAATTAGGATCTAATAAACCTTTTCAACAAATTCAAATTGTCTCTTCAATATCGCTCAAAAAGAGGATCTATAAATAGGTTTTCATTGC
This sequence comes from Allium sativum, assembly GCA_030737875.1. Classification (NCBI taxonomy): domain Eukaryota; kingdom Viridiplantae; phylum Streptophyta; class Magnoliopsida; order Asparagales; family Amaryllidaceae; genus Allium; species Allium sativum. Next base: position 19,350,443 of record CM060922.1, on the reverse strand, counting down.
AAATTTTAATCGCTTCTTATTTTAGTTGTTTTTTTTTTAGTTTATGCATTTCATTGGTTCTAATGCTACAAATTTCCATGCGTAATTTACTGCATCCATTCAGGTTTTCATTATGCAATTAAAATTTTACATTCCAAAACATTTTGCTTAAAACCTTTATTATATGTAATGCACGATGCTATTATATGTATAAACGTATTTGTGTTTAAAATTAGAACCAAGATCATTTATATTTGGCATATAGATCTACTATTTCAATTTATTTTCCATATATAGAAATTAATATTGATGTGGATATATGACAATTTCTTATATGGTTAGGAAGCAAATTTGGCACTATATCAATGACAAATTTTTTTTAACAATATTTAGGTGCTAAGTTTAGGACAATTTATTTGATTTAGTTGCTATATATTTTAGTTTATGCATTTTCATTGGTTCTAATGCTACGAATTTCCATGCGTAATTTACTGCATCCATTCAGGTTTTTATTACGTAGGTAAATTTCTACATTCCAAAACTGTTTGCTTTAAACCTTTATTATATGTATACATATACATGGTACTATTATATGCATGTATGTATGTATAAACATATTTGTGTTTAAAATCTAAACTAAGGTCGTTTATATTTTGCATATAGATATATTGATTAAATTTATTTTCCATATACAGAAATTCCTATTGGTGTGGATATATGGCAATTTCTTATATGGTTAGAAAGAAAACTTGCCACTATATCAATGATGGTTGTTTTTCCTATATTGTGCACCTTAGAAATTTTATCCAATTCAATTTAAAATATAGATGGTACTAATAATTGGAATAAATCCCTAAAATTTCGATGAGCCCAAAAAAGTATCATCTGTCTTACTAATGTTTTATTCATAGCTAAAAAATAGCATCTTCTGCATCTAACTGGTTGTGAAAGGGCGTTGTTATTGACACTCCAAATATTGTTAGGGGGGGGGGGGCAATTTTATTTTATTTTCAAAATTTTTAAGGGGAGTATCAATGAGGAAAGTAGCCCCTTAACAATAAAGGTAATTTTACCTTATTACCCATTTAGTTCCTTAATAAATAAAGGTCATTTTACATTAACACATATTGCAAGGGCCGTAGTAATTTGTTTTTCGATTCACATACATCGATCTTTTTAAACCCTAAAGATAAGCGTTTTTGGAGGAATAGGATCGAACTTTTTTTTATCGACATAAATATGCCGAATTTTATAATTACGGAGGCAATGCACCGAAATGATTATTAATTTTTGATATATCACTATCGAATACATATAATTGATTATGTGTTGCATTCAGTGCAGTAGTGACGAACTACTTATTTTAGTTCAGTTTCCCTTATTGAATAAGTTTTTTTAATCTATTTTGAAGGAGCAATCCAGGAATATTGAGTTGTGTGAAATAATATGTTTGTGTAGCCCCTTAACATTTTTTCAAAGAGTGGAGTGTTTTTAAAAAATGCCCCCCTCCCCAACAATATTTGGAGTGTTAGTAACAATACCCTTCTGAAATACTCTCAGCCCCTACCTACAAATGCGACATTTCTAGAACAAACCATACACCCATTTAAATACCGTTCAAAATCTCCATTCATATTCATATTTCTCTCCTCATTTTCACCTCTCTTTGTTCATCATTATTGTTATCTTTTCATTTACCCTTCCTTTCGTATTTTTAGGAAATACTTAAAAGGGAACGAACGCTATACAACCAGTTCTTATTTTAAAAAAAATTGAAGTGAAAATTACCTACATAGCAGCTTTAATGTCGCTCTCGACGGAACTAAAGAGTCTGGTAGAGCCGTCATCACCTAAGACATTGGGATTTGCGCGATGTTTTCAACATCGTATTTATCGTATTTGTGGAAGATCGCTCAAAGCCTCAGGTTAGTCATTTATTTTTAGTTCTTATTGTTTAGTTGTAAACTTTGGGAATATTTCAAAGTTTCAGGCTCCTCGATTTTAATTTTCTCGGTGGTTTGTAGTTTGCAGGTTTTGATGGAGCCTAGGGTTTGTAAATAGGAGTAAAAAGTAGAAGGATTTGAAGGAGGGGCCAGGTTGCTTATTTTTCTTATTAGTAATCTTCGTGTAAGACTCCCCAAAAATGGAGCCATTGGTCCTCCCATTGACATGCATAATATAGCCACCTTCCATAAATGTACCAATTTTTCTTTAGAAAGAATTTATGTACAAATACACACACAAACGCATACGTGTAACTCCATCTTCAACATTTTATGTAGATATACTTTTGAATTTTTTTATGTTGTTAACTCTTTCTACGTGTTTTAGTTTCACATAATATTTATAAGATACAAAATATTTGAGGAATAACCACGCGCGAAGTGCTTGCTGTTACGCTCGTATATACAAATAGGTTTCAAAGTATACTTGCATACTAATTACGCATTTGAATTTGAGATTTGAACGTATGTTAAAATCGAAAAAGAATATAATAAAATATAGAAACAAATTGAAAAGGTCATAAGAATTAATGTATAGGAATTAGAAACAAAAAGAAATCAAATGAAACGGAAACTAATAGCAACGTTCGAAACAAAGAAATCACACACAAAATTAACGAGGACCCAACGATTTTTAAAATCATATGGATCGACCAATGAAGTGGTTGGATTGACTGATGGGTAGACCCACATGGGGGCTGGGTCGAACCATGTGTCAACCTAGGCATGGGTATGAATCGACCTATGTTAGTGAATAAAAAAATTTCTGGGCTTATTTCTAACTTTGTTTGCTTTAAACGGTAAGGTTTATATTAATATAAATCCGACGAATATGGTTTATCCAGACATTTACAAATAAACTACATGGCCTAGCTCTTGAACTCAAATTTTCTGAAAGGGCACTGGAGATCTTCTATTCCTTTTCTCTAGTAAGTTCTTCAAAAATAAAATATATTAGATTTAGGATATTTTATTTTAGATTTGGTGGAAAAAGTAGCGGATTCAAGGCTTAGATGTCCAAAATTCATGCCCAAATAGATTCATAGATTCGGACAGAAAAGATAACAAAAAATAAACAAAGATCCGAATCAGATTCAGATCTTACAACGCATCTCAGGTGAGTGGATTTAATTATATTTATATATAATGGTATATCATTTGATTCATGTTAATATTGGTAATTTAGAATGATTTAATTGTGTTAAATTATTCCCTACGTGATTTGAGTATAATTCTATTATAATTCAATTCTTGTTGTAAATCCCTTTTCGAATGATACAATAAAATTTATGCATAATAAAACCTGTAATTTGAATTGTAAATTCGAGAATTCCAACTTTTGTTTGTCAAGGCTATCATTCAAGTTTTTGAATTGGGTAAATGTCAAAATAGTTTGGAATGAAACAAGAGTGGGCATAAGACAAACTGAGTTTGAAACTTATAGGAAATACATCATATTTGGGGAATAAAAGGAAGAATCGGGAATTTTCATATACCTACACAAATAAGAAGCTAATATTGACCTAGGTTGATTGGTTAGGAAAAATGGAATATATATTTTTATAGTTTGGTTTGTGAGAAAAAATAATGGGAAACATAATTGAAAACACAAAAAGAAATAAATTCATGAATTAGTACGAAACAGGGATTTAGCGTATTGCGCACTTTCCAATAAAAGAATATCTTGCATTACGGGTTATTATTGCTCCAATTACCTTAAACTATGAAAATAGACTATTGTGTGACTTCAATAGCCTATCAAATAGGGACATGCATAACATTCAAAAGAATAAATTTACAAAGAGGGAAAAAAGAGAGCAACATAATTAATGATCTTATGAAAATAAAAGGAAATGAGAAACCAAGTTAAATACTTGATAACTAGAAAGGAATGTAATCTATTATGGTAATTTAACGAACACATAAATAGATCATAATAAGACAAGTTGGACATGTTAGCAAGAATATTATGATAAATATGTAGACAATAAGAATGAATCATAATAGACAGTTTCGATATGTGTGTAAGCGAGATTACAATATGTAGGTTATAACTAAAAGTGAAATGAAGGCTTATTATCAATAAATTTAAAAGTGTAAATTAAGCTTAATAAGCATAATTCTATGGCGATGGTTCTATGGTAAATGTGAGATAATAACCTGAAAGTTGTAATTAGAATTGAAATAAAATAAGAAAGCATAATTCTATGGCTATGGTTCCATGGTAAATGTAAGATAATAACCTGAAAGTTGTAATTAAAATTGAATTAAAATAAGAAGTGCTTACTATGAATAAACTTAATAGTGTGAATTAGGTTTCCTAAGCATAATTCTATGGCGGTCCTGTGATTAGGCAATATTCTATAATGGCCATATGATTAGGCGATATTCTATGGTGGCATTGCTACTGGAAATTCTATGGTTGGTTCTATCGTAACTAATAAAGTTGCTTAACAAATAATAAATATTTAAATTGAATGGATTAAAGAATATTGCAAATCAAATCAAAGAAAAGTAAGTAAAATGCATAATGGTAAATTAAACATAGTGTAATGACCCGGATTCTTGTGGGTTTATTTTAACTATTTAATACGGATTTAAAAATTGAGTTGATAATATAAATGAATTATTTAAATTAAGTTATCAATTCTAAATAATCAATTTCGATTTAATATTAAATTATTAGAATAAGAAAATGAATTTAGTTGAATTCAAAATTTAATTTGAATTAAATACAGTTCAAATAATTAATAGAAAATTTTATTTGAATTTATAACGATAATAATATTAATTTATTATCGAGAAAACTAAATTGTCTGAAATTAATTTATTTTGGTTTAAATTAATATCTTCTACGGATGATCGAATTGGACTTCGTGACCTATCCTAGTGTGTCCGAAATACGGGTGTTACCCTAGAAATGCCAGTTACTATGTTTAAAAAGGAGTTCGGAAATCACGGTGTATTTCAAGGACACCGGATCTAAAATAATTAAATAAAATAAATTTCTTTGTTTTGTGGACATAAACCAGACAACAAGGAGGAAAAATATATGGCCGAACATAAAAACACTTGTTCTTCTTGACTCCACAAAATTTTGGCCTCGCTGTTTAAATGGAAAACCACACCCTCCCTCTATAAAATCGCGGTACCCCTCCCTTAATTCACTTTGCTGAAAAACGAAATCAAAATGGCCAGCGCCTTTGATTTTGTTTCCCCTTTCTAAAAACCGCTCCTCTCCTAAATCTCAGAAATGGAAGTCACGAAGCTAGGCACCAGATTGAAGGCCATCAGATTTTTGGAGCTCGATCGAACACCTGGAGCTCGCGGTTTGTTTGAAACTCGACGACAGGTGAAGTCGCGACTAGGTATTGGTCGATCTAAGGCATCCATTCTGGGTTCATCGCGGACTAGGTTTGACAAATTTTGGGGCAACGATCATCTATTGGGGAACTGAAAGGCCAGAACTAGATGGCGATGTGTTCTTGAAGGGGACTGAAGGGGAGATACAGTGGTGCGCATTTGATTTGGTACTGTGATTTAGGGAAAGGGGCGACTGGAAAAATGGTTCGAACATCTGAATGATGAACTGGGTGATTGGGTTTTTCCGTGAAGACTGGGGTGACTGTTGTACAACGATGCAATGGCATTGAAGGGGTGTTTGGGGATGACAGCTTTAAGACAGCGAAGTTGAGGCAAAACAGATGCATTTTGCAAGAAGGAAAGGAGGATTTTACAAAGTAACTAGGTAAATAAATTTTTAATTTATTTGTTTAATTAATCACATTTATTTATTTCAAAACAAAAATAATAATTTTAACACATGTGTATATCTCATACAAACACTAGATCAAGATAAAACAAGGTTCGATGAATGTCATATCGGCATAGGCTATAGTGTGGAATTTATCTGGAATGATTTGAAGATTTCTGGAGTTTTTAAACAATGATTAATAATCACAAATAAATCACGGTGAGTAAATCTCACACACCTGTTAATTAGAATTATTTTTATCCGTTAAAAATAATTGTTGTGGCTTTGTTTGGATGCTTTATGATCGATTTAAATATATTAGTTATTTAGGGTTGACTATTATATATATATTGGGTTGATGGTTGGATTGATTCCCGCAGTCTCATTAGCGGATGCCCGCTGTTTCATAGCGGATGATTTCCCTATGCGCCCTACAAATATATATTAGTGGATGACCTTTATACCGCGATATCCTTCCTCGAAGCAGGATGGGCAATACTATGTTGACTAACATCTGTGGATGTAGGAAAAACAGGTTGGAGGAATCCGACTGGGTTCCTCAAAAATATATTATCTGTTTGTTTATTTGTTTGCATATATACTGTCATATATGATGCGTTAGAAATCCTATGATTTGAAAACTGACTGTTTGGGGTTTTTAAATATCACTGGGGTTTGAAATATTGATTTATAAAAATATCAAAAAAGGTATTTGAGATTTAAAAAGGGAATTCTATTTTTATAAATAGAATTTGAATTTTAATGAACTGTAGAAAATATTAACTTGTTTTAAATATATAAAACAAGTATTGAATTTATAAACTTGGTTTATAAATTTATAATAAGGGATTGATATTGAATTTATAAACCTTGTTTACAAAATTATAATGAGGAATTTGAATTAAATTTATAAACCTTGTTTATAAATTTATAACGTGAAATTTGAATCGAATTTATAAACTTTGTTTATAAATTCATATTGTGGGATTTGAAGTGAAGTTGTAAACGTGGTTTATAAATTAAATAATGTAGAGAAATTAAAATGGGATTTGAATAAAGGAAATTCAAAAAAAATAGAATTTGAATATAGAAATTCAAATGAAGTTTGAATGTATGAAATTCAATAGAATTTAATATGGAATTTGAATATAGAATGTGAAAATGGAGTTTGAAATATAGAAAGTATAAAGGAAATTCAAATATAGTATTTGAATATAGAAAGTGAAAATGGAGTTTGAATCCAGAAAATTCAAATAGAATTTAAATGGAGTTTGAATCAAGAAAATTCAAATAGAATTTAAATGGAGTTTGAATATTTGGAATTCAAATATAATTTAAAAAAATGGAGTTAGAATATTTGGAATTCAAATAGAATTTAAATGGAGTTAGAATATTTGGAATCCAAATAGAATTTAAATGGAGTTTGAATATTTGGAATTTAAATAGAATTGAAATGGAATTTGAATATAGAATTTAAATAGTGTTGAAATGGAAATTGAATATAGAAAGTGAAATAGACTAAAGAGCCAATTAACGAATTAACTAACGGATTGAATTAAAACGATCAGGTATAGTTGAAATAAATTGGACAGGTTTAGATATACAAGAGACATGTATGGATAATGTATGAAGGTATATAAATAGAATGCTTGACAAAAGGTACGTATTTAATTCGTATATGAGATTTTATGCGCCGTATCGGCTAGCCACTTGGCTTTTCTTTTTCTTTTGGATTGGTGGGGGCCATGAGAGGCTATTTGAAATATCCTGATGCTCCTGGTACAAAGGAGGTTATGGCGAATTTTTCCGGAAATTTAAGGAGTTAGAATATTTTTAAGAAAATCTGATAACTAGAAATCTATATATCGATATATATAGAAGTCGATAAGGAAACGAACTTAGAAACAAAATAGTATAATCAAAAAGGAAGTATAAGAATAAAATCTAGTAAGAATAGAAAGAGAAAGTGTAAACATGTTTAAAAGTGAATGAATTGTTGTATGGTATTGATTATTCGAGTAAGAAGTCATATCTGTTTTGACGTTATAAATGTTACTCAGTTGAGGTCTGAGAGGTTGTTATACCCCAACTTGATTGATTTAATTATTAACAAATAAATAGTAAGATTTCAGGCTCGAAGATCAATGTTGGATAAGATTTAGTTGAATATAGTATTTGGGTTGTCGTAACGATGTTTTACACAACATTCGTTTTAACCCAAATAAGTGTAAACTTGGAAATAAAATAATAAATATTTCCTAAGTATAGAAATGAACGAGATCGGAAAAGAGATAAGTCTTTGGAATATTTTCCAATTATAACTAGCATATGTTTTCTAAGTTTAAGAAAATAAAGGAAGGCGATATTCGGAAATGTTTTCCAAATAACGTAAAAGGCCAATATGGTTATTGAAAATATTTGGTTAACAAATATTGATAAGGAAATGGAGAAGAGATTTAATTAATGAAATATTAATTAAAGGGCTCAGTGATTGTTTGATAATTGGATGAACACTTGTTTACTTTGATAGCTAAATCATCGACTATCAAAACACTTGTTTTTATTCGATAGTTAAATCACAGACTATCGAACTTTTTGACCATCGTTGTCAATATGGAGAGACCGGTTGGATTATTATCCAAAGAACCACTCTGTATTGGCATAAGCGTTGCGAATCATATATGCCAAAGAAAATTGAAGACGGAGTAAAGTGCAAGGGCTATTGTATAAGTCTTAGATAACAGTGCCTAAGATTGATATACTGAATAGTGCCTTCGGTTCATCCTATTCCTGGATGACTTGTATGGATGAATGCTGACAGAGTATTTCCAGAAAGGTCACGTACATTGATTTCTTCAACCGTACCAAGAGTGGAAGCAGAGAAGGAAACTTCTTTAGCTAACACGTAATGTATTGTTGTAGACGTCAATTAGTGATTTTCGATGGATCTGACAAATGTGGTATTCAAAGTGAATCTGATGTGATGATAAAGCGTAACCTCAAGCCTCATCAACCGGTAAATGACAGAAATCGGGCCGGCAGCATGGCTATGTAGGTCGCACCTATTAGGGTGTATAATCACCTGATCTAGAGTTTCATTTACTTCTAAAAATCTATTGTCCATGTTGTCCCATCCGGGAAACGGTTGTTGATCCCAACCGTTGGTGATATACATTCGATACACTCAAGAAAAATGAGTGGTCGGTCATGTGTGGCTGAGTTGTAAGATGTTCTTGTTGAACTCGGTGTATTCTTATCTAAAGATATACCAGTAGAAGTTGGTTCCATACCCTGTCATAGTTGGAAATCAAATACACAATACGTGCTTGTGGTTTTGATTGTATATTGTATCTGTGGAACGTGAGATGCAAACGTTCCACTAGATTGTTATTTACTTGATTTAGACATTATTATAATATCAAAAGAGTTTTGATATAAAGATTATTATTCCTTTCAAAAGGATTTTGAAAGATAAGTCAAGTGTTTGGATTCTGTAATGACCCGGATTTTGAGCGACTTTGGTTATCGACATAAACACGATGTCGATAACCAAAACATTGAAAAATCCTGGTAATTAGTGAAAGAAATTAGAGGGTGAGAATAGATAAGATAGAAACTTAGAATAGAAGAAGAAGAAGAAGAACACAACATCAGAGTAACACGAACCTCACAGCGGAACGAATAACATATAATATATATAACATAACTTGAAATATACATCTGTACTTGAATATTCACATCATTATCGAAGTACAACACTTACAACACAGCGGAATAATAATAGCGATAGAATTCTGAAGCCTTCTGCTCTAGCTCTTTAATGTATCTGTAAATCCTGACTACTTGACTGCCCGTACAGAATTAGGCACCCAAGAGTTTAGGGAAAACAAAACAAAATAAACTCCGGGTCAGTCATGGGACTGGTATGAGTAAATCAGTTTAAAAAAGTTCGAACAAGTAAACGATATCTCATAAGACCACGCGGGTTTTTCCCTTATGAGAATCCAAAATATCTTTATATCAAAACCTTTGATATTATCATAATGTCAATCAAACCACAATATATTAATCATCTAGTAGAAACGCTTTCATCTCACGTTCTACATATATAGTATACAATCAAAAACCGCAAGCACGTATTGGGTAATGAGTTTCCAACTATGACAAGGTATGGAACCACCTTTCGCTAGTGTACCTCTAGAGAGGAATACACTGGGTTCAAAAAGAACATCTTGCCACCCGGCCACACATGACCGACCACTCATTTTGCTTGAGTGTATCGAATGTATATCACCAACGGTTGGGATCAGCAATCGTTTCCCGAATGGGACAGCATCAACAATAGATTTTTAGAAGTAAATGAAACTCTAGATCAGGTGATTATACACCCTACTTCGGTGCGACCGACTTAGCCATGCTGCCTGCTCGATTTCTGTCATTTACCGGATGTGAGGCTAGAAGCTACGCTTTATCATCACACCAGATTCACTTTGAATGCCACATCATCAAATCCATCAAATCACCGATTGATGTCCTCAACTATACATTATGTGTTAGCTAAAAGAAGTTTCCTTCTCCGCTTCCACTCTTGGTACGGTTGGAGAAATCAATATACGTGATTTTCTGGAAATACTCTGTCAGACATCCCGTCCATACAAGTCATCCAGGAACAGGACGAACCGAAGGCACTATTCTGCAAACAGGATAGCCCTTGCATAACTCCGTCTTCAATTTCCTTTGGCATATATGATTCGCAACGCTTATGCCAATACAGAGTGGTTCTTTGGATAATAATCTAACCGGTCTCTCCATATTAACAACGTTAAAATGGTCAAAAACTTTGATAGTCTGTGATTTATCTATCGAAGAAAAACAGATGTGCAAACAACGATATTATTTCCAAATGGAAATTATATAGAACAAACATCATTCAACATTTATCTCTTTATTAATTTACTTATCTCCTGTTTCACTATATTCAGTATTTCTTATTTTCTAAATTTGGAAAATATACGTTATTAACAATGGAAAACATTTCCATTTCTTGTTTTCTATATCAGAAAACATTTCTGGTTCTTATTTGGAAAACATTTCCAAAACTCCTTCATTGGACATAGACAGATGTTTAAACAAACATCGCTATGCCAACTCAAACCATTTCCTTTACTGCCGAACCTTAACTATTCCTTAGCTAAAAACGAAGCCAATCAAGTTGGGGTAGAACTACCTCTCAGACCTTAACTGAACAACATTTCTAACTTTGAAATAGGCAAAGTTCACTTTATATTCCTTTAACTAACTTCCTTACTTAACCTTCCTTCGAATAGCTATATTCGACTGACTCTTTTCACTTAACTCTATTCGATTAACCCTTATCAATTTACTCTATTGGACTAACACTATTGGGTTAACTCTATTGGACTAACCCTATTGATTTACTCATTTCACTTAACTCCTTTCGAATAAACTATATTCGATAACTCCTTTTACTTTCTTCGAATAAACTATATTCGATTAACTCATTTGCTTCTATTCGAATAAACTATATTCAATTAACTCCTTTTTCTTCTATTCGAATAACTATATTCGATTAACTCCTTTTACTTTTACTCAAATCGATTTAACTCTAACATCGATTAACTCCTTTTACTTTAACGCTAATCGATTAAACTAACATCGATTAACTCCTTTTACTTTAACTCTAATCGATTAAACTAACATCGATTAACTCCTTTTACTTTTACTTTAACTCTAATTGATTAAACTAACGTCGATTTACTCCTTTTACTTTAACTCTAATCGATTAAACTAACATCGATTAACTCCTTTTACTTTAACTCTAATCGATTAAACTAACATCGATTTACTCCTTTTACTTTAACTCTAATCGATTAAACTAACATCGATTTACTCCTTTTACTTTAACTCTAATCGATTAAACTAACATCGATTAACTCCCTTTACTCGATTAAACTATTCATTTATAAAGATTTACTTTTAGTAACGGTTCTTCACTTTACAAATGATTTCCCTTTTATAAAACTCTATTCGATTAAAAAACATTTTTCCCTTTTATTTACTTTCGAAATATTTCCTTTTATAAAATCTGTTGATTTTATAAAATCCCTTTATTTCAATATACATTGAAATAATTCTTTTTACATCCCAGGGTCTTTTATGATATTTAAAATATCGAATAACAATGATCAACATCATTCCAACACACATAATCCATAACAGATTGTATAACACATCATATATCACAATATATGAAAAACAGTAAAATAATTTTTGAGGAATCCAGCCGGATTCCTCCAACCTGTTTCCCTGCATCACAGATGTTAAACAATATAGATAACATCACTTTCAGTTCCGTATGATATATTTTGTTAAACAGAATCAAACATAGAAATTTAACTAACTGACTAGCAGTTCAATCAAACAGTCAACACACAGTCAAATAGCCAATATTTAACAGTTCTAAAAATACAACATGAAATTATAAACTGTTCAGAGTTAGTGAGATTTACTCACATTGGACTATCATCGTTAATTAACGATAATTGTCGTTGATTCAGATCGGACAATTTATTTTGCAATAACTTGTAACGAGCTCCGATGGACTTCCCGTCAGTCTCATTATGTTGCTCCCGTCCATACGATCCCAACACAACTTGTTTTGCTGAATTTCGATGTCGTATGACGAAGTTATGAATTTACGAAGTTCATGCTCTATTTTAAATAAATTAAACTTAAATTCTAATTGAAAGTTGGGCCTTACACTGTTGAACCCGGCCCATCCCCTAATTGAAAACTCGACCGTACCTTGGCCTTTCTTCCCCAATTACAATACCGTAGCCTGCTCCCTTTAATCCTCCATTTCGATGATCGTTGACCTCCCCAATCCTCAATCGTTCCTATATTACATCACTCAAACCCACCACCAATGTTTTCCTCATTCGATCCTCCACAACCTCCACCCACAAACGCTGAACTCGGTCTCCACCTTTAAATCGCGTCGTCCAGCTTTACTGTCACAGGAATCGACAGTTTTCGCCACCGAACATCCCAAAATTCTTCCAGCAAGTGCGGTTTCCACTCAGGAACCCAAAAACAAAATCCGTTTCATTGATTTCAAACCCAAATTCAAGCATCCGCCAACCTAGGCTGCCGCTGCTAAAATCGAACGATGGAAAAATCAAACCGAACCCCATAAATCTTACATGAAATCGAAGCTTTAAAGATGCTGAGTCCAAATGCATCTCTATTTTGATTTATAGGATTTTTGAGGAATTGATTTTGATTTTATTTTGAGATTTTAAGTTATAGGATTTGGTTTTCTATCAAAATGAATACGGCGGCTCAACGTGACTATATATGGGATCACAAAATTGTGTGTGGTTGTAACACTGACTATGTGGCTAGTTTTGGTACTCACATTCTTAGATATTTTAGTTTTAAATATTCATTTTATATTTGTTTCAACACTCTAAAAATCAATACGAACACATATGATACCTAAAAATCATGAAAACCGGCATGCAGCTAGATTTCAACATTACGGTCCCAACGAAACTGGTTTCGTCGAATTCCGACTTCGTATGCTCACACAGCCTATTTTTAAAGGTCAAAATACTGACTGTTTCTCACTCTAAAAATCCTTACGACCACATAGTGACTCTAAAAATCACAAAACTGAAAATCTAACAACTATTTAACATTGCGGATCCAACAAAACTAGTTTCGTCGAATTCCGACTTCGTTTGCAAAAGTGGTTATTTTTAAATTCCTAAATAACCCATTTAAATATATAAATATATTTAAATATAATTAAATTAAATATTAATAAATTAATATTATCGTATATATTCACAGTGGAATACCATACAGCTTCAGAACATTCCTATATTAATTCCTAACTCGATATTCACTTCTGGGTCAACCCGATATTCGATTTATATTGAAATCCCTTTTTAAAATATAAATAATTCCTTTATAAATTATAAAGGAATTCCACAGCGACTTTTCTAAAATTTGATTTAGACATATCTCAAAATCTACATGACGAAATCCCGATTTTTCTCTTCCACTAGAAAGATATGCTCCACCAGCTCCACACTTTCTTATTTCACAGAAATCCGGCTTAAAACGAATCTTGTACATTCAGTTGAAGTTCGAATCACCAATTTACGAACTGCAGCGCCATTTCAAGCTGTTTATAATTATATTATAAACTATACGTTCAACTGTCAACGATTGAATATATTCGTTATTCAAATTCAATTCCAAGCTGAATTAAATATCACAGATGATCCGGTTCACACCATATCGTCATTTCAGCCAATTCTGATTATTTCAGAATTAAATATATTATTTAATTTATTATTTTAATTAAATATTCATCATTATTTTATTCCACGACCATTAGATTCACTATATCACGATTTATATAATTAAATAAATTAATTATAATACCTCTGCCAATGCGGGTCATTACAATCTTCCCCACTTAAAATAATTTCGTCCTCGAAATTGCTAAGTTAGAGAACGACCCTATCGACTGGTTAGAACATATTTGTTCACTTCTTAACTTCAGTTTCAACTGAACCAATTTAATTTTAATTAAATATTAATTAATTCTTATCAATGAAAATTTTCAAAAATCCTGAAAATTTTCAAACGCCTTAACTCTTCGAAAAATTTCGCCAGCACCTCCTTTGTACCGGTCAATCGGTCAAACTCCAACTCGCCTCTCTAGGCCATCTCCAACCCAAAGCTTGCCAATTCGGCTCATCAAAATCTTATATCCTATAGAAATATAAACTTGTACCTTTTTGTCGGGCATACCAACTCTATCACTTCCATATGTTATCAACTTAGCATATACCAATGTTATCCCAATCAAATTCTGAAATTACTTTTATCTCCAATACAACCATTCGGTTTTACCAAGCCAAATTTTCATTTCTACTCGAGTTTCTTCTCGATTCCCAACTCTTAACTTGATTATCACATTACACTTCAAATTTAAATCTCACAATCCAATTTGTCTTGATATCATTCTAATTCAATCTCAGTTACCACTTTACTGGCTTTACTTTAATTCAATTTTGCTTTCACAAATTTCTGTTAATTTTTTTTTTAATTCAAACAGTCTTTCCCTGGGAGTTTTTAAACAGCTTACTCTTTTTAAAAATCAAATTTTCCTTTTTGAAATTCAATTGAGCCCTTAATCAATATTCCATTAGTTAAATCACTTCTTTATTTCTTTATCAATATTTGTTAACCAAATATTTTCAATAACCATATTGGCCTTTTACGTTATTTGGAAAACATTTCCGAATATCGCCTTCCTTTATTTTCTAAACTTTAGAAAATATATGCTACTTATAATTGGAAAATATTCAAATTACTTATCTCTTTTCCGATCTCATTTATTTCTATACTTAGGAAATATTTATTATTCTATTTCCAAGTTTACACTTATTTGGGTTAAAACGGATGTTGTGTTACGACAACCCAAATACTATATTCAACTAACTCTTATTCAACATTGATCTTTGAGCCTGAAATCTTACTATTTATTTGTTATTAATGAAATCAATCAAGTTGGGGTATAACTACCTCTCAGACCTTGACTGAATAACATTTATAATGTCAAAACAGATATGACTACTTACTCGAATAATCAATACCATACAACTACTTATTCACTTTTAAACATATACACTTTCCTCTTTCTATTTTTACTAGATTTTATTCTTAGTCTTCCTTTTTGCTTTTACTATTCTATTTCTAAGTTCGTTTCCTTATCGACTTCTATATATATCGATACGTTGATTTCTAACTATCAAATTATCTTAAAAATATTCTAACTCCTTAAATTCTCGGAAAAATTCGCCATAACCTCCTTTGTACCAGGAGCATCGGGATATTTCAAATAGCCTCCCATGGCCCTCACCAATCCAAAAGAAAAAGAAAAAGCCAAGCTGCTAGCCGATATGGCGCATAAAATCTCATATATGAATTAAATACATACCTTTTGTTGAGCATTCTATTTATGTACCTTCATACCTTATCCATACATATCTCATGTATATTTATACATTTCTAATTTATTTCAACTTGATACACTTGTTGTGACTCAACTCGTTAATTCATTCGTTAATCAACTCTCTTGCCTATTTCACTTTCATATTTGAATATAACATGTTCAAACATATTTTAACTTACTTATAACTAATCAAATTTTATTTTCCAACTCAGGTTTCGTATTCGATTCGAAGATGAATTCACAAGTTTGATTATTTAAAATGATTCGAAGTTCTTATTTTAAATTCATATTTGAATTTAAATATTTAAATTATCCAAATGATAATTTTTCCTTTTTATTTCCAAACACCATTTATTTTACTCGTTTATATATTCAACAAGTTTCGATTCCAAATTCTTTTGAAATAAATCTTTCTGCTTTGGAAAATAACTTTCCCTTTTCAAATTAACCCTTGTATTTCTATTTCTATTTCCTTTTCTATTTGAATTCTATGTATTCAAATCTCATTTCACTTCTATATATTCAAATCTCAATTTCAATTTCTATTTGAATTTCTAATATTCAAACTCCATTTTAATTCCTTTGAATTTCAAATATTCAAACCCCTTTTTAATTCTATTTGAACTTCAAATATTCAAACTCCTTTTGAATTTCTAAATTCGAATCCTATTATTACTCTATATGAATTCTATATTCAATTTTCCATTATTTAAATCTTCTTTATTCAAATCTCATTTGAATTTCTATATTCAAATCCCCTTTGAATTTTTATATGTTCAAATCCCCTTTGAATTTTCTTATTTAAATTCTATGTTTGAATTTCCTTTATTCAAACTCCTTTTCAAACTTTCTTTATTCATTCTTTTAATAAGTCTCGATTTCAATTCCTTTTTGAAATTGATATTTCGACCTTTGGAAAAATAGATTTCCCTTTCAATTTCACACTTGTATTTTTATTTTCGAATAATCCATTGAAAATTCTTTTCACTTCATTTATAAACTTTGTTTATAAAAGAACTATTTTATAAACAACTATTTATAAACTTCATTTATAAAGGAACTTCTCGTTTTATTTCTTTTAAAACAAGTTAATATTTCAAATCTATTTAAAAATTCAAATCCTATATTATAAATCCCATTTTGAAATTCAACACAACTTGTCTTTCCTAAACAAATTCAAAACAGTATCTCTGGTATTAATTTGTCACTTACAATTCGAAAATGAATACTGATGATGCAGCTGTTATCATCAGAATCTATTTTCCAGCGATCGAAGTGAGTTCAATACTACAAAACCATTTCTAAACATTTCCACCTTGAAATTCATTTCAAAATATAATTCACACTGCTTGTAAAACAATTTAAAATCTCCCAGGATCTTAAATTTTACTTATTTTTTTAATCCAAATCCATTTACAACACTTATCCAATTCTTCAGAGTTTTAATTCAATTTCTGGTTTACATTTCAGATTTAAATCATCTGATTTCACGTATTTCACTTATATAAATTCTGATTGGTTATTTACATAACCATTTAATTTATAATCTTACTCGATTATAATAACAACCAATATATCCACTATATTATAATTTTGATGTATATATCTTCTCTATGTCAAGATATACCTTGGGTAAACTTATTTTAATTTACCCTCTTTTCAAAACCTATCGTGTCGACCCATCGTATTCAAGTGTTTAGTAACTCCTACCGATACAGTGGATCAAACTGATCGACCAGAACTCATAAACAACTCAACCAATAAATCTCCACAATATAAAACAAAATTTTATATCAATAACAAATACGTTCACTCGTATATATACACTCAACTCAATCTAGGGTATTACTAACCCTATCTCTACTGAGTCACGCCACAGAGCCAAGTAATTCTTAACTTAAGTTCTGATAGCAACTGTAATGACCCGGATTTTGAGCGACTTTGGTTATCGACATAAACCCGATGTCGATAACCAAAACATCGAAAAATCCTGGTAATTAGTGAAAGAAATTAGAGGGTGAGTATAGATAAGATAGAAACTTAGAATAGAAGAAGAAGAACACAACATCAGAGTAACACGAACCTCACAGCGGAACGAATAACATATAATATATATAACATAACTTGAAATATACATCTGTACTTGAATATACACATCATTATCGAAGTACAGCACTTACAACACAGCGGAATAATAATAGCGATAGAATTCTGAAGCCTCCTGCTCCAGCTCTTCAATGTATCTGTAAATCCTGACTACGTGACTGCCCGTACAAAATTAGGCACCCAAGAGTTTAGGGAAAACAAAACAAAATAAACTCTGGGTCAGTCATGAGACTGGTATGAGTAAATCAGTTTAAAACAGTTTGAACAAGTAAACGATATCCCATAAGACCACGCCGTATAACGGAACGGGTTTTTCCCTTATGAGAATCCAAAATATCTTTATATCAAAACCTTTGATATTATCATAATGTCTATCAAACCACAATATATTAATCATCCAGCAGAAACGCTTTCATCTCACGTTCTACATATATAGTATACAATCAAAAACCGCAAGCACGTATTGGGTAATGGGTTTCCAACTATGACAAGGTATGGAACCACCTTTCGCTAGTGTACCTCTAGAAAGGAATACACTGGGTTCAACAAGAACATCTTGCCACCCGGCCATACATGACCGACCACTCATTTCGCTTGAGTGTATCGAATGTATATCACCAACGGTTGGGATCAGCAACCGTTTCCCGAATGGGACAACATCAACAATAGATTTTTAGAAGTAAATGAAACTCTAGATCAGGTGATTATACACCCTACTTTGGTGCGACCGACTTAGCTATGCTGCCTGCCCGATTTCTGTCATTTACCGGATGTGAGGATAGAAGCTATGCTTTATCATCACACCAGATTCACTTTGAATGCCACATCATCAAATCCATCAAATCACCGATTGATGTCCTCAACCATACATTATGTGTTAGCTAAAAGAAGTTTCCTTCTCCTCTTCCACTCTTGGTACGGTTGGAGAAATCAATATACGTGATTGTCTGGAAATACTCTGTCAGACATCCCGTCCATACAAGTCATCCAGGAACATGACGAACCGAAGGCACTATTCTGCAAACAGGATAGCCCTTGCATAACTCCGTCTTCAATTTCCTTTGGCATATATGATTCGCAATGCTTATGCCAATATAGATTGGTTCTTTGGATAATAATCCAACCGGTCTCTCCATATTAACAACGTTAAAATGGTCAAAAACTTCGATAGTCTGTGATTTAACTATCGAAGAAAAACAGATGTGCAAGCAACGATATTATTTCCAAATGGAAATTATATCGAACAAACATCATTCAACATTTATCTCTTTATTAATTTACTTATCTCTGTTTCCCTATATTCAGTATTTCTTATTTTCTAAATTTGGAAAATATACGTTATTAACAATGGAAAACATTTCCATTTCTTGTTTTCTATATCAGAAAACATTTCTGGTTCTTATTTGGAAAACATTTCCAAAACTCCTTCATTGGACATAGACAGATGTTTAAACAAACATCGCTATGCCAACTCAAATCATTTCCTTTACTGCCGAACCTTAACTATTCCTTAGCTAAAAACGAAGCCAATCAAGTTGGGTTAGAACTACCTCTCAGACCTTAACTGAACAACATTTCTAACTTTGAAATAGGCAAAGTTCACTTTATATTCCTTTAACTAACTTCCTTACTTAACCTTCCTTCGAATAGCTATATTCGATTGACTCTTTTCACTTAACTCTATTCGATTAACCCTTATCAATTTACTCAATTGGACTAACACTATTGGATTAACTCTATTGGACTAACCCTATTGATTTACTCATTTCACTTAACTCCTTTCAAATAAACTATATTCGATAACTCCTTTTACTTTCTTCGAATAAACTATATTCGATTAACTCACTTGCTTCTGTTCGAATAAACTATATTCGATTAACTCCTTTTGCTTCTATTCGAATAACTATATTCGATTAACTCCTTTTACTTTAACTCAAATCGATTTAACTCTAACATCGATTTACTCCTTTTACTTTAACGCTAATCGATTAAACTAACATCGATTAACTCCTTTTACTTTAACTCTAATTGATTAAACTAACATCGATTAACTCCTTTTACTTTAACTCTAATCGATTAAACTAACATCGATTTACTCCTTTTACTTTAACTCTAATCGATTAAACTAACATCGATTAACTCCTTTAACTTTAACTCTAATCGATTAAACTAACATCGATTTACTCCTTTTACTTTAACTCTAATCGATTAAACTAACATCGATTTACTCCTTTTACTTTAACTCTAATCAATTAAACTAACATCGATTAACTCCCTTTACTCGATTAAACTATTCATTTATAAAGATTTACTTTTAGTAACGGTTCTTCACTTTACAAATGATTTTCCTTTTATAAAACTCTATTCGATTAAAAAACATTTTTCCCTTTTATTTACTTTCGAAATATTTCCTTTTATAAAATCTGTTGATTTTATAAAATCCCTTTATTTCAATATACATTGAAATAATTCTTTTTACATCCCAGGGTCTTTTATGATATTTAAAATATCGAATAACAATGATCAACATCATTCCAACACACATAATCCATAACAGATTATATAACACATCATATATCACAATATATGAAAAACAGTAAAATAAATGTTGAGGAATCCAGTCAGATTCCTCCAACCTGTTTCCCTGCATCACAGATTTTAAACAATATAGATAACATCACTTTCAGTTCCATATGATATATTCTGTTAAACAGAATCAAATATAGAAATTTAACTAACTGACTAGCAGTTCAATCAAACAGTCAACACATAGTCAAACAACCAATATTTAACAGTTCT
Source organism: Allium sativum (assembly GCA_030737875.1). Lineage (NCBI taxonomy): Eukaryota > Viridiplantae > Streptophyta > Magnoliopsida > Asparagales > Amaryllidaceae > Allium > Allium sativum. The sequence continues at coordinate 19,329,748 of CM060922.1, read as the reverse complement.
AAAAATACAACATGAAATTATAAACTATTCAGAGTTAGTGAGATTTACTCACATTGGAATATCATCGTTAATTAACGATAATTGTTGTTGATTCAGATCGGACAATTTATTTTGCAATAACTTGTAACGAGCTCCGATGGACTTTCCGTCAGTCTCATTATGTTGCTCCCGTCCATACGATCCCAACGCAACTTGTTTTGCTGAATTTCGATGTCATATGACGAAGTTATGAATTAACGAAGTTCATTCTCTATTTTAAATAAATTAAACTTCAATTCTAATTGAAAGTTGGGCCTTACACTGTTGAACCCGGCCCATCCCCTACTTGAAAACTCGACCGTACCTTGGCCTTTCTTCCCCAATTACAATGCCGTAGCCTGCTCCCTTTAATCCTCCATTTCGATGATCGTTGACCTCCCCAATCCTCAATCGTTCCTCCATTACATCACTCAAACCCACCACCAATGTTTTCCTCATTCGATCCTCCACAACCTCCACCCACGCTGAACTCGGTCTCCACCTTTAAATCGCGTCATCTAGCTTTACTATCACAAGAATCGACAGTTTTCACCACCGAACATCCCAAAATTCTTCCAGCAAGTGCGGTTTCCACTCAGGAACCCAAAAACAACATTCGTTTCATTGATTTCAAACCCAAATTCAAGCATCCGCCAAACTAGGCTGCCGCTGCTAAAATCGAACGACGGAAAAATCAAACCGAACCCCACAAATCTTACATGAAATCGAAGCTCTAAAGATGCTGAGTCCAAATGCATCCCTATTTTGATTTATAGGATTTTTGAGGAATTGATTTTGATTTTATTTTGAGATTTTAAGTTACAGGATTTGGTTTTCTATCAAAATGAATATAGCGGCTCAACGTGATTATATACAGGATCACAAAATTGTGTGTGGTTGTAACACTGACTATGTGGCTAGTTTTGGTTCTCACATTCTTAGATATTTTAGTTTTAAATATTCATTTTATATTTGTTTCAACACTCTAAAAATCCATACGAATACATATGATACCTAATAATCATGAAAACCGGCATGCAGCTAGAGTTCGACATTACGGTCCCAACGAAACTGGTTTCGTCGAATTCTGACTTCGTATGCTCACACAGCCTATTTTTAAAGGTCAAAATACTAACTGTTTCTCACTCTAAAAATCCGTATGACCACATAATGACTCTAAAAATCACGAAACTGGAAATCTAACAACTATTTGACATTGCGGATCCAACAAAACTAGTTTCGTCGAATTCCGACTTCATTTGCAAAAGTGGCTATTTTTAAAGTCCTAAATAACCCATTTAAATATATAAATATATTTAAATATAATTAAATTAAATATTAATAAATTAATATTATCGTATATATTCACAGTGGAATACCATACAGCTTCAGAACATTCCTATATTAATTCCTAACTCGATATTCACTTCTGGGTCAACCCGATATTCGATTTATATTGAAATCCCTTTTTAAAATATAAATAATTCCTTTATAAATTATAAAGGAATTCCACGGCTACTTTTCTAAAATTTGATTTAGACATATCTCAAAATCTACACGACGAAATCCCGATTTTTCTCTTCCACTAGAAAGATATACTCCACCAGCTCCACACGTTTCTTGTTTCACAGAAATCCGGCTTAAAACGAATCCTGTACATTCAGTTGAAGTTCAAATCGCTAATTTACGAACTACAGCGCCATTTCAAGCTGTTTATAATTATATTATAAACTATACGTTCAACTGTCGACGATTGAATATATTCGTTATTCAAATTCAATTCCAAGCTGAATTAAATATCACAGATGATCCGGTTCACACTATATCTTCATTTCAACCAATTCTGATTATTTCAGAATTAAATATATTATTTAATTTTTTATTTTAATTAAATATTCATCATTATTTTATTCCACGACCATTAGATTCACTATATCACGATTTATATAATTAAATAAATTAATTATAATACCTCTGCCAATGCGGGTCATTACAGATTCTCACAAGGGAAAAACCCGTTCCGTGTACGGCGTGTTCTTATGAGATATCATTTAGTTTTCTGAAACTGTTTTAAACTATTTACTCATACCAGTCCCATGACTGACCCGGAGTTTATTTTGGTTTGTTCTACCTAAACTCTTGGGTGCCTAAATTTGTACGGGCAGTCAAGTAGTTCAGGATTTTACTGATCTATATAAAGGAGCTTGGAGCAGGAGGCTTCAGCGTTAGTTATATAGAGTTTTGTTCAGCTGTGTTGTAAGTGTTGTATTCTGATAAGTGTCTGTTATACAGTTGAAATTTTGTATTTCAAAAGTTATGATATATTATATTTTGTTCCGCTGCGATGTGAGATTCTGTGTTGTTGTTTCTGTTCTTCTTCTACCCTTTTCTTCTAAAAAAAATGATTCGTATTTTTGTGATATTTGGGTTTGACGTATGATGTATATAGTCAGCTCTGATATTATGGACTTTGCAGGTCATTACAGTTGGTATCAGGGCTTAGGTTGAGCGAATACCTAGGCTTATTGGAATGTGCTCATTAGAGATAGGATCAGTAGTACCCTAGAATGAGTTGAGTGAATATATATATACGAGAGAGCATATTTTTTATTTGATATAAAAACTGTTTTATATTGTGTTGACTAGTCTGTTGAGTGAATTATGAATTCTGATCGAATCGTGGGATGCCACGATGTCGATAGGAGTTTATAAACACTTGAACAGAAGATTGGACACGATATTGTTTTTAAATGGTTGAGTTGATTGTTAGGATTATAATCAAATTAGATTATAAAAACTGAAATAGTTATATATATATAACCAATGGAATTTGTATATGAAATCAAATATACAAATGTGATAAATTGAAATTGAATTCCAACCAGAATTCAGAATTTAAAATCCTGGGAAGTTGTGAAATATTTTCCGAATTTTATTAAAATAATACAGATTTATTTTGGATGGATTTTTAAAAAAAATCATTTGAATGGATTTTGAATATGATAAAGCACTGAACTCACTTTAGTGGCTGGGAAATAATTCTGATGATGGTCGCAACATCATCAGTGTTCATTTTCGAACTTCTAAGTGATGAATTGCTGTCTTAGAAAAGTTTTTGATGGAAATTTGCTTGAAAAGAAAACAAGTTGTTTGAAAATTCAAATGTTTTGAATTTGAGATAGGGATAAATATATGTAAATATTTATATTACTTCAAAGGAGTTTTGAAATAAAACCCTGGGAATGTGAATGATTGAAATTAAATTTAACTTAAGTAAGTTAAATGGATCGAAATGAATAAATTGAGTAAAATCAATGTGAATGAAATATGAATTAGGTGTGAATAAAGGAAAAACCAAAAGAGTTAAAAAGAAAATATATTTGTAAAACAAATATAAAGGAAATATATTTGTAAAACAAATACAAAGGAAGTTATGTGCAAACAAATAGAAGGAGAAATATTTGTAAAAACATTTACAAATGGAATTTAAAAGGAAATATTTGTAAAACATTTACAAATAGATTAAATGGAAATATTTATTTATAGAAAATAAATAGAATGTTATAAATGAGATATTTATTTGTTAAATAAATAGAATTTAATCAAAGGAAAAAAAGTAAATCTTTATAAATGAATAAACGTTATCCAATAGGAGTTATTCGAACAGGAGAAGTCGATTAGAGTTAGAAATAATTGATTAGAGTTAGAATAAATCGATTAGAGTAAGAATTAACCAGTTAGAGTTAATCAGTTATGGTTAATCCGTAGAGTTAATTGAATATTAGTTATTCAATTAGAATTTATCGAATATTTGTTATTCAAATTAAGAGTTAACCAGATAGAGTTAATTGAACATAGTTAATCGAATTAGGATTTAATTGAATGATAGTTATTCAATTAAAGTTGATCGAATATAGTTTATTCGAATAAAGTTAAAAGGAGTTATCGAATATAGTTTACTCGAATAGAGTTAAAGGAGTTAATCGAATATAGTTTATTCAAATAGAGTTAAAGGAGTTATCAAATATAGCTTATTCGGAATGAGTTAAGTGAAAAGAGCTAATCCAATAGGGTTAATCGATAAGAGTTAAATCCAATAGAGTTAATTGATAAGAGTAAATTGAATAGAGTAAATCGAATATAGTTTATTCGAAGAAAGGTTTTCGAATCTAGTTATTCGAAAGAGAGATTATCGAATATAGTTATTCGAAGGGAGGAGTTATTGAATAGGGATTTATTCGAAAGAGAGTTACGTAAGGAAGTTTGAAATGTTGAGTATCAACATAAATAAGTTTTGAAAAGATAAATGGGTTTGTAGCACTTTTTCTACCTTAGCAATTTCGAGGACGAAATTATTTTAAGTGGGGAAGATTGTAATGACCCAGATTCTTATGGGTTAATTTTTCTATTTAATATGGATTTAAAAATTGAGTTGATAATATAAATGAATTATTTAGATTAAGTTATCAATTCTAAATAATAAATTTCGATTTAATATTAAATATATTAAATTATCAGAATACGAAAATGAATTTAGTTGAATTCAAAATTTAATTTGAATTAAATACAGTTCAAATAGTTAATAGGAAATTTTATTTGAATTTATAACGATAATAATATTAATTTATTATCGAGAAAACTAAATTGTCTGAAATTAATTTATATTGATTTAAATTAATATCTTCTACGGATGATCGAATTGGACTTCGTGACCTATCTCAGTGTGTTCGAAATAGGGGTGTTACCCTAGAAATGCCAGTTACTGTGTTTAAAAAGGAGTTCGTAAATCACGGTTTACTTTTATTTCAAGGACACTAGATATAAAATAATTAAATAAAATAAATTTCTTTGTTTTATGGACATAAACTAGACAACAAGAAGGAAAAATATATGGCCAAACATAAAAACACTTGTTCTTGACTCCACAAAATTTTGGCCTCGCTGTTCAAATGTAAAACCACACCCTCCCTCTATAAAATCGCGGTACTCCTCCCTTAATTCTCTTTGCTGAAAACCGAAATCAAAATGGCCAGCGCCTTTGATTTTGTTTCCCTTTCTAAATACCGCCCCTCTCCTAAATCTCAGAAATGGAAATCGCGAAGCTAGGCAGCAGATTGAAGGCCATCGGATTTTTGGAGCTCGATCGAACACCTGGAGCTCGCGATTTGTTTGAAACCCGATGACAGGTGAAGTCGCGACTGGGTATTGGTTGATCTAGGGCATCCATTCTGGGTTCATCGCGGATTAGGTTTGACAAATTTTAGGGCAACGATCATCTATTGGGGAACCGAAAGGCCAGAAGTAGATGGCGATGCGTTCTAGAAGGGGATTGAAGGGGAGATACAGTGGTGCGCGTTTGATTTGGCACTGTAATTTAGGGAAAGGGGTGACTGGAAAAATGGTTCGAACATCCGAATGATGAACTGGGTGATTGGGTTTTTCCGTGAAGACTGAGGTGACTGTTGTACAATGATGCAATGGCATTGATGGGGTGTTTGGGGATGACAGCTTTAAGACAGCGAAGTTGAGGCAAAACAGATGGATTTTGCAAGAAGGGAAGGAGGATTTTACAAAGTAACTAGGTAAATAAATTTTTAATTTATTTTTTAATTAATCACATTTATTTATTTCAAAACAAAAATAATAATTTTAACACATGTGTATATCTCATACAAACACCAGATTGAGATAAAACAAGGTTCGATGAATGTCATATCCGCATAGGCTATAGTGTGGAATTTATCTGGAATGATTTGAAGATTTCTGGGGTTTTTAAACAATGATTAATAATCCCAAATAAATCACGGTGAGTAAATCTCACACAACTGTTAATTAGAATTTTTTTTATCCGTTAAAAATAATTGTTGTGGCTTTGTTTGAATGCTTTCTAGTTGATTTAAATTTATTAGTTATTTAGGGTTGACTATTATATGTATATATATATATATATTGGGTTGATGGTTGGATTGATTTTCACAGTCTCATTAGCGGATGCCCGCAGTTTCATAGCGGATGGTTTCCCTATGCGCCCCACAAATATATATTAGTGGATGACCTTTATACCGTGATATCATGCCTCGAAGCGGGACGGGTATTACTATGTTGACAAACGTCTGTTGACGCAGGAAAAACAAGTTGGAGGAATCCGATTGGGTTCCTCAAAAATATATTATCTGTTTGTTTATTTGTTTGCATATATATTGCCATATATGATGTGTTAGAAATCCTATGATTTGATAACTGACTGTTTGGGGTATTTAAATATCACTGGGGCTTGAAATATTGATTTATAAAAATATCGAAAAAGGTATTTAAGATTTAAAAAGGGAATTCTATTTTTATAAATAGAATTTGAATTTTAATGAACTATAGAAAATATTAACTTGTTTTAAATATATAAAACAAGTATTGAATTTATAAACTTGGTTTATAAATTTATAATAAGGGATTGGTATTGAATTTATAAACCTTGCTTATAAATTTATAATGTGGAATTTGAATTAAATTTATAAACCTTGTTTATAAATTTATAACGTGAAATTTGAATCGAATTTATAAACTTTATTTATAAATTCATAATGTGGGATTTGAAATGAAGTTATAAACGTGGTTTATAAATTAAATAATGTAGAGAAATTAAAATGGGATTTGAATAAAGGAAATTAAAAAAATAGATTTTGAATATAGAAATTCAAATGAAGTTTGAATGTATGAAATTCAATAGAATTGAATATAGAATTTGAATATAGAAAGTGAAATTGGAGTTTGAAATGTAGAAAATATAAAGGAAATTCAAATATAGAATTTGAATATAGAAAGTGAAAATGGAGTTTGAATCAAGAAAATTCAAATAGAATTTAAATGGAGTTTGAATCAAGAAAATTCAAATAGAATTTAAATGGAGTTTGAATATTTGGAATTCAAATAGAATTAAAAAAAATGGAGTTAGAATGTTTGGAATTCAAATAGAATTTAAATGGAGTTAGAATATTTGAAATTCAAATAGAATTTAAATGGAGTTTGAATATTTGGAATTTAAATAGAATTGAAATGGAATTTGAATTAAGAATTTAAATAGTGTTGAAATGGAAATTGAATATAGAAAGTGAAATAGACTAAAGAGCCAATTAACGAATTAACTAACGGATTGAATTAAAACAATCAGGTATAGTTGAAATAAATTGGACAGGTATAGATATACAGGAGACATGTATGGATAATGTATGAAGGTATATAAATAGAATGCTCGACAAAAAGGTACGTATTTAATTCGTATATGAGATTTTATGCGCCGTATTGGCTAGCTGCTTGGCTTTTCTTTTGGATTGGTGACGGCCATGGGAGGCTATTTGAAATATCCCGATGCTACGGTACAAATGAGATTATGGCGAATTTTTCCGAAAATTTAAGGAGTTAGAATATTTTTAAGAAACTCTGATAACTAGAAATCTATATATCGATATATATATATATAGAAGTCGATAAGGAAATGAACTTAGAAATAGAATAGTATAATCAAAAAGGAAGTATAAAAATAAAATCCAGTAAGAATAGAAAGAGAAAGTGTATACGTGTTTAAAAGTGAATAAATAGTTGAATGGTATTGATTATTCGAGTAAGTAGTCATGTCTATTTTGACATTATAAATGTTATTCAGTCAAGGTCTGAGAGGTAGTTATGCCCCAACTTGATTGATTTAATTATTAACAAATAAATAGTAAGATTTCAGGCTCGAAGATCAATGTTGGATAAGAGCTAGTTGAATATAGTATTTGGGTTGTCATAACGATGTTTTACACAACATCCATTTTAACCCAAATAAGTGTAAACTTGGAAATAAAATAATAAATATTTCCTAAGTATAGAAATGAACGAGATCGGAAAAGAGATAAGTAATTGGAATATTTTCCAATTATAACTAGCATATATTTTCTAAGTTTAAGAAAATAAAGGAAGGCGATATTCGGAATTTTTTTCCAAATAACGTAAAAGGCCAATACGGTTATTGAAAATATTTGGTTAACAAATATTGATAAGGAAATGGAGAAGAGATTTAATTAATGAAATATTAATTAAAGGGCTCAGTGATTGTTTGATAATTGGATGAACACTTGTTTTCTTCGATAGTTATATCATCCACTATCGAAACACTTGTTTTTATTCGATAGTTAAATCACGGACTATCGAAGTTTTTGACCATCGTTGTCAATATGGAGAGACCGGTTGGATTATTATCCAAAGAACCACTCTGTATTGGCATAAGCATTGCGAATCATATATGCCAAAGAAAATTGAAGACGGAGTAAAGTGCAAGGGATATTGTATAAGTCTTAGATAACAGTGCCTAAGATGGATGTACTAAATAGTGCCTTCGGTTCATCCTCTTCCTGGATGACTTGTATGGATGAATGTCTGACAGAGTATTTCCAGAAAGATCACGTACATTGATTTCTTCAACCGTACCAAGAGTGGAAGCGGAGAAGGAAACTTCTTTAGCTAACACGTAATGTATTATTGTAGACATCAATTAGTGATTTTCGATGGATCTGACAAATATGGCATTCGAAGTGAATCTGATGTGATGATAAAGCGTAACCTCAAGCCTCATCAACCAGTAAATGACAAAAATCAGGCCGACAACATGGCTATGTAGGTCGCAACTATTAGGGTGTATAATCACCTGATCTAGAGTTTCGTTTACTTCTAAAAATCTATTGTCGATGTTGTCCCATTCGGAAAACGGTTGCTGATCCCAACCGTTGGTGATATACATTCGATACACCCAAGCGAAATGAGTGGTCGGTCATGTGTGGCTGAGTTGCAAGATGTTCTTGTTGAACTCGGTGTATTCTCCTCTAAAGATATACCAGCGGAAGGTGGTTCCATACCTTGTCATAGTTGGAAATCAAATACCCAATACGTGCTTGCGGTTTTGATTGTATATTATATATGTGGAACGTAAGATGCAAACGTTCCACTAGATTGTTATTTACTTGATTTAGACATTATTATAATATCAAAAGAGTTTTGATATAAAGATTATTATTCCTTTCAAAAGGATTTTGAAAGATTAGCCAAGTGTTTGGATTCTCATAAGGGAAAAACCCGTTCCAAGTACGGCGTGGTCTTATGAGATATCATTTAGTTTTTTGAAACTGTTTTATACTGTTTACTCATACCAGTCCCATGACTGACCTGGAGTTTATTTTGTTTTGTTCTACCTAAACTCTTGGGTGCCTAAATTTGTATGGGAAGTAAAGTAATTCAGGATTTTACAGATCTATCTAAAGGAGCTTGGAGCAGGAGGCTTCAGCGTTAGTTATATAGAGTTTTGTTCCGCTGTGTTGTAAGTGTTGTATTCTAATAAGTATATGTTATACAGTTGAAATTTTGTATTTCAAAAGTTATGATATATTATATTTTGTTCCGCTGCGATGTGAGATTCTGTGTTGTTGTTTCTGTTCTTCTTCTACCCTTTTCTTCTAAAAAAATGATTTGTATTTTCGTGATATTTGGGTTGGACGTATGATGTATATAGTCATCTCTGATATTATGGACTTTGCAGGTCATTACACATAGGATCTAACTAAATAGTGATATGCATTTGGTCCAGTCCGAAGGGATGAAGATCCCAGTGGGAAAAATCATCGTAGGCTTCCGGAAACAAGGTTGGAGCACCTCCAAATTATTATTTGATGGGACTGGAAGGAAGTGGGAGATTTCTATGGGATGTTAGGATACTATGAGATAACCTTCCGGGAAAGGTCTAACGATGTTGTACCCCAAGAGGTAGGTATGTACATTTACATCCGCAGATTATGCCTTGGCTGCATATATGACGAGGGAAGCCAACCAAAAAGGAGGACATAACGATTTTTAGGATTTGACGATTGCCACAACTCTGAGATAAGGTTTCTTTTTCAGGACCAATAAGGATTGTAAGTCATCGGATGCCTGTCATCTTCAGTCGGAGCGAGTACGGAAAGACTGGAGCTAAACAAATATGCTGATAATCTTTCACTATGGTTGATTTGGATGAGGGACAATGCCGATTAGATGTTTAGATTATTTGGTAGGGGCACGGTCACTTAGCTCTTTGGATGGACTTTCATTAGTTACGGGGGCCGAGCAGGGCCATAGCCACCAAGAAAACAGATAGACCAATTTATGGATCTGTATTTTCGGCCTAACGAAGTTTTCCTTTACTAACATAGAAATACCCTGACTGGACTGAGTCCTATAGGGGAACTCAGGATTAGGGCGCACTCGTAGCACGGTGATGGAGGCTTTGTACGCTTTTGTAGCATGGCCTAGTACGCTTTCGTAGCATAGCGATGCAGACTTAGTACGCCTTCTTCGCGTACTAATATGCTTTCATAGTGTGGCAATTAAGATTTTGTAATAGCCCGCATTTTACGTATCGGAAGATCGTAAAATATTTTTATTTTATTCCCTGAGAGTAGGATCATTCTCATATTTTGATATATTGTTTATAGTGATGTAAAACATGTCCATAATTTTTACCAATTTTATTTGTGACCATTTCCCCCCGTCAGTCTTGTACAGGGAATAATTTTGACTAGTGTTGAATCAGGTGCTGAAACTTGTTCCATTGAAAAGGAAATAATGACTCCCTTTCCGTAGAGTGGTCAGATTTAAGATTTGGTTCAGCGATTTGTGAGGAATCGCTGTTTTACATTTGGCTATTCAGATCATTGTTGGGCTGATGTGGGGAGGCCAATAGTGGGCTGGTGGAAGGCAATAAATAGGGGATGAGAGGTATGGAGAATAGATTACTTTCTCCATTCCCTCATTTGGAAGCGCTTGTGATCTTCGATGGCTCCATCTTCTAGACCTTTCCACCATTAAAGTTCGAGATTAAAGCTTAGAGAATCGAAGATCTACATTGTCTGAAACAAGATCTACATCATTCCAAGGAAGTGACCATCGAATTAAAGAGCTTGGATCAAATTCTTTGCTGTCCGGGAATCATAAATCATTGCTTTTAAGTTGTTTTGGAGAATTGGTGAGTGATACGTATCTCTCACACGGATTCAATCAAGTATATGAGTGTTTGATCTTGTTTTTCATCAAATGCAAGTCGTTTTCCTTAGATCTACATCATGGTAAGCTTATTTTTATATGAATCGCCATAGGACCTAATTTAGCAAATTAAAACTGGTAATTTCTGTGTAATTTCATATGTTTATGCAAGCTAGATCCATCGTTTTGTTCATATGTTCATTTATCATGATTTTGGTGAAGTTTACATAAATTTTGATGAAAATTGTCGTTTTCATGTTGTTATTAATTTCATAACATGTTTGTGGCTGTATTGGATGAATCAGATGAGTTGATTTCGTCGAATTGGTCATTTAGTGAAGTTTTGGCTGAATTCGGGCGTGAATTGGGTCTGTCCAAGTGTTGGGTCGGTCGGGCTCCATACTGGTCGGTCGGTCGGGATGAGCATTCCAGGAGGTGGATCAGTTGACCTGGACTGAGCAAGGTGGATCAGTCGGTCGGCTCTCTTATGAGATGGGTCGGTCGACCTAGGCAGGGTGAGGTGGTTCAGCCAAAGAGATGGGACGGCAGTGGTTATGGGTTTGTCGGTCAAGCATAGGTCGGTCAGGTTAAAGGTGATGGATCGGTTATAATGTGTAGTGATGGGTCGATCACACAGGGTTATTTCTGAAAAATTCTATTTTCGGGTATGAGCCAGGTTTGAACGAAAAGTGCTTTTAATTTTTATTTTTTTTGGGGGCAACTCCCCGAACTCTAACCACAACGCAATGATGTAATTTGGCTCAGTGATGTGGTGTTTTCGAAATAAGTTCAAGTAGTAATATTCGAAGTGTTGAAATATGTTCGTTGACCTGTGTAGAACAACAGATGGTGTGACAACTCAAAAAGGTCATGGGTTGGTGGATAATGGTTGCTCGAGAAGGTTGCTTGAACTATGAAAAGCCATCGGTTTGGATAACTAGAGATACTAAAGGCTGAGGAATTATTGTTGTCATAGGTTCTAGTGGACTCATAGCAAGGGTATAATAGGGCCACCTAAAAGACCGGATGTAGGTCGAATACCCTGGGTATCGTTGAAAGGCCTAGGTATGTATCGTTGAAAGGCGTATGAGGTTTTTGCTAGAGTCGGGGTTACCATTAGCCCTTGATGGATGGCAGTATAATATGGCTAGTCATACGATTAGCGATGGTTGCGAAGTAGGATTGGCAGTGATAGCCAGAGTCTGTCATGGATGATTGGTTTCTTTGTTTGTACCGTCTCACGTAGATTATCCAACGTCAAAGGAGATGTTCCTTGGGTGCTTGTCTGATATTGGCTTAGGCCTCTGGGGCTTGTGTTTAAGGGATGTTGAATTCGATTAGGATGGTTTACGTGAGATCTATAATCTGGATGCTATGAGTGCTATTGTTGGTTGCCTCTTTTTTTCATGATTGAATGATCGCACCGATGACCCTAGATGATCTTTTTTGTTCCTTTGGTTGTATGGATTGTAAATGCTATCACTGTCCGATGTGGGGAAGATGGGGGTTGGTTTTTCTCTAAAGTTGGGGGTAGAATTAGTTTGTTTATTTCCCATTCTCATATACTTTATTGATGATGTTAGATAGCTGTTTATCGCTCACTAATACTTTTGTCTGACTCAAGGTTTTATGTTTTCCTTTTATTATCTTGGGCTATCCATCCAATTTTGGATGGGCAGACTGGGTGGTAGGTGATAGCTTAGTAAGGACGATGTAGCAGTTCAGAGACGAGCAGGAGACTGGCGTACTATCTTTCTTAATATAAAGTATTTGGATTTTCGCTATTTGTTATTCTACTGTGAGTCCTGTAGTGAGGCAAATTTGTACTGACATATGTTGCGGTTCTGGTGCATGGATATACTTTCTAGTTGTTTTGAAAGCTTGAAATTTCTGTTAAAATATGCTTCACTAATATTACATGCTGTATATGTTCTATTATATTTTATCCTTGCGCTGTGAGATTTATGACAGGTTCTGCTTGTGTTTACCTACTCTGATGATCATCTGTAGCTGCTTGGCACACCTTTCAATGCACTTTTCCTCTTGTTTAGTGCAGGGGTTGTGGGTGATCATCACAGATTTAGTACATTTACGCAGTGCGGCGATGGGGACCACTCAAGAAGGATACTATGGGGAGTATATTAAGATGAGGGGAATGTAACTATATATATATATATAATTTATTAGGTTAATCTACTTGGGAGTAGATAGGTATGATTTATGCATGAAATAAAAAATGTAATGTGCAATGAACCCTAATAACTTAATAAAAGTAGTGGTCGTTTTTTAGGGTGAATGATGGTAATTAATGTCGCACCTTATTTTCGGCCACAAGGGAAGCTTCCTGGTTGGTTTTTGATGGAGGTCATCGGAGCTTAGGAGAAGGGTGCTAGAGCGAAGAGAGGGAGGAGAGAAGTTTGTTGGCAGTGTCCGGGTGTCATTTTGTGGGTGGATATGTGGTGCACGTGCACCATGGCATGCACGATTTAGGTGCAAGCGTGGAACTAGGAAGAAGATAAGAAGAGGTATTTAGCAGGTCGTGTTTAAAATGGTATTACGCTAAGAAAAAAATTTAATTTTTAATTAATTTATATGTTATAGGTGTTGGTTCAGAAGGCCATATCCAGTTCATTTTAAATCCGATCGACGAATGGTTTCTTTTGTTGTGTTCATATTTATGAGCATAACTAGTGGGTGGCCCGTGCTACACATACGGGAAGATCATATCATTGGTGGCTTTGTTGTTATTTCTAGTGATCCTTTCGTGCTACAATTTTTTTTTTCAAAAGAAACATTGTTTATTCACTTTGTTGCTTATGAAAAGTGCTATACATTTGCTGGGAAGGAACAATGTTATATGTTAATGGTTTCTGTACTCAACAAGGAAAAAAATATAGGGATGTGTAGTTTACCATAACAAAACATCTTGTATCAGCAGTATAATAAAAAAATGCATACCAATATCTAACCGGTAATTAGTGAGTAGTAAATTACCTAGCTTTTAACTTGACCAAGCAATTCCCTTTCAATTAAATGCATCAGTACCAAGAAGGCATTTTCATTACTTCATTATTATTCTCAAATCCAAGCCCCTAACGGGTCATAACAAAATTGAACTTTACAAGAACGGTTATTGTAGTATAATAGTCGAAATTGGGCTGTTGTGAATCGATGCGTCGGACGCGTCGACCCAAAAGTCCAATTTTGACCGTCTTTTATATGGTTAAAGATTAATTAATTAAGTAAATTAATAAATTTAGTTTTTTTTATAAATTTTAAAAATTATTAACTTATGCAAATGAGATTCATTTGAAGCGCGCTTTTTTTTGTTGCGATCGTATAAAAGTGCTTTACTTAATGGAGTTGGTTTGAATTGAATCAGAGTAATTTATAAAATTTTAATTTATTTATTTATTTGTGTAAATTATTAATACGTATTACTTATTGAAAACAAACAATAAATTAATTAATCGTAAATCAATTAAATTAAAAATGTAACACCCGTAATTTCAACAACATTAAAGAGGATAAATTAAATAATAATTAAATTAATAATCAGAATTAAGGGAAACGGACTACGTCATGGCATCTATCTCGAAATTCTGGTCAAGATAGACATTTGGTTTGCGTAAAACGGACACCATATGAAGAAATTATGAAGGTTTGAAGTTTGTATACTCGCAAGATAATTATATATATAGGGACCAGGAATTCAAAATTTCAATTCAAAATTTGAAAATCATGTAGGCAGTAAATTTCCCTCCCCAGGGGTGTCGACCCCATAGTAGGGGTGTCGACCCCATAACGGGGGGGTCGACCCCCTTAGGGATGAGGTGGCAGTCGATTTCTGGGGTGTTGGCAGCTATAAATAAAGGCCCATTTCAATTGTTTTCTACACTAGAAATCAATGGAAGCCAAATGTTGTCAGTGCCAGAACTGAATCCTTTTCTTCAACAACAATCAACTAGAGCTAATCAATTAGAGATCCAATGTATAGATCTAAGATTCAACACCAACAATTTCTCTTCTATCTTCTAAAATCCAAACACTGTGAGTTAAGTTACTTTTAGATTTAAATGATTAAAAGTAAAACGTGGCATGACTGTGATTTGGATCTGTTATAAATTGTGAATCTATGATATTCTTGGATCTTAAACTTTATCATGCTAGATCTACATTTATAGATCTAATTCACTTGTGTTTAATTTATCGTATCACATTTATGGATCTTGACCTTTATCTATGTCTGTGGTTAATTTGGATTTGTCATTATTTGGACAGTTAAATCCTTGTTTAGATCTAATTTTCTATCTAGATCGTCTTGTACCTATCATGTTGTGGTTAACTTAGATCTGTCATTAATTGGACGTATGAATCCTTATTTAGATCTATTCATGCCTACTATGAATCCTTAGTATGTTAGATCTAGTTTTATTATTATCAATTGTTATACGTCCACCTTATCACTATGCCAATTATATATCTATGTCAGTATATATATTCATGCCAGTTTTGTTAGAATAATCACTACTGTCATCTTCCTATCACCTTTCCCTTTTATTGTTTATGACCTGGCTACTTTCTAGCCTAGGCATGCCATCAAATATATGTGAATGCGTTAGTTAGGGAACGGGGGAAAACATTGAAATTATCATAACTTGAATAATATTTATGAACATGAATTTGGGTATATAATCCATTATGAATATAATTGGGTAAATAGGCATGAACACCTATAAAGACATAGGTATAATTAATTGGTTAATAATTAAAATGCCTAGGATTACAGTAATTAGATATTGTAACTGCACTTATGACACAAGGTTAGATTGCATTTGTGGTGGAAGTCTGCCCGGACCCGACCGACATATCCAGCAACCGCAAATGTTGAATCTAATGTGAGGGGTCTAAGTGCACAAATACGAGACAGGCTAAGATATGAGGTTAGGCCCAACTTGTGGAAGAAGTCTGCCCGAAGCCGACCGGCATATCCAACATCCACAAGTTGTAGGCCAAATGTGGGACGTCTAGCCCATTATAACCATAAATGGACATGGTAACGAATTAGAATACTTAACCTAGTTAAGTCCATGGGGATTGTGTGAACATGAACATGAATAGGGGTTAAGTAAACTTGGTTGAACAATGGGAGGGTTAAGATAAGTATATCTGAGATGGGTGGGTAATATTTAAATATAGGCCCATAAAACTTAACCAATTGGGGGTTATGTATTAAAGACACTTATAAGTAAGCATAACCGAAAGAAAGATTGGGGTTATATAATTAAAGACACCCTTTTGGTAAATATAACCTGTGGAAAACCTAGTGGGGAATACAAGACAAAGGGGAGAGCTTGTATCATATTGTGTGGGACCCATTTCAGTCAGTTACCCGTAGCAGGTATCAAACAAAGTACTCTGAACTAGGTCGGAAAGGAGCACGCTTATTGAAGTGATTGTAAGAGATCCAAATATGGAGGACGGTGCGCAAACCGACCAGGTTATATGCGTGTATAGGACGGGCAGAGGAGGATAAGACGACCGTGACACCTGTAGATATGGGGTTGGGCTATTAGCGAAGGGTTGCCACTTTAGGACGTGATATATCCTACGTTGGGGCCGGCACAGAGTATCTACGCGGATTAGGGAGCTGATCGATTAGAGTAGTAGTGTGACGTCCCGCCCCGCACCAACCGACATTTACTCCAAAAGTGCGTTGTACACATGTCCAGTTAGCACGGAACGGGTCGTCAGAAGGAAAAGGAAGGAGAAATGAACATATAAAGAACCTGTAGAATGTCTCACAGCGCATAGAATAAAATATAATAATAACATACTTGACATAAAACAGGAGAGACAGTGCATAAGCTGGAAATCAGAACTAAACATCATAGCAGTGGAAATCCAAAATATAGCTTATTACAACTTTTCAAACTGTCTCAAAGCAAAGTAAGATAAATGAGGTACACTACTAATGCCCAAGTAGCGACCACCAACGACACAGGGAGAATGTGTGTGTGTATATATATATATATATAATACGTGGAAGCCTCCTGCCTGCCTCCGAATCAGCTACTCGCGCACCACCAGCTAACCTGTCTCTAGTCTGCTCGTGTGAGCACCCAGAGTAATAAGAGGAGACATAAAACTCTGGGTCAGACATAAAGCCTAGTATGAGCGATAAGCATCTAAAGTGAACAATAAAAGGTAGACTAAAAATATACCTGAATCTGGACCTGCAACCAAAGAGTTAGTACTACATAATGTACAACACTCTAAGGTACCATATCAAGCAATGTAAAGATACGGAGGTGGGGGAGGTGTGCATGTCAAAATGATGGCAACAATCAAGCATAGCATCCATCCTCACATCTCTCTCTCAGTGCGTAAAGCATACGATATCACCACTTCGATCACCCAACATTCCCTGCTACGATCACTTTGCCCCATGAAGTCATAAATGGCTTCACTGCACTGATAACGTAGCCACAAATCCTTCGCTATGTCCACTTTGCCCCATGGAGTCGCAAGAACCCCACTGCACTGGCTCATAGCCTTACCAATCCTTACTATGTCCACTCTGCCCCATGGAGTCATAAGAACCCCACTGCACTGGCTCATAGTCTTACAACGCATCACCTTGCCTCTCAGGTCATAATGACCCTACTGCACTGATAATGTAGTCTTGCTACCATCACCTTGCCCCTCAGGTCATAATGACCCTACTGCTTAGTGGTGAATCGAAATTATGAACGTCGACAACTCCTTAGCACACGTCCCGCAGCAAAGTCCAACCATGAAGTGAACTCATTGGTTCCCAACTGGTTCCGGGATCCTGAGCTCTAACTTCCATTTGGACTACCTTTGCATCTCGGGTTATTGGTCATCACCATCGAATCGGATCGGATCAGCCTTCACATTCTTCATCGGATCGGATCGGCCTTAGTCATTCGGGTCGGGTCGCGCCTCCTGCGTCGGATCGGGTCGTGGTCCTCCAGCTCATGGCTCCTCCTCCTGGTTCGGATCGGCGTCACCACTTCGGGTCGGATCGGGTTGCTTCATCCGGGTCGGGTCGCGCCTTCTGATCGGGTCGGTTCGTCGCGCCCTAGTACCCATCGACTCGTGAGCTCCTCCTCCTGGTTCGGATCGTGAATACTCATTGGTTCGGGTCGTGCTTCTACTACCGGATCGTGCCACTTAGCTAAGTCGTGACTTGCTCCCTCAAACGGATCATGACGCCCACGCTGGAACGGGTCGAGTCGCGCTCCCCTCCACCGATCCGATCCGGATTCTGGGTCATTTCCTGCATGCTTTCCTGCGACTGTTTCTACGTCATTCGACGGCGTTTTCGACAAATCTAACACTTCTAAACAATCACAAAGCATACCACACAGTCATAGCAACATATAGTATCGGTCCCAAACATCAAAACATAAATCATAGCATGTAAAATGGATCAAACATACCCAAAATCCCATATTTTCCCCTTAAGCATGTTTAGGTGAAACTAATGATATGATTAGCAAAACTTAACCAAATTAACCCAAATTCATATCAGAGGTCTAAAACATCATTCCGAATTTTATAAACATTTTTCCAGAAATTTATCATGCTTAAATTTGCTAATTAACACTAATCACTCCTAATTGGCCATAATTAGTGCAAAACTATGCAAATCACTCACCTTAGCCACAAAATAAACTAAGATCTGAAATAATTCTCTGATTTGATGTGAATCTCAATGCCAAACAGCAGCTCCTATGTTGATTTGGTGAAGATCTTCCTTGATTAGGGGTTGCTAAGCCAAATCCTTGACCAAAAGATGATTTGGAGGTGATTTAGAGGTTGGAGGCCATTTTTTAGGGATCCTTGGTGATAAGTGGAGGCTAGAAAACTGAAATGGAATGATTCTCCATCTCATTCCAGCCCTCGCATAACCCTAATCCCGAAATGGGTTATGGGCCTACTCACTAATCACCCGATTTGGCCCGGTTAAGCAGTTTTTCACCCTCCAAACCTTATTTCAGCCATATCTCCCAAACGGTAAGTCCGTTTGGCTATTATGACCACTCTACGGAAGGGTAAACCATCAAACGAATCTAATGGAAGTGGTTTCAGGTCAAAATTCCTTTCCAATCAAAAGTTATGGCCAAAACAGTACCAACTAGGGGCAAAATGGTCATTTAAAAATCGACAAAAATCATGAACATGGGAAATAACTCTAATGGATGTTTCCCAAAGTTACATGACCATACGACTTCATACGGGAAAGAAATAAATATTCTACGATCCCCCGATGCGTAGAATGCGGGTCGTTACGCTCTCCCCCCTTAAGAAATTTCGCCCCCGAAATTCCCTAATCAAAACATACACAAAGGTCCCGCATGCCTATCAACCATAAAACAACAATCAAACATGCAAACAAGCAAAACAAGTCTACCCTAGCATGCGGAAAACTAAATTGTAAGGTAAATCTTACCAGGCAAAGAGTTCTGGATATGCCTCCCTAATGCCCTCCTCTGTCTCCCAAGTACAGTCATTCTCGTCCTCGCCCCACTGAACCTTGACTAGCTTCACCGCCTTCCTTCGAAGTTGCTTCGTATCGTGCCCCACAATATGAATCGGCTTGCGGTTCCCAACCGCCTCGGGTTCTACTTCGAAGTCCTCTAACTGATCAGGTGAAATAGTCACATCTGAGTCGTGAACGAACTACCTTAGTTGGGAAACATGAAATACATTGTGAACTCCCGCCATCTTCTCTGGTAAGCCGACTTTATATGCCAAATTCCCGACTAATTCAAGAACAGGGAACGGGCCAACAAATCTTGGTGCCAACTTGCCTCTCCTGCCAAATCGTATCACGCTCTTCAACGGAGAGATCTTGACAAACACCAAATCACCAACGGAGAATTTTAAGTCTCTTCTCCTCTTATCAACATAACTCTTTTGCCTATCCTGAGCAGCTTTCATTCGTTGCTGAATGATCTTAATCTTATCTGAAGTTTCCCTCACCACATCTGGCCCAAGCACAAACTTCTCGCCAGTCTCTATCCAACATGATGGTGAGTTGCACGGTCTTCCGTACAAAGCTTCATATGGAGCCATACCGATACTGGATTGGTAGCTATTATTATATGCAAACTCTACTAGATGCAAATGGTCATCCCATGATCCACCAAAATCCAATATACAAGCTCTCAAGAGATCTTCCAATATACGATTCACCCTTTCCGTCTGACCGTCGGTCTGAGGATGATATGCGGTACTGAGATGTAATCCTGACCCTAGAGCCTCTTGTAAGCTCTTCCAAAACCCACTAGTGAACAACGGGTCTCGGTCACTCACAATGCTTTTGGGTACTCCATGAAATCTCACTATCCAGTTCATATACAATTCTGCCAACTTGGCTGCCGTTCTGGTCGATTTGACTGGTATAAATCTTGTGCTCTTAGTCAATCTATCCACAATTACCCAAATGCTATCATATCCCGATCTAGTCCTTGGTAGGCCATCGATGAAATCCATCGAGACTTGCTCCCATTTCCATTCGGGAATTTCTAATGGTTGCAACAAACCACTAGGCTTCTTTTGCTCGGCTTTAACTAGCTGGCAATTCATGCATTTGGATATAAACTTCCCAACGTCTCTTTTCATCCCTTCCCAGTAGTAAGTCTGTCTCATGTCTCGATACATCTTATTACCACCGGGGTGTATAGTCAGTTTTGAGTGATGACATTCTCTAAGCACTTCATCTCTCAAACCATTCACGTTGGGCACAACTAGCCTTCCATTCTTCCGAAGCCATCCATCTCGATCAAGCCCATATGCATTCATCTCCTCATCGATACCCATCTCCAACTTGGAGATGATTTCTAATAGATTAGAATCGTCCCTCTGGCTAGACCCAATCCGCTCTATAAAAGTGGGTCTGATCGTCAAACTAGCTAGCATAACTGGATCCAATTCGCACTTTGGTCTAAAATCAAACCCCGCGATATACTCCAGTTGCTTCCACTCAAAAAACATTGCCCCTAAGCTGGCATGTCTCCTACTCAAGGCATCGGCTACCACATTACCTTTCCCAGGTGTGTATGCGATATCAAAATCATACGAAGCCAAGAACTCTAACCATCTCTGCTGACGGAGATTCAGATCCTTCTGAGAGAAGAGATACTTTAACGATTTATGATCGGTAAGCAACTCAAATCTTTCTTCCAAGAGATAGTGTCTCCACATCTTCAGCGCAAATACAATCACTGCCAATTCCAAATCATGGGTAGGATACTTCTTCTCAAGCAGCTTTAGCTGTCGACTAGCATAAGCTACAACCCTACCTCGTTGCATCAATACTGCACCCAATCCGGTACCACAAGCATCCGTGTATACCGTCATCTCTTCATCCCCTTTAGGAATGACTAACACTGGCGCACGCGTCAACCTCTCCTTTAGACTCTTGAAGGCATCCTCACACACTTCGTCCCAGACGAAGGACTGATTCTTCTTAGTCAACTGAGTCAACGGTGCTGCTATCTTGGAGAAGTCCTGGATAAACTTACGATAATATCCAGCTAATCCCAAGAAACTTCTCACATCTGTTGCATTATTGGGCGTAGGCCAATCCTATACCGTAGCCACCTTCGCAGGGTCCACGGCAATACCACTCTCGGAAACAACATGACCCAAGAATCTCACTTCCCTTCTCCAAAAATGACACTTAGAGAATTTCGATTTCAATTGGTGTTTCCTCAACACCTCCATCACTATCCTCAAGTGTCCCTTGTGTTCCTCCTCTGTCCTTGAGTAAACAAGGATACCATCCACGAACACAAGAACAAACTTATTCAACTGATCTCTGAATACTCGATTCATAAGATCCACAAAATAGGCTGGTGCATTGGTCAACCCAAACGGCATGACCAACCACTCATAAAATCCTGACGGCGTCCTAAATGCCGTTTTCGGAACACTCTCATCTACTACTCGAAGCTGATGAAATCCTGTCGCGAGGTCCAACTGGGAGAACACTCTTGATCCTTCCAGTTGATCAAACAAATCATCTATCCGTGGTAGAGGATACTTATTCTTCCTCGTTACCTTATTCAACTCGCGATAGTCCACACACAAACGAAGGGAACCATCTGCCTTAGTGGCAAACACAACTGGTGCTCCCCACTCGGAGACACTCCTTCTAATAAATCCCTTCTTCAATAGATTGCTGACTTGCACCCCGATCTCTCGCTGCTCCCTTGGTGCCATACGACAAAGTGGCATCACTATAGGTCTGGCATCTTTCACTAAATAAATACGGAACTCAATCTCTCGGTGTGGTGGAAGCCCGGTCACCTCCTCGAAGACGTCCAGATACTGGCCAACCACGGGCACATCTGACAACTCATCCTGCGGGATGTCGAGTGAATTTACAAAACTATCCATAACCCCATCACTAGGTAGGCTACCAAACACTACCCTCCGCCCATCATCCGCCCTCACTGTCACCAAAAAGCCCTCACATTCTACCACCACCCCGTATCTTTGGAGCCAATCAACTCCCAATATAATGCCATACCCAGTAAAGCCCAAAACAAAACAATCACATACAAACATACATCCATGACTCGATAAGACCAAATTCCTGCAAATCATACTAAGGCTAGTCGAACCACCAATCCGGTTCGTCACAACTAATGGTCTATCGACTATCTCGGGTTCCAGTCCCAACCTATCTACCAGGTCACTAGATATGAAGGAACGGGAAGCCCCAGTATCAAACAAAACTCGAACTGGTACATCATAAATAGAAAGCATACCTTGAATAACAACATTCTTTCCTTTCTCCGCCGCAGTTGGGGCATTCGACGAAGAAGGAACATCATCAATAGCATATGCTTTCACAATCTGCTTCTCCTTAAGAGGTTGCGGACACTTATCCTTCTGATGTCCCACTTGGCCACAGTTGTAGCACTTCCTTTCCGCTGGCTTGGCCCAACATTCTTTAGCATAATGGCCCTTCTTTCCACAGCTGAAGCACTCAACATCCTTCTTGCTCTTTTTTCTGGCCACCTTTTGATTGGTCATGCTTCCTCTTGTTCTGAGAATTATTCTTGCCTCCACCACCTGCTTGCGGCTTTGGCCCTTCTGCAGATGCAGCCTCAGTCTTTGACTTGGGGTAAAGACTCTCGGATCTCAAAGCTTTCCCCACAATCGATTCAAAAGTCTCATCGATGTGGTTGATAAGCCTTTCCCCCAAGTATCCATCCAAACCAGTAATGAACTTCTCATTCTTCTTTTCAGGAGTGTCGATAAGAGACAGTCCATACTTTGACAAAGTGTCGAACTCAGCAATATAACCAGAAACTGCCCTTCCGCTCTGCTTGAGTTCCAAGAACCTCTTAAACAATACTGACTTCTGGGCAGCTGGAATAAACTTCTCGCTAAAGCGAGCCTTGAACTGATCCCAAGTAACCTGATCCTCTGGAGTAGCTGTTCTAATGGCATTCCACCAATTCATCGCTCGCCCTTGCAGCTGACGAGACGCTAGCCTTCTCTTCATCGCATCCTCAAGACCCAAGTCATCGAAGATACGATCACAACTATCCATCCAATCTTGAACATCTGTGGCCGACTCCGTTCCGTGGAACGACTTCCCACCAAGGTTAGTGTAATCTTTGCAGAACTTGGCGAAATCGACCCTAGGCGCCTACACTACTAGGCCAACACCAACTCCGGGATTGGGAATTGCCCCTTGCACTTCTCTAAGCATGTCTCTCATGAGGTTAGTAAACATTGCCCTCATGTCAGCGGCATTCCCTTGGTTTGTCCCTCTACCAGCACCTCTCGTATCTCGGCTCATCGTCAATCTGAAAAAGGGAAACGATTAACGACCCCATAATGGTGTTAGTGCAGTGCGACTTCATCCTTATACTACTAATAATATATACATATATAGCTTTCGAAAACCAAAATAATCACAAATACGCGCTCTCATATACGTACTATCTCTCCCTGGTGTCTTTCCCTAGGTTAACTACGCAACCTAGAGCTCTGATACCAAGTGTGACGTCCCGCCCCGCACCAACCGACATATACTCCAAAAGTGCGCTGTACACATGTTCAGTTAGCACGGAACGGGTCATCAGAAGGAAAAGGAAGGAGAAATGAACATACAAAGAACCTGTAGAATGTCTCACAGCGCATAGAATAAAATATAATAATAACATACTTGACATAAAACAGGAGAGACAGTGCATAAACTGGAAATCAGAACTAAACATCATAGCAATGGAAATCCAAAATACAGCTTATTACAACTTTTCAAACTGTCTCAAAGCAAAGTAAGATAAATGAGGTACACTACTAATGCCCAAGTAGCGACCACCAACGACACAGGGAGAATGTGTGTATATATATATAATATGTGGAAGCCTCCTGCCCGCCTCCGAATCAGCTACTCGCGCATCACCAGCTAACCTGTCTCTAGTCTGCTCGTGTGAGCACCCAGAGTAATAAGAGGAGACATAAAACTCTGGGTCTGACATAAAGCCTGGTATGAGCGATAAGCATCTAAAGTGAATAATAAAAGGTAGACTAAAAACATACCTGAACCTGGACCTGCAACCAAAGAGTTAGTACTACATACTGTACAACACTATAAGGTACCATATCAAGCAATGTAAAGATACGGAGGTGGGGGAGGTGTGCACGTCATAATGATGGCAACAATCAAGCATAGCATCCATCCTCACATCTCTCTCTCAGTGCGTAAAGCATACGATATTCACCACTTCGATCACCTAACATTCCTTGCTACGATCACTTTGCCCTATGAAGTCATAAATGGCTTCACTGCACTGATAACGTAGCCACAAATCCTTCGCTATGTCCACTTTGCCCCATGGAGTCGCAAGAACCCCACTGCACTGGCTCATAGCCTTACCAATCCTTACTATGTCCACTCTGCCCCCATGGAGTCACAAGAACCACACTGCACTGGCTCATAGTCTTACTACGCATCACCTTGCCCCTCAGGTCATAATGACCCTACTGAACTGATAACGTAGTCTTACTACCATCACCTTGCCCCTCAGGTCATAATGACCCTATTGCACTGATAAGTAGCCTATCATTCCTTCTTAGTGGTGAATCGAAGTTATGAACGTCGACAACTCCTTAGCACACGTCCCGCAGCAAAGTCCAACCATGAAGTGAACTCATTGGTTCCCAACTGGTTCCGAGATCCTGAGCTCTAACTTCCATTTGGACTACCTTTGCATCTCGGGTTATTGGTCATCACCATCGAATCGGATCGGATCAGCCTTCACATTCTTCATCGGATCGGATCGGCCTTAGTCATTCGGGTCGAGTCGCGCCTCCTGCATCGGATCGGGTCGTGGCCCTCCAGCTCATGGCTCCTCCTCCTGATTCGGATCGGCGTCACCACTTCGGGTCGGATCGGGTTACCTCATCCGGGTCGGGTCGCGCCTTCTGATCGGGTCGGTTCATCGCGCCCTAGTACCTCGTGAGCTCCTCCTCCTGGTTCGGATCATGAATACTCGTTGGTTCGGGTCGTGCTTCTACTACCGGATCGTGCCACTTAAGCTAAGTCGTGACTTGCTCCCTCAAACGGATCGTGACGCCCACGCTGGAACGGGTCGAGTCGCGCTCCCCTCCACCGATCCGATCCGGATTCTGGGTCATTTCCTGCATGCTTTCCTGCGACTGTTTCTACGCCATTCGACGATGTTTTCGACAAATCTAACACTTCTAAACAATCACAAAGCATACCACACAGTCATAGCAACATATAGTATCGATCCCAAACATCAAAACATAAATCATAGCATGTAAAATGGATCAAACATACCCAAAATCCCATATTTTCCCCTTAAGCATGTTTAGGTGAAACTAATGATATGATTAGCAAAACTTAACCAAATTAACCCAAATTCATATCAAAGGTCTAAAACATCATTCCGAATTTTATAAACATTTTTCCAGAAATTTATCATGCTTAAATTCGCTAATTAACACTAATCACTCCTAATTGGCCATAATTAGTGCAAAACTATGCAAATCACTCACCTTAGCCACAAAATAAACTAAGATCTGAAATAATTCTCTGATTTAGAAAATATCTTATAGCGGAATGGATAAAATATGATGTAATCAAAATATAGCCTTACCGTATTAGTAATAATGCCTAACCAGTATTCAAGGCTATCATGTCCCTGCCACAAATCTAACCTATGAGTATGTTATGAGGAGGGGGTCAGAACACAAGTTCTAGTGACTGGATTTAAATTATACACTTTGGATAATCCTACATATACCGTTCAATAATATTTTCTTATTTATTAGGTTACTTGGGTTAACAACACTCAAGGCTTACACACACATCGTACCCATTTACTTCCCAGTGGATTAGCCTAATACAGTATATGTGTAGCTATCCCCAATATCGAGGTACACCCCATGGTACACTACTTGCATGGTCTCCACCATAATGCCACCGAAATGCTCGCAGTCCCTAATCCTACGCCGGAGTGACGTACGGATCTCTATATAACAATGCTACGATCATCATATATCTTCCATCACTATGCTACGTAAGCGTACGGACTGCCACCTATGTTCGAATCCGAATTCATACCGAAGTAATTCCCTCAGGCCTACGATATACCACCCAGAGCCGACATGCGTGTATCTAGACTATCCACCATACGTATCTTCAATCTTAGCTCGATGCCTCAATCATACGTCCTCTAATATGAACCGAGTTCCATGGCAGGGCGATACAAGAAAAACGGAACTCGGTCGGGAGCTTTTCCATATCTGTACAAGCCCATTTTTAAAGAGCCTCTATATACAAATATACCTAGGGTCTGTTTTCACGGTGGCTATGGCCCCACCTTGGCCCCTCCCTCAACTAGTAAAGACTACAAGAGCTAAGCGACTGCCCCTATGCAAACAATCTAAACATCCATGTGGCGTATCCTCTCAACCCCTTACCCCGATAGTGAAGGGTGAAATGGTATCTTGGGTTTAGCTCTAGTCTTTTCGCATCCCACTGGCTGTCGATGACAGGTATTCGACGATCTACTATCCTTGGTCATGACCCTCCGCCTCCCCGTTGAGGCAACCTCCGAATCACCTTGGTGTCACCGCATCACAGCATTTTGACTACATAGCTACATCTGCAGTGAAGGCCCACCAACCTAGTAGTTACGCACAGACCCAACCTCTACGAGCATAGCCCAAGACGTCTACCACCGCACAGAGGACTACTAGGAGCACCTTACGTACCTCAGGAAGTCGCGTGCTTCCCCTTCCAATCCTTTAGAGCCGTCAGAACAATCAGATGAATGTGCGCTCCCTCGTGCCTTATAACACCTCGATGATCTACCCTATTGGGTTATTCACCCTCAAATGTACAGATTGGTCCAAGCGCCTCACTTTAATATGTTGTTAGACCTTATGTCTAAACATTCTTTTACGCGCTTGTTTTTCCTTACCAGGTTTCCTTTTAACTTGGATATTCCCATTCACATTGAATTCTTATTCAAATTACCACGTTTCTCTTGTTTATTAATTTCAGTTATAACTTAACCCGTTTAAGTTTATTAATAAGCCCACAACATGTTATTCTCTAGATTGTGGCCCAAGGTCTGTAATCCACAATCTCTTTTATATTCTTGTTTGATTTCAAGGTCACAATAACATGTTATACTTAATATGTTATTAAGTATCTCTTAGTTCACATGTTTTCCAATTAACATGTCACTTACCATTTATGATTAAATATAACTTATTTTATTTTATAAGTTTTCCTTGTCCTTTCCCATTTAATCATAATTCCATTTTACATCATCAATACAACTTATCGTTGTTTACTTATTTACTTAGTTCTATTAACTAAGGACCATTTAGAAGTTTTTCTACCTATTTATTATATCCTATGTTATAATTTCCTCTTGTCCCTAGGACAAGCCTAAACATTCTTATTAACGCGTTTCAGACTTCCAAGCTTACAGATTACTTAATTTATAATTAAGTACAACTTCTTATATTTCGTATATTTTCCCCCTTTTCTCAACTGGTTTATGGTTTTCCCCATTTACTACTTACTTAATTTACAATTAAGGTCACTTAACTCTTTTCACCAGTTATCCAATTTTCCTATTAGTTTATTATAACCATAGTATAATCCCCACTTCTCCCTAGGATAATTCTACCTATTATACAACATTTTCATTAATGTTATTTATTTATAATAGGTGATTATCATTCCTACAAGTTATGCTTAACCTAAAAGGTATCTTAAATTACATAACTTTATTATTTCTACCGGTTATGTATACCACTAGGTGTCTTTAATTACATGACCTTATTATTTCTACCAGTAATGTATACCACTAGGTGTCTTTAATTACATAACCTTATCGGGCTAAGTTTATGGGCCTATATGTAAATATTACCCATCCCCTCAATTTTCCTTAGCCCACCCACTATCCAACCAATTTTACTTAACCCTAACTTTAATTCATATTCATACAATCCCTATGGATTAGATTAGGTTAAGTAGTCCAATTCATTACCATGTCCATTTATGGTTTATAATGGGCTAGACCATCCACATTAGGCCTACAACTTGTGGATGCTGGATATGCCGGTCGGGTCCGGGCAGACTTCTTCCACAAGTTGGGCCTAACCTCGTATCATAGCCCGTCTCGTATTTGCGCACTTAGACCTCTCACATTAGGTTCAACATTAGTGGCTGTTGGATATGCCGGTCGGGTCCGGGCAGACTTCCACCACTAATGCAACCTATCCTCGTGTCATAAATGCAATTACCATTTCTAATTTTAATCTTAGGCATTCATTATTAATCAATTATTTAAACCTATGCCTTTATAAGTGTTAATGCCCATTTACTCAATTATATTCATGATGGATTATATGTCTAAATTCATATTATTCTAATTTTTCCAATTCATATTTTACATATGATCTCATTTGCGCCCAAATCATTTTTCTATACTTATGATCCAATTTAAGATCTTTAAACATAATTCGGTCGATGCCCCAAACCCATATTTATTTATTCAATTCTATGTTAACATGAATCCATATAATCATATACTTACTCCAATTATTCCCTGTATATAATTGGGACAAATTTACATGTAACTTTTTAGCACTCCAACGAAAATAATATATGAATTTTTCCCATATGTTAAAATTAAAATTATAACTATAACATGTAAACATTCCAATATTTCAACTGATTCAATATAGGAATTATTCATATTAACAATTTGACGTTATATCATGCTAATCTTTCCCACACGTCATTTACACCATTTTAATCATTATTAGCATATGTTTAGGCATCTTAACATGTCATATTCCAATTCGTCATAATGGGGAATGATAAACGGTATTATACCATTATCTAAAATAATATGACTTAAATCCACTCACCTTTCGTGCTTTCCCCAAATTTTGGATCTGATCCGTTCTATCATCCATGGTTTTCCTTTCCCCTTTAATTTGATTAGAAACCAAATAACGTGGATCGACTATTTTCATTAAAAGAGAAGGGAAAGAAAATAGGAAGAATATGAATAGATTGGATCTGGAACATTACCTTGCTTTCATGATTCAATAATCTATTTATTAACGTTGATTCCCTCTTCCAGATCTGAATCCAAATTTTTCCGAGGCTGATATTTTAATTTTCGAATAGATTTGAGAAGAGAGAGTGTAATGGCAGAGCTCCATCTTAGCTACCGAATTATGAGATTTAGGGTTAGGCCTTGGGTCTTATTTATAGGTGTATGGAGCAACCAGGACCCTCAGATTTGCCCAAAAGCCATCTGAAACGTTAAAATATTAAAAACCCTAATCTGCCAAAATCTGCCGTAGGTGGGTAGACACCCCTTTGAGGGGGTCGACACCCCTTTGAGTGGGTCGACACCGGGGTCGACACCCTTTTAAGGAGGTCGACACCCCATGGCGGGAAATCTACCGCCTTTCGAAAATTCGAATTTTGAACCGAGATTTTCAAATTTTTGGACCCATTTTTGAATTCTGAACCTACTATATATATTCTTCTTGCGCGTATACAAACTTCAAACCTTAATAACTTCTTCAAACGGTGTCGATTTACGAAAACCAGGTGTCGATTTTGACTAGAATTTCGAGATGGATGCAATGGCGCAGTCCGTTTTACTTAATTCTGAATATTTAATTAAGTTATTATTATTTTATTATCTTGAGTTAAAAATGAGAGGTGTTGCAGTTTATATATGTGTTTATAATTATATTATATAGGTTTATATCATTCATATATATATATATATATTGTTTTTAAAATTATATGTTTAAATATGTTTTTATATTTGAGAAATTATATTTTAAACAACTAGTTTTATTTTAGGAATTTCCAATATATATATATGTATGTATGTATGTATATATTGATTTAAATACTTGAAAAATGGTTTAATTTTAAAGTTACAATACATATGTCGACATACACTTTTATACTGTCGACATATAACTGTCACAAATTTTAAATTTAAAGAGAAGTGTCTTTTCATATTTAAAACGTTCCAGGAATGGATGTGTCCCTTGGTGCACTATATAAAGGGTATGATTTCGAATTTTTTGTAATATATCATTTTCTTCTTCCTCCTTTATCAAACCACCATATTTCTACTTAATTTTCTAAGTTTTTACGCTTATACTCTGCCGATTTCAATACAAATTATATCATTCTTCTTCTATTCTCAATCTCTATCAAATACTCTCTGTTTGGAAGTGATATTCAAGAGTCCTAGGGCAATTGTAATTGACAAGGTAAGGGCGTGTTCCATATGGCCCGTAATTCAAGGAAAAGGAGCGGTGTTAACCTTATAGCCGTGAAATTAAGGGTGTTGAATCAGTGTTAATCTTGTAGTCGTGAAATCAAGGGGTAGTAATTGGATATTGAAATTAATAAAACTCTGTGCGATTCAGTGTTGCGTGGGACTGGACGTAGGAGTAATCCGAACCAGTATAAAATCCGTTGTGTTCTTTCCTTTTCTGCATTTTATTTTTGTTTATATTTGTATCTGTGAATGTTTCTGTTGTGATATTCATTCTTTGATTCATTTAGTTGTTTGAATTGGTTAAGATTTCTATAAGTTCTTTAAAACACTAGTTACCCCGCCTCTAGTGTTATTTTTTCCTTAAGACCCTTGATCCTTTTCCCTAACAATTGGTATCAGAGCAAAGGTTTTCAAAATTTCATCATCTTAATTTTTGGAAATATTAAATGTCAACCAACACTGGAATTGCTAGTAATAATAGTTCATTTGTAGCGGGTCAGTCCACGACTATTTAATGGCAGTAATTATTCTTATTGGGCATGTAGGATGAAAATATATTTACAATATATAGGATTAGACACTTGGAATATCACAAAAACTGAATTTGTTGAACCCACTACTAATTTTGCATAATGGACTAATGAACAAAAGACTGTTGCACAGAGTAATTCTAAGGCTATGAATATGTATTTTATTCATTAGATAGAAATGAATTTAACAGCGTATCAGTTTGTAAATCTACTTATGAAATATGGAAAACATTGCAAGTTACTCATGAAGGAAAAAAAAGCTAAACAGACAAAGATATTAATATTAACAAATCAATTTAAAATGAAAAAGAATGAATCTGTCTCTGATATCTATTGCAGGTTTCAGGAAATTGTGCATTTATTAATGGCTCTGGGAAAAACTTATTTTAAAGAAGATCAGGTCAGAAAAATCCTTAATTCTTTAACTTCAGAATGGGATCAGAAAACACTCTTTGAAACTCATTCTTGGGTACTACTGATCCCATCTCTAACGAGTCATTCTCATTGGATATTACTAATCCAATCTCTAATGAATTCTTTCATTCGGTTCCAATGTGTCTTGTTCTCGAGCTCTGTAAACCAAAGCTCTGATACCAAACTGAAGCGACCCAAACTCGCCCTTATGGGAAAGCCCGGATTGAGTTGAGAACATGACAAATCAGAACACAAGGGACAGAACATTTCATCGCTTATTACAACAATTTACATCAGAGTACAAGAATATAATAGAGTTTGAACAAATATTACACATTGGAAAATATCAGAGATTTAAAATTACAATGCAGCGGAAAAATAATACATAACACAACTGAAAGAAATACATGGATACAGAGCTTTCCGAATATAGTTCCAGCTGCAAACTGGGATCCTGTGAAAATAAATCTGCAAAATCAAAACTATTAGCTGCCTATGTGGAAAATAGGGGCATCTAGAGTTTAGGCTAAAACAATAAACACTAGGTCAGTCATGTGACTAGTGTGAGAACTAAAATAGTTATTAAATTTTTACTTTAAAAATAAAGTAAATCAAGGGATCTCGCCATATAACATGGAACGAGTGTCCTCCTAAGAATACCAGTGCATAAAACAAATGGCGCAATGATTTTTGGAAAAAGGAAACTATTATAAGGATCAGGTCTCATTACACAATGCAACGCAAGCCGGAGGATAGAGTTTTACCTTATAATAGCCAAATAATGCTTGATACGTTTAAAACAAATCATTTTGATATTACTGTAAGTGTA
The DNA here is from genome assembly GCA_030737875.1 of Allium sativum. NCBI lineage: Eukaryota > Viridiplantae > Streptophyta > Magnoliopsida > Asparagales > Amaryllidaceae > Allium > Allium sativum. Next base: position 19,297,046 of record CM060922.1, on the reverse strand, counting down.
TAGTGTCAAAATCACGTCAAATATAAATGTATCAATCATAGACGGCATGGGTACCATATATCATGTCACTATACTAGTTCTACAATTAAAACCACACGATGTTGTATTGGAAGTTGGATTTCCATCATGAAACAAGGCAATGGATCGTCCTTACCGAATTCGAGGCAATCTAGCCCATGTCTCAAGATCAGAACGCATCCACCCTTAGGAGCCACAGGGCCGGTCCACACTAAGTGGATTAATAATCCCTGAACAATACGTTTCCCCGCCCTATGGGGCGTAAGTATGGTCAGTATGTCGACCATATCATCCATCAGCCCCGTAGTGACTGATATATCCGAGGTACCTCGCTATCATCAAGTAATATGCAACATCCACATGAGTAAAATGTCTGGGCTGCATACCATGACACAACTCCTAACTAGAAGGAAACGCATGCCCTCCCTGGATCCTCTCCCGTTTCTGGTTCATACCGGGGTGTGAGGCTCGCGAATTAACGTTATACACAAAGCTATGCCATTTAAGGTTGTGCTTTGATCATCAACCGCAAGGCCCTGCTTTTCAACAAAAACCTTGATCATTTGCATCTCAGCATGCCACACAGGCAATTCACACCACGCGACTGATGTCTATCGATATATAACCTCTAAGGTTGTACATCTTAGAGAAGGGAATTAAGAAAGAAAATAAATTCTCCATCGCCAAATAGATATATATTTAATAGAAATCAATCAACACAGAATAAAATCCAGTGTCAGATACACATCCATTTACAAGTTCGTTCCGGGTCTGAACGAAATTAGAGGCGCCTTATTCCTCATCCTATATGTCCAATACAGGAGAGAGGTCCTCGCATATCCGGTCGATCTCCAAGTACGTCTCGATCATCACCACTTATTACCTTGTCTTGGGTGTATAGCCCAATCAAGACATTAGTAATCATTCAAACGATGTGAAGAACTCTGTTCTTCAACCACCATCTTCATCATCGACTTATCGTCGAATCAATTATTCAGAATGGGTATAAACCCGGCCTTTCCGAATAATTCACGTATTTTATAATCAAGTGCTATAAATACACAACATACGCCTCATTCCAATCCAGAATATTCTTTTATTCAAATATTCATATCTTTAGGGAAAGTTTCCCATTAATTTTATCAAAGATAAATTCTTTTAAATTTATTCTTTAATTTTCCTTTGGATATCAATTTAAACCAAATTAATGGTTGTCCAAACTAGTCGAGATCAACAAGCCATACCGATGTAATCATTTGTTTAATTTCCCAATCCTAACCTATTCATCCCACGAGGAAAAACTGGTAATACTTCATATCTAACACCATGGTGTTATCGGTAAAATTTAATTACCATTTCATGTTTAAATCTAATTAAAGATTTGACTATCGCCTGAATTAAAACGGGTGATACTCCATTCTCAATCATCTCCCAATTTTGATAATTTAAGTTATCACATTTCAATCTAATTAAAGATTCATTAAAACTTTACTTAGTTTTAATCTTCCAACCATCATTATTTAATGATTATTTAACTTTGGGAAATCAAACATGTTGCGTCGACAATCTACACTATACCGTTGATTTTTGCCGATATATAACCTCTAAGCTCGTACGTATCAGAGAAGGGTGTTAAGCAAGAGAATAAATTCTCCGCCAACAAACAGATATTTATTTAACAAAGATCAACGAATACAGTTCGAAATACAATATTAGACATGTAAACCTATCCTTACTGGTTTAAAGAACTAGTGTCATTTAAATCACAGTTCACGATAAACCCAAAATCACATTCCATTAATTATGGAATCTTCACGGAAAACAGATCAATATATATAATCGATATCAATTTACGTATCCGACCAATAATATAAATGGAATAACGGCAAAGCCTTTTAAATTCCATATGTAGTAACAGTCTTCCTCCACAGAAGCTCACTTCTATTATTAATAAATCGAATTCCATTCAATTCCAATTAAATATATTAAATTGGAAAATTTTACTTTGGAAAATTTTCATTAAATCTTAGTAAAAAGATTTATAAATTCCAAATCATGTCCTCACTGTTAATTTGGTTAAAGAACCAGTGTTATTTAAAACAGGAAACTTGTGTGAAGGACAAAAAAAGCAAAAAGTTTGCCCAAAAGGACAAGACCCAAAAAAATTGCTCAAAAGGCCAACTTTTAGTGTAAAGTGGAAAAACAAGGGCCCTCCCTGAATTCCACCATTTGCACTAGAAAATGTCCTTTTGGGCAAATTTTTTGTCTCTTGTCCTTTTGAGCAAACTTTTTGCTCTTTTTGTCCTTGTGGCAAAAATCCTCTATTTAAAACACCATACATGATAAACCCAAAAATCCAATTTCAATTCAATTCCAATTAAATATTAATTAATTGGTAAACTTCATTAAATATTAATTAAAAGATTTATTTTTTTCTCAACTGGGTTTATGTAAAACCCGGAAAATCAGAACCAATTTAAAATTTTTATTTTGGTAATTTTAATGAATTTTGTATATTTAAAATGATTTATTTTAAATAATAACGATTAGAAATTTATTTTGAATAGAATTAGAATGTATAAATTATTTAAATCGAAGTTAGAATATAAATATTTATTTTAATTATAAAAGGAAATGGAAATGGCGCGGTAGTTTGAAATTTCGATTTCAAATTTCAAATGAATGTACATGATTCAAAATAAACCGGATTTTAGTGAAACTAGAAATATTTGAATCTGTTTGAAAATATCTTTCCAATGAATGTGAAAAATCAAAATTTCATAGCGGGAATAAAAAGTTATACCCAGTTGAAAATTCAGAATAGTCGCTATGGAATTAAAGGCCTTAAAAATAGCCATTTTGCAAACGACCTCCATTTTCAACGAAACCACTTTTGTTGGATCCTGGACGTCGAATTATTACTAGATTCCAATTTTCATAATTTTCTGAATCAATATGTGAGTGTGGCAAAAGAAAACGTGTTTTGTCAGTTTCAGTCAATTTGGATCGACTAGAAAATGACCATTTTTCAAACGGTCTTCAAATTTGACGAAATTAGTTTTGTTAGGACCGTACCATCAAAACATAGCTAGATTTATTTTTCTATAATTTTTCGAGTTGGCCCTGGTAACTTAAAATGTACGTTTAAAATTCAATATAATGATTGATATTTTAATTTAGAGAAAAACTGATCATAACAGTCGAATTGGCTTACGAAACATATCCCATTGTGTTCGGAATGGGGGTAATTAGTTATGGATGACAGTTGGAGGGTGTCGTTTAGAGTTCGAATGAAAAGGCAACTTAAAGGGAAAATAATAAGAATATATTAATATTATATATATGATACTTTCCTTTTCCTTAACCCCCCTTTTCTTTTTATTTCCACGCTCAGAAAGAAAAAAACCCAAATCTCGCTCGTCCAGCCCGTCGCCCCCCCTCTTCCAGCCTCCATCGTTCATCGCCCCTTCCCCCTCCGATGACCGGCGCCGCTTCCCTCCCTCCACCTCCTCCTTTGATCACTCCTCCAATCGAACGTGCCCTCTCGAATCCGCGAGACACCAGACCCCGCGCCCAAAATCCATGGCACCTACCGCCTCCACCTCTGAAGGTCACCGTCAGTCAAGAGCTCTACCCCACCAGACCTGCGCCGCCTTCCGAACCACCAGCGCCCCTTATTCGACCAAAAACAGTGAGTATTTATATATATTTAATTTTGTTTTCAGTTTTAAATGTAGATATCATTGTAAAAAATTAATCTTTAATGTATGTATAGCATAAGGTAAAGGCATGATTTTAACATAGAAAAGATATGATTTTAATAGAGGATTCATGGCAATAAAAATTTGATTTTTATTTTATGGAGTAGCGATAAAGATTAGATCTTTAATTATAAAATGATTTAATCTTCAATTAGAAAAAGATTTGATTTTTAGAGGTAAAAATATTTTTAACGCCATAAAGATGATTTCTTTAGAAATAAAAAGATGGGATTTTTCTTCATGTGAAAGGCATAGAAAGGTTTGATTTTTTAATGAAGAAAGATTTGATTTTTAAATGAATAAAGATGTGATTTTTTAAATAAAGATCTGATTTTTTTTTTATCATGGAAAGATGAGATCTTTTAACATGAAGTGATTTTTTTTAAAAATATAAGGTAGAGGTTTTAACATGAAGTAGCTGAGATAAAAATACGATTTTATGTATAGAGATTTGATATAAAAATATGATTTATATATATATGAAGTAGCGATAGAAATTCGATTTTTATATATGAAGTAGCGGTAAAAATATGATTTTTATTATATATATAGCGAAGTGAAAATATGATTTTTAATATATGGACATCATGTTAAAAATATGATTTTTACTATGAACAGCGTGAAAAGGAGTGGGATGGAACGGACTGAAATCAAAACAGAATCCAGACTGTTCAGAAATAAAGAATGGAGGAGTGGAACCCACGATGAGAACTTCTCGCTATAATTTTCTTTGTACAGTTATTTATTTTATAACTACATATATGAACTGCTCCCCATCGTCTACAGACCATGGACGACTTGTTTGGTTTGGTTTATTTATTTGTTTGAATTGGTTTGTGATATACACGTAAATGTGTATATTTTATCTGCATATTTATCTTATTTTATCTTTTAAATAATTGATATTGTGCATTTATAGTTGTGTTTACAGATTATTTTTGATGAATGGATTAACGCACTTAATTGTTGAAAAGCTTGAAGAATTTGTGCGAGAAGAGTGTTGAATTTTAAAGCTGGATTAAAGCTTGAAGACCTGAAGAAAAGTTGCTATTCAATCGCCTTCTGCTGCATATTTCAAAGACAAGATTCAATGCTTTTCCATAACGATCACTTGGAGTTGTTATTCATTCTCAAGTCAATTGGAATTGAAGCCCATAACCTATTTTCCATGACATCTGCATGCATTCACATTGGTCTAGTTGCTAATTGGGCTAAGTTATTTGTCCCATATCATGTAATTTGCAAGGCTTCTCATTCATGCACTTCACGCGTTCACGCTGAGCTACTTGATTAATGTGTTATTTTGAAAAAGGGGTTTTTGTCCCACATTGTGGAATTTTCCAAGTAGCCTTGGCCAATACAACTATAAATACCTTGTATCTTATTCATGTAAAAACACACTTAGTTTTATTATGTAATCCTTTGCTTGGAATAAAACTCTTTTTTCTCGCTTCTATTTAGTTTTTATTTGCATTTTATTTATGTTCATGTCTGTTATTTTCTTTTCTTTTAGCTATGTCTAGCTAATCCTCTTTGATTAGGGGGTGATGACGCTAATAGATATGATTCAATATTAATCACATAGCCAAAAGATTAGAACTTCACGTATGTAGATCTAGATTTGAACTAAGGGTTAGATCTGAACCTTCATACCCTGTGTCGTTTAAGAGCTGTGCTCCTTCACAGGGTATATTCGAGTTCGATCTAACACTTATTAGATTTAGGTTTAATATTTAGGGTTTTAGAAATAAAATAGTGAATCTGTCCTGATAGCCTATGGTTGTTTAAGAGCTGAGCTCCTGCATAGGCTATACTTGTTGTTATTTACATATTTGTTTCTAGAAACCTAATTATAGTTGATTCATGTTTGTGACAGAAACATGAATTAGATATGTATTTATTCGATTGGTTATTGATGAATATTAATCTAATCTATGTCATTATCCCCTAATTGCTTTCTCTTATTGTTAAAACTCTCTTTTTGTTTATTTTCTGTGTTTGCAACCAATCAAAATTCTGAATAACTTGATTGGATTTACTAATTAAAATATTTTTGGTCCCAGAGTTCGACACCCTCTACAACAATCCTTGTTGTTTAGGAAAGCCGAACGGATTTTACAGTTGTTTACAATTGCAAAATTTGTTCGCAAACAAATTTTGGCACCGTTGCCGGATCAAAATTATTTTTATTTTTATATCCTTCGAGTTATTTTTTTTCATTTATTTTCTTCTTTTTCCATAAAAAAACTCACAAAAATATTTTATTTTCTAATTCGTGTTAGTTTTATTTTTATTTTATTCCTTTTGTTGTCTTTTATACATAGCCGAAAATTCTTGATTGGTTTGATTTGGTGTTAGTCAATGATACCGTAATCTTCCAATTAAGAGAAAAAAAGAAAAAAAAGTTGCCAATTTTTGTTTTAAATTTCTTTCCTCTTTTACATATTTTTCTGTCGTAAAAAAAATGCCATATTTGTTTTCATTTCTTTCCTATTTCTTTTCACTTTTCTTCCTACTATTTACAATTTTTTTATTTATATATATATATATAAAAACCTTTTTGTAATTTTCTATCCCCAATCTCCGATCTCTCTTATAATTCTTCCTTTTTTATTCATTTCCTTTTACACCTGATTTCACCAATTCAAATTGCCACAATTGTGTTCGATTTCTTGCCATCTATTTTCTCAAATTTCTTTCCCATTATTTTTCTTAGATTTCCTTTTAAAAAAAAATTCTTTCCAAACTCTCATATTTCATTCTCTTACGATAAAAAAAAACAAAATAAAATAAAATTTCTTTCCCTTGTTTGTGCAATTTTTGTTCTTTTTGTTTCCCTTTTTTCTCATTTACTTCTTTCCGATTTTTCTTCTACACAATCTCTTCTCTCTCTTCTTTTTTGACAACAATAAAAAAAATTGCATTTTTTTTATTTATTTCTTTCCACTTTTATTTGCATCCTGCTTCCTCCTTTCAACATTTCCATATAAAAAATTTCAACTTTTCTAACAATTCCTTTCTTTTAATTCTTTTCTTTTTCTTTCAAATTTCTTTCCAGCTTTCCACACCTCTACTTTTACAACAATTCTAATTAAAAAAAAAACTTGCAAACTTAGTTTGATCTCTTTCCTTTTCTACTTTCTTTTCTATTCATTACCATTCTTTCTTCATTCATTTCCTTCCCTTTCTTTCATTAATTTCATTCCAATTTTCCAATTTCTTCCCCTCTTTTCCGTTATTTCTTTACAAATTTCTACAATCTCTTTCTATTTTTCAGCATTTCTCTAAAAAAGAAAAAAATGGCTTTTATTACAATTCATTTCCTTTCTTTTCTTTAATTTCTTTCCAAACTTCTCTACTTTCCAATATTCCTTGTATAAATACATTCCTTTTCCCAAAATAAAAATAATAAAAAAATCCTTTTTCAATTCTTTCCCATTTTCTTTCTTCTGTCTACATATACCCATCCTCTTCAACCTCTTCATCACAAACAATAGTCACCACAACCACTTCTCAAACCAATACCCCATCCTCTTCCTTTGTTTTTTTTCTTCTCATAGTTTATTGTTCTCCCTGTTCCCTAAAAAAAAATTCCTTTTCTCTTCTTTGAATTTTGTAAGTGGTTCTAGCTTTCTTTTCCCAAATCCTTTTTTTTAAAAAAAAAATTGTTTTCTTTGTTTGTTATATATTTTCTTTTGTTTCTTAAAAAAAAGGAAGAAAGAGATTTCATCTCTTTGTTTAATTTTTTTTATTAACCTTAGTTTTGTTTTGTTTTTGGTTTAGTGCCATTTTAGTTTTCCTTCCAAAAAAAAAGTCAAAAAGAGAAAGAGAGAACTCAAACAAAGGCCAAAGCAGAAAGAATTCAAGGCTCAAGCAAACAAATCAAGGAATCGAAGTCAAGCAAAGAAATCAATTCAAAGGCCAATGAGAAGTGAAGAGTTCAGCCAAGTAATTTGCAAACAGATTTGATTGGAGCGGTTGCACACCAAGTGGGGTGTGAACGCGCTAGCGCTACCCAATTGCACTGGACGGACTGCCGATCACTGTAAAATTTTCTAAACTATACAGGGACTGCTGCTGCAAATAAAAAATATATATAAACAATGCATGTAAAAATCTTCTGCAGGGGCAGCGGCTTGCTTGTACAATCTTTTAATTTATGTGATTATTATTTCTGCATCTGTATTCATTCTGTTAAGGGCAATACCCCAATTCACATAAAGTGAGGGATTTCATCACCCTTTCCTTAGCCCACAAACTGCATTCATCATAGAATCTGACTAATAATAACGGTTTGACATTGGACCTAAGGGAGTCACGGGCTCATATAGGGCTTAATTGTATTGTGATAGTTGATTTATTTGGAACGAATTATTTCTTGGTGTCTAGACTACGGCAGAGAAATAACCATTTATAAATATTACGGTGATTCGTAAATATTATATCGATTATTACTCTGAAGGTACTTAAACCTTCGGCTGCATTGCTAGGGTGATTCCTGGTGCACCGATAACTCCTGTCCGTTAACTGGCTGAGAAATCTTTTGTTCTGAGTAATCAAACGTGTCACTATATAATTTTGAGTTAGGAGCCATCAAGGACAGAAAATTTCATTGTAGCTAATTTCTGTGTGTGATTGTTTTGTGTATAAAAAAAATTTCAAAATTCCTCAAAAACAAATAAAAATTTGAAAAACAAATAAAAAAAATTACATTTTTTTTCCTCTCTTTTAAATCTCGCTAGTCTGTCGGTCGTACTTTTCCAAAAAAAAAAACTCCCATTTTCAAAACCTTTTTCCTTCTCACCTCTCTCTGAACTTCTCCATTGTCTAACTTTCTTTGACAAAATCTCTTCTTCTTTCTGATGCATGCAAACTTGGACCCGTGACCAAGGATCTCATCGTTTAGTTCGAATCAGACCACCTTCCCCTTCTTCAAAACCCATTTTACTCGAACAACCCTTAGAAATGGCTAACGAGCCTGCACCTCGCACCCTGATGGACAGAATTCTTCCCGATAGAGTTTCTGTCCCTTCTTGCATTCAGTTACCCAATCCTGTGGGTAATCACTTTGAAATTCGACTGAGTCAGATAAACATCCTTCCCAAATTTGGTAATTTTTCTCATGACGAACCATATAGTTTCTTAACGAAATTTGAATATGCTTGTGCAACCTTTAATTTACAACAGTTATGTGAGGATGGTATTAAACTTCGTTTGATTCCGTTCGCACTAACTGACTCTGCAGAAAAATGGTTTCGCAGCTTGCACCCAAATTCGATTAAAAAATGGGATGAATTTACAGCGGTTTTCCTTAAAAAGTTCTACCCCCCAAAAAAAACAGCTAGAGTCAGAAATGAAATCACCAATTTCCACCAAAAAGGGGGTGAATCTTTTTGGCAATACTTCGAAAGATTTAAAGAACTGCTGTTAAGTTGTCCCGATCATGGTTAAGAAACATGGTTGCTATGTCAAACTGTATATGATGGACTTGATAATAGTACTAGGCAAATGTTAGAGTCCATGTGTCAGGGCAATTTTCTAAAATAGACTGACATAGAAGCTTGGGAATTTCTGGACGAGTTAGCAGAAAAATCGAAACAATGGGAACGAACCAATGAAAAATCTCTCTATTCGCGATCCAGTAGTAATTCTGTTGAATCCTCTTCTTCTTCTTCTTCTTCTAATACTCTTGTAGATGCTATACTGAACGTTGTTAGAACACACACTCAGTCTAATAATGCTTCCCAAGCCATGTGTCACATCTGTCTTGACTCCAATCACATGGCTGATGACTGTCCCCAGTCCCTTGAGCAAGTAAACGCTTTCAATGGACCTAACAACCACCCAAATCTTTCTTATGGTCCAAATAACCCCCTGATGAACAGACCTTTGAATCAAGCATTTCCAAAAAATGCTGTGAACCCTCCTCCTAGGCAAAATCAGTACACTTCGAACCAGGCTCCTTTCCACAATCAAATGGTTACACCCCAATATGAAAAACGCCTTTCTACGATTGAGGGGAATTTATCTGCGGTGAGCAACCTATTAGCGCAAATGACTAAGCAAACTGTTGAAAATCAAAACAAGTTAGACAACTCCTTGCAATTATATATGCAAAACACGAATCAAAAAATGAGTGAACTTCAAAAACAAATGTCTCAACTTAACGCTAGATTATGTGAAAGGGAAAAGGGTACGTTTCAAAGTCAACCCATCCAAAACAATAGAGGACAAAATTCAAGCCCCAACCAAATTCACATCATTCAGGATTCAAATGTTAGTCAATTGAATGCTGTCACGACTCTTAGATCCGGCAAAAAGATTGATAACCATGTGGCCAACCCAAATGCTTTACCGGACAATCTTCCAAACCCCACTGAAAATTCGACCAACTCAGATATGAACATTGAGCCAATTTCTGACAAGGACCATCCTCAAACTCAAGTAGCCCAACCTACTGAGTTGTCTGCTCCATTTCCTCATAGACTCCGACCTAGGAAAAAGACGGATCATCTAGAAAAGATCCTTGAAATATTTAAGCAAGTTAAAGTGAACATTCCTCTTTTAGATATTATATAGCAAGTTCCACAATACGCTAAATTTCTAAAAGATTTGTGCACTCAAAAATGTCATACACATGTACCTAAGAAAGTGTTTCTAGCGGCAACTCTAAGCGAAGTCTTGTCCCGATCAATGCCAGTGAAATACAAAGATCCTGGTTGCCCCCACAATATCATGTACTATTGGGGACAAGAAAATCGATAGATGCCTGCTAGACTTAGGTGCTAGTGTTAACTTGCTTCCATATTCCGTCTATCGCCAATTAGGGCTAGGAGAACTGAAACCCACCAAGGTTACCCTTCAGCTTGCAAACCGTTCAATTAAGAAACCTGTGGGCGAAATCGAGGATGTGTTGATCAAAATAGGCGAATTCATCTTTCCAGTTGATTTTATTGTCTTAGAAACTCATCAGGTTAGCAATCCTGCAAACCAAATCCCTTTGATTCTAGGACGACCCTTCTTAGCAACCTCTAATGCTCTCATCAACTGTAGAAATGGGTCTATGAAACTTTCTTTCGGTAACATGACCGTCGAGCTAAACATCTTTAGAACTGAAAACTCTCCTAACTCGTATGTGGATCAATTTTCTGAAATCCATGCGGTCCATGACAATGACCCTGAGCTCGATCATCTGAACAATGAAATTGAATCAAACTACGAAACATTATTTCAAGATATTCCGAAAATGTCTCTGATTCAATTCCTGTTGAGCCACTCACAATTGAGCCTATTCCTCATCCAATTTCTTCGGTTGAGTCGTCCCCAAAATCTGAACTCAAAGTGCTGCCCTGTCATCTTAAGTACGCTTACTTAGGAGACAATGAAACTTTTCCTATCATCATCGCTTCTGACCTTACTTTAGAGCAGGAACAATTGCTCCTTCCCATCCTTAAGAAAAATAAGGAAGCAATTGGTTGGTCCATGACTGATATTAAGGGGATCAGTCCTTCGATAGTCCAACATCGAATCCACCTTATAGATGATGCGAAACCCACTCGTGATCCCCCACGTCGACTAAACCCCATCATGAAAGAAGTAGTTCGTGCTGAAATCCTTAAATGTCTTGACAATGGAATCATCTACCCAATTTCCGATAGTCAATGGGTTAGTCCGATTCATGTCGTCCCTAAGAAATCAGGGATAACCGTGATCCAAAATGAAGCTAACGAGCTTATCCCAACCCGCACCCAGACTGGTTGGCGTGTTTGCATTGACTATAGGAAACTTAACGCTGCAACACGAAAGGATCATTTCCCTCTTCCATTTATCGATCAAATGTTAGAACGACTAGCCGGTCACGAGTACTATTGTTTCCTTAATGGGTATTCAGGCTATAATCAAATCCCTATCGCTCTTGAGGACCAAGAGAAAACCACTTTCACTTGTCCCTTCGGTACATTTGCGTACCGTCGTATGCCTTTTGGTCTCTGTAATGCACCAGCAACCTTTCAGAGGTGCATGAATAGCATTTTTTTCTGATATGATCGAGCGATTTTTGGAAGTTTTCATGGATGATTTCTCCATCTTTGGGGATTCGTACACTGAGTGTTTACATCACCTGGATCTTGTTCTTAATCGTTGCAAAGATAAACACTTAACGATTAATTGGGAAAAGTGTCACTTCATGGTCAAACATGGCATTGTTTTAGGACATGTCATCTCTAATAAAGGAATTGAAGTAGACAAAGCCAAAATTGAGGTTATCTCGAATCTTCCCATTCCCAAATCCGTTAAGGACATCCGATCTTTTTTAGGTCATGCTGGTTTTTACCGTCGCTTTATAAAAGATTTTAGCAAAATCACTCGACCTTTGACCAATCTTCTTGGTAAGGATGTTCCTTTCGACTTCAATTCTGACTGCATTTCATTTTTTGAGCGTCTTAAAAATGAACTTGTATCTGCCCCGATCATTTGCTCTCCTAATTGGAAGCTGCCTTTTGAAATCATGTGTGACGCCTCGAATTTTGCTGTTGGCGATGTCCTAGGACAGCGCATCGATAAGATTCTTCACTTCATTTACTATGCGAGTAAGACTTTGAACGATGCCCAAATCAATTATACGACCATTGAAAAAGAACTTTTGGCAGTTGTTTTTGCTCTAGAAAAATTCAGGCCTTATCTAGTTGGCTCACACATCACGGTTTATACCGATCATTCCGCACTTAGGTACCTTAAAAAGGATGCTAAGGCTCGACTCATTCGTTGGATCCTTCTACTTCAAGAATTTGACCTTACCATTAAGGATAAAAAAGGATCTAACAACGTTATTGCGGACCACTTGTCTCGTCTTCCAAATGCCCCGTCTTCTTCTCTTCCGATCAACGAGAATTTCCCCGATGAACAGCTGTTTTCTCTATCCACTGATCCTTGGTATGCTGATATTGTCAACTACTTAGTCACCAAGCAGACCCCTTCTTTTTGGTCTAAGCAGGATAAACACAAATTCTTTTCTCAAGTGAAACATTTTTATTGGGACGACCCCTATCTTTTCAAAAACTGTCCAGACCAGATCATTCGAAGGTGTGTTCCCGACACTGAAACTCACAGTGTCCTCTCTTTCTGTCATGACCAAGCCTGTGGTGGTCACTTCGGTCGCAAAAAGACAGCCGAAAAGGTTCTCCAATCGGGTTTCTACTGGCCCAACCTTTTCAAAGACGCGTACGAATTTTACAAAACTTGTGATCGATGTCAATTCTTAGGGAAATTTTCTAAATGGAATATGATGCCCCTAAACCCCATTCTAGAGGTCGAAATTTTTGATGTGTGGGGTATAGACTTCATGGGACTCTTCCCTAATTCTTTTGGGAACCTTTACATTCTCTTAGCTGTTGATTATGTTTCCAAATGGGTCGAAGCTATACCATGCAAAACAAACAATAACAAGGTTGTTGTGCGCTTCTTGAAAGAAAACATCTTTTCTAGATTTGGCACACCTCGCACAATAATCAGTGATAATGGAACACACTTCTGTAATCGTTCTTTTGAATCTCTCATGAGAAAGTATTCGATAACCCTCAAGTTATCCTCTCCTTACCATCCTCAAACTTGTGGGCAAGTTGAAGTATCGAATAGGCAGATTAAACAAATCCTTGAGAAAACTGTGAATCGAAATCGCAAAGACTGGTCCCAAAAGTTAACCGATGCTCTTTGGGCTTACCGCACTGCTTTTAAAACAAACTTAGGTATGTCCCCTTATCGGTTGATTTTTGGTAAGCCATGTCACTTACCTGTTGAACTAGAACATAAGGCATTATGGGCAGTAAAAACTTTGAATCTTGATTTAGAGCAAGCAGGTGAACATCGGAAGCTTCAACTTAATGAACTTGAAGAAATTCGAAATGATGCTTATGAAAATGAACGAATTTACAAGGAAAAAACAAAAGTTTTTCATGATAAATCCATTTTACGCAAAACTTTCATGCCAGGTCAAAAAGTTCTGTTGTATGACTCAAGATTGCATTTATTTTCGGGCAAGTTAAAATCTAGATGGACAGGACCTTACACTGTGCGGACTGTTTTTCCGTATGGTGCAGTAGAAATTGAGAATCCAACCGACAGATCGTCCTATAAGGTCAATGGTCAACGCCTTAAACCTTACTTGGAACCAATACCCAACCAAGAGGAAGAGCTCATGGTCCTCCATGAGCCATATTACATTCGGTAAGACGCACTAACCCTCTTTTGTACATATGTAAATATTCTCTTAATTGTTTTTCCCTTTCACTAAGATATGTCTGATTAAGACTGTGAGGACACAGTCACACTCAAGTGTGGGGGGGGGGGGGGAATTTACATTACATCAGCAATCAAATTTTATGAACTAGGTCATTCATTGAACAAGGATTAACTTAAACTCATAAATAACACCTTGGTTCTTGTTTGATAAGTTGAATTTTTGGGTGATGAGAATGAACATTATTTATTCATTGAGTCGTAATGTGTCTTTTTAAGATGCTAGCTTGAGATTGTGCAGACGTTAGTCGTGTTCTGGAGTAAGCGTGTCAACCCTTGTTATACGTGTCAGAATGTGCAAGTAAAAAAAATAAAAAAAAAAATCAAGAAATAAAAATGAGTTTGCACCTACATATGTTGGATTTTCTGAGTTCGTTTTCATGCATAATATTTTTCTCACTCGAATTTTCACACTTGTAAGTTCTAAATTCCACTTGGCCCAATTAAGGAGAAATGACTCATTGTAGCGATCTTCTTCGATACCCCCACATTATTCAAACCCAAGTTTTAGTCGATTTACATCCATGTTTCGATAAATTTTTCTTATATTGGTATACTTAAGAACCTTTTCACTGATTTATTTTCAAAGGTTAAATACGTCACTTTATATACCAATATTACACTACCCATTCCGTACTTGTTTTAAGGTAGGATAACCATATACCACATCTTATTTTATATGGGTTAACTATCTTACGAAACTTTGTTTATCATTACTTTCAGCTTTTTGTATAACATCAATCCAGACTTGTGTGTTGAATTAAGGTTATAGAAGTAGAGTAACTAGGGCACAAAACTTTCCTTTCATGAAGTGTTGGTTTAGTAGAGGAGGAATCAAATGAAATAATGTACGGTATCATTCCATTCCATCTCCACTCATCATTCATCATGCAAAAAAAAATGAAAAAAAAAAGAAGAAAAAAAAGAAGAAGAAGAAAAGAGGAAAAGAAAAGAAAAAAAAAGAAGGAAAGAAAGAAAAAAAAGAGAAAAAAAATGAAATAAAGAGAGAGTCTCTCTGAATAAAATAGTCATTCATCATTCTTGACTATAAAAGCATTCAATTCCATTCCATCCACATCTATTCTACTGTACTTGGAAGTGAGGATTGTAGTAGACAAGATGAAAGGAAATAAAAATGTTCATATGTGCCTTAGTATTACTTTATCTTTTGTAGCTTGAAATTCAACTAATACACTTGCCCTCTTATCTAGAATATTTTTAGAACTTACAAAAATTTTCCTTCATTTATGCATAACTCATATCCAATACATTACAGTTACATTAGTGCAAAATTATTCAAAAAAAAAATGGGAATAAAGAATAAAGAAATGATTGGGTGCACATTGTCGATGTGTAGAACTTGGGTTGACACCACGCTCTTAACCTTCAAGACAATTGCAGTGTTATCAAGGAATTACGATTCAGCTTGAAATTTTTTATTCATTTTTGCACTAATTATGGGATGGACAATTTGGGGCTAAACCGTTATTATTGAAGCTAGGTGAAATCCTTGGAATGTGAAAGACCTTAAATATATTATTTGATTAATCCACAAGGCGCTTTGGATTTTGTGGGTACTATCCGCTGAAAACCCTCACGAGACAACACTCGTCCTACTAGGGACACCTAGGGGTTTAACGGCTTGTTGCATACGCTAAATGCAATCGTGTTTCCTACGAAAGTGTGACATATCTTAGTTTAGTTTATTCGAGGACGAATAAAAAGATAAGTGTGGGGGTATTTGATATACACGTAAATGTGTATATTTTATCCGCATATTTATCTTATTTTATCTTTTAAATAATTGATATTGTGCATTTATAGTTGTGTTTACAGATTTTTTTTGATGAATGGATTAACGCACTTAATTGTTGAAAAGCTTGAAGAATTTGTACGAGAAGAGTGTTGAATTTTAAAGCCGAATTAAAGCTTGCAGACCTGAAGAAAAGTTGCTATTCAATCGTCTTCTGCTGCATATTTCAAAGACAAGATTCAATGCTTTTCCATAACGATCACTTGGAGTTGTTATTCATTCTCAAGTCAATTGGAGTTGAAGCTCGCAACCTATTTTCCATGACATCTGCATGCATTCACATTGGTCTAGTTACTAATTGGGCTAAGTTATTTGTCCCATATCATGTAATTTGCAAGGCTTCTCATTCATGCGCTGCACGCATTCACGCTGAGCTACTTGATTAATGTGTTATTTTGAAAAAGGGGTTTTTGTCCCACATTGTGGAATTTGCCAAGTAGCCTTGGCCAATACAACTATAAATACCTTGTATCTTATTCATGTAAAAACACACTTAGTTTTATTCTGTAATCCTTTGCTTGGAATAAAACTCTTCTTTCTCTCTTCTATTTAGTTTTTATTTGCATTTTATTTATGTTCATGTCTGTTATTTTCTTTTCTTTTAGCTATGTCTAGCTAATCCTCTTTGATTAGGGGGTGATGACGCTAATAGATATGATTCAATATGAATCAAATAGCCAAAAGATTAGAACTTCATGTATGTAAATCTAGATTTGAACTAAGGGTTAGATCTGAACCTTCATACCATGTGTCGTTTAAGATCTATGCTCCTTCACAGGGTATATTCGAGTTCGATCTAACACTTATCAGATTTAGATTTAATATTTAGGGTTTTAGAAATAAAATAGTGAATCTGTCCTGATAGCCTATGGTTGTTTAAGAGCTGAGCTCCTACACAGGCTATACATGTTGTTATTTACATATTTGTTTCTAGAAACCTAATTATAGTTGATTCATGTTTATGACAGAAACATGAATTAGATATGTATTTATTCGATTGGCTATTGATGAATATTAATCTACTCTATGTCATTATCCCCTAATTTCTTTCTCTTATTGTTAAAACTCTCTTTTTGTTTATTTTCTGTGTTTGCAACCAATCAAAATTCTGAATAACTTGATTGGATTTATTAATTAAAATATTTTTGGTCCCAGAGTTCGACACCCTCTACAACAATCGTTGTTGTTTAGGAAAGCCGAACGGATTTTACAGTTGTTTACAATTGCAAAATTTGTTCTCAAACAGTTTGGGATGAGAATTGAATGGAATTGATTGAGTTGTTATGTGTGTATGGTGCGAGACAATATCAAGAGAGGGGTAATGCTAGACATTACCCGATTTCGATATCGCGTCGTTATAATGCCGAAATTTTCGGAAATAAAAGGTGTTAGCTAAAAATAACATTTTTGTTGAATGAATGAACTGTTAAAAATAGTAAAATGTTAAGATAAATATTTTTACATTAAAAATATAGTTTTTAATGTATAAAAGAACAAGATAGAATTCTCCTGAAATGAAAATGAATATTCACTTACAAATCAGACGAATTGTTTATGTACACCCATTTTATTGATATTGATTGGGACGATAAATTTTACACATCGCCCAACTGCACAAATAAAAATCAGTGTTTGTTGTTTGAAACCCCACACGGGTATTGGGATGATATATGACATACACTAGTCCCAATAATTAGCTGTATGTCGATCAATTGGTTGACAAGCTGTTGTAAGCGTTAAATATTTATATTTTATGCTTATGCAGTGTAGAATGCACTCTAGATGATGGTTGATTGTTTATCGTTGTTGTTGTATACATGTATTGTATGAAATCCATATAATCAACATTATATGGTAATGGACTGTGTCTGATTCCAGTTCAGAAAGAAGAAATATTTTAAAATAATGAATATTTTAAAATAATATTTAGAAAAGAATCAAAAATATGATTTTGAGGTCCGATTTGGGATGGACGCAAAAATATTGAAATATATAAAGTCGTGTAGATATGCGTCATTTTGATGCGAACGATATTTATATCGATTTTATTCATTTTTATAATGAATATCGAAAAAGAAGTGGTTTCAAAATCTAATGTTCGAAAATATTATCATTTATATATTAATGATATGGAATATTCAATTTTGATTTGAAATTGAATATGAAGTTGAAGTTGTTTTTAAAACGAGTTTAAAATGATTTTTAAAATATGTTTTAAATGGAAATCGACGAAATATATATAATATATATTATATATATATTATATATATTAAATGGCCTGAATAGAATGCGCCGCGCCGCGGCAGTTCGCGAATTTCGACCATTGGCTTCGTATTGACGTTACGAGAGATCCGACCGTCGGATTCTCCTAAAACCGGAACATTGGGTTCGTATCGAAAAGAGCTTTCTAAAGAATATAAGAGATTTGAAATCTAATTGTTGGATTTGGAATTAAGTCCAAATCAAATTTGGAAAAGGTCGCTGTAAGTGCAGTTCGATGACCGTTTATGGAAATAGACTGTACGGGCCTTGATAAATTTATTAAAAATATCAATAATTTGTGTAAAATCATAATAAATGATTTGGAAAGAGTTAGGATGAAAAATCCCATATTTGAAAAGATAAAAATATATTTTTATCGAAATGCACTAGCTATGAACTAGAATTATAAATCCAATATTTTTAAATAAAATGAATTGGATTTGAAATGGTTTTAAAAATAACCGGAATTTCCAATATATGAATTGGAATGGATTTGGATCAAAATTTTCTTCAGAATATTTCGATATTGGATTCCGTGATTATACGAACATTGTGGAGGAATTTGGAAGATACATATATATATATATATCGTTATTCCAATACGATATTTGTAGATTTTAGAATTTGATAATGAATATAAGCCGATATATTTTCTATTCAGAGCTATCTATTTAATATCAAATGGGATTTAGGGTTTGTCGTGAACGACGTCTTCAGTAACACTGTTATTGAACCCCATGTGACGAGAATAAATCTTTTAATTGAGATTGTTAGAGTTTCCAATTATATTTAATGATTGGAATAAAATGAAATTTGAATTGGGTTTATCGTGAACTATTTTTTTAACGACATTCTTTCTTTAACCCGATTTACAGTGAAATGTAATTTGGAATTTATAAATCTTTTGTTAAGATTTAAAGGAGATTTCCAAGGTAAAGTTTTCCAATTTAACATATTAAATTGAAAGTGAATGGAATTCGTTATGGTAATAATCGAAGAGAGCTTCTGTAGAGGAAGATAGTTAATATATATGGAATTTAAAAAGGCTTTATCATTATTCCATTTATATTATTGGTTGGATATGGAAGTTTATATCGATTATATATATATATATATATATCGATCTGTCTTCCATGAAAATTCCATAATTAATGGAATGGGATTTTGGGTTTATCGTGAGCTGTGTTTTAAATGACATTAGTTCTTTAACCCAGTTAAAGATAAGATTAATTTCTTAACTTCGAATAATCATTAAGTAATGATTTTTGGAAATTAAAATTGAATTAGAGTTTTAATGAATCTTTAAATAAATTGAAAGGTGAATTTGATTACTAAAATTATCAAATTCAAGAGATGATCGAAAATGGAGTATCACCAGTTATGTTCTAAGCGATAGTTATATCTTTAATTAGATTTGAATGTGAAATGGTAATTAATTTTACTGATAACACCGTGGTGTTAGATATGAAGTATTACCAGTTTTACTTCATGGGATGAATAGGTTGGGACTGAGAAATTAAACAAATGATTATTTCGGTAAGAAGCATTAATCTCAACTAATTTGGATAAACCATAATTTGGATTGAATTGATATCCAAAGGAAGATTAAAGAATAAATTTTACAGAATTTATCTTTGATAAAATTAATGGGAACCTTTCCCTAAGAAGGTGAATATTTGAATAAAAGAATATTCTAAATTGGAATGAGGCATATGTCGTGTTTGTGTAGCACTTGTTTATTATGTATGCGAGTTATTCGGAAAGATCGGGTTTATACCCATTCTGAATATATGATTCGACGCTAAATCGACGATGAAGACGGCGGTTGAAGACCGGAGGTCTTCACATCGTTTGGATGATTACTGATGTGTGGATTGGGCTGTACACCCAAGACAAGGTAATAAGTGGTGATCGTCCAGACGTACTTGGAGATCGATCGGATATGCGAGGACCTCTCTCCTGTATTGGACATATGGGATGAGGAATAAGGTGCCTCCTGTTTCGTTCAGACTCAGAACGAACTTGTAGATGCATGTGTGTCTGACATTGGATTTCATTCTGTGTGATTGATATACATCGGTTGCATTGCATGAATTGCCTGTGTGGCATGCTGAGATTCAAATGATCAAGGCTTCTGTTGGAAAATAGAGTCTTGTGGCTGATGATCAAAGAACGGTTTTAATATAGCATAGCTTTGTGAAGCTTTAATTCACGAGCCTTATGCCCTGGTGTGAACCAGAAACGGGAGAGGACCTCAGGGAGGACATGCATTTCCTTAAAGCTAGGTGTGGTGTCTTAGTTTTGCACGCCCAGATGTTTTACTTATGTGGATGATGGATAGCGAGGTGCCTCGGTTATATTGGCACTGCGGGGCCGATGGATGGTATGGTCTTTATACAGACCAATTTTATGCCCCATAGGGCGGGGAAACGTAGTGTTCATACATTTTAATCCACATCAAGTGGATAGGTCCTAACGATCCAAGGGTCGATGCGCTCTGATCCTAAGGCTCGGGCTAGAGAGTCTCGAAGCGGTAAGGACGATCCCTTGCCTTGGTTCACAGACGGAAATCCAACTTCCAATACGTGACATTTGTGGTTTTGATTGTAGAGCCTAGTATTGGCGACATGACATATGGTACCCATGCCATCAAGGATTGATACATTTATGTTTGAAGTTGTTTTATACACTACGCACTTATAATAGTATCAAATGATTTGTTTTAACGTACCAAGCATGTTTGGTTATTATAAGGGAAAACCCTATCCTTCGGCTTGCGTTGCATTGTGTGATGGGACCTGGGTCTTATAATAGCTTCATTTTTCCAAAAAACATTGCGATGTTTATTCTATGCACTAGTATCCTTAGGAGGAAACCCGTTCCTGTTATACGGCGTGATCCCTTGATATATTCCATTTTAAAGCAAAGTTTTAAATAACTGTTTTAGTTCTCACACCAGTCACATGACTGACCTGGAGTTTATTGTTTTAACCTAAACTCTGGGTGCCCCTATTTTCCACATAGACATCTAGAAGTTTTGGTTTTTCAGATTTATATTCATAGGATCCTAGTTTACAGCTGGAATGATATTCGGAAAGCTCTATCTCGGTGTATCCCTTTCAGTTGTGTTTTGTATTATTTTCCGCTGCATTGTAATTTGTAAATCTCTGATATTTATAAATTGTATAATATTTATTCATACTCTGTATATTCTTGTACTCTGATGTAAATGGATGTAATAAGCAATGAAATGTTCTTCTCTATGCGTTCTAATTTGTCGTGTTCTCAAAGAAATCCGGGCTTTCCTTTACGGGGAAGTTCGGGTTGTCTCATTTGGTATCAGAGCTTTGGTTTACAGAGCTCGAGGACAAGACACGTTAGAACCAAACGAAATAATTCATCAGAGAATGGATTAGTAATATCCAATAAGGATTACTCGTTAGAGATGGGATCAGTAGTATCCTAGAACGAGTGTGAAGAGTAATGTTTTGAAATAAAAATGAAAACAAATTTTGTTTTGAAAATTTAATCTAATTATACGTATTTGAGTATATTATTTTATTTTATTTTGGACAATCGAGTATATGAGATTTTGCATATACGCGTCACAAACGTATATTCGAAGTTCTAATATACTGGATAGATACGGAATCACACTCTCACTACAATAGATTTTGCTTTTAATAGCACGTGAAAAACGTTATAAAAGGCTATAATAGCATTAGTGAAAACGCTATATAACAACATGTTATAATAGCCCTGTCATTTCTTATAGCTAAAATGTAAACGCTATAGTATTATACATTTTATAGCGCACATTTACCATCATCAAAAGTTTTATGTAGCGTTTAGACCTTGCAATTATATTTGCTTACTAAAATCTCAACTTAATTTTTTATAGTGTTATCAATATTTTTATAGCACATAATCATTAATATGAAAAATACTTTTCATAGCATTAGCATTGTTTACATAGCTCATATTCAGTGATATGTAAAGTTATCCACACAATTTAATAGCATTTCAGATTTTGATTCCATAAGTGGAGTTTTCCGCTACGAATATTTGTAGTATATATAGCGTTATCAGTGTTTTCATAGCACACATTCAATGATATGAAAAGTTTTTCCACACTATTTAATTTTTTACATAGCATTCACCTTGTACTTTCATAAGAGCAATTTTCCGCTATTAATATTTTCAATATATAACAACATCATCTATGATCTTTATATAGCAAATCTCTTATTTAATTTGTGCACAGTTTAAACAATTAAACAATAAATTCAAAAGATAAAACTGTTAATAACAAAAAATTAATACCAAAAGCATATTTGATTTCAATTACAAAGTCAAAGTTAACAAGTCTACTAATAAATACAGAAATAAGTCAATTAATATACGTATTGTTCAAACATCATTTCAAAACAAGATTACATGAAAAATCCCTTCGTCTTCAGCCTATAAGCTCGTCCAACTTCTACAACCTGCAATTCACAAGCATAAATTATAGTTTTGTATCCAAAAATATATATAAAGCATTTGAGGATTAAGCTTGTCCAGTTAGTCAGGTTTCAGTGGAGCCAAGACGGTCAGAATTGTATATAGGAGTGAATATGTGATTTCTTTGCATGTTTGCCAAACTCAAAATCCACATGCATTCAAGTCCATTACACACAACGCAGATAACAAAACATGGACTATTTCTTCAAACTCAAAACGTAACAGTAAGAGTATTATTACAATTTGGTCGTCGAAGCCTGACGATGATTTCTACATTTTATATTAGTGGACGGATCTGATCAGTCAAACATGAAGAAGCCTGAAAAGCCAGAGTGTACATATTCATATTATCTTAACTGTAACAATAGGAACAAACAGATGAAAAATAAACCAATACATATACCAGTTATACGATGTTAAACAGAGCTAATATTATAGAGTTGAATTTTTTTTACATGTTTTATTTATTGTCAATTAATAAGATATTTATTTTTCAGTTTATCCTATGAAACCCAGACGGTGTTAAAATTAGACTGTGCGTAGTACTTGCTAAAGATTTAAATTATGTAATGAACTTAACTATAAACCTAATAATAGATACTAACAAAATAATGGATTTTACTATCCAACCGTTAAAACCTAAGTAAATCGACTATCGTAGGTCATAAAGAAAAACTGATTCTTTGCGCTTTGTTTAAACATAAAGCACAATTACTGGTAGGATGTTTTTTTGGGCATAGGTTTTATTTGAAAAATTCTGTGAATTCTACATCAGCACGTTAACATGAATATAATGAAGAACAAGTTTTTATTGATATATGATTACTGCAAATGTATGATACTGAAGAAAAAAATGTGTAAAGAGGTTATAAATGTTAAATTTGATCTTTGTTTTAGAGTGATGGGCAAGGGGATCAGACGTATATGATTTTTAGAATATCGTCAGTACAAATGACAGAGCATAAAGTATGAAAACATCTAAATAATAAATATACTGCCAAGGATGGAAGAATAGATCTATAATTTAATGACCCCTTAATAATACAATTACTTCACCCACAGACATGTAGCACCAGTAAATGGATACAGATGAATCCAACCTGATATGGTAAATCTCTTGGTACAGAGTGTTTGTTTCAGTTTTCTTAGTAGGCTGGACTATATCCCATGAAATGGTTGAAAGAGATAGTGATATGGTGGGCTTATTTCAAATAACAGCAGTGCATAGTGTATTTAATACTTTTATTGATCGTATTAAAGATACCATTGTCGTTTAAACTTTAAGTAAACTATTTTTTTTACCGTATGTTAAGAAAGTAACATCATTTTGGAAAAAGGTTGTATGGTATCAAAATAGGGTACTTACTTCCAGATCAACAGCTTCTACTCTCAAAACAGTAGCGGTTGATCCTTGTCTCCACTTAGCAGCAATCAAAGCAACCTTGTAGCCTACAAAATTAAAAATAACAACAGTGTTTAATGCTTTATACGCACGCAGCAGCAACTATGTGGATTTATTAACTGAAATCTAACGATTTGAAAGCAAAGAATACTATGAAATCTTGGTGAGAGATTCTACCAAAATTATCACATCATCCAATATAAGATGTATGTAGTAAAGCGTGCGGTCAAGAAGAACTTGGCGATCAAAATAGTCGCCTAGGGAAGAAAAGGCTCCAAGTTTACTCATCCAACGTTGGATTCTTGGCATCCCCACCAGTGCACCGTTGAAGAACTTAGCGATCAGAATAGTCGACTAGGCCAAAGAAGGCTCCAAGTTATATCAGACCTATGGGCACAATTATGAAAAGCTTGCATGCCCATGGCTTTGGCTACTAAAACAATAGTATAATGTTTTACAACTGCAACATCCAACCGAGTGTATGAATCGACACACAAACTTTCAAAACCTTAGAATACTACAGGCAGAAACTTAGATTTTTAGCAATACAAGATTTAATTCAAGAGAGATCAATTGAATTCAGCACAACAATTAATTTATAAAGAGTTAGTCTGAGGGTTACTCAGCTGGTAGTATTAAAATATACCAAATGGTTGATATATTTACATCTTATGTTCGTAGACGGATCTGATCTCTCAAAAATGAAGACGTTTGAAAAATCCATATATGGTGTACAAATTCATATTATCTTTACTGTAACAGAGAACAGACAGGAACGAAAAGATGGGAAAAAATTCAGCACATAAACCAGTTATACGATGTTAAATAGAGTTAATATTAGAAAGTTGAAAATGCTATGCACGTTTTATTTACAGTCCATTAATAAGAGGTTTATTTTTCAATATATCCTATGAAACCCAAACTATGCATAGTGAATATGTATGTCAAAATATTAAAATTAAGTAATGAACTAAATTATAAGATAAGAAATAAATCCTAAGCAAAAAGACAATTAATTTATTATCCAACTGTTAAAACAGAAGTAAATTGAGCATTGTTGGTCATAAACATAAGTTAATTCTTTGCACTTTGCTAAACATTAAAGTGCAGTTATTGGTAGGATGTTATTTTTGGATATATGGTCTATTTAGCAAATTATGTATATACTTGGGTTTTATCGCAGCATATTAGCACAAATACAATGAAGAACGCGAGATTGGTTGATATTCGGTTACTGCAAATGTACAATGGCGGAAAAAAATTGTACATAAGATTTAAAGGTAAAATATGATCTTTGTTTTTAAAGGATGGGTAAGGAGAACATACGTATATAGATTTCAGAACAACATCGATATAAATGACAGAGTATAAAATATGAAAACATCTGCTAAATAATAAACTGATAAAGATAGAGGGTTATATCTGTAACTTAATGACCCTTTACGATTATAACGACCGACTACATTAATACAATTACTTCACCCACAGACATGTAGTACCAGTAATCAGGTACAGATGCATATTACTTGATACTGTAAATCTCTTGGTTCAAAGAGCTTATGTCATTTTTTGTTAATTGGCTGAACTATATACCGCTAAATGGTTGAAAGAGATAGTCATATAGTAAGCCTGTTTCAGATAACAACAGTGCAGTTTCAGCATATCTAAGACTTTTTACTAACCACATTGAAGATACTGTCGTTGTTTAATTTACAAATAAATTGTTTTCTTACTGTATGTTTAGAAAGTTAATTCATTTCAGAAAATGGTCATAATGGTATTAAGATAGGGTGCTCACTGCCAGATCAGCAGTTTCAAATCTCAAAGAAGCAATAGTTGATCCATGTCTCCACTTAGCAACATTCAAAGCAACCTACAAAATAGAAAATAACAACAGTGTATATTGCATTATATACACATATATATGCAGTAAAAATTTATGACATATTGACTAGTTCTGGCTCATTAGTTCAGATTCCAACACTTAGAACAAGTTTTTCTAGTGGTGGATAGAGGGTGGTAAAACGCGCAGTTACAATATGAAATATGTTAGCTAGTATGAGAAAAATTAGAGCCAGTAATACAACTATAAAAGAATTTAACATTTTACATATGCCTGAATGCTCTTTTTTCAGTTTACATAACCCCTATTCTAAAACCAGATATCATCAAAGTTATTATAGTGAAGCAGTAAGACAAAATGGTTTTAGAGGATTAATTTGATAAGGAATTGAAAATCAACAGCTGTCTGAAAGTAACATACTTTGGAATTAGGTTGGTAAGTTTACCTTATATACAAACATAAACGAAACTGAATCATGGATAGGTAAAGTTCAATGTGTTAGCATTCCAATAGGTAAAGCCGTAAAGATCAATTGAAATGCCAGACATTTAGGAAGATTGAATCATACTAAAATGGCTGCCTATCATTCCTACCTTCTTTGATGCTAATGTAGATGTAAATTATATTAACTTGTACATAACATATGAGTATGAGCACAACTATGAACATAATAGACCTAAAGTATTGAATCTCATTCTATTTGCATTTATTCTCATTATCATTTGATTAGCTATTAATTGATTTAGCTCAAGTTATTGCATCATACAACAAATATAATAATTTGGTTGTTCGCTCCATTTGTATGCGCAACAGCTCATCAACAGAAACGTAAATAAAACATGTAAATTAGTGAGAACAGATAACACAAGCTTACATACCATCATAATCCATGTAACAGGGATTCCCATGGTTCCATGCAATCATCATTTTTCGTGTGCAAAATTCCAACATTCTGGAGATTACAAACAGTAATTGGTAATGAATACTTTCATATCGGTTTACTGCAATTAGAGTTAAAAGTCCCTTGTATACATTAACCTATTAATAGGTTCAAAAACTTATTAGATGTCTATATTTTAATTTTTACATGCAATAAGCATACCAATTTATTTCAGAATAAATTAATCGTGAATATACTTAAATATATGCCTCTTAATACTAATAATTAAAGACTGCTTACACATATTTGGACCTAATTGAATGTTTGCTTTATTTGTCATAATGTAAACAAAGATTTCATTGATTTATGTTACAAATTTGATTTCATTGCATAAATCTTTTCATTGTTTCCATTGTTTCATAACCAACAGTATTGTTGTTTACAAATCATATGAGATTCCATTGCATAAATCAAAATCATAGCTTACGATATTTGTTGCCGAAAATCCTTTCCAATAACAAATCTTTTCCAATAATTGAAAGAATATCAAAAATTGTTAAATTCTAAAATTACTTTACCAAATAATTTTTTTAATGATATAAATAACAAGTTACAAATGTAAAATTTTCAAAATTCCTAATGGTAGCTTCACCGCTAGAGCACCACAAGATCTTAATATCAACCATTACAAATCAATACAGATAATCATCATTCAATCAATATACATATAAATAAACATCAATATGCCTACTGAAAACTAACCCATACATTCTCGTTGCACACTCTGATCATAAACAGATCAGAACACAATAATTATACTGCCACCTGAGATTAATCATATTATATTTCATATTTGGCACATAATAATAAAGTATTATATAAAGAAACTAAAATCACCCAAAATACTGACTACCACCTAATTTGAAGTAACAAAATTTAAGCTGAATTATAGACAAGAAAGAGCTTAACTGGCCGTTATTTTTTTGCATATTCTAGCAGAGACCTGCTAATATACAATTTTTAATTATATTATAAACAATGGACAAACACACAGAGCTATCTACCAAAATGATAATATGCTAATAATCTAGAATTCTTAAAATAATAACCTTTTTATTCTTCACAAATCTACAAATGTAATATCATCGTAAAGTGTATCGAGGTGGTAGATAGAAGTTATAATGTTCCAACTCATCATATTCTTTCAGTTAATCCGCAAGCGGACTAACTTACAAATAATTTGTGGATTAAGTTGATAGGATTATATTGTGAATCAACTGAAAGAAACCTTGGATGAGAATAAAATTTACCTTTGCATTATCAATAAATGTATCAGAAGCATTCACTAACGGATAAACATGAGATGATAAACTTGTTAGTTAATTCATATCTTCTTTAGTCAAGGATAAAGTCAAAATATTTCTATGGAACCTGCTGAAAGAAAACAAACGGAAGTATATCTACATAACATGGAATTAGACAAATTAACAAAGACACATAATGATTTACCCAAGATTGTTAACCATACAATTTCTTAAATTGCATCGACATGTAAATATCACTACATAATTACGTATTACAAATCTGAATCAAGGTCTAAAGATATTACTGCATAATTACTGTATCGATGTGTAATTAATCACTGCATAATTATGAATCGCTGCATAATTGTATCACCATGTAAATAACACTAAAACGGTAGCACCAGGAATGGTAGACTAACGATATTATACACATCTGAATCAAGGTCTAAGGAATGCCAAAGACTAAAAACTAACAACGACGTATAACAAATCATGGGAAATCAACTTAGGGATCCGGTTGAATAACAAAAGATAAATAGCGAGTGAGGCGAATTTATAAACGAAAGAAAGTAATAATATTACTGATTTCAAAAAATCGCACAATTGATTTGGAATAATCACAGTGAATCGGGAGATGCTCTGGATTTACATTTGACTGGACCAGAGATGAATGACTTTGACGTTGGATTGAATCACAGATGGGAGAAAGGCCACGTTTTAGTGAAACGAAAATTTTAGGGATTTAGGAATAACGTGAAAGTGACAGAGGGATTTTTTTTTTCGCGGCCTTCTTTTCATTTTGTCCCGCTCATGTTTTTCGCTCTCGCTTTTTCCTACCATCAATGATAATATAGCGGAATATGCTAATGTATAGCATATTTTTTTTTCTTTGCTTTCTTTATATAGTACAATATATGCATTATTTTATTTTCTTTAATTATTTTATTATAGTACTTTAATGTAAGGCTATGATATAATGCTATGTATATCATATTTTCTTGTAGTGTCTAGTCGCCCGGAGATGCTTCTGATGATTGAAGCTTCATCATCAGAGTTTATGTTCGAGTTTCGAAAGTGGGATTTGTATATATTTCCATTAGGCTGGTGTGAGAACCAAAACTAGATAGGGTTATTGTTGTGAATTGACATCAAAAACATGATTTTGTGTATATATATCAAAGTTGTGAATTTGAAAATTTATCAACTAATTGATTGTTGGTTGTGTTGTTTGATTAATTAAAATTTTGAACCATTTAGCCAAACTGAACCAAATGTTGAACTGAATTGAAAATTGTTTGAGATTGCATACATGAACATGCATATATATCGGATATGCCATAGCAAGGAGGTTAGAGAAGAGGAATAAAATTGTATGCCCGACAAATAGGTACATGTTTACTAATTTATTGTGTTTGGATGATTTTATGAGCTGATAGGCTAGCCGCTTCGCTTTTTCTTTTTGTGATGAAAGGGCCTGTGTAACACCCCACGTCCATTAATGTCACCCTCAAAGGGAATGCATTAACTTTCATGGAGTATTATTGGTGTATAGAACAGAATATAACAGGACAGATACGTATATTGGTACCTGAAAAATTTAAAACAACTTTTATTGCAGCGGAGAAATAGTTTGGTTACAACAACATCAAAAACCAACAATAAAACCAAGTACACTTAATATCCATCTTGACAAATTGTTTCCTGAGAACATAAAGTAAAAAGCATAACCCCAACATAAGTAGCCATAGAAGAGATAAGCTGAACTTTACTTTCAGAAATCCAAGTACTTCCAAAAGAGAGAGAAAGATCTAAATCAAACTCCACTAGCACTAGTCCCACCTTGAGAACCTTGGGGGGAGGAAGAAAAGAGGTGAAAACAAAGGGGGGTCAGACATAAAGTCTGGCGAGTCCAATAACTTTAACAATATAATTATTAAAGTAATTAGGATAAGGTATAAACTGGTAAAACAAGGAATGACTGTGAAACAAGTGGGCAAGACAAAACATACAAGAGGAATATTCTGGCGTTAATCCCGCTCCTAATCACTATAGGATAATTACTATACTGCACCATCACTAGTCACCCTAAAAGTTGATCCCGCCTATTGAACATAATAATCTTAATGGTGCTTTCGTATACACCTAGCTGTCTTCATCGGTTCTTCCTGTCCTTGTCTCCACTAATTGTACCAAGTACCCCCATGCGATCGGCTCCCTAACTCGTAGATACCCGTGTTGGTCCCACAGTGGGGTGTATCACTCCCCAAAGTGGCAACCCGATACCACTAAAGACGCACGGCTTATATCTACACGATGCAACGTCTTACCTACCAGCCCGGGTCCACGCATGCACATGACCTCGTTGGACTTGCGTTGCCATTGTTAACCCGTTTTGACCTCTTACAATCAAACCAAGTAAGCGTGTCCCGTCCTCGATCTAGCTCGAGCTCACAAAGATACTTAATTTACTGGTTTGAAAAGGGTCCCCCATGCTTGACACAAGCTTTCCACCTATGCTTGGTCCCCACTAGGATTTCCACTTAACCCCTTCTTATTCATGTCTTCTTACATGTTTCAATTTGGTTAAGTGTTTCTAATCGTATTTCACATGTCATCCACGTCACCCACTTAACCCCCATGTCCCATCACATGTTTATCTTGGTTAAGTGTTACTTAATTCATTGTAACTGTAACCTTGTAAGACCTCTCACAATAGACTACCGTTTGCATTTGCTGGATTTACCGGGCGGGTCCGGACAGTCTTATACCGCAAACGAGTCTAACCTCGTATCTTTACAATTGTTACGCATTTAATTTATGCCTTTGACCTCTCACATTAGACTACCGTTTGTGGTTGCTGGATTTGTAGGGCGGGTCCGGGCAGTCATATACCACAAACGAGTCTAACCTTGTCTCTTAGGCGTTTATTATTACAAGTTATTTCACCCCAATATGAATTAATTATCCCTATTCAAATTGTCAATAATTTCCAAATTAACTATGTCCATAATTGTCACCTAAATTGTGTCCATACTTTTTAGGTAAATAAATTATACCAATTAAAGTCTCAATTTAATTATATGCCTTTAAAGCCAATTTATGCCAATTCACAATTTGCATAATTAACATTTTCCCATTGTCCCCACGCTATTTGTACGTTTTAATATGATTTATGTTAGACTCGCAAATAGTCTAACTCATAAAAAGAAAAGAAACATCACAACTTGCATAACACATAAAATAGATCTAACTTGCAAATAAGAATTATAACATAATTTTGCATAGCCAATAACTTGCATAGGCAATGGACATATAGAACATAAATCATAAACTACCATGGATCTAAATATAGATCTAAACATAAAATCGTGAACTTGCATATATGAATATGGGTTTCACCTAAACTTGCATTAGTGGAATATAGTTTTCACCTAAACTTGCATATGAATTCCTACAAACTTGTATAAAAATTTAAACATGTAAACTAATATCACATGTTTTACATATAAACTAGCATATGTATATACTTGATTCACATATAAACTTGTGTATAATCCGCATATAGACTTGCATAAGAACTAGCATATGATTTAACATCCCAAACTTGCATAAGATTCACATACGAACTAGCATATGTAAAAACAGACTTGCATAAGATTCACATACAAACTAGCATATGATTTAACTTCCCAAACTTGCATAAGATTCACACACGAACTAGCATATGTAAAAATAGACCAGCATAAGATTCACATACAAACTAGCATATGATTCAACATCCCAAACTTGCATAAGATTCACATACGAACTAGCATATGTAAAAACAGACTTGCTTAAGATTCACATACAAACTAGCAAATGATTTAACATCCCAAACTTGCATAAGATTCACATACGAACTAGCATATGATTTACATCCCAAACTTACATATTAACTGATGTCATAAAATGAATCAAGTTAAACATATGTGGTTGGACATATGAAATAGATCTACCAACATAAGATAACAAAACTGTCAAATGTTCACCAACAGACGATAACAAAGTTAAATAACATCACACGATTCAACAGACATGTTCTCATAATCCAAATTATAACTCATCATAATTAATTTATTAATTATTTTGTGAAAGAAATTGTACTTACAAAGACAGGTTAGAGAAGAGAATAATTCGTTCGTCGTTTTGTATTAGAATTCTGACTTGCAAATCCCTAAGCTTTAGGAAGAAGAACTATCCTAACAGCAGTATGGAGGCCAAGAGACTAATTTAGTTTAGGTTTAGGGCTTGAGTCTATGCGTGCTTATATAGAAACCTAAATCAATATAAGTCGTTAGATTATCATAGGAGCAATCATAACCGTCCACACAAGATAGAGTTATCCAGAATTGCCACCTATGCCCTAGTGACTCAGCAACATGTCAGGAAAGACTCAGCAACAAGTCAGAGTCTATGATTTCAGATCTGCCCCGGGGGTAGGTCGACCCTCTGGTCGACCTGTGTAGGGGAGGTCGACCTGGCCTTTGGCGGGAGAAATCCCGCCCAGCCCGCTTCCTCGCTTGAATTTTGAATTTTAATTCTGAACTGCTATTAATTTATTTAAATTACTGAAACTTCCGAGGGCCATAACTTCCTCATACGAAGTCCGATTTACGAAAACTTAGACTCTATTCCAAGCAAAATTTCGAGACGAACGCAATGGCATAACCCGTTTCCTTAATTCTTAGTGTAACAATTAAGTATTCTAAAATTCGTTCTTTTAATAGTCACAGAAAATTCAGGGTGTTACAATCTCCCCTCCTTGAAGAATTTCGACCCCGAAATCTCCAAGTTAAGGAGAATGTATATCCTAACATCCAATCATCCATCTACATAACCATCAAACACAGGCATCCATTTTCCTTACAAGATTTCCAATGTCATATGAACATATGCATAAAGTGTGTGTATATGTTCCTTATCCAATGCAGAATCAGGCGGTCCACTAATTCAGTTGACCTCCTTAATGCAAATCATGATAGTGACATGCGTCCATTATGCATGCAAAAGAACCTAACGATACATATTACTTCTACATGTGTGCACAACGATTCATCAAAATGCAGCATCCATATGATAACACAACCATTATACATCCATTAATTTTAATATGCACACATATTTATATGCAATATGAAGGTGATTGATCTGATCTAGTGGCTAATGTGTGTGTACATGCATCCACGAGCAACCACTATAAACCACTTGCAACCACTCACAACCATCAATCATAACATGTTTCAAATACATGTTTACATCCATTGGTTCCAACCTAAGGATAAAGAATAGGAACGAGGAGATATACTTAAAAGATAAATATAAGCATGAATAAACTTATGAAAAAAAGATCAAGGAGGTACCCTCAAAAAGAAAAGGGTAGGCGGCGCGTATTTTCCTCTCAGTTTCTCAAGTCACGTCTTCCTCAGCGTCACTCCATTGAACTTTAACAAGCTTGACTTCACGGTTGTGTAGCTTTTTAACTTCCATACCCAAGATACAAGTTGGAACTCTTCTCACGATCGCTTCTCGTTCAACTTCTACTTCCTCTAGTATACTTGGCTCTACCACTTCCGCATACTCATGTAAGCACTTTCGAAGTTGAGAAACATGAAAAACATTATGAACTCCAGACAGTCTCTCGGGTAGCTCTACTCTGTAAGCAACCGTCCCAATCTTTTCAGTGATAGGAAATGGTCCTACAAATCTTGGTGCTAGCTTTCCTATGGACCCAAAGCGAATAACATTCCTCAAAGGAGATACTTTAAGGAACACCCAATCTCCAACCTCAAACTCAAGGTCGGTCCTTCTTTTGTCTGCATAGGACTTCTGTCTATCTTATGCAGCCTTCATCCGTCTTCTTATCAAGTCCACCTTTTCTGAGGTTTCTCTGATCATGTCTGGCCCAAGTACGAGCTTGTCTGTAGACTCCCACCAACAAGTTGGTGATCGGTATGGTCTTCCATATAAAGCTTCGAAGGGTGCCATGCCTATGGTGGCTTGGTAGCTATTGTTGTAAGCGAATTCTACCAAATGAAGTTGATCCTCCCATGTCCCTCCAAAGTAAAGAATGCACAATCTCAAGAGGTCTTCCAAAACTCTGTTCACCCTTTCCGTCTCACCATCGGTTTGGGGGTGATAGATCGTGCTTAAGCATAATTGTGTGCCTACAGCCTCTTGCAAACTCTTCCAAAACTCACTCGTAAAGATAGGATCTCGATCATTCACAATGTTGGAGGGTATCCCATAGAGTCGAACTATCTCTTTAAGATAAATGGATGCTAGGGACGAGGCAGTCCTTCTACTTTTAACAGGTATAAAGTAAGCACTTTTAGTGAGCCTGTCCACTATTACCCAAATACTTGTATTGCCCCTTCTTGACCTAGGAAACTCATCAACAAAGTCCATCGAAATGTTATCCCACTTCCACTGTGGAACCTCCACAGGATGGAGCTAACCACCAGGCTTCTTCTGCTCCACTTTGACTTGTTGGCATATCAAACACTTAACGACGAACTCAGCTACATCCCTCTTCATGCCATTCCAAAAAGAAAACCCTTTTTATATCTTTATACATCTTGTCTCCGCCTGGGTGTATGGTCAGCTTATAACGGTGTGCTTCTTTGAGAACCGTCTTCACTAAATTCCTTACTTGTGGGACACATAGCCTTCCATCCCGTCTCAACCAACCTTTATCATCGATGGAGTATCTATTGAGGTGACTAGAAGTCTCACCCCTAACTAGCTTATCCATCATGTCAACTAGCCGATGGTCTTCTCGTTGCGTGGTTCCTATTGAGTCCAAAAGAGTAGGTCGCACCTTTAGCGATGCTAACAGACCAGGTACAATTTCAGAGGAGGGTCTAAAGTTAAAGTTTGTTATGTACTCCATTCTTTGCCTTTCTACAAAGAGAGGACTCAAGGTCAGCCTTTTTCTACTCAAGGCGTCTGCTACCACATTGCCCTTGCTTGGGGTATAGGAAATCTCAAAGTCATATGAGGCCAGAAATTCCATCCACCTTTGTTGTCTTAAGTTAAGATCTTTCTGTGAGAAAAGGTATTTTAATGATTTATGGTCAATAAACAATTCAAACCTTTCTCCTAGTAGGTAATGACGCCATGATTATAGAGTGAAAACAATGGCAGCTAGCTCCAAATCATGAGTTGGGTAGTTCTTCTCATGTACCTTCAATTGCCTTCCCCCATAACAAACCACCTTGCCTTCTTGCATCAAGATAGCGCCCAACCCTTTACCACATGCGTCTGTGTATACGGTAAACATTTTTCTCCCATCAGGCAATGTCAGAACTGGGGCTGTTGTTAGAGCCCTTTTCAAACGTTGGAATATCGCAATCTAAATCCCAAGCGAAAGTTAGGTTCTTCTTTGTCAATCTTGTGAGTGGGGCTGAGATTTTTGCAAAGTATTTAATGAATTTTTGGTAAAAGCCCGCTAGCCCGAGGAAGCTTCGGACTTCGGTTGCATTCCGTGGAACCTTCCAATCTTGCACCGCAACTACTTTTGCGGGGTTCACATCTAACCCTTCTTTGGACACCACATGTCCAAGAAACCTCACTTCTTCTCTCCAGAAATGGCATTTGGAGAATTTGTCTTTCAGCTGATGTGCACGAAGAGTATCCATGACTTCCCTTAAGTGCAATGCATGCTCTTCTTCATTCTTCGAGAAAATCAAAATGTCGTCTACGAAGACCACCACAAACTTATTAAGGAACTCCCTGAACGCCCTACTCATCAAGTCAACGAAGTAAGCGGGTGAGTTTGTTAAGCCGAAAGGCATGACAAGCCATTCGAAGAAACCATCCGGGGTTGTTGAACGCAGTCTTATCAATGCTGTCTTCAGCCACTCTTAGCTGATGGAACCCGGTAGCCAGATCTAGTTGGGAGAAAACTGACGCACCAACAAGCTGATCAAACAAGTCGTCTATTCTTGGAAGTGGGTGCCTATTTTTCTTGGCCAGCTTGTTTAGCTCCCTATAATCAACGCATAGGCATAGTGAACCATCCACTTTAGTTGCGAATACTACTGGAGCACCCCATTCAGAAATACTCTGCCTTATAAACCCTTTTTGAGCAACTCTTTGACTTGCTTGTTGATCTCTTTTCTCTCCCTTGGAGCCATGTGTATAACGGGTAGAGCTACGGGTATTGCATTATCAACAAGGTATATGCGGAAGTCTATCTCCTGCTTCGGAGATAAGCCCTTCACCTCTTCAAATAAATCTGAGTATTCACGGACTACCCTAACTGACTGCAAGTTTTCAACAGACGCATCAAGAGATTCTAGGTAGCTAAGCATAACAGAATGTATGGGATTACAAGAGATTTCGAGAGTGTTACTGAGGCGAGTCATAAGTCTAACCACTCTCTTTTCATAATCGAGGATGGCGCCATTATTGGATAACCAATCCATGCCTAGAATCAACCCATATCCCGTGAAGCCAAGATCGAAGGCATTGCATTCAAACTCAACGCTCAAGATAGACGCTTTCAAATCCCAACAAATCATTGAAAGATGAGCCGAACCACCAATAGGATTTGAGACTACTATGGGATCCGTAACTAGACTACTATTTAGGTGCAGTGTATTAACTAATGAAGCAGATACAAACGAGTGTGAAGCGCCAGAATCAAACAAAGTACGAATAGGATGATCACACAAAAAAACCAAACTTTCAACAGAAATGTTTCTACCTCTCTCCTGTCCTGGTGCCATGAGAGCGTGAACCTTCCCTCTTGCTTGCCCTGGTGCCATGAGAGCCTGAACCTGCCCTCCAGAAGTAGACCCTGTCCTCTGCCCTTACCTTCTCGGGCAGTCTTTAATCAGATGTCCTGCCTCACCACAGTTGAAGCAGCCAGTCTTCTTCTTCTTCCTACAGTCCTTGCTCAGATGGCCTGGTGTTCCACAATTAAAGCACCTTTTCTTTCCTTTGCTATTGTTACCCTTACCACCTTTCTTAGGTTGCTGCTGTGACTTCTTTTGATCCCCTTTCTTTTCCGGTGCCTTATTAGCATTAGCGCCTTTCTCCTCTTCATGCATAAGCGCCATGTCAACTAGTTTCTCAAAGGTAGCCCCCATAGGAATGTGGGTCATTGCCAACCCATGTAACGGCTCGTTCAAACCTTTAAAGAATCTCAGGGCCTTCTTTTCAGGTGTGTTCACCAAGTCTAAGCCAAATCTTGCCAGCTGATTGAACTTGTTGATGTAGTCCTTTACTGATAAATTCCCCTGCTTCAATGCCAAGAACCTCTCCATGTATAAATTATCTTCTGCTCGTGAGAGAAATTTCATCTCAAATCTATGTCTGAAATCCATCCATGTCTCCACTGGATGCTCTCCATTCGTGACCTCCCACCAAAACGAGGCTTCGTCCTTCATCAACCAAGCAGCTAATTGGACCTTCCTTCCATCTTCTATCTCAAAGATACCAAACAAACCTTCCACCTCCTCAAACCAATTTTGAGCTTCAACAAACATCTCTGATCCATGAAAAGGGTTCCCTCCCATTTCCCGAAAGTCTTTGCATATCTTCAAAAAAGTATCAACGCGGGGAGGGGGAGGAGGAGCGGCTGCAGCTGGGGGAGGAGGAATGTCTGCTGGGCCTGCGGCTGTGGCCCTAGCCTCCAGATACCTTCTGAACCAGGTTGGTATCTGTATCCCTTCGGGTATCTTGGGTAACCCAGACATGCTGAAAAGAAAAAGGAAGAGATCCAAAATGGAGTTCTGTTTTTAAAACAAACTTTTCTCTTCAAAATACTCTCCTTAAAACATATTTTTGGAAGTATTTCTTTATAAAATGCTTTTGAAAAACAGTTTTTCAAAATCTCTTATCTGTTCTGTTAACCTTAGGCTTTGATACCACGTGTAACACCCCACGTCCATTAATGTCACTCTCAAAGGGAATGCATTGACTTTCATGGAGTATTATTGGTGTATAAAACAGAATATAACAAGATAGATACATATATTGGCGCTTGAAAATTTTAAAACAAATTTTATTGCTGCGGAGAAATAGTTTGGTTACAACAATATCAAAACCAACAATAAAACCAAGTACACTTAATATCCATCATGACAAATTGTTTTCTGAGTACATAAAGTAAAAAAGCAAAACCCCAACATAAGTATCCATAGAAGAGATAAGTTGAACTTTACTTCAGTAATCCAAGCACTTCAAAAAGTGAGAGAAAGATCCAAATCAATCTCCACTAGCACTAGTCCCACCCTGAGAACCTGGAGAGGGGAGGGGAGGAAGGAAGAAAAGAGGCGAAAACAAAGGGGGTCAGACATAAAGTCTGGCGAGTCAGATAACTTTAAAAATATAATTATTAAAGTAACTAGGATAAGGTATAAACATGTAAAACAAGGAATGACTATGAAACAAGTGGACAAGACAAAACAAACAGGAGGAATATTCTGGCGTTAATCTCGCCCCTAATCACTCTAGGATAATTACTATACTGCACCATTACTAGTCACCCTAAAAGTTGATCCCGCCAACTGAACATAATAATCAAAATGGTAGTTTCGTGTACCCCTAGCTGTCTTTATAGGTGCCGTCTGCCCCTATCTCCACTAGTTGTACCCACTACCCCCATGCGATCGGCTCCCTAACTCGTAGATACCCGTGCTGGTCCCACAGTATGGTGTATCACTCCCCAAAGTGGTAACCCGATAACACTAAAGACGCACAGCTTATATCTACACGATGCAACAACATCTTACCTACTAGCCCGGGCCCACGCACGCATATGACCCCGTTGGACTTGCGTTGCCACCGTTAACCCGTTTTGACCTCTTACAATCAAACCTAGTAAGCGTGTACCGTCCTCGATCTAACTCGAGCTCACAAAGATACATAATGGGTTACTGGTTTGAAAAGGGTCCCCCATGCTTGACACAAGCTTTCCACCTATGCTTGGTCCCCACTAGGATTTCCACTTAACCCTTTCTTATTCATGTCTTCTTACATGTTTAAATTTGGTTAAGTGTTTCTAATCGTATTTCACATGTCACCCATGTCACCCACTTAACCCCCATGTCCCATCACATGTTTATCTTGGTTAAGTGTTACTTAATTCATTATAACCTTAACCTTGTAAGACCTCTCATATTAGACTACCATTTGCGGTTGCTGGATTTGCTGGGCGCGTCCGGGCAGTATTATACCGCAAACCAGTTGATATACACGTAAATGTGTATATTTTATCCGCTTATTTATCTAGTTTTCTATTTAAAATAATTAATATTGTGTATTTATAGCTGTGTTTTCAGATTGTTGATAAAAAGCTTAGTTTAAAGCATTTGATGGGTAAAGCATGAAGAATTTGCTTAAAAAGAGTGAAGTTGAAATTACTTCAGCTTGAAGAGTTTAAAGCTTGAAGAACGGTTGCAAATAGAGTTCAGTTTAGTAGATTTGGCTCAATAAAGACTCATATTGTGTTCATAGCTCATTTGCAAGGCCTCTCACTCTACAGCTGCGTTCACACTAGCTTATGTGTTAGTTGGGCTAATTCTTTAGTCCCACATTATGGAATTTGCCAAATAACCTTTGTCATATCAGCTATAAATACACTCTATCTCATTCATTGTAAAACACACTTAGTTTTATTCTGTAATCTTTCTATTGCAATAAAACTCTTCTTCCTCTGTTCTATTTAGTTTTAGTTTTATTTATGTTCATGTTATTTAATTTCTGTTTTTCTTCTTCTTTAGCTATGTCTACCTAATCCCCTTTGATTAGGGGGTAATGACGCTAATAGATATGATTCAACATGAATCACATAGCCAATAGATGAGGACTTTATATATGTAGATCTTGATCTGAATCAAGGGTTAGATCTGAACCTTCATATTATGTGTCGTTTAAGAGCTATGCTCCTTCACAGGGTATATTCGTGTTCGATCTAGCAATTATCAGATTTAGATCTAATTTTAGGTTTTTAGAAATTAATTTGTCAATCTGTCCTGATAGTCTATGGTTGTTTAAGAGCTCAGCTCCTGCATTGGCTATGCTTGTCGTTATTTACTTATTTGTTTCTAAGAATCTATTTATCGTTGATTCGTGTTTGTGACAGAAACATGAATTAGATCTATATTTATTTGTTGGTTATTGATGAGTGTGAATCTAATCTATGTCATTATCCCCTAATTGCTTTCTCTTATTAGATAAATCTCTCTTCTTTATTTAATTGCTGTTATTTTCTGTGTTTTCAATCAATCAAAATCTTGGAATAACTTGATTGGATTTATTAATTAAAATATTTTTTGGTCCCAGAGTTCGACACCCTCTACAACAATCCTTGTTGTTTAGGAAAGCCGAACGGATTTTACAGTTGTTTACAAATTGTATAATTTGTTCGCAAACAAATTTTGGCGCCGTTGCCGGGGACCAAAATAATTTTTATTTTTAAATCCTTCGAGTTATATTTTTTTTAATTTTCTTTTTTTTTTGTATTTTCTATTTTTTCACATAAAAAAAACACAAAAATATTTTTATTTTTTTGTTCCCTTTTGTTTTCTAGCATATATAGAAAAAAAAACTTGTTAGTTGATTTGGTATTTGATATGTGATACCATAATCTACCAAATAGGAGAAAAAAATAATAACTTGCCAGATTTCCTTGATTTTATTTCCGTTTCTTTCATTTGTTTCTTTTCCTTTTTATAGATTTCTTTCCATCTTACAACAACAACAACAAAAAATAAATTTATTTTCCTTTTATTCTCTGCCTTCTCCCTTCTACAAATTCTTCTCATACCTACATCCATCCTCCACTGTTCATACACATAAAACGGAAATCACCTACCAACCTTCACCCTACTTAACATCCTATCCATTCTGTCCTCAACCAGACAAGTTTACAGTCTAAACTTCACCCACCCATCGCCATCACTACACGAATGACACTGCATCAAAACCAAACCATACAACCTCAAAACAACAACTTACCTTCACCTCCCGAACCACGAAAACCTTCACTGCTGATCACCACACCTCACCACCAAATCTCCACTCCCATATTCACATCCACATCCCTTCCAAAAACCCCATACAGTCCACAACGAATCAACAAAATCCACAAAATCCGCAGCCATCAAAACTTTCGTCACCTCCCAAATGCGCAGCCATCCACGTTGCTACTGCCAAAACGCCCTCAGATACACCATAGAACAGCTAGAACAGAATCTCCTCAATCCTGCGTGATACCCACATCTCGCATAAGAACAGTCCACACCACACAACCGCAACTTCAATCTCTTTCAAGCATCATCTTCCTGACTTACTCACACCCTTCCGATCACCGCAATATCCTCACGATCATCAAAATCCACTCCCTGCGAACAAAAGCCCATCCTCTCCAGATCCGAAAATCACAGCATCTTCAAAAGAGTACCTTTAACCTTTATTTTCCAACAAGACCTGCTTCTCCTCCACCATCAAATCAGCAAACTACTCTAACCTTCGACACAACTCACGTTCTACAATCCCCCAAACTGAAACCGCCCTGAAAATCCACGCCACACTACCAACCCGCCCTCAAGCCGAAGTCGATCACCCCCTTTCTAGTAAACACCCGCTTCGCTGAATTCTGAAACCCTATAATCTCAAATCGCAACGGAAAATCCCCCCAATATCCGAACCCTACTTACTAACACCACAGAGAACTTTGTCCGATTAACAATTTTCATTTGTTCGAGATTTATGGTTTGAAATTTCTGATTTTGAGTCAGGAAAATAGAATATTGATTTTCGTTCCTTTTGAGGATTGCTTAGGCTATGAGTGAAGGACAATTTAGCCTATTCGAGATTATTATTTGAAGCCGAAGTGAAGAATTGGTCTAAGTCTAAAGTGGGATGGGGATCCTTTTTACTTTTTGGGCTGTAATCTTGTTTGCTTTCAAGCGTACGGGATTTGCTGGCCCATTATAGGTCAAATTCCTAGTTTGGGTCCATGATAGAATTTGTGGCTTGGTTAGTGTGTTATTGATTTTTGGTAACTTTATTTGTGTGATTCAATTTTACGTTCTGTTTTCTTTTAAAAAATTTGACTTTTATT
Organism: Allium sativum; assembly: GCA_030737875.1. Taxonomy (NCBI): domain Eukaryota; kingdom Viridiplantae; phylum Streptophyta; class Magnoliopsida; order Asparagales; family Amaryllidaceae; genus Allium; species Allium sativum. The sequence goes on along the minus strand of CM060922.1, from coordinate 19,254,854 downwards.
TTTTTTTCTAAAAAAAAAAAAAACCATGGGTAGGTTCAGTTTTGTTCTTTTATTTCTAGCTTAGTTTGGTCTGTTCCGTTTAGCTTAGTTTAGTTTTTATTTTTTTATTTTTCTTTCGAGTTTGTTTCAAATTTCGTGTCATTTGTTTTCTTTTCTTCGAAAAAAAAAGAGAATTTTTTTTTGAAAACAGGTAGTGGTATTTTGGAAAAGGCCTTAATATGAGGCGACAACAACAGAATGCAACAGACAATTTAGTGTTCGAGCGGTCGCACACCAAGTGGGGTGTGAACGCGCTAGCGTGACTCAATTGCACTGGATAGACTGCCGATCAAGGTGAGTATTTTCTAACTCTACAGGGACCGCTGGTGCAAATAAAAAATATATATAGACATTGATTGTAAAAATCTTCTGTAGGGCATCGGCTTGCTTGTAAAATTTTATTTATTTATTTCTGCAATTGACAGTTCTGTGACTGTTCATTCTGTGACTGATTAAAACATTGAAAAAAAAATTGCATTCATCTTAGTTTTGTTTTTATTTTCTAAGGACTTCATTATATTTTGACAACTTGGTTTAGTTCTAATGGATTATTTCTCGGTGTCTAGACTACGGCAGAGTAATAACCGTTTATAAATATTACGGTGATTCGTAAATATTATATCGGTTGTTCCTCTGAAGGTACTTAAACCTTCGGCTGCATTGCTAGGGTGATTCCTGGTGCACCGATAACTCATGTCCGTTAACTGGCTAAGAAATCTTTTGTTTAAATAAATCAAACCGTCATTATATAATTCTAGAAATTGTAAATAAGTAATTTGCATTAGGTTCATTTTTTGAAAAAAAACAATTTTCTTTTGTGTCTAATTCTTTTCCTCTAAAAAAAAGAATTTCAAAACAATTCTCGTTTTGTAAAAAATTTCTATTTGCTTCTCAGATTTGTTTTTTCTCATCTTCCCTTATTCTTCTCGCTAGTGCATGCGTAATTGGACTCGTGATCCTTCAGATAATCGTCTAGTTCGAACAAACAGTCCTTTAACCATGGCCGAAGAAAATCCCCCTCGATCTCTTATGGATAGATACTTCCTCGATCGGGTTTCTATTCCTTCCTGCATCATATTGCCCGCCCCAACGGGTAACCACTTTGAAATTCATTCGAATCACATAAATACTCTTCCAAAGTTCGGCAATCTAGAATGTGATGATCCTTATATTTTCCTGACCAAATTTGAACAAGTTTGTGCAACAATGAAATTTCAACAATTAAGAGATGATGGAATCAAACTTAGGTTAATTCCATTTGCACTTACCGATTATGCTGAGAAATGGTTGTATAGCTTGCCTTCAAATACGATTGGAACTTGGGGTGAATTTGTGAACATTTTTATAAAGAAATTTTACCCTCTGGAAAAAACATCCGAAATTCGAAATGAAATCGTCAATTTTCATCAATTTGGGGGTGAATCCTTTGCAAAATATTTTGAAAGATTTAAAGAGCTTCTAGTTAAATGTCCACATCACAATTTTGAAAAATGGACTCTTTGTCAAATTTTTATACGATGGACTTGAAAATAACTCTCGAACCATGCTCGAATCAATGTGCCAAGGAAATTTTCTAGCCCAATATCACAATGCCACTTGGCAATTTCTTGAAAATTTGGTCAAAAAATCAGCTCAATGGGAACGATCTAATGAGAAATCGATTTATTCCCGATCTAATGCTCATTCGATAGGATCATCAATAGCCTTAGAAGCAAAAATAGACGCGATGATATCCAAATTCGATAATGTCCTTTCATCAACTCAAATAAATCAAGCTCAAGCGTCTCAGACCTCATGTTACAAATGCAACGATCCTAACCATATAACAGATCAATGTCCACATTCATTGGAACAACTCAGTGCATTTAACAAAGCTAGGAATGACCCATTCTCCCCAATGTACAATCCAGGTTGGAGAAACCATCCTAACTTCTCTTGGACCCAAAACAATGCAAATTCGAATGCGGTTCGACCTCCTTTTCAATCATTTTCAAATAATCCTTCGAAACCTCCCTTTCAACAAACTCAATTCCAACATCCTGCGCCACCTTCTCAAAACGAAGCACAACAATCTTTTGTTCCCCAAGACGATAAACGATTAACATCACTTGAGAAAACTCTCGAAGAATTGACTAAAGCGACGACTCAAAATCTCCAATCAAATAGCAATCTTCAAAATTTATTGACTTCACACATGCAAAACACGAGTCAATCGATCGTTAAACTTGAAATGCAAATGAGTCAGTTAGCCACTTCTGTAAGCGAAGGGGAAAGAGGCACTTTCCGAAGTCAACCCATTCCAAACCCCAATCGTCAAAATCCTAACTCCAACCAAATTCACATCATTCAAGATTCAAACGTTAGTCACTTGAATGCGGTCACGACTCTTAGATCTGGCAAAAAGATTGACAACCATGTGGTCAACCCAAATGCTTTACCGGACGATCTTCCAAACCCTATCGAAAATTCGACCAACTCAGATCAAAACATTGAGCCAATTTCTGACAAGGACCATCCTCAAACTCAAGTAGCCCAACCTACTGAGTTGTCTGCTCCATTTCCTCATAGACTCCGACCTAGGAAAAAGACGGATCAGCTAGAAAAGACCCTTGAAATATTTAAGCAAGTTAAAGTGAACATTCTCTTTTAGATATTATTCAACAAGTTCCACAGTACGCGAAATTTCTAAAAGATTTATGCACTCAGAAACGTCATACACACGTACCTAAGAAAGTGTTTCTAGCGGCAACTCTAAGCGAAGTCTTGTCCCAATCAATGCCAGTGAAATACAAAGATCCTGGCTGCCCCCACAATATCATGTACTATTGGGGACAAGAAAATCGATAGATGCCAGCTAGACTTAGGTGCTAGTGTTAACTTGCTTCCATTTTCCGTCTATCGCCAATTAGGGCTAGGAGAATTGAAACCCACCAAGGTTACCCTTCAGCTTGCTGACCGATCAATTAAGAAACCTGTGGGAAAAATCGAGGATGTGTTGATCAAAATTGGTGAATTCATCTTTCAAGTTGATTTCATTGTCTTAGAAACTCAACAGGTTAGCAATCCTGCAAACCAGATCCCTTTGATTCTAGGACGACTCTTCTTAGCAACATCTAATGCTCTTATCAACTGTAGAAATGGGTCTATGAAAATTTCTTTTGGTAACATGATTGTCGAGCTAAACATCTTTAGAACTGAAAACTCTCCTAACTCTTATGTGGACTAGTTTTCTGAAATCCATGCTGTCCACGATAATGAATCTGAGCTCGACCATCTGAATAATGAAATTGAATCAAATTATGAAACTTTGTTTCAAGATACTCCCGAAAATGTCTCTGATTCGATTCCTGTCGAGCCACTCACAATTGAGTCTATCCCTCAACCAATTTCTTTGGTTGAGTCGTCCCCAAAATCTGACCTCAAAGTGCTGCCCAGTCATCTTAAGTACGCTTACTTAGGAGACAATGAAACTTTTCCTCTCATTATCGCTTCTGACCTTACTTTAGAGCAGGAGCAATTGCTCCTTCCCATCCTTAAGAAAATAAGGAAGCAATTGGTTGGTCCATGGCTGATATTAAGGGGATTAGTCCTTCGATTGTCCAACATCGAATCCACCTTATAGATGATGCCAAACCCACTCACGATCCCCAGCGTCGACTGAACCCCATCATGAAAGAAGCAGTTCGTGCTGAAATCCTTAAATGTCTTGATAATGGAATCATCTACCCGATTTCCGATAGTCAATGGGTTAGTCCGATTCATGTCGTACCTAAGAAATCAAGGATTACCGTGATCCAAAATGAAGCTAACGAGCTTATCCCAACCCGCACCCAGACCGGTTGGCGTGTTTGCATTGACTATAGGAAACTTAACGCTGCAACACGTAAGGATCATTTCCCTCTGCCATTTATTGATCAAATGTTAGAACGACTAGCTGGTCATGAGTACTATTGTTTCCTTGACGGGTACTCGGGTTATAATCAAATCCCTGTCGCTCTTGAGGACCAAGAGAAAACCACTTTCACTTGTCCGTTTGGTACATTTGCGTACCGACGTATGCCTTTTGGTCTCTGTAATGCACCTGCAACCTTTCAGTGGTGCATGATTAGCATTTTTTCTGATATGATCGAGCGATTTTTGGATGTGTTCATGGATGATTTTTCCATCTTCGGGGATTCCTATGCTGAGTGTTTACATCACCTGGATCTTGTTCTTAACCGTTGCAAAGATAAACTCTTAACACTTAATTGGGAAAAGTGTCACTTCATGGTTAAACATGGCATTGTTTTAGGACATGTCATCTCTAATAAAGGAATTGAAGTAGACAAAGCCAAAATTGAGGTTATCTCGAATCTTCCCATTCCCAAATCCATAAAGGACATCCGATCTTTTTTAGGTCATGCTGGTTTTTACCGTCGCTTTATAAAAGATTTTAGCAAAATCACTCGACCTTTGACCAATCTTCTTGGTAAGGATGTCCCTTTCGACTTCAATTCTGACTGCATTTCATCTTTTGAGCGTCTTAAAAATGAACTTGTATCTGCCCCGATCATTTGCTCTCCTAATTGGAAGCTGCCTTTTGAAATCATGTGTGACGCCTCGAATTTTGCTGTTGGCGCTGTCCTAGGACAGCGCATCGATATGATTCTTCACTTCATTTACTATGCGAGTAAGACTTTGAAAGATGCCCAAATCAATTATACGACCACTGAAAAAGAACTTTTGGCAGTTGTTTTTGCTCTAGAAAAATTCAGGCCTTATCTAGTTGGCTCACACATCACGGTTTATACCGATCATTCCGCACTTAGGTATCTTTTCTCTAAAAAGGATGCTAAGGCTCGTCTCATTCGTTGGATCCTTCTACTTCAAGAATTTGACCTTACCTTTAAGGATAAAAAAGGATCTGACAACGTTATTGCGGACCACTTGTCTCGTCTTCCAAATGCCCCGTCTTCTTCTCTTTCGATCAACGAGAATTTCCCCGATGAACAGCTGTTTTCTCTATCCACTGATCCTTGGTTTGCTGACATTGTCAACTACTTAGTCACCAAGTAGACCCCTTCTTTTTGGTCTAAGCAGGATAAACACAAATTCTTTTCCCAAGTGAAACATTTTTATTGGGACGACCCCTATCTTTTCAAGTATTTTCCCAACCAAATCATTCGAAGGTGTGTTCCTGACACTGAAACTCACAGTGTCCTCTCTTTCTGTCATGACCACGCCTGTGGTGGTCACGTCGGTCCCAAAAAGTCAGCCGAAAAGGTTCTCCAATCGGGTTTCTACTGGCCCAACCTTTTCAAAGACGCGTACGAATTTTGCAAAACTTGTGATCAATGTCAATTCTTAGGGAAAATTTCTAAACAGAATATGATGCCCCTAAACCCCATTCTAGAGGTCGAAATTTTTGAAGTGTAGGGTATAGACTTCATGGGACCCTTCCCTAATTCTTTTGGGAACCTTTACATTCTCTTAGCTGTTGATTATGTTTCCAAATGGGTCGAAGCTATTCCATGCAAAACAAACGATAACAAGGTTGTTGTGCGCTTCTTGAAAGAAAACATCTTTTCTAGGTTTGGCACACCTCGCACAATAATCAGTGATAATGGAACACACTTCTGTAATCGTTCTTTTGAAGCTCTCATGAGAAAGCATTCGATAACCCACAAGTTATCCACTCCTTACCATCCTCAAACTTGTGGGCAAGTTGAAGTATCGAATAGGCAGATTAAACAAATCCTTGAGAAAACTGTGAATCGAAATCATAAAGATTGGTCCCAAAAGTTAACCGATGCTCTTTGGGCTTACCGCATTGCTTTTAAAACAAACTTGGGTAAGTCCCCTTATCGGTTGATTTTTGGTAAGGCATGTCACTTGCCAGTTGAACTAGAACATAGAGCGTTATGGGCAATAAAAACTTTGAATCTTGATTTAGAGAAAGCAGGTGAACATAGGAAGCTTCAACTCAATGAACTTGATGAAATTCGAAATGATGCCTATGAAAATGAATGAATTTACAAGGAAAGAACGAAAGTTTTTCATGATAAATCAATTTTACGTAAAACTTTCATGCCAGGTCAAAATGTTCTGTTGTATGACTCAAAACTGCATTTATTTCCGGGTAAGTTAAAATCTAGATGGACAGGACCTTACACTGTACGGACTGTTTTTCCGTATGGTGCGGTAGAAATTAAGAATCCAACTGATGGATAATCCTTTAAGGTCAATGGTCAATGCCTTAAACCTTACTTGGAACCAATACCCAACCAAGAGGAAGAGCTCATGGTCCTCCATGAGCCACATTACATTCGATAAGACGCACTAACCCTCTTTTGTACATATGTAAATAGTCTCTTATTTTATTTTTCCTTTCACTAAGATATGTCTGATTAACGACTGTGAGGTCACAGTCACGCTCAAGTGGGGGGGGGGATTTACATTACATCAGCAATCAAATTTTATGAAGCAGGTCATTCATTGAACAAGGATTAACTTAAAATTCATAAATAACACCTTGGTTCTTGTTTGATAAGTTGAATTGTTGGGTGATGGGAATGAACATTATTTATTCATTGAATCATAATGTGTCTTTTTAAGATGCTAGCTTGAGACTGTGCAGACGTTAGTCGTGTATTGGAGTAAGCGTGTCAACTTTTGTTATACATGTTAGAATGTGCAAGTAAAAAAAATCAAATAATAATGATTTTTCACTTACATTTGATTGGATTTTCTGAGTTCGTTTCCATGCATAATATTTTCTTTTCACTCAAATTTTCAAAATCGTAAGTTCTAAAATCCACTTGGCCCAATTAAGGAGAAATGACTCATTGTAGTGTTCTTCTTTGATACCCCACATTATTCAAACCCAAGTTTTAGTCGATTTACATCCATGTTTCGACAAGTTTATCTTATATTGGTATACTCAAGAACTTTTGTTTAAAGGTCAAAAACGTCAATTTTTATACCAATATTACAACACCGACTCCGTACTTGTTTTAAGGTAGGATAACCATATACCACATCTAATTTTATATGGGTTAACTATCTTACGAAACTTTGCTTATCATTCCTTTCAGCTTTTTGTATAACATCAATCCAGACTTGTGTGTTGAATTAGGGTTATAGAAGTAGAGTAACTAGGGCACAAAACTTTCCTTTCATGAAGTATTGGTTTAGTAGAGGAGGAATCAAATGAAATAATATACGGCATCATTGCATTCCATTTCCATTCATCATTCATCTTGTCCAAAAAAAAGAAGGAAAAGAAAAAAAATGAAATAAAGAGAGAGTCCCTCTGAATAAAATAGTCTTCATCATTCTTGACTATGAAGCATCCATTTCTATTCCATCCACATTCATCATACCGTACTTAGAAGCGAGGATTGTAGTTGAGGAGATGAAAGGAAACAAAACGTCCATATGTGCCTTAGTATTACTTTACCTTTCGTAGCTTGAAATTCAACTAATACACTTGCCCTCTTATCTAGAATATTTTTAGAACTTACAAAATTTTCCTTCATCTATGCATAACTCATATCCAATACATTACAGTTACATTGGTGCAAAAATTTTCCAAAAAAACACAAAAAAAAAAAGAATAAAGAAAATGATTAGGTGCACATTGTCGATGTGTAGAACTTTGGTTGACACCACGCTCTTAACCTTCAAGACAATTACAGTGTTATCAAGGAATTACGATTCAGCTTGAAAAATTTTGTTCATTTTTGCACTAATTATGGGATGGACAATTTGGGGCTAAACCGTTATTATTGAAGTTAGGTGAAATCCTTGGAATGTGAAAACCCTTAAATATATTGTTTGATTAATCCGCGTACATAAGACGCTTTGGATTTTGTGGGTAGTATCCGCTGAAAACCCTCACGAGACAACACTCGTCCTACTGGGGACACCCAGAGGTTTAACGGCTTGTTGCATATGCTAAATGCAATCGTGTTTCCTACGAAAGTGTGACATATCTTAGTTTAGTTTATTCGAGGACGAATAAAAAGTGTGGGGGTATTTGATATACACGTAAATGTGTATATTTTATCCGCTTATTTATCTATTTTTCTATTTAAAATAATTAATATTGTGTATTTATAGCTGCATTTTCAGATTGTTGAAAAAAAAGCTTGGTTTAGAGCATTTGATCGATAAAGCATGAAGAATTTGCTTAAAAAGAGTGAAGTTGAAATTACTAAAGCTTGAAGAGTTTATAGCTTGAAGAATAGTTGCAAATAGAGTTCAGTTGGGTAGATTTGGCTCAATAAAGACTCATATTGTGTTCACATTAGCTCATTTGCAAGGCCTCTCACTCTACAGCAGCGTTCACACTAGCTTATGTGTTAGTTGGGCTAATTCTTTAGTCCCACATTATGGAATTTGCCAAATAACCTTTGTCATATCAGCTATAAATACACTCTATCTCATTCATTGTAAAACACACTTAGTTTTATTCTATAATCTTTCTCTTGGAATAAAACTCTTCTTCCTCTATTCTATTTAGTTTTAGTTTTATTTATATTCATGTTATTTAATTCATGTTTTTCTTCTTCTTTAGCTATGTCTAGCTAATCCCCTTTGATTAGGGGGTGATGACGCTAATAGATAAGATTAACCATGAATCATATAGCCAATAGATGAGGACTTTATATATGTAGATCTTGATCTGAATCAAGGGTTAGATCTGAACCTTCATATTCTGTGTCTTTTAAGAGCTATGCTCCTTCACAGGGTATATTCGTGTTCGATCTAGCAATTATCAGATTTAGATCTAATTTTAGGTTTTTAGAAATTAATTTGTGAATCTGTCCTGATAGTCTATGGTTGTTTAAGAGCTCAGCTCCTGCATAGGCTATGCTTATCGTTATTTACTTATTTGTTTCTAAGAATCCATTTATCGTTGATTCGTGTTTGTGACAGAAACATGAATTAGATCTATATTTATTTGTTGGCTATTGATGAGTGTGAATCTAATCTATGTCATTATCCCCTAATTGCTTTCTCTTATTAGATAAATCTCTCTTCTTTATTTAATTGCTGTTATTTTCTGTGTTTTCAATCAATCAAAATCTTGGAATAACTTGATTGGATTTATTAATTAAAATATTTTTTGGTCCCAGAGTTCAACACCCTCTACAACAATCCTTGTTGTTTAGGAAAGCTGAACGGATTTTACAATTGTTTACAATTGTATAATTTGTTCGCAAACACCAGTCTAACCTCGTGTCTTTACAATTGTTACACATTTAATTTATTCCTTTGACCTCACACATTAGACTACCGTTTGTGGTTGCTGGATTTGCCGGGCGGGTCCGGGCAGTCTTATACCACAAACGAGTCTAACCTCGTGTCTTAGGCGTTTATTTTTACAAATTATTTCACCCCAATATGAATTAATTATCCCTATTCAAATTGTCAATAATTTCCAAACTAACTAGGTCCATAATTGTCACCTAAATTATGTCTATTCTTTTTAAGTATATAAATTATACCAATTAATGTCTCAATTATATGCCTTTAATGCCAATTTATGCCAATTCACAATTTGCATAATTAATATTTTCCCATTGTCCCCACGCTATTCATACGTATTAATATGATATAAGTTAGATTCGCAAATAGTCTAACTCATAAAAAGAAAAGAAATATCATAACTTGCATAACACATAAAATAGATCCAACTTGCAAATAAGTATTATAACATAAGTTTGCATAGCTAATAACTTGCATAAGCAATGGACATATAGAACATAAATTTGCATAAACTATCATGGATCTAAATATAGATCTAAATATGAAATCGTGAACTTGCATATATGAATATGGGTTTCACCTAAACTTGCATATATGGAATATACACTTCACCTAAACTTGCATATGAATTCCTACAAACTTGTATATAAATTTATACATGTAAACTAATATTACACGTTTTACATATAAACTAGAATATGTATATACTTGATTCACATATAAACTTGTGTATAATCCGCATACAGACTTGCATAAGAACTAGCATATGATTTAACATCCCAAACTTGCATAAGATTCACATACGAACTAGCATATGTAAAAACAGACTTGCATAAGATTCACATATAAACTAGCATATGATTTCACATCCCAAACTTGCATAAGATTCACACATTAACTAGCATATGTAAAAACAGATTTTCATAAGATTCACATACAAACTAGCATATGATTTAACATTCCAAACTTGCATAAGATTCACATATGAACTAGCATATGTAAAAACAGACTTGCATAAGATTCACATACAAACTAGCATATGATTTAACATCCCAAACTTGCATAAGATTCACATACGAACTAGCATATGTAAAAACAGACTTGCATAAGATTCACATACAAACTAACATATGATTTAACATCCCAAACTTGCATAATATTCACTACGAACTAGCATATGATTTACATCCCAAACTTGCATATAAACTAATGTCATAAAATGAATCAAGTTAAACATATGTGATTGGACATATGAAATAGATCTACCGACATAAGATAACAAAACTGTCATATGTTCACCAACAGAAGATAACAAAGTTAAATAACATCACACTATTCAACAGGCATGTTTTCATAATCCAAATTATAACTCATCATAATTAATTTATTAATTATTTTGTGAAAGAAATTGTACTCACAAAGGCAGGTTGGAGAAGAGAATAATTCGTTCGTCGTTTTGTATTAGAATTCTGACTTGCAAATCCCCAAGCTTTAGGAAGAAGAACTATCCTAGCAGCAGCATGGAGGCCAAGAGACTAATTTAGTTTAGGTTTAGGGCTTGAGTTTGTGCGTGTTTATATAAAAATTTAAATCAACATAAGCCGTTAGATTATCATAGGAGCAATCAAAACCGTCCAGACTAGATAGAGTTATCCAGAATTGCCACTTATGCCCTAGTGACTCAGCAACAGGTCAGGAAAGACTCGGTAACAAGTCAGGATCGTCTAATTTCAGATTTGCGCAGGGTGGTAGGTCGACCCCCAGGTCGACCTGTGTAGGGGAGGTCGACCCCCTGGTCGACCAGTGTAGGGGAGGTCGACCCCCTGGTCGACCTGGCCTTGGGCGGGAGAAATCCCGCCCTGCCCGCTTCCTCGCTTGAATTTTGAATTTAAATTTTGAATTGTTATTAATTTATTTAAATTACTGAAACTTCCAAGGGCCATACTTTCCTCATACGAAGTCCGATTTACTAAAAATTGGACTCTATTCCAAGCAGAATTTCAAGACGAACGCAATGGCGTAACTTGTTTCCCTTAATTCTCACTTTAATAATTAAGTATTCTAAAATTCGTTCTTTTAATAGTCACAGAAAATTCAGGGTGTTACAGCCTGTGTGGCAATTTGGGGATTTTCCCGGTGCTCCCCGTACAAAGGAGGTTTGTAACGTCCCGGATTTTTGAACATTAATTATGAATATTTAAATTGGTTTAAATATTGATTTAGCGATATAATGGATTTTATATCGAATTTATATGGAGTTGAATATATATAATTTATAATATAATTAAAACAATTTCCGTTTCCGACGAAACAAGTTTTATTGGACTGTGTACAATTAATTATTGCTACATTTCCAGTTTGGGGCCAATCGGAGTTGTTTTGTCAGTCGACGAAATTTAAGAGTGAACTGATGATTATAAATTGAATTAAAACACGCTATTTGTGTAAACGAAGTCCGTTTTCAATGAAACATGTTTCGCTGGGACTGTAACGTCAAATTATATCATGACGCTCATTTTCGTAATTTTTGAAGATGATGTTATCAATGCGAATTTAGCATACCCCATTAAATACCGATAACCTTATAATAATAAACTAAATCTACTGGGTTCTACCCGCCGAAAATATGAACTACCATATATCTACCTAAAAACATGTTCATATTAGTAGATAACGCTGAAATCCTGTATAATCCAAACAGAACTTCATTGCCATGTGAATACACCTCGGTAGTACACACACCTACCTCAAATGCACATCGCTATATATTTAAAACGCATCATTAAAGATATGAGTTGACAATATGAATTGACAACACGGTGCAAGATTACCCTAATTTTCCTACGGTAGATCCTAAAATCTCAGACCTTCTCTCGTCAACTCCATCATAGTTAAAATAAAGAGATCGCTGTCATTCTTTTCTAAAATCTTTGCGAATCCTTCTCTGGGAACTCGATGATGCATAACATACATGTATCGCTTTATGCTGCACATCCTAGAGATTTTGCGCAGACTTTAGGGAACCTACACATAGCCTCGTTTGAAATGAACACACATTTCCTCTATCCCATTCCGTGAAAAAAGAATGCCAAGTCCCTTTCAGACAATTAAAACACGTAAGGCGAGCATTTAAGAAGAACATACCCTATTTCTTACTCTCTAGAACTTACAGGCATAGCTTTCTCTTATCACGCCAAAAAGGTACAGCAAATAACATACTCCTCCCTTTAAACCAATGTTTTCAAATCAAAACGGCTTATCATAATTAATATATACACATACTCCTCAAGACATGGCTAAGCAACTAGACTGTACATCCTATCTTGATTTTCCTTTCTATAAGTAGCATGCCAAGCTCATTATTCAACTGAAAAATAACTACAACCGAGAGCACAATTTCAGAATGAAATAAAGAGGGGTGTTAACATAGTGAAGGCGGAGGATTTGTGGGGTGGTTTGCTAGATGCAATGAAGCATTGGAAGGAGAGTGATGTTGTGAATGAAAGTAAAGAGGAGAACAATGCGTATGGAAAAAAATAGGGAAGTTTGAAGACTAGAACCTATTTGCGTCAAAAATGACACAAACACCAAATGGTGCAAATGTGCACTTCACCGATTCGGTAAGATTAAAATGTGGAACCGCGTAATCACAAAATAAAATGCATAAAACGGAAAAGATGCAAAGTTTTTATAATGGTTCGATCAAACTTGATCTACATCCACTTTTGAACACGTTCTCATTATAATATCTCTTTTTACAATACGAATGAACTATCTTTTACATTCATTTTCCCTTTCACTCCTCTTTTCACTCTCTTTTAGGATCTAATTCCACCTGATTTCAGCTAGGAATTGATAGGATCTCTTGCTTTATGGTGATAGATGTATTAATCTTCGTTCACTTAAGAGATTGAGTGATCTTCATAAATTCCTTAGAGATTTAGTGGTAGATCTAAGCTAGAGAGAGATTAAAGATCATTTGAATGTATTGGACAGGCTTATCATGTCGTTTGAGTAAGATCCGATGAGCTTTGATCTGATTGGAAGTAGCTTTAATGATTATATGAATGGATTTGATTCTCATGAAGTTGGAGAAGTGTTCTTAGATCCATGGAAGCCATTAATGAAGCTTGAAATGGAGCTTGGAGGTTGAAGAAATGATTTGGCTGCCTTTCGGGGTGAAGAAAATCGGTGCCTTGAATTATGGAGCAAGGGGCTATTTATAGAATAAGTTTGAAGGCAATGACAGTCTTGTAATTATGGGTACAGAATTTGGATCGGGCTGAAACTAATTACAGAAATGCCACTGGTCCAGTTCTGCCTGATCCAGGTCTGCCCGACCTAGATCTGCCAAATCCAGACAGATCTGCCCGATCCAGATCATCCTGATCCAGATCTGCCCGATCCAGATCTGTCCAATCTGGAATTTTGAACTGTGTTTTAACAGGGTTAACATTTGCCCCTCGAAGCTTGTATTTTTTGCTTGCGACAAATGCGGGCTTCGAAGTGAACATTGTTGTTGATATATTCTGCATTGAGATCCAGTTATAGCTTTCTGTATTGCTATGGTGAACCATTCTTTGAATTAATATGCTTTGTGTCACGTGTTTTGTAATCAAAACAACCACTTGCACAATTTTGGACTTATACTTCACTATCGGTCGTCTATATCAATAGCGTATTACCTAATCATTAGAAAACGAGATATAGCGAATTTTATTCTGAATTGAATAAAGTGTCTGCATTGAATTATTTTATTCAACGGTTTAAAACTCGTCAAATGTTATCTGCACAAATACGATATTCTAATTCCAATTCGCATTAACGGTTGAAATCAACTAATCGACTAAGGTCAACTGTGGGTTCTGAACGCTATCATCTTAATGATTTATACGATGGTATAACATATTTCTCATTTGAAAAATATGCATCTATGGTTATTTTCTGTTTCTCTTTGGAGAAGGCTGGAAAATTTTGCCCCTAGTCTAGGAAATCGCTATCAGCCTTCCTCTAGAGAAGTATTTTAGATTTCATACCCGTGTTTGGGCTAAAATCTAACACTTGTCGTGCCTGAGATTTTCAGACACTACACAAGTCAATCGGCTAAATACGAACATCGTTTACAATCCTTCTTAGTTAATTCGGGCATTGGAGACTTTCGCCACTCAATTACACTGATTAATCCAAGCATCTGTAGGCTTTAAAAGGAGTGCCCCCAGAACGGACTTTGGTTAGAACCTCAACGTTTGTCATTATCGCATCAGGTGCTTCCTGATTCTGACGATGAGTTGGGTGCCCCCGGAGAGGACTTTTGTTGAAACCCCAATGTTTGTCGTTATCGCATCAGGTACTTCCTGATTCTGACGATCAATTGGGTGCCCCCGGAGAGGACTATTGTTGAAACACCAATGTCTGTCGTTATCACATCAGGTACTTCATGATTATGACGATCAGTTGGGTGTCCCCAGAGAGGACTTTTGTTGAAACCCCAATGTTTGTCGTTATCGCATCAGGTACTTCCTGATTCTGACGATTAATTGGGTGCCTCCGGAGAGGACTTTTGTTGAAACCTCAACGTTTGTCGTTGTCGCATCAGGTGTTTCCTGATTCTGACGATCAGTTGGGTGCCCCCGGAGAGGACTTTTGTTGAAACTCCAATGTTTGTCGTTATCGCATCAGTTACTTCCTGATTCTGACAATCAATTGGGTGCCACCGGAGAGGACTTTTGTTGAAACCCCAATGTTTGTCGTTATCGCATCAGGTATTTCCTGATTCTGACGATCAGTTGGGTGCCCCCGGAGAGGACTTTTGTTGAAACCCTAATGTTTGTCGTTATCGCATCAGGTATTTCCTGATTCTGACGATCAATTGGGTGCCCCCGGAGAGGACTTTTTTTGAAACCTCAACATTTGTCGTTATCGCATCAGGTGCTTCCTGATTCTGACGATCAATTGGGTGCCCCCGGAGAGGAATGTGGATTTTTCACGTACTGTTGCAGATGATTCTTCCTAATCAGCTCTTCAATTAGTGATTTCATATGCCTACACTCGTTGGTGTTGTGGCCTGGCTGATTATGGAAACGACAGAACTTTCCAGAGTTTGCTTGCTTATCGCTTACTCTCTGAGGCTCTGGAATCGGATAATCCTCGGTATCTTTTGTTGCCGCAAAGATTTTTTCTGGAGTATCATTTAAAGGTGTTAGCTCTGATGGGTTGAAGAAGCGAAGCTACTTGCTGTCTCGATTGTCTTTCTCATCGCTTCCCCTTTTCTGACCTCCGGCATTTTTCTGATTGTACTGAGTAGCAGCATTTTTGGGAGCTTCAAAAGGTTGGTTTGAATTAGTAATCTGAAGAAGCGCAGACTTATTCTCCAATCTCATGTACTCCTCGGCCTTTTTATAGAATTTGTCAAGCATGCTTGGCTCTTTCATTTTGATCCATTTGCCAAATTTGCTATCCTCATCTATGGCACTGATTAGAGACATTAAGATCATGCGAGGCTCGGGGTTTCCTACTTCGGATACAGCAGCGTCGAATCTTTTGAGGAAAGCTTTGACAGATTCTCCTGGTTTCTGTTTCATTGATGTAAGAGAAATAACATCCTTTGCCTTCGTAGCTTGCAGCCTGAACAGCTCTTTGAACTTCATAATCAAATCATCAAATTGTTTGATGGATTTGGGCAGGAACCTTGTGAACCATAACGATGCGACAACTTCTAGATAGAGAGCGAAGCATAGGCATTCGATCTCGTCTTTAGCTCCAATCATATACCAATCGTACTTGTATAGGAAGTGATTCGGATCAGAAGTCTCGTTGTACGGAGGCAGAGTAATATGAGTGAACTTCTTGGGAAATTTAGCCTTGCGGATCCTCTTTGTGAATGGATTTTTGCCGAAAGAGAAATCCTATTCCCTTTCACTATTCTTGCGAGGCATGTTGTCTTTCATGATTTTCTTTACCACATCCATGATATATTCCTTTGAGTTGTGTCGTTCCGGGGTGGGGACTTCAATCTCTTTTCCAGATGCTCGTTGTGGCGAGCGATCACGTTTAGAGGATCTAGGTCTTTTACTTCCTCTATGGGAAGGTGCCCCCTTGACGGGTCTCACAACTCGTTGGTTATTTCGATCAGAGTGGTTTATAGCATTCAACTTTGAGTCTTCGACATTAGCGTCGTCTTTGCCAACAAATCCTTATAAGTTGTCATTATGAGGATCAGAGGATGACGAATTTGCATTCTCTTCAAGGTTGACATGGATTTCCGGAGGAGGAGCGGGATTTGCTTGAGCGTTTAGGAGAGCGCTCACTTTATCCATCAAAGCTTGATTAGCATCCACGAGAGTTTTATTAGCATCGATTAAAGCTTTATTAGAGGCTTCCATGCGTTGAATCAAGTTAGCGACGACGAGTCTAATTCGGCTTTAGTCACTCCTGCCCCGGATATTGAATTTTCTCCACCTTCAAATCGGTTGGTGAGTGGAGTAGTTTCGTGATTAGCAACATTGTCATTTTCCTCAATGACATTGCTAGTGGTCTTCTTTGATTTGGCCATGATCTCGGACAAGGCCTTGAATTTTGATGAGAATTCGTCGATTGGCCTAGATCTTAGATTTACGGAATCCATGGTAGAGGTAGGCTTAGAACTTCAAGGTGAAGGAAGGAGATGCGAACGCAGCCCCACGGTAGGTGCCAAATGTTTGCGTCAAAAATGACACAAACACCAAATGGTGCAAATGTGCACTTCCCCGATTCGGTAAGATTAAAATGTGGAACCGCGTAATCACAAAATAAAATGCATAAAATGGAAAAGATGCAAAGTTTTATAGTGGTTCGATCAAACTTGATCTACATCCACTTTTGAACCCATTCTCATTATAATATCTCTTTCTACAATATGAATGAACTCTCTTTTACATTCATTTTCCCTTTCACTCCTCTTTTCACACTCTTTTAGGATCTAATTCCACTTGAATTCGGCTAGGAATTGATAGTTACTCTTGCTTTATGGTGATAAATGTATTAATCTTCGTTCAGTTGAGCGATTGAGTGATCTTCATAAATTCCTTAGAGATTTAGTGGTAGATCTAAGCTAGAGAGAGATTAAAGATCATTTGAAAGTGTTTGAGAGGCTTATTATGTAGTTTGAGTAAGATCCGATGAGCTTTGATCCGATTGGAAGTAGCTTTAATGATCATATGAATGGATTTGATTCTCGTGAAGTTGGAGAACTGTTGTTAGATCCATGGAAGCCATTAATGAAGCTTGAAATGGAGCTTAGAGGTTGAACAAATGATTTGGCGGCCTTCCGGGGTGAAGAAAATCGGTCCTTTGAATTGTGGAGTAACGGGCTATTTATAGAAGAAGTTTGAAGGCAATGACAGTCTTGTAATTATGGGTACAGATTTTGGATCGGGCTGAAACTAATTACAGAAATGCCACTGGTCCAGTTCTGCCCGATCCAGATCTGCCCAATCCAGATCTGTTCGATCCAGATCTGTACGATCCAGATCTGCACAATCCAGATCTGCCCGATCCAGATCTGTCTGATCCAGATCTGCCCGATCCAGAATTTTGAATTATGTTTTAATAGGGTTGACAGAACCTGTTCTCAGTGGGAAGTATAGTGGAGATGGCATTGTAACATAAATAAACATGTGAGGCGCGTTTCCAGAGTATGAAGTTTGAGGAAGGAGAAATACTACGTGGACTGAAGCATCTAGTGAAAGTGGGAATAAATACGGTGACGTAGTGGAATTTTGGAGAAATGAATAGCGGGAGTGGGACGTTCAAATGGATGGGCTGCGTGAACACGTGAGCATGAGGGAAAGCCGATCCAAAGAAGAATAGAGAAGACCAGTGTGGATGGAGGTATCGAGAAGAGGAACAGGAAGTAAGGGGTGAAGTGGCGGACGTGAAAACTTGACGGTAGAGAGTTTCATGAAGTGAAGCTGCGTCTATATCTTGCGGTGTTCGGTGGGAGCTATGCATACGGGGGTTTGTCGTGGTAAATACAGGTGAAACTGGATGGCGAATATGAGCAACAGAAGGTGTGGAAGGATTATGGGATGGGAAGTGTTTCAATGAAGACAGTGGACGCTGGACGTAGTTGAAGTGAAGTGCTCCAGTGGGTAGCGGTTGCTATGAAGCAAAGGGGTGCTTAAAAACAGAACGCCAGGGAGAAGGATGGGAAGTCAGGAGGTCTGCAAGTATTGCATGGCTGCGTGAATATCATGGGGTTGGTAGTTCACAGTGGTGACACAACAGCGGGTCAGAAGCTTGGGCATAGTCAATGTCAGAAGGGGGTGTTGTGCAGACGTGAGGCTTGCATGTGGGGAGTTAGGATGTTTGAGAAGGAAACAAATAAAAGAAGAGGCATTTCGAAGTTCAACGATATAAAGGAAAGATCAGTAAGAGGCGTGAGGCATGGGTTGGTTTTCATTTTGAATGAGAAGTCATGGTTTGAAGGGATGTGAAGGTACAATACAAATAAAATTGGGGTATACTACAATTTGACATAAAGGAAAATAAAAATGGTTTATACCGTGAGTCGAACTAATCAGGTAAGAGATAATGGGCACCTATGACACTGTGGTTAGGTCAGAGTTCACGAGGTGGTGGTGCAACATCAGGGGGTTGTGGTTGTTCCGTCGAAGTCAGTGGCACGGAAACAACAAACGGCAGCGAAAAGAAAATAAAAAGGAAGGAGGAAGTTGTACAAACCCGTCAAGACCGAGGACATTGGACCGTATCGACTGCATAACAGTATAGAGCTGATATAAACGGAGTTGGACACAGCCAAAAACAAACTGTTCTAACAACTAATGGAATCCAGGTGAGTTCAACTCACTCAGTTTATCCTGTTTATAATTTATATAAACCGGATTTTTTATTTGTATATATTGTTTGCTAATGGTTGATGATTGGTTGACTGTTTACATGAATGCGGAATATTTTTAAATATTTATTAATTAAATTAAACATTCATTTAATTTAATTGAAATAAATCGTTATTTTAACTATTAGATTCCAACTAAGGTAACTTACCTTGTTGGTTACGTTTAGAATAAATAATTAAATGCTTGATTGGATGTAATAAATTGTTTGTTGACTGTTATTAGTGAACTGTTAATTCTGTCTATCGTGATATACAAAAATATTATCGTATATCTTTTAAAGTAATTAAATTATAAAGTAATTACTGCAAATATATTAATAATTTTCTATGGTACAATTTTTTTAATATAAATAAATGATTAAAGTAATATGTACTTAAAAAGATAAAATCATATATGTTTTTTTCAGAAACACATTCAACTTTATATAGTTACATATGGATGATTATTTACAATAACTGTTGTTTGAATCATGTATTTGACAAGTTTTATACGTTCGTATAAGCATGTGCTTAAATTATACAACCATATAACAAGTGTTTAAATCAACCAAATTTACATCAAAAAGTTAAAAATTCATCCAAACTCAGTCAAACTTTTTTTCATGAACTTCTGATCATTTTCATCTATACATTCTTAATTCAGTAAAGGAGGTTTGACAAATGTGTTATGTATTATGTAAATAAAGCTATAAATCTTAAAATATATTAAATTCCAGGTATTAGAAAACTTACTCGTGTACTAATCGATAGAAGAAGATGACATGACCATCAAGCAATGTTGTACTTGATAAGCAAATCCAAAGTAAACCCTAGATTAAGTAAAAAAAAATGATAAGAATTAGATTCAAATAAAATCCGAAAATCGATCATAGAATATGGTAATAAAATTCATCGTAGCAAAATTTTGATGAAATTTAAGGGAAATGGATCGATTTTGGGTAAAACCTAATTTGTGATTCGCTCAAATTTTTGAATGAAAAATGGCACAAAGTGTAAATTAATCGAACGTGTCGTGTAATTTTTTCAGTAAAGAATGTCCTGGAAAATAATTATCTAAGGGTCGTGTCCTAGAAATTAATTATATAAGGTAAATAAGCCCTTATAGTAAAATTCCCCCTTATTTCAATGTCTTGCCAATATCGTTACAATATTATTTTGTTTCAACATCTCACAACTAATGTTGCGATGTATATTCAATTCAAATCTCGCAACTAATGTTGCAATATATTATATTCAATTCAAATATTATATAAAAATATTTAATTTAAACCATCACATTAACTCAAATCCCTTTTATAACTTTACTTATGGAAATTCGAGTAAAAACCCTTTATAAATTTCTTTCAAACCTCATCACACTTGACCACCTCTTAATTAACTTCGTTTACGAAGTTATCGCCTTAAATGTAATTAACTTTGTCATTTACCAAAGCAAAACTAGTTTACTTTATGAAAATAAGGTTGTTAATCATTTATACTAAACAAACATCAATAATCTTTAAAACATTCGTACTGGAAAAATAATAATTTATACCTTTCAGAAATCTTACTAAATTCAAATAACTATTTATTAAATTATTTTCATTATTTATATGCCGATAAAAATATTCTAATGGTCACTTAAAGTCAAAACATTTGACTTGGTCAACTTCAATCCATCGGTTATCTCGTTAACTGATTTAAATTCTTCCACTTAGATTAATTAATAATAATATAATTAATCCAATAATATTACTTAATTGTTTATCTTCAAACAATTAACTCAAATTATTAACATGGTTTAATTACTACTTAAATTGCTTATAAAACTCATTTGAACGTCAAAACCTTTCATTTATATCTTATTTTATAATTATCAACTATAAAGTATAAATTATCTAATCAAAATTTTATTTAATATAAAATATAACTTAAAACTCAATTCCAGTTATAGAAATAAATTTTATAACTAAACTTCGTCAATTTGCTTGACGGCAAATCAACATGTAACAGGGTCACTCACAAAGGGAATGCACTAGGTTTGGTGAAGCATTATCGAGGTAAACATGCACAGAAATATTACAAGACAGAACATATATAAAACAGCGGAAGTAAAACAAATTTCATTACCTTATAAAATAAGGTCTAAAGCCTTTTACATCAGAATACATCAAAACCTGTCTTGCAATAGTAAAGAAGCATAAAACCATTTCATAAATTATTCCCCAAGTAAAACAGTAAGGTAGCCATAGCCAAGAAAAGTCCAAGCCATGCGTGATGACCTTCAAGCAGAAGAAGTCCGAACTAGATAACAGTGTTTCCTCCCTTAAAACCTGGAGGGGGGGGGGGGAACGGAAGACAAAGATGCGAAACAAAACGGGGTCAGTCATAAAGACTGGTAAGTCCTATCTACTTCCAGTATAAAAACAGGTAAAGGTAACATGACATGCATAAACTGAAAGTAAACATAAGGATGACTACAAGATAGATAAACTAAACCAGGATAACAGGTTGAACTAATGTAGCAAGATAAACTAAGATATCATGATAAACTACGGTGTCATGATAAATCAAGGTATCATAT
Source organism: Allium sativum (assembly GCA_030737875.1). NCBI lineage: Eukaryota > Viridiplantae > Streptophyta > Magnoliopsida > Asparagales > Amaryllidaceae > Allium > Allium sativum. Next base: position 19,233,105 of record CM060922.1, on the reverse strand, counting down.
CGTCAGGTTTCTATCAAGTATACTATCCCACGTATCTATCATGTATACCATCCCATGGTATCTATCATGTATACCATCCCAAGGTATTTATCATGTATACTTGCTCTGCACCTCTCGTACTAGTATCCCAACCCGCGTCATGTGTTAACTATGACTGTCCCTTGCCCAATGTCATGTAATGGTCCATGTCAACCTAATATATAGCATATGTAGGTTTTCCCAACTCGTATGTTTCTTTCCATGTATAAGTTCAGTCCTTTGCCGTAGGCCGTACGGGCTTTCCCATGTAAATCTATACCACCTCAACGTAGTACCGTTTTATCCTTGAGGTTACTTTGGACAACTACCCTTGATCTGGTTATGTTTTCTTACCATGAACTATCGCGTGTTCACTTAGGATTTATGCCACCTAGGACCACTAGGGATTATGCTACCTAATGAACGTTTCCGTGTCTCGGTTTGGGTTCAAGCCACCTAGGGCCACTAGGGATTATGCCACCCGTCAACCGCGCCCTTTTATCCCACGTATGTATCGTGAATCGTTTTCCATGTCTAGACGCACATGTATCCCAATGTGCCATCCGAGTTCCATGCCAGGGCAAATCAAGAAATACGGAACTCGGTCGGGAGCTTTAAGTCATCTGCCGGTGCATATATCAAGGTCTGTTTTTGTATCCGTGGCTATGGTCTCACGTGACCCCTCCCTCAACTACAGAAAGGCAATCCCAGAAAAATCATGAACGAGAACTATACTCCGGCCCCACTATGCCCCACTTTCCTATTGGCCAACCTCACCCATGACTCGATAGCAAGAACATGGTCTGTTGGGAGTTCTCTGCCTTTCCGTTCGTACATGATTGACTAAAGATGGTAGGTAGTCGGCGACGTGCTATCCAGGGCAAAAACAAGTATCGTCGACTCCACGCTAATCCATCCCAGTCTTTAGGTCGCTCGCATAGCAACCAAGGCATACTCTTGGCTCTTCTACCGCAGACCTTAATCTTTGTGAGGCCGGGTTTCATGGACCATCTGCCACCTTATAGAGGGATACCAAGAGTACCCTCACATCCCCCGAAGCTACCGCTTCATCACCCAGTTCGTTGGAGCCTTTATCTAAGTCAGATAATTCACTCCTCCACATGTGTTCAAGCGATGACCTACCGTATCGGGTTATTCATCTATCCGTGAACTGGTCCAGTTTCCTTGACTAAGAATTATTACTTAGTTATCCTTAACTAAGGTTTACCACTTAGCTTCTCTTCCCGCTATCCTTGTTAACTACGATTTTCAACCTAGTCCCCTGAGCTAGGGTTTTGTCTAATGGGTTAAGTGTTGTCATTCAAGTTCATGACTTAACCCGCCTACGAATCATGTCAAGATTGGCTAAGTATTTAAGTTCAAGGCTTAGCCCTACGAGTTGGTTAAGTATACCAAGGAGCTCATGACTTAACCCTATCAAGTCAAATTGGTTAAGTATTTATTCGTCTTAACCCTATCAGATTATCGTGTTAGATTGATTAAGCATAAATTATCTTAATCTCATCATATTATCGAGTCGGATTGGTTAAGTATGGATTAGCTTAACCCCATCCACTAATCGTATTACAATGGTTAAGTATATTTAAAAGGTCTTGTGACTTAACCCTATTAGGTCCGCATATTAGATTGGTTAAGTATAAGTTACTTAACCTCATCAAATCCTCATGTCTAATTGGTTTAGTATAAGTTACTTAACCCCATTAAATTATCATGTTAAGTTGGTTAAGTATTGGTTACTTAACCTCATTGAATTACCAAGTTTAGATTGGTTAAGTGTTTAACTTAACCCCATCGAATTACCGTGTTTAGATTAGTTAAGTGAAGGTTACTTAACCCCATCTAATTACCGTGTTTAGATTAGTCAAGTTTAAGTTACTTAACCCCATCTAATTACCATGTCTAGATTAGTTAAGTCTAAGTTACTTAACCCTATCTAATTACCGTGTTTAGATTAGTTAAGTCTAAGTTACTTAACCCCATCTAATTGCCAAGTCGGATTAGTTAAGTGTAAATTACTTAACCTCATCCCCTGATTTTCATATATGGTTAAGTGTCATTAAGGAACCAAGTCTGGTTTAACTTAACCTACCCATTCGTGTCATATCGGTTAAGTGTCATTAATCAAAATTACTTAACCTTTTCATGTGGCATTAATTAGATTAATGCACCCCAACCTCTCACATTAGACTTTGTTGTGGTTACTAGTTAAGCCGGGCGGGTCCGGGTAGATTTACACCACAACCTAGTCTAACCTCGGGTTTTAAGTGCTATGTGACCAACTACTCACATTGGGTCCTATTGTTTGTAGCCACTAGTTAAGCCGGGCGGGTCCGGGTAGATTTATGCTACAAACTCAACCCAACCTCGAGTTGGCCACTTTCATGTTTGGTCTAGTGTCATACTACACTTACAACCCATACGTGTCTAGTTTCAAGTTCCATGTTTTCCTACGTGTCATGACCACATTTAAGTATATCATGAATGTCATGTTCTCATGTAAACCCCATGTCAAGTTTTTCGTGTCATATCCACGTTTTTCCTAAGCTACCCAAACGTATTTCCAACTCAAGTGGAAGCGAGTCACATAGTAGGGGTATTATGCCAACATATTGGCCACAAACATGCATAGTATCATAAGGGAATTTGGCCACAAGCATGCCTAGTATCATAGGGGAAATTTGGCAACAAACATGCATAGTATCATAAGTGAATTTGGCCACAAACATGCATAGTATCATAAGTGAATTTGGCCACAAACACGCATGATAACACAATGGGTTTGGGTTCATTTACATGCATAAGCCCCAAAGTCAAGTCTTTGCCCATGTTTCACAAGTCAAGTGGTTCCCAAAGGTTAATGCTAGCATTCCATAGATAAAGATTCAAACTTGCAAGATATACTAGGTTAAACATAACATGAGTGGCATGATTAAGTCGCTACAACTTAGCCCAAGGTCATAGATCATAGAAAAGGGGCAAAATTAGGTTCACATAAGCTAACATACTTATGTTTCATCGCATTTTATCCCATGTCACATTAGAACCACCGTTAGAATCTACAAGTAGCTAGAACTTACATAGCGAGGCTTAGGGAAAGATCATGCATCGTTTTGACGAAGAAAGGTGGCTCCTTTGTTGAAGAATCGTCATGAAATTGGCCTAGCAACGTTGATCCACTCCCTTGATTTGATGTAGCAAGCTAGCACCTTTGATTCAGATCCGATTTGAATGCATAAGCCCTTGGAGTTGGAGATGGAGGCCATGATCAAGATAGATTTTGGCAGCACTTAGTTGCTAGAATGATTTTTAGTGATTTAGGTTAGGTTCTAGGGTGTTTTTATAGAGATTAGGAGTAGTTTAGGCCCTTAGATTAACCCTAGGATAGATCCTAACCCTCAAAACCCGTCACAGGCCAATAGACCAGACCCAAGAGCATGTCTTGAGGAACAAGTCAGGTACACCCAGGCCAGCAGGCCGACCACCCAAGTCAACAGGGGTGTCGACCGGGCAGTCGACACCACCTGGGGTGTGTCGACTCCCAAGTCGACTCCCCAGTCGACTTGGGGGTGGCGGGAATTTTCCCGCCTGCGCTGCTTGGCTGAATTTGAATTCTGAATTCAAATTTGAACTGTTTTTGAACTTGAAATTTTCTGAAAACTTTGACGGGCCATAACTGGGTCATACGGACTCCGATTCTCGAAAACTCAGACTCTATTTCGTGTATTTTTCCGAGACGAACGCAATGGCATAGCCCGTTTCCCTTGATTCAAATTTTAAAATTAAATTCTGCCTTGATTCTTATCTTTACACGTTGTTAAAAATTCGGATTGTTACACAACATTTTAACAAAAAGATATATTCTGGGCCATTTGCTGCCAATCCCTCAATCAATATTGTTTATTGATTAAATCACAACAACGTTGAATTGCAATTCAGCATCAACATCCAAACAGGTTTTCAATGTCAATGAGATTCAGTCAGTTCATATATAATAATATAAAAATAAACAACACACATAATGTTTAAGGAAGTCGGTCGGATCCCTTCAACCTGTTCTTCCCTGCATCACAGCTTGTTATAACATTTTATAATAATGTATCAGACAAAAATTAAATTCAATGGCGTTAATAAAATTAGCATCAATCAATAATAAACAATAATCAACCAATAGCATCCATAACATCTAATCATCCAATTATACATTATCGATTATAAATTATATTTATATGAATTTAATACATCATAGAATTCCAGAAATGTGTGAGAGTTAACTCACAATTCTTTTTCGAACAATGATTCTGGTTGATTTATACAGTTTCAAACGGGCGTTTGAAACTATATAAAATTCTGGTTGGTTTCAGATCCCGCAATTCTCGCACGTACTTGTTGTATTCCTTGGTACGATTCCAATGATGCATGTCGCGTTCAATTCTGTTAACAAATGGAATATATTTTTGCCCTACAAGTATATATCTTATTAAAACATCATTAGTAGTTAATTAATTATTTTACTTAACCTTAATTAATCACGTGCAACAGTATTACCGCAAATTACATCTTCTTCCCCTTTCTTCGAACCTGACTTCTGAACCTCTTTCCTGCTTCTGATACACGCACAACTAGTGCATGCCTTTACCCAATATGGAGTTCTACTTCACCAAATCCAATGCTGCTGCTTCTTAATCCCTTCAGCAAACCTTCTTTACTACTGTTAAAACCAAAGTTACCTGTTAATCTCCCTTCTCCTTCTATTAAAAACACGGTCATCTTCTGTTGATTTCCCATAGCCAACCCCTCACTGTGCCATGGCCGACACCATTATCACCATCATCCTCTCTACACCTCCAGTCCATGATTTTCCAAAACCTCGTTACCACCGGCCTTCTATCCTTCACAGCAACACACCGGACCCCACCACACCGATCTCGATGCCATGATAAAGAGATCGACTTCGACTGCCCATACTTCTTGTACCATGAAATAATGCGACATTTGTCACCGTCGAACTCCCCCAAACCCCACTACAACATCGTATCGCTTCCACGAACGCTGATGTGACCTCCATTTTGTCAACTTTCCTCCATGCCAATAGCAGCTGCTAGACCTAGGTGCATAGAGGCAAAGTCGTGTTCTGGGAAAATCGAACGCACCCAAAATTGATCACGTCATATTGAAGCTTTTGCAAAAAGATGATTATCCAATCCATAAACAAACGATTTCATATGGTTTTGGATTTAATAATAATTTTCAAAGAATATTTGAGATGAGGCTTGCTCTGTGATTGAACAACATGATGAATATAGAAAGGGGATTAGGGATTCATGGGTTGTAAATGGGGAGAAACGGGTTTGTATATATAAATAAAATTTATTATTATTTTATTTTTGACTTGACTAGCGAAATTTTTATGAAGTGATTAATGATTTTTATTCGTGTCTGTCGCAAATTCTGATCACGTTTATTGATTCCTGTGGTTACATACAAACACCATTCGTGACAAAAATGGATGTCATGGTATAAGTCGACGTTACGATCCTAAAAAAATTTGTTTCGTCGAATTCTGAGGACATTTGCTCAAATGACACTCGTTCAAGTCCAAATGGTCGTTTCAATTGCATTTATTTTTGCTACGCTCACAAAATAACTCCAATTGACGCAAAACTTGAAATCTAGCAATAATTAGCTACTATGGTCTCAATAAAATTTATTTCGTTGAAAATGGATGTCATTTGAATGAAGTCCCTTTTTAAGGGTCCAATTTAAATTAAAATAAATAATTTTAAAAACACCTCAATATAATAATATTAAAATATTATAATCAGACACACTTGAGCAGAATTTCATATACTTTCAAAATAAAATACTCCGGTTTGAGTTCCAAGCTAAATCGATATTAAAAATATCAAAAACCCTTTTATTTATTATATAAATCGTTATAATTTATAAACGAAATCCATAACGACTATTTGAAAATTTGATTTGGACATAAAACGAAATCTACAATATGAAAACTCGATTTTCTCTTCCATTAGAAAAATATTGTCAAATAGATTCGAATATTTCTTGTTTCAAATAAATCCGACTTATATTGGATCTTGTACAACCATTTAAAGTTCATAACGTTATATTACGAATTATCGCGCAGCTGCAGCTCGTTTTATAATTATATTATAAATTAAACGTTCAAACTTCGTTTAATAAATGAAATCGTTGATGTTATTCAAAACTAGACAACATTAAACACTTTTAAATTGCCCGTTCACATTATTTTGCAAATCCAACGAATTCCGACCATTCCAGAATTTAAATTAATATTTCATTATTTATATTAATAAAATATTCCAAATTATTGAATTCAAGCTAATTAAATACTAAAAAAATTTAAAACCATTCTAAAATATTAAATAAAATGTTTAAAAATATGGGTCGTTATGGTAGAGCCATTTAGTTGGCAAGCCGTTCTCCTTCTCTTGCTTTAGCAACTTGGAAGTTATTGAAAAAACAAAGAAGAAAAACAAAGGTAAGTGAAATGTTTTTACTTTTTTCCTTTTACATGAATTTTTATAGAAATATGAGTTTATTGAAAGGGAATACGCTAAAACCCACATACACAATTTCGCAAAGCACACAAGAAATTTCCGTATCCAAAGCAAACAGAAAACTGAAATTTTCCAAAACCAGAAACATTCCAAATATTACACCTTTTTTCTAAGAATTTTAAAGAAGAAGAAGAACAAAAAAGAAACAAAATAAAAGTAAAGTTATATGTGCACGGACAAGAGAAGACTAAAACAAAATTCAGTTGCACTTGAACTAAACAGAATGGGTCTGAATATGTTTTTTTATGGATTGTACAAGCTAAGGCTAAGATAGAATTTTTTTTAAATAAATATACAAGCCACATAGTGAATAAATTAAGGCACAAGCTTACCACACTTGAGAAAACAAAATCCATTACGCTTAACAAATAGTTGAAGCACTCAGAAAAAAAAAATTCAAAATCCACCAATATTTTTTTACCCAAATCAAACTTCAAAACTAGAAAAATCAAACCAAATTCCAAGATTCGAAGGATGGATCGGATTTATAGAAAACAATTAATGTAAAAAGTGCATGTTATGATCACGTGTGCAGTGCGCGCTACAACGTGTGTGTATATATATAATTAAACTGACTTTTAGGGAGGTTTACTTGATCTTTAGGGAGGTTTGTTTATTGTAACTTAACCAAAATCTATTGAATCGACCGTTAGAGAGTTTATTGTCCAAAATCAATTAAATCAGTCATTAGGGAGGTTTGCTTACTGTCATTTTTCCAAAATCAACTTTTTTGAAGCCCAAAAACATAGAACATGTCATGTCTCCTTAAATGTCTTCAATGTAATTTACTTAGTTCTCACCGATCTAATTCACACTACTTTTGTCTCCTTAGAACTCTCTATTTATTTATTTTTGAAAAAACTCCATCACATTATTTTTTGATGTCCAACTAAGATTGATCTAATTCAATCAATGCACTCCACTTTTGTCTCCTTAAGATCTCCCTAATATATTTTGAACGTTCATATGTACAATCCATTTTTTGTAATTTTTTGGTTATTTTTTCTGTTAAATGGCACACCCCTCTGCATCCGGTATTGCTAGATCTTCTTCCACGCACATTGCTACCTGAAATGTAAAACGAACAAAGGTGTTTATAGAAATCTATGTCAATCATTTAAATTTCAAAGGAACTAGAAGATTTTTGACCGTAGTTCAGAGCGATTTTAATTAGTGGTTTGACGATGATCTGATGTAGACACATATAAAGAACAAATGAGATAATCTAAAGAGGATGCGAACACCTTGGAACGAACTGCTACAAATTCCAGGTCGTGAATGGGATGCTATTCACGACCGTCTTAACGGCTCAAACGAATGGTGGAGCGGTCCTACCCGCTTATATTAAAGGTTGAGAAGAAATCCACCTTTGAAATTTTGAGAGCACGATGAGATTTTCAGGGACCGCATAGGAAAAATCACCTGCACTTATGACATTTCGGCACCAACACGACCTTTTACTGCGACCGATACAGCTATGTAACATGATATTATGAATGGAGGGAGAATACCACCAGTTCAGTATAGATGCAGACAAACGTTGCACTGCACTTCTAGCAGACAGACTACCGTACTCCCTTTAGCTCAAACTGAGTGTTTCTCAGATGCGGTGACGCGTATCTTTTCTATCCTGTCTACCGTTACTGAAGTTTAGAGGTGGGAGATTATGGAGATTTTTCGCATCGATCCATTAGTCTTGGATATGGTGGAGATACTATGTAACACCCCACCTCCGCCAGGGTCACTCACAAAGGGAATGCACTAGGTTTGGTGAAGCATTATCGAGGTAAACATGCATAGAAATATTACATGACAGAACATATATAAAACAGTGGAAGTAAAACAAATTTCATTACCTTATAAAATAAGGTCTAAAGCCTTTTACATCAGAATACATCAAAACCTGTCTTGCAATAGTAAAGAAGCATAAAACCATTTCATAAATTATTCCCCAAGTAAAACAGTAAAGTAGCCATAGCCAAGAAAAGTCCAAGCCATGCGTGATGACCTTTAAGCAGAAGAAGTCCGAACTAGATAACAGTGTTTCCTCCCTGAAACCTGGGGGGGAAACGGAAGACAAAGAGGCGAAACAAAACGGGGTCAGTCATAAAGACTGGTAAGTCCTATCTACTTCCAGTATAAAAACAGGTAAAGGTAACATGACATGCATAAACTGAAAGTAAACATAAGGATGACTACAAGATAGATAAACTAAACCAGGGTAACAGGCTGAACTACTGTAGCAAGGTAAACTAAGATATCATGATAAACTACGGTGTCATGATAAATCAAGGTATCACATCGTCAGGTTTCTATCAAGTATACTATCCCAAGGTATATATCCTTTATACCATCCCATGGTGTCTATCACGTATACCATCCCAGGGTATTTATCATGTATATTTGCTCTGCACCTCTCGTACTAGTATCCCAACCCGCGTCATGTGTCAACTATGAATGTCCCTTGCCCAATGTCATGTAATGGTCCATGTCAACCTAATATATATAGCATATGTAGGTTTTCCCAACTCGTATGTTTCTTTCCATGTATAAGTTCAGTCCTTTGCCGTAGGCCATACGGGCTTTCCCATGTAAACGTTTTATCCTTGAGGTTATTTTGGACTGCTACCCTTGATCTGGTTATGTTTTCTTACCATGAACTATCGCGTGTTCACTTAGGATTTATGTCACCTAGGACCACTAGGGATTATGCTACCTAATGAACATTTTCGTGTCTCGGTTTGGGTTCAGCCACCTAGGGCCACTAGGGATTATGCCACCCGTCAACCGCGCCCTCTATCCCGCGCATGTATCGTGAATCGTTTTCCATATCTAGACGCACATGTTCCTCAATGTGCCATCCGAGTTCCGTGCCAGGGCAAATCAAGAAATACGGAACTCGGTCGGGAGCTTTAAGTCGTCTGCTGATGCAGATATCAAGGTCTGTTTTTGTACCCGTGGCTATGGTCCCACGTGACCCCTCCCTCAACTACTGAAAGGCAATCCAAGAAAAATCATGTATGAGAACTACATCCCGGCCCCACTATAGCCCCACTTTCCTATGGGCCAACCTCACCCATGACTCGATAGCAAGAACATGGTCTGTTGGGAGTTCTCTGCCTTTCCGTTCGTACACGATTGACTAAAGATGGTAGGTAGTCGGCGACGTGCTATCCAGGGCAAAATCAAGTATCGTCGACTCCACGCTAATCCATCCCAGTCTTATGGTCGCTCGCATAGCAACCAAGGCATACTCTTGGCTCTTCTATCGCAGACCTTAACCTTTGTGAGGCCGGGTTTCATGGACCACCTGCCACCTCACAGAGGGATACCAAGAGTACCCTCACGTCTCCCGAAGCTACCGCTTCGTCACCCAGTTCGTTGGAGCCTTTATCCAAGTCGGATAATTTGCTCCTCCTCGTGTGTTTAAGCGATGACCTACCATATCGGGTTGCTCATCCATTCATGAACTAGTCCCATGTCCTTGGCTAAGAATTATTACTTAGTTATACTTAACTAAGGTTTACCACTTATCTTCTTTTCCCCGTTACCCTTGATTAACCACGATTTTCTACCTAGTTCCTCTAACTAGGGTTTTGTCTATTGGGTTAGGGTTGTTATTCAGGTTCATGACTTAGCCCACCTACGAATCATGTCAAGATTGGCTAAGTTTTTAAGTTCAAGGTTTAGCCCTATAAGTTGGTTAAGTGTACTAAGAAGCTCATGACTTAACCCTATCAAGCCAAATTGGTTAAGTATTTATTTGTCTTAACCCTATCAGATTATCATGTTAGATTGATTAAGCATAGATTATCTTAATCCCATCAGATTATCGAGTTGGATTGGTTAAGTATAGGTTAACTTAACCCCATCCACTAATCGTATTACAATGGTTAAGCCTAATTTAAAAGGTCTTGTGACTTAACCCTACCAGGTCCACATATTAGATTGGTTAAGTGTAGGTTACTTAACCTCATCAAATCATCATGTATAATTGGTTAAGTATAAGTTACTTAACCCCATTAAATTATCATGTTAAGTTGGTTAAGTATTGGTTACTTAACCTCATTGAATTACCAAGTTTAGATTGGTTAAGTGTTTAACTTAACCCCATCGAATTACAGTGCTTAGAATAGTTAAGTGAAGGTTACTTAACCCCATCTAATTACCGTGTTTAGATTAGTTAAGTCTAAGTTACTTAACCCCATCTAATTACCAAGTCGGATTAGTTAAGTGTATATCACTTAACCCCATCGAATTTACCGTGTTAGATTAGTTAAGTATGGATTACTTAACCCCATCTAATTACCGTGTTTAGATTAGTCAAGTGTAGGTTACCTAACCCCATCCCCTAATTGTCTTATATGGTTAAGTGTCATTAAGGAACCAAGTCCGGTTTAACTTAACCTACCCATTCGTGTCATATCGGTTAAGTGTCATTAATCAAAATTACTTAACCTTTTCATGTGGCATTAATTAGATTAATGCACCTCAGCCTCTCACATTAGACTTTGTTGTGGTTACTAGTTAAGTCGGGCGGGTCCGGGTAGATTTACACCACAACCTAGTCTAACCTCGGGTTTTAAGTGCTACATGACCAACTACCCACATTGGGTCCTATTGTTTGTAGCCACTAGTTAAGTCGGGCGGGTCCGGGTAGATTTATGCTACAAACGCAACCCAACCTCGAGTTGGCCACTTTCATGTTTGGTCTAGTGTCTTATTACACTTACAACCCACCCATGTCTAGTTCAAGTTCCATGTTTTCCCCACGTGTCATGACCATATTTAAATGTATCATGAATGTCATGTTCTCATGTAAACCCCATGTCAAGTTTTTCATGTCATACCCACGTTTTTCCTAAGCTACCCAAACGTATTTCCAACCCAAGTGGAAGCGAGTCACATAGTAGGGTATTATGCCAACATATTGGCCACAAACATGCATAGTATCATAAGGGGATTTGGCCACAAACATGCATAGTATCATAAGGGAATTTGGCCACAAGCATGCATAGTGTCATAAGGGAATTTGGCCGCAAACATGCATAGTGTCATAAGGGAATTTGGCCACAAATATGCATAGTATCATAAGTGAATTTGGCCACAAACATGCATAGCATTCTAAGGTAATTTGGCCACAAACATGCATAAGCCCCAAAGTCAAGTATTTGCCCATGTTTTACAAGTTAAGTGGTTCCCAAAGGTTCATGCTAACATTTCATAGATAAAGATTCAAACTTGCAAGATATACTAGGTTAAACATAACATGAATGGCATGATTAAGTCGCTACAACTTAGCCCAAGGTCATAGATCATAGAAAAGGGGCAAATTTAGGTTCACATAAGCTAGCATACTTATGTTTCATCGCATTTTATCCCATGTCATATTAGAACCACCGTTAGAATCTACAAGTAGCTAGAACTTACATAGCGAGGCTTAGGGAAGGATTATGCATCGTCGTGACGAAGAAAGGTGGCTCCTTTGATGAAGAACCGTCAAGAAATCGCCATAGCAACGTTGATCGATCCTCAATTTGGTGTAGCAAGCTTGCACCTTTCGATTCAGATCCGATTTGCATGCATAGTCTCTTGGAGTTGGAGATGGAGGCCATGATCACTTGGCATTTGGGCAGCACTTCATGGCATGAGAGAGTTTGAGTGATTTAGGTTAGGGGGTTAGGGTCTTTTTATAGAGTTTAGGAGCATTTTAGGCCATAGGATTAACCCTAGATCGAATCCAAGCCATCCAAAATCGTCACAAGCCTCCAAAACCGAGCCAACATGGAAAGCAGGTGCACCAGGTCGGGGTTCTACAGGGGGGGTCGACCCAGGGGTCGACCCCCTGGAGGGGGGTCGACACCCATGTCGACACGGGTGTCGACACACTGTGTGTCTGGCGGGAATTTTCCCGCCTTCTCTTTTTGGGCTGAATTCGAATCTGTTTTCGGATTTGAATTTTCGTGAAACTTCGCGAGGCCATATCTCGGTCATACGGACTCCGATTTACGAAATTTCGGACTCTATTTCGTGTATTTTTCCGAGATGAACGCAATGGCGCAACCCGTTTATCCTGATTCAGATTTTATAATTTAATTCTGCCTTGATTCTTGTCTTAACACGTTGTTAAAATTCGGGTTGTTACATTCTCCCCTCCTTTAAGGATTTCGTCCCCGAAATCTCCAAGTTAGGAAGAACGTGTCCTACCATCCATCATCCATCTACTCAAAACATCATCCACAAGTAATCATTGTCCTTAAAAGATTTCTAATGCTGTATGAACATATGCAGAAAGTGTGTGTATATGTTCCATAGCTAATGCTAATGATCAGGCCTGAATGATCTTCGAATGCAAATTATGTTTAGTGCCATGAATCCAACATGTATGCAAATAGTCCTAGTCATATAAACACTATATGTGTGCACAACCATTCATTCATATGGAACATCCACATGATAACACATTCAATTTCATCCATAAACAGGTATAAATACTCGTGCATATGCAATATGAAATGTGAGTGTGTCGATCTAGTATCTAATGTGTATTCGTGCATCCACGAGCAACCACTTGCAACCATTTGCAACCATATCAATCATAACATGTTTCAAACCCATGTTTACATCCATAGGTTTCTACCTAATGTTCTCACGATAGGATCGAGGAGATAAACAAGGTAAACTCCCTACGGGGTTTGCAACAGAAACAGGACCGAGAGGATATTCACCAAAAGATAACATGCGAGCAAGCTCTACAGGAAAAACCAGGGATCCAGGATATACTCTTAAAAAGAGTTATTGATGCGCGTATCTAGCCTTCAACCTTCTAAGTCGCCCTCCCTTGAGCTTAATTCCATTGTGCCTTGACCGTCTTTTAACTTCATGATCCCGTAGCTTCTTAATTCCTGTTTCCAAAACATGGGTCAGAACCCATTTCATCGTCGTCTCTCGTTCCTTTTTCACTTATCCTTTCCCTAGTATACTTGGCTCAAACGTATCCACTTACTCATGCAAGCTCTCCAAAATTCTCTAGGGAATTCTGGATCTTGTTTGCCAATGCCAATCCATGTTGCCAAGAGTATTTACCAGGGTGATCCCCATAACTCATGCATAAGCGAAACGAACCATCCGCTTTAGCGGCGAATCCTACTCGAACGGATTACCAACAACTGCATCCCGAGATTCTAGGTAACTAACCATGACAGAACCCAAAAGGTTATACGAGACTTCGAGGGTATTACCAAGGTGAGTCGAGAGTCTAACTACCCTCTTTCCAAAACCGAGAATGGCACCCCTTATTGGGTGACCACTTTATCCCTAGAATCCATCCGTAGCCGAGACATGTCATTCTCAAATCTAAACAAGTCATGAAGAAATGGACCAACTCTCCAACCAGATTTTTGGGACAAAAACTGGGATCCTCTACCATGCTAGTACTAAGGTGCAGAGACTCAACTATCCATGCAGACTTAAATGATACGATGATCAAGACAAAGTCTGGACGGTATGATAGAAAAGAACGGCTAAACCTTTACCAGAAATGGTACCATCTCTTTTAGGTACCCTAGAAATGGGAGCGTACAATTTCCCTCTCCGATGATCTTGTCCTTGTCCTCCTTGATGGACCAAGCCATACCAACAAGTTGCTTATCCTTAAGCTCGCGTTCTTTATCCTTACTCTTATTATCCTTCCTTGTACCACGGCAACAGGTCTCTCGAGAACCACCTCCATCGTACGGAAAACACCTATGTGGCTAGAAAAAGATTAGTCACAGTTAGAACTACTATGACTACAGATGGAGGGAAGAAAGGAAAAGAGATTCGATCAAGGAATCAAAGGATAGTGCTAATGGCCTTTGGGGAATAGCCTTTTAAAACAAAACTTTTCTTGAAAATGCTTCTTTGTAAACGGTTTGTAAAATGGTTTTCAGAAGGTTTTTTTTTTCAAACTTTTGCCCAATCTCGTAACCTGGCTCTGATACCAAATGTAACACCCCACCTCCGCTAGGGTCACTCACAAAGGGAATGCACTAGGTTTGGTGAAGCATTATCGAGGTAAACATGCACAGAAATATTACAAGACAGAACATATATAAAACAGTGGAAGTAAAACAAATTTCATTACCTTATAAAATAAGGTCTAAAGCCTTTTACATCAGAATACATCAAAACCTGTCTTGCAATAGTAAAGAAGCATAAAACCATTTCATAAATTATTCCCCAAGTAAAACAGTAAAGTAGCCATAGCCAAGAAAAGTCCAAGCTATGCGTGATGACCTTCAAGAAGAAGAAGTCCGAACTAGATAACAGTGTTTCCTTCCTGAAACTGGGGGGGACGGAAGACAAAGATGCGAAACAAAACGGGGTCAATCATAAAGACTGGTAAGTCCTATCTACTTCCAGTATGAAAACAGGTAAAGGTAACATGACATGCATAATATGAAAGTAAACATAAGGATGACTACAAGATAGATAAACTAAACTAGGGTAACAGGCTGAACTACTGTAGCAAGGTAAACTAAGATATCATGATAAACTACGGTGTCATGATAAATCAAGGTATCACATCATCAGGTTTCTATCAAGTATACTATCCCAAGGTATCTATCCTGTATACCATCCCATGGTGTCTATCACGTATACCATCCCAGGGTATTTATCATGTATATTTGCTCTACACCTCTCGTACTAGTATCCCAACCCGCGTCATGTGTCAACTATGAATGTCCCTTGCCCAATGTCATGTAATGGTCCATGTCAACCTAATATATATAGCATATGTAGGTTTTCCCAACTCGTATGTTTCTTTCCATGTATAAGTTCAGTCCTTTGCCGTAGGCCATACGGGCTTTCCCATGTAAACGTTTTATCCTTGAGGTTATTTTGGACTGCTACCCTTGATCTGGTTATGTTTTCTTACCATGAACTATCGCGTGTTCACTTAGGATTTATGTCACCTAGGACCACTAGGGATTATGCTACCTAATGAACGTTTTCGTGTCTCGGTTTAGGTTCAGCCACCTAGGGCCACTAGGGATTATGCCACCCGTCAACCGCGCCCTTTATCCCGCGTATGTATCGTGAATCGTTTTCCATGTCTAGACGCACATGTTCCTCAATGTGCCATCCGAGTTCCGTGCCAGGGCAAATCAAGAAATACGGAACTCGGTCGGGAGCTTTAAGTCGTCTGCTGATGCAGATATCAAGGTCTGCTTTTGTACCCGTGGCTATGGTCCCACGTGACCCCTCCCTCAACTACTGAAAGGCAATCCAAGAAAAATCATGTATGAGAACTACATCCCGGCCCCACTATAGCCCCACTTTCCTATGGGCCAACCTCACCCATGACTCGATAGCAAGAACATGGTCTGTTGGGAGTTCTCTGCCTTTCCGTTCGTACACGATTGACTAAAGATGGTAGGTAGTCGGCGACGTGCTATCCAGGGCAAAATCAAGTATCGTCGACTCCACGCTAATCCATCCAGTCTTTAGGTCGCTCGCATAACAACCAAGGCATACTCTTGGCTCTTCTATCGCAGACCTTAACCTCTGTGAGACCGGGTTTCATGGACCACCTGCCACCTCACAGAGGGATACCAAGAGTACCCTCACGTCTCCCGAAGCTACCGCTTCGTCACCCAGTTCGTTGGAGCCTTTATCCAAGTCGGATAATTTGCTCCTCCTCGTGTGTTTAAGCGATGACCTACCATATCGGGTTGCTCATCCATTCATGAACTAGTCCCATGTCCTTGGCTAAGAATTATTACTTAGTTATACTTAACTAAGGTTTACCACTTTGCTTCTTTTCCCCGTTACCCTTGATTAACCACGATTTTCTACCTAGTTCCTCTAACTAGGGTTTTGTCTATTGGGTTAGGTGTTGTTATTCAGGTTAATGACTTAGCCCACCTACGAATCATGTCAAGATTGGCTAAGTTTTTAAGTTCAAGGTTTAGCCCTACAAGTTGGTTAAGTGTACTAAGAAGCTCAAGACTTAACCCTATCAAGGCAAATTGGTTAAGTATTTTTTGTCTTAACCCTATCAGATTATCATGTTAGATTGATTAAGCATAGATTATCTTAATCCCATCAGATTATCGAGTTGGATTGGTTAAGTATAGGTTAACTTAACCCCATCCACTAATCGTATTACAATGGTTAAGCCTAATTTAAAAGGTCTTGTGACTTAACCCTACCAGGTCCACATATTAGATTGGTTAAGTGTAGGTTACTTAACCTCATCAAATCATCATGTATAATTGGTTAAGTATAAGTTACTTAACCCCATTAAATTATCATGTTAAGTTGGTTAAGTATTGGTTACTTAACCTCATTGAATTACCAAGTTTAGATTGGTTAGGTGTTTAACTTAACCCCATCGAATTACCGTGCTTAGATTAGTTAAGTGAAGGTTACTTAACCCCATATAATTACCGTGTTTAGATTAGTTAAGTCTAAGTTACTTAACCCCATCTAATTACCAAGTTGGATTAGTTAAGTGTAAATCACTTAACCCCATCGAATTTACCGTGTTAGATTAGTTAAGTATGGATTACTTAACCCCATCTAATTACCGTGTTTAGATTAGTCAAGTGTAGGTTACTTAACCCCATCCCCTAATTGTCTTATATGGTTAAGTGTCATTAAGGAACCAAGTCCGGTTTAACTTAACCTACCCATTCATGTCATATCGGTTAAGTGTCATTAATCAAAATTACTTAACCTTTTCATGTGGCATTAATTAGATTAATGCACCTCAACCTCTCACATTAGACTTTGTTGTGGTTACTAGTTAAGCCGGGCGGGTCCGGGTAGATTTAGACCACAACCTAGTCTAACCTCGGGTTTTAAGTGCTACATGACCAACTACCCACATTAGGTCCTATTGTTTGTAGCCACTAGTTAAGCCGGGCGGGTCCGGGTAGATATATGCTACAAACTCAACCCAACCTCGAGTTGGCCACTTTCATGTTTGGTCTAGTGTCTTATTACACTTACAACCCACCCATGTCTAGTTCAAGTTCCATGTTTTCCCCACGTGTCATGACCATATTTAAATGTATCATGAATGTCATGTTCTCATGTAAAACCCATGTCAAGTTTTTCATGTCATACCCACGTTTTTCCTAAGCTACCCAAACGTATTTCCAACCTAAGTGGAAGCGAGTCACATAGTTGGGTATTATGCTAACATATTGGCCACAAACATGCATAGTATCATAAGGGGATTTGGCCACAAACATGCATAGTATCATAAGGGAATTTGGCCACAAGCATGCATAGTGTCATAAGGGAATTTGGCCGCAAACATGCATAGTGTCATAAGGGAATTTGGACACAAATATGCATAGTATCATAAGTGAATTTGGCTACAAACATGCATAGCATTCTAAGGTAATTTGGCCACAAACATGCATAAGCCCCAAAGTCAAGTCTTTGCCCATGTTTCACAAGTCAAGTGGTTCCCAAAGGTTCATGCTAACATTTCATAGATAAAGATTCAAACTTGCAAGATATACTAGGTTAAACATAACATGAATGGCATGATTAAGTCGCTACAACTTAGCCCAAGGTCATAGATCATAGAAAAGGGGCAAATTTAGGTTCATATAAGCTAGCATACTTATGTTTCATCGCATTTTATCCCATGTCACATTAGAACCACCGTTAGAATCTACAAGTAGCTAGAACTTACATAGCGAGGCTTAGGGAAGGATTATGCATCGTCGTGACGAAGAAAGGTGGCTCCTTTGATGAAGAACCGTCATGAAATCGCCGCAGCAACGTTGATCGAGCCTCGATTTGGTGTAGCAAGCTTGCACCTTTCGATTCGGATCCGATTTGGATGCACAGTCTCTTGGAGTTGGAGATGGAGGCCATGATCACTTGGCATTTGGGCAGCACTTCGTGGCATGAGAGAGAGTTTGAGTGATTTAGGTTAGGGGGTTAGGGTCTTTTTATGGAGTTTAGGAGCATTTTAGGCCATAGGATTAACCCTAGATCGAATCCAAGCCATCCAAAATCGTCACAAGCCTCCAAAACCGAGCCAACATGACAAGCAGGTGCACCAGGTCGGGGTTCTACGTGGGGGTCGACGCAGGGGTCGACACCCATGTCGACACGGGTGTCGACACCCTGTGTGTCTGGCGGAAATTTTCCCGCCTTCTCTTTTTGGGCTGAATTCGAATCTGTTTTCGGATTTGAATTTTCGTGAAACTTCGCGAGGCCATATCTCGGTCATACGGACTCCGATTTACGAAATTTCGGACTCTATTTCGCGTATTTTTCCGAGACGAACGCAATGGCGCAACCCGTTTATCCTAATTCAAATTTTATAATTTAATTCTTCCTTGATTCTAGTCTTAACACGTTGTTAAAATTCGGGTTGTTACATACTATCTGATGAAGACATGCTTGGTTATCTAAGTTATCAAGTGAGAAATTTCCGTCATCATTAGTTGTGTGTTGTATTTCTGTATTTTATCAGTTTCTATATTATTATTATTTAGTGGCCTATTCTGTTTGGTTTACTGTGTTATTCTGCTTTAATTATACTTCTCTATTTTAAACAAAAATTAATTAGATTAAAAAAATGGTCCGCTTAAATTGTCGCTTAAACCCGCAAATGAATTCTCCTCTCAATTAAATGTTCCGCTTAAATGATCCACTAAAATTCCCAGCTAAAATACCTTGCTTTCGCACCCTTACTATCACTTGACCAAAATCAATCGAATCGACTATTAGAGAGGGTAGTGATCAAAATCAATTAAATCGACCATTATGGAGGTTTGCTTACTGTCACTTTTCCAAAATCAACTTTTCCGAAGCCCAAAAAGCATGGAACATATCATGTCTCCTTAAATGTCATTAGTATAATTTACTTAATTCTCACCAGTCTAATTCACTTAATTCGCTCTACTTTTGTTTCTTTAGATCTCCCTAATTTAAACTAGTATAACTGCACAACGTTGGGGAAACCAGTCGTTTGATTATATAATTTTTAAAAAGTATTATTGTATTTTTAAATTAATCTATAATAACATGACTAATTTTAATTTGTTGCGTTTTTAAATTAATCTACTTTGATCTATCAAAAAATATATTGTAGCAAAAATAAGATATTAACGGTTGATCTGAAGCAAATCTAAAATGTAATGGATATTTTGAAGAAACTTTAAGCATTAGAATTTGAACTGTTGAAAATATTAGAGAAAACAATTCCGACACAGGAAGAGTATTATTTTGACTTTGGAAATTTTGATTTAGAATAATTACAGCAAATAAATCTCCCAACGGTCGGTTTGACAAAAAATAAACTACTTTACATTATTCAAATGTCTATACGGACTTTTAAATTATAAACGTTGTAAAATATCCGAACAGAGTTGAAAGGAATTTTCTAATTTCAAAATGACATTTATAATCACCATGTTTACCCCATGATTACGGGATATGAAGGCTGAAGTCATATTTATATTTTTATTAAAAGAAAATCAATATGTAAAGTAAAGATGAACAGGATATGAATGCATATAATCGTTGAAAAAAATACTTTGCAGCACGAGGGTAAAACAGACCATTATTTATATAATATTATATGAAGAAAAATCTTTGTTAAAAATTTATCTTAAATGGAAAATTGTAAATGCACTAAGGTTTAGTTAGTTTAATACTAAGGATCTATTATTAATGTATTAATATCACAGACATGTACATACATATATGTTATTTCAAGAAGAACAAACATACTTTGAATAACAAAAATACACATTTCTAATAAGTATGACTTTACCAACATGAAGGCCAACCAAAATTATATAAACTAAAATATATGACAAAAATTACACATATGTATGATTTATAAGAAGAAACTTGGTATAACATTTCAAGAACCAACGGTAGTTATAAAACATTTATGCATATAAGGTTTTTGAGTATTTGGGGGACTGGCGTCCATCTGTTAATGGATCATCAATCGGTTTGTTTCAAAACAAAAATAAGTTGAGACAAAGTGTTGCTAAATATCCATTAGAGAATTGACTAAGTGAATAAAGCTAACATAAAAGGTATTAACATGTGAACACACGCTACTTATGTTTCAATGTGAAATAGTTGGAAGATAAGAACAATTGAAGTTAATAGGAACTTACCTAGGATTGCTTTTGATCTTAAAAAAAGATGAAATTGTGTTACCAACATATCAAAAGCCACATATTAAAAATACATGCAAATGGTAATCAGGACAAATGGACAAATGTTTACAACTAAAAAAATAAGTATTGGAAGAGAAAGGAGGTAGATAATAATAAGGGTACGACAGATTCTGCAGTTACTACTGGCAATGAAAATGGTAATTCTTTTGCATGCTTAGCTACTGATGATACTGGGCAGAATGTTGATATTAACGCTACATAGCAGAATGTTGATATTGATGGTCATGGTCCTGATGAGCCTAATATTGTTCAATCTAATCCGGTTACCAATGCTCATTCAGACTACATAGCTAATGCTGAGATGCAGATCATGTTTGGCAATCTGTTTGATGATACAAGAGAACATTTAAAAACTTTAAATAAGGCTACATGTAATAGAACTATTTCTTGTATTGACTTCTTGGGAAGTAGTTCATCTTCTAGTGCCACTATTGTTGCTCCTTGTTTAGCTTTTTCTGGTTCTATGTCATGTTCATCAACTTATAGTCAGAGTTCTCCTGTTTCTTCTTGTATGAATTTTACTTTGGCTTTGATTGGAACTTCTTCTTCCAGTGCCAAGAAATCTGCTTCCCCGTATGCTAATTTAAAGCCAGCTGACCATCTAATTCATCCTCCTTCAGTAATTGAATCTTCCATGCTATCCTCTGTGTTTCAATGAGCGCCTATCCATTTGCAATATTCAAAGGCAAGAAACCTAAAGGAAAATTTTGGGCTGACGATGACCTTGGTGAGGGACATGAGTTCACATTTGAAGACATACTACCCGCTGATAGCAAGGTGATGTCGCAGAAACAGCACACAAGGCGCAATCCTGGCCCCTTTTTTGATAAATTCTACAACTGAGTTTTGACTTGTGTCTTATGTCAGAACCGAGGGATTATGGTGCGTGCAAGCTTGTCATGGAATGTTTTTTAACCGGATGTGTTAGAAGCAAGAGCAACTGGAATGTAATTTTGATTACTGGGGATTCTTCCTGTAATCACTTGTGATTAGCAAGTGAGTATTAGCGATTTTGAAGGGTATAGAGAAGGATGGTTATATATCATAGCATACTTGTTTATGCTGATATATGTAATGTAAATATTTTGGTGATTAATAAAATTTGCGCTTAACTTTCAAAAAAAATGTTTGAGAATAGTATTAATATTTAGTGAATAATGATGAAGATAAAAGAGTATTGAATGATCTTCGAAATGTATATTAATGATTAAAATATGTAAAATAAATAAACTAGATAAATTTAGCTTAATAAATACTTACTACTTATTAACAATGCAATTATTCCTCCAACATATCATTATGACAAAAATAGCTACGTAAATCATATTTTGCTTATATATGTTCATATAAACGATAGTTGTTAACCTGAATAACAAACAGTCCATTATGAGCAAGAAGTATTCATAGCAACTGAAGAAATCATCCATGTGATCATGCCCAACTGCTTTAATCATTTCACTGGAAATATAGTTTAATTAACCAATTAACTGTGATTCATGACTGAATTTATAAAACTTAAGGAACATATATTTGTGCATATATTGTATAATATAAAAGCAAACTGATATGCATATAGTCGTACCAAGATACGATTTTGTCACATTTGTGGCAGCTTGGTATGTTGCGATAGTTGCATAGCAAGGGTATTATGTTGTCGTAAAAAAATATGGATAGTTAAATCAGTCGGAAGAAATGTGATGATCTATCAATAAATTTTCTTATATAAAGGTAATAGTACAAATTAGGACAAAATTTGGTGATTAGGATTACCTCTAAACCAACATCTATCACTCTCTTTTTCTCAAATTTTAGTTGCTCTTCAGAAAGTATCGCTAGTATATTTGCATTATAGATTCACGATTTCTACAGCTAGATTGCTCTATCCATATCTAATCTCAAGATATTCATGTTTACTTTCTACTATAGCCTGCATATAATGTTGGAAAAACGCTAATTAATATGTTGTCACTAAGTTGAATGTGATATACATACATATTCAACTGCGTTAGTAATAGTATTCACCTTTTCGATCAAAAGTGATATTTTGCATTGTTGAGCAATTTGTAGATCTTCATTCTCTGTCTATGAGAACATATATTTAGTAAAATTGTATAAGAGCCGAAAAAAATAAATAATATGTCAAGTAAGTCTACATGAGATTAACACCTTGGAAATAGCATATGAATATGTCATTATTTTATCCAAGAACAGAGAAAGCATATCTTTGCTCTACATATAAGCACAATACAAAACATACATGTCAAATAATCAATATAGAGCAAGAAATAAATAGTAAACTTTATCAACTGCATAGTAAGTGATTCAAAACATTCAATCAGTTATAGATCTAATTACCAGATCACGAAGTTAAATTATCTCGAGTAATATTATTTTGCCTTGAAATGTGTCGATAGAAATATTTAAACGATGAAGCACCAGCGATCAATAGCAAAGGAGTCCACCAACCTCCAATAATAAATAATTCAAGAATGTATTGTTAGTAGAAATTAAGTTCATAATCATGTAGATAATTTGAATGCTATTATATGAAAGAGGTAATTGTTAGTAGTAGTGGATTAACAACCTTGTACTCAAACTGCTACTCCGTGAGCTTGTAAGGTCTGTATTACCAATAAGAATCAGAAAGTGGAAAATAATATCAAGCAATATATATAACTATTAAATGAATATGTATTGCTAACTAGTGCTTTAATAGATACTCTGATGTACTCATAATTTTTTTATACAATATGCATGTCTGAGATTACCAAAAAAGATCTAAAAGGCCATTCTTCTCATCTACAAATGAAAAATATCGGTTTATATATGCAGCTGCAAAACCCAAATCAGCTTTTGTGGCAACCTTCATGACTTAATGTTACCATATACACCTATCAATAAATAAATGTTACAGGTAACATTCAAATGTAATACTTATAGAACGATGAGAAAATTTTACCTTTTAGTAGAAAGAAGAGAAGGGAATTCTCAATACAGATATCAAGTGGTATTTTTCTTCAACCCCTTGAAATGTGAAAAGTGTGCCTTATCCTTCTAGAACCTTGAAAAATCCAATTACAATGATTTTGGAGCATGTTGAAGTATGCAATACTATATGTTAGATTGAAGAGGATGAAGATAGCTTTGAGTCGGAGAAACCCATTCGCAAATAGGAGCTCGTACGCAAAAGTTAGAGCCAAAATAGTGTTTGATGTCTGTTGGCTTCAGCGACAGACGTCTATCGTAGGGTACGACAGACGTCTGAAACTACAGGGAAATTTTCCCAAGAGTTCTAACAGACGTCTGTCATTCCCACGACAGACGCCTGAGAGAGGGACAGACGTCTGTTATATTAGGGACAGACGTCTGAGCAGAGTGCTGAAGCCCAATTAATTCCCTGGAAGGGGACAGACGTCTGTCACCTCCCATGACAGACGTCTGACGTAACTTTTGGGTTGTTTCAGGCTGGAAATTTGGCAATATGATTTGTGAAAACTTGGAGGCAATTTGGGTAATTGCCCTATCTCTATATAAGCTATTTTCTGGGGTATTAGTGGGAGAGCTTGGATACTTGATTGAAATCAAGGGTTTATTCAAAAGGGTGAATTGGGGTTTATAACGTAATTCCAATTCTTCAATTATATTCTCCTCAAACTCTTTTCTATATTGAAATATAGTGATCATTGAATCAATCTCTTGTATTCCTTTCATCGTGGTAATAAAATACTCTCTCCAAAGTGGATGTACGCTAACAAGATGTTAGTGGAACCACTATAAATTCTTGTGTGATTTATTTTTACTACTTTGTCATTAGTTTCTTTCTTGTGATTGAGATTTGGATTGTTCGTGATTGGTTGATCTTTGTTTGGTGACTAGAGTTATTGTTTTGGTTGTTTTTGCAAGTCTAACAACGGTCTAGTCTTCTGCTAACGCTTGTGGTTTAGATATTTGATTCGAGTGGTCTTGAATCGGATTAATCACAACGGTTACAACAGTTGGTATCAGAGCAATTGTGGTGCTTGTTAGGTGTTTGTGAAAATGCCGGAAACGGATAATAGCTTGGTAAGTCCTTCAGCCGGAAGTCCAAATAGTGTGGTGCCCTTACGTACAGGGTCCGTATGTGGCGTCAGGTTCTCAATTGGTCATTGACAAGTGGAATGGTGATAATGACTTTGAGAAGTGGCAATGGAAAATGAAAGCGGTTCTTAGGCAGAATCGGGTGCGCCGAGTGGTATTTGATAATCACTTATTGCCAAGTGATATCTCGGATGCTGAGAGAGAGGAGATGGAGGAATGAGTTAACACTACTCTTCAACTTGCTATGGGGGAGAATGTGTTCTTCGAAATTAGTGGTGAGACTACTGGTAAAGGTATATGGGAAAAGTTGGAAGAATTGTATATGAAGAAGTCACTCACTAACCGGTTGATCTTGTTGTGAACGTTTTTCACCTTCAAGATGAAGGAGGGTAATTCGCTTAAGGCACATTTGAATGCCTTTGATGACTTGCCCATGAAGATGAAGGCCGTTGATTTGAAGATTTAGGAAGAGCAAAAGGCGATGATATTATTTTGTTCGTTGCCGGACCGCTACACGTGTTCCTCAAATAGTTTGATCTATGGCCGTGATAATTTGACTCTAGAAGATATCAAGACGGGTCTCCTTAGTGAGGAGTTGAGAGATCAAATGAAGGAGATGAGTGAGGGTAGTAGTGGAGCTAGTACTGGTCACTGGTTGTTTATGGAGAAAGAAAAGAATGTGAAGAAAGGAAACCGGGGGCGTTCTAAATCAAGAAAGCCCGGTGGAATTGGTAAATCAAAAGAACGAAATGGCAAGTGCCTTATTTGTAAGAAACCGAGACATTGGAAGAATGAATGTCCGGAAAAAGATAAGAAGTAAGTAGCGTCTTCATCCGTGGCAGTGGAGAATGGGGATGGTGAGATAGATGAGAATATGTTGATGGCGGTGGCATCGGGTGTTTCAGATAACAAATGGGTTCTCGATTCGGGTGCGTTGTATCATATGACACCAAATAGAAATTGTTTTTCGTCCTTTGAAGTCAAAGAGGAAAATGCAATTGCTATGGGAAATGGTGCTATTTGCAAGTCGATGGGTAGTGGCTCCGTGCAAATAAGGATGTTTGACGGAGTTGTTCGCACGCTCACCAATGTTCGCTATGTTTCGGGACTTAGGAAGTCGCTTATATCTTTGGGGCAATTGGATTCTCTAGGATGCAAGATCACTATCGAGATGGATTGCTTGAGGGTTTCGAAGGGGGCGCTTGTGGTTATGAAGGGTGCTAGGACTCATGGTATATATTTGCTTCAAGGTGTGACCGTAGGAGGTGAGACTTGTGTGGGTGTTGATAGTTCCCATAACTTGGATGCGACACGGTTGTAGCATTTGAGATTGGGTCATGTCTCGGAGAAGAGTTTGGATATTCTTCGGAAGCGGGAGATGATAGAGGGTGAGAGTTTCAACAAACTAGATTTTTCGAGGAATGTGTCATGGGGAAGCAAACAAGGGCCTAATTCGATGAAAGCAAACATGACTCAAAGGAGGTTCTTGATTATGTTCATTCGGATGTTTGGTGACCGACACCCGTTGCTTCTTTGGGAGGAGCAAGGTATTATATTTCTTTCTTTGATGATTTTCCTCGAAAGGTATGGGTGTATGTAATGAGGGCTAACTCGGAGGCATTTGCTAAGTTCAAAATGTGGAAGGCTCTTGTTGAGAATGAGAGTGACAAGACTTTGAAGGTGTTAAGGACCAACAATGGCAGCGAGTATGTTTCCTGGGAATTCTTGGAGTATTGTAAGCATCACGGAATCCGGAGACATTTTACTACACCGGGAGATCCGCAATCTAATGGAGTAGCGGAGAGAATGAACCGAACTCTACTTGAGAAAGCTCAATGCTTGAGATTGACATCGGGTTTGTCTAAGAGATTTTGGGCCAAAGCTTTGTTAACTGCGGTGCATATTGTGAATTGAATTCCGTTTTGGCCATTGATAACAAAATTCCGGAGGAAGTGTGGAAAGGGAAGAGTGTTGACTTGAGATATCTTCGTGTGTTTGGTAGTCCGGTTTACGTGCATGATCCGGGGAATGATAAGCTTGGAGCTAGAGCATTCAAAGGGGTCTTTCTTGGTTTCACGGACGGAGTGAAAGGCTATCGGATTTGGAATTCAGAAATGAAGAAGGTTGTAAATTCTTGTCATGTCACTTTTGATCAGTCGGCTTTATACAAGGTGAATGAGAGCTCATCGGGATGTTCCGGATTTGATTCATGGTGAATCAAAGGAGAAGGAAGTTATTCCCACATTCAGTCCAAGTGGTAGTAGAGTTGAAGAAGCCCGTGGGTAGAAGCAGTTGATGAAACATCACATAGTCCACATGGTTCCTCTAGTGATGTTGGTGATGTACATGATACTAGAGAAGTTTCGACTCAAGTTGGAGCCGAAAGGGGTTCGGGTGATAGTATTGCTACTCGGGTTGGTCGATGTGCAATAAGGCCTCCCTAAAGATATGGTGATTAGAACTACCTTAGCTTTTGTGATCATTTGGACTATGCTCTTAATGTAGTCCAAGATGAGCCGATGGACCTTGATGACATCATGGAGTCGAGAGAGAGCTCGAAGTGGATTTGCTCCATGAAGGAAGATTTGCAATCACTTATGAAGAACCGAACTTGGGAGTTGGTTCCACTTCCTCAAGGAAACCGTGTTATAGAGTGCAAATAGATTTACAAGGTGAAGGATGATGGAAGGTACAAAGCAAGGTTAGTGGCAAAGGGGTTTGCACAAAGAAAAGGAAAGGAGTATGATGAAATTTTTGCATCGGTGGTACGTCTTACTTCTATCCGGATTTTACTAGCCATAGTTGATATTCATGACTTGGAGTTGGAGCAACTTGATGTGAAAACCGCCTTTTTGCATGGAGACTTGGATGAAGACATCTACATGGAGCAACCGGAAGGGTTTGCTGTAGATGATAAGTCACAAGTTGAAGAAATCACTATATGGGTTAAAGCAATCGCCTAGAAATGGTGCAAGAGATTAGATCATTTCATGCTTGAAAGTGACTTCTATCGAAGCATCAAGGATGCTTGTGTATATTTCAAAAGATTGGGAAATGATTGTTGGGTGTATTTACTCTTGTATGTGGATGATATGCTAATTGCTTCCAAGGATAAGAATGAAATCAACAAGTTAAAGATGCTTTTGAAATCGGAATTCGAAATGAAGATCTTGGAGAAGCAAGGAAAATCTTGGGTATGGAAACTGGAAGGGACCGAAAGCGTTTTGAGTTAAGATTGACTCAAAAGGAGTACATTAAGAAAGTGCTTTGCCGGTTTAGCATGGAAGATGCAAAGGCCTTAAATACACCTTTACCTTTGCATATGAAGCTTTCGGATAAGGGATCACCTATCGGGGATAAAGACAAGGCTTATATTGCAAAGGAGCCATATGCAAGTGCAGTTGGTAGTTTGATGAAACACCCCACCTCCGTTAGGGTCACTCTCAAAGGGAATGCCCTAATTTTGGTGGAGGTTTATAAGTATAAATCACAGATGTAAAAGACAGATATAAATACACATATTTTTGAACAGCGGAAAACAACAGCAATTTTTATTTCAACAAAATACGTGTTACACAAACCATGTCATAACTTGGCTTACAATACTTCCGAAAACCATTACATCATCATAACTGTCTTGATTACGTTATTTAAAGAAGCATAAAAACATAAGTAAACTGCATAAGTCCCATAATTGTTGTCCAAAGCCATAGTCCAAAACGAAAAAGATCCAAGCAGTACATTCTTTCTCTTCAAGCTGGATGTGAAAACTGGTCAAGCTGCGGTATTCCCTCCCTGTGGACCTGGGGGGGGGGGGGTACGAAAGAAAAGAAGGCGAAAGAAAAGTAGAGTCAGACATAAAGCCTGAGTAAGTCTAGGACTATTCAGTCTATGAATAAAGAACTGGGTATGATAAATATAAACTGGAAATGGGAAAGCACCATAACTAAGTTAAGTTGTCTAGAGTCGAATATACTATCGTACCCCATATTAATCTCTGCATCCATATAAACTGGTTCCCAACAGGCACCCCATAACCAGGGTAAAGTGATTCGTTTCTAATGATCGGCTCCTACTCGCATAGTTACATGTGTCTTACGGCCCCCGATGTTGTAGTTACCTATGTTGGTCCCACCATGGGGTGTATCAGGTCCCATGGTGGCGGCCCGACACAATCCTAGAATGCACAGGTATGCTACTGATGCCCAGTGCCTTATTTTTCTGCGCCGGAGTGTGTGCACGCCCGCACCCCGTTAGAACCTACGCTGCTGCACCACCGCCGTCGATTTGACCTCTTACAGTCAGCCCAGTAATCGTGCCCCACCCTGCCTAGTTCAGGGTATCCTGATACACCTTGTAGGGTTACTGCTGAAAAGGGTCCCCCGTTACTAGGTTTTCTATTTCTAGCCAACATGCTAAGTTGGTTAAGTGTTTTGTAAGCCCAACCCCCAATCAGTCTATATAGTTTAGCATGCTCCATTCTGATTAAGTATTAATTTTATTTACTTAATCCTATCAATCCTGACTCAGCCTTAATTGTCTTATTAAAGCCTTGACCTCTCACATTAGACAGGTATTGTTGTGGATGCCTGTTGCCGGTTGGGTCCGGGCAGTCTTACGCCATAACTCAGTCTAACCTCGGGTCCTTATTGGGCTCCGTGTTTAACCACCCACATTGGATAGGTATTGTTGTGACTACTGGACAGCCGGGCGGTTCCGGGCAGGTTTACATCACAACTCAATCCAACCTCGGGTTAAACACATCGTATTTTCTACATTTACATATTTTGTCTCTTTTCTTTTTATATGTAAATATTTGCGGCCCATTATTCAAATTCATCTTTATTGGGTGAAAATTTACTTATGCCACTTAATTGTTTTTCATGGTTGTTGGCATGCGTCAAACATGCCAACACATATGTTCTATGTTTTAACCCCATCGTCATTACCCCCGTTTTATACGTTCACTAAAGTATAACATATGTTGGGTTTAACATTTAAACCCAACTTAGCCACATGAAAAAGGGAGGCTTATAACATGGTGTTTATATATTCTAAGCAACATAAAAAGGGGAGTGTGAACGCATGAACTTGCAACATAGCGAACTAATTAACATAAATTAGGCACTTGTGAACTTGCATGATAACAGCATATAATCATGGCATAAACATACTTAAACATGAATCATGGTTTTTTATTCTATTCATAGAATTATGGCATAAACATACCTAAACTTGAATCATGGTTCTTAATCTATCTATGTAAACTTGCAAGTGGAATGTAAATCTAACTTAATTTATGTGTTACATATATCACCATATGATTTTTATAACAACATAGGCATAAACATGGTTTCAACTAGGCATAACACCACAACATATGGTTGTTAACATGAATCATGTACTTGTATGAATCCCAAATAAAATACCACAACATATGGTTGTTAACTTCCAAGATAAATCACATACTTGCAAATATCCAATCGTATACCACAACATTTCCAAATCGTTTAGAATCAAAGCAACATACAAATATAGATTATTATCGCCACAATTCCATTTCTCACTTTACACAAATCAAAACACAATTATTTATTCACATCGGAATAGCACTCTACTTACAACGTACGACGAATCTTCAATTCAGGAATCTGAATTCTGAATTTGGAGATGCTATCCTTTGTTGTAGGCGTTGTTTTGATTGACGTTGCTTTAAGCTTTCGAATTATCTCCTAATTGTTTCTCAATTTCTGACGGCTATCCCTAGTCTTTCCTCAGTAGCATGACGGTCTCATCTCCATTTTTGTTTGTGTGAATTAGGGTGAGTCTTAGGTCCTTTTTATAGAGTTTGTGAGTTAATTTGGACCGTCGATGGAGCTAGGTTTAATAATAGCCGTTCGATTGAAGGAGAGACCAACCAGGAGCTGACACCTAGCCCTAGTGACAAGGCAAGGCTCAGAAAATCGACCAAACACAGACCAGGCCAGCCAGGGGGGCTGGGTTCGACCTGGCTCAGGGGCCAGGTCGACCCCCAGGTCGACTATGTAGTCGACCTGGGTGCCCCAGGTCGACTACCCAGTCGACCTGAGTGTCTTGGGCGGGAAAATTCCCGCCCTGGCCAATCCGACCCGATTTTTGAATTTTAAACCTGTTTTCTACGCCGTTTTGGTCTGTTTGAATTTTAAACTGAATTCTGAAACTTCCAGAGGCCATATCTTCTTCATACGGGGTCCGTTTTACGCAAACTCGGACTCTATTTCAAACAGAATTCCGAGACGAACGCAATGGCGTATCCCATTTCTCTTAATTCTTTGATTTGAAATTTATTATACTTTAATTTGTGAAATTTCTCTGTTATAGAATACACGGGGTGTTACATTTGATGTACGCCATGGTGTGTACAAGGCCTGATATTGCAAATGTCGTTGGGGTGGTTAGTCGGTATATGGCTAATCTAGGGAAATCGCATTGGGAAAGGCACATCTCATGTTTTTGTTTTTTGCAGTAGTGATGAGAAGAGTTGCAAGTTGGTTGGTTATTGTGACTCGGACTGCGCCGATGATAGGGATCGGGGAAAATCAACTTCCGGGTATGTCTTCACACTTGGCGGGATAGCCATTAGTTGGAGGTCAATATTGCAAACCGTAGTTGCTTTATCCACTACGAAGGCGGAGTTGATTTCCGCGGTGGAAGTGGCGAAGGAGGCACTCAAAGCGATTGTTGTGTGACTTGGGTTTCAAACATGAGAGTATTGATGTTTGATGTGATAGCCAAAGTGATATCCATTTGATGAAGAATTTGGCGTTTAGCTCACGGACCAAGCATATTGAGGTGAGGGAGTCATTTTTTGTAGCCATCGATGAGGGCAAGCTAGTATACCTTCGGAAAGTGCACACAAAGGATAATGCGGCGGATATGTTTACTAAGGCATTGCCGTATGGAAAGTTCGAGCATTGTTCGAACTTAATTCGCTTGTTGAGTTGCTAGGTGCCACAGGGTGACATGGGGTGAAGAGAATGATTTTGTTTGTTGATGATGGAAAGGAATAGCGGTGAGAGATTAGAAATCTATCTTCATGGTAAGTACTTGTTTCACTCCCGAGTACATTGTCTTTTGGTGAGACTAGTTGAGGAGTTGGATGTTTTCAATACTACATTGGCGGGTGGGGGCTTTGCCTGAACTTGTTGGTGGAGCGATGGCCATGCCGGAGCTCATTGGGGAAACATTCAAGTTTGCTTAGTCGAAGGTAGAAGGAAATGCTTGGATGCATTGGAGTTTGAATTTGAATGGTTATAGTATTGAGGTGGAGTGTTGAAGTATGTGATACTATATGTTAGATTGAAGAGAATGAAGATAGCTTCGAGTCGGAGAAAACCGTTTGCAAATTGGAGCTCGTACCAAAATGGTATTTGGTGTCTGTTGGCTTCAGCGATAGACGTCTGTCGTAAGGTACGACAGACGTCTGAGACTACAGGGGATTTCCCAAGAGTTCTGACAAACGTCTATCATTCCCACGACAGACGTCTGAGAGAGGGGCATACGTCTGTCATATTGGGGACAGACGTCTGAAGTAACTTTTGGGTTGTTTCGGGCTGGAAACTTGGCAATACGATTTGTGAAGACTTGAGAGAAATTTGGGTAATTGGTCTATCTCTATATAAGTTATTTTCTGGGGTATTATGGGAGAGCTTGGATACTTGATTGAAATCAAGGGTTTATTCTAAAGGGTGAATTAGGATTTATAATATAATTCCAATTCTTCAATTCTGTTCTACTCAAACTCTTTTTTATATTAAAATATAGTGATCATTGGATCAATCTTTTGTATTCCTTTCATTGTGATAATAAAATACTCTCTCCAAAGTGGATGTACACTAACAAGATGTTAGTGGAACCACTATAAATCCTTTTATGATTTATTTTTGCTACTTTATCATTAGTTTCTTGCTTGTGATTGAGATTTGGATTGTTCGTAATTGATTGATCTTTGTTTGGTGACTAGAGTTATTGTTTTGGTTGTTTTTGCAAGTCTAACAACGGCCTAGTCTTCCGCTAGCGCTTGTGGTTTAGATATTTGATTCGAGTGGTCTTGAGTCGGATTAATAACAACGGTTACAACGGTTGAAAAACTAATTTGAACACATGTATTATAACTTCAAACTATTGCTTACATTAGACAACCAATAGATATGCAACGATGAAAAAAGTGGGCGACAACAAGTCTGGTTCTAGTTTCTAATAATGAAGGCACCAATGTGAAGGATTACTCGACAATTTTTATTCTTTTTTCATCGCATTATGTGCACCAATCGTGCCAGCCAATAGATCAAAAATCCTTTCATGTCGATTACAAGAGTGTAATGGATATATAGTAAAAACATTTTACCTGTGAGTTTCTGATATGAAGAGGCCGTCAAGATGAAAAGATCATACGGTGGAGGATATGTTGAAAATGGTTCACACCTGCCAAATAAATATAATCAGTCATGGTATTGATTTCATGATCCATTAACGAACAAACAAAAATAACACTTGAGTAATAGTATTGATTTCATGATCTCATATATATATAAAAGCATACGACAGTTATATACCAATCTTGATAGGTACCAATTAATCATCTATCATAAACTGCGCCCAACAAGTTAGGGCCATATGAAGATACAACATTTATCACCCACAAAAGAGAGTCTACAAGAGCAGAATCAAATCCTCCAAATAAAGTATTTATATCCATAACATTACGTATCCTATCTGTTCCAAGAGCAGGAAGCATTGATTCATAATAAACTATGAAGTGGTCATCTTTTTTGCGAATATTTATATAACTTGGATGGCTACTTGGAATATAGAAAATCATGGCAATACATTCTTGCATTTGAACCGCTACTGATGTATTTATGACTTTATCCTTCTTTTTCTTCAACCTTATCACTAATACATAAATAAAAACTTAAATAACAACATATAATACAGTATATAAGTCTAAAGAAAAAGTGTAACATCACAAAATTCAGGATAAAGAGACTCAATTGAAAATATATAAGTCTAAAGCAAAAGTGTAATGCAATTAGTATACCTACAGTTTATGTTGTGCATCTGTATAATTGATCAAAATGTAAGTTAGCAACATATGTTTAACACCAACGAATTAATATCTCACAAGCTCGTACAAGTACATTGCATGGTTGTTATAGATGCACATAAAGAATTCTCAAGTGTTCACCTTGTCGAACATAATGATGTCAAAACCAATCAAGCACAAAAATACGTCATTTACGTATTTGCAAATATATAACAAATTAAATAAAAATCAACCAAATTGAATAAGACATAGTTGAAATTCTGAACAGAAATGGTTTTTTATTATGCTTTGATACGGAAGCAATGTTTTGTATTTGCATACATTGTCTGTACAATAACTTGTAATAATATATATAGGCTGAGAAAAAAAGTATTGGGCTTGGCCCAAAAGCTAAACACGAAAATATAAAAGACTCTTTAATACACTTAGCCGTCATTCTCTTTTGCCCCCTTCAAACCCTACTTAGGGTTTGCTCTCGACAGAAAAAATGGCGGCTCTTTATCATCGACGCCTCCAATTGATGGATGATCTTCCTTCAGGCAGGCCTCCACGACAGATGAATCCAGCTAATCTTGAGTTTAAAACACTCAAGACCTCTGGGTTTGTTGAGAGAGGTTTGAATTGATGAATCAGAGTTGATCTATGTCGATTCTGAAGAAAACCTGTCTGAGGGAGTTGATCTGACAACAATCGGAGGCTCTATCAACAAGCGAGGTTTAATCTTCGTTATACGTCTGGAACATAAATCAATCTGTCGGATCTTTGAGCTTTGTTGACCACATCGACGTTCAGTTCTTCTTTGAGCTTGATGAAGCTAGGTTTTGACAAGGGTTTTGTAAGTATATCCGCTTTTTGATTTGCAGAAGGTATGTATCCAATTTTTAACTTTCCTTTGATAACTTGCTCTCTGATAAAATAGAGATCTAGCTCAATATGCTTTGTTTTGGAATGTAACACTGGATTTGAAGATAATGATATTGCACTAACATTATCACACCATACTGTTGGATGTTTGGATGAAGTAACCTTTAATTCACTTAACAACGATTGTATCCACATGACTTCTGCTGTACAACTTGCTACACTTCGAAATTCAGCTTCAGTGCTTGATCTGGAAACAGTGTTTTGTTTTTTTTTGCACACCAAGACACTGGATTTTGACCTAAAAATATACAGAAACCTGATGTTGATTTTCTGTCATCACAGTCTGTTCCCCAATCTGCATCTGCATATGCATTAATGTTTAATGTATTACTTGTCTTTAGAATTAGACCATGATCTATAGTTCCTTTGAGATATCTGAGAATTCTTTTGACTGCTTTCCAATGATTATCCAATGGATTTTGCATATACTGGCTTACTTTATTAACACTATAGGCTATGTCTGGTCTAGTTATTGTGGCATATTGGAGAGCTCCAACAATGCTTCTATAGAATTTTCCATCTTGAAATGGTTCTCCTTTGTATTTAGATAATTGTGTGCTAATAATCATTGGAGTAGGTAAAGAATTGGCCTTATTCATCTGAGCTCTGTGAAGTATTTCTGATATATATTTCTTCTGACTAAGTTGAATTTCTGAATCACATGTTCTTTTGACCTCTATTCCCAGAAAATAGTTCAAGTCACCCAGATCTTTAATTGAGAATTCTGAATTCAACATGTGGGTTATGTTCTTGATTTCATCAATACTGCTTCCTGTAACAATAAAATCATCAACATATATAAGTATATATGTTACAGTAGTATTAGTAATTTTAATAAATATTGAATTGTCTGATTTAGAGGATATGTAGCCATAGTTGATTAGAGTAGCCTTGAGCTTGTCAAACCAAACTCTTGGTGCTTGTTTTAAACCATAAATGGCCTTATTCAGCTTGCACACTAAATTCTTGTTTTCATGCTGAATAAATCCTTGAGGTTGCTCCATGTATACTTCATCCTGCAATTCACCATTAAGAAAGGCATTATTAACATCCAATTGCTTGATGCTCCAATTTCTATACAAAGCAATAGTTAATATGATTCTTATTGAAACTGGTTTCACAACAGGTGAAAATGTTTCTGAAAAATCAAATCCATACTGTTGTGAATACCCTTTTGCAACTAATCTTGCTTTGTATTTGGAAATTGAACCATCTGCATTCTTTTTTAATTTATAAACCCATCTACAGCCAATAATATTTTTATGATCTGGTTTTTCTACCAATATCCAAGTTCCTTTGTTGATTAAAGCATTGTATTCATCCTGCATGGCTGAATTCCAGTTATCATTCTGAACTGCTTCATAATATGATGATGGCTCTTCTATATCAGCAGTAGTATTATAAATTTTTGGTTTGAAAATACCACTTTTTGCTCTAGTAATCATAGGATGCCTATTTTCAGCTTCTCTGACTGTAGTGACTTGATTGCCTTCATCTCTCACAATTGTACTTGGACTTTCATTCGTAATATTATTATCTTCAGCTTGATCAATATGAGTTCCACTAGCACATTGTCCTTGTTGTTCTGCACCATGATCACTGCTGGAAGTAGATTGCTCTTGACCTGGCCTACTTGTGGGCATGGTGTGTTGAGAGCTAGTATTGGTGTTATGTTGTTCATGATGAGCAGGCACCAATACTTCAATTTCATCTGGTATGTCAATTCTAACTTGTCTAGCACTTACAGTTTTATTTGATATATTCTCTTTTATTTTGCCAAAAGGATATACATGTTCATTAAATCTTACATGTCTAGAAATATAAATTCTCCCATTTTTATCTAGACATTTATATCCTTTTTGTTTAGAGCAATAACCCAAAAATGTACAGGCAGTTGACCTGTAGTCTAATTTATGATTATTATATGGTCTTAAGCAAGGAAAACATTCACATCCAAACACCTTCAAATGTTTATAATCCGGTGTAATTTTAGTCAACATTTCTTGAGGACACTTGAACTTTAACACCTTAGTAGGCATTAAGTTAATCAAGTGAACTGCAGTATAAAAAGCATCTGCCCAGTATTTAAATGGCATGGATGCTTGAGCAAGTAATGTTAATCCTGTCTCAACTATATGCCTATGTTTCCTTTCTATTAGACCATTCTGTTCAGAAGTATAGGGACAAGTTGTTCTATGACTGATACCTTTCCTTTCAAAAAAGGTTTTTAATGGTAAAAACTCTCTACCACCATCTGTCTGAAAAATATTTACCCTATTTCCAGTACTGTTTTCAACTTTATTAATAAATTGAATAACAACACTACTGGTTTCAGATTTTGATTTTAACATGTAAATCCAGACAAATCTTGAATATGCATCAATAAATGAAATATAATACTTGTGCCCATAATTAGAACTAATATGTGCTGGACCCCATAAATCTGTGGCAATTAACTCAAGTGGTCTAGTGTATGTGGTTTGTGAGTCTGGAAATGCAAGTTTATGACTCTTTCCCAATTGACAAGCATTGCAAATATAGGATTCAGGGACTTGATTAACAGAGATATTATTATTCAACATGACATGTCTGGTAATTTTAACACTAGGATGTCCTAGCTTACAATGCCACATATCAAATTCCTTGAATCCATTAGAATCTTTAGTAACAGACATTATACATTTATCACATTTATGATTAGAGTCAATAGATCTATAGTCAAACTTGTATAATCCCCCACTTTCTTTACCCTGCAAAAGAATTTCATGTGTCAGTATGTCCTTGACAACACAAGCATCTGGGTAAAATTCAAAAAAGACATTGTTGTCTTTAGCAAATTGGGAAACACTCATTAAATTTTTCTTTATTGAAGGAACTCTCAATAAATTTTTTAAAAATAATTTCCTGGTTCCATCTAAACTTGCATTTCCAGTGTGTGTTATAAGTGCAAGTTTACCATTACCAACAGTAAGATTTTGCATACCTTTGTACTCTTTGTTTCCCAAGTTTAAATTGCTTAAGCTGTTGGTTACATGATTGGTTGCACCTGAATCTGGGTACCAGCAATCATCTGACACGTCATCACTTGTTGTAGCTTCAGTATTTTGAATTTCTGCTTGAGTTTTACCACCATCTTTTGTAGTGTTGACCAGATTTGCACTAGAACTGCTTTGTTGTGAGGGTGTGTAATTAGAATTGTACCTGAAATAACATTTGCTTGCACTGTGTCCCACTTTGTCACATATTTGGCATCTAATTTTATTATTATTATTACTTCTGCCACCTCTTCTACCTCTGCCAGACCAACCTCCTCTCTGATTATTGGCTTGATTTCTTGAATTATTTGCCTTTTCTTGATTCTTGCCTCTACCATATGTTGTGTAGTTAACAGATAAATCTGAACTAATATTTTTCTTGTGCTCAATTCTTCCTTCATGAGATAATAAAGTAGAGTGAACATACTGTAGTGAGGGTGTTGGATCCATTGACAGTATAATTGCTGTGACTGCTTCATATTCATCATCTAAACCACTCACAATTGCAATTACTTGTTCAGATTCAGGTATTCTTTGACCTGCTGAGTTTAACTGATCACAAATGTTTTTGACTTTGAGTAAATACTCATTCATTGATAATTCACCTTTCCTTATGCTATGCAACTGCCTTTTATAGTGCATGACCCTTGCTGAAGATTGATTTGAAAAATTTCTTTGTATAGTTTCCCAGACTTCTTGAGCTGTTTTGACTCCAATAAGTTGTGGTAATATTGCTGGTCCAATAGAAGACATTAACCATGCACACACCAAACCATCTTGTCTTTGATGCATAACATATTCAGGATTACTCACCAACCTGTCTTCACTGTCTCTAATAAACTTGGGTGGAACAATTTTTGTTCCAAGAATGTAATCTTCTAATCCATATGCTCTAACTGCTGTTTCAACCTGTAATTTCCATAACAGGTAATTTGTTTCATCAAGATGGGTTGAGATCAATTGGCTTTGCGGTTTGATGATAGTTTTCATCAAATCTTGGATTGGATCACTCTGAGTTTGATGACTTCTATTGCTGGAACCTTGAGCACTGGAAACTTGTGGGCTTGTTGGATTTATATTTGAAGGATCAGTTTCTACCATGATGATAAAATGATAAACACTGATTCTCAAAAAATACAGAAAGGAATTGTTATCAGAAGCTTTGAATTGTAAGGTATTTCAAGAAATCTCTTTGTTGAACATGATGCAACTCAGATTGCTTAAATGATGATGAAAGAACATTCTAAATCTGATAAGCAATCTTTGATGGCACTGATTCAAATATGACTATTTCTTGGTGCTTTCTGATCAGCTTCTTGATCACAATTCTGGACTGACACAAGCTTTAGGATTGAATCAAGATGCAGATCAGTTTAGACTGGCGAGGCACTTGATTCTTGAATAAAGCCACAACCTTCAAGGGATAAGTTGTAACTTTGATGAAGGGAGATCCAAATGATGAATTCTATCTGATGGATCGCCTGAAAGATCAACACTACTGATGATCTTTCAGCTGAATCAGTCTTGGCTCTGATACCAAGTTGAAATTCTGAACAGAAATGATTTTTTATTATGCTTTGATACGGAAGCAATGTTTTGTATTTGCATACATTGTCTGTACAATAACTTGTAATAATATATATAGGCTGAGAAAAAAAGTATTGGGCTTGGCCCAAAAGCTAAACACGAAAATATAAAAGACTCTTTAATACACTTAGCCGTCATTCTCTTTTGACATTGTAAAGTAATCTCCAAAAAGAAAACAACCATATATTTGAGAAACTAAATGACACAGTCCGAATTTAATCTCATCATTACCTCCTAAAACAACTAAGTAAAAAAAGAAAAAAATGAATGTTTGAAATAGAAATTACAATTATACCTTGGAAAATTTATATATAACTCATGCCATCTGCATGCTAAAGCATAATTCAACAGAGTGAAAAGATATTTAATGCATGCATAATAAAGGAACAACAGCTAATATATATATATATATATATATATATATATATATATATATATATATATATACACACACACACACACACACACACACATTTAACAATTCACGGCCAGGGACGTACGCAGAGATCACACACACACATATTTAACAATTCACGGCCAGGGACGTACGCAGAGATTTCATGGAGTGGGGGCGGAAACTTTATTATTTCACATTATTTTTTGAATTTCTAAGGGGCTGTTCGGTACCCTTGGGGGGGGGGGGAATAACGGATACATCCGTTACAAAACGGGCAAAATATTTCATTAAAATGCATCTATATATCAAAAATTTGTATATCAGCCTGTGATATAAACCAGGAAAAGGATCGTTATTTAACAAAATCTTCAAAATGTCGCATCAAATCTTTTTTTTTTAAAAATATCATCCCTATCCATGACTCTTTTACCCAAAAGGCCTTTGATCTGCATATCAGGGAAGTGTTAAGTCTTTTGGTTCCGATGGTGAGGATAAAACATAGAAACAAAACTAATAGATTTTTTTATTGAAATATTAGTTTAGTTTATGCAAATTATATATAAATATAAACTAAAATTATCCAACTGACTTTAAATGGCTAGCTACAAATTTGCCTGGTAAAATAATTCCTTCAATTTACTGACCTTCCAACCCAGCTTTCCAGCCTCTTCGATTGTTGCTTCGCCAGGCCCTCCCCCTCCTAACCTGCCTGACATCGAACCACCCAATGAAACCGCCCAAACTTCCGCTAGAAAGAAAACCCTAATTCTCAATCTCTGCGACAACGATGATGACAATGACGACCCCGGCCTCCTCCGAACCGATAGCTCCTTCCCCTCCAATAGTGCTTCCGCCTCCTGCAATTGATGAATACGGATTTCAAATCGCCACGTCAAGTCTTAAATCCCGAACGCAACAGTATGATGGAAAGCAATTTAGGGATTGCAATACCCCTTCAGCC
The DNA here is from genome assembly GCA_030737875.1 of Allium sativum. Taxonomy (NCBI): domain Eukaryota; kingdom Viridiplantae; phylum Streptophyta; class Magnoliopsida; order Asparagales; family Amaryllidaceae; genus Allium; species Allium sativum. The sequence goes on along the minus strand of CM060922.1, from coordinate 19,192,188 downwards.
AAACCGATAACAGTTAACTTCTTTGGCGTAGGATATTGTTAGATAGAGATATGTTAGTGTAGGGTATTTTGGTAAGTAGAGGAGGAATGGAGAAGCAGTAGAACTTCAAAATGTAAAGCTGCCGAAGTAAGTCAATGAAGTAACGAGTATAAATAAAACAAAAGTTTGCAAAAGTCAGTGGGGTCGACGGCCCCTACTAGGCCTTAGGTAAGTCCGTCATTGTTCACGGCTAAGAAGGCTCAAGTAGTTTATAGAATAATGTACTAAATTTCTAAGAGACTTGTTAGAAGACTAGGCATGACTACATGAAAACAAATATATAAATAAATCTCACCTATTGCATTGTTAAAATGAAGCCTAACAACTCATATATAGAGCTGTCAACGGATACTTTCGGATACGGATAGTGCCATATCCGCATCCGAAACCGTATCCGCATCCGAAACCATTTTCGGATATCGGATATCCGTATCCGCGGATACGGACGGATATCGGATAATTATTCGCTCCGCCAACGATCGATAAATCAATGAACATAAATGAATTTTTTTAGCTTAATATTAAGCTTTTTCAACCTAATTGATTACTAAAGTGCTAAAAATAAATAAATATGATGATAATATATAATTTTGAGCAATTAACGTGCATTTAGTAGACTTTTAATTTTGCAGATTAATAAATTAGTATATTTAATTATGTTAAAATACACATAATTTAAGCTATAATCGGAAAACAAAGCGAACGGATAATTTTCGGATGTGGATATGCCTATATCCGCATCCGCATCCGCATCCGCTATCTCGGATATCGGATATTTATCCGCTTTTCGGATACGGATGCGGACGGATTTCGGATTTTTCGGGTATCCATTGACAGCCCTACTCATATATAGGTTTATGCATGGCCTACAGGTATGTAACTATTGCAGACATAAGGTATTCTAATAGTAAACAAAATGACTTTTAATTATGCACTTAATCAAGCCTCACTCATAATGGCTTTTGTCATTTGGAAGTGCATAAGCAAAGCAATATATTTCCAAACCATGGCAAAGAATCATAGGCGAAGGAAGAAAACAGACTACATTAACTAGAGATACGAACAGAAAAAGCTATCAAAATTCGATGGCTCAAGATAGAGGGCAACCTAGAGTCACATCTACTCCAGGTTATCAACCACTAATGCACTGATTGTGAACACTGGTAGATAGATGGTGATAGTTCCTAGTGCCGACAAGGCTCTAGGTTATTCCTTTGTCGATGCTCCAGGGACTTAAGCATTGGGAAATTAGTTTGATCTCAAAGAAAGGGTTACTCATACACGTAGGCAAGCATAACAGCTAACCATGCATCAATCTAAGATCAGAGTTATCAAATTGAATATTTTTTAATTGAACTCAGATTTGATAAAAGCACTAATTCATATTTCAACAAAGCAATAAATTCACCCATGATAGAGAGAAAATTAAACCTAATAAATTATTTGGCATTATGAACAACATGCACGCATAAATCTCCTAGCTATACAATGCTTGGTAAACTAAATACTACAAACTGCACCATGCGAAACAAACTAAAGGTTGAAAAGAAATTTATATATGTCAGCGGTTCTGAAAATTGCCAAAAAGACTTTGAAACAAAAGGTTTCAGATACAGTGTTTTATACGACTTACTTGAACTATAATACTGCTACATTAGTACACAAAAAATAGTATAAGCTTATGCATTTATTGCTATATGAATTTGCCATAATCCTAATGCAAAAACAAAAAGGGTGTGACATCTAAAATGTTTGCTAACTCTATGAGTGTTTGTAAGTTCATAGCTACACAAATTGTGACGGCCCGCCCCGCACCAGCCTGCATTTCCTCCGAAAGTGCGTTGTACACATGCCCGACTAGCACGGGACGATCGTCAGAAGAGAGGACAGAAGGAAATTAACTAAACGAGGAACCTATAGAATGTCTCACAGCGCATGGAATAAAATATAATAACAAAACACTTGACATAAAACAGGTGAGACAGTGTATAAGCTGATAACTAAAACCAACATCAACGTCAGAGCAGCGGAAATCCAAATACAGCTTATTACAACTTTTCAAATTTTCTGTCTCTAACAAAAGAAAGCTAAAGTAGAAGATGCACCACCAATACCCAACCAGTGATCTTCAACAACACAGGGAGAATACTATATATATTACGTGGAAGCCTCCTGCTCGTCTCCGGATCATCTACCCGTGCATCACCAGCTAACCTATCTCTAGTCTGCTCGTGTGAGCACCCAGAGTAATAAGAGGAGACATAAAACTCTGGGTCAGACGTAAAGCCTGGTATGAGCGATAAGCATCTAAACAGAATAATAACAGGTATACTAAACCATACCTGAACCTGGACCTGCAACCAAAGAGTTAGTACCACATACCGTACAATACTCTAAGGTGCCATAGTAAATAGTGTAAGAATACGGGGGTGGGGTGTGCATGTCAATATGATAGCAAATAAATCATCCATAGCAATCATCCTCACGTCTCTCACTCAGTGTGTAAAGCATACAGTATCTACCACTTTGGAACACTAGACAAATTGAGGTAACGACGAATCCCGACTTGTAGAAACCGTGCTGTGACCAAGCTAAACACATGGAGTCATGACCAAACATTTCAATGACTCACTTCATTGGTCGTAGCCCTTGGTTCTACCAATGCCATAATGGCCCTTAATCCGCCTTCATACCTCCTACCATAGTGGTCCAAAGCTATAGACACCGATAACCCCTTGGCACGCGTCCCACAGCAAAGCCCAATCATGAAGCTCACTCATTGGTTCCCAACTGGATCCTGAGTCAAAGCTCCTCATTTGGACTTCCTTTGCATCTTGGGTTTTGATTGAATTGGAGTTGGTCTTCAAAAGAGTCATCGCGTAGTAGTAATAGCCCACGTACGGTTCGGTTCGGTGCTCCTCGTCTAGCTCGGTTCGGTTCGGTGTAACCTTCCTGGTCGGTTCGGTTCGGTGGTCCTAGTCCATGCCTGGATCAGTGCTCCATCTCTTCTCGGTTTGGTTCGGAAGTGTAGTGCCCATTCTCTGCTTGGTTCGGTGGTTGCTCCCTTCTAAGTTCAAGATCCGATCCTATCCTTCTCCGTTTGCCCGATCCGATCCCACTCACTTGCTTTCTCCGATCCGATCCGCTCCCTAGCCTGCTCCGATCCGATCCGCTGTCTAGCCTACTCCGATCCGATCCTGCTCCATAGTTCCGATCCGATCCTCCGTCCAACTCCAATTTTAAGCAGTGGCCTTCCTTCTTGCCAAATTTCTTTTGTGCCAGGTTCCAGTTCGGGTCGGGTTCCTTGCCCAGGTCTCCTATCCGATCCGAGCCCATATCCGATCCGATCCGTAACCCTGCACAACTTTCTGCAACTTTTCCAGCAACTTGTTTACGCAATTCGACGACGTTTTCGACAAATCTAACTATACTAATCAATCACAAATCATGTCAAATAGTCATAGCAACATAGCAAACTAACCACAACCACCAAAACAATGAATTTACATGTCAAAATGGATCAAATATACTCAAAACCCCTTATTTTCCCTAAAGCATGTTTAAGTAATACTAATCATAGGGTTAACAAAACTTAATCAAACCGAACCAAATTTCTAACAGAGGCATAAAATATTATTTAAGAATTTCTAAACATTTTTCCAGAATTGATTAGTGTATCAATTCGCTAATCTTCACTAATTACCCTTAATTAACTGTAATTAGTGTCAAAACGATGCTATCACTCACCTTTGCCACAAAATAAAACACCAAATCTGAAATACTCTCTGTTTGGGTCGAATCCCTATGTATAGCAGCAGCTCCAACCTTGCTCTGATGCTATTTGGCCTTGTTTTGATGTAGTTTAGGCTTAATCTTCACTAAAAATGTGTTTTGGAGTGGTTTTAGAGGATGGAAGCCATTACTAAGGTCTCAAGAAGGTTTGTGGCGGCTCAAAACTGAAATGAAAGTGATTTCCTAACCCTAATCAGTCCTCCTATACCTCTAAACCCGAAATTCCTCATTGGGCCTATCTGTTAATCACCCGGTTAAGCCCAATTAAGCTGTTTTTCACCATCTGAAACTTGTTTCAGCCATATCTCCCAAACGGTGAGTCCGTTTGGCTAATGTTACCACTCTACGGTATTGTAAACCATCATCCGGAGCCAATGGAAGTGGTTCCAGGTCAAAATTCCTTTCTAGTCAAAAGTTATGGCCAAAGCAGTGTCAACTAGGGGTAAAATGGTCATTTAAAAATTGGGAAAAATCATGAACATGGGAAATAACCCCAATAGTTGTCTCCCAAAGTTACATGACCATACGACTTCATATGTGAAAGAAATAAATATTCTACGGTCCTATGATGCGTAGAATACGGGTCATTACACTCTCCCCCCTTAAGAAATTTCGTCCCCGAAATTCCTTAACCCAAAACATACAAAGGATCCCGCATGCCTAACAACCACATACAACAATCAAACATGCAAAACAAGCAAACAAGCATATCCTAGCATGCGGAAAACTAAATCGAAGTTAAAATCTTACCAGGCAAAGAGTTCTGGATATGTCTTCCTAATGTTCTCCTCTGTCTTCCAAGTACAATCATTCTCGTCCTCGCTCCATTGAACCTTGACTAGCTTCACCGCCTTACTTCGAAGTTGCTTCATGTCGTGCTCGACAATACGGGCCGGCTTGCGGTTCACAACCGCCTCGGGTTCTACTTCGAAGTCCTCTAACTGATCAGGTGAAATAGTCATATCTGTGTCGTGAACGAACTTCCTTAGTTGGGAAACATGAAATACGTTGTGAACTCCTGCCATCTTCTCTGGTAAGTCAATTCTATATGTCAAATTCCCGACTAGTTCAAGAACAGGGAATGAGCCAACGAATCTTGGTGCCAACTTGCCTCTCCTGCCAAATCGTATTACGCTCTTCAACGGAGAAATCTTGACAAACACCAAGTCACCAATGGAGAATTTTAAGTCTCTTCTTCTCTTATCAGCATAACTCTTCTGCCTATCTTGGGCAGCCTTCATTCGTTGTTGAATGATCTTAATCTTATCTGAAGTTTCCCTCACCACATCTGGTCCAAGCATAAACTTCTCGCCAGTCTCTATCCAACATGATGGTGAGTTGCACGGTCTTCCGTACAGAGCTTCAAACGGAGCCATACCGATACTGGATTGGTAGCTATTATTATATGCAAACTCTACTAGATGCAAATGGTCATCCCATGATCCACCAAAATCCAGTATACATGCTCTCAAGAGATCTTCCAAAATACGATTCACCCTCTCCGTCTGACCGTCGGTCTGAGGATGATATGCGGTACTGAGATGTAACTCTGACCGTAGAGCCTCTTGTAAGCTCTTCCAAAACCCACTAGTGAACAACGGGTCTCGGTCGCTCACAATGCTTTTAGGCACTCCATGAAATCTCACTACCCACTTCATATACAATTCTGCTAACTTAGCTGCCGTTCTGGTCGATTTGACTGGTATAAATCTTGCACTTTTAGTCAGTCGATCCACAACTACCCAAATGCTATCATGTCCCGATCTAGTCCTTGGTAAACCATCAATGAAATCCATTGAGACTTGCTCCCATTTCCATTCGAGAATTTCTAAGGGCTGTAACAACCCACTAGGCTTCTTTTGCTCGGCTTTAACTAGCTGGCAATTCATGCACTGGGATATAAACTTCCCAACGTCTCTTTTCATCCCTTCCCAGTAGTAAGTCTGCTTCATATCTCGATACATCTTGTTACCACCGGGGTGTATAGTCAGCTTTGAGTGATGACATTCTCTAAGCACTTCATCTCTCAATCCATTGACATTAGGTACAACGAACTTTCCATTCTTTCTAAGCCATCCATCTCGATCAAGCCCATACTTGTTCATCTCCTCATCGATACCCATCTCTAACTTGGAGATGATTTCCAATAAGTTAGGATCGTCCCTCTGACTAGAGCCGATCCGCTCAATCAAAGTGGGTCTGATCGTCAAACTTGCTAACATTTCTGAATCCAATTCACACTTTGGTCTGAAATCAAACCCCGCGATATACTCCAGTTGCTTCCATTCAAGGAACATAGCCCCTAAGCTGGCATGTCTTCTACTCAATGCATCAGCCACCGCATTGCCCTTTCCCGGCGTATATGCGATGTTGAAATCATAGGAAGCCAAGAATTCTAACCACCTTTGTTGTCGGAGATTTAGATCCTTCTGGGAGAAGAGATACTTCAACGACTTATGATCTGTAAACAACTCAAATCTTTCTCCCAAGAGATAGTGTCTCCACATCTTTAACGCGAACACGATTGCTGCCAATTCCAAATCATGGGTAGGGTATCTTTTCTCGTGCGGTTTCAATTGCCGACTTGCATAAGCTACAACCCTACCGCCTTGCATCAATACAACACCCAGTCCGGTACCACAGGCATCCGTGTATACCGTCATCTCTTCATCCCCCTTAGGAATGACTAACACTGGTGCGCTTGTCAACTTGTCCTTTAGAATCTTGAATGCATTCTCGCACCTTTCATCCCAGACAAAAGCTTGATTCTTCTTGGTCAACTGGGTCAATGGTGCTGCTATCTTGGAGAAACCTTGGATAAACTTACGATAATATCCAGCTAATCCCAAGAAACTTCTTATATCTGTTGCATTCTTGAGCGTAGGCCAATCCTGTACCGTAGCCACCTTCGCCGGGTCCACGGCAATACCATTCTCTGATACAACATGGCCCAAGAACCTCACCTCCCTCTTCCAGAAGCGACACTTAGAAAACTTTGCTTTCAATTGGTGTTTTCTCAACACCTCCATCACTACTCTTAAATGTTCCTTGTGTTCTTCCTCTGTCCCCGAATAGACTAAAATATCATCAACGAACACAAGGACAAACTTATTCAACTGATCTCTGAATACCCTATTCATAAGACCCACAAAATATGTTGGGGCATTGGTCAGCCCGAATGACATGACCAACCACTCATAAAATCCAGACGGCGTTCGAAATGTCGTTTTAGCTATACTCTCAGCTTCCACTCTAAGCTGATGAAAACCTGTCGCGAGATCCAACTGAGAAAATACTCTCGCGCCACTCAACTGATCGAACAAATCATCTATCCGCGGTAGAGGATACTTGTTCTTCCTCGTCACTTTATTCAACTCGCGGTAGTCTACACACAAATGAAGGGAACCATCCGCCTTGGTAGCAAACACAACTGGTGCTCCCCATTCAGAATCACTCCTTCTGAAAAATCCCTTCTTCAAAAGATCGCTGACTTGCACCTCGAGCTCTCGCTGCTCTCTTGGTGACATACGGCGAAGTGGCATCACTATAGGTCTGGCATCTTTTACCAAATCAATACGGAACTCAATCTCTCGGTGTGGTGGAAGTCCGGTCACTTCTTCGAAAACATCCGGATACTGGCCAACCACGGGCAAACCTGACAACTCACTATGCGGAATGTCAAGGGAGTTTAGAAAACTAGCCAATACCCCCTTACTGGGTAGACCACCAAACACTATCCTCTGCCCATCATCCGCTCTAGCTGTCACTAAAAAGCCCTCACAGTCTACCACCACCCCGTATCTTTGGAGCCAATCTACTCCCAAAATAATGCCAAACCCAGTAAAGCCCAAAACAAAGCAATCACAAACAAACATGCATCCATGACTCGATAAGACCACATTACGACAAATCACGCTAAGGCTAGTCGAACCACCAATCGGGTTCGTCACCACTAAAGGTCTATTGACAATCTCGGGCTCCAATCCCAACCTATCTACCAGATCACTAGATATGAAAGAACTGGAAGCTCCGGTATCAAACAAAACTCTAACAGGAACATCATAAACAGAAAGCATACCTTGAATGACGACATTCTTTCCCTTCTCCGCCGCAGTTGGGGCATTCGACGAAGAAGGAATAGCATTAAGGGCGTAGGCTTTCACCATTTTCTTTTCTTTAGGGGGTTGCGGACACTTGTCCTTGTGATGTCCCATTTGGCCACAGTTGAAGCACTTCCTATCTGCTGGCTTGGCCCGACAATTACTAGCATAATGGCCCTTCTTACCACAACTGAAGCACTCAACATCTTGCTTATTCTTTTTCTTCTGGCCATCCTTAGTCTGACTCTGCTTTCTCTTATTCTAGGAACCACCCTTGCCTCCACCACTTGCTTGTGGCTTTGGCTCATCTGCGGATGCAACCTCAGTCTTCGGCTTAGGGTAGAGACTTTCTGATCTTAATGCTTTCCCCACAATCGATTCAAACGTCTCATCGATGTGGTTAATAAGTCTTTCCCCCAAGTACTGATCCAAACCAGTTATGAATTTCTCATTCTTTTTCTCGACAGTATCAATAAGAGATAACCCATATTTTGACAAAGTGTCAAATTCAGCAATGTACTCCGAGACAGCTCTGCCATTCTTCTTGAGCTCCAAGAATTTCTTAAACAGCACTGACTTCTGAGCAACTGGAATGAACTTCTCGCTAAAGCGAGCCTTAAACTGCTCCCAAGTAATCTGATCTTCAGGAGTAGCTGCCTTTATAGCATTCCACCAATTCATTGCCCGGCCTTGCAGCTGACGGGACGCTAGCTTTCTCTTCATCGCATCCTCGATACCCAAATCCTCGAAGATACGTTCGCAACTATCCAACCAATCCTGAACATCCGTGGCCGACTCCGTTCCGTGGAACGGCTTCCCACCAAGGCTAGTATAATCCTTATTCAGCTTGGCGAAGTCGACTCTTGGCGCCTGCACTATTGGACCACCACCATTTCCACCATTGGGAGCTTCCCTCTGTACATCTCTAAGCATATCTCTCATGATGTCAGTAAATATCGTCCTCATGTCAGCAACATTCCCATTATTGGCTCCCCTACCAGCAACTCTAGTATATCGTATCATCGTCAATCTGAAAAAGGAAACGATTAACGACTCCATAGTGGTGCTAGTGCAGTACGATTTCATCCTTATACTAGTAATAGTATATATATATAGCTTTTAAAAACCAAAGTAATCACAAATACGCTCTCTCGTATACGTATATTATCTCTCCCTAATAACTTCCCTAGGTTAACTACGCAACCTAGAGCTCTGATACCAAGTGTGACGGCCCGCCCTGCACCAGCCTGCATTTCCTCCGAAAGTGCATTGTACACATGCCCGACTAGCACGGGACGGTCGTCAAAAGAGAGGAAAGAAGGAAATTAACTAAACGAGGAACCTATAGAATGTCTCACAGCGCATGGAATAAAATATAATAACAAAATACTTGACATAAAACAGGTGAGACAGTGTATAAGCTGATAACTAAAACCAACATCAACGTCAGAGCAGCGGAAATCCAAATACAGCTTATTACAACTTTTCAAATTTTCTGTCTCTAACAAAAGAAAGCTAAAGTAGAAGATGCACCACCAATACCTAAGCAGTGATCTTTAACAACACAAGGAGAATACTATATATATTACGTGGAAGCCTCCTGCTCGTCTCTGGATCATCTACTCGTGCATCACCAGCTAACCTGTCTCTAGTCTGCTCGTGTGAGCACCCAGAGTAACAAGAGGAGACATAAAACTCTGGGTCAGACATAAAGCCTGGTATGAGCGATAAGCATCTAAACAAAATAATAACAGGTATACTAAACCATACCTGAACCTGGACCTGCAACCAAAGAGTTAGTACCACATACCGTACAATACTCTAAGGTGCCATAGTAAACAGTGTAAGAATACGGGGGTGGGGTGTGCATGTCAATATGATAGCAAATAAATCATCCATAGCAATCATCCTCACATCTCTCACTCAGTGTGTAAAGCATACGGTATCCACCACTTTGGAACACTAGACAAATTGAGGTAACGATGAATCCCGACTTGTAGAAACCCTGCTGTGACCAAGCTAAACACATGGAGTCATGACCAAACATTTCAATGACCCACTTCATTGGTCGTAGCCCTTGGTTCTACCAATGCCATAATGGCCCTGAATCCGCCTTCATACCTCCTACCATAGTGGTCCAAAGCTATAGACACCGATAACCCCTTGGCATGCGTCCTGCAGCAAAGCCCAATCATGAAGCCCACTCATTGGTTCCCAACTGGATCCTGAGTCAAAGCTCCTCATTTGGACTTCCTTTGCATCTCGGGTTTTGATTGAATTGGAGTTGGTCTTCAGAAGAGTCATCGCGTAGTAGTAATAGCCCACGTACGGTTCGGTTCGGTGCTCCTCGTCTAGCTCGGTTCGGTTCGGTGTAACCTTCCTGGTCGGTTCGGTTCGGTGGTCCTAGTCCATGCCTGGATCAGTGCTCCATCTCTTCTCGGTTCGGTTCGGAAGTGTAGTGCCCATTCTCTGCTTGGTTCGGTGGTTGCTCCCTTCTAAGTTCCAGATCCGATCATATCCTTCTCCATTTGCCCGATCCGATCCCACTCACTTGCTTGCTCCAATCCGCTCCCTAGCCTGCTCCGATCCGATCCGCTGTCTAGCCTACTCCGATCCTGCTCCATAGTTCCAATCCGATCCTCCGTCCAACTCCAATTTTAAGCAGTGACCTTCCTTCTTGCCAAATTTCTTTTGTACCAGGTTCCAGTTCGGGTCGGGTTCCTTGCCCAGGTCTCCTATCCGATCCGAGCCCATATCTGATCCGATCCGAAACCCTGCACAACTTTCTGCAACTTTTCCAGCAACTTGTTTACGCCATTCGACGACGCTTTCGACAAATTTAACTATACTAATCAATCACAAATCATGTCAAATCGTCATAGCAACATAGCAAACTAACCACAACCACCAAAACAATGAATTTACATGTCAAAATGGATCAAATATACTCAAAACCCCTTATTTTCCCTAAAGCATGTTTAAGTAATACTAATCATAGGGTTAACAAAACTTAATCAAACCGAACCAAATTTCTAACAAAGGCATAAAATATTATTTAAGAATTTCTAAACATTTTTCCAGAATTTATTAGTGTATCAATTCGCTAATCTTCACTAATTACCCTTAATTTACTGTAATTAGTGTCAAAACGATGCTATCACTCACCTTTGCCACAAAATAAAATACCAAATCTAAAATACTCTCTGTTTGGGTCGAATCCCTATGTATAGCAGTAGCTCCAACCTTGCTCTGATGCTATTTGGCCTTGTTTTGATGTAGTTTAGGCTTAATCTTCACTAAAAATGTGTTTTGGAGTGGTTTTAGAGGATGAAAGCCATTACTAAGGTCTCAAGAAGGTTTGTGGCGGCTCAAAACTGAAATGAAAGTGATTTCCTAACCCTAATCAGTCCTCCTATACCTCTAAACCCAAAATTCCCCATTGGGCCTAGCTGTTAATCACTCGGTTAAGCCCAATTAAGCTGTTTTTCACCATCTGAAACTTGTTTCAGCCATATCTCCCAAACGGTGAGTCCGTTTGCCTAATGTGACCACTCTACGGAATTGTAAACCATCATCCGGAGCCAATGGAAGTGGTTCCAGTTCAAAATTCCTTTCTAGTCAAAAGTTAAGGCCAAAACAGTGCCAACTAGGGGTAAAATGGTCATTTAAAAATCGGGAAAAATCATGAACATGGGAAATAGCCCCAATAGTCGTCTTCCAAAGTTACATGACTATACGACTTCATATGTGAAAGAAATAAATATTCTACGGTCCTATGATGCGTAGAATACGGGTCGTTACACAAATACTATTGTAACAACTTTATGTAAGTAGTATAAAGTAACAAAATACCACAACATGCAAAAACACCATTTGATCAAATAACATTAGCACACTTTCTTCGGGTTTTTTTATTATAAATGACTGAAATTTATTAACTAATATCCATCATATAAACTTTCAAAGAAGGAAATAATAGAGATATATGGTAGGATACACCAACCAATCAAAAGTCCATGAAAAGGAAACCCTGGCTCATCAACAATAGGTAAGGAAGCAAAATTTGTCTCAATATCCTCTTTGCAAGATTAGTGTTGCAAAGTTGGCTACAAGTCTAAAAAATTAAGAGGTACATATCTTTTTTAAACTGCTATCAAAAATTGAAATTTTGTGCACAACGAGCTCACTTGAGATGTGAAGCATAAATGCTCCATAAATTGTTTGTGCTTGCAAATGACTTCCTACTAGTTTAATATATAAACTGAAATTATATAATGCATACTTAAACTTTTATTCAAAGTTGCAGCAAACAGAACTAACCTCAATACGGGAAATATTCGGTTTCCAGTTATTGAAATGGATAATTTGTAGGATTCATTTATCCCATAATTCATCTGCTAAGCAGAAAAAGATAATGGAATTAACCAAACATATTCTAAACATAATATCATGATTCATTAAAGTGATATAAAAATTGCAATTTCATATAGTTTCATTTGGGAGAAAACATTGACATGAATACCAGCAAAAACTTCAAATCCCAAGGCATTCCGATCAATAACATGATTAACTTTAGTGAAGTTGATAATTCTTGCAAATGCATCTTTTAAAATAATAGAATCATCTGAATATTTGGTTCCTTCGGTGTTTTGGTTGAAAACTGTATGTCAAAGTGAGGGTTCTGGACATTACCCATCACACCATGTTTATTGGACGATCATAACTATGAAAACAACGAATAGAAAACACTGCTTGAGGCAAGTTGATGGAGCATCATATTTTTTTAATTCATTAAAAAGTGAGTGGATGGATTTGATTGAAATCATTTCAATTGGAGTATCCAATGCGATTTCGAAGTCTAAATCTTTCCAAGTAAAATAGATCCAAAATGAAATCGTTTCAATCAAAATGAATTTGAACATTAGATCAAAATAGAAAAAGTTAATAAACGCAATGCTCAATTAGATAGTTTGAACTAAAATAGAAACTTACAACTATTTGGGGTGGCTACTACTTTCGAAAATAGAAGCACGAAAGTGGTTGTACATTTACAACAGTCGATCACCCACCATTGCATCCATTTATTGAAGATTATTTTGAAATTGAGAGTTTGGGTCCGCATCGCTTAGAATCTATTATATTATATGAAAGCACAATCTTTCCTCAAAGTCCTTTCAGTTCCGTTTTCCTCAAAAATTCAATATTCTGCCACCTGTCTCCTTTAAGATCGAACAGTTGCCCCACTTCCCATGCTTTCGCCTGCTTCGCTGTAACCTTTCGCTTTCCCCCATCCATGCCCTTCCGCATTTTCAACTGATAAAATACAAACATCCCCTTCTTCTGCCTTCTCCAACCGCTCTATTGCCTTCCAGACCCTTCCTTCTCCATCCGCCTTCCTATAGCCGTCCATTTTCTTCAGCTGTCGTTAGTTTTCCCTCCCCACTCTATTTCCTTACAGAAAGACGGCCGCCACCATTGGAGTCTTCGGATCCATTTCGGTTCCATCTCGCTGAAAGCTCAGTATTTCCAAATGACTTTACGGTTCCATTACCACAACGATGCCATCTGTCCAATGCGCAGATCTGTCGGCTAGCGTTTCTTCTGTCTCTTCCTTACCATACGTTCGTAGTCTTCGGACGGCCTTCCGTTTTTTCAACCCCAACCTCTGCCCGACATTCTCCCTTTTTCTCCACTGCAATCCACCAACAAATGTTAGTGAACAGCCACCACCTTCTTCTCCATGAGCCTGGCCTTTGTTTTGTTATTTTTCTTCACCCTTTTCGTTATACTAGATCCGGTCGCACTTAGTTCAGGGGCTTAGACCTACTTCACCGCAATTGAAGAAGTCTACCAGATCAATGCTATTCCTCCCTGTTGCAATTCTTCTTGCTGGATAGGTTTTCGTCTAATTGCATTCGGTCAAGATCTGAATTCAGTATCAAGGAATCTACCCATTGATTAATCCAGTGAAAGGGAAATTACTTTAGAAGGTAACTCATTTTCTCAATTCATTTTTTTTCTGCAAAGCCCCGTTATTACGCAATTTTCCATTTTCCATTAGCTTTACTATTAACATTTTCTTCTTTACGCAGCAGTTAATTATTTACATCACACATTGTACAGGTTCCACTTTCAAGTTGAGATAACCGACGATATATCAACAACCCGGTTGGTTGCTTTTGGGAAAGAAGCTGAGTTCCTTATTGGCGAATCATGCACCTCTCTAATGTTCCTGGAGAAAACGGTACACTATACAACCCTTACCATTTTAAATTGTAGCACATAAAAATGTATTGTAACCAGTCTTTTGTTCCATAGCGGACAACTCATCGCGACTTGATCAACTTTTCAACTCAGTCATTGGGCGTGATTTTATGTTCCATGTCAACACTACACGGTCCGGGCAGGGAAGGAGCAATCATAATCTGATCGCATATAAAATCCACAATAAAGTGAAGGAGGAACCTGAAATTGAAGTAGCCTCGAATACAACAACGGTACAACAAAATATTGTTCTAACTAAAAATACAATTTGCTTTCCTATATCTCTCATTCGTATAAATCCAACTTAACTTTTTTAATCAGCTCTCCCAGCCATCCGAAGAACATGGTGCAGTACAAAAGAATCGTGTGACAAAGAAAAAACGTTCTTAGATTCTTCTTCTACAACCTGCTCCAGTCATGCACTTATTTACCTATCTTCTTTTACTTTTTGTTGAACTGAATTACATTTGACTGTTTTTACCTTCCATTTTGTTTGCTTTGTACTATTCAACATTGTTGTTTTGCCTCTTCTGTACGAGCCTCCTATCCTTAGGACTTTCACTTCTACTTTGCATTTATTTACTTATCTATATTTTTTGCTATGTGTACCCATTTGTCTGTATTGGTTTTTTTTTTAATCATTTACTGCATACTGATATGAAAGATGATACTCACTCGCAGTTATGAGTTTATGAGCATTTGTTCATATTTTTTAACCATTTTCTGTCACCTAACTATTTAAGAATTAAATGTTCTCGCATTCTAGCTTCCTTCAGTTTATTAAGTTGGAATATGTTATGTGTTTTTGTCGCAAAGACAACCGCTGCACTACGTAGTGGTAACATCTGCATCATGGTCAGTCCGGAACATCAACTGCATCCAGCTACAAATCAAATGGTGCTCCACGTAACATCAAAATTAATCATTTCAATGGTCTTACCATTTCACGACACTTGCATTTGGGGATGGAGTTTACATAACCACGTACCTTCCATGAGCTGCAGGTAGAAGGGAAAAGACTCCACGCACATGGATCAATAAGTATATGTTCATTTTCAACATAAGTAGAACACAACTTCTAATAGACGACATGAGACAACTAATTATAGCGACAGGTGAACACCTAATTTGTACTTGAATCAGCTGTCATGTTACCTTGAGGTGCTATACTAGAATAAACGATTTAACGGTACATTTTCAACCATAATCTTAAATTTTCCTAATCCGTCAAGATATTTATCATATGTCATCCTCCCCTTGTCAGGTACAGGTATTGTATCAAGATAATGGATAATACCTTCTCTGCTTGAATTGCTTCAACACGGACGATGTAACATTAAATTCATTGCAACCTAGATGCTTATCAAATTAGCTGTCATGCAGTATACGTTCTGGACTGCAGCTGGAACATCCCACGTAACCCACACAGTGGTTATTTCTGATGTTGCATGATCAACGTGTGAAATACGAGACGTATTCACTTAATTATTGCCAATACTGCTTCATACAATATTCTTACTACGTTGTACCATCAAATAAACATTCGATTGCAATCGGAATATTTGTACTACAAAAATTGTGTACTCTTTTACCAATCTTTGTTCTATAAAACTATATGTAGTGCTTCTTCTTTAAAATATATTAGAAGTGCTATGAGCATCAACATACGTATAACGTACTACACTTTATTCGAAGGTATATTTATGTATCTGCTAATTTCTTTTGAGTTTCATCCACGCTTTGCCTATACTCTTTACAAAAATTCTGATTGCCGCACATTTGCTAACACCTATAACCGTATTACAACCTAACGTCACTGACATTGCATTTTTCCCTAAGCCTATTTATTCGTTAATTAAACACATGATTATTTGCAACTTGAACAATTATTTTTATTCCAAACAAATCATTTGAAGATCGAGTAATCAAATACTACACAAAAAAATTTCTGCAACCTTATCGCGACAACCCGTGTGTGTAGCACGGGTTCGCACTAGTATACATGATAACCGGATACAAACACGCAGAAACATGCATACATGATAAGCATATCTTGCGTTGTATATTCACATGGAACACAAGGAAAAAAAGTTTGATTACCACTTTGAGTCGCATTTTTCCAACTTTATAGGCACAATAATTTTTATTCACCAAGACCAAATTTGATTTCACTAAATTTTAAGGTTTTACATAATATACACCCCCCTCCCCCCCCCCACCCATTATGGTTAACTATTTTATGTTACTTGTGCAGGTTTATGCTTTGTTGTGTATATTTACATATGGTTGAGAGTATGTGTGTGCATGCGATGATGAAATTACAATTTACATTTTATTTAGTACCAATAGCCAACACATGTTCTCAACTTTATGTTGTATGTGAGGTAAGGCGACATGGAAATGTTGCATGAACTATACAGATGATGTATTTTGCTGAAAAATCAATTGTCCCATTCAAAAGCCAGCAAATTCAGAAGTTTACAGCAATAAAGACAATATGTAACTAATTTAGTTTTAAGTTAGATAGCGTGGTTGGAGTTTACATGTGGATATACAAATCAAGCTTAAGATAAAAGGTTAATCTTTTTTTAGGAAGTATCAAGTTACAAAATACACTTCCAATATTCACTTATTGCATTGTGGTTGGTTCTACAAGATTTTATTTGAATTATTATACAACAAGCTTGTGCATCTTTCTATTGTTTATTTACCGACACACTTATTTTCAACCAAGAGTTCTTAGCTGGCATGAGTAAGAAAATCTTGATAAAACAAACTACTTCAAAAAAATTAAACATCGACGACATTGATGCATTGGGACTCACTAACAGAGGGAAGTTTCCCATGCATGTTTGTCAAGTGCACAAACCTTTAGCGTGTATTGCTATTTCGATGGTTGTAGACTTAGGTAACAGCTGAATATATTTCTATTTCTGCAACACATTAAGCTAAAGGGGCACTGAGTAAAGTAAGTGAATACCATCAAAGAAAATGGTGGTTTTCATTTTCTCATGGTTCATGAATCCTGATAAACATTTCCTTCTAATTAATAGACCATTTATCTTCAGCTGCTAGAATCAGTATTGAATATTTTTCTGCCCTTTTTGCATTTTTAGTCTTAAATGTATTAATTAATATGTACATAGATGCATTGCTGCATCTTTTATCACTTACATAGTTTCTTAGTTTGTTAAAGCCAAGTTTACTTATCTATGTACATGCTTTCTAATTAGCTAAGAATGTTAGAATTTACTAAAAAGTATATTTGAACTCAAAAATATTGACAAATCTCCTCAAAAAGTGTAAATACAAAGCTTCGTACTTCAAAAATCTACCCCTTTCAATACAATAAAGTCATAATTCCAGAAAACCCTATCAAAAAGCATTCACGTAGCGAGTGTCTTAACCCATCTTTTCCAGTGATTTGTGCAGCGATGGTCCGAATGTTGTATTGTTTTCTCTACATGTATTTTGTCGATGAAATTTTATTGTTTATCAATCTTTGTAGCGAACAACATATTTGTATCTGCTTTTATTGGTGTTTTCTTATTCAATATCGTTAATTAAGCCATGAATTCTTAAGAAAAAATAGTAAGTTTGAATTTTATGCTACTTAATATGTGCTTTCATACGTTTTATAGTAATTAAGGCAGGGGCGATGAAATTTTTAATGCTATTTATTATGTATTTCTCATATGTTTTATAGTTGCTATGGCAAGGGCAATGAAACACGACATTCTTAGACTTCATTTTTTTTTCAAAATTTTAAATTTATTGTACGTTGGTTTTGTGTACAACTATAAACTAAGAAGTATTGACCTGGAAACTATAAAATAAAATGTAATAGCAAAGTCTTATAGCTTGCTTTCACTCCTTTTTCCATTATGCGCGTAATGCACTTACATATGATGAGTCTTGGTTTTGTGCTAATTCCAATAAGTAAGGTTTCACTTCTATTTAGCCCTTATCATGTATTTTGATACACCCCATTATGTTAAGCCATTGACTAAATCTATTGAATCCTTCATATTTAACGAAAAGAAGCGATTTAGGGCAATCACCAACCTTTAAAACAATTAAATTCAATTGTACGCTTTTACTTTTAAGAAAAAAATGATTTCCATTCAAAATTATGTTATGAAATTGATAAACTGAAAATGAGCTTCTTTATATTCTTTGCTAAAGCTAATCATATTATGGTTATGTTGTGCATACATCAGGAAATCGGAAGATTAATCTACTATTGTTGCTTATTTTTTTTGTTTCGAACAACTGTTGAAGGGATTAACATGTAATCAATATCATATTCCAATTTTTTAGACTGTAGAACTTATTACTAGGAAGAAAGCTAATATGTAGCAACTGCATTCAGCATTAGACATTCGCTCATATATATCATTCATAGATAACGACCCTAATGTTGTATGACATTTATATGAGTATTTACGTAGCTGTTGACAGTCAGAATTATCTTTACTTCCCTATATCAATTTTTTGCTGGAAGTGGCAATGTAGAAATCATCGAGTTCTCACTTTAATGGGGTGGGACTAAAAGTATACTCTGATTTCAGTGTGATGCAACATCACTACAAGTAGATGTAGAAGAGTTGGCTCTACTTACTGTTTGTGTGGTTTCTTTTCAGGAAACAACAGATGTGGGTATTTTGACAAAAAAGTTTTTGTACGAGTTCATTCACATGTCCTCTTCTGTTACCTAGCCCATCTCACTAACTATATATAAACGACTTAACAATCACCGATTGAATAGAAACTTGGGCAGCAATGTCACTTATTCGTAACTGATATGTTCAACTATTATAAACATTATACTAAGCAATTATGTCTCGCTGCTCATTTATGAAATTATATGCACATAATCAAACACACACACACACACACACACACACACATATATATATATATATATATAGTGTTTATATATACATACACAGAGAGAGAGAGAGAGGGAGAGAGATGCATACATGCATAGACATTTATACGTACATGTACTACATACATACATACATACAGGCGTGTGTACATGTACACACACAGACTTATATATATATATATATATATATATATATATATATATATATATATATCATGTACACACATATACACATGTTTTGTAGTATATTTACATTTGACCTTTTTGTTTTTTGCAATAAAAAATAGAGTTAGTTTATTTTAATACACAAATTTCAATGCATTATTTAAGTTTAACAGGATTAAAATTTTCTAAATGTTTATTGTACTTCAGAAATTTAACTAGAGATAGTAAAAGGAATAACAAAGGTAAATTTTAGTTAATTCATTGCCTAAAGAGTGCACTACCTATAATATATGGAAGCTATATGATTTTTTTTACATATAAAGAAACATAGGATTCTAAATATACATGTTCCCTTATTTCATTAAAAGCCATAGTCCACATCAATAAAATTTGGTTTCAGCTTAATGTCGAATTTAATGATGACATTCCAAATATTTTCAGAATGCATATTGAAATTTTGGTTATTGAGAGAGTCTGTTGCTGGACTTAATTGATGCTAGGTTAGTATTTTTGAATATTTTTTCAACCGGATGCTATAATTTGATAAAATTATTATCAATGTTGTCTGTTAATAAACAAATTCAATTATACATGTTATATTTATTTTCTATGCTATATTTGTCTCATCCCTGAAGACTAGATATGGATGCTTGGTGTGGTCTGCTTAATGGGTATGTTCTTCATTTTTCACTACAGTACAGTAATAATTTTCCTAAGAGTTGTTTCCATTTTCTCATTTAAGATGTAAATATATTACTCATTGTTCATTTTGATAGAGATATTCCAAGCAAAGCGGAAACATTTTCATCCTTCTATTAATAAACTCCATAGCCTTTTTTTAATTATTTGTGAAAGGTCCTATGTGTGAAATTTCTATTTTCTCAATGTGAAGAAGAGGACTATCTGTACGCCCAAAATTTCTTTGTTTGTTACACTAAAGTGCCTTATAGTAGCGCACTTTTTTTGCTTAATGTGAAATAACTATTTCTTGCCATCTGCCAACATTTTATGACCTTAGTATTGTAGTAATCTTGGACATTTTTTCAGAGGATTTAATTTGGATAACTGATTGGTTATTTAATATTGGAACAATCATACACGAATGATTTTTTACCTTCATCTTAAACATATAGAGAAAAATGGTGATCTGATGTGAAAATTGTAGCATATATGTAGATTTTGGAAACAACATGTTGTGACTATGCATTTAATTTTTTCAAATGATATTGCATGCATCTTTGATACATTGGTGACGAGTTTCTCCTTTTTCTGTGCCTGCGGTTCAAACATTTTAAACATACATGGGTGCATGTGTGTGTCTTTTAATATTAAGTTTGCAGGAAGAACCAGACTGAGTGTGTTCCTTACTTGAGTGTTCACTCATAAATCTATTGATTTATGTTAGAAGTGGCAGCAAAGTGATTGGATTTGGTGAACTACAGTCAAAGTTAAGATGAAGACTTTGCGAGTTTTCACTAATTGGTGGAAGGTATGGAGTATGAGAAATCTGATACTAAGAGGGACTTTCTTGATGATCCAAATAAATTTTGGATGGTTCGTACAGTTCATATGGTGATGAGCATTTTCATTTGTTTGTTCTGCAGCAATATACCTATGAGTTTTACTGGTGTGTCAAATGGTTAGCAAAATAAATGATGTTCCTTACAACTGATGTTTGATTATGATGAAAAATGCTTCAGCCATTGCTTGTAAAAGGATTTGTGAATGATGTTTTGTGATAACTTCTGAAAATGATTTGATTTATTGATTTTGATAAAGTGTACATAAAAGTGGGGAGATTGTTATTACTAATTGAATTGAGAATACAATGTAATGTAAACGTTCTATACAGGAAACATTATATATAACTATATATGGGTCTTCGGTCTTTTGGGCTTCGAAGTGAGTTGGGCTTGGGCTTTGGCCTTTCTTCGATGTGATAAATCTCTCAGCCGTATCCTTTATCCTTTATTACCCCCCCCCCCCAAATCAATACTAGGGTTAGGTTTTCTGCTTCGATCTCTTGAGCGATTCTCTGAAATCATCTTTAATTCCTTGTCTCCTGAGCTAATCTCTGATTTCGTCTTCAATTTCTTGTCTTCCCTGATGGCCTTTGCGAAGCTTGTAACTCTGGTATGTGTAGATCTTTTAGTTGATGTAGCCTTTAGTTCCTTTACAGCTTTGTTGTGCTTTTTGTCTTCAGATTCTTCCTTTTTCTCCTTATGTCTCCAGCTTAACTTCAGATCTGACTTCGATTTAGTGGTTTGCTTCAGTTTGCTTCTGATGTCTTCAACTCTCAAAGATTCTCTGAATTTGATGAAGTTGCTTGAGGGCAGTGGTTTGGTGAGGGTGTCGGCTCTCTGGTAATTAGCAGGTATATGCCTTACCTCTATGTTTCCTTTCATCACTTGTTCTCTAACAAAGTAGAGATCAATTTCTACATGTTTAGTTCTTGCGTGTAATATAGGATTTGCAGACATGTATACAGTGCTTTGATTGTCACACCATTGTATTGATTTGTCTTGCTTGATGTTTAACTCTAAAAGTAATGATCTCAACCACATTATTTCTGTTGTGGCGTTAGAAGTGCTTCTGTATTCAGCTTCAGTGCTGGATCTGTACACTATTGACTGCTTCTTTGAACACCATGATACTATGTTGTCTCCAATGTAAATACAGTATCCTGTTGTTGACTTTCTATCATCTGGGTCTGATGCCCAATCAACATCTGCATATCCTGTAATGTTGTAATTGTTGCATGCTTTGAAAGTGAGACCATAATCTGCAGTAGCTTTTAGATATCTAAGTATCCTCTTTACAGCTTTCCAATGTGTGTCCATAGGATCCTGCATGAATTGACACACCTTATTAACACTATATGATATATCAGGTCTAGTAATTGTTGCATATTGCAATGCACCAACTACACTTCTGTATTGCTTAGTATTATATATGGGTTCTCCCTTGTATTTAGATAGAGTTTGACTGCTAATCATTGGTGTAGGTTGACATTTTGCATCATGCATTTTTGCTTTAGTCAGTAATTCATCAATGTATTTTCTTTGGGATAAAGTAATTTCATTTGATGATTTTGAGTTTACTTCTATCCCAAGGAAATAATTCAGATCTCCTAGATCCTTGACAGAGAATTGCTTGTCTAAGTACTGCACCAGTTTGCTGATTTCAGTGTTATTGTTGCCTGTAACAATTAGATCATCAACATAGATAAGTATATACATTGTACAATCATTATCTGCTTTTATAAATAAGGAGTTATCAGATTTGGTAGGTTGAAACCCCATATTTGATAGAGGTAATTTTAGTCTATCAAACCATACTCTGGGAGCTTGTTTAAGCCCATAGATTGCCTTGTGCAATTTACACACAAGATTATAATTCTGAACATATCCTTGAGGCTGTTCCATATACACATCTTCTTCAAGTATACCATTGAGAAATGCATTATTAACATCTAGTTGACTAAGCTTCCATCCTCTACTAATAGCAATAGTTATTATTACTCTGATTGTAGTTGGTTTGACTACAGGTGAAAATGTTTCCTTGTAGTCAAAATCCTGTTGTTGTGTAAATCCTTTTGCTATGAGTCTGGCTTTGTATCTGTCAATAGAACCATCTGGTTTCCTTTTGATCTTGTATGTCCATTTACATCCTATAATATTTTTATCTTGAGGTGTTTCAACCAGTTGCCATGTTTGATTTCTTATAAGAGCTTGATATTCATCATTCATAGCCTTAACCCATTTGTTATTAGCTCTTGCCTCCTCATAGCTGCATGGTTCTGTCTGATCAGTGACAGCAACATATGTTTTGGGCTTAAAAATTCCACTTTTGGCCCTTGTAATCATATGATGTGTGGGTCTGGCTTGTCCTCATCATGTGTCTCTTCTTCATTAATAGTCTGATCTTCATCTCCATCATTATTGATATTGTCTTCATTATTATATGGGACATGTGACATGCTGTGTTGGCTTGATGATTGAACAGTGTCATTGCTTGATGGTGTTGTTTCTTCATATGCTCTCACAGTCTCACCTGCACTCAAGAAATCTGTATATACAGGTATGGGAGGTATAGTAACACTAGCATCATGCAATTTCTTTGTGGTTTTCATTGTATTTTCATGATATGGAAAAAAATTCTCATTAAACATGACGTGTCTGCTAATGTATACATGACCACTGTCATCTAGACATTTATACCCTTTCTGATTGTCAGCATATCCTAGGAATGTACATGGTTTGGACCTGTAATCAAATTTATGTCTATTATATGGTCTCAAGTAAGGATAGCATAAACATCCAAATGTTTTCAGAAAATCGTAATCTGGTATTGTTTTAAATAACCTTTGAAATGGACTGATTCCTTTAAGTACCTTGGTAGGTAATCTATTTATTAAGTACACAGAAGTTTTAAAAGAATCAGGCCAAAATTTTAATGGCAATTTTGCTTGAGCTAACAGTGTCAATCCTGTTTCAATTATATGCCTATGCTTTCTTTCCACTAGTCCATTTTGTTCAGAAGTGTGTGGACAAGTAATTCTGTGAATTATTCCTTTTTTCTGAAAATAATCTTTCAATGGTTTATATTCTGCACCACCATCTGACTGCAATACTTTTAGCTGAAAGTTAGTCTGTTTTTCTGCCTGAGTGATGAAATGTATTACATCATTACATGTATCAGACTTTGATTTTAATAAGCATATCCATGTGTACCTACTATATGCATCCACAAATGATATATAGTAATTGAACCCATAATCTGAGTTAGTTGGTGCAGGACCCCAAAGATCTGTGGCAACTAACTCTAATGGTCTAGTGTATTCAGTAATTGAGTTTGTAAATGGCAACTTATGAGATTTACCCATTTGACAATAAGTGCATAGGTAAGGTAGGGAAATATCATTACATTTAATATTGTTTTCAATAATGACCTGCTTAGTGACATTAGTACTAGGATGACCTAGTTTATTATGCCATATATCAAATACACTTATTTCTTTCTCAGAAACATTATTACTGAAATAACAATTCAATTTCCTTCTTCCAACATTGTTGCAGGAATTTTGATTGAATTTGTATAGTCCATTGACTTCATTGCCCTGCAACAAAATTTTATTAGTTAGAATGTCTCTGATTAAACAGTATTCGGGAAAGAATTCAAAATATACTTGATTGTCCTGGGCAAACTGTGACACACTAAGTAGATTCTTCTTTATGTTTGGCACTCTTAACAGGTTTTTCAGAAGTAAATTTTTATTGTTATTTAACATACCACAACCTGTGTGAGTTATACAGATTGACTTACCATTTCACATTGAGACAGACTACTTACCTCGATATTCTTTGCACCCCAGATTTAGATTTTTGAGGTTGTTTGTTAGATGATTGGTTGCTCCAGAATCAGGATACCAGCTTTCATCATTTATGTGATCTGTTCTTGCTATTTCTTCACCACTCACCGTCTTCCCATCACTTTGATTAGTTGTATCATTCTGCATTTGTGCAACATTTGCATTTGCATTATTTCTTTGATTACTTGTAGACTGATTGGGTGTATAATTCTGATTGAATCTAAAGTAACACTTTAATGCTATGTGTCCAACCCTATCACAAATTTGACATTTTAGCCTGTTATTGCTGTTATTTCTGCCTCTGCCTCTTCCTCTGTTACCATTGAAGCCTCCTCTTTGAGGATTTTGTACTGATCTTTGATCTCTGTTTCTGAAGCTGTTTGCATAGTTTATAGATAGATCTGTTTCTTGAATTTTCTTGCTTTCTAATCTTGCCTCATGAGATAGCAGAATTGAGTGAACCTCTTCCAGAGGTGGTGTAACCCTTTGAGATGAGATGATTGCTTCAACAGCTTCATAATCATTGCTTAGACCGTTCAAAATGTTCAAAAATTGCTCAGATTCAGTCACTTTCTGACCTGCAGCCTCAAGTTGATCACTTAATGTCTTCATCTTAGATAGGTATTCTCTCATTATTCCACTACCTTTTCTAGCATTCTGAATTTGTCTTCTATAATGCATTATTTTGGCAGAGGATTGAGCATTAAAATTTCTTTCAACGTTTATCCAAATTTCATTAGCAGTTTTGCACCCTACCACCTGAGATATGAGACTGTTGCTAATAGATGATAACAACCAAGAACTGATTAGTCTGTCTTGCCTGTGATACTTTATGTTTTCCTCATTGGGTATAACTCTGTTTTCTTGATTAGTAATATATGCAGATGGGACAGGTAAGGTGCCATAGATATACCCCTCAAGACCATATCCTTGAATAGCTGTTTCTATTTGATATTTCCAATTCAAATAATTTGTTTCATCAAGTTTTATTGAAATTAATTGAGTCTGAGGGCTAATGGATGTCTTGACTAATTGATCTACATGTGATGGAATAATTGGGGGCGTTGTAGGTGGAATAATCGGTGAGACAGATCCAGTTCCAGATTTGTCACCCATGATGACAAAATGAAATTGAGAAAATATCAGAAGGGAAACTTACAGAACTTAAGTTTAGAATGCCAAGATCAAGATTGAACTTCAGAAGTTTCTTGCAAACAGGGAGTAAATAGTCTCTCCCTTTTTTTTCGTATGGCAAGGCCTTTTGAATGACTTTCTTGAATTTTCTGGTGATCTGAACTTTGCTTTTTTTTTCTTCTGATTTTCTGATCTGTCCAAAAACTGATTGTCAAGATTTGTGCAGCCAGTTATGGTTGCTTGGCGAGGCTTGGGTCTGCAGCACTCAAGAAAATATTCTTGGCAAGGCTCAGATCTGATGCAACCGGTGACTTTAACTTGGTGTGGCAGGAATCTTGATGATCACGACAACTCTCACGTGATAAGTGTGTACACTTTGATGAGAGGAATCCCCAAATGATGAAATTTCTCTGATGGGGATGCCAATTCAATTCTTAACTGACTTTCAGAAGCGAATCTTGATGTTAAGCGAAAGCTCTGATACCATAAAAGGATTTGTGAATGATGTTTTGTGATAACTTCTGAAAATGATTTGATTTATTGATTTTGATAAAGTGTACATAAAAGTGGAGAGATTGTTATTACTAATTGAATTGAGAATACAATGTAATGTAAACGTTCTATACAGGAAACATTATATATAACTATATATGGGTCTTCAGTCTTTTGGGCTTCGAAGTGAGTTGGGCTTGGGCTTTGGCCTTTCTTCAATGTGATAAATCTCTCAGCCGTATCCTTTATCCTTTATTAGCTTGCAAAGAAGATTAATTCCCTTTAATTGTAATGGAAGTGCACGCATTTTCCTTTGTATTGTTTTCAGTGTAATTCATAATCATTTGTTGGTTGGTTTAATTATAGTTGTTTTGATTGTGTATAAATAACACATTTGCATTTATCTCATTCATTGTAGTGGAGGATATGTATTGAACTGAATACAGCCAAAATTTGCTGACCTGCAGCTATATTCCAGGATAGTTTGATAGGGGTAATGGATAGTCTTTTATTTGTAAGAATGGGAATTCATTTTAGAAGATCATTAAAACAAATGAATACGATGGAGTGCTTGATCGTCATCGTAGTTACATTTTCGGCAGAAAACAACTAAAG
Organism: Allium sativum; assembly: GCA_030737875.1. NCBI lineage: Eukaryota > Viridiplantae > Streptophyta > Magnoliopsida > Asparagales > Amaryllidaceae > Allium > Allium sativum. Next base: position 19,165,325 of record CM060922.1, on the reverse strand, counting down.
ACAGAACAATAATTACAACGTGTAGCTAACAAAAAATAATGTAGCAACCCGTGTGCGTAGCAAGGGATCACACTAATATGAAATATATATGCAAGAAAGATTAAGTTAGTTTATCTTTTGGAATTAGGGCTACAAATTGTGTAGAAAATTAGGTTGAGATTGGACTAGATTTGAGCAAAGAATGAGAAAAACGGAAATTATAAGCAATGAAGGATCCTAAACTTAATTTAAAAACCATGTAAACTGAATTTGAAAACCAAGTCAAATATGATAATGGATCCGAGGAAAGAAGGAGAGAAAGCAGGGCGAAAATACAAAAAATACGACGAAACATTCTCCATGTTTTTTTGGCTTCACTTTGGCTAGGGCTAATTCTATTCATACAACAACAATTTCTTAACATACACCATAAAGTAAAATGAACTATCATACATCAAAATTACTTTACATACACCGTCTATTTTTTATAATATTAGACTTATTTTATTCTTCATCATCTTCCTTCTTTAAAACTTTAAACTTATTTACAGAAAATAAGAAATTTATAGCCCTAAAAAAAGTTTAAGTTTAGTAAAATGAATTTCAATTTTCTAAATATATGGTAACCAATTTATTATGCTACAAAAATTCTTAATTTCAGCAAAAAATTCTACTTTTAAACTAAATGATTTTAAATTTGAGCATGTTCTTGCAGAAGTTCCCGCAATTCTAATTTTAGATTTCATGTTTAAAAACACATTAAGTTCTTCAATATTTTTACATAGATTTTGTTAATATCGTTAATTGCAATGTTTTAGTTTGATGGTTATTATTAAAAAAAGTCAGAATTCAATAAAGAAGAAGGGTAATTTAATCATATTTTTTTTGTAGCAAAATAGTGGTGCACGTTAGGTAAATTTTAGTGTATGAATAAAATTTGCCTTTGGCTAGTGAGGTCGTTTTGAAAAAAAAGTGTTGTTATCTACACTCCAATTTTGAATAAAGGGTGTCTTCAATTTTTTTTTTTTTTTTTTTTTTTTTTTTGTTAAGGGGTGGACAATTAAAGTTTGTCACCCATTAAAATTTAATTATAGGAGGACCAAAGTACCCCTAACATGTTTTTACTCTATTGTAAGGTAAATCATATCTCTAAACAGTAGTTAAAACCCTATTGAAATCTATGAAGGAATCAAACCTTAATTCTCCAAAGGAGAATGTAGAAAACCTGATTTTCATGCAAGATAGTGAATGTATTGTATCGTATGATCAATAAGTGACAATTGCCAAAGTTTATATTTATTTATTTTTCATTTGCTGGTTCATCCGGCAGAAGCAGGATGATTCCATGTTTCGTCGTAAAAATGGCTAAAGGTGGCCGTTTATCACTATTATGGTCAATATCGACATCAAAATGTGTATGGTACAAAAAAATGTGTTTAAGTGTATACGGCGAAACTTCACCGACTTATTGGAGTACATATGGTTCATTGTGGCCGTTTTTTGTATCGTATTTCGGTTTTATACTATCGTTTTAATGTATTCTTTTATAAAAAAATTATATAGATTTCAGGAAATGAATCGGAGAAGCTAGTAGATGAAAATGAGTATTGCTTAAATTTTGATGAAGTTGATGACAATGAAACTGAAAACGTTGAAGAAGATGACAATGAAGCTGAAAACGTTGAAGGTGATTACAACGATTTAGAAAACGGTGATGACAAATGACCATTTGAGTTAAACGCACATTGTGATAATGATGGAAGATGGATGTTGAAAGTCAAGAATGGGCGACACAATCACATACTCCCTAATGTATTAACCAGGCATCCGCATGTGGCGAGGGTGAACGATGTTGAAGTTAAGACCATGGAAACAATGTCAAATAGTGGTGCTAGGCCATGCAATATTCTAACAGCTATTACAATAGACAATCTGGAGAACCAATCAACCATAAGGACTGTTTACAACGCGAAAGCGAAGCTCAAAATCCAGAAAACAGAAGGTAGATCTATTGTGTAGCAGTTCATGAAAATGGCTACTAGTCCCTAATGTATTAACCAGGCATCCGCATGTGGCAAGGGTGTACAATGTCGAAGCTAAGACCATGGAAACAATGTCAAGTAGCGGTGCTAGGCCATGCAATATTCTAACAGCTATTACAATAGACAATCTGGAGAACCAATCAACCATAAGGACTGTTTACAACGCGAAAGAGAAGCTCAAAATACAGAAAAAGGAAGGTAGATCTATTACTGTGCAGCAGTTCATGAAAATGGCTACAAGTCATCATTATTCTGTGCACCATAAAGTTGATGATACAACCAACAAAGTTTCTGACTTATTCTTCGGTCACCCTAGATGCGTTGTTCTTGCAAAATGTTTTCATTAAATATTGTTCTTGGACTTCACATTTAGGACTAATCATATAAGTTATTTTTTTTTCATATGGTCTCTCAAATGTCAACCGGAGCATTCTTTACCGTTGCGTTAGCTTTTATCAATCGAGGAACAACGAAGTGATATATTTGGACCTTCGAATAAGTTAGAAAGTGTTACCGGGATAAAGAAATTTCAGGAATAATTATCCCGAATGCCAAAATTGCTTTTACAAATGTAGTGGCTACTGTCTTTCTATTGACATGACGCATTCTTCATGCATAGCTTATTTCAAAGACATTCAAGAAAATTGTAAATCAAATTTTATCAACAAAAAAAAAAAGAGTGATGATTGGAGATAAAGAGGTGTCACTAAAGGATGAGGATGGAAAAAAAGATATGAACTTTTTTTAGGATGGTTAGGTAGATGTTATAAATTCATTACCCGAAGAAGAATACCATAGGAACTTGAACGCGTTTCATAATGTATTGGTTGAAAAGCAAAAAAAAAAAAAAAATGGCTTATGTAACGAAAAATTGGCTCAATAAATATAAGGAGATGTTTGTGTTGGGTTGAACCAATAAAATAGAACACTTTGGCAATGTGCTGACAAGCATAGTTGAAAGTGCACATCATCATTTTAAATTGTATTTTGACTTCGCTGCAAGTAGTGTTGTACAATGTTGGACTAGTGCACATCTTTAGAACATGCGTTTGTAACAAGTGCATCAAGGACAATGCATAAATTTTGAACAGAACCAATGTTTAAGGAACTTATGGGATTTGTTTCTCTTAAAGCGTTAGACTACTGCATGATGAATTGAGCAGCATCTCAAATGTCGGCTTGAGTGGTTGTGTTTTATGGCAAGTTAATGGACTACCATTTGCACATATGCTTGTATATTTCAGACATTCACATGGTTTCATATATCTAAATGTCATAGATCCTCTCTGGAAGCAATTGTCTACACTTTACCAATGTTGCATCGTGCCACTATTGATTTTCTAGACCTGCCCGAAATACAGGCTTTGAAAACTCTATATGATCAATTTTTGGATAACGTTCGAATTGTGATGCATCAGAAGTTAAAAGTACTTTCCTTCCCTCAAACAACCACTATTTTAGAACCACCAATCGCCGCTCATACCAAAGGCAGGCCTTCGAAAAAAGGTAAGTCGACTAAACGAGATCCTTCGCACTTTGAATATGTCAAAGCGTCATTGTCTTGTAGCTATAATCTAACTCCGGTTAGTCGCTACCTAAAGAGGCTTGAAATCAAAACGAAGGTGAATGTGACCAATCAAGTGGATGAGAATTATTTGTCATAAATGCTAAAATGTATTCGACTGTACGTAATCGGAATAGAAGAATGCCTAGTGATGGAAATTGAGACTATTGGGTTCTGGTTAAGAAACTGAATCTCCATAGTCGAAGACCACATAATACATGCAAGTTTGTACGGGAGTCGATAATTGATAATTTGTTGCTTCATTCGGATATGAACAAAAAATGTGGGTGAATGTGGGTTTAATGAAATGATTAGTAGGGTACAATGTGATAATGTGGTTGGTTTAAGATAAGTGGACGCAATTGCCAAAATCTGGATTTATAGCTGCAGAAATGTTTGGCACCGTTGTTTTTTTACTAAGTGAGCATATGAGTTGTACATTTCTGCCCACAACAGTCCGGTTAGCATTTTAAACAATGATAGAATGGTATTTATGGGTCACGTAAACAACTCTCATTATGTTGGTATTAAACTAAAGTCCGACTCTCCTTTTCCACCTACACCTCAGTTTTTATACTTTCAGCGAATGTACACATCAGTGCAGAAGACTGGGTAAGACCGTGCGCGAAAAGAATGAAGAAGTACATAGCCCTAACAGATGATCGTGAGGAGGAACCCATGGTAGATTTAAGTTAGCTAAGTTGTAGTATGTTTCGTCTAGTGTTAAAGAACATTGTAAATGGTTAATTTTTTAATGTATTATGTTTACTATTTTAATAAAGTTTAACGTATTAATTGTTTGAACACTTATGTTTGATTGCTTTGTCTATGTACAAACAAAGTTTAATGTGTGAGTTGTTTAAACACCTATGTTTGGTTGCTTTGTCTATGTTTTAACAAAGTTTAATGTATTAGTTGTTTGAACACCTGTGTTTGGTTGCTTTGTCTATGTTGCTTAATGTATTTGTAATTGTCAAATAAAATTACATGGTAAAAGAAAAACATTTTAATATGACAAAAACGGTAGATGAATGTCGTCTGCAAAGCATTCTCACTCTCTTGAAACTATTCGAACCAAGATCATCGTTTATAGAATTATAAAACGACTGTTACACACCATTTTCCATGAAGAATTATAAGTTAACACAACACGACAAATGGATACTTTTTTACTTACTAAAGGAGGCCACACTCTACCGCATGAACTGCAGATGATACTCTCTCATTTTCCCAAAATTTCATGAACCAAGGTCACCGTTTATACATTTAAGATACGACATTTGCACACCGTTTTCCTTGTAGAATTACAAATTAACACAATACGACAATGACGCACCGTTTTATCAACTAAAAGCGGCAACCGACTGCCACCTGAATTGCAGATAATGCTATCTCATTTTCCTGAAACTTTACAAACAAACATTGTCGTTTTTTAATTATAAAACAACGACTACCCATCATTTTTTAGGTATGTTTTTCAACTCATAATAACACGACCATTATTAACCGTTTTACTGTTGTATAGCGGACCAACCCTTATCGCTTAAGAAGTAAAAAAATATTGCCAAGTTTATCCCGAAAGTTAGCTTGTCGTTATTTGGTAATAAATACATTGTTGACCCACCGATTTATAGTATGACTTCATAACTTAAATATCAACGGCCATATCGTATCGATTTTCGATAATATATATGGTGATGCTCCACCGACTATGCATGTTATAAGATGGTCGTCCATAAGAAAACAAACAACAGTATACTTGACACGTTAAAGTTTGTTAATACAGTAACCATTGACAACAAATTGACATATAGTGGACAAACAACGCAAATGTATATATACAACAAAAGTATTATACCATACCATAGCAGTACGATACCAAATATATAACAAAAGTTCAATAGCAACAACCATCAAGCGTACCAAAACAACACATCAAAATAAACATCTAACCAAACCCACATTAATAGACCATCCCAAAACAAATCACCCACTATATCAAATTTTCTTTTTTTACTAGCAACTTGCTTCTTGGAAACCATTACTTTCTTCCCATGCCTGACTTTTCCTCTGCCCATGCTCGCTTTCGAAGCTTCATCAACTTGTTCAACTTCCATGTTCTCACCAAACAACTCTGATGGTTATGGTTCCTCAATTTTGTTAACCTGTTCTAATACTTGAACAAGTGACTCAGTGGGGAACATGATTGGATAAAATTAGCAATATGTCCTATACGAAGTTTCTGAAAATTAAAAAATTGAAATTAACGGAACATAGTAGAAATGTGTCCAAGACTACATATAGGGGTGTAAATCGGTAGGACCAGGCCGAGATGTGTTTAATTTCTATCCTAAATAAAATCGGACCAGACACGGATCAGATGAAAAAAACTCTCATATAAATTTTGTTGTCCTAACTCGTGTCCTAAAAAAAACAGTCGAACACGGACATATAATTTTCAGACATGAACATGAATGGACCCGGTCGGACATGGCTATTTATGCTAAATTTTATACTTTTTATTAGATTTTCTCTCAACTATAAATCGAAGCACGAGGAATCCGGACGAATTCAAACGAACACGACCGACCATGATTTTTTCTCATACAAATTTTGTTGTCCTAACTCATGTACTAAATGAAAATCGGACGGACTCGAACGGACGTATTTTGGTCGCGGATACGAACGAACATTGGACATTCGCACAAAATTTACAGCCCTAACTACATAAATAAACAACTAGCATGATCGTACTTACAATGCGAACAAGAAATGATTTATGGTCATTTCCATTCACATGTACCATTATTCTATTCTTTGGATTTTCTACACGTGGATAGGATGGATTTTTGTATCAATCCAAGTGTTTCATCGCACTCCCACAGATGAATAGCTTTTTTTGATGTCAAATTGTCGCATAAGAGATGATTTCGCCATTCGGTCCACCTAAATTCCCCTGCATAATCGTAGGTAGTATTGAAACTCTGCGGCGATGACTTAAACTTCTTCTTGTACTTTAACGTGAATGGAGTCGTCGGTATAGGCTGAACAAAACTTATAAAGCGAACTTTGTTGTAAAGGGTATAATTGTCGTTTCTCTTTAAAACAATCCCATGTAACATCGCTAATTTTAGGTCATCAATCGTTTCTGTAAGTGTAACCAAATTAGAAGCTAACTGTGTACCCATGTCCTTTGTGAATTAGAAAGCTGCTCTAACTTCACCATCATCTACACCAATACAAGGATTATGTCGTCGGAGAACTGAAATATGCTCATATATCCATACCTACGACCATGATACAAATGAATATCGTAACACCCTGTAATTTTAAAGGACATTGTGAACAATAAACTAAAGGATACTTAATTAAAATTGGGAATTAAGTAAAATGGTTTGTACCATTGCATTCGCCTTCGAATCCTGTTTAAGATAGACTCCGAATTTGCGTAAAACGGACATCGTATGAGGAAGATATAAAGGTTAGAAGTTTGTATAAGTATAAGAAGAATATACGTGAATAAAACAAATTAGAAATTCAAAATAAATCAAATAGGGAAGAGGGAAACTAAAGCAAGAATTCAGCCCATTAGGGGTTGACCCGCTCCAGCCACGGTCGACCATAAGGGACTAGGTCGACCCATAGGTCGACCCAGGGGTAGGTGGGTCGACCCCTCCCCGATCTGGCACGATGCATTTTTCTGTACCTGGTCTGGTTTATGTGCTAGATTCGTTGGAGATATTCTATATAAAGGACATCATTTCTATTGTTTTCCTACACCAAAAACAATGGAGACAATGAGATGCTACCTCAGCTTGAATTGAATCAGGCTATCTTCTTCAAACATCAGCCTATACATACATTAGAAACATTTCTTGTGCATCGATCCAATCTATATGAGTTCATGTTACTTTTAGATATAAAAATTTAATAATAACCCTGACATGTTTATAAACCTGGATCTGAACCTATGCATGTGAAGAAATTGATTCATACATAAATAGTTTTGTTATAACTACATGTATTCTTCTGTACACCTATTCTACTGTTCAGTTCTTATGTGCCTAATTCTGTTATCATATGCCTATTTCTGTTATTATATGCCTGTTTCTGTTCTTCTCCCTCTCTTATTCCCTTTTTATTTTATAACGTAGGCTACTTTCGAGCCTAGGCCAATATCGCTAAAACATGCGTGCGACCGAAATTGGAGTAAATTGGGAAGGATTGGTAATGATAATTTGAGGGAATATCTTATACTGTGAATCATGACTGGAATTTGGGGGCATAACTTATACTGTGAAATATGACTAAAATTTTGGGGGCATATCTTGTACTGTGAATTATGACTAGAGATTTGGGGGCATATAAATCTATATGCTTAATTTAGAGATTAAGCGGAACATGTTAATGAAACTGTAAGTAAACCTGGTCAATCTGTTGAGGTTAAGTAAACATGTTTAATCTGTTGGGGTTAAGTAGACAAGTTTATTCTATTGGGGTTAAGCTAAGTAAACATGTTTAATCTGTTGGGGTTAAATAAACCAACCTAATTTGTTAGGGCTAATATGAACCTATTAACCTATGAAATTTAACCTGTTAAATCTGTGGAGGTTAGGCGAACCTGTTAATCTGTAAGCTTAACCTGTTAAAAATCCTAGTTAATTGGGGGACGCAAGTTTAGGGATTTTGACTTTTGTCACCTGCTATGTGGGACCCATATCAGTCAGTAACCCTTTCTGGTATTAAACGGGGACCCCACACTAGGTAGAGATCAGGGCACGCATACTGAACTGATTATAAGAGGTTCATTTGAAAAGGCGTGTGTACGGGCGCGTTCCAATAGAGTCATATGCGTGCATGAGTTCGGTCTATAGGGGGGAAATAAGATGTTGTTGCACTAGTAAATAGGTCTGTGTCCTTCTGTAGGTGGCCACTTTAGGAAGTAATACACCCTACTGTGGCGCCGACACAGGGTATTTACAAGTTAGGGAGCCAATCGCTTGGGAGTAGTAATTAGGGTATATCTAGTCCTGTCTGTTTTCTGTTGAGGTACCAGTTATTTCTGTTTGGGGTAACACCCGTTATTTCTGTTGAGGTGCTTGTTATTTCTATTTGGGTAAAACCCGTTACTAGAGTACACCTAATCCTACCATTATACTTCTGTTGGGATCATTTTGTTTCTGTTAAGAAATTAGGAGATACCTAATCCTGACACATATCTGTTATACTAGTATTGGTGCAGAGAAATAACTGAGAAGCATAACTTGGTCCATATTATCTTGTTTTATCTTGGTTATCTTGTTCAGTCTATTTATACTTGTTATATGATATTGTTATCTCTCATCCAGTTTATATGCCTATCATGATACTTTTACTTTATATGCAAAAAGTCGGACTCACCGGACTTTATGTCTGACCCGTTTTGTTTCATTTTCTCTCTCTTTTTTCCCCCAGGTTCTCAGGGTAGGAACGCTCGGTCGTGATTAGTACTCCCTCCGTTTCTGCTTGGACCTGGATCTGCTTGGATGTATCGCTTCGACTACTTGTGTAAGGACCCACATTCTTCACATCAAAGGGTCATAGAATATTTATTTCATTTTCATACGAGGTCGTATAGTCGTGTAACTTTGGGAACGACTATTGGGGTCATTTCCCATGTTCACGATTTTTGCTGATTTTTAAATGACCGTTTTGCCCTAACGAATCTTGTTTCGCCTATAAATTTCGATTGGAAAGGAGTTTTGACTTGAAACTACTTCCATTGGATTCGGATGATGGTTTCTCTTTCCGTAGAGTGGTCACATTAATCAAACGGACTTACCATTTGGGCGATATGGCTGAAATAAGGTTTGGAAGGTGAAAAACAGCTTAACCGGGCCAAATAAGGTGATTAACAGCTAGGCCCATTGGGGGATTTTGGGATTAGGGTTCCATAAGGGCTGAAAAGGGTTAGAGAAACCTTTCTTTGTCATTTTTACAGCCACCGGTTACCTCTCTTCAATCCTAACAATGGCCTCCACCTTCTAAATCACTTCCAAATCACCTTTTTGTCACTAATTAAGCAAATCAACGCCAAATCATGTCAAATTAGCATCAAATCAAAGTCGGAGCTGCTGTGTTGCATTGGAAACCGCCTTAAAACAATATTAAAGTTCAGATCTATAATTCGTGGCTAAGGTGAGTGATTTGCATTGTTTTTCACTAATTACAACTAAGTAGGGGTGATTAGTGATAATTAGCAAAATTATGCATGTTAAAATTCTGGAAAAATATGTAAAAAATCTTAAATATTATTTTAGGGCTCTAATAAAAATTTGGGTTAATTTGGACATGTTTTGCTAATCGTATGATTAAATTATGATTACGGAGATTAAGGGGAAAATCATGGTTTTGGGTATGTTTGATCCATTTTAACTTGTTAAAATTTTGCTTTGATGTTTATGGTCATTTCTACGTGTTACTATGACTCTTTGGAATGATTTGTGATTGCATAGAAAAGTTAGATTGGTCAAAAACACCGTCATATGGCGTAAATAGCTCGTTGGAAAAGTTCAGGAAATGGAATCGGATCGGACACTCGAACCCGCTCGTGGAGCATTCCACGACCCCGACCTGCTCGTGAATGCTGGACACGAACCGACTCGCTCGCGTTAGAGTACCCTAAATGGAGCCACTCCTGCTCGAGCACCACGAACTCATTTGATGGAGGCTCGACCCACGAGCCAATGGAGGACCCCAACCCGAAGTTGGAGTCACGAGCCGATGCTCTGGAGAGGACGTCACGAACCGGGGAGCCCGACATGAACCCAATGGGTGCTCATGATCCGACCCGGAGGAGTTGCCATGCATGAACTGATTTGAATGGAGGAGCCCGACCCGACCCGATGGGGTAACCACGACCGAACCGAACCGAAGATGGGAAGAAGGCCGAAATGAATAGAAGCTTATTTCTGAACCCAATCCGGACAAGACCAAACCCGAGATGCAAAGGTAGTCCAAATGAGAAGTTTTAACTCAGGATCCAGACGAGAACCAGCGAGTTAACTTCATAAGTTGGACTTTGCTGTGGGACGTGTGCAAAGGGGTTATCGATGTCTATAGCTTTGACTCACCATTGAGAGACGGATGTTGGCTATGGATCAGTGCAATGGGGATGTCATGACTCTGTGGGGCCAAAGTGATCATAGAAGGACTATGAGCCAGTGCAGTGGAGTTGTCATGAATCCATGGGGGCAGAATGGACATAGCAAAGTATTAGTAGTTACGGATCAGTGCAATGGAGCCATCATGACTCCATGGGGTGGAGTGATCGTAACAAAGAATTAGGTGATAAAAGTGGTGGATATCGTATACTTTACGCATTGAGTGAGAGATGTGAGGATGATTGGCATGTTTGATGTTTGCTATCACCATGACAAGCACACCCCCTCCCCATTATTTTCACACCATGTGTTAGTGTCACCTTAGAGTATTGTACATCCTGTTGCGCTAACTCTTTGGTTATAGGTTTAGATATAGTTATGTATACATGTTATTGTTCTGTTTTTGCTGCTTATCGCTCATACCAGACTTTTTTTCTGATCCAGAGTTTTATGTCTCTTCTTATTACTCTGGGTGCTCCTAAACAAGCAGACTAAAGATAGGTTAGCTGTTTATGCATGAGTAGCTATTTGGAGACGAGCAAGAGGCCTACACATATTATTCCCATATATTTTCCCTATGTTGTTGCTAGTCACTACTTTGGGCATTAGTAGTGTACCTTTCTATTTTGCTTTAGAGACAGTTTTAAAATTGCAATAAAGATGGTTTGGATCATAAGCTGTATTTTGAATTTTCCGCTGCTATGATGGTTTAGTTTTCAGCTTATGCATTGTCTCATCTGTTTTGTATCAAGTTATGTTATTATTATATTTTATCTTATGCGCTGTGAGATATACTACAGGTTCTTTGTTGGTTCAACGTTCAAATTCCTTCCCTTTTCCTTTCTTTTGACGACCGTCCCGTGCTGGTGGACGTCGGTGCAGCGCATTTCATTGGAAATGTCGGCTGGTGCAGGGCGGGCCGTCACACTTGGTATCAGAGCTCTAGGTTGCATAGTTAACCTAGGGAAAGACACGAGGGAGAGATAGCACGCATATGAGATCGCGTATTTGTTATATTTTGGGTTTTCAAAAGTTATATAAATATGCTATTAGTATATCTAAGGATGAAGTCGCATTGCACTGGCACCACTGAAGAGATGGTTAATCGTTTCTCTTTACAGATTGAACGATGAGCCGATATACGAGGAATACTGGTTCAGGAGCCAATAATAGGAGTGTCCCTAACATGAGGACAATGTTTACTACCTTCATGAGAGAGATGCTTAGAGATGTTCAGGGAGCAACTCCCAATGCTGCAAATGGTGGTGGTGCAGCGGTGCCGGCGCCTAGGGCCGATTTTGCCAAGCTCTGTAAGGACTGCACTAGTCTTGGTGGGAAGCTGTTCCACAGAACGGAAACGGCTGCAGAAGTTCAGGATTGGCTTGATAGCTGTGAGCGCATCTTCGAGGATCTAGGAATCGAAGACGCGATGTAGAGGAAGCTAGCATCCCGTCAGCTGCAAGGACGGGCTATGAATTGGTGGAATGCTATTAAGGCAGCTACCCCTGAGGATCAAGTTACTTAGGATCAGTTAAGACCCTCTTCTGTGAAAAGTTTATTCCAGCTGCTAAGAAATCAGAACTGTTTAGGAAGTTTTTGGAGCTTAAACAGAATGGTAGGGTAGTCTCAGAGTATATTGTTGAATTCGATACTTTATCGAAGTATGGATTATCTCTTATCGATGCTACCGAGAAGAAGAACTAGAAGTTCATAACTGGTTTAGATCAGTACATTGGAGAAAGGCTTATAAACCATATTGATGAGACTTTTGAATTGATCGTTGGGAAAGCATTGAGATCACGGAGCCTTTATCCTAAACCCAAGACTGAAGTCGTTGTTGCATCTGCAGAGGGGACAAAACCGCAGGCAAGCGATGGAGACAAGAATAATTCTCAGAATAAAAGGAAGCAGAGTCAGACCAAGGATGGTCAGAAAAAGAAAGACAGGAAAGAGGTAGAGTGCTTTAGCTGTGGCAAGAAGCGCCATTATGCTAAAGAATGTCGAGCAAATCCGGTGGACAGGAAGTGCTTCAATTGTGGCCAAGTGGGACATCATAAAGATAAGTGTCCACAACCTCACAAAGAAAGGCAGATTGTGAAAGCATATGCTATTAGTGTCGTTCCTTCTTCGTCGAATGCCCCAACTGCGGTGGAGAAAGGAACGAATGTCATCATTCAAGGTATGCTTTCTATTTATGATGTTCCTGTTCTAGTATTGTTTGGTACCGCGACTTCCCATTCCTTCATATCTAGTGACCTGGTAGATTGGTTGGGATTGGAACCCGAGATAGTCGATAGATCGTTAGTTGTGACGAACCCGATTGGTGGTTCGACTAGCCTTAGTATGGTTTGTCGAAATTTAGTTCTATCGATTCATGGATGTATGTTTGCTTGTGATTGCCTTATTTTGGGCTTTATTGGGTTTGGCATTATTTTGGGAGTTGATTGGCTCTAAAGATATGGAGTAGTGGTAGACTGTGAGGGGTTTTCTGTGACTATTAGGGCGGATGATGGGCAGAGGGTACTGGTTGGTAGCATGCTTAGTGATGAAGTGATGGCTAATATTCTAAATTCCTTCGACATCCCGTTGGGCGAGTTATCAGGGGTTCCCATTACTGGCCAGTATCCAGATATCTTCGAGGAAGTGACCGGACTTCCACTACACCGAGAGATTGAGTTCCGTATTAATTTAGTGAAAGATGTCAGACCTATAGTGATGCCACTTCGTCGTATGGCACCAAGGGAGTAGCGAGAGCTCGGGGAGCAAGTAAGAGATCATTTAAAGAAGAGATTTATCCGAAGAAGTGTCTCCGAGTGGGGGAGCGGCAGTTGTATTTGCCATTAAGGCAGATGGTTCCCTTCGGTTATGTGTAGACTATTGCGAGTTGAATAAGGTGACTAGAAAGAATAAGTATCCTCTTTCACGGATAGATGATTTGTTTGATCAACTAGAAGGAGCGAGAGTGTTCTCCCAATTGGATCTCGCGACAGGATTTTATCAGCTCCAAGTAGAAGCTGAGAGTATTCCCAAAACGGCATTTCGAACGCCGTTTGGATTCTATGAGTGGTTGGTCATGCCATTCGGGTTGACCAATGCACCAGCATATTTTGTGGATCTTATGAATAGGGTATTCATGGATCAATGGAATAAGTTTCTTCTTATGTTCGTGGACGATATCCTTGTTTACTCGAGGACAAATGAAGAACACAAGGAACATTAGAGGATAGTGATGGAGGTGTTGAGAAAACACCAATTGAAAGCGAAATTTTCTAAATGTCACTTCTGGAGGAGGGAAGTGAGATTCTTGAGCCATGTCGTTTCGGTAAATGGTATCACCGTGGATCCTGCAAAAGTGGCTACGGCGCAAGATTGGTCTACGCCCAAGAATGCAACAGACGTTAGAAGTTTCTTGGGATTGGCTGGATATTATCGTAAGTTTATCCAAGTCTTCTTCAAGATAACGGCACCGTTAACTCAGTTGACCAAGAAGAATCAAGCTTTCATCTAGGACGGAAGGTGTGAAAATGCATTCAAGAGTCTAAAGGAGAAGTTGACTTGTGCACTAGTGTTAGTTATTCCTAAGGGGAATGAAGAGATGACAGTATACACGGATGCCTGTGGTACTGGACTAGGTGTCGTACTGATGCAAGGATGTAGGGTTGTAGCTTATGCTAGTAGGCAACTGAAACCGCATGAGAAAAGATACCCTACCCATGATTTGGAATTGGCAGCGATCGTATTCTCATTGAAGATGTGGATACACTATCTCTTGGGAGAAAGATTTGAGTTGTTTACCGATCATAAGTCGTTAAAGTATCTCTTTTCTCTGAAGGATCTAAATCTCCGACATCAAAGATGGTTAGAATTCTTGGCTTCCTATGATTTCAATATCGCATATACACCAGGAAAGGGCAATGCGGTAGCTGATGCATTGAGTAGGAGACATTTCAGTTTAGGGGCTATGTTTCTTGTATGGAAGCAACTAGAGTATATCGTGGGGTATGATTTCAAACCAAAGTGCGAATCGGATCCAGAAATGTTAGCAAGTTTGACGATCAGACCCACTCTGATTGAGCGGACTAGTTCCAGTCAGAGGGACGATCCTAATCTATTAGAGATCATCTCTAAGTTAGAAATGGGAATCGACGAGGAGATGGACAAGTATAGGCTTGATCGAGATGGATGGCTTAGAAAGAATGCGAGACTAGTTGTGCCCAATGTCAAAGGATTAAGGGACGAAGTGCTTACAGAATGTCATCACTCAAAACTGACTATACATCCCGGTGGTAACAAAATGTATCGAGACATAAAGCAGACCTACTGCTGCGAAGGGATGAAAAGAAATGTTGAAAGTTTATATCTAAATGCATGAATTGCCAGCTAGTTAAAGCAGAGCAAAAGAAGCCTAGTGGTTTGCTACAACCATTGGAAATTCTAGAATGGAAATGTGAACAAGTCTCAATGGATTTCATTGATGGGTTACCAAGGCCTAGATCGGGCCATGATAGCATTTGTGTGATTGTGGACCGATTGACCAAGAGTGCAAGGTTTATACCCGTCAATTCGAATAGAACAACAGCTAAGTTAGCAGAACTGTATATGAAGTGGGCAGTGAGATTTCATGGAGTACCTAAAAGCATTGTGAGTGACCGAGTTCCATTATTTACCAGCAGGTTTTGGAAGAGCTTACAAGAGGCTTTAGGATCAGAATTACATCTCAGTACCGCATACCATCCTCAAACCGACGGTCAGACGGAGAGGGTGAATTGCGTATTAGAGTATCTCTTGAGAGATTGTATATTGGATTTTGGTGGACCATGGGACGACCATTTGCATTTGGTTGAGTTCTCATATAACAATAGTTATCAGTCCAGTATTGGTATGGCTCCATTTGAAGCTTTATACGGAAGACCGCGCAACTCACCATCATGTTGGTTAGAAACCAATGAGAAATTTGTGCTTGATACAAACGTGATAAGAAAAACCTCAGATAAGATCAAGGTTATCCAACAGCGAATGAAGGCTGCCCAAGATAGGCAGAAGAGTTATGCTGATAAGAGACGAAGAGAATTGAAATTCTCCATTGGAGACTTGGTGTTTGTTAAGATTCTCCATTAAAAAGCGTGATTCGATTTGGTAGGAGAGGCAAGCTAGCACCAAGGTTTGTTGGTCCGTTCCCAGTCCTCGAACAAGTTGGGATCTTAGCATATAAGGTTGGATTAACCGGCAAGATGGCAGGACCTCACAACGTATTTCATGTTTCCCAGTTAAGGAAGTTCGTACACGACCATGATATGACTATTTCACTGGATCAGTTGGATGACATCGGAGTAGAACCCGTGGCGGTTGGGAACCGCAGGCCGATCCGTATTATCGAGTACGATACAAAGTAACTTCAAAGGAAGGCGGTGAAACTAGTCAAGGTTCAGTGGGGTGGTAACGAGCATGACTGTACTTGGGAAACAAAGGAGAGCATAAGGGAGTTGTATACAGAACTCTTTGACTGGTAAGATTTTAATTGCAATTTAGCTATTCCGCATGCTAGGATAGACTCGTTGTGTTATTATATGTGTTTGATTATTTGTAAATGGCTGATAGGCATGTGGGACCCATTGTATGTTTTAGTTAAGGAATTTCGGGGGTGAAATTTCTTAAGGGAGGAGAATGTAACGACCCGCATTTTACACATCGGAGGATCGTAGAATATTGAGGTCGTATAGTCGTGTAACTTTGGGGAACGATTATTGGGGGTCATTTCCCATGTTCATGATTTTTGCCGCTTTAAATGACCGTTTTGCCATGGTGAATCCTGTTTCGCCTATAACTTTTGATTGGTAAGGAGTTTTGACCTGAAACCACTTCCATTGAATCCAGATGATGGTTTACCTTTCCGTAGAGTGGTCATATTAATCAAGCGGGCTTACCATTTGGGAGATATGACTGAAATAAGGTTTGGAAGGTAAAAACAGCTTAACCGGGCCAAATAGGGTGATTAACAGCTAGGCCCATTGGGGGATTTTGGGATTAGGGTTGCATAAGGGCTGAAAAGGGTTAGAGAAACCTTTCTTTGTCATTTTTACAGCCGCCGGTTACCTCTCTTCAATCCTAACAATGGCCTCCACCTTCTAAATCACTTCCAAATCACCTTTTTGTCACTAATTAAGCAAATCAACGCCAAATCATGTCAAATTAGCATCAAATCAAAGTCGGAGCTGCTGTGTTGCATTGGAAACCGCCTTAAAATAATATTAAAGTTCAGATCTATAATTCGTGGCTAAGGTGAGTGATTTGCATTGTTTTTCACTAATTACGGCTAATTAGAGGTGATTAGTGATAATCAATGGAATTATGCATGTTAAAATTCTGGAAAAATATGTAAAAATTCTTAAATATTATTTTAGGGCTCTAGTAAAAATTTGGGTTAATTTGGACATGTTTTGCTAATCGTATGATTAAATTATGATTAGGGAGATTAAGGGGGAAATCACGGTTTTGGGTATGTTTGATCCATTTTAACTTGTTAAATTGTTGCTTTGATGTTTATGGCCGTTTCTACATGTTACTATGACTATTTGGAATGATTTATGATTGCATAGAAAAGTTGGATTGGTCGAAAACTCCGTCGTATGGCGTAAATAGCTCGCTAGAAAAGTGCAAGAAATTGGATCGAATCGGACCCCCGAACCCGCTCGTAGAGCATTCCACGACCCCGACCCGCTCGTGAATGGTGGCCACGAACCGACCCGCTCACGTCAGAGTACCCCGAACCAAGCCGCTCCTGCTCGAGCACCACGAACCGATCCGATGAAGGCTCGACCCACGAGCCAATGGAGGACCCCAACCCGAAGTTGGAGTCACGACCCAATGCTCTGGAGAGTACGTCACGAATCGAGGAGCCCGACCCAAACCCAATGGGTGCTAACGATCCAACCCGGAGGAGTTGCCATGCATGAATTGATTTGAATGGAGGAGCCCGACCCGATCCGATGGGGTAACCACGACCGAACGGAACCGAAGATGGGAAGAGTGTCGAACTGAATGGAAGCTTGTTTCTGAACCGATCTGGAGAAGACCAAACCCGAGATGCAAAGGTACTTCAAATGAGAAGTTGTAACTCAGGATCCAGACAGGGACCAACGAGATAACTTCATGAGTTGGATTTTGTTGCGGGATGTGTGCAAAGGGGTTTTCGATGTCTATAGCTTTGACTCACCACTGAGAGACATATGTTGGCTATGAATCAGTGCAGTGAAGTTGTCATGACTCCATGAGGCAAAGTGATCGTAGCAGGGCTATGAGCCAGTGCAGTGGAGTTGTCATGACTCCATGGGGAGGAGTGTACATAGCAAAGTATTAGTGGTTACGGATCAGTGCAGTGGAGCCGTCATGACTCCATGGGGGCAGAGTGATCGTAACGAAGAATTAGGTGATCAAAGTGGTGGATATCGTATAATTTACACATTGAGTGAGAGATGTGAGGATGATTGCTATGTTTGATGTTTGCTATCACCATGACAGGCACACCCCCCCCCCCCAATTATTTTCACACCATGTGTTAGTGTCACCTTAAAGTATTGTACATCCTATTGCACTAACTCTTTGGTTGCAGGTTCAGGTATAGTTATGTATACATGTTATTGTTCTGTTTTTCCTGCTTATCGCTCATACCAGACTTTTTGTCTGACCCAGAGTTTTATGTCTCTTCTTATTACTCTGGGTGCTCCTAAACAAGCAGACTAGAGACAGGTTAGCTGGTTATGCACGAGTAGCTGTCCGGAGACGTGCAAGAGGCCTACACGTATTATTCCCATATATTCTCCCTATGTTCCCATATATTCTCCCTATGCTTTAGAGACAGTTTTAAAAGTTGTAATAAAGATGGTTTGGATCATAAGCTGTACTTTGAATTTTCCGCTGCTATGATGGTTTAGTTTTTAGCTTATGCAATGTCTCATCTATTTTGTATCAAGTTATGTTATTATTATATTTTTTCCTATGCGCTGTGAGATATACTACAGGTTCTTTGTTGGTTCACCGTTCAAATTCCTTCCCTTTTCTTTTCTTTTGACGACCGTCCCGTGCTGGTTGAACGTCGGTACAACGCATTTCATTGGAAATGTCGGCTGGTGCGGAGCGGGCTGTCACGACTTGTCTACTTTGTTATGTCTATTATTGGGGATTATTGTTTTACATTTCTGTATTCTGATGGTTTTTAGCGCAAGACAGATGTTTTGGTTTCATGTACTTGGTTTTAGTATTTTATCTTGATGTTGAACTGGTTTTGAGATTATGATCTTTTCTACTAAATAATGAAGTTTTAAATTTCCGCTGCTATTTTATATCTGTCTTGTGATATTCTGTTTCTGTTTACTTATAACATTTCATGGAACTTGATGCGTTTTGATAAGAGTGACATTAACGGATGTGGGGTGTCACAAATATGATAATGGTTACAATATCAGTATTATATGTATTATGATTGTATTAAGCAAGTACCTGTAGTAACATCATGCAACCAATCATTTGATGTACATCCTTCTGACTAGCTTGATCTAAAGCATGTAGTTGCCTAAGAATAATTGTCGACTTTTTTAAATCCTTAGGACATTGAAGAAAATGAGCAGACACTTTGTTGCCAGACTTGTTGCAGCAAACTAAACAACCAATCATATAAAGAAGGAAAGCTGAAGCATAATGTATCTTTCGTACATCACCATCCGACTCCTTCAATCCCTTATAACGAGTTTATAACCATTCCAACCTAATTTTCTTATCACCATCCAATACAACAACATCAACAGGTTTGTCAATCCCTAGACACTCATCCAATAGCTTATACACATTGTGATAAGTAACCCCCTTGAGCCCCTAAGCGATCTTGTGACTGCTCTTCTTTCGGCTAGAAGGCCAGTAATGTGCACAACTTCATCTATTGTTATTCTCATTTATTCAAAAGGAAGATGAAAAGTGTTTTTTTTGGGATAGAACCTTTCCACAGATGCATTGATAAGAACTTTATCGAGTTTTTCATGAGCATGCAATATCAATCGATGTAATATTGACTGAAGTACAACATTTTGTACAAACGAACATTTGTTTCTATTGTCCTACAATATTTGTGTAATGGCTATAAACTTTTACGATTCTACTTTCTCCCCGTGGTTGCTACATGAAATAAATACAATAATAAATATATATACATAATGTCTTTATTTATAGTGTATCGATATGAAATTTAGGAAACTTGCAGTTGAGTTCCATATTTTACTAGCGATGTGGTCTTTGAATGCAAACAATAACGATGGTTCAACTTCAACTTTTGATGGTTGAGGCGATGCTTCCTTTCGCGCTCGTTTACCTATCTTCTTTTTTACTTCTCACTTCCACTTCAATCACTGGCTCTTCTTGACTCTTTTCTGATTTGGATTGGACAATCGTTGCTTGTTTTCTACTCTTCTTTTTACTACTACTAGTCATTCTTTCCTCCTCGACAATATCTTCTTCCTCCGCACCTGACTCATCCTCAATACTTTCGTCTCCTTCTTTATCTTCTGCCTCATCTGCATTATCATCCTCCTCATCTGCATTACCATCCTCCTCATCCTCTATATCACTGTTATCATCCTCCTCCTCATCATTACCATCCTCCCCATCACCATTATCACCCTCCTTACCTACATTACCCTCGTCGCCTTCATCGATTTGGCGATTGACATTTTCCTCGACCTCATCAGAACTGGGACTTGAACTTTTCTCCTCCTCGCTATCATCAAATTCATTTACAGTTATTTTCTTTCCCTTTTGTTATTGCAACTTTTTATGTCTTTAAAAATCTAATCTCCGTCGGTTTGATGCCATGTGAGGCACACGACCAATCGTAGATCACTTTGTGTACTGCAAATAGAAAAGGAGCAACGTAAATAAAAATGGTAGGAAAGTATCCAATAAAAAATAAAAAACAGTAGGATACAGCCGAAAACTATGTCAAATTTTTATCCCACCAGCTATCATTTTATGATGACGATCTGTCATTTATATATTAGTATAAGGCACTACACTACCGTTTTCCACTCACAATCAAACATATTAATAAATAAATTAAATGATAACACGTACTGTTTTTCAACTGCTATATAATTCTTAATAAACAGTGGATACGGGCCGAAATAATACCATCATCTCGGCAGACAATTGCCGGTCTAAGGTGTAATCGTTTTTTGATATCTTGAGCACTTTAGTTGACCTTGGTTTTGTCGAGCCAGTTTGTGATTTTGTCTCCCTTTCTTGCTGAATTTTAAAACTCGTTAACACAACACTTGGGTTGTATTCAGCCTGGCTTGAATTTGACCTGTTGGTCACTTGCACTGAGTTAAGCCACTTGGCTTGACCTTTGCAGTCGTATATTGTATCATTGTAAACATTATAAGTTGTTTTAGCAATAATACATATATATACATATATATATACACATACATATACATATATGAGGAGGGTTCCGCTACACCTCTTATATTGCACATGAACTTTTCCCCTTAATCTCCACCACCCATTTCCCCATTCATTCTCTCTCTTTCCATTTCAATATTATTTCTTAGTGGGAAGAGAGAGAATAAGTGGGGAAATGAGTGGTGGAGGTTAAGGGGGAGAGTTCATGTGCAACATAAGAGGTGTAGCGGAACCCTCCTCTCTCTCTCTCTCTATATATATATATATATGTATGTATATATATATATGTATATATATATATATATGTATATATATATATATGTATATATATATATAAGTGTGTGTGTATGCATATGTGTCCCATTTTAGAAATATGAAGAGAAACACATCCATAAACTTGAGGCGATTAAAAATTTAAATTTAAATTTAAATTTGTTTCTGCTCCGGTTTACTATGTTCTTTTGTTTGACATGTATAACGGATGAGCGTACAAATTTTATAGCATACAACAGAAAAATTCAGACAAGTGTGAGTGAGTGAGTGTTATATTGTACATGAATGTATGAGTGTGCAGTGAGAACGTGAATGTATAAAATATGATGGTTTGTATAGTGAATGTGAATTACAAAACAGCGAGAATAGAAATGTGTAATATCAAGAATGTAAAAAAATACCGGTTCAAATAAAATATCTGTTCAAAATTAAAATTTTTGACTTAAGATATTTTATTCTTGTAAATATTTATTTATTATTTGTGGAAAGTACAGTAGCACGCAATTAACAAACATATTTATCGTGTGTGTGTATATTGCAATTAAACAAAAGTCATTTCAGTATACCCAACAATCTACCACTTTTGATGATGACAAACATATATTAAGATTTTGAAGTTTAAATAAGTGTAATTGACATAATGTGATTATGCTCTCCTATTTAAATGCCCTCCTACAACTGAAATCCCCTATATGAATTCTTGTATTTAAAAATGAAAACTTGACGGTCAAAACAATTTCAAGTTTGAATTTTGAATAATAGAGACGTTCCAAAATATTTAATCCTCCATCAAAATCTTAACTTTTCTCTCTTTTTTGTTATCACCAAAGCAAAAATTGAAATAGAAATAGAAACTAATTTTGACTAAAAATATATAAATTCAATCAAGAGGGAAAATATGTATTGGAAATTCCAATCACTCAAACCAAAACCATAATACTTCATTAGTTAGAAACAAATTCCACTTTTAAGAAGAATGACAAGTTTATGATTTATATAACGAAGAGAGTTTGTCAATTTCAAATAAAGGAATTAAAGTTCCAAAATTTTCAAATAAATATTAATAAAAATTAAAGCACATTTTAACTATTTTAATCACTTTCTAACCATGCATAACCATCAGGACTTTTAAATGAGTTTAGCAGGAACTTAAAAAATTGTCTATTATTTTCTAACCATACATAACCATGAAGACTTTTAAATGAGATTAAAAAATGCTTAGACTTTTATCCTTCTATTATATGAGTTCCATCCATGCATAACCATGAGGTCTTTTAAATGAAAATTGAAGCACATATATGCAAAGGTTAATGTTATTCATCCATACATACCATGAGGATTTTTCAACGAGAGTGAATACCTAGGACAAAACTATATATAATTTAAATATTTTATTATCTCCAAAAAAAATAATCAAGCTCTTCACATTATATAAAACCGTTGTGTATGAAAGAAAGATGGTAGTTATAGAAATAATAATGAAATAAGCACTAATCAAAAAATATTATAAGGCTTATTCGATTTTCATTAAATTTTAAATAATATTTCCTCTTGTTATGAAATATAATGTATTTACTATTTATGTAGTTAAAGCGTTTATCGGATCCAACACGGCGAATGTACGCAAAATTATAGCGGAGATAAAGCGAGGAAATAACGGAATTAGTGGATGAGTCTAAAATAACAGGTAAAATTCATATTTAATGCTTTTACAAATATATAAATGATAAATATATTGAAAAATAACATTTAATTTGATTATAATTTGTGCATTCTTAATTTTAGATAAAAATATGTGCAGATATATGCAGATAATTGTAAACTTTTATTTAGTTTGATTAAATTTAATAAAATAATATAGTGTTTTCTATTCTAAAAAATATATGTTAAAAAATTCTATTAAAATGCTAATTTTATAATGTATAAATGTCCTTCTTTAATTCATTTCTTTTATAGAAGATATAGATAAAATAACGGAATATAGCTAAAATAATGGGATAGATTAGAATAATCGAAATATAACTGGGCTTAAAGCGGAAATGTCATTTCATTGGTTATTGGGAAATAGCGTCGCGGTAGAAATCTGCTACACGATATGACGGGGATATGATGAGGTAATAGCGGGACATTAACTGCACAGTTTGCTACTTATGTCAAATTTAGACTCTACAAATAATTTTGATAAAGTAACCAAACAAATTTAAAAAGGAAAGCACAACCAAGAGCCAACAAACTCGAGACGATACCCACGCATCACTACTCACACTGGAGACACAAAATTGACAGAAACACCCAACAAACACCAAGAACCAAAAACATCCAGAGACCATACAATCTGAACAAGGAGCGACGGTGGAGACCAACACGTCATTTTCGCAATCCATAGCTAAACACTGGTCATGGTTTTAGCTTGCCTTTCGGTAGTGCCGGAGAGTACACGTCGTTTGAATAGAACCGGACTAAGGTAGGTGAAGTGGCGATTGTTTGAAGGCGGCAGCCTTACAAACGGGGAAGTAGATCTGAAGGGAACTCCATGAATTAAGGGATGCGGAAGAAAGGCAACAAGGTAGGGGAATTAGGAAAGAAGGGAGGTTGGTAGATATGAAGCAAAACAGCAATTTAGGAGGGAAAATAAAGCGGAGGAGATGAAGCTGAACCAACAAAAACAAGAAAAACTAGGTCTAAAGGAGGGAAGACAACGAATGAGACGTAAAAACGAACAAGAAAGAATAAAACGACGGGGTGGCGGAGAATGAAGGCTGCTGGCTTACTCAAGTAACAAACATGAATTATCAATGCACAATGAATCAATGTAGTAATGCAACTAAAGATTTTAGTACCTTCAGAGAAACAACTTCAGTTAAATAAGTCAGGTTACGAAGATACAAATATGGCATAGATGGGTTTGTGACACTCTTAAGGTAAACGTCTAATCTTTATTACTTAGTCGATTTTCTACATTGAAATGCAATTTTTAATCCAAGGAAATGCTACGAAGTTCTCATCTTATGTAAATTTGGGTGGTTTTTAGAAAAAAAAAAAAAAAAAAAACAAGATGAAATCAATGATAGATAGAAATCAGGGTCAGCTCTAGGGACAGTCGGAGCAAACTGCCGCCTGAAACAACCCCACTCGAGGGCACCATATACCAAAAATTGTTAAACAATCGCCACTTCACCTAAATTGTTAAACATATACCAAAAATTATAATAAACTAATATACACCATATATTACTTTTACATACACCGTTTCTTTTACTAAAATATCCATGTTCTCATCTTCTTTTTTCTTTCCTTTTTCAAGCTTAAAACACAATTACCAAAAATTAGAAACTCTTTGCATCAAATTGAGTAAAATTTTACAAAATGAAATATATTTCTTGTACTAATATTGCAACTTTTATTAACTTTATGAAACAAATTCTATTTCAACAAAATTACCGTAATTTTACAAAATAAATCAACACTTCTAAATTAGACCATTATTTATGAATGTTTTCTTAATTGAAATTTTAGATTTCATGATTAAATAATTGATTAACATATCTAGTTTGTATAAAATTTCAATACTTTTAAAAATAATTTGACTTTTTATATGCAGAAGTATTAAAAACGCAACTATGAGAAAAAAGTAATTTAGTAATAAAATTTTATAGAAAAAATAATGATGTATGTTAAGGAATTTTCGGTGTATAAATAGAATTTGCCTTTATGGTGAGTAATTTTTGGAACTAAGGTTAAAAATCGTAAAAAAGAAAAAAAAAATAGTCACCTACATTGATCCCTCCCTTAACAATTTAAATAAAGTGGAGTGTCCTTAAAATTTGGCCTCCACTTAACAAAATGGAGTGTCAATAACAATGCGCTTCTTTATTCTTTTTACATTTTAATTAAATTCAGGAAATAGTTATCGCCATCAGCATACGATGAGGCGCAATAGTTCCGCCCCTGCTTCAAAGAAAACAGCAGTAAGCCAAATCGGCGGAAACCAAAACCCTAATTGGGTAGTCTGTGTGATTTATGTGTTCGTAGCCGCCTTTGTGTTCGTATCTTGTGTAATGTTAGCAGTTGCAGCAATACGATATCTGGAAGATACTCCACCGCAGCCGCTTCCAAAATTGTCGGTTTCAAACTTCTCGGCAACCTTCGTTAACGCCACGTCGACCTTCCAATTCGCCCTCAATTTCACAGTCACAAAACCCGAATCCGACCTAACCAAAACAATGGTTTACGACAACATCGTCGCTTCTCTTTACTAGGACAACAACCTTATAGGAACGACGACGCTGCTTCCATTCCAGCAGAAGGGAGAGAAAAACGGCGTGGCTGTCATCAAAGCAAGATTCATGGTGGATCAGAAAGCGTACATTGGTGTTGTGGGTGCTTTCTGTGTTAGGCTTTCCGCTAACACTGTGTTGATAGACGAGCCCGGGCACTGGGTGATGAGGAGAAAATTGGATGTGTTCTGCGAGGATATTCAGGTTGAATCTAGATCCATGGTTGGAACTGTCAGAGATTGCCGTGTGGAACCATCTTATATTTGAATTTAAGGTTTGGCCGATTCCATAATTTGTGTTTTCTTATTTACGATGATTTATGTTTTGGGTGATTTGGTAAGTGACAGTGGTTCAATGATTTCATCCTTTTATCTTTCCACTTCACTGACTTCATACGTATAGTAGTCTTGATTATTCGATTTTGCTTGATATTGATGCCAATGATGTTATAACTCTGGTGTAAATATGCACATGACCAGCGATGATCGTCATATTGGTAAAGCCATTGCTTTAAATAGGGCAGTATTTAACCCAGAAAATGAAGCAATGGAGGAAACTTATGTTTAGCGCCTGATATCTGGTTATCTGATAATGTTTGGAATAGAAAAGATGGTGCTTCTATACTATATGATATCTTATCAGTTTAAGTACTTTGAGCTTCTGTAAATGAAATGAGCATGCGATGATTTTAGTGTCCGTTGGTTAAACCTGCTACGCATACCGTGAATAATGCAACATAAAAGGGATTGATATATCTGATAATATGTTTAATTGAAAGTAGTTTAATCTTTGCACCTGCATTCCAAATCGTTAATAATATCAGATGTTCTTTTCTCTAGACATAGACGACTGCTAAAAAATATATCCTAACAGTTGTCGGTTGATATTTGGTTTTAAAAGATAATTTTTATCCACTCGCACTATTATAACAGTTTATGAAAAATATGAAGATACGATAATAATTATTTTTTTAACAAACTAAATGCATGTTATATAACTATTAACTTAACTGATAAACAATTGGTGAAAAAGCTATGATTTTCTGTTTTTCATGCTGTTACAAGAAAAGACCATGTATTAACAAATGTGTAAATCTAATGGCATGGATTTTACTGTTCGCATGGTAATGGATCTTCACTGTTATTAGGTATATTTCTAACTTGAACTTGACCAATTCAAACGATGATGCCCACTCTTGGAGCACGTTAATCCAGCTTTGACAAAGCAATTGTTTCAAATTCCTTTTTAGGTATTACCCATTTTGCCTTCTAGTTCTCGATAATTCAGTTTAATAACACTTTAGCTTTCTTAACGTAAGGATGGTTTATTTTAATTGTCAAAAGTGTGGGTTTTCCTATTCTGTCATTGACAGGCTACTATATATTCCTCACAGTCAGATCATCTCTATGCCGTTTAGTGATGTTGTTAAAATGTATTGATCTACAAATAATGGTACTATTTTTAGTTTTCAATTATGGTGGTTGCTGTTTGCAAATGTACTGTGACACCTGGAAAAATTTGAAGCTATTTGAATACATTTGATGTGAGATTCCTCTAATCGATATTCATTTTGAGTTGACAAAATTATTGTGATTTTCAGACCTTTAACGATTTCATAGGAAAATAACACTTCATGCCTTCATGCTTAAGATACTACATTAGATTTGATATGAAATTTGTTTTTCATTACAAATACCATATAAATACTTGTCTATAATGTCAAAGTAATTGTTTTGTTTAATCTTCGCTTCTTCATTCTTTTGAGCTTATGATATTTGAAAGATTCATGAAGTTAATAAGTATTGCAGCTGTTTGGTAAGTATACAACAATAAAACCTTTTCAGCATTGTACACATTCAATCCAATGTTCGAAATATGTGAAACATACCATCTTTATTTGAAATATCAGCAAATATTAGATAAGTGTTATGGGATTTCAGTATTAAAATTATTTTGTCATACTCGGCATAAAAGGTATTTGAAAACATATTGCCTCAATATCAACGTAAACATGTGCGCTGTTGCGTAATGGTGAGGCTGCAACATGCTGATGGTCAGGTACTACTGCTGCTGTTGTTTGATGAGAGAGGGGTTGAGATAGCTGCCACCTGATAGGAGATGAGATGGGAATATGATGCCGAAGGGAGCTACGGACTGAGTTTGAGACGCATGTCAACGCATAGATATGTTTTCAAAATATATACAATGTACAAATAGTAGTTTGTTCACACTACTTTTGGTAGTGTGAACAAAACACTATTATCTGATCGGTGGATATCGGTCGGTCTCATACGGGACCTCTTGATTTCCATCGACCAGGGCCGGTGTTTTGTTCACACTACCGAAAGCAGTGTGAACAAACTCATGCTCTACAATGTACATGAGCTTTAATAATGTTCATCTGACATAGAATTGTTTTGAAATCTGTGTTAAAGGAATACATGGTCCCAAATGTAGAAATATATCCATATGATCAGGTGAACTTCTACTAGGTTTAAAAACATCGTAATATAATTGTCATTAATCTTGTGGTTGCATTCCAAAACTTTAGATTCACCAATATTAAATCAAAATGACTATTTCAACCGAATAGCACTAAATGATTTAGTGCAACAATCACATCTGGCGTTGAATTACTGATCCCCGCTGAATTCCTCTCATCTATTTCAAGATTTGTACTTCCCGACCGCTTATTTCCGGTTATTATAGCCTATGTTATCAAAGCCCTTGCCTAGGCGCGCCTAGGCTTCAAAAAGCCCTAGGCCCCAGCCTTGGGCTTTTCTACCTCTCAAGGCATCTATGATGTATGAGGCGCCAAAAAAGCCCCAAAGACGCCAAGGCGCTCGCCGTGTGAAGCGCCAAAAGCACGTGTTTTTGCAACGTTTGAGTAGAAATTGAAATTTTTAGCATTTGGCTCAACAGGAGACCAAAATTCAACTTGCTAAGAAAATTATGCTCGTTTGATTGTTGATTTAGAACGTATTCTATGGAAAAAAAAGGTTGCTTTTCTTTCGTCAACCTGTTGGAAAGAAAAACCATAAACTTCTTTTGTCGAATCGTCCAAAAAAAAAACCTAGTTCATGGAAGGTTAAAACTCTATTTAAGACTTTACGTAATGTTGTTTTTAATTTCTTTATTTTAAGTATTTTATTGTTTGTAAATTTGAGTTGAATGACTTTGCACAATTCTTAGTTTGATTTATGTTAAACTTATGGTGTTTTTTCTTCTTCTAATAATGCTTTTATATGCCATTTTTAAAATAAAAATTGTGTTTTATTGCATTTTCTAAATGCACTTTTTTAGCTGAAAACTGGGGAAAAGAATGTCATTCAAGGCGCCCAAAAAAGCACTAGGCCGAGGGCCTGGGGCTTTTTCGCCTTGACAAATTTCTAGCATTGTTCATTTTAAATTTTAGTTCCATAATTGAGAACTATGGTGCAACTTTCACTATATTTTTCCCTTTTATAAAGTATACATTTACCTTGCAATTCTTTGTTTTTTGATATAATTTTTACTTTACGGCTCAGTTACCCAACCTGTTATTTCAGAAAAATTATGTGCACTGAATATATTATTTAAAATACTGCAGAACGATGTATATATGACTGTGCATTGCTACGCGCAGAGAATGACACATCATCACTTCATGATTCAAATTTATTGAGCTACAAATGAAGTAGATAAATACAGTTGTGTGAGTCGGTGATATTTGATGGGAGCTGAGTTTTCAGGACAAATGGAAACATAACTAAGTACATAAATTACTAACGTATGGTACCGCTGTTTTTGACAAAAAATGCTCATTTATATATACAGAAGCCTGCACACTTACTCATGTGTGCACGCATACCTTTTTTTTAGTACATAATTTTGTTTTCCTTAATTTACATGTACAAGTAAGTTTGTATTATTAGTGTAAATTTAATTCTTAGAACGCCCTGTGTGGGAAAAGGAAATTGCTGCTATGATTGCCTAAAATGCCTGAATTTCAACCGGCCATGAGAGAAGAATTATGGAACTCCCACGAAATTCCGTGAGTTCCACCTTGAAAATTGTATCTATACACAATAAAAATCTGATGTATCATCCATTGTCTATGGAAAAAAGGATAGAAGAACTGCAAAAAGAGTGACCGTTCAAAATTTGTTTACGTTTTCTCGCCTATTTAAATTATTAGGTAGCAGAACCTGCACACGTTTGATCCTGTAGTGCCAGATATTTTTGTACATTATTTATTCCTTTGTTTTTCTGTACATACAAGGGAACCTGCTCAACTTAACCAACCAACTAATAAGCTTTTCAATTCAAATTCTCAGGTATACATCTTAGTTTTTTTTATTAATTTGTGGTGTGATGTGTGATTTCATTTACCAAAACCAAGATCAATTAGTTTGTGCATCAAACAACATAAGATTGCATTAGTCAGTCCGTGCTTCTCTCCAGTGCCTGGTTACTCAATGCACCAGAGCACACATGCGATCCTCAATTCGTTAGATCTACTTAATCACATGCGCCAACTTGGTCATGTCTATTTCTAAGTTTTGTTAGCCATCATTATATTCAATATGCATACTTCTTCGATTTTCCACCCACCTATCCGTATGAAACCATTTTTATATTTCTCATATTCACTATGAATATAGCTCTTCTATAAAATGTATACCATAACCATTAATGCCTTAACGTAAACAGTTGTTGTATAACTTTTGCGGTAGTGAAATATGATTGATGGTCTTCCTTTCTCCCTACCTTCGCTCATAGTTGATACTAAATTAGGTGCTACATCTGTTGTCTACTTATCTATGTTAGGTCCTAATTTTATTTACAATAAGTGGATTAAAAATATTTGAGTTCATGACATGTTAGTCTGCTATATTCGATGCTATGTCCTCATATGCTACGTTTTCATTTCAACTACGAAATGTTAACTATACAAGGGTGTGGGTGAGAAAAAGGAACTTTTTTGCATGCAACAACTGCTAGGTGCATCTATATTCCATTTTTCTATAGATAAATTTTTTACTGGAGGATATATGTAATATACTAGCATTTGTTGTCTGTAACTAGCAGTGTAGAATAGTCGTGATAACTTTGGTTCAGGATTTAAGCCTTAATCTCTTCATTGCGTGCTTGCGTATGGTCCTGATACAAACACTTCTCTACTTCCCTATATTATAGTGCACACCTGTTATTCCGTCATGAGAGATTGTGGCTTTTTCTTCTTCTTTTTTTTGTTTGGCACTGCCTTTCAACGTCTAACCCCACTATCGACATATGTTGGATGTAGGAAGACTTATCACTGTTGCTTAGGGTGCGTTCTTAACGAACGCGAATGAGGCATTTGAGCGTGACATTTGAGTATGGTACTTTAGCGAAGGGGAAATGCGTTTTTAGCTACGAACGGGGTATTTGAGCGTGATTTTTGAACGGGGTATTTAATTGTTAAATTAGTTGTTTTGAATTCATGTATGTGTTTAATTTTAATTTATGTGTGTTATGTTAATTAAAACATTTTGAATATTAGTCCCACATTGCCAAAATAATATTAATAGCTTGGTATATATATAAGCATGCAAGTTATATACATAATTGAAATGAAATCAAATGGACTAAAATAAAGATAAGGCTTGATATGTACACATATATATTAAAAATGTCAAAGATTAGCACTTGGGGCACGAGGGCGCGCACGTGCGTACACACGAAATAAACCAAATTACCCCACTAAAAAGTCCAGCCCCCCCTTAATCATCCCCACGAAATAAACCAAATTACCCCACTAAACAGTCCAGCCCCCCCCCCCCCCCCCCCTTCTAATCATCCCTACGAAATAAATCAGATTACCCCACTAAACAGTCCTCCCCCCCCCCCCCCCTCCAATCATCCCCGTTTAAAATCTGAATGGAGCTCTTTTGAGCTTTCAACCAGCGTGCCATCCAATGGACTTGCGTCCGACGCAGGCAAGACTGGATGTGGCACGCTCGAAGCTTGCAAACGGCCCTTACTACCTCTGTAATAGCATATGCACATAAACTTTCACTGTAGTATGACATGCACTAGCAAATGCCAACTATTTGTAAGCATATTTTAGTAATTTCAGTCAGTTATTGGTACTAATTAATTACAGTTTGCCACATGGGACTAATTTCATTATTATTCACTTATAGTTATGTGTTTTTGTTGATGTTAACAAAAGTTGTATGTAATGTTGTACTGGTTTGCAAGAGTGCAAGATTAAATGCAAAAATATGTTGGTGTTGAAAAAGAGTTAAAGAATACACGAGGAGATGGATGAGATGCAGCTACTGTTGTCACGATTTAATGGACTAACCTGTTGGATAATTGAATGATTAATATTTATTTAGATATTTCTACCTATGACGATGTTGTTTGTTTGTCCAACCTTATGTTTCCTTGATGTCCATTTCTCAGCAAAGTGAATGGTTTATATTATACAATCCCCTATTTTGTGGATGAGGAACAGTTCGTGAACATTGGTTCAACTCCTGTTGCTTTAGACTTGGACTTATCTAAAGAAAAGTCTCAATAAGCAAAAGATGCAATGCAAGGCAGTCCCAAATCATCGGCTAGTGCAAGGAACTTGGGTTATGTATTTCTTTGAGGGGTCCATTTCCTTCCAAATCATCGTCTCCAACTTTTGCGAGCAAGTCCGGGGACCATTAGTATTTACAGTTGGTTATCCAAACCCCATCTTTTGCTACTTCAATTCCTCCATCGCTTTTATCTTTCTCTCAGTACTGTCTCTTTGCTATCCTTAAAAAATTCTTATTGGTATATTCTCTTCCTATCTTTGATATTTCAAGCTTTTTAGCTCGTCGGAACAAGGTCCCTCGCATATGAGTTGGCGTACACATCCTTGTAACAGAAGGAATCCCTGATGTTATGTGTCTACCAACTTATATTTGTACTCCACTTCTTCAATTATTTCATGATGTGGGACTATTTATTCAAACTGTCATTCATACCTTAACAACATACGAGACAATACTAACAAAATATTCTGACGTATATACATGTTATTTATTTTAGACAATCAAACACATTTATTCTCTAAGATGATGTTAGGGGTTCAGCTCGCAAAGTGCCCAAGCTTAGGGATGAAATTTCCTCCCTTAATACTTGCATCGTCTAACATTTCAACAGTGAAAGATGAGGGTATAAGAGAGAAAGACAATCTTGCCTCCTCCCTTGAGGAAGCACGAACCTCTCTTGCCTAAAGAGAGGAAGGCTCGACAAGACTTGAAAGAAAAAGTAAAATCATTAGGGATTGTGCCTATATGATCTGATTCAATGGTGGCTAATCTTATAGGAAAGAATGAATACCCTGAAGGATAAGTTAAGAAGAAAGAGAATTCTCTTAAATGAGTCAGCCTTATAACTAGAGATGCAAAATATAAGGTGTCTCACTTCCTTGAAAAACCTTCTGACATTATAATTGAGAGATCTTATGAGGAGGCACTCTTAATTGCATATGCTGACGGCATTCGTCATTTCTCATGTTTATATTTCTCTTCTCACCCTCCATCTTGAAACGAAAATTTTATATTTTTTAAAGCTAACATGGAAGGATCTTCCAAGGAGAAAGGAAAGATTTACGCTAAGAAGACCTTAGACTTTAATAATCCTCAAATGGGCAAGGAAAATGAGCTTGAGGACGCGATGAATTCAACGATGATGATGAAAATGACGATAACGTCGACGATGACCATAGTGGTGACAAATAGGTCACAACGACATTGGTAATGTCTATAATGGTGGTAGAGACGATTTTTTATGCCTTAAGGCCGTAAAAGAAAACCAGAGGATGTTAAAGTTACTGAAATCTTTAACTCCCTTGGGAAAAAAAATCTACTCGAAAGGAAAATGCTTCGTAGGACCATAATTCCAAGGGCAAGGTAAACTTCTTCGACTACACTTCCACTCCCACAAGTACGGTGCTCTTTGTTCAAATGTCTTAAGTTTCTTAGTAATCATTAGTTGATTTATTAATTACTATGTATAAAATTGAAATATCACTATGAAACTACGTATTAACGATATTTTTCATCAACACTGATATAGGTCTACGGAAGTGGATCTAAGGAAAAATAGGTTTATTTAGCTTTCGCGAGTTTGGGTTAGTTGACCATTTCCTAGATATCAATGTTTTGAGCCCGAAAGATTCGTCACTCTTCTCTCAATGGGGTGAGCATCACGCTTAAGTGACTCAAGAACCAACAATTATCTTGAGATAAGGGTTTCCTAAGCACAACCCTCGATAAAGGCTAAATGGCTTGTAGGAAGGGGTTCCGCACTGACTTTGCGGAAGGATTCAGGCTTGGGTCAGAACTCATAAGTATGTAGAAAGCACACAACATGAGGCATTGGCAATAACTAAGAAATTACTTGAGAAACTCATTGGAAACTCATAAGAAAATGTACTAAGTATTGATTCACTCTTTATTAATCTTTGATTTAGAATACACAAGTGATTACAACCAAAATCCCCAATTTAATTTAGGAATTAGGGTTTACTCTAGAGAAAAAAGTACATGAATGAGAATGTGAAAAATCGTTCCTAAAATGAGACCACTGGGGTCTTATTTATAGACAAATCAGGGCCCCTTTTGCTATCGGGCCAGCAGTATCCCCTGTCAGCCTCTTTTCCCTTTGGTTCCGGAAGTACTGGCTCTCGGCCGCCTTTTCTTTATATTTTGAAGGTTTTGCCTGTGACTTTTAGATGTGCCACATCCTGCTCCCGGGAGGAGAATTCCGGTCTGTGGAACTCCTTTTTGATTGCTTATTCATCCACTTTATTTTGATCCTGAGCTTGTTGGTGCAAATGGCTTTCCGAAGATTATGGCTTCCGAAATGTGGACTTCTGGATGTAGGCTTCCGGTTTTGTTATTGACACTTTGTGGAGCTTGCCTTTGTGACTCAAGTGAAAGGCTGTCGGGTCCGCCACCCCTGTCGGTATCGACACTAAGCAGATTAGTGCGGATAGTTTGTCTCTCTTCGGAGTTTCGGTTAGCCTTTCGACAGACTTCTGAAGCATATCCTCGCCTTCTCGGGATGTCGCTTCTGGTGCTTTGCTAGTTGTTTATTATGGTAGCTTCTCGGGGACCAACTAATGGAGGTCCCGGTAATTGGCTCCCGGATAACCTCCCTGTGCTTTAACCTTCATTACTTCAATGCTTCTGCCTCCCTATGTACCGGTATTAAGCAAATTAATACCGATAACTCTTTCGTTCATCTTGGTCCCAGTTGGTGAGATCATTGATTTTCTCTTCATTGGCTTCCGATCTTGGGTGACTTTCCACCGGTTTTCCACCGTGTTGGGTCTATCCTGCCGGTATCCTTCCTTTATACAGACTTTGAGCTCTACTGATGGTGTCGGTTGTGCTGCTCTCGGATCGCTCCCTTATATTGCTCCCGGATCGCCCCCTTGTGTTGTCAGCTTCTTCTTGTGCTGAACCTTTGCTGATAGAAGATTCTTTTGTGCTTATGTCGGTCTTCTACCCCTTCACCACCGGCCTGTTCCGGAGGTAATTTTGGTAGTAACACTATGCTTGAAAAGAAAAAAGGAAACATATTGGTTGAATAGGGAGTTGGATAAACAAATGAAGGATTACATCGATTTATTTAATAAACATAGGAGGGTTGCTATTAGTGCTTCCAAGCTAAGATATTTAAAAAAAGGGAATTTCTTCATAAATGAAGAAAGTATGTCACCTTCGAGAGTCTTGAAGGAGAATGCGTAACTATCTTTTGGATGTTGATTGAAGAAAGGAATCCCTAGGAGGAAGCTTACAAAGATTGCCAGGGCTTGTTTGTAGACGTTTCCTACTGAGATGACGATTGTGATGGTCTGCTTATGCGTTTCTAGCGCATGTATTTAGATGAGCATGGCTCTGACCCTTATTATGGAATATGGTAGAATCTTCCTAAGGTAATATCTATTCCGATAACAACCAGTATTTTACGTATCGAAGGATCATAAAATAACTCTATTTAATTCCCTAGCTATAATATTATTCTCATATTTTAATATGTTGTTTATGTGGATGTGAGACATCTTCATGATTTTTACTAAATCATTTTGTGACTATTTTATCTCTCTAACTTACTACTTTAGCTATAACTATTGTCAAGGACCAAATCAAGTGATGAAATTAGTCTCATTGGATCGGGATGGTGGTTGGTCATTCCATAAAGTAGTCGCATTAAAGATGTGGCTCAACTATTTAGGGGAAATCGCTGTTTAAATTTTTTATTTTTACTGGGATGATTAGTGAAACCATTAGATTAATGACCTAGGATTATAAATAGGGGTTTTAAGAGAGAATAAGGGTCCTTGTCCTTATTCTAGACATTAGGTTGAGCATCTATGAATCTTCGGTTCAACTTAATTTCCCTAAAACCATAATATTCTTTCTTCAAATCATTTTAAGTCGTGTCAAAGGGCAAGATCTACATCAAGGATGATCGGATCTCGTCGCTTTGCATCGAATTCAGGGGTTTTCTTCATTGTCCAGATAAGTTTTCTTATTCATACATCGGATCTAGGTTTTGGTGAGTGATGAATATCTCTCACATGATGACTACAGATTATATGTGTTGATTAGGATTATTTTACGCTCTACATATGTTAATTTCACCTAAAATCTAATCGTATATGTTCATTTCAGATCTAGACGCCCTAAGATACTCTAATTTGATCTTATAACCTGTAAATTTGTCAAATCCATCATGTTTACATATGTTTAGGCCTGAATTGTGTTAAATCCATGGTTTTTGTGATATGACTCATATACGTTAATGTTCGTATGATTATTCATGATTGAAATTGGATGAATTACTATTTGATTGCTTGAGTGGCATGTTATACATGATTTGTTTGTTTAGAATTGTGTCTCGTCGGATTTAAAATCGAAGAATAGAGCAAATAATAAGTTTAAATGATCAAATTCATATGAAACGTGGTGGAGGAGCTCTAAAGGCTATCGGGATAGTGCTCAGAAGTTTTCATCGAAAAATTATCTAAATATGAGTACCAGTACCGTTCCATGCCCTATGAACCGGCCAAACCATGCCCTATGGACTGGTATCGATCAATCACGATGGGTTGTAGGGTAATGAGATTTGGTGCATGGCTTCTGGACGAGGCAAGGAGGCTACATAAAAAAATTAAGTGGAAACTCAGTAAGGACGAGGATCTGTACCAGTCCATAGCCCATGGATCGGTACCGATTCATGAGGATTGGTCGAGGAGTGATGAAACTTCATGAGTGGCTTTATGGTGTCTATAGCGTGTCATATGCAAAGTTTGGTGATCATTGGATGATTCGAAGTGTAATCGGTCGAATATGAGGTGACAGACCGATACGTGAGGCTTTGAAGAGGCAATTTAATATGAGATTGGACCGGAAGGAAACATTTGGAGCAAGGGATTCAGTGGTCAAACATCTAGCCAAATTTTGGCTAAGTGTGAAGATCGGTACCAATCCATAGAGCATGGATCGTTATTGATCCATGTAACAAGGGAGATGGGCCGAGGGATCTTGGCTGTGGGAAGTTGTGGTCTTTAGGAGCATGATGGTGGTCTCCATTGGTCGATAGCATCTACGGAGTGGAAGTTATCATCAAAGAAGTTATGATTCTTCGATTGTAGATCCAAGCGAGAGTGGTCGAAGTCTAAATTGATAAGAAGCTCAAAGAAGTGCGACGCTGCGAGATAATGGACTTAATCGAGTGGGACTCGAGCTAAAAGATGGAGTCGTGGATGGCTTATGTGATTGAAAGCGCCAAGGAATTGTTGATAGTATGAAAGATTCTTGAGGACTCAAAGTAGGAATCAATGATAGTATGAAAATTCGGGTCGTTGCATTCTTCTTGAATACTTGCTTCTAAGTTGGCCTTTTTATTAGTCACCTTTCCAACAGGATTATCAGGTAGCGTCACTGGGACCATACTGGAGCATATGGCAGAAACCCTAACTTTTTTGCCTATATCCTTACTCTGTTCTAACTTATCACCATCACCATTTTTAGTTTCCAAGTTAGAAAGAGCAGAGTCTTTCAATTCATGTTCAAACACTACACATTTAGAGCAAGCAGAGGGTTTCCATAGGTATTGAAAGCACATTATGTGATCGGTTCCATCTAATAGTTTAACAGGTAATGCAGGCAACATGTCATCAGATGGGGAAACTTCTACCATGCATTTAGCATAGTTCAACCTAACCAAATGTTCTATGGACGACTTCATACAAAAACTTCCCAAGTATCTATGCAACAAGCGACCAGGCATATAACAACAGGTTAAACATTTTGATCCAAATCAGAACATGTCTAATATAACTACTACTATCACTCGTTATCGAATCTCATTGTTTCACAATAAACAGTTTATTTCTTATTATAACTGGGTCAGCTTCTTGTTGTACTAAATTCATCGCTGGTTCTTCTTATTTGCAAATCTCTGAGGCACGCTGTGGTGATCGCTATCCTAAAACAATATTTGCCCTCTTATCTTGTGTGCACGAGTAATGGCAAATCTGTTCGAAGATACAACGGAGCAGATATTGAATATATTTAATCGACGCGGCTGCACAAACACGACGATCCACTATCTGGATTTATCGCTGCAGTAACAAGATATTGAAATCATAGCCTGTAGAACTATAATTTATTATAAGCTTGGTCGATCAGAGATAGAAAGATGTTAGAGAAGAATTTTGAGTGAAGTAAAACTGGAGTTTAGTCCAGTTTTTATAGAACTGAGGAGATACACGTGCTTCTGTTCAGAAAAGTCGCAATTCTTTAAACAGTAGCGACTGTTTCTATTCAGAAACAGTCGCAGCTCTTTGTACCAGTCGACTGGTCAATAAGGTACCAGTCGACTGGTATGTATACTAGGTAATGTGTTCGAAAGGTCGTGTCTGTCTGTATTTAAACAGACAATTTCATTTCACTTTGACTAGTCGACTGGTATAAATATCACCAGTCGACTGGTAAGGCTATAAAACTGCACCAGTTGGCTTTTGTTAAAAAACAAAACAGTTTGAAGTGCAGTAAGCCCATTGACATTCCAAGGCTCATCTAATCATGAAACCCCAAGAGTCCCAAGGCCAAAGGCCCATCTTTTGACCTTTAAATATTATCATGTTCATGCCTATGTCATGTATGTCATGTTCTTGCCTTATCTCTCCTCCTCTTTCTTTTGATATACACATCATGCTTTTACATATATAGTTGCATACCATGTTATATTTCATGATGTGGGACAAATCAAAATTTTCCTTTATTACAAATTTTCTCTAACGATCCTCCACCAAATTTTAAATAAATTCCTCTTGTCATTTTATGGAGGAAAATTTGTGCATAAGTATAGATGTCTTACAGACTTGAATCTATACGTAGTGAAAACCCATCAAAGTATATCAAGATGGAGTGGTTGACTAAGCATTGAACCATCAATCCTATATGATCAACCGGACGTGATTATCACACAATCATTTTCATATTTTCCAGATAGTATGTTTGCCCGACCCGTGGATTGGCCTTGGGTTTGTATCTTCTTTCTTGAAATGCCCTTAGAACTTAAGCCAAAATCTCGCAGAAGGCGGCGCCACCTTCATTGCATTCATATAGGTAGGTTTATCAGAAGTGCCTTATAACACACACCTCAACAGTATATCTGATATAAACCTATCAAGTTCTAAGCAGAACATCCTCTCTTTGTCATTATAAGTACCTAGCACTTTTCCTCGGAATGTATGATAATATTTAGTTTTTCAGACTAAATATTATAGTGCTTCCAACCGCAAACCAAACATATGATGTACTTTTGCTCTTTGAACTCAAGATAACAAATTTCTGTATTATGTCGATTTGAGTTTCTTTCATTGGCGATTGTATTGTATAGGCTTTAAACCCATTCCCTATGATGTTTTTGTCACTAAGTTCCTTGCAAGTCCTTTAGTAAATGGATCTACCAAATTCTGGCTTGATCTCACAAAATCTATGGTAATTACCCCTTCAGTGAGCATTTTCCTAACCAAACTGTGCCTTAGACCAATATGTCTAGATTTACCATGATAAACTTGGTTGTAAGCTTGTGATAATGTAGATTGACTATCACAATGCACAAATATTGGTGGCATAGGTTTTGGCCACACAAAAATTTCTAATAATAAATTCCTTAACCATTCCACTTCTTTACTACCCGAGGCCAGTGCTATAAACTTAGCATCCATGGTTGAATCAACAATACATGTTTGTTTCTTTGAGGCCCAGGATATTGCTCCCCCACCAAAAGTGAATATCCATCCACTAGTTGATTTATTATCTTCACTCCAATGTTCCAACTAGCATCTGTGTATCCTTCTATTACACTCGGATAACCATTGTAATGTATATCATAATTTATGGTATCTTTTAAATACATTAAAATTCTATACATTGCATTCCAGTGGATATGACTAGAGTTACTAGTATATTTACTCATTTTGCCAATAGCATAGGCAATATCTGGTCGTGTGCATGTCATTGCATACATCAAACTTTCAATAACTCAAGCATATTCCAATTGCTCTATAGCTCTTCCAGTATTAGTGTATAACAACATATTTGGATCAAATGGGGTAGACATAGGTACAAAATCTAATAGATTAAACCTTTCCACAATTTTCTCAATGTAATGAGACTGGGTAATTGATAACCCATCTTTTGTTTTCATGATTCTTATTCCAAGATTCATTTCAGCCTCTCCCATATCTTTCATGTCAAAGCATGAGGATAGATATCTTTTAGTTTCTTCAATACTCGAAGTATCGATTCCAAATATAAGCCTATCATCCACGTAAAGGCATATAATTACACCTTTACCTGAATGAAACTTGCTATAGACACATTTATCAGATTCAATAGTCCTAAAGCCATTAGATACAATAGTTTTATCAAACTTTTCATGTCATTGCTTTGGTGCTTGTTTAAGACCATAAAGTGATTTCACAAGTTTACATATTTTATGCTCTTGTACAAGCATTATAAAACCTTCTGGTTGAGATATATATATCTCTTCATCGAGTTTTCCATTTAGAAATGCAGTCTTGACATCCATTTGATGAATTTCAAAATTATATATAGAAGCTAATGCAATTAATGTCCTAATAGTTGAAATTCTTGCTACTGGGGCATATGTATCAAAATAATCTACTCCTTCTTTCTGTGTGAATCCTTTGGCACCTAATCTACCTTTAAATTTTTCGATTGTGCCATCCGCTTTTAACTTTTTCTTAAATATCCATTTACATCCTATTGGTTTAGAGCCAGGAGGTAAATCTACTAGTTTCCATGTTTTATTTCCCATAACAGAATCCAATTCATCATTTATGGCTTCTTTCCAAAATGTTGAATCTTGAGATTTCATTGCCTCATTATATGTTAAAGGATCAGATTCTGTATTTGTAGATATCATTAATAGATGCTCTACATTATTTCAAGATCCTTCAACCAAATTTACGACGAAGTATGGTCCAAAAGATTTTTCTATCCTTCTTCGTGTATTACTAAGAGAATCACCATTTTCATCGTTATTTCCATCAGTGCTTTCTGCAGGTTCAATAGTTAGTTCATTAACCTCCACCATTTCATTAATAGGTGTATTGACCTCCCCTGTTTCATGAATCAGTGTATTTTGAATAGATGTAAATCTATTCTCATAAAACACTGCATCCCTTGATTCTATTACTGTATTTACTTCTATCGAGCTATTAGGTTCTATTACTAAAAACCTGTATCCTTTGCTATGTTCAGCATATCCTGAGAATATGCACTCAATAGCCTTTTGTCCCAATTTCCTTATTTTTGGTTCAGGTAATCGGACAATCGCTCTACATCTCCAAAATCGATCATAATCAAGATTTGGTTTTCTTTTCTTCCAATGTTCATAAAGAGTAACTTTACTTTTCTTATGAGGTTTTCTATTCAGAATATAACATGCGGTAAGTAAAGCTTCACCCCAGAAACTAGTATTTTGTCCAGAATTTCACAACATTGCATTTACCATTTTGGTAAGAGTTCTATTTTTCCTTTCAGCCACTCCATTTTGTTGTGGAGTATAAACAATAGATGTTTCATGTATAATTCTTACTGATTCACAATATTCAGAAAATTGATACTCGCCTCCCATATCAGATCTAAGTGTTTTTATTTTAGCATCACACTGATTTTCTACTTCAGTTTTATAAGACATAAATGAATTTAACACTTCACTTTTAGCATGCATAAGATGAACATAACAATATTTTGAATAATCATCTATGAATGTGACAAAATATTTCTTTCCACCTCTAGTAGGAGTACTATGCATATCACGTATATCACTATGAATAAGTTGTAACAATTTTGTTGCACTTTCCGTTTTATTAGGAAATGGTTTTCTAGTGATTTTTGTTAATGAACATATCCTACACTTATTTAGCATATCATTTTGGTGTTTGGGAATCAGATTCAATGATATCATGTCAAGCATACATTTAATCTATTGTGCCATAATGAAAATGAGTCAACAATATAAGCAGAATTCATACTTTTATTAACATCAACATTCAATTTAAACATACCATCACACATGTTCCCTTTTACTACAAACACACCGCCTATGGTCAACACATATTTGTCTGACTCAAAGACTTGTTTGAAACCAAACTTATTAAGAAGACTTCCCGAAACAAGATTCTTCCTAATTTCAGGTACATAATATACATCATTTAAAGTCAAAACTTTTCCGGATGTGAATTCCAAATCCACGGTCCCCTTCCCTTTGACCTCCACCTTTGCTGAATTTCCCATGTATAGGTATTCTTCATCTTTGGTTGGTTTCAGTTTCTTGAATTGATTCTTGTCTATGCAGGTATGCTTAGTAGCACCAGAATCGATCCACTAAGAATTGTCTTGTTCAATCATATTCACTTCTGATATGACTGCTGCAAACTTTTCTTTTTTAGATTGCTGCTTCTTTTTCCAGAATCGACAATCCATTTTGAATGTCCCGGTTTACCACCAAAGTAGCAACCATTTTTGCTTTTCCTGTTCTGGGAATTATTGTTGTTCTGCCCTTTCCTCTTCTTATTAGAAGATTTATTCGAAGCATTGTTTGCTTTCTTTTCCTCCACCATATGGACTTTTGATGTATCAACAACTGTTTCATCTTGAGCATCTTTCTGTCTCGGTTGTTATTCAACTTACAAATACCGTGCAAGGCCGTCTAGACTTATATCCTCCTTCTTGTGTTTCGGTAGTTTCCTATGATCTTTCCAAGAATGTGGTAATTTGTCTATTATCGAGGAAACCTTAATCTCCTCATCCATATTTAATTTATGTTGATAGAATTGGTTAAGTATGTGCATGATATCATTGAATTGCTCTTAAACTAGACGATTATCAGTCATTTTATAATTAAAAAATTTAGTCGCTAGGAATTTCTTACTTGTTGCATCGTCCATAATATACTTTGCTTCCAATGAATCTCAGACGCCTTTTGCAATGGGCTTGTTGTAGTACATATCA
Source organism: Allium sativum (assembly GCA_030737875.1). NCBI lineage: Eukaryota > Viridiplantae > Streptophyta > Magnoliopsida > Asparagales > Amaryllidaceae > Allium > Allium sativum. Next base: position 19,122,029 of record CM060922.1, on the reverse strand, counting down.
ATGAGCGTATATGTCATTGCGTTGCAGAGAAGGCCTTTGGAAATATAATCATCTTGTTCCCATTTGATCCTTTCATGTGTTTACACAATCGTTTCATGTAACGACCCAGAAAATCTGAACCAATTTAAAATTTTTAAATTGGCTAAAATAATGGATTTAAATATTTAAAATAAATATTTTAAATAATAGCAATGAAAACTGAGTTTGAATCAACAATTGAAAACGAATATAATTAATTATAATTATAAACAAGGCCTGAAATGGCGCTGTAGTTTCAAAAATTGAATTCAAACTTTGTCGGACTGTACCGGGTGCAAAACAAAACGGATTTTAGTGAAACCAAAAATATTTAAATCTGTTAGTGAATACCTTTCAAACGAATCTGAAAAATCGAATTTTCATAGCGGAAAGCAAAAGTTATGGCCGAATGAATTTTCAGAAAGGTCGCTATGGAATTTATATAGCCCGTGAAATTGGCCATTTTGTATACGACCTCGGAATTCGACGAAACCACTTTTGTTGGACCCGGGATGTGAAGTTATTGCTAGGTTTCAAATTTTATAATTTTAGAAGCTAGTATGTGAGCGTGGAAAAGGAAAATGTGTTTTGGTTAATTACAGTTAAATTGGATCGACCAAAAATGGGCCTTTTTGCAAACGGTCTCAGAATTCGACGAAACTAGTTTTGTTGGGACCGTATCGTCAAAACATAGCCAGATTTATTTTTCAGGAATATTTCGAATCAGTTTGTGGCCCTGGCAAATTGAAATGCACATTCAAATTAGATATTGAATGTTTTATATTTTAATTTGAAAGGAAACTGACTGAAACAGTTGAATGGGCCTTCGAAACATATCCCATTGTGTTCGAAATAGGGGTAAAACGTTAGAGACGACAGTCGTTGGGTTTGGATTGGGGTTCGTGAGTTAAAGAGGGTAGTTTTGGAATTTTAAAAGTTATAAAAAAAAAACCCATTCGCCCACGTCAGCCCCCTCATCTTCTCTCTCCCCCCCCCCCAATCGCGATTAACGGCGACTAAGCCTTCGCCATTTCCCGACCAAATTTCGATCGAACCAAGGCGTTTCAGCACCTCCGCCAGTTGAAGCTTTTGAAGCCCTCTCCACCGCCTTCAAATCCGACCCCGCCACGCCACCTATCGCCTCGCCATCGTCGAGCACAACCCCTCGAAAGTCGCGCCCTTTGAAGGCCCGCCGCCGCTCTGATCGGAGTTCGAACTCGACGTGGCGCACCTGCGTGGGAAGCTCTCTCCAAGGGCGACAACGTGACGCCCTCTGATCGTCTCCACGCTGCTCGGTTTTCGCGAATTCTTCAACCCTAGATTTGAACCTTCAAAGGAGGTATACGGTTTATATTATTTAAACTGATTTCAACAGTTTTAAAGTGTTGCAAACTTTGAAAAATCATATCTTTTTGCTGTGTTGACGAAATTCGATGAAACAGGAAATATCGTGACCGTGTGGACGCCTTCTACCTTCTAGAAGAGACCGCATATTTTTCTGAGCCTTCTGCTATTTTTGGTGGAGTAGAACCCAAAGTGAGATTTCTAATTTATAAACGATATGGAAAACGACGATGTATAAATTATATAGTCGATGTATGAGCTATATAAGCGTTGTACACCTCATGTATAAGCGTTGTATAAGTTGTACGTTCGATGTATAAGTTATATATGCGTTGTAAAAATTATATATGTGTTGAAATAGAAGTGAATTGCTATATATAAATAAATATATATATATATATATAAATATATATATATACGCCCCTCGTCAACAAACCATGGACGATATTTATTGGTTGTGATTGGTGTGAAAATTGATTGATAGCGAATGGTTGTTTGGGATTGTTTGTGATTGATATTGGTTGATTGTGGTTGAAAAATACCCGTCTATGGTTGAGAAATATTTGGTTGAAACCACATAGGATTAGTTTGTGGAAGTGAAATAAATATATACATGCCGCCTGCGTGCGAACTAGGTGCATGATTCCCATTGTCAAAAACCGCAAGGTTTTAAGGTAGAGCGAGGAGCCGTACTAGGGACGGTCCCGGTTTTAACTACCCTGCCGTTATGCTGCCGAAATTTTAAATAATATTCATGTGTTTGAATTATTTTCATTTGTTGAAACTATATTTATTAATTGAACAGAAAACCTTCATGTGTTGAATCGATATTCATTCGTTGATTAGAAATTCATGTGTTGAATGGTATTCGTGTTTTAAATATAAAAATCACATTTTTATATACATAAAGAAACTATAGAAAACCTTCATGTGTTGAATCGATATTCATTCGTTGAATTGAAATTCATGTGTTGAATGGTATTCATATTTTGAAATAAATTGTTTCATAATAAAAATCACATTTTTATCTATATATAGAAACTATAGAAAACCTTCATGTGTTGAATCGATATTCATTCGTATTGAAATTCATGTGTTGAATGGTATTCATATTTTGAAATAAATTGTTTCATAATAAAAATCACCTTTTATCAACTATATAAACTATATAAAATAATAGTGTTTTGAAATGAATTGTTTTACAATAAAAATCACATTTTTATTATATACATGGATTGTTGAAATGTGAAGTGTTAAAAATAGCAACTCGTTCAAATAAATATGCATGAGTTGAAATATTCATTAATTAGCTAAGGATATGATTTTTGCCTATGCATGCAAGGAACTCTAGCCAATAACTCGTATGCTGCAAGGAACTCTAGCCAACATTGTTGCCTCAGATTCAGGTCTTTCTGAGTGAACAGGTACTTTAACGACTGGTGATCTGTAAATAGTTCAAATCTCTCACCCAGAAGATAGTGTCTCCAGGTTTTCAAAGTGAATACTATAGCCAATAACTCAAGATCATGAGTTACATAGTTCTTCTCATGTGGCTTCAGTTGACGGCTAGCATAAGCAATCACTTGGCCTCTTTGCATTAACACTGTGCCGAGGCCTTCTCTAGAAGCATCAGTCCAGACTTTTAAATCTTGGTTGCCATCGATGATGGTTAACACTGGAGTTGTTGTCAATCTTAACTTTAGCTCTTCAAAAGCCTCCTCACTTTCTGGAGTCCATTTGAATTTAGAGTGCTTCTTTGTAAGCTTCGTTAAGTGGCCAGATATCTTCGAAAAGTTTTTGACGAACATCCGGTAATAGCTAGCCAATCCGAGGAAACTGCGAACTTCAGTGGGGGTACTGGGCTGTTTCCAATTCTGAATAGCTGTGATTTTGCTTGGATCAACAGCAATTCCTTCTTTCGATACGACGTGGCCCAGAAATTTCACTTCATCTTGCCAGAATATACATTTGGAAAACTTTGCTTTCAATACATTCCTTCTGAGGATTTCTAACACTTGTTCCAAATGTTTTTCATGTTCGGCCTTTGATTTAGAGAAGATTAGAATATCATCGATGAAAACCAGAACAAATTTATTCAAAACCCCTCTAAACACCCTATTCATCAGATCGACGAAGTAAGTAGGAGCATTGCATAAGCCGAACGGCATTACAAACCACTCGTAGAATAAGTCGGGACCTCTGAATGCTGTCATTGGAACACATTCTTCGGCAATTCGAAGTTGATGGATACCTGTAGCTAGGTCCATCCTTGAGAATACTTGTGCGCCATTTAATCGATCCAACAAATCATCAATCCGCGGCAATGGATATTTGTTCTTTATTGTCTGTTTGTTCAAATCACGATAGTCCACACATAGCCGTAGAGTACCGTCAGATTTTGGGACAAACACCACTGCTGCACCCCAATCGGAGAAACTGGGCCTGATAAGACCCTTCCATACTAGCTGTCGTGTTTGATTGTCTAATTCCTCCTTCTCTTTCAAGGACATTCTTCGAATAGCGTGAACTACCAGCCTTGCATTGGGAATCAAAGCAATCTTGAAATCTATTTCTCTCTGCGGAGGTAAGCGAACAACTCTTCGAACACATCCGCATAGTTCTTGACGACTGGAATATCTTTGATGAGATCTAGAATATTCTCTGTGACTTCAAGGATATTTTCTATTAGGGCTAGAGAAACATTTAGAGCCGCCCAGAAATCTTTTCTATTAGCTTTCTGACCTTCACAGGGAATGGTTATATAATCTCCTGATTTAATCTTCGCCTTTACGACTCTGTCGGCGCATTTAACTTCAGCTTCATATTTGGTCAACCAGTCTAACCCCAAGATAAGATCAAACTCTTTAAAATTCATGACGACTGCGATGGTAGGAAACCGATAACGAGAGAAAGAAACCGGCACTCCACAAATCCAACTGAGATCAATGGAACCCCCAACCGGATTCTGGACAGTCATTGGTTCCTTCAGCCAATTCAAATCCAATTTCTTAGCTGCATCCTTTGCAATGAAGCTTCGTGACGCCCCTGTGTCAAACAGTACTTTGACTGGAATGTTTTTGACAGTAAGCGTTCCTTCTAAAACATCAGCCCTTTCTTGACTTGTTGAGGGATCAGAAGTTTCTGCTACTTCATTCACTTGAACTACTTCAGGCTTCTTTAAGAGCCAGCAATCCTTTGCAAGATGACTAGTCTGCCTGCATTTACTGCAACCTCTTTTCTCTTGGAAATTCTTCTCTGATTTAGATCCACTTTTGATTCGTTTCTTTAGAGATCTGCAACTTATTGAGAGATGTCCTTGCTTATTGCAGTTAGAGCATACAGTTGTCATTACTGGTTTCTTCTCAGATTTGGCCCTTTTCCTCTTGGCACTGGGCTTCTCACTGACCTCAGACATTGTACTGGCCTCAGGACGATCAGTTTCAGACTCATTTCTATTACTAGAGCTGACTTATTCTTCGTACTGTAGCATACCCTTCTTGTCTAGATCTTCGTACTGATAAGCCATGTATATCATTTCAGAAAAGGGGAGCTTCACGTTCCTCATTACACTGTTCTGATACTTTCTTTGAAGTCCGTGAATAAATCTCAGATTTTTCCTCTTTGGGTCTTTAATCAGATGAGGGGCAAAGTGAGAAAGTTCGTTGAATTTCTTATGATATTCTAGGATGGTCTTATCACCCTGTATCAGATAAGAAAATTCGTCGCATAATCGCTCAGTCGCTTCTGGAGGAGTAAATCTTTCTAGGAAAATCACTTTGAATCTATCCCAGGTGATATCACATTCTGGATTATTCTCAATAAATGAATCCCACCAGAACAAAGCTTCATATTTGAGTGCCCAGGAGGCCAGTAATCTTTTCTGGTCATCCCTCAACTTTAAACCGTCAAAGATCTTTTCAGCCGAACGAATCCAAGCCTGTGTCTTCATAATAGATTCTTCACCAGAGAACGGTATTCCACCCATATTTCGATATTTGATTAATAGGGCCTCAATATCCGGTTCTGCATTCCTTCTGTTTCTGACACCCATTTTCTAGTACTTCTGCAAATAGCAGATCAAGCGTCAGGTCAACAGAAAAGATATTTTAAAATATAGAGACAAATACTTGAATGTAAATGTGTCTATCGAGGTGTAATTTCATCCTGCTACTCATACTAGGATATTACTGATCCTATCTGTATTGAGTTGCCCATCCTAGAACACTACTGGTTCTATTTCTGACGAGTTCGTTAATATGTTATATCCCAGAACTAAGCTTAACCAAAGCTCTGATACCAAATGAGACGACCCCAATCCCCGTACTGACGGTGGCAAGGGTAATCCTTGGAATATAACACAGAAACAAATAACAGCAGAACATAATTAAATAAATACACCAGATAATGAACAATATAATATACTGGATAAAAGTAATCATCAGAGTTACACAGTATATGGGATCTTACTTAGTACAAATACAGTTCAGCTATACATAAATGTCTACAGCGGAAATAAACAAAATATGTACAATAGGAGCTGAACAGCATAAAAAGAGATAAATAATAGAATCCATCTTCAGCTCCAGCTATCCAGAAAAAACCAGCTAAACCTGAATACAAGGCTGCCCGTGTAGAAAAAGGGGCACCCGAGTTTGAAAGTCAAACAAACTACGAGTCAGTCATGGTATTGGTATGAGAAATCTACTCAACACATATATAATATGGCCAATCACAGGACCACGCCACTTTCATGGAACGGGTTTACTCCATTGGATTGTCAGTGCTTTAAAACAAATCTTTCTTTTAAACATCGCTATGCTTTTTATAAAAATGAAGCCATTATAAGACTCAGTTCCCATCACACAATGCAACGCAAACCAGAGGATAGAGTTTTTTTTCCTTATAACGGCCAAAATATGCTTGATACAAATAAAACAACGGCATTTATATTATTGCTAGTGCTTATATGTTTTGAAAACTATTTCAAATCATAACTATTAATCATAGACGACATTAATGCCCCATACCACTATGTCGCCATATATAGGTATACAATCAAAAACCGCACAGTCGTATTTGGAAATTGGATTTCCGTCCTGAACCAAGGCAAAAGATAGTCCTTACCGAATTCGTGACTCTCTAGCCCGAGCCACAGGGTCAGAACGCATCAACCCTTTAGATCGTCAGGGCCGGTCCACCGATGTGGATTATTTTGCCTGAACCATACGTTTCCCCGCCCTTTGGGGCGTAAACGAGCCAACGAATGACTCCATCGGACCCGGATCGTCCGACCAAACCGAGGCACCTCGCAACAGCAACAACCACATAGGTGAAAAGTATATAAATGTCAGGGCTGGTAGGTCACTGACACCACCCTACCTAGAAAGAAACGCATGCCCTCCCTGAGGTCCTTCTCCCGTTTCTGGTTCATACCGGGGTGTGAGGCTCGCGAATTCACGTTATACACCAAGCTACGCCACACATGCGGTGCTTTGATCATCACCACAAGACTTTGCTTTTCAACAGAAGTCCTGATCATTTGCCACTTAGGCATGCCACACTAGCAATTCACGCCATGCGACTGATGTCCACCAATATACAACCTCTGAGCTCGTGCGTCTCAGAGAAGGGCGTTAAGCAAAAGAATAAATTCTCCGCCGCCAAACAGATGTATATTTAAAAGAGATCAATCAATACAGAATAAAATCCAATGTCAGACACACAGTCCATCTACAAGTCCGTTCTGGGTCTGAACGAAACCGGAGGCACTGAATACCTCGCAAACCCATCGATCACCACGTACGTCGGGACGATCACCACTCATTATCCGTATTTCGGGATGCCTCCCAATCAGGACCTCGGTTACCATCCAAACGAGGTGAAGATCTCCGGTCTTCGACCACCGTCTTCATCTTCGACTTTCAATCGTCGGTCAATCATTTGAAATGAGAATTAACTCGGCCTTTTCAAATAATTCACGTATATTTAGAATTTCAAATCAATTTATTTCAATGGTTAAATTATTCGACAACACCAAATTTGTTCTTTAATGTAATTTTCACACCAAACACATTCAACCATCAAATACCACATAAATCGAGCAAATTCAGTTTATTTCCATTTAATATCGTTTATGATATTTTATTACGATTTATCGCTATTTTTATTTATTTTAGAATAGCCAATTTATTCAAAACGACGCTTCGGGCCACAACATGGTCGTAGCGCTGTTTTTCTTTAGATTTGATTTACTCATATCTGAAAATCTAACCGTTGGATCTTCACAAAATTTACATCATTAGAAAGGTCTTTTCAAAACGAATCCAATGGTTCCAGTTTCGGGAAAATCCGACGGTCGGATCTCCCGGTACAATCGTTTGAAGTTTCGATTTCAAAATACGAACTGCAGCGTCGTTATTCGATTAAATATAATTATATTTATATTTATATATAAATATAATCGTTTCTGGCGCTGTTTTGTTCTGATTTGAATTAAACATTTCAGACAATCCAACCGTTGGATTTTTACAAAGTTGGTACCGTTAGAAAGATTTTTCCAAAGCGGACCTAATGGTTGCGATTTCAGGAAAATCCGATGGTCGGATTTCCCACACTAGTTGTTTGAAATCACGGTTTCAAAACACGAACTGCACGGCCACGTTTCATTTTAATTTCATTTATATTTATATATTTATATAAATATAGTTCATTCAACAGTTTCAATATCGTTTTCACTTCAAATATTTCACAAACGCCTTTAAATTTTGGAAAATTTCGCCATAACCTCCTTTGTACGGGAGGGGCTGGGAAAATTCCCAAATAGCCACACGGGCGTCTCATGTCAAAAAGAAAAAGAAAAAGCCAAGCGGCTAGCCAACAGGCTCATAAAATCATCACCCAAACAAAACAGTAAATGTGTACCTATTTGTCGGGCACAAAATTTTATTCCTCTTCTCTAGCCCCTTTGCTATAACCTGTTCAATAAATATGCATGTAATGATCAACAGCAATTCGTCCCAAAATCCTACTTACGAAAGAATGTAATGATCGCCAGCTTTATTATTACGACTTCCTTGATTGACAAAATATCTATTCTTCAGAAAGAGGACAACTTTATAAAGGATATGATCAAAAGGATTCAGAAAGGCGAACCCTCGTGTTTTCAAATAGATAACGACGAGACCCTGAGGTTAAAAGGAAGGATTTGTGTTCCTGACATCCCCGAACTCAAAAGGGAAGTGTTAGACGAGTGTCACAAGTCCAAGCTGAGTATCCATCCTGGTGTGGCCAAAATGTACAACAATCTCAAACGAACATTCTGGTGGAAGGCTATGAAAAGAGATGTTTCAATATATGTTAGCCGATGCCCTACTTGCCAACTAGTCAAGAGCAACCAACGGAAATTGGCTGGATTGTTACAACCACTAGAAGTTCCTGGTTGGAAGTGGGAACATATTTCTATGGATTTCATAGATGGTTTGCCCAGAACCAGAAAAGGAAATGACAGTATTTGGGTGATCGTAGATCGCTTCACGAAGACCTCCCATTTCATACCTGTCAGATCAAGCAGAACTGCTCAGAGTCTGGCGCAGATATACTTCAAGGAAATAGTTAGGCTACATGGAGTGCCGCTCAGTATAGTCAGTGATAGAGATACAATATTCACTAGCAAATTCTGGGAAGCATTTCAAGTCGAGCTGGGAATGAAGTTGAACTTAAGCACTGCTTATCATCCTTAGACAGACGGTCAAACTGAGAGGGTGAATCGTATTTTAGAAGATCTATTGCGGGCTTGTGTTATAGATTTCAGGGGATCATGGGAAGACCATCTGCATTTGGCTGAATTCTCATATAACAACAGCAACCAGGCGAGTCTGACAATGTCGCCATTCGAAGCATTGTATGGTAGACCGTGCCGATCTCCTGCTTGTTGGGTCGAACCAGGTAATAGACTCGTGTTGGGTCCTGATATAATTCGAGAAGCTGCCGGCAAAGTCGATTTTATCAAGAAACGATTACTCGCCGCTCAAAGCCGACAAAAGAGCTATGCCGATAGAAGAAGAAGAGATATATCCTTTACTGTTGGCGACTATGTATATTTGAAAGTATCGCCGATGAGAGAAGTTATCCGGTTCGGTAAAACTGGAAAGTTGGCACCCAAATTCATTGGTCCGTTTCCTATTCTGGAACGGATCGGGACTCTCGCTTACAGGGTCAAATTGCCTGATTGGTTGCCTGGAGTTCATGATGTATTTCACAAATCTCAACTCCAAAAGCACGTTCATGATCCAGACTTGATCATGGAAGAAGCAGCTCAGCAGGATATTGAAATTACTCCAGAATTAGCTGTGAGAAGAGAGCCGCTAAAGATCATCGGCAAAGAAACCAAAGAACTTAAGAACAAGAAGGTTCACTTAGTCAAAGTGCAATGGAGTGGAGATCCGCGAGATTGTACTTGGGAAACCGAGGAGAGCATTCAGAAAGCTTATCCTAGATGCCGAGTAGATATCTTTGATAGACTCCAGTGCAAGGTATATTTACCATACTTTGCCTTATCATTTAGTTCTCTATTCTGCTATTATCTTCTTTCCATGGATGTGCACTTTTAACTCTATAGTCTGAAAGATTTTAAAGGGAGAATAGGAATTAATTTAAATGGTTTTGAAAAGTTAAAAACAAATTGCTTGTTAGTTGTGTTGTGTGATTGTAGATTAGATTAATTAAAATTATTGAAACAATAGTTAATTTAATCAACAATAGAATAATGTTAGAATTTACTCGATTATATCACACATTGAACTGATTAGGAAATAGATAGAAATATATACATGTGCATTATATATATATGAGCAGGTAAATGGATTAGCTGTTGAGTAAAGATTTTATTTGCGTGCCCGACAAATAGGTAAGCCTTAATGAGTTGGATGCGAAATATTATTATATCAACTCCTGTGAATGCCATTGGATGCGGAGTGCTGGTTTTTCTGTGTGAAATAATAAAAGTCGCCATAGGATAGTAACAATTAATTTTGAACTACATTACATGGCATACTTCGGAAGATAGGCATACTTCATCATATACCACATAAGCATTTGGAGCTTGTGTGACGAGGTGGAAGATTTACCATACGAGCGAGAGGCTTGTATGGCGATGATTATATTTTACAGGTTGAACTGATGACTGATATGGAAAATTTAAATATTAACGATTAAATTGCCAGATTAATAAAAACCCCACACGGGTCTGGAATTGACAATAATCATGTCTCTCTAGTTATTAGATACGGCACATGGACTATTTATTTCCCATACGGGGCAGGGTGACGAGAATTTATTCTCTGGAGTTATTATCAATACATGCTCCCATGTAAACACCGGAATATATCACTATAAATATGTGTATGCTCATTAGGATTTATTGGGTACCTAATACGGCCCAATAAATTTCCAAACCTCTCTCCGTACAAAGGAGGTTATGGCGAAATTTTTCGAAAATTCAGGGTGTTAGCCAAATTTTTGAAGAATTTGAAAATTCTCAAAAACTGAAAGGTTGGAGAATTGAAGCCGAATCGAACGTAGAGTTGAGTAATCAAACCACTTTCGACTTTGTTCCTTTTTGGGGACGAAATGTTTTCAGTGGGGGAGATTGTAACGACCCAGAAAATCTGAACCAATTTAAAATTTTTAAATTGGCTAAAATAATGGATTTTGAATATTTAAAATAAATATTTTAAAAAATAGCAATGAAAACTGAGTTTGAATTGACAATTGAAAACAAATATAATTAATTATAATTATAAACAAGGCCTGAAATGGCGCTGAAGTTTCAAAAATTGAATTCAAACTTTGCCGGACTGTACCAGGTGCAAAACAAAACGGATTTTAGTGAAACCAAAAATATTTAAATCTGATAGTGAATACCTTTCTAACGAATCTGAAAAATCGCATTTTCATAGCGGAAACCAAAAGTTATGGCCGAATGAATTTTCAGAAAGGTCGCTATGGAATTTATATAGCCTGTGAAATTAGCCATTTTGCATACGAACTCGGAATCCGACGAAACAACTTTTGTTGGACCCGGGATGTGAAGTTATTGCTAGGTTTCAAATTTCATAATTTTAGAAGCTAGTATGTGAGCGTGGAAAAGGAAAATGTGTTTTGGTCAATTGTAGTTAAATTGGATCGACCAAAAATGGGCCTTTTTGCAAACGGTCTCAGAATTCGATGAAACTAGTTTTGTTGGGACCGTATCGTCAAAACATAGCCAGATTTATTTTTCTGAAATTTTTCGAATCAGTTTGTGGCCCTGGCAAATTGAAATGCACGTTCAAATTAGATATTGAATGTTTTATATTTTAATTTGAAAGGAAACTGACTGAAATAGTCGAATGGGCCTTCGAAACATGTCCCATTGTGTTCGGAATGGGGGTAAAACGCTAGGGACGACAGTCGTTGGGTTTGGATTGGGGTTCGTGAGTTAAAGAGGGTAGTTTTGGAATTTTAAAAATTATAAATAAAAAAAACCCCACTCGCCCACGTCAGCCCCCCCGTCTTCTCTCTCCCCCCCCCCAATCGCGATTAACGACGACTAAGCCTTCGCCATTTCCCGACCAAATTCCGATCGAACCAAGGCGTTTCAGCACCTCCGCCAGTTGAAGCTTTTGAAGCCCTCTCCACCGCCTTCAAATCCGACCCCGCCACGCCACCTATCGCCTCGCCATCGTCGAGCACAACCCCTCAAAAGTCGCGCCCTTTAAAGGCCCGCCGCCGCTCTGATCGGAGTTCGAACTCGACGTGGCGCACCTGCGTGGGAAGCTCTCTCCAAGGGCGACAACGTGATGCCCTCCGATCGTCTCCACGCTGCCCGGTTTTCGCGAATTCTTCAACCCTAGATTTGAACCTTCAAAGGAGGTATACGGTATATATTATTTAAACTGATTTCAATAGTTTTAAAGTGTTGCAAACTTTGAAAAATCATATCTTTTTGCTGTGTTGACGAAATTCGATGAAACAGGAAATATCGTGACCGTGTGGACGCCTTCTACCTTCTAGAAGAGACCGCATATTTTTCTGAGCCTTCTGCTATTTTTGGTGGAGTGAACCCAAAGTGAGATTTCTAATTTATAAACGATATGGAAAACGACGATGTATAAATTATATAGTCGATGTATGAGCTATATAAGTGTTGTACACCTCATGTATAAGCGTTGTATAAGTTGTACGTTCGATGTATAAGTTATATATGCGTTGTAAAAATTATATATGTCTTGAAATAGAAGTGAATTGCTATATATAAATATATAAATATATATATATGCCCCTCGTCCACAAACCATGGACGATATTTATTGGTTGTAATTGGTGTGAAAATTGATTGATAGCGAATGGTTGTTTGGGATTGTTTGTGATTGATATTGGTTGATTGTGGTTGAAAAATACCCGTCTGTGGTTGAGAAATATTTGGTTGAAACCACATAGGATTAGTTTGTGGAAATGAAATAAATATATACATGCCGCCTGCGTGCGAACTAGGTGCATGATTCCCATTGTCAAAAACCGCGAGGTTTTAAGGTAGAGCGAGGAGCCGTACTAGGGACGGTCCCGGTTTTAACTACCCTGCCGTTATGCTGCCGAAATTTTAAATAATATTCATGTGTTTGAATTATTTTCATTTGTTGAAACTATATTTATTAATTGAATAAAAAACCTTCATGTGTTGAATCGATATTCATTCGTTGATTAGAAATTCATGTGTTGAATGGTATTCGTGTTTTAAATATAAAAACCACATTTTTATCTACATAAAGAAACTATAGAAAACCTTCATGTGTTGAATCGATATTCATTCGTTGAATTGAAATTCATGTGTTGAATGGTATTCATAATTTGAAATAAATTGTTTCGTAATTAAAATCACATTTTTATCTATATATAGAAACTATAGAAAACCTTCATGTGTTGAATCGATATTCATTCGTTGAATTGAAATTCATGTGTTGAATGGTATTCATATTTTGAAATAAATTGTTTCATAATAAAAATCACCTTTTATCAACTATATAAACTATATAAAATAATAGTGTTTTGAAATGAATTGTTTTACAATAAAAATCACATTTTTATTATATACATGGATTGTTGAAATTTGAAGTGTTAAAAATAGCAACTCGTTCAAATAAATATGCATGAGTTGAAATATTCATTAATTAGCTAAGGATATGATTTTTGCCTATGCATGCAACATTAGAATGAATGGTGTTTTTAAACCAAATGGAATCACATATGAAGTTGAATAGAAAATGATAAGTGATAAGAACTGTATATATGTACATGCATATTTATTGAACAGGTTATAGCAAAGCGGCTAGAGAAGAGGAATAAAATTTTGTGCCCGACAAATAGGTACACATTTACTGTTTTGTTTGGGTGATGATTTTATGAGCCTGTTTGCTAGCCGCTTGGCTTTTTCTTTTTCTTTTTGACATGAGACGCCCGTGTGGCTATTTGGGAATTTTCCCAGCCCCTCCCGTACAAAGGAGGTTATGGCGAAAATTTCCAAAATTTAAAGGCGTTAGTGAAATATTTGAAGTGAAAACGATATTGAAACTGTTGAATGAACTATATTTATATAAATATATAAATAGAAATGAAATTAAAACGAAACGTAGCCGTGCAGTTCGTGTTTTGAAACCGTGATTTCAAACAACTAGTGCGGGAAATCCGTCCGCTTTGGAAAAATCTTTCCAACGGTACCAACTTTGTAAAAATCCAACGGTTGGATTGTCTGGAATGTTTAATTTAAATCAGAACAAAACAGCGCCAGAAACGATTATATATATATATATATATAATTATATTTAATCGAATAACGACGCTGCAGTTCGTATTTTGAAATCGAAACTTCAAACGATTGTACCGGGAGATCCGACCGTCGAATTTTCCCGAAACTGGAACCGCTGGATTCGTTTTGAAAAGACCTTTCTAATGATGTAAATTTTGTGAAGATCCAACGGTTAGATTTTCAGATATAAGTAAATCAAATCTAAAGAAAAACAGCGCCACGACCGCGTTGTGGCCCGAAGCGTCGTTTTGAATAAATTGGCTATTTTAAAATAAATAAAAATAGCGATAAATCGTTATAAAATATCATAAACGATATTGAATGGAAATAAACTGAATTTGCTCGATTTATGTGGTATTTGATCATTGAATGTGTTTGGTGTGAATATTACATTAAAGAACAAATTTGGTGTTGTCGAATGATTTAACCATTGAAATAAATTGATTTGAAATTCTAAATATACGTGAATTATTTGAAAATGCCGAGTTAATTCTCATTTCAAATGATTGACCGACGATTGAAAGTCGAAGATGAAGACGGTGGTCGAAGACCGGAGATCTTCACCTCGTTTGGATGGTAACCGAGGTCCTGATTGGGAGGCATCCCGAAATACGGATAATGAGTGGTGATCGTCCCGACGTACGTGGTGATCGATGGGTTTGCGAGGTATTCAGTGCCTTCGGTTTCGTTCAGACCCAGAACGGACTGGTAGATGGACTGTGTGTCTGACATTGGATTTTATTCTGTTTTGATTGATCTCTTTTAAATATACATCTGTTTGGCGGAGGAGAATTTATTCTTTTGCTTAACGGCCTTCTCTGAGACGCACGAGCTCAGAGGTTGTATATCGGTGGACATCAGTCGCATGGCGTGAATTGCTAGTGTGGCATGCCTAAGTGGCAAATGATCAGGACTTCTGTTGAAAAGAAAAGTTTTGTGGTGATGATCAAAGCACCGCCTGTGTGGTGTAGCTTGGTGTATAACGTGAATTCGCGAGCCTCACACCCCGGTATGAACCAGAAACGGGAGAAGGACCACAGGGAGGGCATGCGTTTCTTTCTAGGTAGGGTGGTGTCAGTGACCTACCAGCCCTGACATTTATATACTTTTCACCTATGTGGTTGTTGCTGTTGCGAGGCGCCTCGATTTGATCGGACGATCCGGGTCCGATGGAGTCATTCGTTGGCTCGTTTACGCCCCATATGGTGGGGAAACGTATGGTTCAGGCATAATAATCCACATCGGTGGACCGGCCCTGACGATCTAAAGGGTTGATGCATTCTGACCCTGTGGCTCGGGCTAGAGAGTCACGAATTCGGTAAGGACTATCTTTTGCCTTGGTTCAGGACGGAAATCCAATTTCCAAATACGACTGTGCGGTTTTTGATTGTATACCTATATATGGCGACATAGTGGTATGGGGCATTAATGCCGTCTATGATTAATAGTTATGATGTGAAATAGATTTCAAAACATATAAGCACTAGCAATAATATAAATGCCATTGTTTTATTCGTATCAAGCATATTTTGGCCGTTATAAGGAAAAAAACTCTATCCTCTGGTTTGCGTTGCATTGTGTGATGGGAACTGAGTCTTATAATGGCTTCATTTTTATAAAAAGCATAGCGATGTTTAAAAGAAAGATTTGTTTTAAAGCACTAGCAATCCAATGGAGTAAACCCGTTCCATGAAAGTGGCATGGTCCTGTGATTGGCCATATTATATATGTGTTGAGTAGATTTCTCATACCAGTCCCATGACTGACTCGTAGTTTGTTTCACTTTCAAACTCGGGTGCCCCTTTTTCTATACGGGCAGCCTTGTATTCAGGTTTAGCTGGTTCTTTTTGGATAGCTGGAGCTGAAGATGGATTCTATCATTTATCTCTTTTTATGTTGTTCAGCTCCTATTGTACATATTTTGTTTATTTCCGCTGTAGACATTTATGTATAGCTGAACTGTATTTGTACTAAGTAAAATCCCATATACTGTGTAACTCTGATGATTACTTTTATCCAGTATATTCTAATGTTCATTATCTGGTGTATTTATTTAATTCTGTTATGCTGTTATTTGTTTCTGTGTTATATTCCAAGGATTACCCTTGCCACCGTCAGTACGGGGATTGGGGTCATCTCATTTCATCTTCAGTCTCCGTTGGTTTTGGCGTAGTTAGAACATACACCACTTTCATTCCAATGAGCAAGAAATGCATCTTTTTCTGCCATCAAAGAAAATTAACACCATCGAATCTCTCTAGCTTTGTAAAATCAGCGGCAAACTCTTTAAGACTGTGAGGAGCCATTGCCGAAATACTGTTTTAGATTGTCGTACTAAATTTGTCGTTGATTCTTCTTGTTTGCAAATCTCCTATGCAAGATGTGTTGATCGCTATCCTAAAACAGTAATTTCCCACTTATCTTGTGTGCACGATTAATGGCAAATCTGTTCGAAGATACAGCAGAGCAGATATTGAATATCTTTAATCGACGTGGTTGCACAAACACGACGATTCACTATCTGGATTTATCGCTGCAGTAACAAGATATTGAAATTATAGCCTATAGAACTATAATTTGTATAATTTACTATAAACTTGGTAGATCAGAGATAAGAAGATGTTAGAAAAGAATTTCGGGTGAAGTAAAACTGGAGTTTAGTCCGGTTCTTATAGAACTGAGGAGATAGCAGGTGCTTCTATTCAGAAAAGTCACAATTCTTTGAACAATAGCGACTGTTTCTGTTCAGAAACCATCGCAGCTCTTCGTACCAACCAACTGGTCAATAAGGTACCAGTCGACTGGTATGTATATAAGGCAATGTGTTCGAAAGTCCGTGTCTGTTTGTATTTAAACAGACAGTATCATTTCACTTTGACCCGTCGATTGGTATAAATATCACCAGCCGACTGGTAAGGTTGTAAAACTGCACCACTTGACTTTTGTTAAAAAACAAAACAATTCGAAGTGTAGCAAGCCCATTGACATTCCAAGGCCCATCTAATCATGAAACTCCAAGAGCCCTAAGGCCCAAGTCCCATCTTTTGACCTTTAAATATTATCATGTTCATGCCAATGTCATGTATGTCATGTTCTTGCCTTATCTCTCCTCTTTTTCTTTTGATATAACACATCTTGCTTTTACATATATATTTGCATACCATGTTATATTTCATGATATGGGACAAATCAAATTTTTGTTTATTTCAAATTTTCTTTAAAACCAAATTTTAAATAAATTCCTCTTGTCATTTTATGCAGGAGTATTTGTGTGTAAGTATAGAAGTCTTACAGACTTGAATCTATACGTAGTGAAAACCCATCAAAGTATATCAGGATGGAGTGGTGACTAAGCATTGAACCATCAATCCTATATGATCTACCGGATGTGATTATCACACACTCATTTTCATATTTTCCAGATAGTATGTTTGCCCGACGCGTGGATTGGCCTTGGGTATGTATCTTCTTTCATGAAATGCCCTTAGAGATCAAGCCAAAATCTCATAGAAGGCGGCACCACCTTCGTTGCATTCATATAGGTAGGTTTATCAGAAGTGCCTTATAACACGCACCTCAACAGTATATCTGTTATAAACCTATAAATTTCTAAGCAGAACATCTTCTCTTTGTCATTGTAAGTACCAAGCACTTTTCATTGGAATGTATGATAATATTTAGTTTTTCAGACTAAATATTATAGTGCTTCCAACCGCAAACATATGAAGTACTTTTGCTCTTTGAACTCAAGATACCAAATTTCTTTATTATGTTGAGTTGTGTTTCTTTCATTGGCAGTTGTATTGTATAGGCTTTAAACCCATTCCCTATGATGTTTTTATCACTAAGTTCCTTGCTGGACCTTTAGTAAATTGATCTGCTAAATTCTGGCTTGATCTCAGAAAATCTATGGTAATTACCCCTTCAGTGAGCATTTTCCTAACCAAACTATGCCTTAGACCAATATGTCTAGATTTACCATTATTAACTTGGTTGTAAGCTTGTGATAATGTAGATTGACTATCACAATGCACAGATATTGGTGGCAAAGGTTTTGGCCATACAGGAATTTCTAATAATAACATCCTTAATCATTCCGCTTCTTTACTACTCGAAGCTAGTGCTATAAACTCAGCAGCCATGGTTGAATCAACAATGCATGTTTGTTTCTTTGAGGCCCAGGATATTGCTCCCCCACCAAGAGTGAACATCCATCCATTAGTTAATTTATTATCATCACTTCCAGTGTTCCAACTAACATCTGTGTATCCTTCTATTACACTCGGATAACCGTTGTATTGTATACCATAATTTATGGTACCTTTTAAATAATTTAAAATTCTATGTATTGAATTCTAGTGTATATGACTAGGGTTACTGGTATATCTACTTATTTTGCCACCAGCATAGGCAATATCTGGTCGTGTGCATGTCATTGCATACATCAAACTTCCAATAACTCTAGCATATTCCAATTGCTCAATAGCTCTTCAAGTATTAGTGTATAACTGCATATTTGGATCAAATGGAGTAGACATAGGTTTACAATCGAATAGATTAAACCTTTTCACAATTTTCTCAATATAATGAGATTGGGTAATTGATAACCCATCTTTTGTTTTCATGATTTTTATTCCAAGAATCATTTCAGCCACTCCCATATCTTTCATGTCAAAGCATGAAGATAGATATCTTTTAGTTTCTTCAATACTCGAAGTATCCATTCCAAATATAAGCATATAATGCACGTAAAGGCATATAATTACACCTTTACCTGAATGAAACTTGCTATAACACATTTATCAGATTCAAAGATCCTAAAGCCATTAGATATAACAGTTTTATCAAACTATTCATTCCATTGCTTTGGTGCTGGTTTAAGACCATGAAGTGATTTAACAAGTTTACATACTTTATGCTCTTGTATATGCATTATAAAACCTTCTGGTTGAGACATATATATCTCTTCATCAATTTTTCCATTTAGAAATGCAATCTTGACGTCCATTTGATGAATTTCAAAATTATGTATAGAAGCTAATGTAATTAATATCCTAATAGTTGAAATTCTTGCTACTGGGGCATATGTATCAAAATAATCTATTCCTTCTTTCTGTGTGAATCCTTTGGCAGCTAATCTAGATTTAAATTTTTCGATTGTGCCATCCGCTTTTAACTTTTTCTTAAATATCCATTTACATCCTATTGGTTTAGAACCAAGAGGTAAATCTACTAGTTTCCATGTTTTATTTCCCATAATAGAATCCATTTCATCATTTATGGCTTCTTTCCAAAATGATGAATCTTGAGATTTCATTGCCTCATTATATGTTAATGGATCAGATTCTATATTTGTAGATATAATTAATTGATGCTCTACATTATTTCTAGATCCTTCAACCAAATATACGACAAAGTCTGGTCCAAAACATTTTTCAATCCTTCTTCGTGTAAGAGGGTCACCATTTTCGTCGTTATTTCCATCAGTGTTTTCTACAGGTTCAATAGTTGGTTTATTAACCTCCACCATTTCATTAATAGGTGTATTGACCTCCCCCGTTTCTTGAATCGGTGTATTTTGAATAGATGTAAATCTATTCTCATAAAACACTACATCCCTTGATTCTATTACTGTATTTACTTCTATCGAGCTATTTGTTTCTATTACTAGAAACATGTATCCTTTGCTATGTTGAGCATATCCTAAGAATATGCACTCGATAGCATTTTGTCCAAATTTCCTTATTTTGGTTAAGGTAATCGGACAATCGCTCTACATCCCCAAACTTGATAATATTCACGATTTGTTTTCTTTTCTTCCAAAGTTCATAAGGAGTAACTTTACTTTTCTTATGAGGTATTCTATTCAGAATATAACATGCAGTAAGTAAAGCTTCACCCCAGAAACTAGTATTTAGTCCAGAATTACACAACATTGCATTTACCATTTTGGTAAGAGTTCTATTTTTCCTTTCAGCCACTCCATTTTGTTGTGGAGTATAAGCAATAGATGTTTCATGTATAATTCCTACTAATTCACAATATTCAGGGAATTGATACTCGCCTCCCGTATCAGATCTAAGTATTTTTATTTTAGCATCACACTGGTTTTCTACTTCAGTTTTACAAGACATAAATGAATTTAACATTTCACTTTTAGCATGCATAAGATAAACGTAGCAATATTTTGAATAATCATCTATGAATGTAACAAAATATTTCTTTCCACCTCTTGTAGGAGAACTATGCATATCACATACATCACTTTGAATAAGTTGTTACAATTTAGTTGCACTTTCCGTTTTATTAGGAAATGGTTTTCTAGTGATTTTTGTTAATGAACATATCTTACACTTATCTAGCATATCATTTTGGTGTTTGGGAATCAGATTCAATGATATCATATCAAGCATACGTTTATGATTAACATGTCCTAATCTATAGTGCCATAATGAAAATGAGTCAGCAATATAAGCAGAATTCATACTTTTATTAATATCAACATTCAGTTTAAACATACCATCACACATGTACCCATTTCCTACAAACACATCGCCTATGGTCAACACATATTTGTCTGACTCAAGGACTTGTCTGAAACTAAACTTATTAAGAAGACTTCCCGAAACAAGATTCTTCCTAATTTCAGGTACAAAATATACATCTTTTAAAGTCAAAACTTTTCCTGATGTGAATTCCAAATCCACGGTCCCCTTCCCTTTGACGTCCACCTTTCTGAATTTCCCATGTATTGGTATTCTTCATCTTTGGTTGGTTCCAGTTTCTTGAATTGATTCTTGTGTATGCATATATGCTTAATAGCACCAAAATCGATCCACCAAGAATTGTCTTGTTCAATCATATTCACTTCTGATATGACTGCTGCAAATTTTCTTTTTCAGATTGCTGCTTCTTTTTCCAGAATCGGCAACCCCTTTTGAAATGTCCCAGTTTACCATAAAAGTAGCAACCATTTTTGCTTTTCTTGTTCTTAGGATTATTGTTGTCCTGCTCTTTCCTCTTCTTATTAGAAGAGTTATTTGAAGCATTGTTTTCTTTCTTTTCCTCTACCATATGGACTTTTGATGTATCAACAACTGTTTCATCTTGAGCATCTTTCTGTCTCAGTTGTTGTTCAACTTACAAATACAGTGCAAGGCCGTCTAGACTCATATCTCCCTTCTTGTGTTTCAGTAGTTTCCTCAGGTCTTTCCAAGAAGGTGGTAATTTGTCTATTATCGAGGAAACCTTAATCTCCTCATCCATATTAAATTTATGTTTATTGAATTGGATAAGTATGTGCATGATATCATTGAATTGCTCTACAACTGGACGATCATCAGTCATTTTATAATTAAAAAATTTAGTAGCTAGAAATTTCTTACTTGTTGCGTCCTCCGTAAGATACTTTGCTTCCAATGAATCCTAGACGTCTTTTGCAGTGGGCTTGTTGTAGTACATATCAAAGAGCTTATTCGTCGTTGCGTTGCAGATATGGCCTTTGTAAATATAATCATCTTGTTCCCATTTGATCCTTTCACGTGTTTGCACAATCGTTTCATGTTCAGTCTTCGTTGGTTTTGGCGTAGTTAGAACTTACACCACTTTCATTCCAGTGAGCAAGAAATGCATCTTTTTTTGCCATCGAAGAAAATTAACACCATCGAATCTCTCTAGCTTTGTAAAATAAGCCGCAAACTCTATAAGACTGTGAGGAGCCATTATCGAAATACTATTTTAGATTGTTGTACTAAATTCCTCGTTGATTCTTCTTGTTTGCAAATCTCCTAGGCATGATGTGTTGATCGCTATCCTAAAACAGTATTTGCCCTCTTATCTTGTGTGCACGAGTAATGGCAAATCTGTTCGAAGATACAACAGAGAAGATATTGAATATCTTTAATCGGTGTGGTTGCACAAACACGACGATTCACTACCTGGATTTATCGCTGCAGTAACAAGATATTGAAATTATAGCCTGTAGAACTATAATTTGTACAATTTACTATAAACTTGGTAGATCAGAGATAAGAAGATGTTAGAGAAGAATTTCGAGTGAAGTAAAACTAGAGTTTAGTCCGGTTTTTATAGAACTAAGGAGATACCAAGTGCTTCTTTTCAGAAAAGTCACAATTCTTTGAACAGTAGCGATTGTTTCTCTTCAGAAACAGTCGTAGCTCTTCGTACCAGTCGACTGGTCAATAAGGTACCAGTCGATTGGTATGTATATAAGGCAATGTGTTCGAAAGGTCGTGTCTGTCTGTATTTAAACAGACAGTATCATTTCACTTTGACCTGTCGGTTGGTATAAATATCACCAGCCGATTTGTAAGGTTGTAAAACTGCAGCACTTGGCTTTTGTTAAAAAAACAAAATAGTTCGAAGTGCAGCAAGCCCATTGACATTCCAAGGCCCATCTAATCATTAAATCTCAAGAGTCCCATGGCCCAAGGCCCATCTTTTGACCTTTAAATATTATCTTGTTCATGCCAATGTCATGTATGTCATGTTCTTGCCTTATCTCTCCTCCCCTTTCTTTTGATATAATACATCATGCTTTTACATATATAGTTGCATACCATGTTATATTTCATGATGTTGGACTAATCAAAATTTTCCTTTATTTCAAATTTTCTCTAACAATCCTACACTAAATTTTAAATAAATTCCTCTTGTCATTTTATGCAGGAAAATTTGTGCATTAGTATAGATGTCTTACAGACTTGAATCTATACGTAGTGAAAACCCATCAAAGTATATAAGGATGGTGTGGTTGACTAAGCATTGAACCATCAATCCTATATGATCTACCGGACGTGATTATCACATACTCATTTTCGTATTTTCCAGATAGTATGTTTGCCCGACCTGTGGATTGGCCTTGGTTTTGTATCTTCTTTCATGAAATGCCCTTAGAGATCAAGCCAAAATCTCGTAGAAGGCGGCACCACCTTCGTTGCATTCATGTAGGTAGGTTTATCAAAAGTGCCTTATAACACGCACCTCGACAGTATATCTATTATAAACCTATAAATTTCTAAGTAGAACATCCTCTCTTTGTCATTATAAGTACCAAGAACTTTTCCTTGGAATGTATGATAATATATAGTTTTTCAGACTAAATATTATAGTGCTTCCAACCGCAAACACATGAAGTACTTTTGCTCTTTGAACTCAAGATAACAAATTTCTTTATTATGTTGAGTTGAGTTTCTTTCATTGGTGGTTGTATAGGCTTTAATCCCATTCCCTGTGATGTTTTTATCACTAAGTTCCTTGCAAGTCATTTAGTAATTTGACTTGCTAAATTCTGGTTTGATCTCATAAAATCTATGGTAATTACCCCTTCAGTGAGCATTTGCCTAATCAAATTGTGCTTTAGACCAATATGTCTAGATTTACCATTATAAACTTGCTTGTAAGCTTGTGATAATGTAGATTGACTATCACAATGCACAGATATTGGTAGCATAGGTTTTAACCACACAGGAATTTCTAATAATAATTTCCTTAACCATTCCGCTTCTTTATTACCCGAAGCCAGTGCTATAAACTCAGCAGCCAAGGTTGAATCACAATACATGTTCGTTTCTTTGAGGTCCAGGATATTGCTCCCTCACCAAGAGTGAATATCCATCCACTAGTTGATTTATTATCATCACCTCCAGTGTTCTAACTAGCATCTGTGTGTCCTTCTATTACACTCGGATAATCGTTGTAATGTATACCATAATTTATGGTACCTTTTAAATACTTTAAAATTCTATGTATTGCATTCTAGTGGATATGACTAGGGTTACTAGTATATCTACTCATTTTGCAAACAACATAGGCAATATCTGGTCGTGTGCCTGTCATTGCATACATCAAACTTCCAATAACTCTAGCATATTCCAATTGCTCTATAGCTCTTTCAGTATTAGTGTATAACTGCATATTTGAATAAAATGTAGTAGACATAGGTATACAATCGAATAGATTAAACCTTTTCACAAATTTCACAATGTAACGAGACTGGATAATTGATAACCCATCTTTAGCTTTCATGATTCTTATTCCAAGTATCATTTCAGCCACTCCTATATTTTTCATGTCAAAGCATGAAGATAGATATCTTTTAGTTTCTTCAATACTTGAACTATCCATTCCAAATATGAGCATATCATCCACGTAAAGGCATATAATTACACCTTTACCTGAATGAAACTTGGTATAGACACATTTATCATATTCAAAGATCCTAAAGCCATTAGATACAATAGTTTTATCAAACTTTTCATGCCATTGCTTTGGTGCTTGTTTAAGACTATAAAGTGATTTGACAAGTTTACATACTGTATGCTCTTGTACATGCATCATAAAACCTTCTGGTTGAGATATATATCTCTTCATCAAGTTTTCCATTTAGAAATGCAGTCTTGACGTCCATTTGATGAATTTCAAAATTATATATAGAAGCTAATGCAATTAATGTCCTAATAGTTGAAATTCTTGCTAGTAAGACATATGTATCAAAATAATCTATTCCTTCTTTCTGTCTGAATCCTTTGGCAACTAATCTAGCTTTAAAATTTTCGATTGTGCCATCCCCTTTTAACTTTTTCTTAAATATCCATTTACATTCTATTGGTTTAGAACCAGGAGGTAAATGTACTAGTTTCCATGCTTTATTTCCCATAATAGAGTCCATTTCACCATTTATGGCTTCTTTCCAAAATGATGAATCTTGAGATTTCATTGCCTCATTATATGTTAAAGGATCAGATTCTATATTTGTAGATATCATTAGTTGATGCTCTACATTATTTATTGATCCTTAAACCAAATATATGACGAAGTCTGGTCCAAAAGATTTTTCTATCCTTCTTCGTGTACTTCTCCTAAGAGAATCACCATTTTCATCGTTATTTCCATCAGTGTTTTCTATAGGTTCAATAGTTGGTTCATTAGCCTCCACCATTTCATTAATAGGTGTATTGACCCCCCTCCCCCCCGTTTCATGAATCGGTGTATTTTGAATAGATGTAAATCTATTCTCAGAAAACACTGCATGCCTTGATTCTATTATTGTATTTACTTCTATCGAGCTATTAGGTTCTATTACTAGAAACCTGTATCCTTTGCTATGTTGAGCATATCCTAAGAATATGCACTCGATAGCCTTTTGTCCCAATTTCCTTATTTTTGGTTTAGGTAATCGGACAACCGCTCTACTTCCCCAAACTCGATAATAGTCAAGATTTGCTTTTCTTTTCTTCCAAAGTTCATAAGAAGTAACTTTACTTTTCTTATGACGTATTCTATTCCGAATATAACATGCTATAAGTAAAGCTTCACCCCAGAAACAAGTATTTAGTCCAGAATTACACAACATTGCATTTACCATTTCGGTAAGAGTTCTATTTTTCCTTTCAGCCACTCCATTTTGTTGTGGAATATAAGCAATAGATGTTTCATGTATAATTCCAACTGATTCACAATATTCAGGAAATTGATACTCGCCTCCCCTATCAGATCTAAGTGTTTTTATTTTAGCATTGCACATGTTTTCTACTTTAGTTTTATAAGACATAAATGAATTTAACACTTTACTTTTAACATGCATAAGATAAACATAACAATATTTTGAGTAATCATCTATGAATGTGACAAAATATTTCTTTCCACCTCTAGTAGGAGTATTATGCATATCACATACATCACTATGAATAAGTTGTAAAAAAATTGTTTCACTTTCCGTTTTTTTAGGAAATGGTTTTCTAGTGATTTAATGAACATACCTACACTTATCTAGCATATCATTTTGGTGTTTTGGATTGGATTCGATGATATCATATCAAGCATACGTTTATGATTAACATGCCCTAATCTATTGTGCCATAATGAAAATGAGTCAACAATATAAGCAGAATTCATACTTTTATTAATATCAACATTCTGTTTAAACATACCATCACACACGTACTCTTTTCCTACAAACACACCGCCTTTGGTCAACACATATTTGTCTGACTCAAAGGCTTATTTGAAACCAAACTTATTAAGAAGACTTCCCGAAACAAGATTCTTCCTAATTTCAGGTACATAATATACATCATTTAAAGTCGGAACTTTTCCGGATGTGAATTCCAAATCCAGGACCCGCTTCCCTTTGACCTCCACATTTGTTGAATTTCCCTTGTATAGGTATTCTTCATCTTTGGTTGGTTCCAGTTTCTTGAATTGATTCTTGTCTATTTAGATATGCTTAGTAGCACCAGAATCGATCCACCAAGAATTGTCTTGTTCAATCATATTCACTTCTGATATGACTACTGCAAGCTTTTCTTTTTCAGATTGCTGCTTATTTTTCCAGAAGCGATAATCCCTTTTGAAATGTCCCGGTTTACCACAAAAGTAGTAACAAAATTTTCTTTTCTTGTTCTGAGAATTATTGTTGTTCTACCCTTTCCTCTTATTACTAGAAGAGTTATTCGAAGTTTTGTTTGCTTTCTACTCGTCCACGATATGGACTTTTGATGTATCAACAATCGTTTCATCTTGAGCATCTTTTTGTCTAAGTTGTTGTTCAACTTGCAAATACTGTGCAAGGCCGTCTAGACTCATATCCTCCTTTTTGTGTTTCAGTAGTTTCCTCTGATCTTTCCAAGAAGGGAGTAATTTGTCTATTATTAAGGAAACCTTAATCTCCTCATCCATATTTAATTTATGTTGACTGAATTAGTTAAGTATGTGCATGATATCATTTAATTGCTCTACAACTGGACAATCATCAGTCATTTTGTAATTAAAAAATTTAGTAGCTAGAAATTTCTTACTATTTACGTCCTCTATAAGATACTTTGCTTCCAATGAATCCCAGACGTCTTTTGCAATGGGCTTGTTGTAGTACATATCTATGAGCGTATTCGTCATTGCATTGCAGATATTGCCTTTGCAAATATAATCATCTTATTTCCATTTGATCCTTTCACGTGTTTGCGCAATTGTTTCAACTTCAGTCTCTGCTGGTTTTGGCGTAGTTAGAACATACACCACTTTCATTCCAGCAAGCAAGAAATGCATCTT
This sequence comes from Allium sativum, assembly GCA_030737875.1. Lineage (NCBI taxonomy): Eukaryota > Viridiplantae > Streptophyta > Magnoliopsida > Asparagales > Amaryllidaceae > Allium > Allium sativum. The sequence goes on along the minus strand of CM060922.1, from coordinate 19,094,758 downwards.
TTCCTACAATTGAAGAAAATTAACACCATCGAATCTCTTTAGCTTTGTAGAATCAGCGGCAAACCCTTTAAGACTGTGAGGAGCCATTGCTGAAATACTATAATACTGTTTTAGATTGTTGTACAAAATTCATCGCTGATTCTTCTTGTTTGCAAATCTCTGAGGCACGATGCGGTGATCGCAATCCTAAAACAGTATTTGCCCTCTTATCTTATGTGCACGAGTAATGGCAAATCTGTTCGAAGATACAACGGAGCAGATATTGAATATCTTTAATCGATGTGGTTGCACAAACACGACGACTCACTATCTGGATTTATCGCTGTAGTAACAAGATATTGAAATTATAGCCTGCAGAACTATAATTTGTATAATTTATTATAAACTTGGTCGATCAAAGTCAAGTGGATGTTAAAAAAGAATTTCGAGTGAAGTAAAGTTGGAGTTTAGTCCGGTTTTTATAGAACTGAGGAGATACAGGTGCTTTTGTTCATAAAAGTCGCAATTCTTTGAACAGTAGCGACTGTTTCTATTCAGAAACAGTCGCATCTCTGCGTACCAGTCGACTGGTCAATAAGGTACCGGTCGACCGGTATGTATACAAGGTAATGTGTTCGAAAGGTCGTGTCTATCTGTATTTAAACAGACAATTTCATTTCACTTTGACCAGTCGACTGGTATAAATATCACCAGTCCATTGGTAAGGCTACAAAACTGCACCAGTTGGCTTTTGTTAAAAAACAAAACAGTTCGAAGTGCAGCAAGCCTATTGACATTCCAAGGCCCATCTAATCATGAAACCCCAAGAGTCCCAAGGCCAAAGGCCCATTTTTTGACCTTTAAATATTATCATGTTCATGCCAATGTCTTGTATGTCATGTTCTTGCCTTATCTCCCCTCTTATTTCTTTTGATATAACACATCATGCTTTTACATATATAGTTGCATACCATGTTATATTTCATGATGTGGGACAAATCAAAATTTTCCTTTATTTCAAATTTTCTCTAACAATCCTCCACCAAAATTTAAGTAAATTCCTCTTGTAATTTTATGCAGGAAAATTTGTGCATAAGTGTAGATGTCTTATAGACTTGAATCTATACGTAGTGAAAACCCATCAAAGTATATCAGGATGGAGTGGTTGACTAAGCATTGAACCATCAATCCTATATGATCTACCGGACGTGATTATCACACACTCATTTTCATATTTTCCAGATAGTATGTTTGCCCGACCCGTGGATTGGCCTTGGTTTTGTATCTTCTTTCATGAAATGCCCTTAGAGATCAAGCCAAAATCTCACAGAAGGCGGCACCACCTTCGTTGCATTCATATAGGTAGGTTTGTCAGAAGTCACTACACCATATATGCTAATTAAGCTGTGTTTTTAGCCATGTCTAAAACTCTTAAACACGTCCAAAAGCCGTATCAAAAAATGGCATGTTGAATTTTTAGATACGGCTATAAACCGTATCTCACTAGTAATAACATACAGCTTATAGCCTTATCTAAATCGTATTCAGACACAGCCTTTGACCGTATCTAATTATATCTGTGTGTGCATATATATATATATATATATATATATATATATATATATATATATATATATATATATATAACAGAAACTATAGCACATATTTTTCATAACACAGCACCACAATTTATACACAAGAATAACACAATATATATATATATATATATATATATATATATATACTCAAAGCATTACAAGATTTTTCATAACACGAACACAATCTATAACATTCAAACATATACAAATGAAACTGTCAAAGATTTTCATAACAGTACGCACTAACAAAAAAAGGTAAAAACGTATGATGATCAACCTGATATATATAACTCCAGTCGAGGCTGGGAAGATTGAGCGTACGTGCTGATCATGCCGATGAAATCCATGTGTTTGCTGTAAATCAAAGCAGTATTATAAGAATAAGCTAGCTCATGATGTTGATCATAAAGTTTTATATATAACAGCATAAATATTTATATATGTACACAGTTTAAAACAAAAGCTTAAAAGGCCAACCTGATGATTGGTAGTAAAACTGAATCATGACACCCAGCGCCTGAGTTCCAGCAGCACAAAAGCACTAAAATCTACAGGAAAAAAGAAGTAATTTTATGCCTGATTGCACACAAAATATCGTGTCATTGTGTTCGTACCGATAACAGTGAAGGGCATATCGTGTCTTTTTATTCGTGTGTGCATATTTGTCAATTATATGTATAACATGTTTATGTAATGCTACTGACATGATTTCATTCTCCAAAACAATTCCTTTGCTTTGAACCAGTTTATTTTTCATTATCCAAAATCTCCGCAAACATGATTTTCACGCAAGGACTCACTAATTCGCTCTAAAATTATTAAACCACAAACTTATTATAATTCTCCTTGTCACTTGGCTGCAATGTAGATATAACATTGCTATAGCCTTCTATTCTATCACCCTTATCTAATGTAGTGTATCCGAGATGAGGGGATGGAAAAAAGCTAGATATTACCTGAAGTTTATATAAAAATGCTCTGATTTTTCCTGCTAAGTACCATGACATAAATCCCAATCCAGCAGACCCTGCAAAATTATGGTTTTACTGCATAGTTATAACCTATACGGTTCAAAACACTAACAACTTCTCGTATTACATGAAGGGTTGTACCATGACAGAATTATCTGAATAAAAATGTTATTGTAATAGACATCGCCAACAAAATGACCATATTGATCGCTACCATAGATATTAACCTTGAGCCTCTTTCCTTCCACTAATTTTACCAATTTCTCCTTCGAATCCTTCCCATATGGCATTGCACTCTCAGCTCATCACCCCACAGGTTTAACAAAAAGCCATAGAAAGCATAAATAATAAGTAAGAGTGTTCTAATAAGCATGCATATATTCTAGCATCATTACTACATGAATGGCAGTATCTCATTAAGCATCGAACTAGAAACTTCTGTAAGTATGTTGAGATATGAACAAGTAACCAAATCAAAAGCTAGAGTGACATTACGAGAATATGAACAAGTAAAAAGAATTATCTGAATGTAACGATAGCTTTGTGCTAGTAGATTACCCAAATTTGGCAATCATTACCCGAATGTAACAATCATTACTACCAGGGGCGAATCTAGACCTATACTCTAGAGAGATAAAAAACTAAGAGGGGTCATCTTTAACTTAGCTTTTAGTAAAAAATTATGGTTAATAGTGTACTAATTTTAGTAAAAACACAAATTAACTAAATGGATTCGCCCCTGAATTCACTACAATCATTACTTTGTGCTAGTAGAATTACCTGAATTACCTGAATGTAACGATAACTTTGTGCTAGTAGAATTACGTGAATGTAACAATCATTACTACAATCTTCAGATTACCCAAATTCGGCAAATATTGCTTTGTGTTAGTAGATCATGGGCATCATTTACATTTATAGTAGCAAATCAAATTCCACTTTATAGCTGAATTAGGTTAAGCACGGCTACTTATAATTATACCTAAGACTTTGATGAAGGTTGATTAGCACATTGGAATGATGCCAATGATCTAACTAGCACAAAGCCGGAGAGGCTTGTTCATCTTTGCCGGAGGAGGAGATTTCAGAGAAAGGTGGAGGCACGATTTAGTGATCGAAAACCCTATTTTGGGTTTTTGATCAGTCACCATTAAAGTAAAACAAAAGGAAAAGGGAGCAGCCAAAATTTGTGCTCGGAGTGCCTAAAGGGGTGCACAATATGATATGCATTTGATTTGGACAAAGGCCATGTTAAATTAACTGACCCGAACTTTCCCTGATGGATGATCAGATTTAGGGTGTTTAGGGTGGTGCAGATCGACAAATGTAGTTTGATACGGCTCTAAGCACTATCAAATATGATACGGCTATAACCTGTATTTTATCTCTGCAACATTGTGTGCCAAATTGCCTGTTATGGTGTAGTGAGTGCCTTATAACACACACGTCAACAGTATATCTGTTATAAACCCATTAAGTTCTAAGCAGAACATCCTCTCTTTGTCATTATAAGTGCCAAGATCTTTTCCTTGGAATGTATGATAATATTTAGTTTTTCAGACTAAATATTATAGTGCTTCCAAATGCAAACATATAAAGTACTTTTGCTCTTTGAACTCAAGATAAAAAAATTCTTTATTATGTTGAGTTGAGTTTCTTTCTTTGGCGATTGTATTGTATAGGCTTTAAACCCATTCCCTATTATGTTTTTATCACTAAGTTCCTTGCAAGTCCTATAGTAAATGGATCTGCTAAATTCTGGCTTGATCTCACAAAATCTATGGTAATTACCCCTTAAGTGAGCATTTGCCTAACCAAACTGTGCCTTAGACCAATATGTCTAGATTTACCATTATAAACTTGGTTGTAAGCTTGTGATAATGTAGATTGACTATCACAATGCACAGATATTGGTGGCATAGGTTTTAGCCACACAGGAATTTCAAATAATAAATTTCTTAACCATTCTGCTTCATTACTACCCGAAACCAGTGCTATAAACTCAACAACCATGGTTGAATCAGCAATACATGTTTGTTTCTCTGAGACCCAGGATATTACTCCCCCACCAAGAGTGAATATCCATCCACTAGTTGATTTATTATCTTCACTTCCAGTGTTCCAACTAGCATCTATTTATCCTTCTATTACACTTGAATAACCGTTGTAATGTATACCATAATTTATGGTACCTTTAAAATACTTTAAAATTCTATGTATTGCATTCCAGTGGATATGACTAGGGTTACTAGTATTTCTACTCATTTTGCCAACAACATAGGCAATATCTGGTCGTGTGCATGTCATTGCATACATCAAACTTCCAATAACTCTAGCATATTCCAATTGCTCTATAGCTCTTCTAGCATTAGTGTATAGCTGCATATTGGGATCAAATGTAGTAGACATAGGTCTACAATTGAATAGATTAAACCTTTTCACAATTTTCTCAAGGTAATGAGACTGGGTAAATGATAACCCATCTTTTGTTTTCATGATTATTATTCCAAGAATCATTTCAGCCACTCCCATATCTTTCATGTCAAAGCATGAAGATAGATATCTTTTAGTTTATTTAATACTTGAAGTATACGTTCCAAACATAAGCATATCATCCACGTAAAGGCATATAATTACACCTTTACCTAAATGAAACTTGCTATAGACACATTTATCAGATTCAAAGATCCTAAAGCCATTAGATACAATAGTTTTATTAAACTTTTCATGTCATTGCTTTGGTGCTTGTTTAAAACCATAAAGTAATTTGACAAGTTTACATACTTTATGCTCTTGTATAGGCATTATAAAACCTTCTGGTTGAGACATATATATATATATATATATATATATATATATATATACCTTCATCAAGTTTTCCGTTTAGAAATGCAGTCTTGATGTCCATTTAATGAATTTCAAAATTATATATAGAAGCTAATGCAATTAATGTCCTAATAGGTAAAATTCTTGCTACTGGGGCATATGTATCAAAATAATTTATTCCTTCTTTCTGTGTGAATCCTTTGGCAACTAATCTAGCTTTAAAATTTTCGATTGTGCCATCCATTTTTAACTTTTTCTTAAATATCCATGTACATCCTATTAGTTTAGAACCAAGAGGTAAATCTATTAGTTTCCATGTTTTATTTCCCATAATAGAATACATTTCATCATTTATGGTTTCTTTCTAAAATGATGAATCCTGAGATTTCATTGCCTCATTATATGTTAAAGGATCGGATTCTATATTTTTAGATATCATTAATTGATGCTCTACATTATTTCTAGATTCTTCAACCAAATATATGACGAAGTCTGGTCCAAAAGATTTTTCTATCATTCTTCGTTTACTTCTCCTAAGAGAATCACCATTTTCGTCGTTATTTCCATTAGTGTTTTCTACAGGTTCGATTGTTGGTTCATTAACCTCCAACATTTCATTAATAGGTGTATTGATCTCCCCCGTTTCATGAATCAGTGTATTTTGAATAGATGTAAATCTATTTTCATAAAACGCTGCATCCCTTGATTCTATTACTGTATTTACTTCGATCGAGCTATTAGGTTCTATTTCTAGAAACCTGTATCCTTTGCTATGTTGAGCATATCCTAAGAATATGCACTAGATAGCCGTTTGTCTCAATTTCTTTATTTTTGTTTCAGGTAATTGGGCAATCGCTCTACATCCCCAAACTCGATAATAATCAAGATTTGGTTTTCTTTTCTTCCAAATTTCATAAGGAGTAACTTTACTTTTCTTATGAGGTATTCTATTCAGAATATAACATGTAGTAAGTAAAGCTTCACCCAGAAACTAGTATTTAGTCCAAAATTACACAACATTGCATTTACCATTTCGTTAAAAGTTCTATTTTTTCTTTCAGCCACTCCATTTTGTTGTGGAATATAAGCAATAGACGTTTCATGTATAATTCCTACTGGTTCACAATATTCAGGAAATTGATACTCGCCTCCCCTATTAGATCTAAGTGTTTTTATTTTAACATCACACTAGTTTTCTGCTTCAGTTTTATAAGACATAAATGAATTTAACACTTCACTTTTAGTATGCATAAGATAAACATAACAATATTTTGAATAATCATCTATGAATGTGGCAAAATATTTCTTTCCACCTCTAGTAGGAGTACTATACATATCACATACATCACATTCAATAAGTTGTAACAATTTTGTTGCACTTTCCGTTTTATTAGGAAATGGTTTTCTAGTTATTTTTGTTAATGAACATACCTACACTTATCCAGCATATCATTTTGGTGTTTGGGAATCAAATTCAATGATATCATATCAAGCATACGTTTATGATTAACATGCCCAAATCTATTGTGCCATAAGGAAAATGAGTCAACAATATAAGCAGAATTCATACGTTTAATAATATCAACATTCAGTTTAAACATACCATCACACATGTACCCTTTTGCTACAAACACACCACCTTTGGTCTACACATATTTATCTGACTCAAAGACTTATGTGAAACCAAACTTATTAAGAAGACTTCGCGAAACAAGATTCTTCCAAATTTCAGGTACATAATATACATCATTTAAAGTCAGAAATTTTCCGGATGTGAATTCCAAATCCACAGTCCCCTTCCCTTTAACCTCCACCTTTGCTGAATTTCTCATGTATAGGTATTCTTCATCTTTGGTTAGTTCCAGTTTCTTGAATTGATTCTTGTCTATGCAGATATGCTTAGTAGCACCAGAATCGATCCACCAAGAATTGTCTTGTTCAATCATATTCACTTCTGATATGACTGGTACAAGCTTTTCTTTTTCAGATTGCTGCTTCTTTTTCTAGATACAACAATCCCTTTTGAAATGTCCCAGTTTACCCCATAAGTAGCAACCATTTTTTCTTTTCTTGTTCTGCGAATTATTGTTGTTCTGCCCTTTCCTCTTCTTATTAGAAGAGTAATTCGAAGCATTGTTTGCTTTCTTTTCCGCCACCATATGGACTTTTGATGTATCAACAACTGTTTCATCTTGAGCATCTTTCTGTCTCAGTTGTTGTTCAACTTGCAAATACCGTGCAAGGCCGTCTAGACTCATATCCTCCTTCTTGTGTTTCAAGAATTTCCACTTATCTTTCCAAGAAGGGGGTAATTTGTCTATTATCGAGCAAACCTTAATCTCCTCATCCATATTTAATTTATGTTAACTGAACGATCATCAGTCATTTTATTATTAAAAAATTTAGAAGCTAGAAATTTCTTACTAGTTGCGTCCTCCGTAAGATACTTTGCTTTCAATGAATCCCAAAAGTCTTTTGCAGTGGGCTTGTTGTAGTACATATCAAAGAGCATATCTGTCATTGCGTTGCAGATATGGCCTTTGCAAATATAATCAACTTGTTCCCATTTGATCCTTTCACTTGTTTGCGCAATTGTTTCATCTTCAGTCTCCGCTGGTTTTGGCGTAATTATAAGATATACTACTTTCATTCCAGCAAGCAAGAAATGCATCTTTGTTTGCCATCGAAGAAAATTAACACCATCGAATCTCTCTAGCTTTGTAAAATCAGCGGAAAACTCTTTAAGACTGTAAGGAGCCATTGCCAAAATACTATTTTAGATTGAATTCGTCGCTGATTCTTCTTATTTGCAAATCTCCGAGGCACGATGTGGTGAACGCTATCCTAAAACAGTATTTGCCCTCTTATCTTGTCTGCACGAGTAATGGCAAATCTGTTCGAAGATACAGCAGAGCAGATATTGAATATCTATAATCGACGTGGTTGCATAAACACGACGATTCACTATCTGGATTTATCGCTGTAGTAACAAGATATTGAAATTATAACCTGCAGAACTATAATATGTATAACTTACTACAAACTTGGTAGATTAGAGATAAGAAGATGTTAGAGAAGAATTACAATTAAATTAAAACTGGAGATTAGTCCGGTTTTTATAGAATTAAGGAGATACAGGTGCTTCTATTTAGAAAAGTCGCAATTTTTTGAATAGTAGCGACTGTTTCTGTTCAGAAACAGTCTCAGATCTTCGTACTAGTCAACTGGTCAATAAGGTACCAGTCGACTGGTATGTATATAAGGCAATGTGTTCGAAAGATCGTGTCTATCTGTATTTAAATAGATAGTATCATTTCACTTTGACCAGTCGACTGGTATAAATATCACCAGTCGATTGGTAAGGCTGAAAAACTGCACTAGTTCGAAGTGCAGCAAGCCAATTGACATTCCAAGGCCCATCTAATCATGAAACCCAAAGAGCCACATGGTCCATCCTTTGACCTTTAAATATTATCATGTTCATGCCAATGTCATGTATGTCATGTTCTTAACTTTTCTCTCCTCCTCTTTCTTTTGATATAACACATCATGCTTTTACATATATAGTTGCATACCATGTTATATTTCATGATGTGGGACCAATCAAAATTTTCCTTTATTTCAAATTTTCTCTAACATAGGATTTTCATTCTTTTATCTAGGTTCTATAAATGAAAGAAAAAAATATTACCATTAAATCCAACTTTGATCGCTCCCGAAGACTTCCAGATCTGTTTCAAATGAGAGATAACAACCGTGTACGATAACCGCTTATCTAGAAAAAAAGCCTACATGATAATCTTCCCAAACTTCTTCAGCAACTCGAATAATTTCATCCGAAGTCATGGGAGATATTCCAGAGAAGATTAGCAGGATATGGGTCGAAGAGAAAACCCAGCGTTTCTTTGTTTGGATTGAAACAAGTTTGACCATTTGGGTTTCAAAGGTGGAGGAGTCAAACGCATCGACGACGGTGGGAGAAAGTTGGATTGCAATGGGGACAACAGGTGGAGGAGGGTCCAGGAATAAAGGAATAGGGTGAAGGGGCAGAGTAGCCATTGAAAGTGATTGATGGAGAGATTAAATTATGTTTATTAACACTATTTGGTTCATATATCACTAAGGGTTGCATATGATCTGGTTCCACAAGGAAGAGTTTGAGGACCTCCTAAAAATGAAAATATTGTAAATTTAAGATGTTTGCAGCTCAGGCATGTCTTCTAAAATGATATGACCATGTAATATTCTTTTCTGGAGAAAATGTAGGCATATGGCTATTATGTGTCAATTCACGCATGTTTCTTTAGATACAGCCAGTTACTTCAATGTTCCATTTCTTATATACCGAAAGTCTTCTAAGTATTTCAGAAACACAGGGAATACATCTCAACTTGGACATACATAAATGGCTTGCATACTAGAATTTAAGTTTTCTTATATTCAAATTAGAGCACTAAAGGCAAAAGAATTGTTTTTTTTTGGGAGAAGGAAAAACATAGAGAAAAATTTAGTTTCAGGGACAAGAAATTTGGATTTTAGGCCCAGAGACAATTTTTAGTGTAAATCATGGAATTCAGGGGCCCACCATCATTTCCTTTTTTACACTAAAGTTTGTCCTTCAGTCTAAAATTCAAATCTGTTGTCCTTCAGCCTAAAATTTTCTCTATCTTTTTCCTTCTGCCTATTTTCCATTAAAGCATTTATAATTGCCATTAAGTATTGTGTTAGCAGCTTTTCACATTGCATAAAAAAAAATTATTGAAGGAAGAAGAATTATTAAATTCATATCCAGCTTTTTCCATTACCTATTGGCAATTATATCTGAATTAAAAGCTTCAAATTTTAACGCTTATTTTGATTCAATATAGTCTGAGTTTTAGTTATTTTTGTTATAGGAACGAATTTTTTTTTTAATATTCAACATTTCTGAGTATTAGATGTGTTTATTACTGCCATTAATTATTGTATAAACAGCTTCCTTATTACAAAGAAAAAGAATTAGTAAATTCATATCCAGCTTTTCTCACTACGTGTTAGTAGTTATTTTAGGCTTTTCAAATTTAACTGTAATTAAATAGGTGTTTTAATGCCACCATATTCTATAGTCTATAATTTACTACAATGAATTTCTATTGTATTTGGCTTAGATTTGAACCATAAACATTTAAATGCAGAGAAAACCATTTTGTAAACTAATGAAACTGTAACCTACTATTTAATGTCGAGACACCTATCATTAATTAGATAGAAAACGTCTCATTCAATTAAAAGAACATTCCCGATGAACAGACATGTATATGTAGAATACAGGGAAATGTGGACAGACAAACATATGTATACGAGTAGTTGAATACATAAACAAAAAGCAACACAATACAATTAGATTCTAAGAGACAGTGTCTTACAAGTAACATAGAATAAGAAGCTTGTATAGTGAAACTGAACTGATATCAGGTAATATATTGTAAAATGGTTGAAGGGTGAGATAAACGATGAGAGGATGATGAGATTAGCAAGACAATTCTACCACTATAATCAAAATGTGGAACAAAGTAAATTAGTACATATATAGCAGGCATATCAAAAGAAGCATATAAAGTTGACCTTCCATTTGTGGTGTATGTGTGCAGTTGCTTTTGGAAGGTAAGGCGAGGTGCTGGAGATAATATTAGTGAAGTATGAAACAATTTACAAGATAAAAGGAAAATGGAAAATTGTGTATAGCCAAGAAATTGTATACTATATGCATACCTTCTTAACTAGCTAGCTAACATATTACTTAGTTCACAACCAAGAAACACTTAACTATCAACTGCATGCGACCGCTCTCAGAATTAACCTATAGCTTTGTTCTATGGCTAAAATGGTGCTTTTGGCTTAATGCTCAACATAAGAATTTTTGTATGCTACCAACTTCATTTCCCTTATTACCGACTTTATTTCCTTTTGTCACCTACTTTTTTAAAAATAAAATAATGTTAATAATAATGTGATATTTATTTGCATGAAAATTGCTTTAGAAAAAACAGTAGCCAAAGGTTACTCAACGTGTATATAAACTTTATCATTATTAGTCAAAAGCACAAATTTATGTTTATTAACACCTATTGTAAAATTCTTTTTGTTCATAATTGTGACCAATATAGCTTTTTTTTAACGACATTATAGCATAATTTAATCTTGTATATACTATCATTTGCCTATTCATACATGGTTTTTATTGAAGCATAACGACAACCACACCATTCAATCGACTAAAATAATTTCTAAATCAATTTTTTTCTTTCAATTTTGAGAGCTATTTTTTAATTTTTAATTAATTTAGTAATAATGATAAATTAAAGTAAATTTTATGTTGATATAATACAATTATTTGTTCTTTGTTCTTGATTTAATTATTAAACTTGATTGTCCTTTGATTTTTTTTTGAAATGTCCTTAAAACTAAATACCCCATAATATAACATGTGTGGGTGTTGTTGATTTCTTGATGTTACGTTCCATAAATAATTAGTTACAAAATTTTATGGCAATATTTTTAAAATTAGGGGACATTTTTATTTATTTATAACACTATTAAATTTCACGATAATAATGCCTCCTTTTGTCAAAGTCAACTTAGGATTAGCTTTTTATGAAACGCAAAGCATATATCTTACTCGGGTGTTTAATTGAACTTTTTTATTTTGTTTGTTGTAGTTATCTATATATACTTGATCTTAAATGGTCACTCTCATGATCTAAAATTTGGAAATATGGTAAGTGTTATAGTTTTTGATATACATAATAAAAAAAGAAGAGCTTCAATTTCGTAATAACAAGAAAACTTCATATATGTGGCCCTATTAAACTTACAATTGTTAGAGAATATGCAAGAGATATGCCAGGGAATATGATACAAAATTAAGAATATGTTAGAGATAAGGATAAAGATATGTTGTCTTTATTTGGTATTGCATTAATTTGGGGTTATATTTGGTATCGTATTGATTTGGGTCAATATTTGGTATAGAATTATTTATTATAATTGACCCAAATATGCTCTAGAATATTCTCATCTAGAATGCTTTTTTAGATAAGGTCAAACCATCTATAAATAGAGGCAAGGTTTAGCATTGTAAATTTATCAAGCATCTTTTGTAATATCAATCAATAGAGCAATAAAAATGTAGTCTTTTTGTGTTTTCTGTTTAATCTCTCTCTTCTGTCTTCATCAAATTCTAACATGGTATTAGAGCTTGGTTATACAGAGAGATAGAGAGAAAGAGGGTTGTTAACATGATATCAGAGTTAGGTTAGAGAAGGAGAGAGAGAAATAGAAGTTTTGAAGTAAGTTTTTTTTTTTTGTTTCTCGTCTTTCGTTTGTTTTTACCTCCAAGCATCAAGCCAAATTGGATTCGATCCTTTCGAAAATGAAAAATCCGCAGCCGAAACCAAATCTCTAAAACCACGTTTCACCAGTCCATCTAGAAAACCAACCTGGATTGATTTAGTCAGGATCCGATCAAAAAAAATGGAAGAAAGGGGGCTTCGCGTGCTTCTAGAAGAAATAGGCGTGGGTTTGTGAATTGCGTGTGAAGTATGGGTGTGGTAATGAATGGTTGCGGTTGTTTAAAGTTGTGGTTTGGTCGGTTTTTGGTGAGTCTGTGGCAGTGAGGAGATCGCAGAAGTTGGATTCGCATTCAAATCAAATAAGGTGTTGTTTGGGATTGCTGTCTGAATTGCGATGGACAGAAGTTGACAAAGCTGATGTTTACATGTTCAGGTAGGGCTGTTGATATTCTAATTCTATTGTTCGAAGGGTGGAAGGAATTTGTGACATCTGATCAGTTTTTGGATGATGGAGGCGCTGGAAAACTTGATTATGCTTGATGTGAAGTGGAGTTGGAATTCGTATAGGATGATGGAATATGGTTGAATTTTTTTGTGACCGGTTGTTGCTATCGAGTGGCGTTGTCACCAGTGTTCTTCCTTGTTAAGTTGGAGTTTTAAGTTATTTAGCGGTGAAGCTACCTTGTTCCTTTTGTCTCCGCCTTTCGCTGGAAGGTTGATGGTCAGTCGTGAGCTTTAATGTGCTGTTGGGCTTGAAAGCGGTGTATGAAACCTATTTATATGTCATATGTTGTACTGTTCCTTTGCAGCTGTATGGTTTGTGAGTGTTTTGACGTGATTTCGTTAATGTAGTATTTATGTTTAAAATAAAGGAAAAAAGGGATGGTGAGAGTCTGGATTGATTTTGTTTGAGGTGTATGTTGTTTGTGTGTTTGAGAATTGTGGGGGAGACGTTGCACTGTATGTAGAGCTGAGTAATGGTGATGATGGGTTGATTGAGTTGTTAGAGAGTAACATTAGTTTGAAGATGTTTATTGTTTGTTTGATGTCTATATCGGTAACCTTGTTTATTAGGAAGGCAATTGACGTTGATTGAAGGTGGTAGATGGTACTGTAAGGTATGTTTAGAGGATGCAAACATATGCGGATTCATCCCTATTGATTTGGTTTTGTTTTCATTTGGTATGTTTGGGGGATGCAAACATATGAAAACTCATCCCTTTTTGGTTTATTTTGTTTCATTGTATGTTGGGGGATGCAAACACATCCGGGACTAGTTTTATCATTTGGCCGCTCAGATCTTATGCTTACCTGATCAGATTGAAGACTGTTGAGTTGCTGCTGAGTATTTGGTGCTTGGAGTTTGGTGTTACACTCTAACAATATTGAAATGGTTGCTCAATCTTGCTACTCTTCACTCAGTTTGGAGCTTCTATTTGGCAAACTCACGATTTTCCGCATAGTGAGTTTGAGGGGGGATGTTAGAGAATATGCCAATAGATATGTCAGGGAATATGCTACAGAATTAAGAATATGTTAGGGATAAGGATAAAGATATGTTGCCTTTATTTGGTAACGCATTAATTTGGGGTTATATTTGGTATCGTATTGATTTGGGTCAATATTTGGTATATAATTATCTATTATAATTGATCAAAATATGCTCTAGAACATTCTCATCTAGAATGCTCTTTTAGATAAGGATAAACCATCTATAAATAGAGACAAGATTTAAAATTATAAATTAATCAAGCATCTTTTGTAATATCAATCAATAGAGTAATAAAAATGTAGTCTTTTTTGTCTTTTTTCCGTTTAATCTATCTCTCTTCATAAAATTCTAACAATAATAACACATGGATCACTAACATAAATATTTTATGTTACTCTAGTTAAACTTACAATATCACATGGATCACTAGCATAAATATTTTATGTTACCCTGGTTTGATCCTTTGTGGCTTTTTGAAAAGTTATCACATGGAGCCATGTGATTTGTGAAAAAGACGTGCAAGGTTGGATCACACTTATGGGAATAATTGTAGTTTCTTTTATTTTGTACTTTGTTTTTCTATATATTATTTTGTTTGTCTAAATTGTATTCAGGTTAACAAGCTAACCTTGCTATATATATTTTTATAAGTTAATAGAAGTGTATCGATTTTCATGTATATATATATATATGTGTGTGTGTGTGTGTGTGTGTGGGAATGTCTATTTAGACTCAATTGGTGACACAATTAATTTTCATTGTTGGATCACCCCATGAATTCCAATCCTCCATATGAAGACAAAAAGATCCAACGATCAAGGCTTTGTGTATTTCTTTTTGTGTTTTAATTTTGTATCCAAATAGGAGTCCTATATATAAATATATATTTCCAATGGAGAGAGGAAGGGCGGGGTTTCAAGCCATCTTCAATACAACCTCAATCGAAACTTCGTTCGTTCTCATTTTAAAGCCAGATCTATGATTTCCCTAACCTATGTTACATATCCACACCCCAATATTCGTTGTACCACCAATAAGTACCAAATCCATCGCTATAGAATCTCCCTCTTCACCGATATTACCATCGCCTGGTGGACAACAAGTGATATTCGAATTTACTCGAATGGTGAGGATCAAGCCACCAGGGTGTTTGGATTTCGGCATGCTCTGGCATTACCGACATAATTTTAGTACTAACCTCCCATAACCGATCCTGCTGCCGGTTCAAAATCAAATTTAAGTTTCTCCTTCACATAGGTTAGAGTCGATTTCGGTAAGAAGGTAAGATCTACAACTATGTTCAGATTTGGCCGGTTGTGTAATTTGGGTTCAAATAAGGGGATTATTGGATTTGTTAAACAACGTGAAACTACAAATTTGAATTCAACATGGATCTGGAGTTAGAGATTGAAGTTCATTTTTTTACCGATTGCTGCGTTATGTTGATAGAGTTGGTACTAGCTCATAACTCAAATCTGACAATGTTTGGTGCAAAATCTCGGTTTTGAAGTTTTACCAGATTTATCAACATACGTATTTTAGGGCTTCATCACTACAAAGATAAGTCTTCTCCTAGTTCAACAAATAAGCAGTGTTTGGAAAATCAGTTTATAAGGTGCATTGGTTAGAACATATTCATATGGCTTTGTGAGCACTCCCAGCAGCGTGGGTAATGGCTAAAATGAGGAAGAATGGAGTAAACTCGCGCTTCAGTAGAGTAGGGACGAGCATGGGGAGAGAATGCAAACGGGAACAATCGCCATTTGCAATTGCAAGTGGCGATAGTTATATGGTGTTTTAAAACCGTATAGTGCTTAAACGGTGTTTTGAAGACCGTATAATGTAAAAATAGCTCGTGTCATATATAATAATTATTTTTTATTTAACTTAAACGATTTTCAGAAAACCGTTTAAAGAATATAATTTTAAAAAATATATTGGCCAGCGTCCTCCCATTCAGTGCTGGAACGGTGGGAGGAGCTACCGCTTTAAATAATGTTTTGCCACTCCTTTCCCCATCACTGCTAGGAATGCTCTTAAAGTTTTTCAACTGCAATTATATTGGTAAATAGATAATGGTTAGTGAAGGAGCAGTTACTCTGCTAGGTTCAATACTTGTGGAGATCATGGTTTTTACTCATGCACATTAAAGGCAGTTTTCAAGGATAAACGCGATGTTGTAATGCTACAACAACTACTTACTAACCATTGGATAGCTGTTTGTGTTTAGAAGTGCGGAGGGAGTTGCACTTGCGTTTGTGGAGATTGTGGCCTCTCATAGGCCAAGCTTGTTTTATTCAACATTTGCTTTCAGTTATATCTTTATTTCCTTTTTTGTTTGGCTCTTTGCATTCCAGTTAGTATGCTAACCTGCAATATGTACTGTTTTTGATTAGTTAGGAAAAGCGTACCAATTTTTACATACACGTGCGCGAACACACACATACACACACACACACATACATATATATATATATATATATATATATATAGACATATAGGAGCAGCTATTGGGATACAAAATTAAAGACACAAATCGTGAACCGTTGGATTTGTTTGTCTTTATGTAAAAAGTGGAATTCACGAGAGAATCCAGTGGTTAAGATTTGTTGTGTTCAATTGTGTGTCCAAACAAAGTTTATATATATATATATATATATATATATATATATATAATACCGCGTGACAAAGTCGGCCCAAACGATTTACTGTCCAAGCCCAGCTGCTAGATTTTGCATCAAAAGTTGGCCCACTTATCAGGTTAGGCAACAAAACTTTGGGCAAAAATTCACCAAGCAGCGAGCCAAAACTAAAGTAGTAGCAAGCCAGCTTCGATCCCGCCTCCCCTTATTTTATTCCAACCTTCTTACCACCCAACCAAAAAATACTTCACTATGAATCTGCTTACAGTTTTATATGAAAGATACAAAATTACTAAATATTGCCCCAGCCCAGCGGGCTGCCCTAGCCCGAGGGTTTGGTAGGCTTCCTTTGGGCCGGGCCCACGCATGAGGTAATAAAAGTCTAAGAGTTTCTAGTAACATCAAAAGGAAAGAGAAAAAAGATTGATAAGAACATTTTTAACTGGACATTTTACATTATTTTCTTCTCATAGGCATTTATTTAAATATATATACGTATACGCTATGGAATGTACAATATGGATGCTTTGATGTAGATCCTTCTATGTATATGCTTGGCACAAAGTGTAAGAATATAATCGTTTATGGTATAATTTTGATCATTTTATGGTACGTATGTTTTTGGTTCCTCTTTTGCAAGGTAATTCATTCCGTTTAAGTACGAAATCAAACTCCATGATTTTATGTGTTAACATTTATTTTTACAATTAAAAAGTAAAAGATATGTATGGATTTCTAATGTTGTATAAGAAAGAAATGATACATTAGTGGTTTTGCTTAATATGCAGACTAAGCATGACTTATGCAGGGTGATATCGATATTTTGTTCTAGTTTTCAAAAGTTGGTGCTTTAAAAACATTAGGTAAGGACTCATCAATTGCCTTCCCACACAAGATTCTAAAATCATGCATCTACCTTAAATAAGTAGGATAAAATAAGCATAAAATAAAATATAGCATCACAATTCTTCATAATCAAGCTGATCGTTGAAGTTTATCTGCTTTAAATTTGTCTGAAGCCAAGTTTATGCGGAGCAGTATTTCTCGTTCTTCTTCTTCTGCGAATTTACTTCCGTTCATTGTCCCTTTACATTCACTGATAAGTTATTTGTTTATATAAAGTAGTTCAATAATTTGTTTTTATTTATTATATCTAATCTTATTATTTTTTTCTAGTTAAAACATTCACTGGTAATATGGTAATCTTTACTAATAATCGGAATAGGTTTGGTGTCACACTTTTTTGGTGTACACCTGAATTGACGAAAATGCCTTTTACTAAAAACAAACACATATGTATGGACATACTTATTTCAAGAGTATGTGCACGTGTATTAATTCTAGAAATAATCGCATTTGAAATTGAAATTCAATGTGTGTTAAGAATGGTTTTTTTCCTTCAATAAAACTAGAAATAAAAATAAATGTTTTGAATAACGGTCACATGAATTAACATGCATGAATTAGAAACAGAAGAAAATTAATGCGCAGTGATGAAAATAGGAAAATAAAAAGAAACTACCGAGCAAATAAATATGTAGAAAAATAAAATGGGCAAGAAATATACCAGGCCATGTACTAACGATATATTTTATTTTATTGAATGGCTCAGATTTTATTATCTTATATCGGATGGATACAACAAGTTTGGACATCTATAAACTTACAGGTCATAACTCTCAGCTTCATATTTTTTGATCGGGTGCTGAAGCCCTATCACCCCCTTTCTCCTCCAAATTCTTTAGAACTAGAAAAATATAAGATATGCACTATCCATTCGAGATTTGAAGGCAAATGCAGTATATCTTTACTATTAATCAGAATAGGTTTGGTGTCACACTTTTTTGGTGTACACCTAAACTGACGAAAATGCCCTTTACTAAAAACAAACACATCTTTACTAATAATCAGAATAGGTTTGGTGTCACACTTTTTTGGTGTACACCTGAACTGACGAAAATCTCTTTACTAAAAACAAACACATATGTGTGGACATATTTATTTCAAAAGTATGTGCACACGTATTAATTCCAAAAATAATCGCATTTGAAATTGGAATTTAATGTGTGTTAAGAATGGAATTTTTTTCAACAAAATTAGAAATAAAAAATAAATGTTTTGAATAACGGTCACATGAATTAACATGCATGAATTAGAAACAGAAGAAAATTAATGCATAGTAGTGAAAATAGGAAAATAAAAAGAAACTATCGAGCAAATAAATACGTAGAAAAATAAAATGGGCAAGAAATATATCAGGCCATGTACTAACGACATATTTTATTTTGTTGAATGGCTCGGATTTTATTATCTTATATCGGATGGATATAACAAGTTTGGACATCTATAAATAAACTTACAAGTCATAGCTCTCAACTTCATATTTTTTGATCGGGTGCTGAAGCCCTGCCACTCCTTGTCTCCTCCAAATTCTTTAAAACTAGAAAAATACAAGATATGCACTATCCATTCGAGATTTGAAGGCAAATGCAGTATATTCAGGATTTAGATGTCCAAACTTCCTATCGAAACCAAGATAAGCGGATTTAAATTGTTATTTTTAATAAATGTATATACCATCGATTGACTCATGTTAAATTAATAAGATTTTCTCTTAGTCTTTTTTTACGCGCTAGATCTTATGTTGAATTTTGGATATGTCCAAACTATGCATAAATTTGCAATATTGACATATCTATACAATATTTGTAGGATCAATTTTCAAAGTACATTGATCGTACTTCATATATGATAAAAATATATGCATGCGCTTGTGAGTGATTTATATCAATACATCGATAGCACATTCTTAGTCTTAAATTTGTTTATATGTAAAATTCATTATGTAATTTTATTTACATTTTTTCAATTACTTCAATTTTCTCATAAATTATGTTATAATTTTATTTTACTCAAATCATATTTAAAATAAATTTCAACAAGTAAATTTATATTTTATATTAAACACTTTAACGCTAGGTTTACTCACCGTTGTGCAGTTATAATGGTATATAACCCAATAATAAATTCACAAAATAAGTCATGTACTGTCAACTTTGTATATATACCATAATCCTAAATGGGATATCCATATTTAGAGGACGTTTGAAATAACAAAAAAAATTCTTTATACTCCATGATTTTTTAAAATTTACCTATACGATCCAAATACTGTTACCAAATATACGCATTATTAGTATATAATAAGATCCTGTAACAAATCCTTTCCCAATGAATTCTCCTTCAATCCACAATGTCGATGACAACAGAAACTTGCACAAAATCCCCATAAACTATGTTGATCAGGTCGGTTGTGCCGTTTAGCGGCCTTATTTGCCATATTATAAGCAATGCTACTTCATCTCTCAAATAATCCACCATCTCCACTACTTAAATTTTTAGTTTCAAGCTTCACTGCAACCTTCATCATCCTACCAAATTTCCCTCAATTTCAGTCTGAAAACACAAATCTGATTCAGATAAAACAATTATTTATAATAACATCGTCGCTTCCCTCTTTTGTGACAAAAATATTATAAGTACAACAACACTCTTTCCAGTTGAGTGGAAAGAGGAGAAAAACACAGTTGGGGTCATTAAAGCGAAGTTCACTCAGAGTCCAACAATCGAGTTGGTGTTGTAGATGTTTTCAATGTTGCGTTTTCACGATCGTCGCGATGAGCAACAAAAGCTACGCGACGAAGAGAAAATTGGACGTGCTTTGCCTTTGCGAGAATACTCAGGTGGAGCCTGAGTCCATATTTGGGCCCAACAAAAGTTGTCGAGCGAAAAGATCTTTTGTTCGTATTTCATATTCAACAAACATTCCTTGAATAATTTTCATATATATGACGATATTTTGAGTTTGGACGATGTATGCGACAATGGTTTAGTGATAATAAAGCTATAATATTGATTTATATTTAAAATACACATTATATATAATTCATGCAAACTGTATATTTACGCAATTAGATATATCAAAATTACTGCTTTATTATTGTTGAGTCATTGTCGCATACATCATCCAAACTCAAATATCATCAATATATATAGAGAACCTATTCAAGAAAGTTTTATTAAGATCAAGTACAAATAAAAGTTCCTTCCATTTGAAAACTTTTGATGGGACCAAATATGGCCCCAGACTCCATCTGAATATCCTGGCAAAGGAAGATCACATTCAATTTCCTCTTCGTCATGTAGCTTTGGTCGTTCATCGTAGCGATCCTGTAAACCATAACATTGAAAATATCCACAAAACCAATGTCAATTGTTGGACTCACGGTGAATTTCACTTTAATGACACCAACTCTTTTATTCTCCTCCTTTTGGTCTAATGGAAACAGAGTGTAGTTGTACCTATAACATTGTTGTCATAAAAGAGGGAAGCGATGATTTTCTTGTAAATAATTGTTTTGGCTAAATCAGACTCGGGGTTTTGGATTATGAAATTAAGGGCAATTTGGTAGAACGATAAGGCTTTGATGAAGATTGCGGCGAATCTTGAAACTAATTTTTTTGGGGAAATAGGTTACTTATAGACGAAATAGCATTACACATAACACGACGAATAAAACAGCTAAACCCCGAACATTGCATAACCTGGTTGATCAACATAGTTTTTTGGTACTCTGTTAGGGTTTCTGCTATCAGTATATTGCGAATTGAAGAAGAATTCATTGGGAAAAGATTTTGTCGACTGTGACTCGGATTTAAGTTCCTCTACATGGATTTATTATATACTGACGAATGCATGTATTTGGTAATAGTATTTCGATCCTATCAGTACAAATTAAAAAAACATGGAATACAATTAAGCAATTTTACATCAGTTTAAATCTTCTCTAAGATATCCCATTTAATATTATGTTGTATATACAAAGTCAATAGTACATGTGACGAGCAACACTTCCACTCATTTTAAACCAACCTAAAACCGATCCCACGTCGATTGAAGATAAAAAAAAGTGCGTTTCCTTAGGGTTTATCATAGTAAACATAGCGGAATACAAAGCTCACAGCAGAAAAGATAAAATATAATAAGAATATATCATTACAGTGGAAACATTTTTGAATACAAATCTAATTTTACATACCATTACTCCATTGAAGATTTAACATAATATACCAATAATAGAGTACGTTCAGCCTTCATATGTAACTCCAGCTCTCAGTGGAACTCCAAGTCTTCAAGCTTGAACACAATCTCGATAACTGAGAAAAAAAATAACAGACTGCCCGTGTGGAAATTGTGTGCATCCGTAGTTTGCAAGGGAAAAACACGCTACGAGTCAGTCATGGGATTGGTGTGAGAACCTTTATTACTAATCTAATACTTGGCCTTAATTTGAGTAAGGTATCTCGAGACCACGCTGCATGTCATGGAACGGGTTTTCTCCGAGGATATGTGCACAACCATAGCAACCAGAACCAAACATAGCAACCATAAACCAGATTTTGAAAACATGATCTTTAGAAATGAATGATTATAAGCCCAAGGCCCCATCACACAATACAAGCGCACACCAAAGGATAGTGGTTTGCCTTATAATCGCAAAACATGCTTGATATAGTTTAAAATCAATCCATTTGATATTATGATAATGTCTAGGGTGTGTAAAATCATTTCGAAAATAAACTTGTAAATCTTAGCTCGCATAGTGTCCCATACCACTATGTTGGCTACATAGGTATATAACCGAAAATCGTAAAAGGGTTCGTATTGGAGTTTGGATTCCATCATGATGGTTGATGATCGAAAGAGCACTTGGGCATTCAGTGGATACCATGTTTGTACACAGCACCGTACCCATCCTTTCAGGTTAATGAACTTAATCTCGCAACCTGTCATACCGTCGATCGACCGAATCCATGCAAAACATAAAGTCATGCTAATCTGACAATCAACATACCATCATACCGGGGTGTGAGGCTATCACGAGGTCCCGTCATACACAAAGCTACACAATTAAGCCATGCTTTGATAATCACCACAGAGCCCTGCTTTTCAACAAAAGCTATGATCATTGCTTAGCACTTAGCAACCCCCATGGTCATTCCATGTAAGACTTGACTTCCATCAACAAGTCTGTTCCGGGAATAGGAACGAAGCCGTAGGCACTTGATTCCACGTCCCCGCTTGGGAGTGCAAGTCCTTGCAAACCAAATCGCTTCCAAGTACGGTCAGATTGGCTGCTACTTTAACCTGGGTGGCCGCCCAAGGTATCAACAAGCCATCCATCCGATGTGAAGAAATCCGGGTCTTCCACCATCGTCACCGATATCTTGACATTAGCATCACGTCGTATAATTATTCAGAATGGGTAAAAACTCAGCCTTTCCAAATAATTGCACATCTTTTAAAACTAATCGGTTTACAGGATCTCATGAACCTCATTCCATTTTGGAATATTAATCAATCCATTTATTAAAACTGTAATGAGCTTTAATATGTAAAAATCATTCATCAATGATTACTTAACTTGAAATCCAATTTCAAATTATCCAATCAAACTTTATGACTATTTAGTCATCTCTATACGTGAATACACGTTTATTCCAGCGCCCTTATCCATTCCAATCTTTATTTAAAGATTTATTAAAACTATATTAAGTTTTAATATATCAAAATCCTTCAGTTCTATCTCATGGAGAAAAACTTGTAATACTCCATTTTAATCATCTTATGTTTCGGTAATTTCCATTATCTTTCAAATTTCATTGCTTCAAATCTTGTTGAAAGATTTCAGAAAACTCTAAATCAAATATTATAATTTCTTTACTTCAAATTCCAAGCTAAATCTTCCCAATAATCCTTATCGATTATTTGTCGTTTGTCTCATGTAAAAACATGTTCATTCCTTTCCCAAAAATCTTTATAAATAAAGATTTCATTTGCTTAACTTGGAAAATATCTTACCTTGTCATGGCCTAAAGAACAATGTTATTGAAGACATCATTCAACAAACCCAAAATCATATTTCCTTTTATATTGGAATCTCTACAGAAATCATATTGGTTTATAATCTATATAAACCTCCATATCCAACAAACACTATAAGCGGGATAACGGCACTACCTTTTTAAATTCCTTGAATAGTCTAAGTCATCATCTATAGAGATTTACCTCAGTTAATAACCAATTTGGCTTCCATTCTGTTCCAAATTAATTTAATTAATTTGAAGATTCTGATTTTCATTAATCATTATCAATAATCAAATTATTGATTAAAAGTCCAAATTCCTTTATATTTAAATAAAGGTTCTATTAGATACTAAATCTGAATTTCTCGAAGAGTTTATACATTTCCAAAACTTGATATTTTCTTTCCAACATCCCTTTAAATCATTTATTATGATTTATCATAAATTTTCAATGTTTTAGGAATTTTTATATTAATTATTCCACATTTAAATATTTAAATTAATATTAAAATCATTAAAATAATATTATTTTCCAAAAATGATTTTTAAAGTCTCAAAGTTGGCTGACGTCCATTATAAAAATAAATAAGACCATTGAAACAATAATAATGCAAATTCGTGTCTGTTTGTTATATAAACGCAACTTCAATTTACTATTCATCGTAAAATCGATTTACTATTCATTTCAACATTTGACAAGCCATAACTTGTTCTTAACTTGTTCAAAACCAGTGCGTTTTTTTGCAAAAGTTTATTGTTATGAACTCAATTTCATTTTTGGAAATTCAAACTTTTATTTTCTTCGATTATTTTATTATCAAAATAATCATTTAAAGTCCAATTTTTGGAATGAGACTCATTTAACTCCTGTATAACCCGAGAATTTGGGTATACACAAACATTCTATAAACATAAA
Organism: Allium sativum; assembly: GCA_030737875.1. Classification (NCBI taxonomy): domain Eukaryota; kingdom Viridiplantae; phylum Streptophyta; class Magnoliopsida; order Asparagales; family Amaryllidaceae; genus Allium; species Allium sativum. Next base: position 19,070,076 of record CM060922.1, on the reverse strand, counting down.
CAAGATGTCATGTGTCTAACGAGTTGTAACCAATCTCGTTATTTATTTAAGATCAAATGCCAGTGTCATAATTGGGTTCCATTTTATTAATTAACAACCAAACGGTATTCATAGCCATTCCCAATACAACCGATCCAGCCACCAAACATGAAACCAAAATATCCCAACATGGATATCTCAAACCAATAACATTCACACATGAATAATGCTTAAGTAATAATCATAAAAGATGATTTCATGTCCATTGGCTAAGGTTTCACACATATACACATTCATGAGAGAAGGATCTCTAAATTTCAAACGAATCCAAACATAAAGAATGTTTCTTTATGTCTTTAACCAAATTTAGACCATGTTTTACTTTCCAAACATTCACCAATCCAACCTGTATTATCGACAAATTTTGCTAATCACAAAACAAGGATTTAGCTTACTAACTTCCAAAGTTAGGCTCATAACCTAAACATGGTGATATATATACTACATAAGGGTGTTAAGGAACTAAATTCAATCCTAATCCATGAAGATTTCATCACAAAATCCCTTTAGATTTCTTTGAGACATTTCAACAAACATGTTGTGTGCATGTTTAAATCAAACTTAAAAGCCCTTTTCACAAATTAATTACTCATACAAACTACTTCTTTACGTATGGTTACACATAAAGATCAAAACCTTTGGGGTTCATTATCTTTTACCACATCAAATTATTTACTAACAAACCACCAACAACAAACTAAATCATGTATACACCTAATATTCCACAAATGTGAGATTTTGTGAACTAAACTAAAGAGTTTCATCCCCAAACCTAACTAAGATGTCGTTTCTACTTCATGAATTTACTTAGAAACCATTAGCAACCAATTTCTGACCATTTACTTAATATTTTTCTTTTAGGCATTTCATTGAACACCTTATGGGCATATAGGTTAACCGCTTTTAACTTTTAGATTTCTCACCAATACCCTATAAACATAGCTTAATAATCACCAATTAAACTCCTTAAAATATAATTTTCTTACCCCGTGACGTCCTAGATCTCGTTATAAGGTCGGATGCTCCTAGGACTAGCTTTTCTCCAATTTTTGAAGAAACCTGAAATCTTCTTGGCCATTTCTGAAATTATCCGTGGTTTTGGGATTTCAAATCCTTCTTTAGTTGAAATACTTGTTCCCATGATTCCAACGCCTTCAAGAACGCGTAATTTCGTCTCTGTATGAGGAATTTATGGCTGTTTAAAGATCAGGGTGCGTAATTTTCTGCCGAAGGTGGAAATGGGCTGGATAAATGAACGAATCGTCCTCGGATCTTCGTAGATCCGAGATTTTTGGGGCGGGAAGAGGGTCTGGCCGGACTGGCGTGGTGCGGTGGTGGTAGTGGTGGAGGATTCGGCCATGGAGGAAGAAAGACTAGGAAGAGGAGTGGTGGATCTTCATTTTTTCATCACTCTTTCTTCTCTCTTTTCTCCTTTCCATTTTCTTTTTATTTTTCCCTTCTTTGTTCGGCCATGGCTGGCCTGGTGGGGAGGAAGGAGGAGAGGATAATAATTAAGTAGGGAATAGGATGGAGGGTTTAAATAATGGAATTTAAGGCGCGGATCGCTGACCGTGCAGGTACTAAAACACAAGTGTGTTTTCTCAGCTCTATTCGAACGTTAATTTGATTCACTTATTGATATCTTATTCAATATGTTTTTCCACCATATTTTTTAATTTCTTTTTCTCTTCAATAATATCTAAAAATATTTTAAATCCGAATTCGTTTGAATTTTCAAATAATATAGATTCGATTAAAAATAGTGTTTTCTACTTATCTTAATATCCAGAACTCAGAATTGGACCCAACGAAAAGTGTGTCCACCTAATTACCCCTATTCCAGACTCAATGTAATAGATTTCAAGGATTAATCGTCCATCTAAATAGGTTAATTTTGAAAATAAGTTATTTTTAGTTCAAATTTAACTCTTTTTGACATGTTTTCCTATCGCACATTTACATACTGACACAAATTTACTTGAAACTTCACCCACTACTATATTTTGACGTAACGGATCCAACAAAACTAAAATTGTCGAAATCCGTGACCTATGAAAAAATTCCTATTTTTAAGGCTACCAAATTATTGCGTTTTTATTAATCTTCAACTGATGCCTATTAATTATCAATTCTAAAAAAAACAATAACTTTATTAACACATAATTCAACTTTAAAACTTATTTTCAATTTCTTCAGGGTTAAAATCTCTTATTCAAATCTTTTAAAATCCTTTCATACTCATTTATAATCACATTTTAGATTGACATGAAGAAAATCTGGGTCGTTACAGTACATGACTTATTTTTTAAATTTATTATTGTGTTACATATTACAAATTATCGTGCTATATTTCGTGCTTATTTTCTCATACCAATACAAGGAAAATGCATAATTTTAGAATCTTACATAGTAGGTGATTAAGATGAAAATGCCTTTATTTTGTGCTTATATATTTTATCTTTTGTGTATAAAAAATAATATTATTCGGGTATTATTTTGTCACTTTTAGGAGTACGCCAACTAAGCCACATGCAGTCAGAAAAATAGGAAATAGAGGTCAAATGGATGCATATTATTACTACCAAAAATCAATAGCGAAGTTAGCTGGTGGTGAAGGGGTACCGGATGACCGAAAGCTCACAGAAGCCTCAATAGGAAGTGGAGCCAAATACTAGGAAGGGAAAGAGCAGGAAGAAATAATCCGAAAAGCCGCATGAACCGAAACCCTCCTAGGGGAAAGGATCGTAAAAACCACAGGGCGTAACCGACATGATCTATCCATCAGGGTCAATCCAACGAAATCCTTCCGGCAGTATCAGTTCGATAGAAGATTCTATGACAAAGAGTCTTCCTGATCCAAAACCAAGGAAGTCAAAAACAATAAACCCGTCGGGTGAAGCTCAAATGGACCATGGACCTTCAATAATGACCCGTCGAAGAACCGATACACCTGAAGGCGAGGGCGTCGAAGCCACTAAACTAAGAAAACGTAAGGACCTTCGAGGGCCAGCTTCCGGGGCTTTTGCAGTACGAATACCAGAAGGCTAAATCCACAAATAAAATAGAAGTGACACAAGAAGCCACCCTTTAGAGTATCCAGGATGCTTTATAAGAACTCCGTCGAAGAACTAATTGGGACCCAAGCATAGATACAGGCTACCCGTACTAATCTACCTAGTACCGAAACCCGTAGCGGTTTCGAACCAGAAGTTATCAACATACACCATGGGGTCAAGCCCCTCTAAGTATTAACGATAAAGCCGGAAACCTACATCCGAGAGCCTACATTCAGGAGCTGTTGTCAAGGATTCAAGTACCATCTAGAGACCATAACTAGTACTCCAGAGACGGTCGAAAGTCAAGCACCCGATACCAAGGATAGAACGATCGGGCAAGACCCTCACGGCACAATAGCCCATCAGCAAAAGGAGCCCTAAACCCTTATAAATAAGACCCCAGAGGTCCCATTTTGGGGATCGATTTTTCCTTAATGCTTGTACTCTTAAAAATAGCTTATGAGATTAATTCAGGGATTCTCTCTATGACGTCCATGTACTCCCAATGAAAGTTAAATAAAAAGGGGATCTTCTTATGAGAAAATTACTCTTTAAGTGTATATTGACATTTTCTAATCATCATTGTTGTAGTTTACCGTTCATTTTTCATATAAGCATGGATTTCCATCCCAACATATCCTCGAATAGAAGAATGTATTTCATTCTCTGAGTTCAAATCCATTCTGGTAGTCCTTGGCAATCCCATACCTCCCACCTTCAATATCTAGGGTGGTAACCCGATTTAACCCAAAAAGTAGCCAATCCACCCATTCCTCCATTGGATTCGTCCCTGCTAACCCATCTCCGGTGTTAACAAAAAATATCTTTAACATTTTGGCACTAGAAGGAGGGCTCGAACCTCTGACCTTGTGGTTAACTCCATCACATTCAACCTGAGCTGTTCTGTCCCAGATTGGACTAACCTTGAAGAAGCAAATTTATGAGTAAGAGACCCAAACAGAGGTTTTCAGGATCTCGAGCAGATAAGTCAAGAACCACTAGCCATAGGGTGATGGAGGAGCAAAGGTTAAGAGCAGAAGCCTTACAGGTGATGAAGCAGAAGAGAAAAATGGAACTACGCATTCACGATACTGAGGATGATAGCTTTTCCCACATAGGACAAATCTTAGCGCTCCCATCCGGTGGGTCTACATCAGAGAATACTAGTGTTTTTTCTCACCTAAAGAATGATCTCTATGAGCAAGTTAAAGGAATGACACTCGAAAGAGAAATAATGGAAGATTTCGACCACTTCACCAACAAATGGTTTAAAGAGATGCCACCTCAATCTCAGCATATTCCAGGAGGAAGGAACGAAAGCATGAACACCACAACTTGGTTAGTCCATAAAAGGATTAGATCCCAGTAGCAAAGAGAAGAACGTACACCGGGGTACCCAAAGAGTATTATCTCACTACTTTGATGGAGAATGTTTACTTCCTAACCAAACACGAACTCAACTATTGGGAATTCATGAAGAAGAAACCAAAATACGAAAGGAAAACGGGAGGGCCTTACTGTCATTATCACATGATGAATGGGCATGAGACTAATCACTGCAGAACCCTCGAGGAAACCATTATTAGATTTGTTAACCAAGGCCAATTGCGAGAATTTATGGAAGAATCGAGGTGAATTCGGTAAAAATGCTTGGGAAGGATTATCAAACATAATTCAAGGGTATGGAAAGCCCTCATCCTGGAAGTCATAAGGAAACCTGAAAGGGGTCAGACTGTAAGCGGATTGAATCCCTCGTAATCGCCAAAATGGTTAGCACGAGGCATCCATCGGAGGGGGGGGGTGACGTGTTAGTCTTTCTGCATGCCCAAGTTAGAGGGGGCAAGGTTAAAGCATCAAAAGCATAAGCCGCCGTTTCACACCAGAGATGGTTGTTGCGGTGCATCTAAAATTAGCACACCTTGCCTCTGCTCACAGAAGAGTACGCCTTGCCTTTGTTAGAACTAAGCACGTCCTACCTCTACACGCAGAAGAGCATGCCTTGCCTCTGCTTATGTTCCGCGTTACCCTCAGAAGGGAACGCAGACCCCTATAATCGCCTACGATGGTCAGGATAGGGTACCCCTCGGAGGGGGTGGCGTATAAGCCTCTATCAGAACCTACGATGGTCCTATAGAGCGTCAAAAGAGTAAACCTTAGTTATGTGTCTATGATGGCCCCGTCTAAGTTTCTAAGACCTTATCATCGCTTACGATGGTCAGGATAAGGCGCCTCCTGGAGGGAGGTTAGGTAAGTCCTTGGGCCCTGCTTGTGGATAAGCTATCCAAGCGCTCCGGATGCACAGGCCCAGAGAGGGGCCAACAAAGCACGTACATCCTCTGCTTTGACACCAAAAGCCCAAGGAGAGGCTCAGGAAGCATGTACAACCTCTTCTCTATCAATCAAATCCAAAAGGGATACCAAAATGATAAATACCGGAAGGGTTCTCAATCTTTTGTATTAAATACCAGAATCTAGGTCAATTCAGCTCCTTATAAATACCGGAAGGGGTTCCGGTCCACTACATATCAATGCCCGAATCTGGGTCCATTCAACTCTTCACAAATACTGGAAGGGGTTCTGTTCCTTTGAACATTAATACCCGAATCTGGGTTGGATTGGTTTCTCAACACAATCCTAAAGCAGACCCATGGTCTTATATACCGATACTAAATCCAGAACGATCCCGAAGGAAATCACAGTCGGATACAGGGTTCCGATGACATCACGGTTACCCTAAACTCGGGGAGAACCCAATTCCTAATCCAAACAAGAAGGAATTGCTCGCCCCTCTCAAAAATTCAAGTGAGGGCCCAAGGTTTGCTACAAGGATGAGTTTATGATCCTCTCAGGGAAGTGTCTTTAACCTATACGTTCATTAGTTGGTTTTCTTTTCATCATATCAACCATTTACATAATTCTGAAAACGACATCATATCATAACATAACACTGGTTCAAAGAAGAGCTGGGAAGAAGATCACAAACATTTCTAACAGTGTCCTACAACTAACTTTCCCTTTTTTTCTAAGCGATCCTTCGTTAGGAATCTCCCAAGGGTAATTATTTCATAAAGAAGCTTTTTACTGGCACTTAACACAAGAAGGTTTGCACTCATTACAATACCCTGGGATACAATAATATTATATCTGACAAAAGCGACATATCATAAAAAATCACACGACACATTGACAGCTACATCGGAGGTCATGACGTAAACCATTACACAGGCACAATCACCATTTTAAGAGAAGAAAATTTTCACATCCCAAACATACGATAAAAACCTCTCATTTCGAATCAGGGTTTCGTAAAGCAAATTCCAAAGAAGCGCAGTCCTCTTTAGCTTTCTTCATTTCATACTCTAGCTTATCAATTTGTTGGTATAATATACCAACCACCGTGTCTGAGCTCTCGGAGGGTTTTGTTGCAAACCTACGTTGCAAATTGCCAACAACTTCATCTCTTTCTTTCAGTTGCTTTTCCGAATAGGACACTTGTTCCTTGAAATTTGTGATTATCACCTTCTAGAGGTAATACATCTTTTTATAGCCCGATAGGGGAACATCACCAAAAATACCTTTACAACCAACGACACTCGGACTTTCCTCCCCAAGTTGTGAAGAGGGGGTCTGAAACGAGTCCTCCTAGCCACAGACAAGACAAAATATCGTAATACGTAAATTACAAAGATCAAGTTTATGCCAATTACATCTCACGTCCCAAGGAAAGAACAATCACATAACTTTTACCAGATCACATACACCATAGATACCACGTCCACACTAGTAATTTACCACAACATCATAAAACCATCAAATATCATAGTCAACACAATTCACGAACATAATCAAAGAAAACATACGCTTAATACGATAACATTCAAAGTCCCTTATTAAAATTGTTTGCGCTAAGCCAGGCTCCTTAATTTTTTACCCTAATTTTCTAAGCGCAATATCTTAAAACATAACTCCAACTCACGTCTTCAGAGAAGTGGAGAATTGCTGTAATATGGGAAACCTAATTATTAATGGAATTCAAGAGAAAGGAAAGCACTTCGAAAGTGAAATTCATACCAGTGCAACATCAACGTCAGACCAATAGGTAGCCCTCTTCTTCTCGGAATCTAAAGAGCCTCCATCCACAGGGGGCAGCTCCTATGGTGCAAGAGTAGATCTTTCAGCGCCCTTTCCGGACCTATCTGGCTGACCCACATGACATTCTATTTCTCCATCTGCTGTGTTGTCCTCTTCCCATTCTTCCTCATAATCTTTAACCAATTCATCAATGAACAACAGCGACGCGAGATCTATCTTGTTCGTTGGGGGAACCTTATGCTTCCGTCTCACCTGCCGATCTTCTCTAGCACCCTGTCTCGAATACAGGGATCAACTGAAGTAAAGTTAAACTCTGAAAGTCTTTCATGGTTGTCTGAAAAGGCAAGGATAATGGCATCTTCATAATACTCCGTGGTAATACTGTTGAGGTGGACGTTCAAAATTTTTGAGATTTTGTCATTAGTCTCATAAATAATTCTCATTGCAGTAGAAAGTTGAGTGTTCATCTTGTCCATCTCGGCAGCATAATCAATCTCCAATTCCGTCTTCTGTGCCTTAAGGTCCTCGTCCTGCTTCGTCAACTCCTCGTGATCCTTCCTCACTTCCTCTAATGAGGCCGCCAACTCCTCACGTTCGTTATCTCCCTCCGTCTTCTCTCGCTGCAAAGCACTCACTTTATCTGACAACACCCTATTCTCCTCCCTTAAAATGTTGACCTTAGTCGCTGAAATGGAAGCTAATCCCCGGGAGACATACCAAGTTTTCATCATCTAAAGGGGATAAATAGTTTTTTTCAAAAAAGAAAAAAAAGGAAAAGAGAGAGAGAGGGATGTATGCGTGTATAATACTAAAAGAAATCCCTGATTTGTCGTCTGTAGAAATCTACTGAGTCCAGGGGGAGAAGTTGAGGCTATATCCGCTACTTCAAAGGAAAAAAGAGCCAGTTCCATTAGCTTATCAAAATCCAAGGCCAGCGAAGGAGGCATGGAATGAGAAATATGCCGGGAGGAAGACGGTCCCAGAAAGTCGAGCCTTCCCCTATATATTTCACCAACAGCATCGAAAGGGGCAGGGCCACTCGTAGATTTACCTTTCGAGGAGACTTCTAGGGAAGCATCAATGTCCACTACCTGTTCGACAACTATGGCAGAAGGATCAAAAGTCCGCCTTGCTTGGAGTAGCGGCAATATCTCTGGGGAAGCTAACCGATTCGTCACACTTGGGTTTCTTCGATGGGGGGTCAACGATGGGTTGAGCAAGCCTCTTCATGGCCTAGGAACTAGCCCGACTATAAGCGGCAATGACAGTTGCAACCTGAGAAGCTAAAGATCCTAAACAAAGAGAAGGATAAATTAGAAAATGCAACAACCAGAAAACAAGAGATAGAATGATGAGTATTGCCAAAACGATGAATTCCATCTAAAACACCTGGACGGATAGGAGAGCTTGCATTAAACTATTCATAGCCTAACAACAATCCCTTAGGACCAGAAAATTGGATAGGAGGTTGTCCCAATACCTTTTGTCTAGTAGAAAGAAAACCATACTCGCGAAGGTTATCGATGATCAGGAGAGATGACCTGCATATGCACTCCGCTGGTGCGTTGAAGATAGCGTCAACCACTAAAGCCTCCTCTGGAGTTAAGATCACATCTTTGGAAGGGGGTTCTGTGTTAGAGGGAAGGTTCAAGTAAAAAAGAAAATAAAACACAACTAGAAGACAATTACTTCCTAAAAAGCAAGAGACCTACCATCATCACTAAATTGTCCTGATATGCCGGATGGACATTGAACAAGAAAATATTGGTCCTCCCACGACCTAGTTTTGCTAATGTCGTCGATAATTAGCCTCTTTACGGGGTTAGACCTCCAGATCGGCGATTCTGAGGCTTAGAGAACCGGATCCTCTGACGGATAAGCTTGGGGCCTCTAAGCACAAAAGGATCGTGTATGTACTAGGTGAGAGCTGAATAGGAGCGACTTTTCAAGTCAACCAAAAGCTTGTGTAAAAAGGGTGGAAAGGTAGAAATCCTCCATACCAGATATAAATAGCCGAATATACAAAGAACCCTTCTGGAGGATTCTTGAGAAAATCTGGAGTAGTAGCTATCATAGCGTCCATACCCACTATGCCAAAGTTCTCTAATTTGGCGTCCACAAACTGCTGAGATACAATTAAGTATGGCTTGAGGACGAATGCCTTTTTGGGATGAGAGACCTTGGAATCTTTGACCTTCTCCTTAGCAAGGCTTTTGTGAGACATGATTCTACCAGATAACATTGTTCCATAACAGTGCAATTAGTATGCATATCTCTTACATAAATACACATACCACTATCACTATCAAACATTATTGGGTACCATTATGTCTCGCTTAATAAAGGTCAATTAGGCGGAAACCTAAACCAAACACAAATAGCGGGTGCGAGAAAGATTATATCTTTTACACCTTAGATAACGTACGACTAAAGACAAACATAATCGCCCTAGAAGCCTAGACAAACCAGCACAATTAATGAAGGGAAATCAACCTTAATAACATTAGAATCATTTCCGCAATGGCAGCAAGGTTGACGCTCGAATCTATTCTATAAACAATATAGTCCTAACCAACCTTCCTATCAATGTTGACGCGTCGTTAGGGTTGTGATTCATATAAGAAGTAAAAATACTCACCAATAATCGAGTTTGTATCTTCAAAAAGGGGATAATTTGAGCGTCTTTTTAGGAGAGCAGTAATCTTGTTCAAAGGTTTAATTTGCAGGTAAAAGACGGAAACGAGGGAGAAGGAGAGTTTATGTTCAAATTTGAAGATCAATCTAGGCCATACAGGTAAAGGCCAACCAACGTTTCTGATCGAGGGAGATCAAAAGGCCTTGAAGTGACAATTCGGGAAAGACAAAAAAAAGGTTCACTTGAAAAGTCAAAAACACTCCTTCACGAGGGGGGAGGGGCAAATGTTACTACCAAAAATCAAAAGCAAACTGAGCTGACGGTGAAGGGGAGCCGGATGACTGAAAGCTCACGGAAGGCTCAATAGGAAGTGGGGCCAAATACTAGGAAGGGCAAGAGCAGGAAGAAATAATTTGAAAAGCCGCATCAATCGAAACCCTCCTAGGAGAAAGGATCGTAAAAACTACAGGGCGTAACCGACAGGATCTATCCGTCAGGGTCAATCCAACAAAATCCTTCCGACATTATCAATTCGACAATAGATTCTGTGGCAAAGAGTCATCCTAATCCAAAACCAAGAAAGTCAAAAAAAAATAAACCCGTCGGGTGAAGCTCAAATGGACCTTCGATAATGACCCGCCGAAGAAACGATACACCTGAAGGCGAGGGCGTCGAAGGAACTAAACTAAGAAAACATAAGGATCTTTCAAGGCCAGCTTCTGGGGCTTTTGCAGTACAAATACCGGAAGGCTAAATCCACAAATAAAATAGAAGTGACACCAGAAGCCACCCTTTCGAGGATCCAGGATGCTTTATAAGAACTTTGTCAAAGAACTAATTGGGACCCAAGCAGAGATACATGCTACCCATATTAATCTACCTAGTACCGAAACCTATAGCTGTTTCGAACCGGCATTTATCAACATACACCATGAGGTCAATCCCCTCTAAGTATTCACGATAAAGCTGGAAGCCTACATCCGAAAGCTTACATCCGAGAGCCTACATTCAGGAGCTGCTGTCAAGGATTCAAGTACCATCCAGAGACCATAACTAGTACTCTAAAGATGGTCGGAAGTCAAGCACCTGAAACCAAGGATAGAACGACCGACCAAGACCCTCACGGGCCCAATAGCCCATCAGCGGAATGAGCCCTAAGCCACTATAAATAAGACCCTAGAGGTCCCATTTTGGGGATCGATTTTTCCTTAATGCTTGTACTCTTAAAAATAGCATAGCACTGAGATTAATTCAGGGATTCTCTCTATGACATCCATGTACTCCCAATGAAAGTTAAATAAAAAGGGGGTCTTCTTATGAATTTTTTTACTCTTTAAGTGTATATTGACATTTTCTAATCATCACCGTTGTAGTTTACTGTTCATTTTTAAATAAGCATGGATCTCCATCCCAATATATCCTCAAATAGAAGAATGTATTTCATTCTCTGAGTTCAAATCCATTCTGATAGTCCTTGGCAATCCCATACCCCCACCTTCAATATCTAGGGTGGTAACCCGATTTAACCCAAAAAGTAGCCAATCCACCCGTTCTTCCTTTCGATCCGTCCCTGCTAACCTATCTCCAGTGTTAACGAAAAATATCGTTAACATATATATACACATATATATATATATATACACACACATATATGAAGACTTGCGGATGAAGGTCTCACGTCCAATTCCTTTTTGAACAGGAGAATAATTGGTAACAAAGAATATCCATATCACAAATCAAGGAAGACTTGTCAAGGAAGCAAGAGGAAAATATGTTAAGCTAAAACTTACCAAATTTAACTAAGGTATATTTGTGATTGTATTAGGGCTTTAGGTTGGCTAATTTATTCTATGAATACCTATGTATCCTCGTTGTAAACTTTATCCAAGAATTGAGAGTTCTTTTTTTCTATACTCCTCTTGGATCTAGTAAATTTGTGTTGTCTATTCAATTAGATTTAATAGAGAACAATTTGCTATTGCAATTTACTTTTCTCATTAGTTATTGACCATTGTTTATATTCAATGGTAATCCTAATTTTACTTTCAGTTTGTTATTTCTATTCTACAATTTTAATTTCTGCATTTTTCTTCTTTCCTAGGTAGTATTAAAATTAATATGGATTTGATTATATACGAATATGCAGTAAAATCAATAGTAGTTTACTTGCTTTTCCTTTTAAATTAATAATTGTGATTTGGCCATTCATTCAATTGGATATGTTCCGAATCAAATTGCAATTTCAATTTTCATTGTTTTCAAACCAAAATCTCCAAATTCTGCCTAACTCATCCACGAGATTATATAAATAATAAATTTTAATTTTCCAAACAATGTTTGACCTACATATTATACACCTGTGCATATTCAGTAAATTTATAATTAATTTGCGCTTTTCTAGTCAATAGGAAAGTGTTAAACAGAAGGCATTTGATGAGGAGTTAACTGATGTTCTTAAAGCGCCTACTAGTGAAAACAAAGATAAAATATTTATACCACTGTGCACATAATTCACGCCTGGTCTACATATTAAGCAAAACCGCCAATGTATCATTTCTTTCTTATAGAGCATCAACAACAATGCATACGCATACAAGAATTGATATCTTTTCACTTTTTAGCTGTAAAAAGAAATATCAACACATAAAATCATGTAGTTTTATTTTGTACATAAACGAAATGGGCTTGCAAAAAAGAAACCAAAAAGGTCCCTTAAAATGATAAAAAATCATACTATAAACTATCATATTCTTATACTTCATGGAAAGCATATACATAGAAGAATCTACATGAAGGCATCTAGATGACGCACCAAATATATATACATACATACATACATACATACATACATACATACATATATATATGTATATATATATATATATATATATATATTGAAACGTATGCAGCATGCATATAAGGAGAAAATAATGTAAATCGTCCATTTATAAATGACAAATTCTATTCATACACCCATAATTCCTTAACATACACCACTGTTTTAATATGAAAAATTATAACTATGTTATCCTTGCCTTTAATTCCATTTTAGTCTTTTTTTTGTAATGCATCTAACTAAAACTTTAAAACTAAAAATATTTGATCAAATCTATAGAAATTTATAATTAATTAAAACTAAAATATCAATTAAGACAACTTTTGCAACTAAATATTTTAATTCCAATATGTTCAATCATCTAAAATTAGAGCTCATTTTTAAAATAAAATCAATCGAATAATTTATGATGTCCGTGTAAAAAATTAAAGTTTTTTTTTTGAAATTTAGGTAAATTTATTGCAAAAAAAAAATCTAGTTTTGTGTAACTTAGTTTTAAGGTTAAAGAGGGAAGATGATGAAAATATAAAAGCATAATTTTTGGAAAGGCATGGTGTATGAAAAGAAATATTTGGTGTATTTTATTTTATTTCAGACCACGATGTATGTTATGAACTTACGGGTGTATGAATACAATTGGCCTTTTTTTAATATAATTAAATTTATTACAAGAAATTTCTCATTTTGTGTAATTTAGTTTTGCAGTTTAAACAGGGAAAAGGATAAATGTGTTAAAAAGGGTAATTTTGATAAAATTCATGGTGTTTGTAAAGTAAGTTTTAGTGTGTGCTAGCTTGCTGTATTTTATGTTGCATTTAAAGAGAATACGGGTGTATAAATAGAATTAGCCTTTATAAATATTGTTATTAACCCTTTTCTCCTTATGGAACCTTTCAAACTTTTGTTACCGTAGGCGGTATAATATAAAATCATATGTACCATATATTCAAATTCCTACATTATAACTTTGCAAAGCCACATTTTCCACTTATTACTACACGATTTTGTGCCTTTAAGGTGTTTGTTGTATTTCCATGTTCTGCATACTAAGTTCCATAGATTTATTCATGTAGCGCTGATTTCGGGTTGGTAAATTAGCTTGGAATACGATATTTTAATACCAATAAATTTTTTGTCATACATGCATACATACATATAACAAATGAAATAAACCTCAATACCTACCACATCAAAACATATGCGCAAGTTAGTGAAAAAGCTAAATTATTTCTATTATAATCTACTTGTGACACAATCTCATTCATGGAATGGTAAGGGAAAACTTTTTAGAACTTGAAATCAGGTACTCGAGCATGCATTTTAGTGACTTTGATTTTGCATTGATATGCATATTAGTTTCAAGTAATTTTGTAACCCATCACACACTACAGTGGTTTTTGGATTTCTTATATTTTTACATAGAGGAAAACTAACCAAACTAAGTCCCTTTTGTAAGTTAATAACAAAAATTGCATACTTTTTAAAGTGTAACATCCTGTACACAATTTAGTGAAAAAGCTAAATTGTTTCTATTATAATCTACTTGTGACATAATCTCATTCATGGAATGGTAAGGGAAATCTTTTCAGAACTTGAAATCAGGTACTCGAGCATGCATTTTAGTGACTTTGATTTTGCATTGATATGCATATTACTTTCAAGTAATTTTGTAACCCATCACACACTACAGTGATTTTTGGATTTCTTATATTTTTACATAGAGGAAAATTAACCAAACTAAGTCCCTTTTGTAAGTTAATAACAAAAATTGCATACTTTTTAAAGTGTAACATCCTGTAGAAGAAAATTAACCAAACTAAGTCCCTTTTGTAAGTTAATAACAAAAATTACAAACTTTTTAAAGTGTAAGACTTTGATTTTGCATTGATATGCATATTACTTACAAGTAATTTTGTAACCCATCACACACTACAGTGGTTTTTGGATTTCTTATATTTTTACATAGAGGAAAATTAACCAAACTATGTCCCTTTTGTAAGTTGATAACAAAAATTGCATACTTTTTAAAGTGTAACATCCTGTAGAGGAAAATTAACCAAACTAAGTCCCTTTTGTAAGTTAATAACAAAAATTGCATACTTTTTAAAGTGTAACATCCTGTAGAGGAAAATTAACCAAACTAAGTCCCTTTTGTAAGTTAATAACAAAAATTGCATACTTTTTAAAGTGTAACATCCCGTAAATTTTGACTGTGTAAATATTGCGAAAGATTGAAATTTATCAACTAAATGTAGATAATAATAGTAATTGGATCTAATAATCTTGTTGGGAATTTTATAATTCTATCATAATGTAATCTCAATCAATTGAATATAAATGTGAAGTTAATTTGATTGAATTGTAAATAAGAACGAATTCCCTAATTTGTAAATTAGGAAATTATATGATATAAATTGAATTAGTTAATGTGGGATAAATCAGTATAAGTAATTAAAATATTTCCTTGTTAACTATATATTTATGAACATGATTAAATTACTTCAAAGTGACAACTATTATGTTTCGTTTCTTTATTTAGTATGTTGAGATTTATTTTAAATCAATGTGAAATTTATGTGATTAAATATGTTAGATGATATTATTTAAGATGATAACTATAAAACATTAGTATAAAGATTTGTAGCTAATGTTTATTATATTCATAATGACAAATAACTTGTAGTTGATTTATAATTGGAACGATAATTTAGTTTGAAATCGTTAATAATGGTATTGGAGAATAAAATAAACAATTAATATGGATTTAAATGAAATCGATTTATAATGAAACAAATGAATTGGATTCCCTTATACAAACATGAGTATGGACAATTTAACAATAAGAATTAAATGGTTGTTAATGCAGACGTTAATTGTGTGTTAACATGATTTGTATTATTATATGAATTTAAGCCCATTCTTAAATTTTAAATTTAAATAATAAATTTTTAACATTGAGTAATATCTTTACCAAATTTGTTAAAATGTAAATCTTTCTAAAAAAAGTTTATCAAAATTTGAAATTGAGTTGAAATATCAAAAGTTTGAAAATTCAATTTTTAATGGTTCTACTCTGAATTCTAAGTTATCTAGCATTTTTTGTTTCAGGAAACTAACGACAAGGATAAAATTAAGGGCTTTTTTATTCATAAGGACAGCCCACTAAAACTTTATCCAAAAGGACAATACATTACAATACTTTATTCGACCGCTGTTTTCTTTTCTTCCTCAATCCGCTATCGACGTCGATCTCGTCACTGATTTTAAACGCAATTATTTTTTCCTATTTTGTTTCGATATCCAGCAATCATCTTCAAATATCAATACCAAACGCCTACTTTCTAAATGCAAAATCGATCTTGTGCGTGCTGATTTGGGAATTCGTTCACAAAATTAGGGTAAAAAGTATTTCTTGATCGATGCAAACGAGATCGAAATTGCAAACTGAATTGAATTTGCAATCTGAAATTGGTAATGGGCGTAATTGTATGAAACGACACAGTTGATTTTATGCGCGAGTAAAAATCGAGGAAGAAGCTGGAAACCACGCGTGAAACTAAAGAAAAATGAACAAAAATGAAAATAACAAAAACTGATACCTACAGTGCCATAAAAATGATACCCAAAAATTGTAAAGAAGAAAATAACAAAAACTGATACCTACAGTGGTATAAAACTGATATCCTGTACTTGGAACCAATAAATAATACAGAAAACTGATACCTGCAGGGTGGTAAAACTGATACCCACTGTAGGTTCAAAGATGATCATGACAAAAAAAAGCCGCATACATAATGCTAACAATGATCATACAAACCTGAGATCTTATTATACAACAACACAATAATTTGAAGATTAAAAACAAAATACAAAGAATTTGTATAGAAGTTATAAACGATTCAGCACATTTCCATTTGTTTTTTAAAAAAAAAAACAATGCAGCAGTATTTAGGTATTGGTTTTATATTTTTTTAGGTATCAGTTTTTCTGTTTTAAACGTATAATGTTTTTTTTATGTGATTTTGTTGCTGTGTTAATTTTTTAGTTGTATTGTTGCTTCAACTTTGTAACTCAATCGAAATTATTTCATTTTAATCAATTAAATTGTTATGTAAAAATTTTTTGCATTATATTTTCTTTAAAACATTGCAACAGTTTTTAGGTACTAATTTTATATTTTTTTAAGTATCAGTTTTTAAGTATTATCCGTGTTATGTTTTTTTCTCATGTGATTTTGGTGCTATGTTAATTTTGTACTTGCATTTTATGCACCAACTTTGTATTCCTCACTTGTATTACACCAAATATAATATTGAAGTTACACAAAAAATCATATGTTTTCCAACTGAATTTCACCAAAAATCTGAGACAACTATTTTGAAGAAATAAAATGATAAAAACTGATACTTACTTTTTTATAAAACTGTTATCAACAATGATACCGAACTAAAAACCAGCCATTGAAATAAAGAAAATAAAATAAAACTGATACCTTTAAAAATATAAAAATGATACCTAAAAATAGCCATGATGTAAATTCAACTAGAAAATATAAAAATGATACCTAAAAAAATAAAAAACTGATACCTTAAAACTGCTGCACTATTTTAAAACTAAAACTAATGCAAAAAATGTTACATCACAGTTTGGTTGATTATAATGAAATAACTTCGACTGTAATACATAGATAATGTAACAATACAACTACAAAATAAATACAACATTAAAAACAGACCAAACGAATATAAAACAGTGGTAAATAAAAAAAAAATGATACCTAGAAAAATATAAAAATGATACCCAACTGCTGAAAAGTTGAACATTAAAATTGAAGAACAAAAAAAAAAAAACCATGAATCACCTTGCAAAATTAAAAAACCTAATCGGTAGAAATGAACATTAAATTATAATGATTATAGCAAAAAAAAAAAAATCAATCGAGGTTGATTCTTCAGATCGATTTCATGCCCTAGATTTTGCTGTTCGATTTATGTTTGAGGATCGATTGTACGAGATGCCACGGATTTTGATTTGATTGATATTAAAAATGATTTCGTGATAGAAAATCGTTCGGGATGATGAACGACAAGGTGATGAACAAGATAATTAGCGATGAGATGTAGAATGACAGAAAAATTTAATACCGCTTGTCCTTTTAAGTAAAATTTTAGGCACGTATCCTAACGAATAAAATTTTAATACCATTTGTCCTTCTGAATAAAATCCCCTTTTTATTTCATCAAAATCCGCTTCTTTTTGTTCTAAATCTGAGATTTACAATGTGTAAAACGTACAAACAAACGTTTTGTGTCTTCATACTTACATGTCCTAAAGCTTTGCCACCTCACACCTCATTAATAATTTTACGTCTGAATTTTAAAAGTCTTCTGGAAAAACTAAGGCACCTTTCCTTCATTAAAAAGAAAACGTACGTCAATTCCCATTTATAACTATTCACGTTTCCCATGAATGCCTTCCTACCTTCCCAAACTATTCATGCAAAAAGATGCAATATAATAATAATATGCCATAAAAACTTACAGCGTTGAAGGCAAAAAGGGAATTTAACGTGCTTCTTAAACCCTTAGCTTTCAAGTGTAATAAAAGAATAATAAATAAAATAAACATAACCACATGTTTTCTCATCTTTTCCCTATGCTTATTTATTCAATCAAACCATCACATTTTCTTTAGCTCCTCTCTCTCTAGAACGTCTCTCCTTCCCTTCCTTATTTCGTTCCTATAACTTCTGTAAAAAACTTCCACCATCAATAAACTGCTTCATCCCTACAGCGGAGTTCCCTGCTCCTCCACCGCCTCCGCCCCGGCTTAAAACCATATTGGCTCCGCACCGAACTGTCTGAACACTGCCTCGCCTGAACCTACTCCTTTTATCGACCTGCCGAGATCCTCTCATCCACCGCCAAGTCAGTCGCCACTTGAAACCAGGGATGGATCCATGTGTTGAGTTACCTAGGCTACAGCTCGGGTGCTCTTCCCAAAAATAAAAAGTATATATTGTATTTTAGGAAAATAAATTAGAAATTATATTTCATTCCTTGCAATGTTCGTTATTACACCATTTTCAGTTTCAAAAGCTTGAAAAGTGAAGCTATCATCAACTTTTCTACTAGGACAAGTTATCTGAAGGCTAGCTAGCAAAAATAGACTCAAACAACTGTGGAGTCTCAACACAGTCCTCTAATATGTCAATATCATTTGGCAAGGACACTGCAGCAGACCCTTTCTTATTTGTAGCTTCGTTCTGAAATTGATGTTAAAAAGGATTTGTATTCGGCCATTTATTCTGAGCTTGTAATTTTGTGCAAAACCCTCACCTTAGATTACACAGGATCATATATACAATTTTCTTGTGCTTTATTAGTAAAAAAAGCCAAAATTACACAAACATCACTTCTTTCTCACACAAGAAATAGAAAAAACACAGCATAGTCTCCTTTTACGCACTCAAGCAACGACTCTGATCAATTTACGGACCATAACATGTAGTTTTCGTATTATTTTACAATATCATTTTTAATCGGTTTTATTTAGCCCGGGTCGGAGTAAAATCCTGGCTCCGTCCTTGCCTGAAACCGAACCACATTTCCACCTTAGTTGTTTCCACATTCATTTCCTCCATGAAAAGTTCTTCGCAATGGTGTTGGATTCGCTGCTATTTATCACTATCAAGATTTCAGCGTGGCTTGCAGGACAGTGGTTTATTCCATTCACGAAGTACTACAACTCTTGCTATTAGTTAAAACAAACCATTTAGAATATAATTAATACTACTTTTTATTAGACAAATTGAGTGATTAAAATTGAAATTGATTGATTTAACTAAAATGTAACACCTAAATTGGACCGTTAATTTTATCGTAAAATTTGATATTTTAACTAGATGGTAAGAATTGGTTGAATTCTTTATATATATAAAAGTGATACTTAACTTATTTGTTAAATTGACATTAAATCTGATAATTGAAATGGATATTTATAAATAGTCAAAATTTGGACATGTAACTTGGATTGTTAAATTTTATATTGGTATTGGAACTTCCTGTTACGATTGTTTGAATAATCCGATATTTGTTAACCATTGATTGATTGTGAGATACAATGGGTATCGATTTTGATGTTGACTGATATTAAGATGGTCAATATTATTGATTTCGTTAAAAGGTTAGTGAGTTGATATTTATGTTATCCTTTATGTTCACACTATATGGTGGTCGATCACTTGACTTTAGATTTGGTTTTTGACCTTTGGACACTCTATTTGATATATGATATTGAATGTATTGTTGGTTGTTTGATATTGTGTGATTTTTGTTGATCTCTGCCGTTTGGCAAATCTGAATGATTGAATATTTAAAATACTAAAAAAAGAAAAAAAATGAGAAATATAGTGAGGAACCCAATGAATGAAATTTAACTATAAATTAAATTGGATATTTTAGGTTTGAATAAATTGTTTGATTCTAAAGGATTGTCCCTTGAAATGATATAGAATATGGAAGAATGGGTATGAAAGTTGTTTAATAAAATCAGTGATTTAATAACTTGAATGTGAATAGAAGATTTAGTTATTGGAAATTTTGAAACATTGGATCAATCACAGATTGATATCTTATGTAAGACACTTAAATGAATTTTGGAAAAATGGTGAGATCTTTAAATAAACCCGAATAGATGTGAAATTATGATCATTTGTATATTTTATTTGATTTGATTTGACTAATATGAGAATTTTAGTCCTGACTCGAGTGTTTTTTGTTTTGCACGGAACGCTAGGGTCAGATCTAAGTGTTGCTGATTTAAAGATTTCAGTGAGCGAATATAGATAGTGGTGAAGACGTGCGCGCTCTAGATCGTAAAATTTGTAATTGTTACTTATTAAAAATATATGTATTTTATTTCGCTGTGTAAAGTTTATTGTACAACTCTGATATTTTGTGTAAAATTCTTCCAATGTGAGATATTGTAGTTTATTTATTCTGTGATTTCTGTGTCTAATTCTGCTTAAACCCCGTAAGCTAAATAACAATCTGTCGTTTCGAGCGGTTTAAGTTGGTTTAATTACCGACTTGAAACGGTCGAAAAGGCAGGTTGTTACATAAAGTATTTTAAAAAATAGACATACTTTCTATGAGGGGCATCTGCGAGATTTTCCAAAAGTTCAAAAATTGCTAGAATACAACTTTTGAAAAGTCCCTTAAATGACCTGCAAAGAAAACACACACAGAAATGCAAATGCATGTACACAATCGTGTACATAAAGATACAAAGTCCAACAAACTACACTTACATACTAGTACATAATTCATAACAACACGATATCATGCGAATAACGAGTTTCAATTCTACCATTAAATATTGACATTGCACAATAATTCACTATAAAACATCAAAACCAAATTAATGCCATCAAACTACGAAAAAAGTTATCAAAGCAATATTACAACAATGTCAATAGGTTTTAACAACCATAAACATAATTACTAACAAGACCAAACTATTAACATGCTCTTAATGATCATAGCAAGTGCTGATATCATATGTGGAAGGTAGCGGTGAAGGAACGGGTGTTACAAATCTTAATAATGATGAATGATAATAAGTCTCACATTGCCAAAAATAATCATGTGTTCATGCTTAAATAGTATCTCCTCATTCCTTATATTGGCCCTAAGATTCAGATAATTTTGTGCGAAGAGGAGGCCCTATAAGGCTATGGATTAACACATGTCCGTCCCGCATCGAACAGAGCCGGGTGTGTGCCCAAAAAGAGTGGACTGTGTTATATTTTTGCTATAGAAAAGTGAACGATTTTCAAACAGAAGTAACCATTGCAAACACATGAATGTACGTGATTGTTTACAAACAGAAATAGCCATTACGAAATGATTAGATGCGATGTTTTGCAAACGGAAATGGCCGTTGCAAATTAAACGTTGCAACACAGCTATTCACAATGGAAATTACAGTTGTGAATCACCATTGCAAGTGTTGCAAACTTAAATGTTCAAATGAAGAGACATAGTTATTCAAAACGGAAATGACCATTGCGAATTACTATTGCAATTGCTGAAGAGATGCGACCAAGCATTGCAATTGTTGGAAGAGATGCAATATTTTTCCAATAGAGAAAAGCGTTGCAAATGCGAATCGAAGAGATACGATTTTTCTAATGGAAACAACCATTGCAAATTAGTCTATAAATGAAGAAGGAAACCTGATCACTTTCCGCACTCAAAAATTTCAAAATTATCCCTCCTTCCTCTTCATTTCTAAAGAAAAATCTAAATAGTCCTACAAATCACACTATAGATCATACACACTACAATCTCGAGCGGATCACATTTGTTGTACCTTGGATGACTTTGAATAAAGTCTCAAGGAAATTGTCACGACAAGTCTTAGACGAAATTTCCTTCTATATCCCGGTTAGATTATGTTTCTTGTAAATTTATTCACATATATAGCTGCTATCTTTTTTATGAGAAGGTGTATCACTTCTACTTAATAGTGAAACGGTATTTATCATTGTTGTTTCACACAACATTCTGTTTTTGTCGTTATTAACATAATTTGTTCTTATACATTCATTATGACAACATTTATTGTAGATTGACTCATGGAAACATTCAGATTTCCTATGCTGAAACTACTTTTTGAACTATTTGGATAAAGTGTTGTACAAACTACAAAGTATATCAGCCACACCAGACAACAAAATCCCTTTGGATTGCACTTGCAAATGTATATTTAAGATGCAGAATGTCAGTTTGAAGAAGTTCATAGTAGACAAATTTATGGAATACAAGATGGTGGATTCCTAATCCATAACTACTCCAGTGCTGGAAATTCAACTCATAAAGTTGGAGAATCTTTCCTTATTTAAGCAATAACAGGAAGATTACTATTGACAAAAAAAAATATTACAACACCCAAGAAATGAAATTATTGAGAATAAATGAAGATAAGTAAATAAAAAACGAAGAAGAAAGCGATCACACACAAGTTTATAGTGGTTCAGCGTTAATGAGCCTACGTCCACTTTATAATATCTTATAGATGAACTGAGCTACTACTAGTGAAACAATCACAACAATAATATAATCAGAGATTCGCCCCTAAAAGATCCTTCTTCTGAGGGCAGAAGGTCTATTTGTAGATGCTACAACATTTAAATTAGTGGAGGCATGTGTTATCCGATCCAGGATTTTAGGAAATCCTGAAGAGGCGTTCTTCTTGCAGAAAAGAGCATAATTTGAGCATGTAGCGACAAGTGGCAGTTGATCCTGGATTCATGGATGTCTGAAAGCTATCAAGTGGGAGTAGGAACAAGCCTTCATAGGGATATTTGGCACGGAATCAGGCTTGGCTTGGCTTGATCGATCCGAGGACCAGGGGGTCCAACTGGCCAGCATATTAGTTCCCTTTATTCGGCCTAAGTCTGGTGATTGGGTTGAAACACCCATCGATCAACTAGTTTTCTAACTTTACTCAGTCCTCCAGGCCGCCTCAGTCGAAGTTTGTGATGTCAATGAATCTTGACGGCCCTGCCAAAAGGCTGCTCAACATTCTTTCCCCCAAAGTATGTTATGTTTAAGAACTAGACATGCTTTGTAATTTCTCACTCTAGATCATATTGTAGGGAATCGAAAGACCACCTTTGCATCGGCTTGAAAATCCCCTCTGTTTTTTGTGTTTCCTTTTTTTACATGAACTAAGGATCGATTGGTCGGATATTTTAGAAGTTATCACTAATCTAGGAAATGATTAGGCTCTGCAGATATTTGTCTATTCGCCTTGATGTGGTTTGCTATCGGGCTAACACGTTAACCCTATAGTCACGTTCAATGGTCATATCAACAGAATACTAAGAGTCCTTTTGTTCTATTATAAAAGGCAGGGGGATTATCCAAAGCATTTTTAATTTCGAGGCACCATTAATTCTAAGGACAAGTGGTAGAGTGGAAAGGGTGTGACTGGACGGGTGTGTCCGAGTAATGATGTGGGCCTCTGATGTAGTCCGGCAGAAGGAGACAAAGAGTGGCTTCAAAACCGATGCTTGTAGACTTGGCGCTGAAAAGTGCTCGATCCATTCTTGTCCAAGATGGTCGGCTCGATGTTCAAGGCCACCCAAAATTTTGAGTGAAATGATTAGTCTCATTCATAGTTAGAACTGATAACCACGAATTCGAGCATGTTCTTGATTGTTACTTTTAATTTAGGCTGTCGCTTCACCATTCACACATACGTTAATGCACATAGTGAGGGATTACGATCTCATCAAACTGACCTATAGTATTTTATGAATAGCCTAGCTTACAATGGTCGACTGAGATGGTACTCGCAGCTTTGGAGAAGGCAGAGGTAAAGTTATATCCACCCCTATAGACTTGGAAAGTATTTCGACTTCTTTATCTTGGACCGATACCGACCTTGGTCCAAACAGCGACACCCAAGACCAATCAACAAATCCGCCACCTGTCGTAGAAGTAGGAGAGACAAGCGGGGCGACAGCTGTGCCAGTAACACCGGACACCCTTCCCAATGCAGTAAATCCTTAAGATTCTTGGCCTTGCGTAATAAGTGTGAGGAAACTGAAGAATTTAAGCATTAAATGCAATATTCCCTAGGAAGATCTCCGCCTTCCTCATGAGCATGACCGTTCCCATAATCCGTCAAGTGACTATATGGCGCTGACTCACCAAATGTGTACTGCCGGAGTTATTCCACCATTTTCTCCATTTGACATCGATTTTCTAAGGCGAATGAATTTGGCACCAATGCAACTTCATCCTATCGCATATACCAACATGTTATCACTATACGTCATGTATATAAAGTATTTGCGACAACCAGCGACCTTTGATGATATTGTCTTTTTCTTCAACTTTAGACACCGAAAGAAAGACATTTCCTCTTTTCTCTTCTTTGAGGTTGTTCGTAAACGAAAAATTGTAGAGGGCATCCCCAAAAAACTGGGGGACATTAGGCATGGTTGGTTTTATATTAAGCAATAACCGGGATGTGCACGACGCTGGTTTGGTGCAGTAAATTTTTCATTTTAATTGGTCCTATCACAAAGAGGCTCCTTAAAAACCATTTTTATGAAGGTGACGTACCGAAGAAGTCCAAGATGAAAGAATTTCAAGAGCGCTTAAACACATTGTTCGGTTTAAGTCTTGAGTGCCGAGACATATGGAAATGCTGGACCGACGCACACTTGCACCGATACCAACTTCTTGACATGAACAGAACATTAGGACCCTCGACTGACCAGTCTTCTCCACCAACGCCTTTTCAAATTAACATGCCCCAGTTGAAAGAGGGTCAACGATCTCTAGGAAAGCGCCTCCAGTCAAAAATGTACCGACCACTGCCGGAGGTGTACTTCCAGTCAGGAAGCAGTCCGACTAACTTGCGATCGAGAAAAAAGTAGCCACCGCCGTTCATACCCTGAGGAGAGGGAAAAAAGTTTCCAGAAGAAAACTTGTGAAGGAAGCCGACCTTTTAAAGGCGAACAAAGACTCGGCCACAGGTGTTGCAGAAAAACTTCCTAAAGAGGTGATCGTGGAAGAACCTCGCGACCATCAACCGAGAATTTCCATTACCAAAAAGAATTCCCCTTTTATTCAAAATCCACTCGAGGAGAAAGTGACTTCCCCTTTTGAAGGTTTAAAGAACCTAGATCTCCCTGAAAAATTCATCTCTTCTCAAAATTTAGATTAAACTTCTTTCTTTACCGAATTCGTCGAATCCATGGGCGTGACAGAGACGAGTCAAGCTTCGGGCCTCCGTTTTGGGGAATCACTTAAAACACGCACTGCACGTCACAGCACTATTTTATCTTGTGTAGATTGATCATTGATCAATTTTTTTTATAATGCAGGTGTATGGATGATGAGTTTTATCACGACAACTTCGATTCTCTTTTGAAGGGAGGTGGACCTACTAGATCGGCCCTGCAGCATGGTAAGTGGGATAGTGGACATGGAGGTAACGGTTGTAACACTACTACAAAAGTGGGCATATTCGACACTAATTTGTGTGTGTTGCATGAAAAGTATTGCGAAAGCTATGCTTTCTTTGATCTTATGCAACAACATTCATATGTTGTTGCATTAGATGTGAAGCAGTGTTGCGGTTGGAATCCTTGTGTTGTGACGTGCAACACCAGTTCAAAGTATTGCTTTACATAAATATACGTCAGGTCAGCGATCCACATTATCAGTTTAAACAAATAAATAACCATAGATGTTGATTAATCCAATGGTTCAAGCCGATCCCTGCTTCAGTTTAGTGAAAATTTGGCGCGATATTTTCCCCATTCACGAAATACTTGCCAAAAAAATTCTCCTGTACTCTTTCTTCTGTACGTTTCTCTTTCCATGAAATCCATCCACGAACACCTCCAATTGCTACTCTACCTCCGGTTACAAACTATAAACCTCCGATTGCTCCTATTTTACAAACTTTACACCTCCGATTTGGATCATTTAGGACAGTTACAGGTAGTTAGAGCTTCATCATTTCGGTTTTATTTAGATGATTTGATCTCTAACTTATTTTGGTCTACATTCAAAGTCTCTGGGTGATTTGGCTATACTTATTGCCTTAAATTAGGGTTTTTTTATACTTGAAGTGCTATATTTATATGTTTGCATGTGTTGAAATTGTGCAAGTTTTGTATTTTTATGTTTTCCAAACCATTGATGTATTGGTAAATAATGCCTATTTCGAAAAGTGGAGACAAAATTATAGGAAAAAAGAAATCAAATTTAAATGTTTAAATGCCTATTTCTGTTTGTAGTTAAATAATGCCCATTTCTCTTCCTACATCGTATGACTACGAAGATACCATGGGCATGGGTGATCTACGACTGTCAAACCCATCATCACCAGAAACTCCTATTGATTTTTATATAGAGATGCAAGAAAGGAACTACGATGATTTTCGTGAGTATGAACTAGAGCAAGAAGAATTCCGAAGACAATGGCGAGAAGAAGAACGACGTGAAGAAAGGGCAATGCGACGACATAGTCGTGCTGCCTTGCGTCGTCAGCATCAAAACAAATAAGTGGTTAACGAACAACAAGCTGACTCACCAATCATACCGTGTGATTGTGGGTATGCCAATATAGACGATGTTATTTCGATTGGATTCAACATTGGTCATCGTTATTTTAGATGTTGTGTTTATCCCACAGGGTGTACCTTTTGGCAGTGTATTGACCATCAGTTTCCAACTCAAGCCACTGAGTACGCAAATGAATTACAACATTAACTTACAACGCTGCAAAATCGAGTTATTGGTTTTCGAACTGACATTAGTAGACTTAACGACTAACTTCAAGGGCTAAACATTAGAAGACAAAGTTAAATTGTTGCATCGTTCTTTGTACTAGGTACAACTGTATCGTCTTTGTATCACCTATATACTCTTTGTATCTGTATTATTTTGTTTTGGTGCAGCCATGTAATGTTATGAATTTGTGTTCAGTATCCTTAGTTGCTTGTTTTATGTATTCTTCTGATAATTCAGTTCCAAAAGTTAGTGATAACTCATATAAAAACAATCGTCTTTGTATCACCACACTGATTATGTATATTTGTAAACTATTAACTTGTTTTGTTTTTATTTCTAACTTAATCAAACCTTACAGGGTAGCCCTTGTTCGTGTCTTGAAACTGTAAGTGGTATCAAATTTATTTTTGCTAGGCCGTGGTCAGATTGTGGCAATGGATAGTGAATATTACATATGGATAGGACTTCCGAGATCGAGTGCAGAATATGTAAGAGGGCTAAAAGCTTTTCTAAGAAATGCATTTTCCATTTATAAATTAGGTGATGAGATGAAGTGCCCTTGCAAAAAATGTACAAAAAGTGATTGGTACTGCGAAAATGTCATGTACGATCATCTTATTTTTAATGGCCCTTCTCCATTACATACCGGGTGAATTTGTGAAGTTTCACAGACAAAATTAATAGGTGTTGATGACCATATGGACTGTGCAACAGAAATAAATTTTGGGGATAATTTAGATGTGATGTTCAAATGTGCTGGTTACAAATTTGGTCAAAATCACAGGGACTTTGAAGTAGAACCAAATCCAGAGGCTGAGAAATTCTATCGGCATGTTAAAGAAGGGAAAAAACCATTATATCCTTGCTGCACTAAATTTTCTTGACTAAGTTTCTTTACCAGGCTTTATCATTTAAAGTGTGCTTATGGAATTAACAAGTTTGCGTTTAAGGAATTACTAAAACTTATAAAAGAAGTCTTTCCTGATGCCCAGTTTCCTTTGTCTTCCTACGCTACAAAGAATGTCATTAAAGATTTAGGTCTTGATTACCATAAAATACATGGCTGCCCAAACCACTGCATGTTATATTGGGCAGAGAATAAAGATAAAGAGGCTTGTGACATTTGTGGTTTTTCGAGGTGGGCTGTAAAAGAAAACGAAGACATCATTGATAATAATGATCCACCAAAGTCGATTCTCAAAGTGCCGGCAAATGTTATGAGGTACTTTCCATTATGACTAAGGTTACAAAGGATGTTTATGTGCAAAGAATTTTCCTAACTTATGATATGGCACCAAGTGGAACGAAAAAATATGGAAAACTAAGACATTCGGCTGATGGTGTGGCATCGAAGATGTTGGATGCTTGCTATCCGGATTTTTCATCAGAAAATTGTAGTGTTAGATTGGGTGTAGCATCTGATGGATTTAATCCATATCGTTCAATGAATTCAAGTTATAGTACATGGCCAGTTGTGTTGGTAAACTACAATCTTCGGCCTTGGTTATGTATGAAACAAGAGAATTTGATTCTTTCAACATTAATATATGGTCCAGATTCTCTAAAGAACAGTATTGATGTATATATGCAGCCTTTAATTGCAGAATTGAAAGCATTATGGAATGTTGGCATCGAAACTTATGATTTCTTGACTAATGGGAATTTTAATTTACTTTCAAGCATCTTATGGATCTTTAGTGATTTTCCTAGATATGTCATGTTGTCAGGTTAGAGCACGAAGGGGAAATTAGCGTGTCCAGTATGCCATTATGAAACTTCTTCAAATTATTTGAAGCATAGCAAAAATATGTGTTATATGCACCCTAGAAAGTTTCTTGATCCAAGACATAAGTGGAGGCTGGATAAGAGAAGATTTAACAACGAAACTGAAGTGGGGAGCATTCCATAAATATTATTAGGAACAGATATTGAAGAGTTATTGCGAGGGTTCAAAAATCAGTTTGGGGATAAGACCAAGAAACCAGGTAAAAGTGATGGCCCTTTTAAAAAAAGGTCAGCACTATTTGACTTACCATATTGGTGTCATAATCCCCTTCGACATAACCTGGATGCCATGCACTTAGAGAAGAACATATGCAACAAAATATTAGGTACTTTACCTAATATAGGTCGCATGTCGAAGGATCACCTAAACGCTCGTTTGGATTTACAGGAATTAGGCATAAGGAAGGCCCTTCATCCTGTTGAATGTGTTGATGGAAAGCATGTTGAAATTAGAGCTGCAATATTTGATATGGCAAATAAGGAAAAAGAATTCTTTTGCTATGTACTGAAGAAAGCAAAACTGCCCCACGGTTGTGCCTCGAATGTTGTTCGGTACGTGCACATAAAAGAGAGAACGGTTGTGGGATATAAGAGCCATGATGCTCATTTCATACTCCACTATTTGTTATAATTTGCCGTGAAGAAAGCATCAAAACCTGAGGTTGCGTTATCAATGATCATATTTAGTGCATTCCTTAGAGGACTATGGAGCAAGGTTACCGAAGTGGATGATATCAAGAGGCTGCAAAAAGAAATTGTCGAGATACTTGTCATTTTGAAATGATTTTTCCATAGGCTTTTTTCGATATAATGGTACACTTACATGTTCATTTATGCAGAGAAATCGAATACGGAGGGGGGGGAGGGCTGAACACCTTAGATGCATGTATCCAATTGAGCGATATCTAGGAAAGTTGAAATCTTATGTGCGAAATAGAAACATACCGGAAGCTTCGATTGCAGAAGGTTACTTGGCAGAAGAGTGTGTGACCTTCTGTTCAAAAAAAATTAAGCGTTGATGCAGGAACAGAAAACATGGCGATTGATTTTGGAAGATGTCCAACAGATTTGGAATATCATATTAGAACAAAGAGGAATAAAGATAGAAAGATATTCAATTTTAAAGATGAAGAATGGAAGGCAACACATCTCTATATTATGTTCAATTCCGATAATAAAGAAACTAGGAGTTTGATCGAGTAAGTTCTTAAGTTCCTACATCATTTTCCTTAACTATAAATCAATATCTGCATTTCTTAGTTTCTTGACCTTAATTATTATTTATGGTTCATCGAGCTTTTGTGGATGGTCTTGCAAATCCAAGAAGATACAAGAGGGAACGAGAACATTTCGAGGAGTTTTGGAATTGGCTAAAAGAAGAGGTTATGAAAAAGGACAATATTTCAAGAGATTTAGAGGTGTTTGCATTAGGTCCTAATCGAGTAGCTAGGAAATTTACCGGTTATATAGTAAATGGATATAGATTCCACACAAAATTTAGAGATTCTCGATGTACCACAAAAAATAGTTATGTATTTTTGACTGCCAAAACCACCAGGTTTGCAAGTTCGAAAGACCAAAACCCAATAGTGGGTGATGTCAATTACTACGGATCAATCGAAGAAAATTTTGAGCTTGATTATTGGTGAGCTTTCACGGTGGTTCTTTTTAAGTGTTGTTGGTACCAAGAGGAAAAAGATTCATATGGTCTTACTCGAGTAAATTTTATCAAGTGCCATAAAATCGAACCTTATGTCATGTCTTCGCAAGTGCAGCAAGTATTTTATGTGGAAGATGCAGTTGAAAAGAACAGTCACTACGTTATTAAAAAATTGCCGAGAGACTAGTGTGACACTGAAAATCAAAATGCAATGAAAGAAGACATGAGGAATACGCATTCACATGATATGGGCATATGTGGTAAACTAGAACCAGAAGTTGTTGATGGGGGTTGGATTAGGGATGATGTCCCCATAAAACAACTAGAAACAAAACTATAAGCAGAAGTTCTTGATCTTGTTCCGTCTCGTTAGGATAAAAGATTTCTCTTTCTTATTGCTTTAATTTGGTCTAATCTGTTGTCTAATTTATGATGTATTTGGCACTTTTTGTTTTAGCTGTAAATTATTATCTTTGATGAATGTATTTGGCACTCTTTTCTCATAATGCAATCTACACTGTTCACATGTTTATGATCTAATGTCTTTCTTTACTGTCATCTAAATTGGTTATAGACCAAAATGTTAGTTGTTGTTTTTTGTCCACTTTAACATGCATGTACCTTGTTCTAATGTATTCATTTTGTACAGGATGGATGAACTTATAAATATCCGACTGCACCATGGCGGACCGTTTTGAAGGACATGTTACCTCGGTGGAGAATACCTCTTGAGCCCTTCCACATCCCCGACTCTCACTTCTAGCTTCTCGCAATTCACTCTTACCGCATACCTTTCGAGCCAATCCATGCCCAAGATGATCCCAACCCCAACAAAGTTAAGAACAAAGCAATCACACACAAAAGAGCAACCATGACTCGACAATACAAGACCACGACACAACATGCACAAACTGGACGAACCGCCAACTGGATTAGTCGCGATCAATAGTCTATCACAAATCTCAGGTTCCGAACCCAAGCGGCACACAAGCTCATTGCAAATGAAAGAATGTGATGCTCCAGTATCGAACAACACACGAACTGAAACACCATTAACTAAAAGAGTACCTTGAATAATGACACCCTTTCTCTTCTCCTCTGCGGTAGGATCTCTTGAAGAAGTTGGCACGGATTCCAAAGCATACACCTTCACAACCTGCTTGCCCTTAGCTTATTCTGGACAATCTTTCTTCTCATGCCCGGGCTTTCCTCACTTGAAGTAATTCTTCTCAGCTTTGGGATTCTTGCACTCATTCGAGTAATGACCCTTCTGTTGGCAGTTAAAGCAAAGCACCTCACCCTTAGGCTTCTTCTGGCTATCCTTTCCTTTCTGTTGTTGCTGCTTCCTCTTCTTACTATTACCACCTTGCTGTGGTTTCTGAACTTCCTTGGTTGCAGCAACAACATTTTCTTCCTTAGGAAACAAGCTCTCATGGCGAATAGCTTTTTCCATAATCTTCTCAAAATAATCGTCAAGATGATCAACCAACGGCCTTCCAATATAGGTATCCAGACCCATAACAAACTTCTCATTTTTTTGATAGGGTATATCAATATAGGAACGAGCATATCTGGACAAGGCCTCGAAATCAGAAACATAGTCAAGTACAGAACGACCATTCTATTTCAGCTCCACGAATTTCTTGAATAGAGCATATTTCTGAGCTGTGGAGATAAACTTTGCTTCAAACTTAGCCTGAAATTGCTTCTATGATATTTCTTCCTTTGGAGTCTCAAGCATGACCGAATTCCACCATTCCATGGCCCTGTCTTGCAGTTGCCTTGATACAAGCTTTCTCTTGGTTGCACCATCCAAACTCAAGTCTCCAAAGATACAAACTCAAGAATCCATCCACCTCTGAACCACTTCAGCTGGCTCGGATCCTTTGAATGGTTTTCCTCCTAGAGATGTATAATATTTGCATAGCTTCGCAAAGTCCACAGCTATAGGCAACTGAACTCCTACGTCTAACATAGCTGCCACTGGAGCGGGGACCCTTCGCATGAATGCCTCCATCGTGGCTTCAAACATGGTAGGGTAGTCTGGTTCACCTCAATTTCCCCCTACAGAATTAGCTCCCCTAGCAGCGTGTCTTGATGGTCGTCTACTCATTCTAAATCTGCAATTTAGAATAATTAGCCACTTCCAAGAAAAACTGCTAAAGGAAATCAACTGCTACTACTATAGAATATAGTAAGCATCCAACTGAAATATACAAATACATCTCTCATAAGAAATTACGTCTCAGAACTTTGGCTAAAATCGTTAACCAGAGCTCTGATACCAAATGTGATGACCGCCCATAACCCTAGCACTAAACAAGACGGATAATGCGCTGAAAGGTGTGCCAGGCAACTATGGACAATCATCAGAGTAGGTAAACGAAGTCGAAACCAGTCGTAGAACTCACAGCGCAAGGATAAAATACAGTAGAATATATACAACAGGTAATAGTAGTAAAGCATCTTATAGCAGTATTTTCAAACTTTCACAACATCCTGAAAGATTATCATAACATCATAGGAAATATCAAGTATGTACATAATGCCTCACTACAGCACTCATAGAGAAACTCAAACAGCGGAAACAGAATTACAGGATAGTAGTAAAAGTAATGCGCCAGCCTCCTGCTCGCCTTCGCACAACAAGTATCGTCCTCACTAATCACATGTCACCTGATTCTTAGTCTGCCCATCCACAACGGATGAACAACCCACGGTAATAAGAGGAAACATAAAACCTTGAGTCAGACAACAGTCTTAGTGAGCGATAAAACAACTAACAATCTTCAATAATAAATTATATGAGGATGGATAGATAAACATACTAATCTACCCACAACACCAGAGAAGAACTCAACCCTATCTTCCCCACATCGGACAGTGATAGCCTTTACCATAAATAATTCAACCATTCATCCATGGAAAGCAGAACACCCATTCAAACATGGTAAAGCACTCATAACATCCAGATTATATGTATCTCATGTAAACCATCCTAATCAAATTCAACGTCCCTCAAGCACAAGCCCTAGAGGCCTAAACCAATATCAGACAAACACCCAAGGAACATCTCCTTTGAAGTTGGAAAATCTACATGAGATGTTTCAAACAAAGCAACACTACAAGAAAAAGCGCAAATAACGACATATTTTTAGTATTGGAAAATTCCATCGCAAATTAGCGATGGATTTTCATG
The DNA here is from genome assembly GCA_030737875.1 of Allium sativum. Classification (NCBI taxonomy): domain Eukaryota; kingdom Viridiplantae; phylum Streptophyta; class Magnoliopsida; order Asparagales; family Amaryllidaceae; genus Allium; species Allium sativum. The sequence goes on along the minus strand of CM060922.1, from coordinate 19,036,450 downwards.
GAATCTGTAAGGGGTAATTTCTAGGATTTCTTATTTTAACTTGTTTTAAAATATTACTGTCGCGTTCTGATTTTCGTCGCAAAACCATAGCAAATTGCAACGGTTTAGCATCATCTTTTTTTCGTCGCTGAATTCCGTTGCAGTTTGAGGCAGTTTACCGTCATGTATTTTTTGAAGCTATTTTGTAGTAGGTTTTCAAGGGATTTGCAAGGAACTGGTATGTGTATTCTTCTTAAAATGTTTTACTTTTATGTTTTTAATAAGTAATTGATCAGTAAAATTAATAATTAATGTGAATAATAATATACTAATAACAAAAAATAAATAATTACTATTAATAGTAAATAAAGTTCAATGGTTAGTATTGATTGGTTAATAATTACTAAATAATTAAGAGGTAATAATAATCAATAATATAGATTATTAAGTAATCTTTAATAATCAATGATTAATAAGCAATTTTTAATAATTAAGAAGTAAAATTTATTACCTAGTATCTAAAATTCAATAATTATAATTGATAATTATGTTTAATATGTATTAATTGAAATAATTAAAACTTTTGTATTTTCTAAAATAAATATAAAGTATAAATATAAACTTTTGAAATTTCCATAATTTTGAAATAAATATAAAATTTTGTAAAATATTCAAAATTTAAAAATAAGAAATTTTATAAATATTAAAGAATTCTGAAATTCAAATAATGCAAACATTACCATACAAATTAGTATTTCCATGTCCATTTATAGGCTTTCACATGTAACTACCTTCTCTTACACATAGTAAGTGTTGAATATGTTTTCAATTATGTTGAATTAGTTCATAATTACACACTAAACGTTGCGTATTTTTTAAGAATTGATTTTTCCTTAACATATTTTTAGTAACTCAATCATATAACAAATAATTACATATTACCTTGCAAATTATTACTTATATGCGTATTTACAGCTATCTTCTTTGGGGCATTCACTTGAACCTGAACATATATAAAACTTTATTTGCCTCAAACGCAATGGATGCCACAATGCAGGTCCCACAAAAAGACTTCGGGTTGAACGCATGAACTTGGGTCATTTGGAAAACTAAATAGTTACAAATGTTTTATTAATTTTTGAAATTAATGATTTTTGCAAATGAGACTCGTTTGAGATGCGATTTTTTGCATTGTAATCGCATCAAAAATCTCTACATAACTAAGTAAATTTGAACTGAATCCAATTTTTTTTTACAGTGTTCTTTTTGTTTTTTAATTTTGCAAATTATTAATATGTATTATTTATTATGAACAAGTAAATAATTAAAAATTTATATATTATCCAAATTAAAAATTATAGCCGCATAAGAAAAACAAAGATTGGCGAGGACAAATATTTTCTTTTATAAAGGCAATTTACATTTCGCCTTACAAATTCAAGCCTCCCTCCTAATTTCCATTACGCTCGCCTCTGTTTTTAAAACCCTAAATCAAACTCCAACTACAACAAATACATTTTTTTACAATGTTTAAACGTGAAAAACCACTGCTTAAACCAAATTTGTTATATTTACTTATAATCAATATTTTTTTGTTAATAGTATATTATAGTTAATTATGGATGATTAGTAAATTATTGTAAATTACTGAAATATATTACTTTCGTAGAATAGAGAATTTTAGATCATAACAAATTTGACGTGGGCAAGATTTATTTTGGCTCCAAGCTAATTTTTTTGGCTCCAAACCAAATTTTCATGCTTATCTGGTGCATAAACGTGACCGCACTCCAAAACAAATTCCACCAGAGGCTTCTACAATCAAACCAATAATTCAGCAAATCTGAAGCCGCCGCCGCCTCCATCATCTTCCCTTGTTCATCCCAATTTCTTCCATCAATAACAACAGTAGCTCTGCCTGACAACTGATCCGTCGCCTGTCTTCCTTCCTGGCTTCAAACTAATTGCTTTTGTCTCTGCGCTGCTGCTGCTTCTTCATTTCCTAATTGAAACAGTGACCTTTTTTGCTTAAAGCCGTAGTTGAAACTTCCACTTCATCATTAACATCTTTCTCTTCCACAAAGCAATTCCATCTTCCATACAACAGAACCAAATAACAATTTGGCAATTATGAATTAACCAAGAGAATCGGCAGTGGAATCCTCAACACTTGATTCAAATCCAACAACAGCATCTCGCGTTTGAAGCATCTGAACGTTGAGGCATTCCAACCAAGTTATGCAGGTCGATTAACATACATGGGCAAGAACAAGAAGATCCGATGTTGCAGCCTGGTTCATGCATCAGTAGCTTGGTAATTATTATTTATGAACCTTAAAATTTAATGTCTTTCTTTGTAAGCTCCATTCAAATTGTCCATGGTATCTGCTTGTAATTGGACATTCGATCATTATGCTTGCTCCAAATATGCCACATTGCTAGCACTTGACACATAGATGCTACTAATTTTCTTGATTTGTCTAAAGAATGTCGATTAGAAAAACCCTACAAGGATTGTACCATGCTAGCCGATGAACTTTATCTGAAGTGGTTAGCTTGTTGAGAACAACAAAATAGGTACAAATAGACATTTCAGGAAGACAACTGCTATCCTAGTACTGTTTATGCCAGATAACTACTGCCTTGCGAGTCCCAATAGTGTTCCATGCTGATCGTAGAGAGAACCTGCCATTAGTCATCGGCAACCACCACCAATGATCCTCAGCTTTATCTTTATGAATGGTGACCTTTTCTATATTTTTGCATATACTAACTGGATAGTAGAGAGAACCTGCCATTAGTCATCGGCAACCACCACCAATGATCCTTAGCTTTATCTTTATGAATTTTTCTATAGTTTTGCATATACTAACCAGATAGTAGAGAGAACCTTCCATTAGTCATCGGAAACCATCACCAATGATCCTCAACTTTATCTTTATGAATGGTGACCTTTTCTATAGTTTTGCATATACTAACCGGCAAAACAGAATTCTAGAAACAACACTTAGAATTCTAGAAGCAACACTTAGAATGGTGACCTTTTTTTATTACGATAGTTGAAGTTATTATGAGATTTTTTATTTCACATCATCATCCATTAAAATTAGTATGGTGTTGGTTGGCTTATAGTTTTATTAAGATCCTGTGATTTATGAATACAAAAATTAAAGACCTTTTGTTTGCCGTAGTAATACTTGTTAGGTATTGGTTATAATTTTCTTCCTACAATTCTATTTCTCTTAAAACAACCGAGTTCATTTGATTTATGCTAACGTGAAAATCGAATTGTTAAATGCAATTGAGAGTGAAGGAAAAATGAAGTGTTTATTATAGTCAAATATATTGTTATATTCATACATATGCGTGTATCAATGATGGATAGGAGGCATCTAATTTAGGTGGAAAGTAACAGAAAACAATTTAGCTTTTGATCCATTAATATAGCTCAATTCATTAGAGATATTTATACATGTGTTCCGGATGGTGATTATTTGTATAACGTTCAATTATGAAGGCTGAGACTTTTTATTGTTCTTTAGTTATTTGTGTTTTCAAGCTGACATTATTTCACATTACTTTTCACTGTAGTTTGGTATTTTAATATAAGATAGTATACTATAGAAGTGGGTGAACATATTGAAAGATGCAATCAATTTTACTGAGTTCATGTCGATGTTGTGAATTGATGATGGATATGTTATGGTAAGTAAACAAAGTACGAATGAGATTTTACTTTACATGTTACTGCTACCACTACAACAGCATGTTACGTGTTATTTAATTACTACGAATATCACTGTCAACGGATTTATTAATGCTTATCATATGTTCAAAATTTCATGCAATAAAGGCCATTAGTCTATACTGTATATGCAAAAATAAAGTATTCATGGTGAAAACTATTTGGGTCAACTTTTGGTGATCTGTAATGATATGCATTATTTACGATCTATTGGAGTTGGAATATTACAGCCTATGCATATTGTTAGTTGTGCAAAATTTGAGCATTCTAACATTAAAATCTTTTATAATTTAATGTATATTCTCATAAGTAATGGTATTAAATAATGTAATTTTGGGTATATGCAGAAAAAGGAATCATATGCAAAAGAATTAAGGAGAACTTTGCAATATCATTGAAGGGAATCATTGGCAAACATAAACAGTAAATGACTCCGTTCAATTTTAATATTCCGTCATTGAAGGTACCATGTATTAATTGCATTTTTATGTCAGATTATTCTCATATGATAACTAATGTCGAAGAATTGCCCATTTCATTAGTATATCATCTCCTGGAATTTTCTATGTTGTTTGAATCTGACATGGTTGTTTTTATTGCTTGCAACTAAGTGCACAACTCTGTTTGCAACTAAGTGCACAACTGTTCATCCAGTTTTCAACTATAGAAATCATTTGTTGGATGTATTTCTTCTGTGAATATTGGAAATGAATGGATGTATTTCTGCTGGTTTATGGTGTCTTGAGAAATTGAGATGGGGTGATTATTTGAATTGATTTCCTTGCTACGAAACAAATAAAACATTATGACAAATGGACATAAGCATAACTATTAGGCTACTTATTATTTCCTTTATAAAATTCTTTATTACCAGTGCATGTTAATGTTATATATATAGAAAGGTAAAAGTCCACTGTTGTGAGCTGTTAACTGGCAACTGTAGTTTTTCTTATAATTTATATGAATCACGTTCAATTAACCGATGTGAAATGTAAAAATCCTTTAATATTCTTATAGTTTAATATTCATTTCCCATGTAAAACCATGTTAGTATTATAATTTTTACAAACAAACACTTCACTCACTTATCTATTTTCACAAAATCATTTCAGTTCTTATATATTTTAAGAAACACACACACACACACTTAGTATATATTAATGCACTATCACTCACTTAGCTTATTCTTTAACTACTCATGCACTTAATCAAATCCACTTATGCAAACTATGCTTATTACACACAGCGCTATCACTCAAAACTCACTAACACTCAAACAGATCAACGCACACACCTATATATCACACTCAGGAGCACATCTGCATACTAAATCACCGTCTACTACGTAGACTACCTATACAACATGCTCATGCATTTGTACACTAAACAAACGCAGTTACAACCATTGCATCAAAACTCAATAGCTATGATTTATCCAACTCATAAATATATGCACTTGCACACATATTTCACTCACATGGATGACACACAAAAGGAAATACACCCTTTAAATTTAATTTTTGCATGCAACTATGACTTCAACTGATCCTGCATATGAAAATGTGTGCATCCATTTTAACACATACACATTCATTTATACACAAGTACGGTGCATAAGCGAAAAGTACAGGGTCTAACAGCTCATTTGTTTGAATTTGGCTAAGATGATTGAATTTGCATCGATTTTAATTAAAGTATCTTGAGGATCAAAAATCTCCATTTGCTGAACTGAATAGTCGATAAATTAGATAGCTACTCCAAAAAAATTCATATTTGTTGTCCAGGTATCCGAATAACAACTATATGCATATGTTGGCATCTCAAACTGGTTTGACTAAGACTCAGGTAAATGTCTATGATTTTCCTACCACATTTTTGCCCTTAAACCTTACTGTTCTCCTTTATATCACGATTGTTTTTAATCAAATGATTTGTGAGGAGAATGAGTATGATAGATGATAACCTGAACTTCATTATTAAGCTAGAGAAGAATTCATGGTGCAAACTCATGATAGTGATCTCTTTCTAGAGCTTAGACGAATTTAGTGTTATGTAGCTTTGTCTTCCTTGATTTAAGTGTACTTGTTTGTAGGTAGAGGTTGCATGAGAATATCATATACCCTTTCATTTGATGAGAGACTTCTTTGTAGAAATAATTTACGTTTGTTCAGCTTTCCCAGTCTTTTCCCATGTTTGGGTCGTAGGTCCTTATTTCACATGTAGGGAATTTTTTACGACCTTTGGGATGTTTGCATTTGCATTCAACATATTTGGTTTGCATTTGCATCAATCATTTTTAATACGTAGTCTAATAACTAATTTTTATAAGTAATTCTAGAGATGTTTCATGTAACTCGTTTTTAATGATACGGATTTGATCTATTTCGGAACTTATGAAATGTGTATGACAAACCTTCCCTATCATTATAAATAGTTACTGACATATTCCTTAACAACCCATAACACAACATAACTGTGATTTATATTCCACTTAGCATTCTCTGTGTTTATTTGAACGGATAATAAGCGGGTGCCTATTAAGCAAAAAAACCATAGAGCTATGGATGATATCAGGGAAAACATAAGAGAACTAAAGTACTACAAAGAATACATATTCAAAAATCACACCAAGTCCAGGCGATGATATGTGTGAATTGGAGTTGGGGATAGAAAGTTTCTACTGAAATGACATTGGCTACGTTTTAATGAGAACATGCAGGCTTCAGCTTTTGACCCGGTAAGCTTTTAATCAGAACATTGGTTCATTTCACTTCATTTCTTGGATGTGTATCCTGCCTTGTACAGGAAAAATTTTGTGATCAAGTTTGCACTTCTAGGAAAAATAACATAGCTGAAATGACTAAGCTTGCTGCAGTTGTTCCATACTGCATTGATCTTATTAGACGCTACAAAATAAGCTTTCAGGCACAGTCCAAAACTGAAGCTGCAAGAGTGAAGTTGGCGCAAGAGGCCTATCAGGATCTACAATGTGCAAGGCAGGAAGCAAGATCCCGTATCAAAAAGCAACTTCTTTGGATGGTAATAGAGCAGTCTCTTGTAATTTTATGTTGTAATGTTAGGTGGTTATCGATCAAACTGCTTTTGTTTAAATGTATACCACTAGTGTATGCTTGGAATGTACCGAACGAAGAAATAAAGCATAACTACAAATTTATTTTTGTATTTTTGAATATGCTATTTATTTCGATGTTCATAGTTGATTGATATTAGTTCGATAAATATACATGCATGTATTTATGTGTGTATGTGTGTGTATATATATATGTATATATATGTATGTATGTATGTATGTATATATAATATATGTTTGCAGATTAGAAGGGGAACAGCGACAGATTACTAACAGATGATGCTAGTTTAAATATTTACATAAATTAAAATCCGTCGCTAATCCCTTGGCAATTGGTAAGGGTTTACCAACGCCTTTTATAAATAATAATTTATTATAAATTACTTATCCGTCGGTAAACGGTCGGTAAATAAATTAAAATTTAATTAATAAATAAAAGTATTTTTTTATTATATAAATAGTATAAGGACGGAAAACTCACGCTAAATTCCGCTGCTAAAATTTGACACAATTACCGTCATGGTTTTTACCGACAGTAGTGTTATATAGGAAATCCGTCGCTAAGACCAATTTAGCGACGAATTGGAAACGAATTTTGCTGCTGCTAATTGCAGTTTTTCTTGTAGTGCAACTAATCATCCATGACAGACTTTGGCTATCACCGCCAATCCTGCTTTGAAACCATCGTTAATCGTATGACAACCAACCTTGCCATATGTAAAGGGCTAATGGTAACCCCAGTTCTAGCATAAACCCCAAATGCCTTTCAACAATATGTATGTATGTCCAACCTTGACAACTAGGACTTTCAACGATACCTAGGGTACTCGACCTACAACCGGTCTTCTAGGTGCCCCTATTGTACCCCTGCTTTGAGCCTACTAGAACTTACGACAACGATAATCTCTCGGCCTTCTCATATCTAGTCATCTAACTCGACGACTTTTCATAGCCCAAGCAACCTTCTCGAGCAACAATTATCCACCAACTCACGACCTTTGAGTTATCACCTCATTCGTTGTTCTGTACCGATCAACGAACACCTTTCAACACTTTGAACCTTCCTACTTGATTTTACATCGAAGTCTCACCATCACCGAGCCAATTACATCACTGCGCTGCGGCTAGGGTTCAAGGGGTTGCCCCCGAATATTTTTTCAAGCTCTTTTCTTCAAATCTAGGTCATACCCGAAAATATAATTTTTCCAGAAACGAGCCTGTGTGAACGACCCTTTCATCAGACATGTCGACTGACCCGACATAGGAAGCACGACCAACCCACTGTGAATGACCAACCCAACTCAATCTTGACCAATCGTTCCTTTCTCTCCACACTTTTGACCGACCCAGTCAAGATCGACCCACTCAGAAAAGAGTATGACCGACCCAACCAGCCCCAAATGTTGGACTGACCGACCCTGTTTAGAAACCCGATCGACCCAGTTTTGAACCAGACCGACTAGGACCAGGCTGCTCGACCCGACCCTGTCTCTTCCCTGTTCGACCGACCCACTTCAGACCAACCTTGAAGTGCTCGACCGACCCACATCCATTTGTTTCCCTCCTAGCAAACCTCCTCATGGTTCGACCGACCCACACCACCCACTATGTTCGACCCAAAACCTGCATCCTCCAATGCAACTCCAATTTTGACTAAAACTTCGCCAAAACGATTCATTCGATGAAACCAACTCAACCAATCCATTCAACACCATCATGAACATGTTATGAAACCATTAACATCACCAATTTGACCATTTCACCAATAATCATGTAAAATCCACCAAAATCATCATACATGTCAATATAAACAAAACTATAGATCTAACTTGCATATACACATGAAATAGCATTGAAATTACTTACCTAAACTTGCTAAGTCAGATCATAAGGTGATTAATATGAAAATGGACTTATAGGGACATAGATCTATGATAAAACACATAAATATGATGAAAAACATAATCAGACATTCATATACTTCGTTGCATCCATGTGAGAGATGTAAATCACTCACCGATTTGCCAAAACAAGCTAAAATGATAGAAATAAGGATCCAGACTGCAAGCACCTCGCACCAAATCCCTTTGATCTGATGAATTCATGCTTTGATTGATGTAGATCTAGCCTCCAATGGTATAGATCTTTAGTTTCCCTCCTTGGATTATGATTTCTAATGGTGGAAAGGTGTTAAAGGAAGGAGGAGCTCAAGGCACCAAATGAGAGAATGGAAAACTAAAAACAACTTCCCATATCCCTTACCCCCTATTTATAACCTTCCACTAACCCACTAATGGGCCTTCCCAAATTAGCCCATTGTGGCTCTCAAAACCTGAACAACCAACTGAAAAACCTTAAAACAACGATCCCCCCAAACCGCTGAGCTAAATCTTTAATGTAACCACTCTACGGAAAGACAACCATCAATTCATTTTCAATGGCACAGGTCTCATCCTCTGATTCGACCTGAGTCAAAAAGTTATGCCCTGTACAAGACTGACAGGGTAAAATGGTCACAATTTGAATCGGTAAAAATTATGGACATGTATCACATCCCCATAAACAACATATTAAAAGATGAGAATGATCCAACTCTCAGGGAATAAAATAAAAATATTTTATGATCTTCCGATACGTAAAATGCGGGCTGTTACATGTTTAGTGCTAATCTTTTCTTGGTTAGTGTTAACTTTATAATCATGCAACAGATGGAAAAAATAAATAAATTAAATTAATGATATTCACATTTGTATAATGTTTAGTAGTTCACATTATCTTGTTTAGTGCTAATCTTTTCTTTAGTAGTTCGCATTTTCTTGTTTAGTGATAATTTTTTCTTTAGTAGTTCGCATTATCCTTGTTTAGTGCTATTTTTTCTTTTGGATTTCCAGGCCCTAGCTGAGACTAATTCCGCGCATCGTAATTCATTAAATGAGACACATGCCATGGGTCCCAAAACTCATGTAGCAGCCAAAGAACAGATAGTATGCGGTTTTTTGAACTGAAGTTAATTTTTTTGTGATTGAGTTGAATTGGCCACATGATAATTCTAATTTGTTATATCATTGAATTATATTTTATATCATTGCCACAATGTTCATAGGCAGCAGCTAGATTTGTAAATTCTTAACATTGAATGTTAAAAATTCTGTTTAATTTTTGGTAATCCTAATACTTGAAAGAGAAAGAAGGACCCAGAAAAAGCGACCCCATCCGCTTCCTTGGTCTATTTGGAAACGTATAAACGAGAACTGGGGAGAACTTACAAGACTAATACGGGTGAACTAAATGCCAAATATGTAAGTACATTAGATACTGAAATAACAATACTTGTGTCAGTATAATTGACACATTGTACGTTTGTTGGAGCTGCTTATTAAATCGAACACATAGTTAGTTTGAAAGAAAACCAGTTCTGTTAATAAATTCATTCCTGCCAGCTTCCTGTTTATATATATAAATTCTTGCCTGGTTTTCATTTTGTAGGCGAAAATTCAAGCAATGGTGGATGCATGAAAAAATGGTGAGGCAGATGCACTTGTCTCTAGTGGGAAGAGCCACACACGGAACAGGCTTGTAGGAAGGTGAGGTAAAATGGCTGAAAAATCTCCAACAACCCCTGGTTCTTCAGACAGTTATGTGCAAGAGCTGACCAAAAAAATAAGGTAAGAGCTTGAGGTGGATTTGGAAGAAAAGGTGAATAGGAAAGTGAAAGAGAACGTGTCATGGGTGCTAAAAAAGCTAGGTGAAGCCAATCCAGATCTTAATTTAGATGTCGGAGACTTTTGTGTCACCACAACAAGTGATGAAGATGACATTGGTACTCCTGCATCCCCGGCAACAGAATGAAGTATTTGGATGATATGTGTTAGCACTTGTGATATATTTGAATTGTTCTTTAAATTATGGCCCTTGTGGTATGTATTCGTGATGGTACTTGTGTTATGTTTTGGTGATGGCACTTGTGGTATGTGTTGGCGATGACACTTGTGAGTTGGTATATATAATTGGTTGGTCTGACTGTGGTGATGAATGTTTCAAGAGGATTTATTGCATGATTATTTTAGTATATATGTATGAATGTGGTACAATGTTTTGGATTGTATATATGTACTGCAGAATTTGTAATTATAGGGTTTTTCTGGTGTTGCATTTGATTTTTTTCTGGTGTTGCATTTGATTTTTTTACTATTGCAGTTGATTTTTTTGGTGTTGCATTACATTATTGTGGTGTTGCGTTAGATGGTGTTGTGGCGTTGCATTACAGTGTTGTGGTGTTGCATTAGATGATGTCGTGGTGTTGCATTAAGTGCAATATTATTAATTCCACAACGGTACGACACGTGGGGCCACAGCTCACGTGGCACCACGTGGATAGCTGACGTGGCATGTGACACGTATGCAGCTGACGTGGAGAGATGACGTGGCATGCGAGACGTTGGCAGCTGACGTGGAAAGTTCATGTGGACCCCACTACCATGACCTAGAAGCCAAGCTTTGGCTTCTACTTAAGGCAACGTTGTATGTTATTGCATTACTTGCATATACTGTTGCAATAGGGTTATAATGCAACGCTTTCTTTTCGTGGCCGTAGATGGGAAAAAGCGTTGTTTAGAGGGCTAATACAACGGCCGCGGATGCCATGCCCCTATGGTGTTGCCTATTTGAAAAAATGGCCTACGACAACGCTTTTTTAATCTACGGCCACATAAAACTAGTTTTGAATATGCCCACTTTTATAGTAGTGTAAAGAAAAGAAGGGGAAAGAAAGAAAAAGAAAAGAGGAAGAGAAAAAGGTCCGGAGAGAAAAAGACAGGAGAGACAGGAGAGGGGAGATCGGGACAAGCTTAAGAGGCATGATGAGAAAAAAGCAGCAAAGGAGGATAGTTCCCAGGGAAAAAGGGAAGGAGCACGAGACTCCCAAGCGTCGATCTTCATCCCATTCTCAGGACAAATCTCCCAAGGGTGGTGACAAAACTGCCAGTGATCATTCTTAGATTGCTCCATCCCATCCCAAACTCCTAGTCGATCCTCTTCCTGAGATGCAGTTAGCTGGAATTCACGATCATGAATCTACCCGCCTCCTAGACGTCATGGAAAAAGTCCTCAGGTATCGATCTCTTTGGCTCAAGAGAGGACATCCGCCAAACGAATCAAGGAATTGGAAGAGCATTTCCCCAGTCTTTACTTCACTGGAATTGAGTTGGGTTCTATCCTACGACCGTTTCCACCGAACATCCATGATCGAGTTAGATCTGATGTTGACTTCGCTCTATCTCAGTACGATGCGATGTATGCCTATGCAAGGAAAATAAGTGAGGTGGTTAAAGCCAAGGAGATAGAGAATGAAAACTTGCGAATAGGATAGGATTCTGACAGAAAGACTTTTGAGATGATTAAAAGAAAAATGGAGGAGTGTGAGATGGAAGTGTCCATTCTCAAAGAAACGTGTGAAAAAATTATGAAGGGCTTTGAGGCCCATTTACAACTGATGAGTCAAGAAAATGCGTCTCTCGGAACTGAAAGTGAAGTTTTAAAGAATGATAGAGATGGATTGGATCAGGAGGTGCAAAGCCTCAAGGCCCAACGTCCGGGTTTGCTAGGAAGCAGGCTGAGGATAATGCCGCGGCTGCGATCGAGAATGCTAACAACACTCAACTCCAACATGATATTAAGGTTTGTTCGATTAAGGATGAACATGTAGTTGGGAAAAAAGGAATGAGAAAAAGATTCGGTGCCAATGTTCGGCTGTTCTTTTCCCGGGTTCTTCACTACAGGAACCTGTCTTGGATGGAAAATTACCAACGAGATCTAAGCCACACATGGGAAGTATTTGTAAGAGAAGAGGTCGAGGCGGCGATGGGACAACCGGTGAACGAGGAAGCCTTAATAGTCCAATACCCGCGCAGCGATGAGCAAGAGGCATTAGACGAAGAGAAGAGAATGCTGAGGGAAGCAAGGAATGAAGAGCGATATAGGGCGAAGCGAAAATCGATCCCAAAGGGGGAAACTAGCGCAAATAAAACAAAAATATCACTCCCTCTTCCTGCTGTAGGGATTGCTGCTGGTTCGCCCTCCGCTCCTCTTCTTTCCTCGTTCAGAAAAAGTTCAGGTGCTCCCGCTCCCGAAACAACGGATTTGGAAAGACCAATGAAATCTGTAATTGGGGGTAGCTCACTCCTTCCTTCTTAATCCCTTCGAATATTCATTCCTTCGATCATATCTTTGGTTCTTTCTTTCATAGGTATGCCCTTGGTGAAAGTAGTTTCTAGGTCAGGGACTAAAGCGCCAGATAAGGATCCCATTACCGTTCTCAGCTAAAATGAAGGAATGGACGATACTCCAAAGAAAATGGAAATGAGCAAGGTTCAGCCTGATAATGATGATGTGGTATTTGTGGGCGAGGTCAAGAAGACCGACCTTCCATCCACTACTACAAAAGTGGGCATATTCGACACTATTTTTATGTGGCCGTAGATCAAAAAAGCGTTGCCGTAGGCCATTTTTTCAAATAGGCAACACCAGGGGGGCGTGGCATCCGCGGCCGTTGCATTAGCCACCTAAGGCAACACTTTTGCCCATCTACGGCCACGGAAAGAAAGTGTTGCATTATATCCATAATGCAACACTATTTGCACGTAATGCAACACTATTCAGCGTTGCCTTAAGCATTAGTTAGGGCCCGGCTTCCAGTGCCGCCACGTCAGCTTTCCACGTCAGCTGTCTACGTGTCACACGACACGTCATCTCTCCATGTCAGCACTCCACGTGTCACATGCCACACCAGCTATCCACGTCAGTTGTGGGGTCCACGTGCGACGGGTAAGCAATTATATTTAATGTAATGCAACACCACTACAATATGTAATGCAACACCATTACAACGAAATGCAATATCAATAAAAGCTAACGCAACAGTAGAAGAAGGAAAATGCAACACTAATTTGATAGAAATACAATGCTTTAATTAAATATTTTGCAATACAGGTTTTGTACAAGAAACTCATCCAAAGCAATTGTTTTAATTATCCAAATATCAAAACTCAAAAATCAGCTACACCGTTTTGTTCATTGTATACAGTAAGCTCGAACTACTTCAAGAATAGGTGCACGACATAAGGGACATTATCCTGATCCATTCCCGGCCAATTCTTTAGCGAATTCTGAACATGTACACATGTGTCCACACTTGCAAAATGTATTACTCATTTATATATATGAATCATATATATGCAGCAATCCGATTGCAATAGGAAATATATATGTATGTTAGTATGTACCTATATATGAATCATATATATGCAGCAATCCGATCTGCAAAATGTATCCCTCTGCCTTCCAGAATTAAATATGCACCTGATCAAATGATAACAAGTTATTTGATAAGTGGTGGCATCGAATGGCCATTGGCCTTCTTAGTAAAATGTTATGAACACAATTATTACAATTGACTTACTGACCATTGGCGATTGGTCACTCATGCCAGCCAACAAATAAGCAATTTCATATGGCCATTCGTCTTCTGAGCAAAAAGTTTTCAGTTCCCATATTACTGCCATGTACAGTGTGTCACTTCATATCCTGTCAAGCTTCAGAAGCAAATCGTCATCTACATCTTCAACTCCTAAACAAAACTCCATCGTCAAAAGTTAAAAAAAAACAATGGAGGACTCTTCACTATGCATCAATGCCACTGTTCTTTCAGGACATTGGACTTACGAATTTGTGCATCTCACGCTTAGGCATACGCTGAAGCTTAATGAGGAGAGGACTATATGGGTTATACCCAAAAACTCTTTTCTAATAACATGCCCATCTTACAGTACGCGTGATCATGCGCTAATGTTGAAACTTTTTACAAAAATTGGAGGTGCTTTTTATGTGCAACAATGGTCTGCTGAAGAATTTGAGCCTGAACCAGCGTTCGAGGCAGAATCATGGGCCAGAGTTGTTGGCTTTCCCGAGTTCCTGAAGACAAATGTTCCTGCAATAAAAGAATTAATGACGCCAATGGGAAATGTGTGTGAAATTAATGACTGTCATTGGTCTCGAATTGACCATAGATCATTATACCTGAAATGGAATTTTATGAAGGCATTGGCTTGGAGAATGTTTTTGCTGCTCGATTCGACAACAAGAAATACATCATTAGGGTTGAGCGCACCACACATACTCATCCTTTGACGAGGCCTGAAATTCTGTTTGTGAGCAATAGGGAGGAACCGGTGGTACCATTTTTTTGTGATCATAGGTAAATTTTACTTCCATCCACAGTTTCTTATAGTGAGACACAACCACACATGCACACACTCACATACATACATACAAGGTTATAATGCCCCATCCAAGATTCTGAAATAATAATACAAACTGGTGCTCTGTTAGTTGTACATAGATGTGGTTGTGTGGCTTGAATTTGAGACACTGTTATTGTATGGCTTGAATGTCCTTCAGATGTGGTTACATGTCAAATTGTTTGATAATTAATGTGTGTTACATGTCAAATTGTTTGATAATTAAGGCATATAAACTCGTAGGTGGATCACATTATTTGAGAATTGAATCATATAATATATTAGGTGGATCACAAAATGTTTACAGAAATAGAAGTTTGATCATATAATATATTAGGTGGTTCACAAAATGTTTACAGAAATAGAATTAACATACCTATTGAAGTTTGATCATCCAAAGATCACTTTGCCCTCCACAACAAGAAATTCTTGTTCGGTCGCTGACTATGCTCTATCCTTAACAGCCACTCTGACATAGACAATGACTCTGACATGGACAATGACTCTGACATGGATGCTGGTGCTGATGCTGGTGTGGATGCTGGTGATGATGCTGGTGATGACTGGTGATGTTTGTGGATGTTGGTTTTATTCTGCTGGCAATGATTTTTGGCTTGAAATTTTGTGAATATTTGTGAAACTTTGTGTGGTTGTGGAAGTTTGTGATGACTGATGATGGATGCTGGTGAATGTTTTAGAATGTTTGTGAATGGTACGTTGTTTTGTTTGTGAATACTGGTGATTTTTTAAAATCTCTGCGTACGTCTCTGGTGTATACTTATGATACTTGTGCGTGCCTTCAGATGGCTGCCTTATGATACTTGTGCGTGCATGTATACTTGTGCGTGTCTACTTGAGCGTGTGTACTTGTGCGTGTATACTTATGATACTTGAGCTTGTATACTTGTGATACTTGTGCGTGTATACTTATGATACTTGAGCGTGTGTACTTATGCGTGTATACTTATGATACTTGAGCTTGTATACTTGTGATACTTGTGCGTGTATACTTATGATACTTGTGCGTGTATACTTGTGCGTGCGTGTATACTTGTGAGTGTATATATGCACTGCGTGTATGATGTGTATTGTAATAAAACGAAAATGCTTGAGTGCCCGCTTCAGATTTTGTCAAAATCTGCGGTAAGAGGCTTAAAATTCGGATGTCACCGCAGTGCATACACACCACAGTGCAAATTAACCTCAAGCATACAAATTAACCGCAGTGTAAGGTATGAACCTCAAGCAGTGCAAATTAACCGCAGTCCCCATTCCTTAACTAGCTCGACCTCTATAATAAACCAATGTCTTTTTCATGCCAGTAGCCCGGTTCTCATGGTTTATTGCTGGGTATAATTTTCGAATAAACCTCAGCATAATCCCAAATCCCAAATCAATAATAAGCGCAACTAATTACTCATAAGCGAATGGGTTTTCCAAAATGTAACAAATGAACTAATTACTAATTACTGATAATCCAATCTGTAATAAGCGCAAATAATTCATAGTGCAATACAAACTGAAACTGAGGGAAAAAACTGGCGATGTCAGCGCCCTGAGCAATCAAAACTAGAAAGCGTTTCAAAGCTTCATCCTTTTCGTAATAGAATTTGCTGTCGAGGAGAGGATCGATACTGACGTGAATTTAGGTTTAATTTTTTGTCAATAGTAAAAAGGGGGAAAACGATTAGATGACAGAGAAGAAAACGATTTCATGAAGGGAGATGATCGCGCCAAAATTTCGTCAAAAGAATGAAATGACGTGGCTGTCAATGATTGGACGATGGCTAACATTAAGATCATCATATCCATAGATGGTTTGAACCGTTGGATTAATCTTTCATCTACGGTTGGGGTTTTTATATGTTGATAACGCGGATAGCTGAGCTGGATTATATATACGTAATGCTACGCTTTTAACTGGTGTTTCACATCAGAACACTAAAATTCCCATCGCAACAGTGCATCCACGTATAATGCAACAATATATGAATGCTGTTGCAGAAGCTTGAAGAAATCATAGCTTTCGCCACACTTTTCATGCAACGCACACCAATTAGTGTCGAATATGCCCACTTTTGTAGTAGTGATCTATTGCGGAGATGAAGGCCAGGAATGAGGAGGAGGTCTCTTCCCTTAAGGCCGAACTATTAGATGATCCCCTCGACATTCCTCCCCTCCAATCTATTCCTCCTACTATATTCACGTCTATTAAGATACCTCCGTTTCTAGAGTCGGTGAATCGCAGTAAGAGAAAGAGTAATGCAACAATGTTGGACCATACCATCCCCTATGGCGGCAAACCTAAGAAGCCAAGGCATCACTTGACGACCGAGAAAACTTTGGAGATGATCAAGGGGAAAGAGTTAGACGAGATCCAGACGTCTGGTGGTAAGCCACCCCGAGTTTAGAAGCCCTTTATTATATATATGTTTTAGGTCCTTTGGAATTTTTTTGCGAGTGCGACCCTCGCATTTTTGTCTTTGTTAAGTCTTGTATTTTGAGGACAAAGTTTATCGTACCTGTAAACAATGTTATTTTGTAAACGAAACTTGTATTAATGTTTAACAAGGTTTAATTGCCTTCAAATACTTGCATTGTTAATGTGTTCAAGTACTATGAAGGTCATAGGGGAACAATGTCAACGTCCCCTATTTGTCCCAAATTCTGAGGATGGTATAATTGAAACTCATGGTTGGATTACTTGTTTATCCTCATGCCCCAGTGTCGTGGGGGATCGGTTCGGACGTCAAGTCTTCCTTTCGATTCCAAATTTGATTCGACCAAACTAGGGACCGATTGATCTTGGTTAGGGATACATAAGTCTTTTTGTACTCCCCCTCTAGTCGTTAAGAGTTAGAGTTCTAGGGATCGAGAGGTCTTTAGTCGGGGTGCACCTTTCACACTCGTCCGTAATTTTATACTCCTCAAGTCATGAGAATCAGAGTTGTTCTAAACAGACAGTCATACTGTTTGCATCGGTGTCATCCCCACTTTTGGTCTACAAAGTGTGGCCCAAAGCTTCAAGCATCGACATCAAGCTCGAAGTTATTTGACGCATATTTCCTTCTGGTTCGTGAAAGAGGTTGACTCGTTGTGACACGGGCCGGTAGGTTGAGGAATACGCTTTTGACCTAATGTTGGTCGAATCACAACATACATTCATTACAATAATGAGATAGAACAGGAAAGGAGCTTTTATTCATAGACTACAATGGGTGATAAGACACACCTTATTACATTACTTAAATAGATAAAAACAAAAAGTCCTAAGAAAGATAACGTCGTAAACGCTTAGCATTCCATGCTTTTTGAAAAGGTTCACCGTTAAACGTTGCTAGCCTAAAGATTCCATTATCAAGCTTCTGTGGGATGACGTAAGGCCCTTCCTACTTGGGGCCCATATGTATGGGAGTTGGGAAAACCCTGTTTTAGAAAAAGGTCCCCAACATCGAAGGTCTTGGGTTGGACCCTCTTGTTGTGATACCGAGGGACTCTATGCCGATGATCTTCTGCGCGGAGGTTTGCTTCTTCTCTTTTTCATCAATCTTGTCCAATGACACTAAGAGAAGGGATTTGTTTGATACCGGATCATAGTTTGTAGTCTATCTATTATCTATAATAGAAAACAAAAAACCAAACATGCTGAGGTGGATAGCCTGTAATCACTCGAACTTCTCACTTACGCATTCTCCGTCTTTTTCATTTACTTCATTCAAAAAAAAACCGCTCCCTAACCCCACGTTCTTTCCCCTTCCTTCCCAACCGCTATTGTCTCGAGATTGAGTTAGTTCACACTAGTGTGAACAAAACACTACCCCGGATTGGTGGAAATTAGGGGGTCCCATATGGGATCCACTGATTTCCACCAATTAAAAGTGGTGATTTGTTCCCACTAGTGTGAACAAACTGGTATTTTATTGTCTCGGCTCTTCTCCTATTCTTTTTTTCCTTTTCCCTCTGCTATTAACTTCCTGTCCCAATTTCACTCATGCAGTTTGATTTCTATTCTACAACCCTATTTTGAGCTTTTAATTTCTTCGCACTTTCGATCTCAGCTTCATCCCCACAACGTTTCCCCAATTCGCTTTTTTATTCATACCGAAGCGAACATAAAAGAATGGAATGTCGATTTCACGTTGAGTTATCCCAATTCCCACTAAAGCGGTCATTCAAAGTGATTATGCAGGTGCTATATTCGGATTTTAGCACAAAACCTTAGTTAATTGACTGATAAAGAAATATCGGCATGAGAATCTGGGCTGATGGAGAAGGAACTACACGCGAATTTTGAACTCGGCATTGGCAAATTAGGAGGCGGTGGGATGTATCTCGATAATTTCTTCTATTGGATGCCGAAAGCCTCCAGATCTGAGGAACAATTAAATTGGCTTCCAAAACTGCAACTTCAAGCCACTCAGATCTATAGCAAAACAAAGACCTCTAGGTTTGGAACTTCTTGGGCATTGTTAATGACACCCCCTTTTTGGTTAAGGGGTGTCACAACTTTTAGTTTTTAATTTTTGTTAAGGGGTGTACATTAAAGACTAAACACTCCTTAACAATTTATTGTTTAAAGACAAAATTGCCCTTTCCCCAATAAAGTTACTTAACATAAATACAAGCTACGGTAAACAATGGGACAATTCCATCGTTGCTTTTAAGAAAATATTAATGGCTGCCAGAAGCCCTAATTATGAGATAGATGATGAAGATGTAGTAAATGGCACACAAAAATGTGAATTATACAAAGATGATGAAGACCAATCTGCTAATTACAAGGTTTGATATTTAATTTTCCATTAACAACTACGGAATTGAAGAAGAAGTAAGGATGAAAAATTCGGTTGCGATGGACCATGTTTATAGCGAACAATCAGTATGAAGATACAAAAATAATGACCGTTTTAAGTATGAAAACACGGTATAGTATAACCGGTTTTATCAAGTACGAACTACAGTTTGATACGGAGATAGAGAAGACGTAAAAGAGCCACCATGTTTATTAACTTTTCTCGGTATTATATTACCGTGTATACGATTTTGTGGTACTAATGTTACCCTGCATGTTTTGTACCAAACATTGGTTATTTAATCGACAGGGCGATACCGCTTTTAGTCTATTTGTATGAATATTTGATACTGTTATATCTTTATGGTGTGAATAATATTCAGTTGTTTTACAGTTTGATGCAATTGCTGTCGTGAACGAAGTATACGGGAATGAGGATTATTCATTTAATGAGAAGTCTTATTAAACGGACGATGTAAATAATCTCCTTCTGTCATCCAGTGCCTTATTCACGACTGTATTGCTGCAACTCAGGAAATAATCTCCTTCTGTCATCATTCATCTACCCCTGGTGTTTTACTAAAGCTGGATTTTTCCAAAGCATTTGACTCAGTAAGTTGGCCCTTTATCATGGATGTTTTTAAACACAGGGGTTTTTCAGATAAATGGTGTTCATGGATTGATAATATACTTAACTCTAGCTGCTCATACGTTTCAGTAAATGGTGCTTCTGGAAACCTTTTCAAACCTAAATGTGGGCTTAGACAAGGCGACCCTCTTTCCCCTTTGATTTTTGTGCTTGTTGCTGATGTGTTTAACCAAATGGTTAATCAAGCTTCTTCACATGGTTACTTGGATGGTATCTCTCTCCCAAATACTCCCCTATGCATCAACAATTTACAATTTGCAGATGATACAATTATTTTCTCTTCCCCTAATCCTTTCCATATCCAGTGCCTCAAAATCTTGTTATATGTATTCGAGTTGATATCTGGTCTTTCCATTAATTTTAATAAAAGTGTTATTTACATGCTTGGTAAGTCTGATCATCTTGGTGACTTGATTTCTTCTACTCTCAACTGCAAAGTAGCAAAATTCCCAATGACCTACCTTGGTTTACCTCTCAGACCCTCTAAGCTTCACAAAAATGATTGGTTTCCCCTTATCAATAAGATTGAAACTAGATTAGCATCTTGGAAAGCAAATTCATTATCATCTATGGGCCGTTTAACTCTAGTTAAATCTGTGCTTTCCGCCATCCCTACACATTGGATGTCTTTTCACAAACTCCCCAAGTGGGTAATTTGTAAGATTGATTCAATTCGAAGTTCATTTCTTTGGAATGGTCATAAAATCAAGAAATTAATCAACTGGAGGACGGTATGCCTACACTCTGATCAAGGGGGGCTTGGTGTTCTTGACCTTCACCATTTTAATATTGCTTTGCTGGCCAAATGGGTTTGGGGACTCCTAAGCAATGGGAATTTCATTTGGAAAAATTGGATTTTAGCTCGCTACTTTTCTTCTGACCCCCATCTTGTTTTGCATCATCGTCCTTCCTCTAGAATCTCTCCCTTCTTGCATGGGATTCTATCCTGTCTTCCTCGTATTAAATTTCTGTTTCATGTCTCTTTGGGGGGTGGTTCATCCTGTTTATTTTGGCACGATATTTGGTTTGGTCAGTTACCTCTCTCTCTTTCCTTTTCTTCACTCTTTTCTCTTCAATCTAACCCTTCGCTTTCTGTTGCTGATGCTTTTAATGATGATTATGTAAGCTTAGTTCCAGGTTCGCTTTTTGATAGGAGTATTCTTTTGCAGTTGCTTAATATCTTTGCTTTCATTAGCAACACTCAGTTAAATAACTTGGATGATCAGTTTGTTTGGGTTCTCTCTCCATCGAGAGGTTTTTCTGTTTCCTCATGTTACAAATACCTGAATTTTTCGGGAAGATTGTTTAAATTCTCAAGACTATGGAAATGCAAGCTGGCTCCAAGAATTCTTTTCTTCCAATGGTGTTTGATTCACGAAAAAGTCAATACAAGAGAGAAGCTCTTCAAATGCAATGTGGTTCCTGACCCCAACTGCCCTTTCTGTAATTCTCATGCTGAATCCATTCATCATTTCTTCTTTTCCTGCGACTATTCCTTCTCAATCTGGGCTGCAGTGAGTTCCCATTTAATTGGTTTCATCCCCATCATTTCTTCTTTTTTGACCATTGGGAATCTGATCCTTGTCCATCTCTTGATATCTTACTGGCTGCTTATAGTTGGTGTATATGGAAAGAAAGAAATGCACGAATTTTTAATAACAAGGCTAATTCGATCATGTCTATCTGTCATCGTATCATTCATATTTATTCTTCCTCATCAGGTTCTGGAGACAATCATGCTGATATATTCAGGTTTGCACTGCCGGCGGCCTCTTCTCCAGCTACTTCGGTTGATAGCAATGATACAGAGTCTAGTATGGAACTCATGTGATGACTGATGATGCCTCTTTACTTCTCAGCATAGTACTTGTATAATTATGATGGTTTACAGTTTGATCTGATCGCTTTTGTAGTTGTACCCGTAATACTCTCTATGTGTGTTGTATGATGTATCTTAAACTTTGTGATGGTTGTATTTTGGACCACCAACTGGGTTTGTCAGTTGGATATATACTATTATCTATTAATTAACCGGTTGTGTAGCCCCGCGCTACATATTCGTTTGCTCTAAAAAAAACGGACGATGTAAATGTTAATGATAAGGTTTGTCGGTTGGAAAATGATGACAGCAACGATGTTTCACATGAGGAAGCAGGAATATTGGATTGCGTGTACCCCAATTTAACTTATCATTTCACCACCGATAAGGTTTGAAAACTAGTACTTATGTTTTAAATTAAGTACGTTTCTCTAATCGTAATATCTTGTTTGTTGATGCAGTTGTTTGTTTCCAAAGATGATGTATGTAAATGGTGCTTCGATCGTGGACTTGATGTGAATTGTGTCATTGTTATCAAAAGAAGTAAAACAAAAAATCTCTTAGATAATGGGAAAGGCTCATGGATGCTACTTACTTGTGAAAGAAGTGGAATGTACATTGATCATAAGACTAAGGAGCATGTACCAATAACCTAAATGAAAAGGCATAGATCGGGAAGTAGAAAATGTGGTTGTCCATTTGAATTAAGAGCACATTGTCAAGATGATGGAAAATGGACTTTGAAAGTTATAAACGGATGCCACAATCACAGTCTTCCGGTTGTTTTAACCGGGCATCCGTACGTTGCGCGATTAAAAGACAATGAAGTAAAGACCGTTGAAACAATGACAAATAGTGGTGTTAGGCCACGGTATATTCTAACTGCTCTTAAACTTGAAAACCCAAAAAATAAGTCTACAATCTGAAATGTGTACAATGCCAAAGTGAAGCTTAAACTTCATAATACAGAAAGTAGATCGATTATGCAACAAATTATGAAGTTGGCTTGCAGTCACCACTATTCTATTCATCATAGAGTCGACGATATGACAAATGAAGTTATTGACTTGTTCTTCAGTCATCCGAAATGTGTTCTACTTGCGCAATGTTTTTATCAAATTTTGTTTTTGGATTGCACTTTCAAGACTAATAAGTACAAGTTGCCGTGTTTTCATATGGTGTCGCAAACTTCAACGGGTGCATCCTTCACCATTGCCCTAGCTTTTATTAGTCGAGAGATCGCTGAGTCATATATATGGGCTTTGGTGTGTGTTAGAAAATGTTATCGAGAAAAAGAATTTCCAAGTGTTATAATAACGGATGCGGAAATTGCTCTTAGCAATGCAGTGGCCACTGTTTTTCCATCAGCTCGTCATATTCTTTGTGCGTGGCATATTTCAAAAAACGTTCAAGCAAATTGCAAACCAAATTTCATAAAAAAGAAATAGGTAATGATTCGGGATAGAGAGACCGTAGTATAAGATGAGGAAGGAAAAAGAGAGTACAAGTTATTTTGGGAGGGTTGGAGCAATGTGATTAGTTCGCTGTCTGAAGAAGAGTATAATCGAAACGCAAATTTTTTTCGTGAAGCATGGCGGGAGAAGCAAAAAAGTCGTTGAACTATGTTTTCAAGAACTAGTTGAACAAGTATAAGGAGATGTTTGTGTTAGCTTGGACAAATGAAGTTAAACACTTTGATAATGTATCAACTAGTGTAGTTGAAAGTGCGCACCATGGTCTAAAACTGTATTTTGATTTAGCTGCAGGTAGTTTTATTCAGTGTTGGACTAGCGCGCATCTCTACCGTGAGAATGAATTAGTTGCAATCGAACATGCGTTTGAAACAAGTTCATCGAAGTCACTTCATAGATTTCGAGATGAGCCAATGTTTAAAGAGATCTTGGGATTTTTTTCTCATAAGGCGCTTGATTTATTGCAAACAGAATTATGTAGTATTCCAAAAGGTGGCACGAGTATTCAAACTTGCGGTTGTATTTTATGGAAAGTTAATGGTCTACCTTGCGCACATATGCTAGTAGACTTTAGACATTCATACGGCTTCATACCCCTCAGTGGTATAGACTGTTATTAGAAACAGTTGTCATGTATTCCGCCTACACCGAATCGGTCCACTCTTGATTTTATGGACTTGCCTGAATTTCATGCGTTGAAACATAGGTATGAAAAGGCTACTGATAATATGAGGAACGATATTCAGCAAGGTATGAAATTGTTAGCCTTCCCTCCTACTACGAAGATTAAAGAACCTCCCATAGCGACTATAAGAAAAGGAAGACCATCTAAAAAGGAGAAGTCGACTAAACGAGATCCTTCTTACTTTGAGCATGTTGACGTTGCATTGTCTTGCAGCCCAAAATTTACCCCAGTTAGTCGTTGTTTAAAGAAACTTGGAGTAAAAGGAAATACACCTAAAACTAGTCAAATTGATGAACATTTCTTATTAAAAATGCCCAAATGTATGCGATCGTATATAAATCGTATCAACGACATGCCCACTGATGGTAACTGTGGATATTGGGTGGTGGTTAAACAACTAAATCCTCATAATCGAAGACCAGAGAATCCTTATAAGTTCGTACGTGAGGCCATGGTTGATAATTTAATAATTCATTCAGAGATGTACAAAAGCATGTGGGAAGAAGTTAGCTTCGAAGAAATGAAAAAGAGGATACAAGGCGATAACTCGTTGGGGGTAGATGAGTGGACGCAAATGCCGGAATCCGGTTTTATAATTGCAGAAACATTTGGTACTGCTGTTGTCTTGCTTAGTATGGACATGAGTTTCTTGTTTGTTCCGTCAACAGTACATGTAACCTTGTTAAACCGGGACAGGATGGTCGTAATGGGATACGTAGACAGCTCACATTTTGTTGGCATTACTTGGAAGTACGAATCGCCTTTACCTAATACTACTCCATTCGCATTTTTTTTACCGAATTTTCAACATCAATACGCAGGATTGGGTCAACACATATGCAGAGAGAATTTCTCGCTTCGTTGATGGAGAAGAAGATGGACATGTTGATGAAGATAAAAAGGTTGTTGTGTTAAGTTAATGTCGAATACGTGCATGTGTTCGTAGTTTAGTGCTAATGTAACGAAATCTTGAAGTATTAATGCAAATGTTAACTTTTCTGGCACATGTTGGCAGGGCAGTTGTATTTTCTGTTTACTTTAATCTTACTTCTAGAGTGCAAGTTTGTGCTATTTTTTGTAAAGTTTTGTTATACTTCTGCATTTCACTACCGAGATACTGCATTTCTCATTTAAACCAACTATGGAACGATAACATATTATAAAAAATAGTTATATAAAGTAAAAATTTCCAAATTACAAAAATGGTGGGGAGCAACCGTTTTTATGTCAACTATACGGTTCAGTGTAGCCGTCTGAACCAAATTTTCTAAAATAACTCTGTTCTGAGAGTTTTCGGAATGAAATAACCGTGTTATGAAAGTAAAAACGGAGAATATAAGCCGTTTATAGCTATTCCTGTAACCTCAAAAGTTATATACAGTACAGTTATGCCGTTTTTGTTTAAGTTAATCGGTAGGAGATCACTGTCTGCACATAATTTTTGACTATATCATAACCTGAGATATTTCGGACTTATCTCACTGATTTTATATATTTAAAACGGTAACCACTCACCGTCTGCACATATTTTTTTACAATATCATAATCTGAGATATTTTGGATTGAGAACACGGATTTTCTATATGGAAAACGGTAGTCTTTTGCCGTCTACACATGTTTTTTGACAATATCATAACCTGAGAAATTTTAGATTGGAGACACTGTTTTTATATATTTAAAACGGTGGGCACTTACCGTCTGTATATTTCGTGTCTAACCTGCAATATTATGGTTTACGATGACCGAATTTTGTTTAGTTGAACGGTTTTGTGTAACCGTTTAGCAAATTTTAGGCTTTTACCTGATCGATCGGTGATCAAGCACCGTTTTTGAATCTTAAAAACGGCACACCATTTCCAATGTTTACCTACAGGGTTGATTATTTCATACATACAATCCAATTTTTCGTGCATCGTATGTGATACAACAAATTGAAACTTGTACATGCATCATTGATCATACAAATACTTGAAACTTTCACACGCATCGTCGATCATACAAAAAATTGAAACTTGTACATGCAGCTTCTAACATAGAAATAAACACAAACATACTCGTAAATCATTTCATACATTAACCTTCCTTCCAAAGTACCCGTAATACAGTAATGCCAAAAGCAAGTCACTAACCAAAATACCTAAATAAGTCACAAACATAAAGTACTGAACAAAACATACACCAAGTCTTATAACAGTTACATACTGTTAACCAAAATAATACGTAATGCTACCAAGTTAAACTATTTTTTCCTTGCTCCACCTTTCTTCTTGGTAGCAGTCTTCTTCCCTTTCCTTCGTTTACCTCGACTTGTCATAGCCTCGACAATCTCATCACCTTCATCAGCTGTCATGTTCTCTCCGTATAGAGCAGACGGTTCTGGGTCCTCTATATGCTCTATCATTTGCAAAGTTGTAACAACTGCCTTACCACGTCCACATGAACGGATTGTATCGGCAAGTAGTCCAAGTCCACGTTTCTGAAATTCAAGTCTACTTTAGTATGAAAAACAATCAATAACATTTTTTCAATTAGCAAATATAACAAACTTACAATACGGATGGGTAGCGGCTTCTCTTCGATTTCATTAGCAGGCTCAGTTATTCTTCTTGATGGATTTGCAACAATCGGATGAGAAGCTTGCTGATACCACTATATATAGTTGTCCTCACAGTCCCAGGGGTTAACCACTTCTTTTGACGTTATACTTTCATTCAGCAGGTGATTTTCCCATTTAGCCCATACAAAATCCCCAACATTAAAGTAAGCGGCTTTGAAACCTTTACTAGACGACTTGTACTTCTTCTTGTTAAGCGTGAAGGGATTGGTTGGGATGGGTTGAACAATTCCAAACCGGCGCAGAAATCTTTGGGGTAGGTACAATTCTTCGATTTCAAAACAAATAACAGGTCCATTATACAATGAACACTGATGAAATGGATACACATCTCGTTTATCTCTAAAGCAATCCCATATAATTTCATGGCACTTCAAATCATCAATCCTTTCTCGTAGTGTGACTAAATCAGATGCTAAATGCGAACTCTTGTTCTTTGCAAAGTAGAATGCGGCTCTAATTTCTCCTTCTTGTATACCAATAACACGATTATGTCGGCGAAGAACTGGGAAATGCTCAAATATCCATACCTGCATTAAGGTACATCATGTACACGCATATAATAAGACTACACTATTCACATATAGTTACAGCACAACGGTATCAAAAATATTGTTCGAATATACCTGTAGTAACGTCATGCAACCAGTCATTTGATGAACATCAGTTCGAGTTGTTATAGCAAGATTAGGTAATAACCAACTCAAACATGCAGTGGCCCATGAGTATGAACCCACTTCGTTTAAATTCTTCAAACAATGCAGAAAATGAACTGACACTTTATTCCCGGGCTTGTCACAACAAACTAAACTGCCAATTGTGTACAAAAGATATGCTATCGCACAATGCATCTTTCGTTCTTCAGTATTGTCCTCCTTCGACCCCTCAAACTGACTTCGTAACCATTCAAATCTAATTTTTTTTGCCTCCTAATACTTGTATAGTAGTTGGTTTGTCAACACCAAGGCAGTCTTCAAGTAGTTTGCACACATCTTTAACACCTATACCCCTCGAGCCACCAAGAGAACCAGTAACTTCTCTTCCTTCCACCGGAAGGCCAGTTATGTGCACTACTTCGTCAATGGTTATTCCCAACTCACCAAATGGAAGGTGAAATGTGTTTGTCTCCGGATAAAATCTTTCGACGAATGCATTGACTAGGACTTTGTCTAATGTCTCATGAGCATGTAGCGCTAGCTTATGGAATCCCGACTGAACTACAACCTCCTTAACAAAAGAACATCCTTTTCTATAATCCCACAATCGTTGCGTGCCAACATGAGTATGGACTCTCACCAGTCTGACTTCTCCTTGAGATTTCTATATGGTATGCACATATATATATTACATATTTATAAACAGTTAACAATTCATGTGTAGTCATAAGTATAAATAAAATCTAAGAAATAACAAAGGAAAAACTTACAGTAGATTTCCATAATTTATGAGCAATGTGATGTTTGAATGCAAACAACATTGTCCTTTCATCTTTAGTGGTGCATGATTCTGTTTCTTTCCGCTCTCTCTTCCGTTTAATAGTACGTTTTCTCTTTTCCAAATGTTCCACCTCTTTCTCTCCTACCCTGCCTTCCTAACTATCATGTTCCTCACTATCACCTTCTTTATCTGCTTCCTCCTCAACTCCATCACCTCCTTCTTCATGCTCACTATCATCTCCGTCGCTATCTTCTCCATAAACATCTTTTTCATGCTCACTGCCACCTTTGTTGCCCTCTTCTATGTTGTCGTCCTCTTCACGGTCAATATCAGCTATGTTGCCCTCTACTCTGTCATCGTCTTATTCCTGATCAGTACCATCTTTTTCACCCTCTTCCCCGTCATCGTCTCGTTCAAGCTCACTAACACTTGTGTTGCCCTCCTCTTCTCTGTCATCATCTTCTTCTTGTACGCATACATCTGCTTCTTCATGGCCACTATGATCACTACTTTTTTCACCTCCATCGGAAGTAGTACGGTCGTTCGACTCTTCTTTTTCACTTGAACTTTGCTCGGAGTTATTCCCTTTATATTCAACTGCTTTCTTTTTCTTTTGCTCTTCCAATATGTGTTGCCTTTCCTTAGCAAGTTTCTTCCTATTAGAAGCAGTAGGCGGTACACGACTCGACGTAGACGAAGTCGGTTTCCTGCAATCAATCACATAAACAATTTAGTTATATGCCGTCAACAAAGCACGACAACATTTAGCCTACTTTATTACTATAAAAAGGTACAGAGCCACCACGTAAACAACAAGTTAAATCGAATGTGTAATCTAAATTTCGACAACAACTAACCATAAGTCGACATCAATCAACCATTTATAATAACTCTATTCGGACGACACAAACCGAAACCAAAATACAACACATTTTGAGGAAATGAAAATTATAATATGGAAAACAGAAGCTGATTTTGAATTACAAAAACGGTGACCACATGCCAAATACTAGAAAGGACAAGCTTTCATATGTATTTTAATACTCACAAACCATAGAACCCTTTTTCAACCAGAAGTCGACATCAATCAACCATTTTTAATACCTATATTCGGACAACACAAACCGAAATCAAAATTCAAAACAATTTGAGGAAATGAAATTATATATGGAAAACAGAAGCCGATTTTGAATTATAAAAACGGTGACAACATGTCAAATACTAAAAAGGATAAGCTTTCATGTTCCAAAAGATTTACCCACATAAAAACATACACTACCAACCGTATTCTCTGCAAATCGAACAAAATTCCCCAACGTTTAGCCCTTCTTCCCCACCAAACCCCACCGCACGCAAACCCATTGCTCACAATTGGTAATACCAAGCCCTACCGTACCGTACATGTGATAATACCAACTGAAATTACCATCAATCTACTACAAACATACCTCTTTTCCCCGATTCGCTTCTTGGCAACAGATTCCTTCGTCTTCCTCGCAGTATGCTTGAATCGAACCATCGTTAATGCCAAACCTTAGCTCCAATGAACACGAGCGTGAGCACTGAAGAATCCTAGGTCTGAAGATATTTTTTGAGAAACGCGATTTGGAAAATAGAGCGCGGGCTTTGAAATGCGTGGGTGAAGTTTAAAGGACACGAGGGTTATTTTTGTCTGAGAAAATTGTAAGTGGTGTTGCCCCGTAACAAGTTTTTGTATACCGGTGTCCCCTTAACAAAATGACACCCCTTAACCAAAAAGGGGGTGTCAGTAACAATGCCCAACTTCTTCTAAGGATTTTGAAAATATATACATCGAAACTTGGGAACATAGATCCAAAAATGCAAGGCTGATGTTATAAATGTTTATTTCGAAAATAGCGACTTTACTGATTTCCAAAACCAAAAGACTCCCGGCTTAGTGGGTTGGGAAGAAAAAAAAATAAGAAGTGAAAAAATTCCATAGGAACTTGATTTTGTAAACCATTTTGATTTAATATTGAGATCCTGAATTTCAATTCATGCATATACAAATTTTCAAAAAATATATATATTTGTTAAGGTTTCGTAGATTTTAAGAAACAAATCTCTCCACATTTAGAACTTTTAAGCCTGTTCTATAAACTTTTAAATGGATGTAATTTCATAAATTTTTGAATGCACATCGGTTTTGGAACATGAAGGCTTCGCATATATGGATATACAAATTTTATTCGTACAATAAAAAATATTTCAAGTTGACATAAGCTTTCAAGCATGTGTACCAGTTTCGAATGCCTTTACTAAAGAGATGTTTAATACCGATGATCGATATATGCGAATATATTTACCAAATGCAAACCATAAAGGATAACTGATAGAATTAAAACACCAGTTTATCTGTGTAATTGTTTGAAAACCATAAAGGTTCTATTTTAAATTAAAAGAAACACTTCTAATATGATAATTGAGGCTATCAAAATATATTTGAAGAAATTTTTGTACCTATTGTATATGGAAACTTAGCGCATAGCTTACTGATTAATTTAGAGAAAAGTAGAATTAGGAACTTATTTCCCTTTAAATAGGCTGGAAGAAACATAGATGGGAGGGATTGGAAGTTTGTAACTTATGTCACCAATAACTTGATCATATCTCCGTGAAGACTCCACTTAAGACACAAATAACAAGTTTAATACATGAAAAGACTATTGAGTAATCCCGCAATCATCAATTTCCTATGTTTTCTATTGCTTTTTTCACAAGTAAAGTTTCAAACATGGGTTGTCAAAGCCATATCCGTGGAATCATATAATATAAAGTAACCAAGCTAAACAGTTGTTTTAACTACTTAAAAATTATTTGTTTAATAAACCGAACTACATATCGTGTTCTTTGTCCTCTAGCTAGATCAGGTTCCTTTCCGCTTTTTTTTTACATTTTTTTTATGAATTGAATCTTGATTACTGTTAATTGTTGCGGTCTTTCTTTATTCATCCTCTTGAATAGCATTTTCTCAGTCAATTCTATTCATCCGCTTGAAAAGTGAAATATGGTCAATTTCTTCTGCTTAACGGATCGATGTTGGGATGTAGTTCCTTAAGTGTACAACTTGATTCTACGCGGCTATCAAATCCATTAATGACCAATCCCAGTTAATTAAGCAAAACAATTTCTTTTTGATATTTTATCGTTTCCAATTATGCTGTTGTTATGCGTTGAATAATGAAAGAGAATTCTATGTTGGAAAGCAATTCAAGGTTTTGAATGTTTTGATTTAAGTCAGTCTTATGGTTGAATTTTTTTGGGATGTAGTTCCTCAATTCTACAACTTGATTCTACATGGCTATTAAATCCATTGAGGACCATACCCAGGTAAGCGAGCGCAATTGTTTCTTTTTGATATTTTATTCATCCCAATTGTGCTACTGTCATACGTTAAATAATGAAAGAGAATCCTCTGTTTGAAAAGATTCAAGGTTTTGGATCTTTATATTTTAAACTTTTTTCGGTTTTCATGTTGATTTTTAATCTTTATAAGTGTCAATCCATTAATTAACAAAATTTACTTGTGGTGACCCGAAAATCCGGTCCAATTTGAGCTGACCAAAAACACAAGTCCAACTCCAAATTAAACGGAAAAACAGGAAACTAATTTAAAGAAAACATAGGGTGAGAATAGATAAGATAGAACTTAGAATAGAAGAAGAAGAAGAACATACAACATCATCAGAGTAACACGAATCTCACAGCGGAACGAATAAAATATAACATAACTTTTGAAATACAAGGTTATAACTGTATATACATACCATTTCAGAGTACAACACATAACATCACAGCGGAATAAATAACAGCTATCGACTGTTGAAGCCTCCTGCTCCAAGCTCATCAAGTATACCTGTAAATCCTGACTACGTGACTGCCCGTACAAATTTAGGCACCCAAGAGTTTAGGGAAAACAAAATAAACTCCGGGTCAGTCATGTGACTGGTGTGAGTAAACTCAAATCATTTAAAAAGGGTATATGATATCTCATAAGACCACGCCGTGAATACGGAACGGGTTTTTCCCTTATGAGAATCCAAACATCTTTGAAAAGCAATATCATTCTGATATTATAATAATGTCTAAATACAAATAGATATCAATCTAGTAGAAACACTTGCATCTCACGTTCTACATATATAGTATACAATCAAAATCGCAAGCACGTATTGGATGATGGGATTTCCAACTATGACAAGGTATGGAACCACCTTCTGATCACTGTACTCTAGGAACGATACACTGGAGTTCAACAAGAACATCTTGCAACTCAGCCACACATGACCGACCACTCATTTCGCTTGAGTGTATCGAATGTACATCACCAACGATTGGGATCAGCAACCGTTCCCGTATATATATATATATATATATATATATATATATATATATATATATATATATATGGGACAGCATTGATAGATTAAAGAAGCAAATGAATATTCTCTAGACAGGTGATTATACACCCTACTTCGGTGCGACCGACTTAGTTATGCTTCCTGCCCGATTTCTGTCATATACCGGATGTGAGGCTAGAAGCTACGCATATCTTTTCATATCATATCTTCATTTACTTGGAATACCACATCGTCATACCCGCCAAATCATTATCGATTTCTCTAACGGTATCACGGGTATGAAGCTAAGAGAAACGAATTCCTCCGCCACCAACATAATACGTTGAAGAGATCAACATATATGATTCGTTGGGAATACTCTGTCAGACATTCGTCCATACAAGTTGTCCTGCGACTGGACAAACCGAAGGCACTATTCAGTACATCCATCTTAGGCACTGTTATCTAAGACTTATACAATAGCCCTTGCACTTTACTTCGTCTTAAATTTTCTTCATCGTATTTGATCACAACGTTTATGCCAATACGGAGTGGTTCTTAGGATAATAATCCAAACGGTCTCTCCATATTTACACCGTAAAATGGTCAAAAGTTTGATAGTCTGTGATTTAACAATCAAATGAAAACATGTCCGTGTACAAACAACGATCTAAATTCCAAATGGAATTATCGACCCAATCATCAAACATATATATATATATATATTTATATATATTCATATTTCCTTATTTTCTATATTTAGAAAATATTCGTTATCAACGTGGGAAAACATTTCCATTGTTTATTTACGTATCACTATCCTTCCACAACTATCAGACTCTAACTATAAACTAACAAGAGAACAACTTCCTAAGTATAAACCCCGAAGGCTGAAACCAACATCAGATCGATACTCAGGAAACCATTCAACTTATTAATCTCTAGTCAGTTTCAAATTTTGCTTAACTCTATATTTTTTTAACTCCATTCGCTCAACTCTAGATCGCAGCGATCACAATGGTTACGCCTGATTCCCTCAGGAAACATCCGACCGCCGTAGGCTATTTACAGCCCTGCGAATTACGCTAGCAGTCGTGCTAAATGGCAACTCATCCTGAATAACTATGTTTGTTTTAACTCTAACTGTTTAACTCTAACTGGTTAACTCTAACTGTTTAACTATATTCGATTAACTCTAATCGAATAAACTATTCATTTATAAAGATTTACTTTTAGTAACGGTTCTTCACTTTACAAATGATTTCCTTTTTATAACGTTTTCCTTTTTATAACATCCTATTCAGTTATAAACAAATTTCCTTTTAATAACTCTATTTATTTTCTAAATATTTCCTTTTCAATTTTTTCTTAAAAATATTCTAACTCCTAAAATTTCCGGAAAAATTCGCCATAACCACCTTTGTATCGGGAGCATCGGGAAAAATCCCCAAACCGCTACACAAGCCTTTCCATTCAAAAAGAAAAGTATTTGCAGTTATTTCCTTTTTGAATATCTCCTATTTATTTCTAAGTAAATAATCCCTATTTAATATTTTATTTATTTAACAAATAAATAATCCATTTTATAGTATCTTATCTATTTATTCTAAATAAATAATCCACTTTATAAATATTCCATTTATAAAGGTTTCCCTTCATTTATAATTCCACTTAAACGTATTTTCTATTTATAAATATTCCATTTATAAATATTTCTATTTATAAATATTCTATTTATAAATATTCTCTTTTATAAAATCCTCTTGATTTTATAAATATTCTCTTTTCAATATTCCGATATGTCATGGTGTTTAACATATCAAGTTACGGTGTCCAATATCGTCCATACACAAATAATCAACAACAGATTATAAATCACGTCATATATCACAATATATGAAAACAATAAAATAACTGTTGAGGAATCCAGTCGGATTCCTCCAACCTGTTTCCCTGCATCCACAGATGTTACACAATAAAATCAACATCACTTTCAGTTCCATATGATATATTCTGTTAAACAGAATCAATATAAAAATTCAACTAACTGACTAGCAGTTTAATCAAATAGTCAACACACAATCAATCAGTCAATATTTAACAGTTCTAAAAATACAACATGAAAATTTAAACTGTTCAGAGTTAGTGAGATTTACTCACTTTGGCAGTTCATCGTTAAAGAACGATAAACTGTTATTTGATTTGAATCAAACAGTTAAATTCGCCGTAAATTCAAACGAGCTCCAATCCACTTCTAGTCAGCTTCATTGTGAAGCTCTCGTCCATACGATCCCAACGCAACTTACGGTTCGTCAATCTGACACCGTATGACCAAGTTATACAATTATGAGGTTAATGCACTATCGTTTGAAAAAAAAATCTATTTATACTTAAATGAATTGGGCTTTACCCAATATCTCTTTGCCGGCCCATTAGTACTTCCCAGGCCCAACCGTTATACAGACCCGCACCCCTTTTTACTACGGTCCTCCTCAAATTGGTTTTCACGATACCAGCAAAATCAACCTTTCCCAAAACTTAACATCGCGGTTCTCCAGAAAATCACTCCACAAACTTTCGATACTTCCTTCAACCCATTCTCGGACTTTGACCTACCATTGACCTCCTCCAACCACCACTTCAGTCACCGAATGCCAACTCCGACGCCACCTCTGCACTCGCCACCTCTGTCCGTACCTTCCAGTCACAGACCCAGCAAACTCGATTTCAACTTCTCGACCTTGAGTACAGGTCCGCCACCACACTACTATGGCGCTGCCTCTGTCGCATCCTTCCCAAGGCCATCGGAGTCCTCATCGAATCCACCACCCGACCCCCTCGCATGTCGGCAATCCATTTGCCACCTCGAATCGACCCATCACCCTCCTCGTCGATGATGACGTCCTGCCCGAGCCCCGCTGCCTCAAAATCCCATTCCAGCAAATGTCGAACGCAACCAAACGAAGACCATGGAGGTGTAACACTCGATCACAGCAGTTTAATGGATCCTACCTTATACGATTTCATTGAGAGAAATCGCTTGATTTAATTGATGAAGTAATATTTGATGTGGCGGCCGTATTGGATTTATCAGAAGGATGGAGAATTAGGTCGTAAGGAAGTAAACAGGGTATACTTATAGGCAACAGAATTTTAGATATTTTAGGTTAGAGAATATTCCTTGGAATATTCTTTTGTTAACTCGTTTCATGCTTAAAACTAACACAACAAATCCCTAAATTGAGATCTAATACCTATCCTTAGCATAAAAGGATATTCCGGATCCAATGGGACAGGTTTCATCGAATTCCGACACCGTTTGCGAAAATCCCTTAGAAAATATCGATAAAAAACACCGAGCATTAATTCATTAAAATTATAGAAAAAATCTTAAAAATATGAGGCCTTGACGTTTCACTAGACCTCTTCCTAAGGTTTCATATGAAACTTGTTTCGTTGAATTCCGAGTTCGTTTGACCAGTTAACCATTCAAATAAAGTTACCGCAGTTTAAAACGTATAAATGGTTTACTCAGAATAAGGCGTTTTTGGCCACCGAGGTCACATACGTCATTGGTTTTCCGTGAAACTTGACTTTCTTATAACGATAAATTAATACGAACCTAATGGCACACACTTCGTCGCATTCCGAGACTGTTTCCCGGTACGCTATTTTCTACGCACCCTAAGTGCTCCTTTAGACAACAAATTTTCCAATGTCCAAAAATAACAAACAATATAATTATCCTGACTCTAATCGATGATACGAACTCAACGGAACTAGTTTCGTGGCTTAATTCGATCATCTGCTCCAGTTATGGTCAAGGCCCCTTTTAAATCGAATTAAATTATTAATAATTCCATAGCGACTTTTCTAAAATTTGATTTGGCCATAAATCAAAATCTACACGAAGAAATCTCGATTTTTCTCTTCCATTAGGAAAATATACTTCACCAGCTCCACACGTTTCTTGTTTCACAGAAATCCGACTTGAAACAGATCCTGTACATTCAGTTGAGGTTCAAATCGCCAAATAGAGAACTGCAGCGCCATTTCGAGCTCGTTTATAAATATATTATAAACTATACGTTCAATTGTCGTTGATTCAATATATTCGTTATTATAATTCAACTCCAAACTGAATTATAGTTTATATAGGATCCAGTTCACATCGTATTGTGTATTCTACTATTTCCGACTATTCTGGAAATATATTATCCTATTATTTATATTAATTAAATATAAATATTATTTAATTTCAGTTATTGATATCGTTAAATCGATATTTAATAATTAAATTAGTTAATTATTCTCCTGCCAAATTACGGGTCATTACAATCTTTCCCCCTTAAAATAATTTCGTCCTCGAAATTGATAAGGTAGGGGACGACCCTATCTACTGGTTAGAACTTATTTGTTCACTTATCAACTTTAGTTTCAACTGAACCAATTTAATTTCAATTAAATTATTAATTAATTCTTATTAACAAAAAATTTCAAAAATCCTGAAAATTTTCTAACACCTTTACTTTTTGAAAAATTTCGCCAGTGTCTCCTTTGTACTGGTCAATATTTCAAACTCCAACTTGCCTCTCTGGGCCTTCTTTAACCCAAAATAAAATCAAACAGCCAAGCGGCTTGCCAATTCGACTCATAAATATCATATCCATATATACTATAAACTGGTACCTTTTTGTTGGGCATATCAACTCTATCACTTCCATATGCTATCAACTCAGCGTATACCAGTGTTATCTCAATCAAATTCCAATCAATCCAAATCGAATTTCATTCGAACTCTAACATCAAATTCCAAATTATTGACTTATCAATTTGGTTCCATTTTAGATTATCTCTAATCCAATTCAATTTTATTTAACTCAGTTCAAGTTAAATTTCAATTTATTTTTACCATCTCATTTTATTTAACTTCATTAGTTAAATTTTAATTCCAGAACTTAAATTCCTGGGTTTCTTTCAAATCAATTTGAAATCATAATGCCAATTCAAAACCTTTGAATTTCTAAACAACTTTTTTTCTCAAAACATTTCAAAAACAAAACCTTTGGTAGTAATCCGTCACTTAGAACTCGAAAATGAACACTGATGATGTCTAGATTCATCATCAGAATCTATTTTCCAGCTATCGAAGTGAGTTCAATACTATATCATTTTCAATTTGAAAAACATTTTCAAAATCTCCTAGGAACTTAAAATTTCCTTATTTTAATTCCAAATCTGATTTAAATTCAGATTTAATTCATATTATTTCATATATTTCCTTATATGAATTCTGATTAGTTATTTATAATCATTTCACCCTTTTTTTTAATTCGATTATAATAACAAGCAACACATCCAATACATATTGTAATTTCAATATATTTTTCTTATAACCAAATATATTTCGGGTAAAATTACTTCATTTACCCTCTTCCTAAACATACCATGACGGTTCATCGTATTCGAGTGTTTAGTAACCCTTATCGATACAGTGGATCAAACTGATCGATCACAATTCGTAAGCCACTCAAACAATGAGTCTCCATAATATAAATCACTTTATATTAACAAATACGCACTCGTATATATACACTCAAATTCAGTCTAGGATATTACTAATCCCATCTCTACTGAATTACGCCACAGAGCCAAGGTAAATCTTAACCTCGCTCTGATACCAAATGTGGTGACCCGAAAATCCGGTCCAATTTGAGCTGACCAAAAACACAAGTCCAACCCCAAATTAAACGGGAAAACAGAAAACTAATAGAAAGAAAACAGAGGGTGAGAATAGATAAGATAGAACTTAGAATAGAAGAAGAAGAAGAAGAACATACAACATCATCAGAGTAACACGAATCTCATAGCGGAACGAATGAAATATAACATAACTTTTGAAATACAAAGTTATAACTGTATATACATACTATTTCAGAGTACAACACATAACATCACAGCGGAATAAATAATAGCTATCGACTGCTGAAGCCTCCTGCTCCAAGCTCTTCATGTATACCTGTAAATCCTGACTACGTGACTGCCCGTACAAATTTAGGCACCCAAGAGTTTAGGGAAAACAAAATAAACTTCGGGTCAGTCATGTGACTGGTGTGAGTAAACTCAAATCATTTAAAAAGGGTATATGATATCTCATAAGACCACGCCGTGCATACGAAACGGGTTTTTCCCTTATGAGAATCCAAACATCTTTGAAAAGCAATATCATTCTGATATTATAATAATGTCTAAATACAAATAGATATCAATCTAGTAGAAACGCTTGCATCTCACGTTCTACATATATAGTATACAATCAAAATCGCAAGCATGTATTGGATGATGGGATTTCCAACTATGACAAGGTATGGAACCACCTTCTGATCGGTGTACTCTAGGAACGATACACTGGAGTTCAACAAGAACATCTTGCAACTCAGCCACACATGACCGACCACTCATTTCGCTTCAGTGTATCGAATGTACATCACCAACGATTGGGATCAGCAACCGTTCCCGTATATATATATATGGGACAGCATTGATAGATTAAAGAAGCAAATGAATATTCTCTAGATAGGTGATTATACACCCTACTTCGGTGCGACCGACTTAGCCATGCTGCCTGCTCGATTTCTGTCATTTACCGGATGTGAGGCTAAAAGCTACGCATATCTTTTCATATCATATCTTCATTTACTTGGAATACCACATCGTCATACCCGCCAAATCATTATCGATTTCTCTAACGGTATCACGGGTATGAAGCTAAGAGAAACGAATTCCTCCGCCACCAACGTAATACGTTGAAGAGATCAACATATATGATTCATTGGGAATACTTTGTCAGACATTCGTCCATACAAGTTGTCCTGGGACTGGACAAACCGAAGGCACTATTCAGTACATCCATCTTAGGCACTGTTATCTAAGATTTATACAATAGCCCTTGCACTTTACTTCGTCTTCAATTTTCTTCATCGTATTTGATCACAACGTTTATGTCAATACGGAGTGGTTCTTCGGATAATAATCCAACCGGTCTCTCCATATTTACAACGTAAAATGGTCAAAACTTTGATAGTCTGTGATTTAACTATCAAATGAAAACATGTCCGTGTACAAACAACGATCTAAATTCCAAATGGAATTATCGACCCAATCATCAAACATATATATATATATATATATTTATATATATATATATATTCATATTTCCTAATTTTCTATATTTAGAAAATATTCGTTATCAACGTGGGAAAACATTTCCATTGTTTATTTACGTATCACTATCCTTCCACAACTATCAGACTCTAACTATAAACTAACAAGAGATCAACTTCCTAAGTATAAACCCCGAAGGCCGAAACCAACATCAGATCGATACTCAGGAAACCATTCAACTTATTAATCTCTAGTTAGTTTCTAATTTTGCTTAACTCTATATTTTTTTAACTCCATTCGCTCAACTCTAGATCGCAGCGATCACAATGGTTACGCCTGATTCCCTCAGGAAACATCCGACCGCCGTAGGCTATTTACAGCCCTGCGAATTACGCTAGCAGTCGTGCTAAATGGCAACTCATCCTGAATAACTATGTTTGTTTTAACTCTAACTGTTTAACTCTAACTGGTTAACTCTAACTGTTTAACTCTATTCGATTAACTCTAATCGAATAAACTATTCGTTTATAAAGATTTACTTTTAGTAACGGTTCTTCACTTTACAAATGATTTCCTTTTTATAACGTTTTCCTTTTTATAACATCCTATTCAGTTATAAACAAATTTCCTTTTAATAACTCTATTTATTTTCTAAATATTTCCTTTTCAAAAATTTTCTTAAAAATATTCTAACTCCTTAAATTTCAGAAAAAATTCGCCATAACCTCCTTTGTATCGGGAGCATCGGGAAAAATCCCCAAACCGCTACACAAGCCTTTCCATTCAAAAAGAAAATGATTTGCAGTTATTTCCTTTTTTAATATCTCCTATTTATTTCTAAGTAAATAATCCCTATTTAATATTTTATTTATTTAACAAATAAATAATCCATTTTATAGTATCTTATCTATTTATCCTAAATAAATAATCCACTTTATAAATATTCCATTTATAAAGGTTTCCCTTCATTTATAATTCCACTTAAACGCATTTTCTATTTATAAATATTCCATTTATAAATATTTCTATTTATAAATATTCTATTTATAAATATTCTCTTTTATAAAATCCTCTTGATTTTATAAATATTCTCTTTTCAATATTCCGGTGTGTCATGGTGTTTAACATATCAAGTTACGGTGTCCAATATCGTCCATACACATATAATCAACAACAGATTATAAATCACATCATATATCACAATATATGAAAACAATAAAATAACTGTTGAGGAATCCAGTCGGATTCCTCCAACCTATTTCCCTGCATCCACAGATGTTACACAATAAAATCAACATCACTTTCAGTTCCATATGATATATTCTGTTAAACAGAATCAATATAGAAATTCAACTAACTGACTAGCAGTTCAATCAAACAGTCAACACACAATCAATCAGTCAATATTTAACAGTTCTAAAAATACAACATGAAAATATAAACTGTTCGGAGTTAGTGAGATTTACTCACTTTGGCAGTTCATCGTTAAAGAACGATAAACTGTTATTTGATTTGAATCAAACAGTTAAATTCACCGTAAATTCAAACGAGCTCCAATTCACTTCCAGTCAGCTTCATTGTGAAGCTCTCGTCCATACGATCCCAAAGCAACTTACGGTTCGTCAATCTAACACCGTATGACCAAGTTATACAATTATGAGGTTTATACACAATCGTTTGAAAAAAAAATCTATTTATACTTAAATGAATTGGGCTTTACCCAATATCTCTTTGCCGGCCCATCAGTACTTCCCAAGCCCAACCGTTATACAGACCCGCACCCCTTTTTACTACGGTCCTCCTCAAATTGATTTTCACGATACCAGCAAAATCAACATTTCCCAAAACTTAACATCGCAGTACTCCAGAAAATCACTCCACAAACTTTCGATACTTCCTTCAACCCATTCTCGGACTTTGACCCGCCGTTGACCTCCTCAAACCACCACTTCAGTCACCGAATGCCAACTCCGACGCCACCTCTGCACTCGCCACCTCCGTCCGTACCTTCCAGTCACAGACCCAGCAAACTCGATTTCAACTTCTCGACCTCGAGTACAGGTCCGCCACCACACTGCTATGGCGCTGCCTCTGTCGCATCCTTCCCAAGGCCATCGGAGTCCTCATCGAATCCACCACCCGACCCCCTCGCATGTCAGCAATCCATTTGCCACCTCGAATCGACCCATCACCCTCCTCGTCGATGATGACGTCCTGCCCGAGCCCCGCTACCTCAAAATCCCATTCCAGCAAATGTCGAACGCAACCAAACGAAGACCATGGAGGTGTAACACTCGATCACAGCAGTTTAATGGATCCTACCTTATACGATTTCGTTAAGAGAAATCGCTTGATTTAATTGATGAAGTAATATTTGATGTGGCGGCCGTATTGGATTTATCAGAAGGATGGAGAATTAGGTCGTAAGGAAGTAAACAGGGTATACTTATAGGCAACAGAATTTTAGATATATTAGGTTAGAGAATATTCCTCGGAATATTCTTTTGTTAACTCGTTTCATGCTTAAAACTAACTCAACAAATCCCTAAATTGAGATCTAATACCTATCCTTAGCATAAAAAGATATTCCGGATCCAATGGGACAGGTTTCATCGAATTCCGACACCGTTTGCGAAAATCCCTTAGAAAATATCAATGAAAAACACCGAGCATTAATTCATTAAAATTACAGAAAAAATCTTAAAAATATGAGGCCTTGACGTTTCACTAGACCTCTTCCTAAAGTTTCATATGAAACTTGTTTCGTTGAATTCTGAGTTCGTTTGACCAGTTAACCATTCAAATAAAGTTACCCCAGTTTAAAACGTATAAATGGTTTACTCAGAATAAGGCGTTTTTGGCCACCGAGGTCACATACGTCATTGGTTTTCCGTGAAACTTGACTTTCTTATAACGATAAATTAATATGAACCTAATGGCACAAACTTCGTCGTATTCCGAGACTGTTTCCCGGTACGCTATTTTCTACGCACCCTAAGTGCTCCTTTAGACACCAAATTTTCCAATGCCCAAAAATAACAAACTATATACTTATCCTGATTCTAATCGACGATACGAACTCAACGGAACTAGTTTTGTGGCTTAATTCGATCAACTGCTCCAGTTATGGTCAAGACCCATGTTAAATCGAATTAAATTATTAATAATTCCATAGCGACTTTTCTAAAATTTGATTTGGCCATAAATCAAAATCTACACGACGAAATCTCGATT
Source organism: Allium sativum (assembly GCA_030737875.1). Taxonomy (NCBI): domain Eukaryota; kingdom Viridiplantae; phylum Streptophyta; class Magnoliopsida; order Asparagales; family Amaryllidaceae; genus Allium; species Allium sativum. The sequence goes on along the minus strand of CM060922.1, from coordinate 18,993,114 downwards.
TTTCTCTTCCATTAGGAAAATATACTTCACCAGCTCCACACGTTTCTTGTTTCACAGAAATACGACTTGAAACAGACCCTGTACATTCAGTTGAGGTTCAAATCGCCAAATAGCGAACTGCAGCGCCATTTCGAGCTCGTTTATAAATATATTATGAACTATACGTTCAACTGTTGTCGATTAAATATATTCGTTATTATAATTCAACTCCAAACTGAATTATAGCTTATATAAGATCCAGTTCACATCGTATTGTGTATTCTACTATTTCCGACTATTCTGGAAATATATTATCCTATTATTTATATTAATTAAATATAAATATTATTTAATTCCAGTTATTGATATCGTTAAATCGATATTTAATAATTAAATTAGTTAATTATTCTCCTGCCAAATTACGGGTCATTACATTACTTTTTCATTGTTTCAAATTTAATAGATGCATTATGCTGCATTTATGTGTGAACATAATTAAATTTTTGAACATTTGTATTATGGTGCAATGTTTAATTGATAATTGGGTATGTGGATATTAGGTATACTTCGTTTTCCCTGTTGTACCATATAAAATTGAATTAGTTTATCAATTTAGTAGCAGTGTTTATAAATCTTTTAGAATATGTGCAAGACGAGTTTGTTTAAAGCTTCTTCAATTAACTTTAATGATTTTGCAAGTTATATTTGCAAAGTTTGACAGATTTACTTATTTTCTTACCTTAAAGTTCGCTGGTTTACATTTTATAATTTTTCACTGTTGGAACCATGTTTCTTTTTTTTAGCTACTAAATATTTTTCTGTTACTGATTGGATCCCAAGTATAACACCTTCTATATTGCATTTATAAGCACTAATGAATTATTTATTGTTTTGCATACGGACTTTATCTACAAGGATTTTATCTCTGTTATATATTAGAACAATAAAAGTATAACCATTAAATTCTAATTGTGCAGGTTATAGAAGTGTGAACATGAAAATATAGCTAATTGTGCAGGTTGATTTCCAGTTACTAATACGGCCTACCAAATTGATGGTTTCGTCAAATTCTCAAAAACATAAGCTTATATCCATACACGCAGTATTAAATATTGAAACTGAATGTTGTTATGATGTTCTTTATGGATGTACTTTAGTAAGTTTTTACTACTAAATTTTGACAAATATACAGTAATTTTTTTTGGTTTTGAAAATTTTAATTGTCTGCATCAGAATTCAAGCTATTCTTAGTGTCCAGAATGCTATCAAATTTAAATTAACCAAAGAATGTATAAACTACCCCGCTGAACATGCAACTTCAAATTTGTTCATCCTTTATTAACCCGTAGAATTCTACTAATTCAATCATGCTTTTACGATATGTTCTTATAAAACTGTAAAATGTATAGCCCTCTTAGTTTTGCAAAATGAAGGCTGTCAGTTCCGCAAAATTGATAGCTCTCTTAGATTTGTGCATTCATTTGATGTATACAAAATAAGAAGATAGATTAGGATAACAAAAATCATTTTACGGCTATGTTAGACACAAATCTTATTCAAATATGATCATAAGAAGATATAAATTGAGAAAAATGACATGATGAAATAGGAAATATTATTCAAAATGGTTGTAAGTAAAAAGAACTTAGATGTTGCACCTCCTAAATTTAATTATATACAATCGAAGTTGTTGTTATCCTGAATGCTGAGGTTTTAAGGTAGTTATATGCATAACATTATTAATTTTCAATGATAAATACATGTGTATGTTATTTAATTATTTGGTTGCAACTCTTCTATATAGGTAATTCTGGACTGAAGTATTTCAGTTAGTAATAAAGAAGACACTCTTTTAAGTGTTGGAATATCTGTAGTCTTCTCTGCCTATGTGTATTGAAATAACTTGCAATAATTATTACCCTTTCCCTACTTAGGCTTTATACTTATCTCAGTTTAGAGTGCCAGCTTTTTTAAATCAGTAATTTAATTTATTACAAACGATTTTGGCATATAAGTGGATATGTAAGCTTATCAATACTTTGGTAATAAATTTTAAGTAGGGATAATAAGCTTATTGGCGCACTTACGATGGTCCTGATTGTTGCATTTTAGGTAGGAATGATCCAAATATCAAAAAATAAATTGGTCCAAATCTGAATGTGGCTCAATTTAAATCTAGCTATCAATGTTTACAATTGAGTGGCTCTCATTTGACATTTCATTAAATTAAGTATCACTCGGTGTCTAAAAAACCTGGTATCCTACAATTTTTAAATTTTAGTAGTATTTGGGTTTAGAAAAACAACGTATCCCAGTTTTCAAAGAAACCAAGTATCGCTTAATAAAAAACCGAGAATCACTCGGTTAAAAGTAAACTAAATAGTCATACTCTATTTTTAACTGAGTAATCGTCAGTTTATATAGACTTGATTACTTAACTACAAGATAATACTTCTTTGTAGACTTGCATTCAGGTGTGTGTTCATATGTGTGCGTACACACATCTGCATGTATCTTTCTATGTTGTTTCCTGACAGTACCTTAATAGGTGGGAGCTTTGTCCAAAACTAGCATATGGAATTTAGGTTTGAGCAACATGAATGATTTGATGTAGGCTTGAGCAACAAACTTGATTTGGGCTCTGTGGTGTGGAAATTTGCACAACTCAGCTGATTTCAAGCTACCGTGGTAGTAATTTTTTGATAAACTATCACTTTTTTTTTGCTGCAAAAGTAGCAAAAACATGGAGCTCATCCTTGTCATCCATTTTAAGAAACCAAACCAGCGGAATTTTTCAACTATGATGATGGAATTTTATTCTATAAGCTATTCTTTCTTCTTTCCCTCCTTTTTGTTGTTATTTTTTAAACTATTTTTAAGTTCGGTATTAATACTAATTCAATTACCATTTAGTTTGGCTACTTGGTTGAAGCAGATTTCTTACTGTTTGTCTGTCAAAAGCTCAACTTAGCAGTGTTTCAAAACGTGTGTGCTGATAGAACATAAATATTCAAAACCTAATGAATATCATTTTTTTACACTTGACATGCACTAACCATTGTTTTTATATAAAAAGGTTAAAGATGCATTGAGTTCCCATATTTGTTAACTTTGATCCACGTATTCATGTACTATAATTAGGCACATAGGATAATTGTAGTGCATTTAAAGTGGTAATTCGGGTGAAATTTATTTCAATATCTCTTAGTTAAATATTTACGTAAAAAGAAATTTAAATGCCATTTTAAATTATACATTTATACAAGTACTATAAATATTCATGTAAGGTAATTATCATACAAAATTATTTAAAATGCCATACTTATTTCTGAATCCAAGGTTTACCTTTTGACTATGTTTTATCATCTCTTATTTGAATTTTTACATAAAATATATCCTTCAATTCATGAATTTAAATGCCATTTGAAATTATACATTTACACGCGTGCTATAAATAGCCGTGTAAGGTAATTATCATACAAAATAATTTAAAATGCCATACTTATTTCTGAATCCAAGGTTTACCTTTTGACTGTGTTTTATCATCTCTTATTTGAATTTTCACAAAAAATATATCCTTCAATTCATGAATTTTGTATAGTTTTAGCTCTACACTTTTATTTTTTCTACTTATATTTATGTTAAAATAATTTATGTAGCTCGTGCACAAATTTTTTCTGCGCACCCTTCATATGTGGATGAGGGTTTGCTGTCTAATATTTGACTGTTTTATGTTAATTTATTTACAATAATGTCGTGGTAAAAATTTTTAAAACTAAAATAAGGCTAACTTGGCAGAAAACATGCATCAGCAGTCATTTCTTACGAAGTATATTTGCTTGGATCGCAACCTGCAAGGGATGATATTGGACTAATAGTAAAATAAATTTCATTTATATTTCGCACTATGCTCTATTTTTAAAGTCTTATTTTGCCCTTTTCTTTGAATTCAACCGATATCAAATTGATTTAAAATTTTCAAAATCTTGGCTTCTTGCCAAAAATTCAATGATAGCTTTACCGATGTTAGTCTATTTGAATCTGACGCCTTCTGATGGCGAATTTATCACTCACCAGTTAGCATGTATGTCTATCCAATGGTATTTTTCGCTCCTTTTTCCTCACTGTATTTAACAATTTTTTGGTTATGTCTATGAATTTTGGTAATCTGGCGTTGCTTTACTAACTTTGTTACTTCCATTCGTGCTGTATGCTCTTACATTTTAACTATTTTTTTGAGAAATTCATGATCATGTACTTAATAATTTTGTGTCTGTTACTTTAGTTCGACTTATACCCATCATTTTAAAATTTAACTTCGATTGCTAATAAAGCTTATTTTTATCAGGCTTTTCCTCATTTGTATTTAAACAATTTTACGTAGGTTTATAAAATTTGGTAATCCAGTGTTGACTCACTAACTCTGTTACTTGCATTCACAGTGTATGCTCTTACTGTATACCTAATGTCTAGAAAATTGTTGATTATGTTCTTACTAATTCTATGTCTATTTACTTCAGTTTAATTTGCAGGAAATCCAGCAGGTTGCAAACGAAAGAATGTCGCATAGGAAGCTTGAGCACACAACGCATGGTTCCCTTGGATTTCCCCCAAGGAAGAGGAAATTGTGCCACCGGGGCAAGGTAAAGTCATTCCCCAAAGATGACCCAACAAAGCCATGCAAGCTTACAACATTCCTTGGGTTCAAGGGTGGCATGATTCACATTGTAAGAGAAGCGGGGAAGCCTGGATCAAAACTTCACAAGAAAGACACATGCGAGGCAGTCGCATTCATTAAAACACCTCCTATGGTGGTTGTTGGAGTTGTTGGGTATATAAAGACTCCTCCTGGGCTTTGATCTTTGCACATTTTGTGGGCACAACACCTGAGCGAGGAAGTTAGATTGCATGAACTGGTGCAGATGCAAGAAAAAGGCATTCACCAAATACTCCAACGAGTATGAACAGAGGATGGGAAGAAAATCTAGAAGCAGCTGGGGAAAATGAAGAAGTATGGTATTGTAATTCGCGTGATGGCTCATACTAAGATTAGAAACATGAATGGATTGATGCCGAAGACAAGCCCACTTTATAGAACTCCAAGTGAACCACATAACAGTTTCAGAAAAGGTGGACTTTGTATACAGTTTCTTTGAGAAACAGTGCCTGTTGATGTAGTGTTTCAAAAGGATGAGTTGATAGATATATTAGGAGTGACCAAAGGTTAATGGTACGAAGGTGCTGTAACTAGATGGGGAGTGACTAGACTTCCAATGGAGACTCACTGAGGTCTTAGGAAAGTAGCATGTACTGGAGCATGGCGTCCTACTAAGGTTTTATACACTGTTGCATGCGCTGGACAGAACAGGTACCATTGCGGAACTAAAATGAACAAAAAGATTTACAAGCTTGGGAAGATCGGTCAAGAAGTTCACAATGCATCTACTGAATTTTACAGGACTGAGAAGGATACAACACTAATGGGAGGCTTCCCTCGCCATGGAGTACTGTATGACGATTACATTTTGGACAAATTTTCCAATGGGGCTAGTTTTCAAAACAATTTCGCGTTTAAGGCTGATTTGCAAACTTAACCAAACAGGAATGGTTTCGGCTCAGTCAGCAACCACGTCACCAATTTTGTAACCGCCAGAGTTAAGCGCAATTCATAATTGCGCCTTATTCTTTTTTTACATTTTTTTATTGGGCGCAACTTTGAGTTGCTTCCATATACCTGGCAATGTTTACAAGGCAGCAGCCTTGTTTTTTTTCCCTATTATATGGGCGAACTCAAAATTGCATCCATATAACTTGCAAAAATTAAAAGGTTGCTAGCCTGTGTTTTTTTTCTTTATTATTATATGGGAGCAACTTTGAGTTGCACTTTTTTTTAAAAAAATATGGGGCGCAACTATGAGTTACGCCCAGACGAGACGGTTACATTTTTGCTGACTGTGCACAAACCAGCCCTGTTTGGTAATAAGTTTGAAAATCAGTCCTAAACGCGAAATTGTTTCGAAAACAAGCTCCAAAAGAAAATTTGTCCTTACATTCTTATAAAGGGTTTACCTTATAGAGGTAGTGTTTATAAAACTTGCTATTTAAATCCATTTGATTTGGACAATGCGATGCAAAATAAAGTAATTAAGTTGCAGAACCCTCTATTTTTGTAAAATACTAAAGTAGATATTCCAATTCTATATGTGAATTTCTGTACACTTTTTGTTCTATTAAATTTTGGCAGTTCATTTATAGTTGTATTTATTATTGATTTTCTATTACCAAAATAAATTACAAAACAACACTTTTTAATTTATTTTTAGGCTATAAGGTTCAGTAGTTTTTCAGGAGTTGCAAACTGGGATTTCACTCAACTACAACTGCAGTATTTTCTACAATTTTGAGTAACAAACCTACAATCGTACTTTTATATGCTAAGGAACATTATGATCAAAATAAAACCTAATCAATATTATACCCTATAAGACATAAGTATGTCTATCCCCTTATTTATTCATTTTCATAATTTTAAGGTGGCATTAGCCGAAACAAAAATAATAGTGTAACAATATTACACGTTGCTAATGTATAATTATCTATTGTTGGCAATTTCATAATCGTTAGAGTGTGTTGATGAAATTTTACATTCATTTTAACTAATTCACTCTACTTTTATCAGCTTGAAACTGCACTCGAAAATCAGTTCATTTTTGTGGAAATTACTATACCTTAATAAAAAAATTAAAATGGTAGAAAAACCAACTTTATTGAAACTGGACTTGGGCTCGGTTTCACTACGTATTCGATTGGTGTAGGTCGACGGCACTGATTTCACTATGAATTGGTTGTAGGTCGTAATGTTGCTCTCATTTTTCAGTGACCTATCAATTTTTATTGTATGTTCCTGTTATCTATGTATTTCCTTGAGCCGGAAAGCTCATTTTGAGGAAATACATATTTTAAAATAAAATAATTTGAAACTGGACTTTGAAGTTTTTAAATTTGCACAAAAATTAGTCAATTCAGTTGAGCTACAGAACTAATGCACTAGGTTGGACCTCACTGTACTTCAGTATGTTCATGTTTGAAAGCCAATTTTCCATTTGCAATTCACACATAGTACTTTCATTTTTTTATTTTGAAAGTCATTTTCACATAAATATTTCATATTAATACATTTATTTTCTAGGGAAAAACGAATTTGATCCCAACCATGAAAACCAACTTAGCAAGGAAGTGCAGATCAACAGTTCCCCGTATAATTACAGAGAAGATTAGGTTGGTAAAATTATCATTTAGGCTCATAAATCTTTATTTATTGGACTTTAAGGGCTATTTCTGCTAAAGACACTGATTATCTTCCACATTATAAATTTACATTTTTCTTCAAATGCAAGCACCATTCATATATCTTTTACATCACAACCATGTTAAAACAAACTACAAGAAAACATGCAGGTTACTAAATTAATTATATTGGGTTTTATTTTATATAGTTGTATGATTTAGATCCATATTTGAATTTTTTTTAATAACCACACTCAATAATATACTACGACATGGAAACATCATTGAGCATATTTTCAATGTAAACTATTGCATCTCCACCAAAGCGATCATTTGTATATAGGGTATATTTTCATATGCTTATAAAGCTTAAACATATGCATATAAACCTAAATAACAATTTGCTAACCTATATTTACCAATTTATCAGGTTAATGATTACTGTAATCAGGTTATATGATAAATGTTGTAATATACTTACATATTAACCATAAATGTTTAACTTGTTGAAACTTTTATAGCTCTGATACCATTTTGTTGGAAATTTTAGAGGGGGAAGAGGAAGAAATTATTCAAAAAAAGGAATTTTATTATTGCTTTTCTATATTCCTTTTATTTTTGCTTGATACAAATGAGGAGAGAGCTCTTATATTTATAACATACAATGGATCATTCTAGATTTGCAATATCTATTTAAATATATATGGAAAATTATCTTTTCCTAAATAATAGCAATTTCAAAATCTCTCTCAATACATACTCTAGAAAAATAGAAAACAAATCAAGTTTAATATTTTCCTTTTTTCAACACCCCCTTTAAACTTGATTTGTGATTCCAAGCGAATTCCTCAATCTGATAAAGTCTTCATACTTGAGCGGCTTGGTGAAAATATCAGCAATTTGATCATTGGACTTCACGTACTCTAGCTGCACTTCCTTTCTAATGACGCCACTCTAATGTAGTAATAGCGTGTATCAATATGCTTGCTTCGATCATGAAAGACTGGATTTTTGGCCAAAGCAATTGCTGACTTGTTATCCATGAAAATCTTGGTTGACTCCTTTTGTGGCAAATTTAATTCTTTTAGCAAGTTCCTTAACCAAATTGCATGGAAAACACATGAAGTAGCCGCTACATACTCTGCTTCGCATGTGCACTACAAGAAAATATGATATAGATAGCATTATATCACAGCCTTACATTAAAGTGCTATAATAAATTAATTAAAGAAAATAAAATAATACATATAACGTGCTATATAAAGGAAGCAAATAAAATAACAAAAAGGTTATGCTATATATTAGTATATTCTTAGTATATTCCGCTATATTATGATTCTAATAGAAAAAGCGGCAGCGAAAAACATACGCGGGACAAAATGTAAAGGAAGGCCGCGAAATAAAAAATTCCCTCCGTCACATTCACTTGTAAATCCCTAAAAAAAATCGTTTCACTGAAGCTTCCCCATTCTTCCATCTCTGATTCAATCTAGTGTCCAATTCATTCCGGAAAAACTAGGGTATCTCGCGAAGGAAAAACTAGGGTATCTCGCGAACACATCCCAACGTCCAATCAGCAAATCTCGCGATTTCTCTTCCAAATCAATTCCGACTCGTCCAAATTAATTGTGGGTTTATTTGAAATTGGTAATATTATTACTTTCTTTCTTTTATAAATTCGCCTCACTCGCTATTTGTCTTTTGTTATTCAACGGAATCCCTAAGTTGATTCCCATGATTTGTAATACATCGGTGCTAGCTTCTAGTCTTTGGCAGTCTTTACACCTTGATTTATATGTGTATATTATCGTTTTGGGAGAGACACGTGTGTGTTTGTGCATTGTTATTTTCAGAATTCTAAATTATTAGCATGTTATCATTTTGGGAGATAGCCCTGTATGTTTGTCCATTGTTTATCCTAAAATTAAAAATGTATATTAGCAGGTTGCTGCTACTGCCAAAAAATAACGGTCCGTTAAGCTCTTTTTTATCTACAATTCAGCTTAAATTTTGTTACTTCAAATTAGGCTGTAGTCAGCATTTTGGGTTATTTTCTTTTCTTTATATGATACTTTATTATTATGTGTTAAATATGAAATATAATATGATTAATCTCAGGTGGCTTAGTCGAATTATTGTGTTCTGATCTGTTTGTGATCAGTGTGTTCATCGAGAATGTATGGGTTACTTTTCAGTAAGCATATTGATGTTTATTTGTATGTATATTGATCGAATGATGATTATCTATATTAATTTGTAATTATTGATACTAAGATCTTATGGTGCTCTAGCAGAGGAGCTACCATTTGGAATTTTAAAATTTTTACTTTTGTAACTTGTTATTTATATCATTAAAAAAATTATTTTGTAAAGTAATTTAAAATAGACTATAGGCATGTTACAAGACTTTAAACTGAAATATGTTTTTAAAATCAAAACGTAAGAAAAGACAAAGGAACAATATAATGAAGACCATATATGATATATGTAAATTAGAAATTCAGAAGCATATGAATGATTGTATCGATTTTATTATACACCCCTCCCCGAATAATGAAAAGGAAGAGTCGAAAAGAGGGGTTTTGCCTACCTTTACATTTAAATATGCACATGTAGTTGTGTAGTTTATTATTCAGTTCCATTTATTCAGTTCCATGAGATTATAAGAAGCAGGTCCACCATTGTACATATATGCTATAGCTGGTTGAACGAATTCTACAGCGGCATGCACTGGAATATTTGTTTAACATTTGCTGAAAGGATTCATGAATGATGATGGCATTTTGATTTTGCAAAATTACTGTTGAGCACAAGAAACAAATGTGGTTTAATCATTACAAAGTCACTCGCTAACTAACCAAAATATAGTTAAGACATGTAATCCCCAATATAGAAAAACAAGTAACTATCATAACCATATTTGTCATATATAAGGTTGATCATGTAGTTCTTAATATTGGTTAAGAACAAAAGTTATTAAATCAGATTAATACTAGGAGAAATGAAAACAAGAATCAAAACAATTGAATTAATTTAGGTTGCTTCGATTGGTTATCAGATTTAACCAAACTAAAAATATACTTATATTTTATATTTCGAATGTTAATTTTACTCTAAGATAAAAATATGAATACATGGTTAAGGTATTTTAATTTAGTATCTTATTACTTTTAATAATACTATGAAGAGATATATGATAAAAAAAAAATATGAATAGCAAAACTGATTTGAACATCATTGTTAATTTTAACAGTAAAAAATTATTTAATTAGAAAAAAATGATAATCAAACCAAATTATTTTATGGACGGACTGTATATCAATCTAGTTTTTAAAGCAAATCAACATGGAACAACGCCCATCGATGAGCGGCTCTATCTAGCTTGCCTCAAAAGTCAGATTCATTAAAAAAATAATTGTAAAGTAATTTAAAACTAATTTTAATTTTAAGATATGTGTTGTTTTTTTATTGGTTCTTTATCCAAATTCCCATGAAGTTTTTGTTCATGTTGCTCGTTTCCATTTCATATGAATTTGGATTAACCGGACAAAATCAGATCCATTAGCCCGTCAACCTTCAATAATAAACAAGTTCAGATTCTCTTATCCCACATCACATAAGGTAATATGTTTACTTACAAGCATGATAGTGCAACTAACTTAAATAGGATAGATCTCTCCTAATTGTGGTGAACATACTTGCATTTACAAGCAACCTCCATGGCCCGTCAAGCATTCTAATTTTTGGTAGTATGCTGCTGTTATATTCTTTGATCCTGAATTAACCTTCTACAATAACATGTGTTAATGTTAGTGTTGATCTAATATGCTAAGGAATTCGTTGAGATGGCAGGTTAAATAGGAAAAAATCCTTGATATAGACTGAATTGAGTTAACTGAAGTGTGCGATTAACCTTGTATAATATAATGTATTATTTTATTATTTGTTGGATATGGTAACCAGATTAATGGCTGGAGTAATGTTGACACTAATTTTCCGTGTAAACTTAGTTATATATAAAGCTTTAATAGTATTATATATGACAAAAAACCTGATGACCTTTTCTGTCATATATTAATGGCTGGAGTAATGTTAGACAGTATTGAATTCATCAGGTTTTTTGTCATATATAAAGAAATCAAATAGTTAAATACTAGGGATAAAGAACAATTTAATTTTTATGTCTTAATATTTTGACCATTCAACGTAAATTATATCTTAATATTTTGTTGTAATATTAAGATAGAGAGGCATTTCTATAGTCAACAATGAAATTAAATTGATAGCAACTAGGACGATGGATGGACAACCAAAGTAAAACATCGTTTTTCTTGCTTTTGTTTTTTCAAAGAATATGAAAAACAAAATAAAATCGCATCTTATGTTTTTGGATATAACAAAAGCACCAAGAACAATTTAATATTTATGTCATCTGCTGTTATAGTTAAAAAAATTAAACAGTTTCTTCACCTTTCTCATATTTCTTAACACATAAAAGCTTGAAATGCAACAAAACAGACCCAAATTCCTTTTATAGAGCATGCACAATTCCCTATAGCACAGAGAGCGAAGAAGATAGAGAAAAGAAATAAAAAGGGGGCACAATAACTCGGATGTCACTGCGCTTCCTATTCAAACACACCATTATGTGGCCTTCATAATCGAACAAATAAACCAAAGACAACAAAATTTGTTGATCTAAAAAAAGTCTGTTCCTATTGGACCTAAAGGATCAATTCTTTCTTGTTTAATAAACAATAAAAGGGTCACTGCAACCTCATAATTTATTTTTGTCAACTAAGAAAAGGAACAAAAGCCAACTTTCAAACTACACCTGATTTACCCTATTCTTGTTAATGCAAATAGGTGCACTTTTTTCAAATCCCTATCAGAAGTTATATCTGATGTCCCTTATTCTTGTTAATGCAAATATGCATTCTACATTGTTTGGAACTGATATTTGGTTGGAACTTATAAGAGTTTCAGTGACTTCCAAGTTCAAATTAGCTCATTTGTATCTGATCCATCTAGAAGTTTTTGTAATGTTTTACTCTTTGGAAAAAAAATACATACAGATATTCCATTCTCATGGCTTGAAAGATGCTCTTTATTGCACCAATGCTTCTGCTTTACAAGATGATGTATATGAAAATTTTGTGCCATTAGCATGCACTGTATATAATAATTTAGTATATGAGAAGAATAACTAACAATTGGCTAAACTCTTCCGTCGCTTCTATTTTTGTTTTATTTTTTGTATTTCTTGTCACTGTTATGAAAACTGATCCATTTGTTAGTTATTTTTTTCGTAGTGCGGTCTGAAACAAATTCAGTCCAGTCCAAGTTCTCAAGACAAGATTCACCTCCAGATTTTCTATTAATATACTCAAGTCATCATCTTTTAATCAACTAAAATAGTTAATATGCTAAATTAAGTTTACTAATGTGACGCTGAATGGTCTTTTGGATATAGTGATATTTATAAATTTTCTGCTGAATTTCCTTTTGAAAACATATTTGTATCAGATATAAAAAAATGCTTATTGAAGGTTAGTGAAGTTTTCAAAGTAAGAACATATCAGTAGTATGGTTTTGATATATTCAGTCATGAATTTCTAAGAAAAGGTGTAACAGCTATATTTATATAGATAAGGTATAGGCTGTTTCAAGTTGATATATTTTTGAAAAGAGTGGAACTCTGGGATTTTAAATATATATATAGTATATTTTATATGTGATGTGATCAAAACCTATGAGTTCATTAATTTCAACTCAATCTACATTTGGAATATTATGGGTATATATGAACATTAGTTTTAACTTGTACCTGCAATTAAATCAGGATGGTTTATAAAGGAAGGAAAATACATCCAAATAACCTCTTGTTTAGTATTAACCAACACCATAATAATGAAGACACATAGGAGTACTTGTGTGAGAACCAGAGTATTAAAACCTTTTTGCAAAAGATATATATATACACACATACATACATACATACATATATATACATATATACATATATATATATATATATATGTATATATGCAAAGTTGATAGCTTTGTTTATGTGGTTAAGAAAAGGAATATCTATGTACTTGTGCATAGGGGGAATAACTTGATTAATAATATTAGCTAAACTAGCAGCTCTTTATTTTAATGTAAGAGGATACTTGGGAAGACTTGTATTTTGGCTTCACGTTGGTTTTGAAGAAGGAACAGAGAGATTTACGTTTGCATTTGCTGTAAAAATTGTACATAGAATGCTGGGAAAAATGGCAAAAAGGCAATGGAATATCATATGATTTGTAAACAATAGTACGTTATAATTAAATTCCATTGTTTTTTGTATGATTTGTACCACTTTCATTTAATTACTAATTACAGCTTTAAATTTATAAGATCATTGCACATATATTATGATCATTGCACATATATAACAATGGAATCATATGATAAAAGGTCTAGTTTAGTAGGAGAGCACATCAATGATGATATCCCTCTTTTCTACTCAGACATAATGCCATTGCTTGTAAGCAGCTAATTTATGATTAATTCTTTAAATTGTTATTCATTTCTGATTCTATCATTTGCTAAAACTGCAAATTACATAGGTAGATGAAGAGAGGAGTGTTGGAGCGGAAGCATTTGTATGGCTAGGATCTTTGTTTCCCTTATTAGCCGATGCCACAAATGCACGCTTCACCTTTGAAACTCTCACGGCACCTACTGCAAACAAACTTCATTTTCCTGCTTATGATAGATTTCTAAAAGAAATAGACAAGTGAGTCCTCCCCGATGGAGCATGTCTTGAAAGGAGGAGATATTGTTTTTCCCCCTCTTTGGGTAACCATTTTCATTTTGTTTATATTTAGGTGTAGACTGTACTTGCAGAACCAATCTAAACCAACTGGATTTGAACTAGCAGACGATGAATGTTTACTACATGTAGAAGGAACGGCAAGCAGTCAGAGAGTGGTTCGACATATAGGAGTAACTAGTTGGCCAGGTCGGGAGCATTAATTCATTCATATATAAGCTACTTATAAGTTGGTCAATTATGACAATGCCCTTGTTTCAGGTAGATTGACATTGACAAATCATGTACTATACTTTGAGGCTTCAAAAGCTATATTCTATGAAACAGCTTTGAGAATTGATTTGTCAAATTCTAATGTCGATCATCAAGTGACTACCGCTTCGACTGGCCCTTGGGGTGCACCTTTGTTTGACAAAGCAGTTTCATATGAGTCTTCTTTGCAGTTAAGTGTTACCGTCAATCACCTGTAACTTGAATTCTAATGTTTAAAGTTAATATCATGTACATATTGATAGTGAATTATTCCAGGCCAAAACCGGTGATACTAGAATTTCCAAAAATGACGAGCTCCAAGAGAAGTGATCATTGGCTTGCTCTAATAAGAGAAGTCATATTGTTCCACCAATTCATAGTGAAATTTGACATAGAGCCACCTTTCCAAACATGGGAGATGCATTCAAGGGTTATTTTAGGAGTAATTAGGCTTCATGCAGCTTGAGAATTTCTACGAATAGCCCCGCCCGCTCCCACTAGTTTCTTGATATTTGCTTTATTTGAAGATCTTCCTAAAGACGACTACGTGTATTGAAGATTTATCTAGCAGTCTGAAGAAGACAAATAGTATGCATCCATGTAGCTCAACTTCTATATTGAAAAGCTTAAACATGTCGCATCCAGTGATATTGATTGCAAAAGTGAAAGAAGGGTTGGAAGCACCTTCGGTAACCAAGGAAGCAACCTTAACCTCTTTCAGGACTACGATTGATCAAGTAAGGGACGAGGCGAAGGAAGCAATCATTGCTAAAGCAACAGTTAAAGGAATGAAAGAGGAAGGGATTGCGGATAGCCTTGTAATACTTATGGTATATGTATACTTTTACCTAATTTAGGCTAGTGCGTTTGGATGTCTTGATTGA
The DNA here is from genome assembly GCA_030737875.1 of Allium sativum. Lineage (NCBI taxonomy): Eukaryota > Viridiplantae > Streptophyta > Magnoliopsida > Asparagales > Amaryllidaceae > Allium > Allium sativum. Next base: position 18,977,892 of record CM060922.1, on the reverse strand, counting down.
AACATCTTCATATATGCATGCAGGAGGTGCTAAGTCCACTTAAAAATGTACCACCTTCAATGCAAAACATAGTAAGGTGGGAGAAACCAATTCTATCCTTAATTGTTCTTTCGCTTACTCTACTCATCATATACAAGTAAGTTACTACATCCAACCTGAAAATCCGTGAACAAACCATCTGCTTTGAAGAACGAAGTGAAATTATTTGCCAAATCAATACAGAGAATGGATGAGCTACGCTATGGCAGCAATTCTCATGTACGGAGTCTCCGTGATGGTTCAAACACAGGCCCAGCACCCGAAATTGCATGCAGCCGATGAGGTGGTTGTGTCTGCCTTCTCGGACTAGACGACAATGGAAAACATCGTGGAAGCTCATCATAGCATGATGGACTGGCATGATGCAGTCAAGTTGGCCAACGTCTCCATCCTTAAAGTACGGTCTATATTGCTTTCAAGGGCTCCAAGGGTATGAAATTTGTTTTGAATTGACCACATTAAACTTTTCAACAGGCAGGCATTGACATGTTTGAGCTATTTTTTCAGCATACCACTCATGTAATATGGGCAATGAGCGGAGTAGCAGCCCTGACAGCGTTGATACCATTTAAGTTTGTGTTAATGGGCGTGACTATACGTGTTTATGTCAAATTTGAAGGCTGGGAAGTTAGGGTCGGATAGCCAAATGCAGAGAAGGAAAAGAGAGTGGTGGGACAGTATTCCTATTAAACATACGATCATAATATTAACATGGGGATAGTTGGCTACATATATTTATAAAATTATTGCTTAATTTGATGCATCAATACTTGTTAATAACATTCATTGATGGCTGTTTCTAATCATTTTGATAGTGATACCATTCATCTATTATCAATAACATGAATTCATCTATTATCGCTAACAGGTTGATTACCTTTTATGGTAACATATTTGGCTGACAAAGTTACTGTTTATAAGGTGAAACCATTTATAGATTGTATAGCGAATGCTCCTCAATCGTTGGTGTCTGGGATGAACCTTTTCTTATCAGTAAGTTCTACTTTATTATATGTCCAATCCTTTTATTTTTCTCTGGCTATTAAGTTATGCTGTTTGAATATCTTTCAAATCTGGCTATTACATTTCCATTATTTTAATAGTGAAATCTTTTTTTTTCTTGTTGTTGAATTACCTAGAGAACTTTTGTTTACTCTAGGGAAGTATGTGTCTGCCAAACACATACTTCAGGTGCATGTGACATTACATGTGACATAGTGACATTTTTCACCTTTTTAACATTTTTTACTAGGCACCACAGTTATAGGAACAACGCAAATGTCAAATAACATGCAGAAGCTAATCCCATTTTTTTAACACATCGTAGCATGTATAATTTTAACATTCAGTGTCTTTATCTTCTGACCTTTTCTCCATTGTAAACTACGACTACTTTTTTTCCCTAGTATTTAACTATTTGACCTTTATATATGACAAAAAACCTGATGACCTTTTCTTTCATATACTGTCTAACTTGGTTTCTTTAATTCAATACTGTCTAACTTGATTTCAATACTATGTGAACAAGACGAGAAAATTCACATTTTGTGTTGACAGTAGTTTGCTGTGTAAACTTAGTTATTGGGTAATTATCGATGAACTACCATTATAGCTCTTATGCACTCAAAAGCTTGTTGTAAATAAATTTGTTGCCACACTTTTGTCTGCTTTCTGTCGTTTACTTTTGTTCTTTCCTACCCTATAGCGTCCGCACCATGCTTTTTAGAGTAGCATATATATGGCTTTTATTCATTCCTGTAATCTTGGTATTTTCTAATTTGCAACATGTATGTTATATATTGTTGTAGTAACCTGTAGGTTTTGTGTGTTTTGGAGACAGTGGTTATAAGATTGTAACTTGTGCTTGTGAATTGCAGGTTTTAGAAGTTGGACGAGCTTACAAGCTGAAGACTAAGTGATTTTTTATGTAATCTTGTTTTGAAACGATGTTTGAACATGAGTGATGACTTATTTCTATATGTATTAGTAGATCTATTAACTATGACTTTGTAATTGAAATCAAATTTGCTCTTGGTATTAATTTTTTGTTATTAACAATTTTGTCTTGTGAATTTACTGCTTAATTGTTTGAACTGTGCACAAATTAAATAAGAGATTTGCTATATAACGATCATAGCTGAAATATGTGCTATATATTAAAAGTATTAAGAGCGGAAAATTGCACTTATGGAAATAAAAGGTGAAATGCTATGTAAAAAAATTAATAGTGTGGAAAACCTTTTCATATCATTGAATATCTGCTATAAAAACAGTGAAAATGCTATGTATACAACGAATATTAATAGCTGAAAACTTCAGTTATGGAATCATAATGTGAAATGCTATCCATGTGGAAAAAAATTCATATCACTGAATATCAGCTATAAAAACAGTGATAATGCTATAAAAAAAGGCAAGTAGAACGCTATCAATGAGTAATTTAATAATAGCGGATTTTTTTTAAATAACAAAATGGAAAACATTTTTCATAGCAATGAATATGTGCTATGAAATTATTGATAACGCTATAAAAAAATAAGTTAACATTTTATTAAGTAAATATAATAACAAGGTCTGAACGCTATGTAAGACATTTCATGATGGAGAATGTGCGCTATAAAACGTATGATACTATAGCGTTTAGATTTGAGCTATAAAATATAACAGAGCTATTATTGCATGTTGTTATATAGTGTCGTCACTAATGCTATGGTAACCTACTATAGCGTTTTTCACGTGCTATTAAAAGGTAAATCTGTTGTAGTGGTGGAAAGTGTGACAATTGGTTGTTTTTTCGATATCCATGTGAAAGTTGTGCCTCCCATGTAGAACACGAAACCAGTTGTGCTTTTTCGGTCATCTATATCTCCACTCCAATCACTATCGCTATATCCAACAAGATCATAATTATCAGAAATAGAGTTGTACAAACCAAAGTTTGTTTTCCCATTAACATAGCAAAGAATCCTCTTTGCTGCCTTCAAATGTGTTGTGGTTGGATTCTCCATGTATCGGCTCACAACTCCAACCGCATATAGAATGTCGGGCCTTGTGCACGTTAAATATCTCAAGCTGCCAACCAAGCTCTTGAAAAGTGTAGAGTCCACCTTTTCTCCTTCTTCGTGCCTTGACAATTTGATTCCACATTCAATTGGCGTGCAAACTGGATTAGAGTCATTCATCTTGAACTTTTTCAATATTTCCTTAGCATAGCCTTCTTGAGTGATTAGAATGCCTTCATCTTCTTGTTTTACTTCAATGCCAAGGTAATAAGACATGAGCCCAATATCAGTCATGTCAAACTCCTTCGTCATCTCTTTCTTAAACTCTTTAAACATGCTTGGATTGCTACCTGTGAAAATCAAGTCATCTACATACAAACATACAATCAATGTATCATCATTTTGGATTTTAATACAGAGTGCATGCTCATATGAACATTTAATGAAGTTTCTCTCTTTCAAATACTTATCAATTCGAGCATTCCAAGCTCTTGGAGCATGTTTCAACCCATAAAGTGCCTTCTTTAGCTTCAAAACTTTGTCTTCTTCTCCCTTGACTTCGTAGCCTTGTGGCTGCTCGATATAAACTTCTTCTTCAAGAACTCCATTTAGGAAGGTAGACTTCACATCCATTTGAGGTATCTTCCAATTGTTTTGAGCTGCTAAAGAAATTATCAATCTTACAGTTTCCAATTGAGCAACTGGAGAAAATACCTCTTCATAGTCAATGCCAGCTCTTTGAATATAGCCTTTTGCTACCAATCTTGCCTTGTATCTTTCAACTTCTCCTTTGGCATTTTTCTTTACTTTGTACACCCACTTGACACCAATCGTCTTGTGTCCTTTTGGAAGTGAAGCTAGCTCCCATGTGTCATTTTTCTTGATCGCCTTAATTTCTTCGTCCATAGCATTTCTCTAACTCTTCTTTTGCAAAGCTTCTTGAAAATTTATGGGCTCACAATCTGCAAAAAGACAAAAAAGAGTAATATTGTCTTGGTTTTCTGTTACATCATAAATTTCTTGAAGGCTTCTAAAATGAGAACCCTTTCATTTGAGCTCCCATCTTCTTGACAATTTGTTGTTGGTGAGGCCAGTGGGGAAGTAGGCTCTTCACTTGATTGTTCGATCCTTGGTTGTTGTATCTCATCTTCTTCAAAATATGGAAAGAAGTTGTAATTCTCATCATACGATTTCCATTCTCCTTCTTCATCAAATACAACATCTCGGCTAATTATTATTTTCTTTATATCAGGATTATAAAGTTTATAGCCTTTAGAATTTGTGTCATAACCAATAAAAATATATTTTTCACTTTTATCATCCAATTTGCTTCGCTTTTCATTCGGTACATGTACATGAGCTATGCTTCCAAAAACTCTTAGATGAGAAATGCCAGGCTTCCTTCCGCTCCATGCTTCTTGTGGTGTCTTCCCCCACACACTGCTTGTTGGAGATCGATTTGATAGATAAATAGCGCATGCCACAGCTTCCATCCAAAATTTCTTTGGTAGTCTCTTACTTTTGAGTATGCACCTTGTCATTTCAACAATTGTCCTATTCTTTCTTTCTGCTACTCCGTTTTATTGAGGAGATCTAGGCACTGTTAGTTGGCATCGAATTCCATTATCTTCACAATACTTCTGAAATTCTCTTGGTATGAACTCTCCTCCACGGTCAGATCTCATGGCTTTTATCATAAGGCCACTTTCCTTCTCAACATGAGCTTTGAACTTCTTGAAGTTCACAAATACTTCTGATTTCTCCTTCAAAAAATACACCCATGTTTTTCTTGAAAAATCATCAATAAAAAGAAGGAAATAATTACTTTTACCTAGTGAGCTTGGCTTGATTGGTCCACACACATCTGTATATATCAGTTCTAATGGTTTCTTGGCCCTTGAATATGACTCCTTTGGAAAGCCCATTTTGACTTGCTTTCCAAGTAGACATTCTTCGTACAGTTGATTAGGATGACTTATGCAAGGCAATCCTCTCACCATTTCTTTCTTGAAGAGCAATTCTAGCCCTTTGTAGTTAAGATGTCCAAAGCGAAGATGCCAAAGCCATGAGACATCCTGGTAGCACGCCTTAAGACATTGAGCGACATTATGTTGAATGTTGAGCACAAACATTCTATTTTTTGACATTGGTAACCTAGTAATGAGATTGCTTGCACTGTCACTTATGGAAAGACTTTTATCTTTTAATTGAATATCATAACCTTTCTCTAAGAGTTGTCCTAAGCTCAAGATGTTACTTTTCATGTTTGGCACATAGTAAACATTAGAAATAAATTGATTTTCTTCATTCTTCAATCGGATAAGAACATTTTCTTTGCCTTTCACTGCTACCTTTGATTCATCTCCAAACGCCTCATTGGCCTTTATTGTTTCATTAAGCTCTGCGAACATATCTTTTCTTCCGCACATATGGTTGCTTGCGCCACTATCTAGGTACCATTGATTGTCCTCCATTTTTTCATTTTCTTTATGGGCCAATAATAATGTGCCATCTTCTGTAATTTTTTCTTCAACATAATTCGTCTTCTCTTCAACTTTATTGTTTCTTGGAGCTTTACATTCAGAAGCATAGTGTCCAAATTTGTTGCAATTATAGCACTTGATCCGTGACTTATCACTCCTTGAATTTGAATTGCCTCTCCCACGACCTCTAATTGTGCTTTCTCCTCTTTGATTATTGTTGCTTTAGTTTTTTTCATGGTTAGGCCTCCAACCTCGTCCATATCCATATCCACATCCTCTTCCTCATTCTTGACCATGACTCCATCTTTGTTGGTTTTGATTACCTTCTTCCTTTTTTGAATCAATTCGTGTCCTAAGAAGATGCTCCACGGTCTCTTCCTTTTTCTTTTCTTTTTTCTTTATACGCTTGCAATGAGCTTAAAAGCTCCTCTATAGCCACGGTCTTCAAATTTTTTGTTTCTTTGATGATGGAGACAATATGTTCAACTTTGGATCTAATGATTTAAGAATCTTCTCCATGATTCTGACATCATCTAATTTTTCACCATTTCTTTTCAAATTATTAGTAACAACCAAAACTTTTGAAAAATAATCAGAAATAAGTTCACCTTCTTTCATATGCAAAGATTCAAATTCTCCTCTTAATGTTTGAAGACACATCTTTTTGACTTGATCTGCTCCCTTATAAGATATCTGAAGCTTTTCCCATGCTTCTTTTGCTTCCAATTTTTTTTCAAAAGTGTCATCATCCAATACTTGATAAATTAGACTAAGAGCCTTCTTGTCTCTCATCCTCAAGTTTTCCAATTCATCCCTTTGGGTTTGAGATAGACCATCTTCGTCTTCTTGTTCAGTATAGCCTTTTTCAACTATTTTCCATACACGATTTGATCCAAGGAGGGCCATCATTCTTAAGCTCAAATTATTATAATTGGTCTTGGTAAGCATTGGAATTGGTATGGGAACGTTGTTATTCGCCATCTTTTATGTTCTTCAACCTTCTTCTTCTTTTTTTGTTAAAAGGATCTTAGCTCTGATACCACTTTGTTGAAACTTTTATAGCTCTGATACCACTTTGTTGGAAATTTTAGAGGAGGAAGAGGAAGAAATTATTCAAAAAAAGGAATTTTATTATTGCTTTTCTTTATTCCTTTTATTTTTGCTTGATACAAATGAGGATAGAGCTTTTTTATTTATAACATACAATGGATCATTCTAGATTTGCAATATCTTAAGAATATATCTAAATATATATGGAGAATTATCTTTTCCTAAATAATAGCAATTTCAAAAGCTCTCTCAATACTACGAGAATACTCTAGAAAAATAAAAAACAAATCAAGTTTAATATTTCCCTATTTTCAACATAACTATGGCAATATTTATATCTTAATTTATATCAGCAATTATCCAAGTAAATGATTAAGGCCAAATGATAATTATTACTATCATAAAACATTATAAAACCATATTATAATGTATGTATAACTATTATAAAACATTATTACTTTTATATTCACTACAAGAAAAATACCCCATTGCAACTAGCTATTTGCAACTGGCGTCAAACGACAGTTGCAGTAAATGATATTTAGCAACAGACCTTTCGTAGCAGTTGCAATAGATGAGATTTAGTAACAGACATTTTGTTCCTGTTGCTAAAAACATGTTTTTTGCAACGGGACTTCATTGCCAGTTGCAAAAACATACTTTTAGCAACTACGCTTTCATAATAGTTGCAAAAAATATATTATTGCAACTACTCTTCCAAACTTGTTGCAAAAAATATATCTTTAGCAATGGTGTTTTTCAATTGCAATAACTATAATTTTTACAACTGGCAAAGCTAATTGCGGAAAACATACTTTTGAAAATTATTTTTTTCCTCCCACCTTTAATAAACATAATTACTATTAAATACAAAAGTACGAAGTAATAAGTAATATTTAGTTATTATATAAAAATTATTAAGTAATAATAATTATTAATATAAATTAATACTTTAATAATTAACAAATACGAAGTAATTATTTAATGATTGATATGACTTTTAATAATTAATACTGAATATGTAATAACTAATAAATCTTATTATCACTTAAAATATGATCTAAAAAATTAAAATTGTTTACAACTTTGTTTTTTATAAGTCAATAACATAGATAAATAATTAAAGTAATAAAAAATTAGACCACTACAAGAAAAATACCATTTTGGAACTAATTATTTGCAACAAGCGATATTTGACAATTGCGATAAATGATCTTTAGCAATTGTCATTTATTATTAACATTTACTAATTATAAATTTAACTAATAATTAAAAACTAATATTAGATAATTAATAGTTACTATCAGATAATAAATAAATAAATTTTAATGATTAATATTCATGTTCGATATTCAATTAATATCTAATATTAATAATTAAAAAGTAATATTTAATGATTAATGATTAGTTTTTAATAATTATTACTAATAATAACAATCAAATAATCAAAAAATACTAATAATTATGTAATAATTAACACTAATAATTAATAAAAAAATTAATAACTAAGAAGTGACATTTAGCATTTTATATTTTATAATCATTATAAAAATTATATTTATTATTATTATTATATGAAAATTTTGAAATTTTACAAAATAAATCAAAATATAATTATTAGCAATTTTTTTTATTATAATTAGTTATTGGCAACTAAATTATAGTCCATAATTTTGAATAATAATGTACAAACAAAAGTATATAAATAGTAATATATACTCAATATTTAATAATCAATAATAATGTTTGTTAACTTTTCGTTAATAAAATTTCAGTTTTTTCGTGTGTTAGGCATTTGCGCAAATAAATTTATTTTCGACGAGCCTAATATTTTGTTTCCCTCCCAGTCCCTTCTCTCGTTACAAAACCCTAATACTCCTTTCAGCCGCCTCACATTTCAGAAGTAACAAAATCAACATCACCAATCCGAGCCTCTTCTCTGCTTCTCCTCCAAATATCCTTATTATACCACGGCCCACACCTTGGCATCGTCAGCGTCTTTGAGGCTTCATATCTAGATTCGAGTGCTTCATAAAGAATTTCAGTTTCGATCTAAGATTTGGGTTCGAAGCTAAAAGTTGGTTCACATTTAAAGTTGGATTCATATCTGGAGTTCAGGTTTGATTCAGGGTTATGGACTTCGATGCTGAATAATGGCTTCGATTCTGGAAGATTTCATATCTAAGGTATGGTTCTGGTCCCAAATTTAGTTTCGATTCTTAAAATTGGCTTTGTTTCTAGAGTTCGACTTCGTGCCAGTTCTAGTCTCGAAGTGAAATTGTCCAGCAAGTCTCAAGCTTCGAACCAGAGGGTGGTTTGCATGGGTCATTCCTTTGAAATCGGGGAAGTTACCGCGAATCTCAAGGTAGAAAGAGTGCTCCACAGTTTATTCTTGCTTTGAATCCGATAGGTAAACAAGATGGATACCTATCATTTGTCTAAATCGCTTGATACTGATGAATTAATTTTGCTTTGATTTCACATTAATGGCTACTCCAAATGGAAGCTTTTTAATGATGACAAAATGCCAAACCAGTATTTCACTTGCTTTTATAAGCACCGAAGGCAAAAGCACTCATATATACTCTCTCAATTTCTTTTTCTCCCATTGTTTCATTCTCACATAAGGGAAAGGCCCTAATTTTCTTGACTTCTGTTTGTAATGTGAGCTGGCAATTGGGGTTTTCTTTGTAAGTTGATTTTAATCTATTTGAAAAATTACCTATTCATTCCTAATTATTCTGTAAAGAATATTTTTGATAAATTGAAAAAAAGGAGAATGCATGTAGATAATCTGGGTTTTGATTAATCGAATTACCATTCATTATTGTTTTAGAGAATTTAAAGAAACTCGTGGGTTTGGTCGCTGGATTTTGAGCTTTTGATATTGACAGATATATTTGTGGTAGCCGTTGGTACAATTTTTTTTCCCGTTTATTTTATATAATTTCTTCTATGATTAGGATTCTGGAAGTAGCCACAAAAGCAGTAGCACCATAGGGATCACAAGTATGGAATTGTTATCTGATTATCTACCAGCATCAGGAAAGCAGTGGCCACATCAAAAACAAGTAACTTCCTGAATCAGGTAAACAGTCCCTTTTTTTTACAAACTCATAAATCAAGTAATAGAAAATCATTTGCAAAATTTAGATTTCAAATACAACCCTTAAGATTTTAATTTTGAAAGTAAACAGATTGGTTTTCAGCATGCTGCCTTTACTGGTTTACAGTTTGTTATTCGATTTGGAATTTGCCTAGAAGCTAGCTATATTACTGATTTTTTAGTATCTACAGAGCATCTTCCTACTAACATATCATTTTAAGCATATGAATATCAAAATCTTTAGTCCGTGTAGATGCTTCTGAAGCAAAATCTTTAGACGCATATTCTTCATTTTGTCAATTTTAGCATGGCTATAATATGTGCCAAAAGGTTAAATTCTTGACATCTAAAGCTCAGTTGGGATAGCTTTCAGCAGTTTTGTTACACTTTCATGTAACAATTTTTTAGTACCAAGTGGTCCAATATGCTATGCTTATTGACATTTTATGTTTGAATCATTACTTTCATGCAATATTAAGTGAATAGTATTTAACAAAAAAAATGCTTGGGTAAGTTAAAAATTTACTTGTAGATTGAAAATAAAAGATATGCAACTATTTGTTACTTATGATTTATCAACTCCTTAATGACTTATTTCAGATTTCCTAATAACCCGAATCAAAAATCGTAATGGTTGCAACAATGGCGTCTAGATTTCTTCCTTCCACCGCCTCTATCATTCTCCTCCCTAACCATTTTCCTCTTATATTCGGTACCTCATCTCCATATCCTTAACATTTCCATCGTCTCCCTTTGACTCCCCCTAGCTTTTGCCAGACTTGTCAGTGTCTCCATTTCGCATCGTCGTTCTCCGGTTCCCTGTTCAGCTGCCTACTTTCTCCTCCATCCTGAAGTCACTACTAGATCTCTCTTGTATGTTGCTACCGGAATTTCTAAAACCTATTGGTGAGTTTTAGTTTGGATCTGAAGGTACCGGAATTTCTAAAACCGCAATTTGTTCCCGCTTCGATCCATACTCTGGTAAGCCTGTCATTTGGTTAGTTCCGTGCTGTCATTTGGTTAATACAGATTTGCTGATAAACGCAAATTTAACAATAGTAATCATTACTCCTAAGTCATACTAATTATAGTTAGCTTGAATTTAACAAATTTCTATTTATTGTATTTGAATTTAGAAGATAATGTCAAAGCTTTAATCCAAATAAGCTAGCTTATCCATATCAACTTGATTCATGGACAAACACTCCCTTTTCAATTTGGATTCACCTGTATAATGTTTTTTCATTTTGTCAGACTCTATAGACTATAAGCTGGCTTTCATGTCACGTTGAAGAGGTTGTTTGCTTTGACATATCTACTGAACAGTTGACGTTTCAAGTATACAAAGGTCCTCATTTAGGTGAGTCCTTACCAACCTCTGGTATTTATGGTACTTGTTCTACTTCCGAAAGTCAATGTGGCATATGCTGAACGTTTTGAACAGTTAGAAGCTGGATATGTATAACACGTATAGAGGTTGTGTCTTTGATGATAATAGCTTCACCCATGATCTTTTCACCTATCTATAAGTTTGATTCACGTTATCATATGATTGATCGACAACGTATGCTCTGCTGTAAAAAAATTAAGAAAACAACTGCATCGATTGGTAACGTAGTGTCAAATTTCATAGTTCAATCCTATAAACAATTTTGATTGTATTTGTGATACAAATAGAAATGGATTGATTGCATTTAATCCATATGAAAAATATTGAGATCAAAGACTATGTTATCCCAATATGCTTTGAAGAACATAAAAGAAGTGGAAAATAAAGTCAATACATCAGTTCCTTAATTTAACATGAGTGGCTTCTGGTCAGATATCATACTACAAGGGCTTTAATTTAATTTCTCCATTGTTCTAAGTCAACTGAAGACCATCTCAATCTCTTCAAGGTATTGATTTCTCTTCCCCAGTTCTGGATCTTCATACTTTTAGTGGAACTTTGTAACAATAACAATCATTTCTTCATTTTTGTGCTCACACAAGTCTGCTTGTTTGGTTTTCTGTATGGACTGATCAGTTCATAATTTTTCGAGATGAACTTAATTACTACATGGTATTAAGCATTGTTGATCTAGTTCAGGTAACAAATTTACTAAATAAAAAGTCATTTCAGATGTATTATTGTCTTACATTCCAGTATTTGGTTATTATCTAATAGTATTTGCAAAATTATGCTTTCTTCAATTTTTAAAATGTTGTACATTATAGCAAAAATTCGTTGACTTCTCAGTATAAACTAAACCGCCATTCTCTTGCCTACAGTTCAGTTTACTTTGCAGCTCAAAGCATGGCTGAAGGAAATGCAGCTGAATATCCGAAGAGTATTTTAGCCATAGGAGCTTGCTTAGCTCTTTCAATTACGGCAGCAGCTTCGCTAAAAAGAGTGAAGCTCCTGATGCAAAATGATGAAAAGTTGATCAAATCTAGCAGCCGTTTGGAACCTTACAAAGGAATCCATGGTCGTTTTGGTCAAATAGTTAAAAATGAAGGATTCTTTTCATTGTGTAGAGGAAACAGTGCTAGTCTTCTGTCTCTTTCCTTTTCAGGTTTGTTAAAATTCTTAACTGCTCTTAGATGTTGGTTTATTTTTATTTTTTCTTATCTACTTTTATAGCGTTATCAGAAGATACTATTATAACATTGTACATGTTCAAATAACGTATTTCAAGCATCAAAGTTTTAAGCATTTAAGATCATAAATTAGGTACAAAAAACTATCTTTTAGGTTTTCTTCAGAAAGATGTTCGATTTTGGGAAAGAAGAGTATGGTTATTGGAAGAGGTACATGAATAATTTGGTATCAGCGTGTGCATCCTACCTATATGGTCTTCTACTGGTTTATTCTTTGGACTATGCAAGGACAAAACTTGCAACTGATATATTTATTCTCTTATTATAGTGTATGTGTGATATTGTTATAATGTATGTGTGATAGAGTAGAAATATGATTAGAAAATACTCTATTCGAAAAAAATGTGTTGTGTGAGATAAGAAATTGTTGTACATGAATGATGTATGAAAATTATAGAAATTTTTGTTGTAATTGTTTGTACTATTAAAACTTTGTTAAAATAAAAATTGTATTTGTTTATTTCATTTTGTGATATACACTATTACTAAAACGAATACATTTAATATGTATTATCTATAAGCTGTAATATATTTTTTTACAATTTATGAATCTATTGCAACGGGCATATACTGTTGCAAAAGGATCTATTGCAACAACAAAAGCCGGTTGCAAAAAAGTATACTGCAACATCTTATTGCAACGGGCAAAAACTGTTGCGAAAAGGGACTGACCTTTTGCAACTTGGGCTATACAGATGGGCGCTGGCCTGTTGCAATAGGTCTATTGCAACAGATATGGCATGTTGCAAAAAGTATTTTTTGTTGTAGTGATTCCTCTTATTATATAACAGGTTAATTTAATATGCATAATATTATATTGCATGACAATATTTATATCTTAATTTTCAAAAAGTAATCTGTTATATGTTTATATGTATTAATAAACCTTAATAATATTTATATAATATTATGATTTATATGTATAATGTTAATATAGTTTATTGTTTAATGTTTATATTTCTTTTACTAATGCAAGATCATAACCTGTATTTACCAATGCGCTTATGTGAGTAAACTATTATCAGGTTAATAATTTTGTATGTGCAGCTATTGCGTATGATGAGCTTCAATTATACTGTTAATTTTATATTATTATGTTTCAAATTGTATTTGTTATATGTGCGCATTGGAAGTAGTCTTACTTTTAAGAAATATAAGGAAATCAGTTTAAAATCTTTAGCCGTTTACTTTTTCTCCCTATATGATTTCTTCTATTCTCTGCCAGTTCATATTTGAATAAAAATTCAAGCAAATTTTATCGTTCTTTGTATTTCCGGGATTTTACTAACATGAGCCTCACAATCTTTTTTTACTCCTTTCAGCTTACTGAAACTAGAGAGTACAAGTGCAGTACGAACATCACAGTGCTACCATCTTTGTATTCATTTCTTCTTTAGTAAATTTGTAAGTTCATTTTTTTCTTCCATGTTTTGCTTTCGTTGCCATGTATATATTCGGTTCAACTTAATTATCATTGTCGTTGTGTCTTCTGTACGCCATAGATTTGATTACTCACTAATATGCCGTAAACTTTATCTATAATGACCTATATAACTATTATGCTAATTTCATCAATATGATTTGATACTGTGAACTTTATGAAATAGTAACCGAATTGGAACTTGATGTATTAATTGTGTGAAATGTTATATTGTTACAATTTCACTTCACGAGTGCTGCATACCATTCTTATCAAAACAGAGTTATCATTGCTTTTCCTTCATATATTATTTCCTTAAATATGAATTTTTTGCATGTTAATATTAGAAATTTATTACTATTAGTGTTCTACGACCTGTTCATATTTATATTGGAGGGGAAGAATGCTGGAAAGCTCTTCATGTTTAGTTGTGCATGCTTGATTTCCTCAACAAGAAGATATAGGTGACAAATTTAACTTGTATATTTTGATTAAATTATATATGGTTTTGTCGTGTTGCTTCATTGCCCATGATATCATCATTAGAAAATTTATTGCAATAACTTTTGACGGCTGTGCCAAAATGGATCTAGCATATTCAGTATTGGTATTCAAATTATCATGCATTGTTATTTTGATTGATTTTTCCATTGTATCCCGTACTGTATCATGTAATCATAAAGGTACTAGTATTTATTTTGAACCATGTATTTGCAATGTTTATGTAACTTTTAAGTTATTTGCTTTCAATTTCCTATGCAGTACGTCCATATAGAAAACCGTGCACACATATCCTTTTCCCTAAAAGATACCAGTAATTGCTTAGCTTCAGTTTCCATCGATATTAATTAAATTGCACAGCTGCAATCGAATGAAGGATGTTATGTATAATTTTCCAAGCGTATGTCTCTTAAATTTCCCTATATTGGATATTTTATAAACTATTCGGCAACCCTGCATAGGCTATAAACAGCGTGCCTTGCTATTAGAGATCAAATTGCGAATATATTTTAGTGTTTTATTCGAACCTAATTTATTGAGAGTTAATGTTGATTTTTACTTCCATCCAATTTTTATATGTCTTCTACTCGATTCATTGGTATTCTTTGGAAATAATCATTGGATAATATGCTTTCTTCAAAACGATGTATCTATTTTCTTTTATAATTCAGCATCTAAAAGATAAATTTTATGTTATTAAACTAGGTATGAGTTGACTATTTCGGAGTAGTTTCTAACTGATAATCTGCAATACTTCAGTATTAGGATTGGTGTTTGTATCTTTGTCTTGAGTTATGATTTTCAATAGAAAAATGAATAGACAGACCCCTTAGGTGGAACATATCTCAAATACCAATTATCATTATATGTGAATGTGAATGTGCTTTACTATTCGATGCTCTTTAATCAATTCTAAACATTTTACTTCAATTTCTTACGGTAACACCTGGTGTTCAGTTCAATGGTTTTAATGTTGGAGCAACGTGTTTATAATTATAATAAACTCAATATCCCTTATTATAACAAATGGAGCCATTGCAATACCACTTATTAATGTAATTTAATATTTTATTTAATACTGAAAGCAATAAGTGCTCAATGATCACTCGAATAATTGTTGAAATGCAATTTTTAATAAATAAATTTTATTTGAGCTGAGGTTTAGATCTTACACAATACATGCTAGATGGTTAATTATATATATTCCTTCCAAAAGAACGTGGCTGTTCTTTTAACTTGACATCCAGTATTTCCAAGATATGACAGCCTTTGGAGTGGGCTTGGAGTTTATACAAACAAGTTTTTTGTTTGAGAGAAATGAACATAGAAAAGAAATATTGAGTTTTTTTTTTATGAAAGAGTGATCCTCTGATTTTGAAAATAGCTGCAATAAAATAATGAGTTTTGTTAAACTGATTGAAGTCCTAAAATATACTGGAAGCAGATCAGATAGATGGATTTTCATAATTTAATCAATTACAATACTTAAGCTACCTGCCTGGGCAATAAAACTCAAAACCGCATCTGAATCTCAACCACATCTGAATTATTTTGTAGAAGATAAAAGCACAGAGTAAACAGGACAGAGAAGAAATTGCATAGTCAATTCCTTTATGTGAATAGTTCAAAGTGGTGTAGCCGGAAGACAGACAACTAAAATCATGTTTCTCTTTTTTAATTTGATATCATTTAAGCTATTTTCTTTATCACTAGGATCATTAAAACTAAAATCATGGTAAGTTTGATATATCAATTTATAGCTGCTCCAGCTTCTTATACAACAGTTCCATCTCCTTTTGCAGCCATTGCACCTCCACCAATGACGTATTCATCTTATTAGACCATAACCAACCATCCGTTCTGTTCAGTTATTCTCTCTCATGTTCTGAAACTGGTCCAACGAGCCGAGCACCCAGAAGGGGAGAACCAGCCACGGACTGGTTGGGAGTAGTGGATACGACGGCAAAGATATTGCCGTTATAAATATTACAACGGCAAAGTCTTTGCCGTTGTAATATTATAACGGCAAACACTTTGCCGTTATAACATTATAACGGCAAAGTGTTTGCCGTTATAATGTCCCCCCCCTCAAAACCCTCGCCGCCACCCCCCTCAGCTTCATTTCTCCTTCCCCTTCTTCAAACCCGAAAACTCATTTCCCTCCCCCATTTTTCACCCAATTTTCTCCACCAATTCACCAATCCGTCAGTTTTTAACCAAATTAACTAGCTTGTGTGAGATATTAGTTCGAAAATATGGCTAGATTACTAAAAAATTTCGCCAAAAAATTCATGCACGGCGACGATCGTGGCGCCGGCGGGAGTGGTGAAGGTGGTAGTGGCCAACAGCCAGTGCTCGGAATAGAAGACTTACTTGTAGCCGCCGAAAACATGGAGAACGAAGAAGCAGAGGTGCAACAGGGGGGCGGTCATCGGGGACGTGGCGGGCGTAGAGGCGGACGAGCAGGCAGGGCACGTAGGGGTGTTGGATCAGTTGCCGCTAGAGAGGGCCAACTCGATGGCTATGTGGATATGAACCTCAGCGCCGCGAAGCTTCCTGCGCTATCCAACTTTCGCATTCTTCCAGATGACGAAGTACACGTTAGCACGCAGTCGAGTTTGGCTGTAAGTATTTTTAATATTATTTACATAGTATTCTTTGAGTGTTATATATTGGGTAGATGGTATAACATTTTGTTGAACCGTTAACAGTCGCGGAATATACGTCCACGTGGTTCGTTAGCGACCATACTTAGATATTATCATGCACACTTGGCGGGTAAGGAGGGGGTCGCAGGACTGTTACATGCTCTTGGATTTCAATTTTTTCTAGGTAATATTATAGACCTTTTAATGAAATAAGTGGATAATTTAGTAGTCATATTTTATCTTATTGTGCGATTTGCTATTTTAGGAATAAACCATGTTATAAATGTCGATGTCCAATTGTGTGCGGCCATTGCTCTACGGTGGTACAAAACCACCCACACATTTCACTTTCCTTGTGGTGAG
Source organism: Allium sativum (assembly GCA_030737875.1). NCBI lineage: Eukaryota > Viridiplantae > Streptophyta > Magnoliopsida > Asparagales > Amaryllidaceae > Allium > Allium sativum. The sequence goes on along the minus strand of CM060922.1, from coordinate 18,960,640 downwards.
TTAGGACTTACATCGCTTGATTTCTCCATGCTTACTGGTATTAGCATTGGAGTAAGTGCTTATCCCCAACTGCCTTATGACGATGGTCGATGGCGTGATCGTGCACTTGTTCATGATCTACTGCCTCATTTGGATGTTTCTGCTACGTCGTATCAGGCAGAAGGCGCTATTAGAGTGAGCGCGATCCGTGCGGCTATGGACAGGATACTCGAGCACTACTCTGTTGATGACGACTTGGAGCTTGCTCGATTATTTGTGTTATACCTTATGGGTAACCTTTTCTTTAGTTCTTCGAGCAGTAGCGTTCCTGTGGGGTTTTTTGTGGTCGCGGCTGAGATAGATGCCGATGGGGCGATTTTATATGATTGGGGCACACCTATCCTTGCATACCTATACAGATGTCTCGACATGCAGTGCACCATCACTGATTCTCAGGTTTCTTTATTTGGATTCTGGGAGTTGTTACAGTATTGGTACTTTGTGTACTCTAGGAACTTTCATTTTATCACCCGTATTGCTGACCCATCGACCTTTTTCCCCCGTATATGCTTTTGGACTGCGGACAACCGGGGGGCCAGAGATAATGAGTCACGCCATGTGTTTCCCGTTGCCCATAACCAGATTGAGCTGAGGATGTATAGGGATCAGATTCTATGGCATCCATTTGAGCAGAGTACATCCATCGATCTTGAGATCATACAGATTGCTAGGATGCTTGCCGGACGGAGATTTCCACTTATATCTTGTCCCGTGGCGCTAGGTGCTTATTGGTATCTTGGTGAGAGGTGCTGGAGACAGTTGTATGACTTTGATGCTATTCTGGATGATCCACACCCACATACTTATCGGTGTATGATTTACCCGACGGAGCAGCTAGATATAGCCAGGACAGCAGGCTGGTGGACGGCTGAGAGCTTTGTTATTATCGGGGAGTGTTACCTTACCTTCTGGCGTAGATTTTTCACCGGGTCCTCAGATACGATTACGCATGCAGCATCGATTGATTTAGTAGGGCCATCTGCTATACGACACGGCATACGTCCACCTGTTGTCGAGGATGTTACCCAGTCCAGTCAGAGTTTTCGTGCAGCTGATCATGTGGCGGCCGCCAGTCATTTTGGATGGACCATGGCAGTGCCCACCATTGGACCGGATCGTTACATTGACGTGTTTCATCCTCCGGCCCATCACGATTACCCGGATCCTACACAGGTATCATATCATGATCTGTATGATATGCAGATGGGGATTAGGCATACGGGCTATATAGAGCATAGGCGTAGCCTAGATTACTATGATGGTGAGCTACGTCGTGTTGCAGAGGAGGCACGACAGCAGCAGGCGCATTTAGAGGCCCAGCTTGAGGCAGAGCGCAAGAGACTTCAGGACTTGCAGATGTATTACCACCATAGGTCTAGTGCTGGGTCCAGTCAGCCTCCAGATGTTGGTGATCATGAGAGACGTCATCGGCGCCGCACACGTCCACGTACACATTCAGATGACTCGGACGAGTGAGTTACTATCACTTTTATGTACTTTCACAGTTGTCAGGTGTGTGGTCCTACTGTTGGAGTAGACATTCTGCATTTTTTGAGTACCAGTGTTATGTACCAGTGTTATGTACTTTTGTTGTATTACCACTGTTATGCATTTTTTGGTCCTACTGTTATGTACTTTTGTTGTTCTACGTATTCCTAGTTGATAGTTGTCTGTTCTTGTTGTTTGAGTAGACGTTCTTGTATTTGTTCACTACCATGATTATGTACTTTCGATGTTTTACGTTTTCGCAGTTGTCAGTTGTATGTTCCTATTGTTTGAGTATGCGTTCTGTATTTGTTGACTACCGCTATTATGTGCTTTCGATGTATTTTGTGTACGTTTTGATTATGTTTCTGTGTAGAGACTACATTTGGTTATGTGTAGACACTGTATTTATGTGTAGAGAATGTTTTTGTGTAGAGCCGGTATCTTCTGTTGTTCTAGTTCCTGTAAGAGTTATTTGGAATGTAATAACGTTTGAATTTGATGTTGAACAAGGTTTCCCTCTTCTCGTGTAGAAATGCAAAATTCTTAAACAGCACGCCAACATAACAAGGTTTACATATAACTCCATATTCTACGCACAAACAGCAAAGTAAATAGACAGTAAAACAACAATAAAATCACAATACCATAAGCCTACTCAGTTCCATAGCGGGTCAACCAACTGTAGCGTAGTTTATACGCTTCGTAACCAACGAACTCCTCACCATACTCGAAAAGGTAACGAGAATCATATGTTGCTTGATTTGTTTTAAATATGTTCTCGTCTTCAACAGTTTCGATAATCTTTGTGTACCGATCACAAGCGTCTGCAAAATGACGATTAGCCATTTGGATTTCAACCGATGTTCGTGTAGTGGGCCGGGAACGATGGTTGTTGTATAGCCTCGTGATCATTGCCCATCTTTCTTCATATGTTAAACCCCCTCCACTTTGCATTAGCAACTCATCTCTCTTTTCAACCTCAATATAGGATTTTACGAGGGCCAGCAAATCCTTAGACGAAAAATCTGGAGTAGGAGAATTATTACAAGCACTATTACTAGGTCGTTGATTTACTGGAGAAGGACGCGGAGCTGTAACCGCTCGATGCTGAATCGCGACGGGCACCTCTTCAACTTGTGTATCATGAACTAAACCCTTTTCGTTATCGTTCACTAAGTTTCGTTCGTACTCATCAAAAATCCTTCCCATTTCTTCATCACTTATTTTTGAATTGTCCATGTAACCTGTGCATCAGTAGAATTAGTAGAGTAACTAGAAGTACGAATTTTGTTGATAATAAACGTTACCTTTAAGAAAACAAGAAAATAAATTTTCTCCCTTTACTCTACAACGGTGCTGCTTGAAGCTGTAGAAGGTATGAGATGGATTATCAGATATGGAGTACTTATAAGGGCAATGTACGACCAACATTTACAATTCAACATACTTGAATACGGTTTACAGGGTTCTCGTGTTATTATGGTTGATTCTGTACAATGTCCTGTCACATCATTGCAATTAAGCTCTCAGTCTGTAGCCACAGGGGGTCGTCCTCGATACACTTTATCACTAAAAAGCAGATTCCCTACAGTGTTCCCTACAGTCGTACCAGTGACCGGTTACATCAGTATTTTGTTTGTTTACCTACACAAGCTTTGAAAATCGCAAAGTGTAGCTAGTGACCATTCACACCATAACTAATATTGCAGCTATATATACATTTGTTACTTAGTCACAACTTACCGCACTCAAACACCTTCGTTCTCATTCTTAGAGCACATCCTTCTATTAGAACTCACTGAAGATGTCTTCGTGGTCATCTTCTATAGACTCCGAGGAACAGGCATACAACGAAATGAGGCTACAGGAGCTTCAAGACGAATTTCAGTTCCTAAACCAAATTAGACCGCAAACTGAACCGTCGTACGAACAGCTGAACGTTCAACCTCCATATGAAACTCAAGTCCCACCTGTTCAAGTATCATCTGAACAAGTTGTTACTCAGTCAACTCAGGAAGCAGAGTTCTTTCGTGTACCACTGCAGGAACAAATAGTTGATTCCTATCCAGTTCATTGCTACTGCGGGTACGTGGTTGAAGTTGTGGTTCAAGCAGAGGGAAACAATATAGGTCGGCGCATTCAGCGATGCCCAGCCTTTCCAAATGGTTGCAATTACACGGAATGGATAGACCAACCTTTGTGTCCTCGGGGAATAGCATATTGTAACGAACTCGAACGGGAAAATAGACGTGTTCGAAGTGATAATGAGCAATTGCGATTGAACATCAGGCGACGCCCGTAAGACTAAACGTAAAATGCATTTTAATGAAGTTACTAATTCCTACTCCATGCTTTGATTGAGCTAGTTCGCATGTACTATCGTCAGTTGTTGTGTCTGTATGAACTATTTCAATGGTGCCATCACATGAAATGTTGGCATTTACTATTAATCTCATGATATTACGTTAGATTCCCTACTGTGTCCGGTCACATCATTGCAGCACGATAAATGGTGCCATCACAAGAAATGTTGGCATGTACTATTAACCTCGTGATATTATGTTAGATTCTCTACATTGTCCAGTCACATCATTGCAGAACGAAAAATGGTGCCATTACTATTAATTTCGTATACTGTTGTCATTTAATTCGGAAGAGACTACCAGCACCAAAAAAAGGGTCGTCCACCAGTGCTTTAACCATTTCAATTCACGAAATGGTTACGAAAAATGGGCCGTTCCCAGGTGCCTTATTTCTGCTTGCGACATAATGAAAACAACTATAATATCATGACAACTAGTAGAACTATTGACAAACCATAATCATACAAACTTCAACAACTAGTACAACTATTGAGCAATTGAAACAACTGGAACAATGACAACTAGTAGAACAGAAGGAAATGCCAAACCATAATCATACAAACTACAACAACTGAGCACACCAGCATCAAATTCAAACACGTACACCTACCATGGTTTAGGGAAAGGACCATCTCTTGTCTTACCAGCATTAATCTTGCTCAAGCGTCTTATTTCTGCTTGTGCTTCGAGTGCATACTGACGTCCACGTTCGCAAATGGGAGGGTCAATCCACTCCTTAAAGCAACAACAATCAATGGCATCAGGATAATTCATGTGGTCGTTGAAGGCTTCACAACCGAAAAATCGACGACCGGCATTTGTTTCGGTCTCGTCAACAACAACGACCGACACTTGTCCACAATAGCAAACAGGGTTGGATCCAATCGTCCCTAGTGGCTCGGAAACCTTCCCTTCGCGTACAATTTCTTTTCCAGCTCTTTGATAAACCGAATGAGCATCGTCATTTGAATACTGTTGGTGTTGGGATAGGGGTTTCTTGCTTACACCTTTTTTTCCGCTTCGCTTGGGTGCAGAAGAAGACATTTTTTGGGTTGTACAACTTGAAGTTGAAAAGGTAGTGTGTTAGTGTGGAAGAAGGAGGAGGTAGGTTGATATATAATGGGAGGGATTGCGACCGTTTAAGTAGCCGTTGGGGCGCAACGGCTATAAAATAAAAAAGCAAATAGTTTGCCGTTATATTTTTATAACGGCAAACAATTTGCCGTTATATTTTTATAACGGCAAACTCCTTTATGCATTGGTAACTGCATCTCCTCCTACATATATCGAATGTCGTTTCACTAAAACCCTATCCATCTACTTAGAGCGTAGTCATGCCAATTTCTTATCCATCTTCTTACAATTACACGGACCTTATTTCTGAACCATCAAATCCTAATCCGTCCGCATCTAGAGAACCAACCGAGTGGTATATTGAAATGGAAGAGCGACACAATGACGAGGTGCGACAATTAGAGCTCGAAGCAGGAATGCACGAAATGGAAATAAGCAATCAGCAAGACAATCCAGCACGACAACATGACCGTAGGGCTAACCTTGTAATTCCTCGTGTAAGAGCCACGGTTGAAGAAGGCGAGGTGCAATCCGCAAATATTGTATGCTTTTGTGGTTTTGAAGCACTGCAATTAGTCGTCCGTCATGGAAAAGACGTTGGACGACGATATTATACTTGTCCAGTACGAAACAACGGATGCGAGTTCGGACAGTGGATAGATGATCGCTTTCCCCGTCGAGCAATTACGTATGCTTTGGAACTAGAGGAAGAAATAAGAAAGCTGCGAAATCAAGTTAACGACCTAAGTAATTCAAATTATCGACTCCAACGTGGATTAAATTAGGATTTAAATATTTTATGTTATGCTAATATGTACTGTATCGTTACGCATCCTATCACTTGTATCGTATCGCTTGTATCGTATCACTTGTATCGTTATTTGATGTTACTATGTTCTGCTGTTCTAGTTCCTGTATGTGTTGTTTGAAATGTATTAACGTTTCGTAACCATCTGTAGTTGGTCGACGGACTGTAGCACATTAACTGGTCACGTCTTGCACAGTTCGCATAGTGTAGTCATCTTTTATGTGACAGTGGCGTCATGTCACTCTTTGTCGAGAGTTATTGGAATATAGTCCAGCTCTCAGTCTGTAGCCACAGGGGGTCGTCCTCGATACACTTTATCACTAAAAAGCAGATTCCCTACAGTGTTCCCTACAGTCGTACCAGTGACCGGTTACATCAGTATTTTGTTTGTTTACCTACACAAGCTTTGAAAATCACAAAGTGTAGCTAGTGACCATTCACACCATAACTAATATTGCAGCTATATATACATATGTTACTTAGTCACAACATACCGCACTCAAACACCTTCGAAAAATTATGAAATTTGCCACGCTCACATATTGATTCGAAAAATTATGAAATTTGAAATCTAGCAATAACTTGACATCACGGATCCAACAAAAGTGGTTTCGTCGAAATCCGAGGTCATTTGCAAAATTTTCATTTTTAAGGGCCTGAATTCCATAGCGACTGTTAAGAATTTTCAATTGGACATATCTTTTGATTCCCGCTATGAAATCTTGATTTTTCGGATTCGTTGGAAAGATATTCTCGATTAGATCCTAATGTTTTTGGTTTCACTAAAATCCAGATTGTTTTGCACCCGGTACATTCAATTGAAGTTTGAAATCGAATTATCGAACTACCGCGCCATTTTCAATTCTATTTATAATTATATATAATTATTTATATTCTAACGACGACGTATATAATATATACGTTCGAATTATATTCAAAATAAATTTCTCGTCGATATTATTTAAAATATTCTATTTTAAATGTCCAAAATTCACATCACAACAACTGGCCGAATTGACTACTCAATGGCAGAGCCATTATTGGCAACCAATTAGTGCCAACCTTTCACATCACAACAACAGTCCGAATTGAGTACTCAATGACAGAACCATTATTGCCAACCATTTAGTGTCAACCTTTCACATCACAACAACTATCCGAATTGACTACTCAATGACAGAACCATCATGTTGGAACCATTATTGCCACCCATTATTGCCTACATGTACTCTATGTCAGAGATATTTAGTTTACCATCCCTGCTTATATATATCTCTCGTTCGGATACGCTTAGAGATAACAACGAAACTCAACTTATAAAAAAGCAAGCAATGGATCCAAATCTATACTACCATTACTACAAAAACAAGAAGAATCAAACTGATAATTCCGAACTAGAAGTGGAGCAAGAGACGGAGGAGGAGCTGGAACAGCACGCAATGGTTGCGTATTCCAATTATTTCGCTGAAGGCTCAACTAGCAACCATCGGGGTAGCATGCATGGCCGGATTGACCGACGGTATAAGAGAGACTACAAGGATGGACATGAAAGACTAATGAGGGATTACTTCATCGACAATCCAACCTTTGATATAACTTTGTTCCGCCGTCGTTCCCGTATGAGTCCGGCTATTTTCTCAAAAATATATCTTAAACTTCACCAGTCAAATCCATATTTCACTTATAGACTGAACGGAGCACAAGAAATCGGCCATTCACCACACATCAAAATCACCTCGGCGTTGAGGATGTTAAGCTATGGAACATCTGGCGATTAAATGGATGAATATTTCAGAATCGCAGCATCAACAGCAATAGAGTGTCTGAAAGAATTCTGTAAAACAGTTGTTGCAGAGTTTGGGAAGGAGTATCTACGGACGCCTGGACCTAACGATATAACCAGGATACTACGCAGGGCAGAAGCCAGAGGATTTCCAGGTATGATTGGAAGTTTAGATTGCATGCATTGGGCTTGGAAAAACTGCCCAACGGGATGGAAAGGAATGTTCACTGGACATAAGAAAGTGCCATCAATGATCCTTGAAGCAATAGCAACAGACGATTTATGGGTTTGGCATGCTTTTTTTGGAGTCCCAGGTTCATTGAATGATATAAATGTTTTAAAACAATCATATCTTTTCACAGAACTTGCTAACGGATTGTCAACAGATGTTTCATATAAACTTGGTAATATCGAACACAAAACTGGTTACTACCTAGTCGATGGAATATACCCAAAGTGGAGAACTTTGATGCAAGGGTACAAAGTTCCATCAAATGATAAAGAAAGGTATTTCACTGAAAAAGTAGCTAGCTATAGAAAGGACATCGAACGTACGTTTGGTGTTTTACAAGCCCGATTTCATATTTTACGAAATCCTACTCGTTTTCATGATGCAAGAGTGCTTTCAGAAATCATGTATGCTTGTATAATAATACATAACATGATTGTGGAGTCTGAAAGAGGCGGATATAAGAATCAAAAGTCTAATTATCCTGACATGTTTACGGGCTCAAATGCAAAACCCCATAAAGATGTAAACTCAATGGAAGAATATGTTGATATGGTTCAACACATTGAAGATCAAGCTGCACACTTCCAATTGCGTGACCAGTTGGTGGAACATTTGTGGGCGCATAAAGGAAGGAATAGTCGGAATCAGTAGTTGGTACTAGAACTATGTATCAGTGTGTAGTCGTGTACTATGTATCATTTGAACTATCTATCAGTGCGTACTTGAGTCAATAAATGTGGTTTCCAATCATATTGTAGATTGTATCATTATTTCAACTCAACCCAACATATACAGCTCGTACATAAACAACAACTACTACATTAATACTAGAAACAGGTCACAATCATATTACAACTCACCCCAACATATATAGCTAGTACATAAACACCCACCAGCACATAAATACTACAAACAGTTCACAATCATATTACAACTTAACCCAACATACATAGCTAGTCCATATACGAGCCACTAACGCTTCCGCTTCTGCTTCCTTTGTTTTTTCTATACTCTCCAATCTGCTCGGCTACTAGTTCTTGCTGTAGAGGGGTAAGCTTACTAAAATCACATGTAATCATTTTAACATAATTATTCTCTCGCGCCAAAGCTTTCTGCTCCTCCAGCTTCTTTTCTTCCATGGCTTGTTTCTCCGCATGTTCTTGTCTGCGGAGCTCTCGATCATCCCTAACTGCCTTTTGGAAATCTTCGTCGCTACGGTTTCTTTCCACCGAAAATCGAGCTCTATGCTCTTTTGTTGCCTTAGATGAACTCTCCATTGTTTCCATAAATCTAGCAAACTCTACACCTCGTTGCTCCAGCTGAATTGCCTTGGATCTGCCGACAGGTCGTCCATCACTACTTCCAAATAAAGGGTTTCTTTCTTGCGAACTCGGGCCACTTCCTGGACTAGAATCAGAGTAGTTCATCCTTCTAGCTTTGTTCTGCTGCTCAAACATGAAGTTGCTGGGGTTCTTCCACTTCGGCAACCTAGATAGAAGCTCATAACAGTCTTGGAATTTAAATGGATGACCATACTTTTGCTGGTAGGCCTTTCGTGACTCTTCAATCTGTAACACAAAGTGGATATTGTATGAGCGTATGTCATTTCTAACTAATCGATCATAGTATAGTAAGTTATTTTTCAAAGTAATCTACGCTACTTACAACGTCATAAGGTGCAGCACCGCTTTGCTGTCTGTTCTCCAAGGCTGTCAGTATTGCAAGATAGTTCTGACACGCGGCATTCATAACTCTATAACCGCCTCTAAGTGATGCCCATGTTCTATTCCTCGCTTCCAACGAATTGTAGAACTCTGCTACTCTTTCCCAAAATTTCTCACCTTTCATATTATTTCCAACAATGCTGTCTTGTGAAATGCGTATCCACGATTTAGCAAGTGAAACGTACTGCTCGGAAGTAAACTTACATTGTTTTCTTCTTCCATCCGCTGGTATATCTTCCCCTTCAGCATTATCATCCTCAATATCTTCTATTCCGTGATTCGGCTCCGATTCAACTTCGGTTTGGTGTCGTTTACTGAAAATGCTCCTTAAAGACTTCACCTTCTTCTTCTTCTTTTGGTTATATTCGGGACTGATAGGTGCAACGTATTCTTCATTCAATTCTTCAGAATTTGTAACATTTACTTCCTCATTTGCATCTTCCTCCTCCTCCGTAGAAGTCCCAACATTTTCTTCGGTAGTAGGAGAGACATACCCATACGAAAATTGTCTTTGCAGATTTTGCATCGCTTCGCGGTCACGAACCTCGGTCTGTTGCGGAGTTAGGTGAGGTTGTTGACTTTGCTCGGTCTGCATCATCATTGACATATACGACGAATGATCGTCGTACACGCCTACCCCGGGCCGTCGTTGGTAAAACTGTGGCGGGACGGACGATTGGATGGGAGAAAAATTAGGATGATCGAGCGGTTGGTACGGTGGATGGTATGGATAATTTGAATACGGCGAGTAGCCATATTCGTGAGATGGCTGCAACGATTGCTGTTGTTGGATTGACCGTTGCATCGCATACGATGACGAGTGCGGTTGGGACATGAGTTTCTTGTTTATGGTTTTTTTTTCGCTTCGCTTGAGTGCAGACGAAGACATTTTGTTGATGAAGAAGTTGGGAAGGTGGAGTGGTTGTGTGGAGGAGGAAGAAGAAGGAGATAGGGTGGTTTATAGGGAGGAAGTGAACTAGCCGTTTGGTTGCAACGGCTAGTTCTTATAACGGCAAACTGTGTGCCGTTATAAGATTATAACGGCAAACACTTTGCCGTTATAATCTTATAACGGCAAAGTGTTTGCCGTTATAATCTTATAACGGCAAACAGTTTGCCGTTATAAGAACCAGCCTCTGTTGGGTGAACCAGCCACGGAGGAGCTCAAAACTAGCCACAGACCAGCCACGGGTGAGTGAACAAGCCACACCTGGTTGCTCCGTGGCTTGTTTAGTAAGTGAACAAGCCATTGTTGGTTGTGCTCTTACTCAAGTGTTACACCTGTTACATCAGCACCACCACCACCAAATAGTGATGCTGCACCTGGACTAGCCAATGTGCACCTCCTGGTCAAGTTTCAGAAAGTGGAGAACAACAATAGACAAACTATGAAAAAAATTATGTCAGACATAAAGTGATGGGCTTATTGTTTCCTGGAGCTAAGACGATCCCATTTATTTCCTATTTCTTTGAATTTATCTACTTGGAAGTTTGGGACTCACTTCTTTAACCTTGCTGTGTAATACGTCTGTTGCAGAGTATTTGCTAGCAATATCCAACAAACATTCACAAGTAGTAGCTCCTATCTTGATGTTTGTTTATCTATTTTTACTGTTTTCTACAACTTACGCTGAATGTCATGGTCACTAATGTTTTGCTATGGTTTCTTCTAGACAATTATATGCTTTTTTTTTGAAACTGGATGGTCAGTAAAATGATATATCAATTTATACGTATAGAATATTAAACTGCAATTGTCAGAAATAAATGATGATAAATACTCTTAATCATCATTATGATAGTAATAATGGTGATAAATTAACGTGCATAAGAGATATGACAAAAAATCCATTATTGATATTGGTTACTCTTTATGGCAAAAAAATCATAATGCCAAATATCAACAACTGATATGTATTTTTTCATCTGTTCAATACAAATAATATTTGTTAGATGGGACCGCCTAATATATTAATACTTGATATTTTATAAAATAGCAGGTAATCAATTAAGGAGTAGTCAGCTGAAAGCTAAAACAAATGTAAACACTAGTGACAAAAACGAACATTTATTCATCATGGACTAATTCAAATTTATTGCAACGATGTTATCATTTTCCTGTCAATTAACATGCTTCAGTGGTTCTGAAAAAACACACATAAGCACTCAAATGACTTATTTGTTCAAAGTAATAAATATTAAGGACAACGCTTCTGAAAAATTAATTTTAAAGACAATTTACAAAAAAAAAAAAAAATTGAGTTTATCATTTTTATATAGAATCAAGATAAATTAATTTATCATTTTTCTGTATAACTTTAAAAATAAAGAAATTTATCTTTTTACGGTAAAATTGTCATAAAACTTATTATTTAGAAGTGTTGTCCTTAAAAGTAAATATCTTGCAAAAAGAAGTCCTTCAACCTAATTTCCACGTCACTATGGTAAAACTATTCCAAGTCATATAACCAAATCATAATTTTTTTCTTTTAGATGACCATAGATGCCCAATTAATAAATATGCAGTTTATTTCCTCTATTGTCTGACATTGTTTCAGTCTTCATATCCATGAAATGCATATTTATAGTGGATAAGCTTTACGATTGCCATATAGCTAAACAAATAGACGAACTTGGTTCACCATGATGTTGCTATATCACAGTATGAATTTGTAGTTCACAATTTTGACATCTTCTTTTTTAGAGTATATTTTTACCATTATTTTTTACCTTCATTTTTTTATACCTAAAACCCGTTAATTATTTGAGTTTAATAATCTCAATTTGTTATGATATTTTGATATTATTATAGAATTTTCTGATTGTTGTTTCAAAGCTGAAAGGAAGAAAAATCTACCTCGATTTGTTTGTTGTTATTCGGTCATTTATTTCAAGAGACATTATTGGCACATCATGAGATCTACTTTTAAATCTATGCACGGATCAAGAAGAAGAAGGCATCTGTTGCACGGCTTCAATCTAATATGTTTGGAACGATGAGCACATCGATCTATTGGGATTAACTATAGTTTTCATGGTATTATGCATAGTAAACTTGATATCAATTATTGATGAGTCTTTTTATGGACCATGCCAACATATTTATTATTTCAACCTTAATTTTTTTTACTCTCTTTACTTCTTAAATTAATGTTTTTAAATGCATAATTAATGTTTGATGGAAGTTACATACAAACCATATTGATGGAAAAATGAAAAATGTTATGAATTTGTCTGTGTTAGTATTTGTATTATTTTAGAAGAAGAAAAAGTTCAGTAATTCTGCACGTTCGTAGGACGTGCCTTAATGGTAACTTTAAACTGAACTTTGCAATACTAACCGAGGAACATTTTAACTTTGAATTATTCAACTTACTTTCCACATTTTGAACAAGCTTACACAAATATACTGTATATTCCCACTTTATTTCTCCTTCTCCAAGTTTAAGTCAATAGCACATAAAATCGACATAGTGATCAGTATAATAAAATTTGTATTGAAGATGATATGAAATTTTTATTTTTAGGGCGGAAGATTTGAAATTTGACAGGTCTGAAAAAATATATTAAATGATAACATTGAGTGGATTAGAGGTGTAGTCAAACTCCAGGGAAGAATACTTCAAATCTTTGATGCAATCAGATGAGGGCAAGACAATATAAGGAGAATTAAAAGACATGAGAAGATTAATAACTTGAGGTGAGCAATGGAAAATAGCAACTTTTCATTTTTCACATGTTACTATTGATATGCCCTACATGAAATTTGCATTCTATTTATGTTGCTTGAAATCATAGAGATTAAGTATTATTTTTTTGTCCTTAATTGAACAGTAGCTGCCAGCTAATGAATAACAAATTTATGTTCTCTTTTTTCTTTTTGGTGACAATGAAATCAAACTAACTATTGCGTATCTCCATATAGTGGTTAAAAAGGTGTATTAAATTTTTGGGAATCAGTTGATGCAAAATTTTTGTAGGTCTTTCATTCGATTATTTATTTATTTTCTTCCCTTTTGTAGCTGGGTTTGAAGGTCACTAAGCAATACCAATAATTGTATACTCACATGTCATGAACCAAAATCACTGTATTTATATCACCCATGTATGGTTATATTTTACTTGGGTTTAGCTTGACTTAAACCTTCCTTCACATCCACGTCATGTCAAAAGTTATCATGTTAATACCAAAGTGTAATTAAGCCAACAGTGAAGCACTGTCCTTCATGAAACCAAGAGGTAAAAAAAACATTTTGCATGTGAACAAAAGTTTTTTTTTGTTCATGCTTCAAAGCTTTAAACTATACTTGATTTGAGTCAACTGTAACGGTCATAGTATGAAACATATAACATGCCTATGAAATAAATGGTACGTATAATTTGGTTTGTAAAATCTACTTGATCCCTTTTTGTATGCAAATAAACTGTAACAACCCGAAATTTAACAACATGTTAAATCAAGAATCAAGGCAGAATTAAATTATAAAATCTGAATCAGATAAAATGGGTTATGCCATTGCGTTCGTCTCGGAAAAATACGCGAAATAGAGTCCGAAATTTCGTAAATCGGAGTCCGTATTACCAAGATATGACCTCGCAAAGTTTCACGAAAAATTCGAAAACGAAAACAGATTCAAATTTCAGAATTCAGAAGAGGCGGGAAAATTTCCCGCCAGACCAGGGGAGGTCGACTGAGGAGTCGACCCCCTGCCAACCAGGTCGACTGGGGAGTCGACCCCAGGGTCGACCTAGGGGTCGACCTGCCTGGTCGGACCCAGGCAACCTGGTGCACCTGTTTTGCTGTTTGGCTCGGTTTTGGAGGCTTGTGACGATTTTTGAGGGCTTGGATCTATCCTAGGGTTAATCTAACGACCTAAACTACTCCTAATCTCTATAAAAAGAGCCCTAAGCCTACCCTAAACCCTCAAAAATCACTCATGCCACGAAGTGCTGCCCAAATGCCAAGTGATCATGGCCTCCATCTCAAATTCCTAGAGACTATGCATTCAAATCGGGTTCAAATCAAAAGGTGCAAGCTTGCTACACCAAATCGAGGCCAAATCAACGTTGCTATGCAAGTTTCATGATGGTTCTTCATCAAAGGAGCCACCTTTCTTCGTCGAAACGATTCATGCTCCTAGCCCCCTTGCCACGCTATGTAAGTTCTAGCTACTTCGAGATGTTAACGGTAGTTTAATCATGACATGGAATAAAATGTGGTTAAACATGAATGCCATAACCTATGCGAGCCTAGTTTGCTCCTTTAACATGAACATATGACTTTGGGTTATGTTTTAGCGACTAAACCATGCTATTCATGTTGCATTGGACTTAGTTTGCCATGCAAGATTGGACCTTTACTTGTAGTATGCTAGCATGAACACTTAGAGCCACTTTGACTTGTGAAATAGTTGCATAAATTGGACTTTAGGGCTTATGCATGTAAATGAAACCAACCCCCTTATGATATCATGTTTATGTAAGGTCAAATCCCGTTAGGATAATATGCAAGTTTGTGGCCAAATACTTTATGACATTATGCATGCTTGTGGCCAATCCCCTTTTATGTTATGCATGCTTGTGGCCAACCCTTATATGATAGTATGCATGTACAAGGCCAATCCCTTCATGATACCATGCATGTTTGAAGCCAACCCCGTCGTGGCATCGTGCATGTTTTGGGGTCAATGTGTATCATAGTATTTATACTATGTTGACTCGCTTTCACTCAAGTGAAAACACGATTTTGGGGTAGTTAGATAAACATGAACATGACACGAAATCTTGACTTGAATATGACATGAAAACTTGACTTGAGGTTACATGTGAACACGACATGTAAGTTGAACCAAAATGGGGGCATGACACGTGGGGTAAACATGGGACTTGAAATTAGACACGTATGGGTTGTAGGATTAATATGACACTAGACCAAACATGAAAGTGGCCAACTCGAGGTTGGGTTGAGTTTGTAGCATATATCTACCCGGACCCGCCCGGCTTAACTAGTGGCTACAAACAATAGGATCCAATGTGAGAAGTTGGTCATGTCGCGCTTAAGACCCGAGGTTAGACCAGGTTGTGGTGTAAAACTACCCGGACCCGCCCGGCTTAACTAGTAACCACAACAAGGTCTAATGTGAGAGATTGAGAGTGCATTAATTAAATTAATGCCACATGATAAGGTTAAGTAAATTTGACTAATGACACTTAACCGATATGACACGAATGGGTAGGTTAAGTGGGACCGGGCTTGATTTCTTAATGACACTTAACCATACAAGACAATTAGGGGATGGGGTTAAGTAATTTACGCTTAACTAATCCGACTTGGTAATTAGATGGGGTTAAGTAATTAAGACTTAACTAATCTAAACACGGTAATTAGATGGGGTAAGTAATTAAGACTTAACTAATCTAAACACGGTAATTAGATGGGGTTAAGTAACATATACTTAACTAATCTAAACACGGTAATTCGACGGGGTTAAGTTAAACACTTAACCAATCTAAACTTGGTAATCCAATGAGGTTAAGTAACCAATACTTAACTAATTTAATATGATAATTTAATGGGGTTAAGTAACTTATACTTAACCAATTATACGTGATGATTTGATGAGGTTAAGTAGCCTACACTTAACCAATCTAATACGTGGGTCTGGTAGGGTTAAGTCACAAGACCTTTTAAATTAGGCTTAACCAGTGTAATACGATTAGCGGATGGGGTTAAGTTAACGTACACTTAACCAATCCGACTCGACAATCTGATGGAATTAAGATAATCTATGCTTAATCAATCTAACATGATAATTTGATAGGGTTAAGACAAATAAATACTTAACCAATTTGACTTGATAGGGTTAAGCATGAGCTTCTTGGTACACTTAACCAACCTGTAGGGCTAAGCCTTGAACTTGAGTACTTAGCCAATCTTGACATGATTCGTGGGCAGGTTAAGTCATGAACTTGGATAACAACACTTAATCCATTTGACAAAACCCTAGCTCAGGGGACTAGGTTGGAAATCGTAGTTAACAAGGATAGCGGAAAGAGGAGCTAAGTGGTAAACCTTAGTTAAGGATAACTAAGTAATAATTCTTAGCCAAGGACATGGGACTAGTTCAGAAATAGATGAGTAACCTGATGCGGTAGGTTATCGCTTAGTATACGAGGAGGAGCAACTTATCTGACTTGGATAAGGGCTCCAACGAACTGGGTGACGAAGCGGTAGCTTCGGGGGACGTGAGGGTACTCTTGGTATCCCTCTGTGAGGTGGAAGATGGTCCATGAAACCCGGCCTCACAGAGGTTAAGGTCTGCGGTAGAAGAGCCAAGAGTATGCCTTGGTTGCTATGCGAGCGACCTAAAGGCTGAGATGGATTAGCGTGGAGTCGACGATACTTGATTTTGCCCCGGGATAGCATGTCGCCGACTACCTACCATCTTTAGTCAATCGTGTACGTACGGAAAGGCAAGGAACTCCCAACAGACCATATACTAGCTATTGAGTTATGGGTGAGGTTGGCTATTTGGAAGTGGGCATCGATGGGCCTTAGTGTAGTTCTCATACATGATTTTTCTTGGGTTGCCTTTCTGTAGTTGAGGGAGGGGTCACGTGGGACCATAGCCACGGGTACAAAAACAGACCTTGATATCTGCAACAGCAGACGACTTAAAGCTCCCGACCGAGTTCCGTATTTCTTGATTTGCCCTAACACGGAACTCGGATGGCACATTGAGGAACATGTGCGTCTAGACATGGAAAACGATTCACGATACATACGCGGGATAAAGGGCGCGGTTGACGGGTGGCATAATCCCTAGTGGCCCTAGGTGGCTGAACCCAAACCGAGACACGGAAACGTTCATTAGGTAGCATAATCCCTAGTGGTCCTAGGTGGCATAAATCCTAAGTGAACGCGCGATAGTTCATGGTAAGGAAACATAACTAGATCAAGGGTAGCAGTCCAAAATAACCTCAAGGATAAAACATTTACATGGGAAAGCCCGTATGGCCTACGGCAAAGGACTGAACTTATACATGGAAAGAAACATACGAGTTGGGAAAACCTACATATGCTATATATTAGGTTGACATGGACCATTACATGACATTGGGCAAGGGACATTCATAGTTAACACATGACGCGGGTTGGGATACTAGTACGAGAGGTGCAGAGCAAATATACATGTTAGGACCATGAGAAATATACATGATGGATACCGTGGGATGTTATACAGGATAGATACCTTGGGATATTATACTTGATAGAAACCCGACAATGTGATACCGTGATTTGTCATGACACCGTAGTTTATCATGATATCTCAGTTTACCTTGCTACAGTAGTTCAGCCTGTTACCCTGGTTTAGTTTATCTATCTTGTCGTCATCCTTATGTTTACTTTCAGTTTATGCATGTCATGTTACCTTTACCTGTTTTTGTACTGGAAGTAGATAGGACTTACCAGTCTTTATGACTGATCCCGTTTTGTTTCGCCTCTTTGTCTTCCATTCCCCCCCCAAGGTTTCAGGGAGGAAACACTGTTATCTAGTTCGGGCTTCTTCTGCTTGAAGGTCATCACGCATGGCTTGGACTTTTCCTGGCTATGGCTACTTTACTATTTTACTTGGGGAATAATTTATGAAATGGTTTTATGCTTCTTTATTATTGCAAGACAGGTTTTGATGTATTCTGATGTAAAAGGCTTTAGACCTTATTTTATAAAGTAATGATATTTGTTTTACTTCCACTGTTATATATATATATATGTTCTGTCTTGTAATATTTCTGTGCATGTTTACCTCGATATTGCTTCACCAAACCTAGTGCATTCCCTTTGTGAGTGACCCTAGCGGAGGTGGGGTGTTATATAAACTATTATTTTTTAGTGCATTACTGAACTAATTTGGTATTTTATAAGTAGTACATGCCCATATAATGCTATTAAACACAAAAATAAGGGGAGTTGTGTGTTTTCTAATTTTACTATTTTTAGATAGTGAAAATTAGGGACACATCCTTAAAATGAAACTTAATTCACGCCACATCCGGTCATAGTTTCACTTACGTTTCCGGTCCCTAGAAATGAGATGCCGCCTAACTTTTGTACCAGGTTCCGCCTTTTTACTTGTCCCCTTCGTGTTTTTTTGTTTTGAACAAAAAAAATATGCGCTCTGACTTTAAAAAAAAAAATCCTAAATTCTGGAAATTCTCCAGAAGTTCACGAGAAGAAAAAAAAAGTTGCATACATGTGTGCAACTTTTGCCAATAGTTGCATACATGTATGCAACTATCTGCATACACATGCAAAAAATATGTTCGTGCATACTGAATAATTGCATACAAGTATGCAGATACTCAGAATAACTGCATACTTGTATGCAAGAATACGTTGAAGGTCGTAGGCAACGCAATATGTGCATACTTGTATGTATTTTTTCTGCATAACTGTATACTTGTATGCACATATACAGGTATGCATGTCTTCTATGCAACTATGCTGCTGTTTGACGCAGAATTGGAATAAATGCATATATATATGCAACTAATTGAATTATATGCATCTTTTGATGCATTTTACTGCATTTCGTTGTTTTTGTGTAATTTTTGATTTTGACGTTGTTTTTTATGTTTTTTTCACCTGAATTTTTTCGCGATTAATTGTTTTAATTAATTACGAATTTACATGATTTTTTTATATTTTATTTTTATTTTTTTAATGTATTTTTGAAAAATAGGGACTAAATTTATAATAAGTTTATGACCGGATGTGAGCCTAATTTAAAACCTTAACAGGGACCTGTAAAAAACGCACCCTTTTAGATATCTAGCATGTGAAATTATTGAATAATGAAAATGAATGACATCAGAGTGATTTCTTCTCAGTTTTCTATTGCTTATTAAATTTTGTGCACCAATACAAGTATTACCAATTTGGGAAGAACCTGGACATGCAATGGACCGTTGGGTTTCACATGCAGCAGTTCTTTGAAAACGCGAACAAATGTAATATCTACACTGAACTTTATAATTATATTAGTAACTATTAAAAAAACATTATTAAATCATATAGTTATTATAATAGGAGATCCAGATTATGTTAGTAACATTGATAATATGTTAGTAATATATGTAATTATTGTATTGCTAGACCAATACAGGTGATATTTGACTTGATTTGCAAAGCTATTTTTACATTTCATCATTTGTGCATAGTGCATGCTTGCACCTTCACTTCCTATTACATCCATTTTCTGTTGGTTTTCTTGCTTCTAAATTTTATTGCACTAATCTTTCATATCTTGAAGATCCTGCTTGGAAACCAATGCTGCATTAGAATAGAGGCACGGAGATGGTTACAATATGGCTAATTGTAGGTTTATATCACTAGGACGAGGAACATACAGTTTTCAAGGATTATCAGTACAGTGCTTTTAACCTTTACAACAAAATTTCATGAGCACTTGAATATAAATAAAATGACTACATTTGGTTTATTGCCGCAAAATGAGACAAAATACATTAATCATGTTGACATAAAACTAAACTTAAATCTGACTGTTGCGCACCATAATTCCTACCTTACAACATCATACCCTAGCCTCACCAACTCGTACTATGTCAAATGAACTTTCTATTACTACCTACCCATACAATACCGTTACCCAAACACTTTTAGTCCTCTTGTGTGACCATCAAAGCACAATTTCCTAATCTACCTGTGTGCGTAGCACGGGTTCCAATCTAGTTTCTATGGGAAGGAACTTCAAGCTCTATGGGAATGACTGCTTCCGATCCGTAAGGCAAAGCGAAGGGAGTATTATTGGTGGCCGTATTATAGGTGGTTAGATATTCCCATAGGGCTAAAGGAAGCTCGTCAACCCATTTGCCTTTGGCACGTTCCAATCGTTTCTTTAGGATAGACTTGATAATTTTGTTAACGGCTTCAACCTGTCCATTGGATTGCGAATGTGAAACCGTCGTGTACTTCTTCTCAATATGATATCGTTCATAGAAGTCTCTGAATTTCGAGTTGTCGAATTGGGTCCCATTATCAGTTATGATAGTCTGAGGTAAACCAAATCAACATATGATATTCTTGATAATAAAATTGATGACTCGCTTTGTTGTGATCGTGGTTAGATGTTTGACTTATTCCCATTTTGTAAAGTAGTCTACAACCACGATCGCATATTTTGCACCCCCTTTTGAGATTGTTAGGCTTCCGATAATATCTATTCCTTAAACGGCGAATGGCTAAGGGCTGACCATTTGACTGATCTCTGTTGGTGGGTCTCGTGGAATCTAAGAAAATCTCTAACATTTATCACAATGTCTAAAATAATTGGTTGCGTCATTGCTAACGGTCGACCAGAAGTATCCATATCACACCACGTTCTTAAGCAGAGTTTGTCCTCCGATATGAGCGTCGCACTCTCCTTCATGCACTTCTCTCAGTATTCTCTTGACATCATCATTAGCCACACATCAAACCATCCGAACCAAAAAACCACTCCTATAAAGTTGGTCCTGAAGGATGACGTACATAAAAGCTTGTCGTAAGAGGGCTCGTCTTTCGTTCCTTCATCTGGGGAGAGTGTCGTGTAGGAGAAAATTCTTGTTGGGGGTCATCCATGACTACTTTTAAGCTTCTGATTGATCGACCTCCATCTGATCTATGCTTGGAATGTTCAAGGTCTCTATAGGGACTAACTCTGCTTCGCTCGGGTTATCGGAACTGGCTAGTTTTGCCAATCTGTCCGCCTTCTAGTTTTCTTCTCTGGGAATATGGAAAATACTATATTGATCAAATCCACTCAACAATTCTTTGACCTGCTTGAGATAGGCAGAAAGTCGGACTCCTTTAGTCTGATACTCTTTTCGAACCTGAAATAATACAATGAGTTGTGAATCACAAAAAATATTAATCGATGTTATTCTTAAGTACCTCGCGAGCTTGAGCCCGACAATCAAGGCTTCGTACTCGGAGGCATTGTTTGTAGCTAGGACATTTAGTCTCAGGGCATAATAGATCGACCGCCCTTCAGGAGATAACAATACAATGCCAGCACCAGAACGTTGATCGTTAAGGGCCCCGTCTGTGAATAGTTTCCAAGTACCAGATCTGCATTCGGTGTCCAGGGGCTTAGAACTATCCTCCAAGTTGTCATTTTCCGGAGTGGTAAAATCAGCTGTGAAATCAGCCAGTGCTTGCCCCCGGATGGACTTCTGCGGAACAAAAGTTAAGTCAAACTGACTTAGCTTGATGTTCCATTTAAATATTCTCCCGCTTACCTCAGGTCGTTGCAAGACTTGTCTTAGTGGTTGATCGGTGAATAGCTTGGTAGGATGAGCCTGCTAGTTTCAATCTTTGAATAGATGCGTTCATCCACTGTTAGTTTCTTACTCACATAATAAACTAGTCGTTGTACCTGATCCTCTTAATGGATTTGGACCGAGCCGATTGAATGCACGGATTCGGGTAGGTACACAAATAAATCTTCATGATCGATCGGTTTGGACAAAATAGAAGGTTTCTCCAGGTGGTCAAGAAAATTCTGGAAAGCTTCGACACAATCAAGTGTCCTGGAAAAATTTCATTTCCCTCTTTTGATAAGTTCAAAGAAAGGCAGGCACTGTCGGTTGCTTTGGATATGAATCGACCCATGGCTGCAACCTTTCCTGCCAAACTTTGCACGTCCTTGATTCTTCTAGGTTCATGGATTCGTTTGAAAGCTAAAATCTGGTCGGGATTGATTTCGATCCCTCAGGAGCTAACTATAAAAGAACACTTCAACGGACTGAGCTTCATTCCATATCTTTGAAGGGTGCCGAACATCTCTGACAGATCCCTAACATGATCGGATAGTTTCCTAGACTATTACCAACATATCATCCACATAGACTTCCATAGTTTTCCTTATCTGATTATGAAACATTCGATTGACCAAATGTTGATAGGATGCCCCAGCATTCTTCAATCTGAAGGGGATAACTACATAACAATATAATCTGAGATCTATTATAAAGCTGGTATGTTCTTGGTCTGGGATGTGCATTGCTATCTTGTTATACCCCGAGTATGCGTCCATGAACGAAAGAAGTTCATGTCTACGGTTGAGTCAACCAGTTGATTGATCCTGGGTAATGGAAAGCTATCTTTGGGGCAGGCTCTATTTGATCAGAGAAGTTGATGCAAGTTCGCCACATCCCATTAGGTTTTTTCATAAGCACAAAGTTGGATATCCACTTAGGATAAGTCGTGTCTCGAATAAACCCATTGGCTTGGAGCATCCTCCTTTTATGCTTCACTGGGGTAATACTTCGGATCGATGCTAAGAGAGTGAGTCATGATGGAGGGTGAGATCCCACACATTTCAGCATAGGTCCATGCGAACACGTCAAGGTTAGCGTGGAGGAATTCAGTCAACTCCCTCGTCCGGAGGAGGTTAAGGTGGGATCCGATATTCAAGACCCTAGTTGGGTTATCATCATCGATCAATATATCCATAATGGTTTCATCCAGAGCTGCCTTCCTACATCTTGGTTCTCCGTCCTCTCTTGGATCGATGTCCTCGAGTTGGAAAATGGACGGTCCTGACCGGGATGCTTTCTGCAGTTGCTATGCTTTCTTCCCCTCAAAAGGGGAGGGTTACCTTCAGATTCCTTGCTATCCTTGCTTTGCAGTTCTTTCCATTCTGCCGAATAGCAAGCTCGTCCTGTCACTTTATCCCCGCGCACCGTCCCAATCCCTCCATTGATCGGGAATTTTAAAAGCAGACACTAAGGAGCGATAAACGCTCTAAACCCTGCTAGGGCCAGTCGCCCTAAAATTCGTTATACTGGGAGCCTATATTCATTACTACAAATGGCAGGATCTGTACTCTCCTGCGATCTCCATCTCCCAATTCTACCGATAAATCAATCAAACCTACCGACTCGGCAGATGACCCATTAAAGCCGCGATTAGGCCTATACACGGTTTCAAATCTCTGAACCCCACTTCATCTGGTCATAATCTTTTTTTAACAAAATATTTATCGAACTTCCATTGTCGATCAAAACCTTTTGTACTGTTGGCGGGCCATTAATGGCTGTTATGACCAATGGGTCAATACTCAGGGCTTCCACACTGATCGACTCTCGATCGAGGAAAATGATATCATCATTCATCGTCCTTCTTTACTTTATAGGGCTTGTTGCTTCAGGGGCGCTGGATTCTACAATGTCGAGATGCTTTGCAGAGTTCACATATCGTTACATAGTCAGAACGCTATGCCCTGCTGAATGTGGTCCTCCAACAATGGAATTGATCACTATCCCCTTCTCCTTTTCTTTGCCTGTGGCTCTAGGCGCCACCTAACTTTGCTTGGGAGTTGATGTTCCTTGTCGCATGTCTCTCGGGGACACCTTATTTCATCAAGCCTCCCTCCTCAAATTAGCTTTTCAACAATGTCCCGGAGGTGATAATGTTCATTAGTCGCATGCCCGTAAATCATATGGAACATACAAAACTTCCCAGTTGCCCATTCCTTCTCTGTAGGTTCATGCAAGGCGGCTTCTTATACTGAACTGTACTACATGTATCAAGGTTGATGTTTTCAAGCATGTCATTCAATGCTGTGTAACTTTCAAAGACTTGGAAACGTGGTCGCTTCTTGGAATTCCCTCTTTGTCCAGGGTTTCCGTTATTCCACTTCGGTTCGTTACCATTTCGTTTGCCACGATTTCCAACATTCGCTTCCACCATTCTGGAGTTATCCCTAGACTGCTTTACCGCCACATTACTCTGGACGGCTTTATTATAAATGTCTTTCGGCTCATCTTCCTCATATAGTTGTGCATCTTCCTGTCGTAATCAGATATTAGCCTTTTCATAGAACATCTCGATCGTCGTTGGTGTCTTCCCAATCATATACTTTCCAAACTCTGTCCTTTTGTCAATACTGTCTACAATGGCCATTAGGACTGTCTCGTGATTGGAGTTGCTTACTTCAGTGGCAGTCAGGTTGAATCTACTGAGGTAATTCCTTAAGGTGCACCCCTTGCTTGCTTTATTGCGGAAAGAGCCATGACATGTTTTGACTTGGAAGCATGGAGACGGAATTGATTCAAGAACTTCTCACTTAAGTCTTTAAAGTTTGGGGCCGATCTCAGGGGAAGCCGAGTGGACCAAATGAGCACTACTACGCTCAAGAAATTCGGGAAAGCTTTGCATTTGATGGTGTCTGAAGCTACATCTACCTCCATATGCCACAAATACCTCATCAAATGTTGTTGCAAGTCGGTGGTTCCCTCGTAGTGGCTCATCTGGGGCATACTGAATCTTCTGGTGAATTATGCCGGTAGGATGTCATCTATAAACGGCATATGGCTTCGGTCAATCCCATAATCTTCATTATTATACCCCATTGTTGTCATTCATGATTTGTCATACCGTGGCAGTCAAATCTGGGGGGATAATACGTGCACATTGATCGACTTCTTCAATCGGTTGAACTCTCCCTGCTCTCTCTCCAGGCAACATCGCCTGAGTTTCCATCCGGGCGGAACTTCCTCGACCCCGGACATCCTGGTTGTGTACATGACGTCTGGGAGGAAAAGAAGGAGCATAGGCTGTTTGAGTAGTATTCCGGTGAGTCGAAGGAGAGGCGCTTGGATCTTGCCAAGTCATTGGATCAATGTCCTCTAGGTTAGTAAGATCGACCCGAGCTTAATCAATTGTTCCAAGATGGTTGGAATGTCTTTCTAATTGCAATTGTCGTATGTTTTCGGGTCTTTCCTGTGGGCGTTCCAGCTGAAGTCGGTTTCTACTTCCTTCAGATGATGATGAGCCTTCCGAATTTTGGTCCAGCATGGTTGATTCTTGAATTCTTCCCATTGCCTCGACATACGACTCATGTCTTTCCTCATTGCAACACTCTGCCGGGCTTGAGCGTTTAACGTCGCCGTTGCTTCCCGGAGTTGATTCATCATGGTCATAAACTCATCACGGGTAGCAAAATCTAAGAGGGAAGCTTGATCTACTGCAGACAGTTGCACTGAAGATGGTAGTGTAGGCTGGTTCGGAGTAGGCCCCGAAATGGTCGACCCCCCGTTCGCATCTGCTGACGTTGCAGCCTGCGGCTGCATTCCGGTAATGCGCGCTGAGGATTTGGCAACCACGGTTCAATGACGTTAGAAAAGACGTAGGATCTCGTCTCGGACTTGGTGATCCGAAAGTAGAGCAAAATCCTTCTAATGCTGGGAGTATCAACGTTCTCAGTGAAAGCACCAAAGTGTTGACATCAAAAAAGGTAAACACCTAAGAAATGAAATTGTAGAGAATAAATGAAGATAAGTAAATGAAAATGAAGAAAAAAGCGATCACACAAAATTTTGTAGTGGTTCGATGTTAATGAGCCTACATCTACTTTATAATCTCTTATATATGAATTGGGCTATTACAGGTGAAATAATCACAACAATAATATAATCAGAGCTTCGCCGACAAAAGATCCTTCTTCTGTGTCCAGAAGGTCTATTTATAGATGCTATAACTTTTAAATTAGCTGAGGCATGTGTTATCTGATCCATGATTTTAGGAGATCCTGGAGAGGCGTTCTTCTAGCAAAAAAGGGTAATTTGAGCATGTAGCGACAAATGGTAGTTGATCATGTATTCATGGACGGCTGGAAGCGGTCAAGTAGAAGTAGGAACAAATCTTAAGGGGATATTTAGCACGAAATCAGGCTTGGCTTGACTTGATCGATGCGAGGACTATAGGCTCCAGCTGCCTGCATGTCAGTTCCCTTTATTTGGCCTAAATCTTGGGATCTGGTCAAAACACCCATCGATCGACTAGTTTTCTGACCCGGGTTACTCGTTCCTCCAGGCCACCTCAGCCGAAGTTTGTGATGTCAATGAATTTTGACGGCCTTGTCAAAAGGCTAGTCAACAATTACCACCATCCTGGAGAGACTGTCGCAACTAGCTGAAACACAAGAAAAACAGATTTCCTTAGAAGATCTCATTGTCAGATTAAAAATTAAGGCAGATAATGGCAGAATTACTCAACCTAAAGGCGAAGAGGCATTTGTTACAGAAGCATCAAAGAAGAAAGGAAACTTCAACAAAAAGAAAAAAGTTCTATGAAAAGAGAAAGGCCCCCAAAAATCAATCCAAAAATAGGAAAATCAAGAAGTTCAAAAGAAAATGTTGGGTCTGTGGAAAGACTGTACACGCCGCTAAAGATTGTAGGCATAAGAAGACGAGTGACAAATCGGTAGCAAATATAGTGGAAAACTTAAGTCCAAACATTGAGGAGTTGAACTTTTCAATAGTTGTTTTAGAATGCAACTTAGTCCAAAACCCTGAACAGTGGTAGGCAGACACAGGCGCTACTCGTCATGTTTGTTCTGACATATCATTGTTCTCCACTTACAAAAAATACGATCAGGAAAAAAAAACTCTATATTGGCAATTCAGCGGTCTCCATGATCGAAGGTAATGGCAGTGTCAGTCTCAAATTTACATCGGAAAAAAACCGTAACACTGATTGAAATTCTTCATTTTTCGGATATTTGCAAGAATCATATCTTTGGATCTTTGCTCCAAAGAAAGGATTCTGAATGGTCTTCGATTCAGATATTGTAGTTCTGTCTTAGGGTGGAATTTGTATAGAAATGGATTATTTATGTGATGGCCTATTTAAAGCAAATGTAGTTGTAGTTGACAATA
The DNA here is from genome assembly GCA_030737875.1 of Allium sativum. Taxonomy (NCBI): domain Eukaryota; kingdom Viridiplantae; phylum Streptophyta; class Magnoliopsida; order Asparagales; family Amaryllidaceae; genus Allium; species Allium sativum. Next base: position 18,933,405 of record CM060922.1, on the reverse strand, counting down.
AAACTATGTATTTTGATTGTGCTATTAATAAAAATGAAGTATCTTATTTGATTGAGTATGAAATTTTACTACGGCATGATAAATAAGGACATGTAAATTTCCAAAAAATGAAACGATTTTTGTTTCTCAAACTTGGGGATTAATTCCTAAATTCCAAGTAGAAAGAAACTACAAATGTGACATATATGTAAAAGAAAAAATGGTCAGAAAACAATTTCATACTGTCAATAGAAGTACTGACCCACTAGGTTTGATCCATAGAGATTTATGTGATTTTAAATCATTACCTACAATTGGTGGGAAAAAGTACTTTATCACATTTATTGACGACTATACATGATATTTCTATATAGATTTTTGAACAAGTAAAGATGAAACAAAACATCGTTTATAAAATATAAGGCTAAAGTAGAGAATCGGTTAAATAAAAAGATCAAGATATTTAGGTCTGATCGAGGTGGAGAATATGAATCACCATTTGAAAAATTCTATGCAGAAAATGGTACAAGTCATCCAAAAATAGCTTTATATTCACCATAATAAAATGATGTTGTTGAGAGAGAATAAAATATTAAAAGACATGAATAATGCAATGCTATTGACCTCTGGCTTACCGACGAACTTGTGTGCCTTAAATATGTCCAATCGCATATTAAATAAGGTTCCGCACAATAAAAATGGAACAATTCTATATGAGCTATGGAAACGACATATATCAAGTTTCAAATATCTCAAAGTGCAGGGGTGCTAGGCAAAAGTTCCAGTTCTCTACCTCCTAAACAAGTCAAACTTGGACCAAAAACTGTAGATTGTTACTATTTAGGGCTAACAAAATTGTAATGCCTACAAATTTTTGGTATTCAAGTCTAAAATAGCTGATATCAATGTAAATACAATCGTAAAGTTAGGAGATGCCTCATTCTTTGAAGACGTGTTTCTGCATAAAAAGAATGAAGGAAATTCTGTCCCTAAAAGAACAAGAGAAGAATTAACCAAGTCATATGAAGATGAAACTCATCATGGAATTGAGGATGTCGAACCAAGAAGAAGCGTAAGAGCAAGAACTTATAAGACATTTGGTTTAGAATTTTTAACATATATGTTGAAACATGAGCCTCAATTGTACAAGGTAGCAATGTCATATTTGAAATCTTCATGTTGGAAAGAAGCAATCAAAAGTGAAATTGATTCATTACTAAGTAATAAAACTAGGGAAATAGTTGATCATAGATTGTTACTATTTGGGGCCAACACAAAATAGTAGTGCCTACATATTTTTTGTGTTCCGGTCCTATATAGCTGATATCAATGTAAATAAAATCGTAGAGTCAAGAGATGCCTCATTCTTTGAAGATGTGCTACTGCACAAAAAGAATGAAGGAAAATCTATCCCTAAAAGAACAAGAGAATAATCAAGAAAGTCACATGAAGATGAAACTCATCGTGAAATTGAGGATGTCAAGCCAAGAAGAAGCGTAAGAGCAAGAACTTCTAAGAAATTTGGTTTAGAATTTTTGGCATACATATTGAAATACGAACCTCAAACGTATAAGGAAGCAATGTCATATTAGACATATTCATGTCAGAAAGAAGCAATCAATAGTGAAATTGATTCAATACTAAGTAATAAATTTGGGAAATAGTTGAACTTCCACTCGGAATAAAACTGATTGCATGTAAATGGTTCTTCAAAAGGAAGATGAAACCAGATGACTCTATTGACAAATATAAAGCAAGATTAGTAGCCAAAGGATATTATTAAGAAGAAGGTGCAGATTTCTTTGGTACCTACTCACCGATAACACGAATAACCTCTATAAGAATGTTAATAGCAATTGCATCCATCTATAATTTACAGATTCATCAAATGGATGCAAAGACATCATTCTTAAATGGAAATATTGATGAGGAGATTTACATGGTGAAACCTGAAGGACTTATTTGCAAAGGAAATGAAAACAAGGTATGTAGATTAGTCAAGTCTTTAGATGGACTAAAACAAGCTCCAAAACAATGGCACCTAAAGTTCAATAATGTCATAATGAAAAATGGTTTTTGTATAAATGAATGTGATAAATGTGTTTACTATAAACAAGTTGTACAATCATGCGTGACGATTTACCTAGACGATATGCTAATCTTTGGTCTGAATAGTAAGGTAATAGACACCGTAAAGAAAATGTTAATGAACAATTTCGATATGAAAGTCTTAAAAGTTGCAAATGTTATTTTGGGAATCAAAATAAAAAGAACACCAAATGGAACTGAATTATCCTGTTCACACTATGTGGACAAAGTAATTGAAAAATTCCTTAATTTTGGAATTAAAGGAGTAAGAGCACCTTTTAATCCATTTGAAGTACTGCATATAAACACTAATGAGAGTGTACTACAACTGGAATATTCTCGTGTAATAGGATGTCTAATGTATCCCATGAATTGCACAAAACTAGATATAGCTTACGAAGTAAGTCGATTGAGTAGGTATACAAGCAACCTAGAAAAGGAACATTAGAAAACACTAATGAGACTGCTGGGATATTTAAAAAATGCCTCAAACTTTTTCTTACATTATGGAAAATGTCTTGTCATCTTAGAAGGATATAGTGACGCAAATTGGATTGCTGATCCAGATGAATCAAAATAAAATAGTGGTTATGTCTTTACCCAAACAGGAGTAGAAGTGTCATGGAAATATACTAAACAAACATGCATAGCTTGATCCACTATAAAATCAGAGTTCATAGCTTTAGACAAAACAAGCGAAGATGCAGAATGACTTTGTCATTTTTTAGAAGAAATTCCATTTTGGCCTAAACATGTGATGACCATATGCATACACTGTAATAACCAAACATTGTTAAGCAGAGCGCAAAACTTTGTGTATAATGGAAAGTCACTACACATTCGTAGATGCCATAACACAGTTAGGTAGTTACTTTAAGAGTGGATCTATTTTCATTGATTATACGAGAACAAGTGACAACCTAGACAATCCATTTACTAAAGATTTGTCAAGAAAGAAAATTGACTACACATCAAGTGGAATGAGTTTAAAAGCCTAAACACACGAAAGTTTATTATACGGAAACCTATCCTAGTGACTGGAGATCCCACAGACTAAGATCAATAGGCAAACCAATTCTAAGTAATGCATTTGTTTGGGACTTAGTCCCACTTCATTCCTATGGTGAACAATAGAATGCATGCCTATAGAAGTATTTAAATGTTAAAACTATATTTTTAATGATGACCATATCTTGAAAAATAACAACTAAGGTATACATAGGGTACTCTTAATGGTTGCGATAATCTATGTTAGTGTGAGCAGGGTCGGATCTACGAGAATATTCAAGGCTTAAATTCTCTAAAACACTCGCAGAACCAAATTTGTTTAGGATAAAATGAACACAACCATGAGATTGGATGTAAAGGGAAAAATGCTTTGCAAAGCTTATTGTTTGGTTATGGACAAACAGTTGATGGTTCAAGATGAAATAATTCACTGATTAGCCAAGCATATCCGATACGTTTTAAGTAGGGAAAGTTCAAAGTGAAATATCTACTTATCCTCGATATAGCATTATTTTCATATGAACTGTGATATTACATTTTGTGTGGGGGATACATGTATCGTCATTAATATAAGGGATCGTTACATATCCTAATAATGGTGAATGAGATATAAGTTGCACATCACCAAAAATAACCATGTGCCCATGCTTAAATAGTATATCCTCATTTCTTATATTTACCCTTAGTGTCATATAATTTTGTGCGAGGGGGAGGACCTATATGGCAATGGATTAACACACGCACGTGCCGCCGCCTGCCCTTCCGTATCGAACCGAGTCGGGTCTGATGCGGGTGCGGGTTCAAAAAGAGCGGACCATGTTATATTTTTTCTACACAAAAGTGAACGGTTTTCAAACAGAAGTAACAGCTGCAAATATGATTGGACATGACTGTTTACAAATGGAAATAGCCATTACGAAATGATTGGACACGATGTTTTGCCAACGGAAATGGTTGTTGCAAATTAAACGTTGGGAGATAGGTATTCACAACTGAAATGACCGTTGCGAATCACTGTTGCAAACGTTCAAATTTAAACATTGCAAATGAAGAGGCATAGGTATTCGCAAAGGAAATTGTAATAGCGAATTACTGTTGCAACTGCCGAAGAGACGCAGTCAAGCATTACAATGGTCAGAAGAGACGCAACCTTTTTCCATAAATGTGAATTAAAGAGATACAACATTCCCCAATGGAAATAATTATGCAAATTAGTCTACAAGTAGAGAATAAAACCTAATCACTTTCCTCACTCAGAAATTTCAAAATTATCTCTTCTTCCTCTTCATTTCTACAAAAATCTAAACAGTCCTAAAAATCACACAGTAGATCATACACATCACAATCTCAAGTAGATCATGTTTGTTGTATCTTGTAGGACTTTGAATAAAGTGATAAGGAAATTGTCATGACAAGCCTCAGACGAAATTTCCTTCTATATCCCAGTTAGATTATGTTTCTTGTAAATTTATTTACATATATTGATATTATCTTTCCTATTAGAAGGTGCATCTTTTCTACTTAATAATGGAATGATATTTATCATTGTTGTTTAACACAACTCCTTGATGTTGTCGTTATTAACATAATTTTGTTTTGCATTCGTTACGACAATGGTTATTGTTGAAAAGTGATTAAAATCATATTCTGAAATACTGGAAATTTGATTTATAAACTTGCGAAAGATTTTTATAATTGTTTGGTCTCTGTTTTGGTGTACTAATCGTATAACACCGGGACTACGTTCCTTTTTAGGTTGGGTCAACCACGATAAACTTTCACACCTCTTAGGCCTACGACGGGGTGCATCGTTAGCTGTTGGAGGTGGAGGGGTAGGAGGTAAATCTCGTTTTGGCCTTTCTAATTTCTTCTTACCAAGAATAACCTTCAAAAAAAAATTAATGTTCATGCTCATCTCCTTAGACAGTGCATCATCGTTAAGCCTTTGTTCGGCAGTTTCCAAAGCCTTGTAAATACCATTAGCCTATAAAACACATTACTGATTATCAAAACACATAATTATTTCAATCATGACTACATGAAAATGAAAAGTACTTTTACCACATTCTTCTCAAGCAATGCACGAGGGGTACATTGATTGTAGGGCAGCCTATACGGTAGCGTGTATTACATATCTACATGTGATATTCCAATACCAAGACATATAGGTCTGTTGAGAAAAAGATTTTGATCGATGCCAACATATAAAGTTGCAATGAAGATCATTTCATAGAGATATGATTATATATATATATATATATATATATATGTATGTATGTATATATATATATATACACACATTGAGTCATGTTAGAAATATGTTAAAATCTATCCTCAAAGTATAACACGAATGCTCATATCTTCATTGCTGAAATATGTATATTTGAGGATTTGAAAAGTCACAAAAAAGCCCAAACGGTCCAGGCTCCGACCAGGAAAGAGTGCAGAGTGATCTAGACTGTGGACCGAGGTCCTCCGGTCCACAGCCATAAAACGGTCGACCGCCCAAAAAGGACCAGTCGACCGGTGATGATCCCTTCTGTTTTCTTATTTATTTCACATGACCAATCGACCGGTGAATACGGACCGGTCGACCGGTCTGTGTATTTTTTGCACATAATGGCTATTTTTCTGGTTTTTTTTTAAATTCAACCAGTCGACCGGTGATTTTCAACCATTCGGCCATTTTCAAACAGTAAGCTTTTTCTGAAAGGTTGCTTCTATTTGTGAAGAGATTTCTATTCAATAATAAAAGGAAATGGACATAACTTTTTATAGAAATTCTTCATGAAGAATTACTACCTTTCTACTATTATATAAACAACTTCAAACTGGTTTTACAATCACTAAATCATTATATATTCTCTCTAATTTCTGAATTGCATTTTCATACTCTTTGCAAAATGGAAGCTCTCCAAATTTTTGTTGAATCCTTGAAACAATTTAATATCATTTGATTCAACAAGCATTCTACTTCCTTAAATCTACGCATTCAAAGTATATACTCGAGGATCAGATTATAGGAAGATTATACTCAAACTGTTGACTATCCGTGTTGAATCACGAACACAAAGTAGAAGTCAAAACCATTGTATTAGTTGAAGTCATGTGTGTGATCAGGCAAGTGTTGAAGTCCTTCGTGTTGTAAGAGGCACGTTGTGAAGTCCTCGTGTTAATAGAGGCGTGAAATTCCCGTTCGGCTTCTCGGGTGTTGTATACCTATTTCCTCCGGGTGAAGTGAGGTTGTTGTTAGTGGATATCCATATAGAAGTCTGGGACTGGACGTAGGACGGTGCTCCTAACCAGTATAAAAATCCCTGGTGTGATTTTTCCTTTTTACTACATTTACTATTTTATATATGTGATTAGCTATTACTTCATACTTGAATATTGTTTGTCATATTACACGATCCTTGTGTACTGTATTAGCACGAACACGCCCACACTACACTTTCATTTGGTATCAGAGCACGGTTATCTTATAACCGTAACACACTTATTTGATATATTAGTAATATGGAAAATAACCCATGTAGTAGCACTAACACCACTTACACTGAAGGTCAATCAACACAAAGTCCTCCTTTCTTCAATGGTCTTAACTATAGCTATTGGGCAACACGTATGGCTTTTTACATGCAATCAACTAACTATGATGCTTGGAGTGCTACTTAGAAAGAAATAGTAAATCCAACAACTGAGTATTCAGAACGGACACCGGCTGAGAAAAAGGCAGCAGCCGTAAATACAAAAGTAATAAATATGTTGTTTTGTGCATTAGACCAAAATGAATATAACCGTGTTAGTATTTGCACCACTTGCTTATCAAATTTGGCAAACGCTAAAAACCACTCATGAAGGTACTAACAAGGTTAAACAAGCCAAAATAGTCATGCTGAAAAGTCAGTTTCAAATTTTCAAAATGAAGCCGAATGAGACAATCAATGATATGTATTCACGGTTGCAAACTATTCATCATGCACTTATTGGTTTAGGGCAAAAATATTCCGATTTTGATGTTGTTTCGACAGTCCTACATTCTTTGACTAGTGAATGGGAAGGAAAAGTATTAGCTATTGAAGAAGCTAATGACCTTTCCGTTATGAAGCTAGATGAATTGATAGGAAATCTAATGTCCTATGAAGCAAAGTTGCAGGCTAGAAAGGAACAGAAAGAAGAAAAGAAAAATGTAGCATTTCATGTCGGAAAAGATGAAGATGAATCAGAATCTGAAGATGAAGACTTAGCTTTTATGGCAAAAGGTTTCAAAAGATTCCTGAAACAACGAAAAGCTAATCGATATAACAAAAGGAAACGTGGTTCAAATAAACCTTCATCATCAGTCATAGAATGTTTCAACTGTTATAAAAAGGGGTACATGCACAAAGATTGTCCGGAGCAAAAGAAGCAATCAGAAAATGACAAGTTCAAACACAAGAAGGACAAATCAAAGAAACGAGCTTTCTCAGTCACATGGGATGATTCAGACTCATCTTCATCAGAAAGTGAAAGTGATTCAGAAAATAAATAAGAAAACGTTTGTTTCATGACAGCAGAAGATGAGATATAAATTCCAACATTTGATGAAGCACTTGATATTAATGCTAAATTGATAGTTAAATTTAAAAATATGAAACGACAATGCAAAGAAGCCAAAGCAGATTTAAGTAGAGCAGAGTTTGAACGAGATATGTTAAAAGACGAGAAGAAAATATTAGAAGAGGAACTTGAAAAAGTTCAAGAATCATCATCTAATATTGTTTCTCAATTATCCTTTTTGAGTCAAGAAATTGAAACTCAAAAAGAGAAAAATGATGCTCTCACTACTGAAAATCATGAGCTTAAGGCAAAAGTCAAAATTCTAAACCTAGAAAAAGCTAGTTTACACAAAAAGTTAGATAACATTACTCAAAATGTTTCTAACTTCAATAAAGGTCGAGAAAATTTGACAAAAATCATTGAGAATTCACAATCTGCTTCAAATAAACAAGGTTTGGGATATAAGAAACAAGAAATCAATCATAGAAATAGTACTAGATATGCTTTTATGTACAATAAGAATATCACTGCTAGTACTAATAGACATCCAAGACCCAATTATTATAGAAATCTGAATACTTCTATGACTAGCGATATTTATAATAAATCTAGAAGTATGAAAAGGAATATCAATAGAGATTACTTAAATATTTGGGTTCCTATAAGTTAAAAAAACAGAGAAAAATATATCGATGATTATTTTGATTCTGTAGTTAATAATGAAAATTTTATCTTTAAAGGTTCCATTAAACCCTCTTGGGTATGGTTACCTTCCATCTAACCCATGGACCCAAACAAAGCAAGTGGGTACCAAAACTATATATGTTATATTTTTTGCAGGTACACCACAACAAAGAGAAGGTTATTCGATATTTCTAAATATCTTTGAAAACTCAGCTTATCAAAAAATCACATGATTCAATATCTCCTAAAGATGCTATAATTATTTGTGTTCTCTGCTACTCTTGATTACTGTGTTTATTATGGTATTTATTCTTTTTAGTCGATGACAAAGGGGGAGAAATATTTTCTCTTATGATTATTCATATCATTCATGTTACATATACTATCATTTAAAATTATGTGCTTAACATGGTAATAGTATATGTGTGCTAACATTTGTTAATGCAGGAATCAAAAGGTAATATTATTTATATTATGAGCTAACAAATGGTGCAGAAATTCTGGGGGAGCTTTATATTCAGAGGGAGAAAATTGAAGGTGTTGTCATCAATCAAAAAGAGGGAGAATGTTGAGAACAAGATTTTGATCGATGCCAACATATAATGTTGCAATGAAGATCATTTCATAGAGATAAGATTTATATATATATATATATATACACACACACACACACACACATTGAGTCATGCTAGAAATATGTTAAAATCCATCCTCAAAGTATAACACAAATGCTCATATCTTCGTTGCTGAAATCTGTAAATTTGAGGATTTGAAAAGTCACAGAAAAAGCCAAAACGGTCCAGGCTCTGACTGGGAAAGAGTGCAGAGTGATCTAGACTGTGGACCGAGGTCCTCTGGTCCACAGCCATAAAATGGTCGATCGCCCAAAAAGGACCAGTCGACCGGTGATGATCCCTTCTGTTTTCTTATTTATTTCACATGACCAGTCGACCGTCGGGATCCCACGAGTCGACCGTTTATGTCTCTGGAAACAAAACATTCTCACCCGAACCAGTCGACCGGTGAATACGGACCAGTCGACCGGTCTGTGTATTTTTTGCACATAACGGCTATTTTTCTGGGTTTTTTAAATTCAACCAGTCCACCGGTGATTTTCAACCATTCGACCGTTTTCAAACAGCAAGCTTTTTCTGAAAGGTTGCTTCTATTTGTGAAGAGATTTCTATTCAATAATAAAAGGAAATGGACATACCTTTCTATAGAAACTCTTCATGAAGAATTACTACCTTTCTACTATTATATAAACAACTTCAAACTTGTTTTACAATCACTGAATCATACTATATTCTCTCAAATTTCTGAATTGTATTTTCATACTCTTTGCAAAACAAAAGCTCTCCAATTTAGTTTAATTTTGTCTAATTTGTTTTAATTTGGTTTAATTTGTAGTGTGTAGATGCTTGGATTATGTAATTTAGTCTAATTTGTTGTATCGCCTATTGCAAGCCAGTCGGCTCAAATTGGCTTATTGGCTGAAGTTTCAACCTTACTCATTATACATAAATTTGAAGAAAAAAATGCAGTGACCCAACTACAGTGATCAATTGCAATGTATACTAGTTTTAATCTATTTGTCATTTGATCACAAGTGTCACTGATTTTGAGTTTACAATGCCATGGCTAAAATGGCTGAAGCTGCAGCCCAGTAATCTAACTGCAGTGATCAATTTGTCGATTGTTGATTGATAATGATGATTATATTATAAATGCAGTGATCAGTTTTGTTGTTTATTAGAAGAAAAAAAGGTTTTTTGATTATATTATGTGAAGTCAAAAGGAAAATATTTTGGAAGAATCATTGAAATATTGTGTACGATATTTTGGTTAACATTTGTTAGATGAATGATAATTAGTATATTAAAAGTATTGCATCGTTTAATTTTTCAAGTAAAAGAATTTGAATTTATTTGTCCTAAATTTAATGGTTGATATTCTTATTATGTATGGAATCTCTTTATATTTCTACAGGGTAGCATATGAAATCTTCAAGATAACTAGTAGACTTCTGAACTATTAAGGTACTTGCTTCCGTCCCTTAGCATACAATGTTTTTTTTTTTAATAAATGTAGTAGGCAACAAAATTCGGGTTCGCCTATGGCAACCCATATGCTAGAACCGGCCCTGGATCCATGGTACACATTTTAGATTTGTTTTTGTTTATAAAAATAAGATTCAATTTTACAGAAAACCTTCAATATTGCAAGCGTTTTAGCAAGTATTTTCTGGAATTGATGAATTATGGAATTGGTATACAATTCCATTATTGAACTGCAATCGTCAAAAGTGAGTACGAAAAAAAGAAATGAAGAGATTCTTTGCGGTTGTTCAGTAATGAAAGCAAGTTTGCATCCTCTTAATTTGGCAATTTTTCATATTTATCATGCTTCCAGTAACGTGAAACTGTTATAAGAGCATAGGACGCTTTCATCATACTTCTGTTGCGTAGAAATTTGGGACCATCGCTATCTTAAGCAAAGTAGTAGTAATAATCTGACTTTTCAATATGAAATAGGAGACTGGATTTTTAATTTATGGTAGTGACACTTGTAGTAATAATTTTGGATAACAGAGTTCATAATATTGCAATATAAAGCTCCAATTTAAAAGTCTCAGTTTGAACAATAAAGTTGATTTGAACCGTAGTACATCAGTGATATAATTAAAACTACATTAACTAAAAGTGCTCCTAATTTTGAACCTTCAAAAAACTAAACTGAAAGATGAATTTGCATCTCAATTATCTTAGCAGCCACAATTTCCTATTTCACATATGATACTTCTAACAGCATATGTTGATGATCCACACAAACAAAATCATAACAGAAACTTAAGGGCTGGTTTTAATGGGTGCAAACACTCGTTAACTCCGACAATTTGAGGAAAAGAGCATTAGAAACGTATGAACATACACTTGAAAGTATGAAAATAACTGGCATGATCATATGCCATTTTTTGCAAACATGTAACAACAATGGTGGCATGATCATATACCATTTGTATCTGAATTAAAACCAATTAGTATACCATTTGTATCTTCCTCATACATGATACATATCTTATTCTTTTTGACTCATATGTATGTTAACATATGATTTTTGACTCATCCTCATGCATGATACATATCTTATTCTTTTTTTTAGAGAAAGATTAATTATATAGCAGTACACATACTTAGCACTAATACTATCTTCTGAAAACTAAACTTGTAATAGTGTCTTTATGGAGGTGCACCAAAAGGGCTACAGCTTAGAGATTTAGACAGAGGAGTTGATGTGGGCATTGCAACTCCAGGTCGATTAAATGGCATTTTAGAGATGAAAAGAGCCAGTCTTCATCAAATATCTTACCTGGTTGTTGATGAGGCTGATCGCATGCTCGATATGGGATTCAAGCCTCAGATTGGGAAAATTTTAAGTGCAGTTCAACTACGTCGGCAGGCTCTAATGTTTACTGCCACATGGCCAAAGGAATTCCGTAAAATCACTTCAGAATTCCTTAACAATCCCATGAAAGTTAATATTGGTAATATCACTGAGCTTGTAGCAAATAAATCTATTACACAGGTACACATCATTTATGTTTATTTTCATGTATTGAAATATCACGCTTTTCAATAACATTTACCAAAGTTGTTTTCATTTAGTATGTAGAAGTAATTTCATCAATGGAGAAAAGGAGAAGGCTGGAGCAAATAATTAGAAGCCAAGAACCAGGTTCTAAAATCATAATGTTCTATGCTACAAAAAGAATGTGTGATCAGATAGCTAGAACACTTGCTGATCAGTATGGCACAGCAGCAATTCATGGGGACAAATATCAAACTAAGAGAGACTCGATCTTATCTCGTTTTCGAACTGGTGCATCGCCCGTGCTCGTCGCTACAGATGTGGCAGCACGCGACTTGGATGTCAAAGACATCAGATGATTTTTCTTCTTCTTTCTCTGACACTAAATAAAAATGATAATTACAAATATTAAGATGGTAACACTTTTTATAGAATTTTTGAATTTTTTGATTTGAATCTCATTTCAAATTAAATTTCTCGAACTTTTGATTTGATTCTTAAATTATGGTTTTAATCGTACTATAGAAAAATCTTTCACTTGATGTTTGACATAAAAATGTCTCAAGCATTGTATCAAAATTATTAATATCTTACTACTTGAATTGTTTCAAACTGAATTTATTAATTATCATTCAATCCTGAAATTATGATTCAAAACTCATAAAGTTTAAATAAAAATGTTGAGGTTAGTATTTGAATATAACGCTCAAATATCATGGTTTATAGATAAAATGAAGGAGAATCAAGAGAGGAAAGAAAAATAGTTTAGGTTTAGATGCAGTTGCACAAACATTAGAATCGTTCCATAAATAGAAAAATATAGCAACAAACGCGAGTCAATGCTTCTCTAGGACTTAAATTTTATTCTTAATTTACACAGAGGAAAATTTGTAGTCTGTTGCCGCTTCCTCCCTCCCACTTTTTCCTGTTCCCCAGAGTTAGCCGATTGTTCTATGGAGCCTTATAACGAGGTTGGCAATTAATACACAGTCCGAAACCTTTTTTTCTATTACACCATTCTTTTACTTAACAAAACTAGAAATGATAAAAAAACTCTGCTTAGGACTTATGAAATTGCGTTAATGTAATCATAAATTCATGAATCCATAAAATCTATTATTGGCTCATAATTCGGTACTTTCTAAGGTTTAAACTTATTTTTAGCGGCCATTTTTGAAATACCTTGATACATATTATGCTTGTATGAACATGCAATCCAAGTTCTACTGTCTTATATAAGCAAACTGAAGAACGATCTAGAGAGAACTATAAGTTTCAGATCTAGATGAAGAAATCCATCCATCAAATTGATTCCAAGCTAATGAAAATATACGACTGAAAGTAAAAATCTGTGCTTTCACATTCCTAAATGTCTTTCGGTTGTGTATACACGTTCTCTAAGATAAGAATTTTTGAATGTGCAGTTAAAGATTTAAGTTAAATCCAGTTTCGATAACTTTATGATTTATGATCTGAAAACTTTGATGGTAAACAATAATAATAATAGTTGAATTATACATATACAGGATTGTGGTGAATTACGATTTCCCTACAGGAATCGAAGACTACATTCACAGTATCAAAAGTACAGGCATGGCAGGATCCACAGGCGAAGCATACACATTCTTTAGTGATCAGGACGCAAGGTACGCATCAGAACTGGTTAAAATTCTCGAAGGGGCAAACCATAAAGTGCCTCAAGAACTGCGACAGTTGGTTTCACGTCGCGGTTCTTATAGTGGTGGGTACAACAAGTTCCGGTGCACTGATGGTGGCGGTGGCGGCTCTTATGTAGGTGGTGGTAGTCATGGATATGGAGGTGATGGATGGAGGAGCACTGGTGGCAGTGCTGGTGGTTGGAGTAGTGGTGGCTGGTAAAGCAGTGGCAGTGTATGTAGGACAAACCTATATATGTATCTATGCTTGCAGTGCAGGTGTACAATTTTTTGGGGGGCGAGGTATTAGTATGAGTACCTGGTTAGGGTTAAACCAACTCTCTTTTGGCTTTTGCTTGTTCTGTGCTTGACAAACAATCATTTATATCTAGTCTGGAATTGGTTGTAATTACATGTGGGTGGATGGATGGTGTGTGAACATGATGCTATATAACGGTACTTGTCTTTATACACCTGGTTTTTTTTATTTCCACCAGCTTTGATCTTTGGTTCTCAGATTGTAGTATATATATACTAATGGTATATGAGCATGCCACCATTAAGCAATAATACCTTTCCCTTGACCAAAAGCTTCACTTTTGTATTCTTAATTAGAGATGGTAATGCACCTGAAATGGGTTATCAGAGAATATTAATAACATTTGTATCTGAATGTTCAAAATGCTATTTTTACAATTTCAATGATCTTGCTATTGCAGAACGTTTTAACTGTGTTGAAGTGCATGGACGATGCAAGCTTCCTCAACATGGGGTATTATTCTTGGGATACTTACCGATACATTAAGGATTCTTTGTGGGGGTACCCTGAAATTTCTTGAATTTTCGGGTATTACTTGTCATTACTCCAATATTTGATTTTCTAATTAGTTACTCATTATTACTCCAATTAATATATCATACTTAAGTGCCAATAAAAGTCTGAATCAAGTACACCATAAGTGGATTATGGTCTCTCGAATAATTTGGTGGAGATGAGGTCTTCATAAACTAGAATACTTTTATAAATATATCTTTAACCAGAATTTTATTAAATGCTATAGCTATTCACTTGCAAGTGAAAGTAAATCCTATAGCTTTAATTTCATAAAATCCAGAATGTTGCAAACAGTTGTTGGAAAATACGATTTGATGCAATTGTATTGATCACCACCCCTTGTTAATCACTAGGTGATAAAAGAGTTGTTAAAGTCACACATTAGAAGCCGCGGGATGTTATATTGTTGGGTTCTTGTATAATTTCTAATCATAAATCCTCTCTTTCTAGTTGCAAGTTTATAGCATAGATTTTAGTATAGATCTTCACTGGTGATATGCTAATATAAACCAAATATTAGAGCTCCTGTCTTCTGTCTGATGAGGCTTCCATTTAAAAGACTAGCAAGGACATTGATCTGTGGTAAATTGTATCAATATTGTTCTTCAAAGTGAGGATATATATAGTTGATGAATACAATTCCTATAATTAGATAGTTTTAACTTGTTAGCTTATTGCTATGGTTTTCTCAATGCTTGGAACGATTATTACCATTATCATTATTTTCCGCTAAGAGTCTAAACATTGAAGTCTTGCGGACATTCAAGTAAGTTCACATGTGTATATTAAATGGATTTTGTAACTCGAGCTTTTGCACTTCTAGCTACTCGACAAAGGCTGCCTATCCACCAGCTTATTGCTTTTACTTTATTTCGACAGGTACGACTGGACAAAATCAAGAAGTCAAAGATTTAAAATAGAGTGAAGCATCTTGTTTATTAGCTATTTATGTATTTAACCTATGTGAATTTGGAGAAGGTTAATTAAGGTACAGGTATCTTATGTTTTTATTCCTCAGAACATTCACTTATACAAACTTTATTCCAAGTTTTTAATGTACGTTGCCCTGCTCAACGCACATTTTTTAAGTTGTTTGTTCTTCTTCATCCAGTTCTTTTAATGCGCATTTTGGATCAATCACCGAAGATGAAGACATTGAGCATGAGAGGGTGTGAGTGAGTGTAACTAAGTGTATGTAGTGAAATAATATTTATACAAATGAGTATTTTCATATTTTGTATAGTAATTGTGTAATAGAAAGAAATAAAACTATGTATTGTTCAAGAGTGTAATAACATATTTATATTAAAATAAGAAATTTTAAGTTCAATATTGTAACTTATGCAATATTTTATATTACTACGATCAGTTTTTTTAATATATAAAAAAAACAGACTTTTTACAACGGGCTATGCCTGTTGTAATATAATGTATTACAACGGGCAGAAGCCGCTTGTAATTTATTAGCTATTACAACGGGTTTGTAGCCATTGTCATAGAGTCATTGCACATGACAGAGCACATTATTACAACGGTCTTTTACAATCGTCACTGACCGTTGTAATTTAGTAAGGACCTATTACGACGACGTATATTAGGACGAGCATATTCCCGTTGTGAAAAGCATATAACAACGGTTTTTGCCCATTGTAAAAGGATTGTTTTGTTGTAGTGGTGTAACATGGAATAGGGATACCTCATGAGTATTCCCTACACATTTATCTAAATCTACAATGTAAAGAAGCCATTTCAAATCCACATGAGTTTTTGAGTGATTGCACATCAAACGTGATGTAATTATGTGTAGAATTATTGCTCTTGCATGCAAAACTTAACACATACACCAATGCAAACTGAAAATTAGGCACGAACACATAAACACACAAATAACAAGATCAACAAGACCAAATATTTGCTTCGCCTAATACCTACCACTGTCACTTGACAAAATCATCCCTACACATTTCTTCAATAACCTTGTTTAAACATCTTATTTCAGCTTGTGCCCCAAGAGCATGCTGAAGTTTGCGAGCACACATTGGCTGATCAATCTAATTTATAAAATTACAGCATTGAACATCACTAGGACTCATCATATGATCTTCGTATGCAACACAACTATAAAATCTATGCCCAACATTCTTTTTGGTTTTGACAACAACTACCACGCATTCTTCTCCACAACGACAAACATGTTACACATCTAATGGTAGTGTAAGACCGATAGGTTGTAGCGGCTCTAGTATTTTTCCGTCAGAGCAGATATGTTTGTCGAGTCTTTGAATCGCTGCAACTACGCGTAAACGTGCATTTAAAGACGATGTTTTAGAGTGCACCTTCCGAGGGGTTGGATCAAACTAAGTTTATGGAACAAACTCAACATCACCATTGTTGTGACGGCCCGTCCCGCACCAGCCTGCATTTCCTCCGAAAGTGCGCTGTACACATGCCCAGCTAGCACAGAACGGTCGTCAGAAGAAAAGAAAGAAGGGAATGAACTAATCAAGGAACCTGTAGAATGTCTCACAGCGCATGGAATAAAATATAATAATAACATACTTGACATAAAACAGGAGAGACAGTGCATAAGCTGAAAATCAAAACTAAACATCATAGTAGCGGAAAATTCAGAATACAGCTTATTACAACTTTCAAACTGTCTCAAAGCAAAAGAAAGCTAAAATGGAAGATACACCACCAATGCCCAAGCAGTGATCTTCAACAACACAGGGAGAATACTATATTTATTACGTGGGAGCCTCCTGCTCGTCTCCGGATCATCTACCCGTGCATCACCAGCTAACCTGTCTCTAGTCTGCTCGTGTGAGCACCCAGAGTAATAAGAAGAGACATAAAACTCTGGGTCAGACATAAAGCCTGGTATGAGCGATAAGCATCTAAGCAGAATAATAACAGGTATACTAAACCATACCTGAACCTGGACCTGCAACCAAAGAGTTAGTACCACATACCGTACAATACTCCAAGGTGCCATAATAAATCGTGTAAGAATACGGGGGTGGGGTGTGCATGTCACAATGATAACAAGCAAATCATCCATAGCAACCATCCTCACATCTCTCATTCAGTGCGTAAAGCGTACGACATCTACCACTTTGGAACACTAGACAAACTGAGGCAACGACGAATCCCGACTTGTAGAAACCCTGCTGTGACCAAGCCAAACGCTTGGAGTCATGACCAAACATTTCAATGACCCACTCCATTGGTCGTAGCCCTTGGTTCTACCAATGCCATAATGGCCCTGAATCCGTCCAAAGCTATAGACGTCGATAACTCCTTGGCACGCGTCCCGCAGCAAAACCCAACCATGAAGCGAACTCGTTGATTCCCACCTGAATCTTGAGCTCTAACTTCTCATTTGGGCTTCCTTTGCATCTCGGGTTATAGTCTTCATTTCCGGATCGGTCTTCATTCAGTTCGTAGCCATCAACCTCGAGTCGGTTCGGATCATCCTTCACGCTCGGGTCGGATCGTGGTCTTCATCATCTAGGTTCGTGACCGCTACTCCGGGTCGGATCGGAGTCCTTCATGGTACACTGGATCGGTTCGTGGCTTCCAGTCCCATCTGGATCGGATCGGGTTCTCCACCACGGCTCGGGTCACACCCCCTGGTCATAGCTCCAAGTCCTTCACCCTCCTTCGAGTCTCTGGTTCGTTGTCCTCAAGGCGATCAGATCGGATCGTGTCGTCATCCCTCCAGGCGGGTCGGGTCGGAGTCTTCAATCACCAAGCCTTGAATTGCGACTTCTCGGATCGGGTCGGAGTCTTCAGCTCGTGGCGCAGCTCGCTCCGCAATAACGATCGGTTCGGTTCGTGGTGAAGGGGAAATGGGCGGTTCGGGTCGGATAGGGGCGATCCGATCCGATTTCCTGCACTAATTCCTGCAACTTTCCAGCAACTTGTTTACGCCATTCGACGACGTTTTTGACAAGTCTAACTATTCTAATCAATCATAAAACATACCATAGAGTCATAGCAACATAGCAAACTAACCACAAACACCAAAACAATGAATTCATATGTCAAAATGGATCAAATATGCCCAAAACCCCTTATTTCCCTTAAGCATGTTTAAGTAAAGCTAATCATAGGGTTAACAAAACTTAATCAAATCGAACCAAATTTCTAACAGAGGCACAAAATATTATTTACGAATTTCTAAACATTTTTCCAGAATTTATTAGTGTATAAATTCGCTAATCCTCACTAATTACCCTTAATTAACCGTAATTAGTGTCAAAATGATACTATCACTCACCTTTGCCACAACTAGAACCCCAAAACTGAAATATTCTCTGATTTGGCGCTGTTCCCAATCTTATACAGCAGCCCCAACCTTGCTTTGGTGCTTTTTCTTCTTAATTTAATGTTTGTTAAGCCTAATCTTCAATTAGAAGGTGATTTTTGGGTGTTTTAGAGAGATTTAGAGAGTGGAGGCCATGGCTAGTTTAAGAGGAATGAAAGTGGCGGCTGGAAAATGTCTAAAGAAATGTTTTCTAACCCTAATCAGCACCTATATCCCCCTAAACCCGAAATTCCCCTTGGGCCTAGCTGCTAATCACCCGCTTAAGCCCACCTAAGCTGTTTTTCACCATCTGAAACTTGTTTCAGTCATATCTCCCAAACGGTAAGTACGTTTGGCTAATGTGACCACTCTACGGAAAGAGAAACCATCATCCGAAGCCAATGGAAGTGGTTTCAGGTCAAAATCTCTTTCCAGTCAAAAGTTATGGCCAAAACAGTGATAACTAGGGGTAAAATGGTCATTTAAAAATCGAGAAAAATCATGAACATGGGAAATGACCCCAATAGTCGTCCCCCAAGGTTACATGACCATACGACTTCGTATGTGAAAGAAACAAATATTCTACGATCCTATGATGCGTAGAATGCGGGTCGTTACACTCTCCCCCCCTTAAGAAATTTCGCCCCCGAAATTCCTTAACCCAAAACATACAAGGGATCCCGCATGCCTAACAACCATATACAACAATCAAATATGCAAAACAAGCAAACAAGCCTATCCTAGCATGCGGAAAAACTAAATCGAAGTCAAAATCTTACCAGACAAAGAGTTCTGGATACTTCTTCCTTATGTCCTCCTCTGTTTCCCAAGTACAATCACTCTCGTCCTCGCTCCACTGTACCTTGACTAGATTCACCGCCTTCCTTCGAAGTTGCTTCATATCGTGCTCGACAATACGGGCTGGCTTACGGTTCCCAACCGCCTCGGGTTCTACTTCGAAGTCCTTTAACTGATCAGGTGAAATAGTCATATCTGAGTCGTGAACGAACTTCCTTAGTTGGGAAACATGAAATACGTTATGAACTCCCGCCATCTTCTCTGGTAAGTCAATCCTATATGCCAAATTCCCGACTAGTTCAAGAATAGGGAATGGGCCAACAAACCTTGGTGCCAACTTGCCTCTCCTGCCAAATCGTATTACGCTCTTCAACGGAGAAATCTTGACAAACACCAAGTCGCCAACAGAGAATTTTAAGTCTCTTCTCCTCTTATCAGCATAACTCTTCTGCCTATCTTGGGCAGCCTTCATTCGTTGTTGAATGATCTTGATCTTATCCGACGTTTCTCTTACCACATCTGGTCCAAGCATAAATTTCTCGCCAGTCTCTATCCAACATGATGGTGAGTTGCATGGTCTTCCGTACAAAGCTTCAAACGGAGCCATACCGATACTGGATTGGTAGCTATTATTATATGCAAACTCTACTAGATGCAAATGGTCATCCCATGATCCACCGAAATCCAATACACATGCTCTCAAGAGATCTTCCAAAATACGGTTCACCCTCTCCGTCTGACCGTCGGTCTGAGGATGATATGCGGTACTGAGATGTAACTCTGACCCTAAAGCCTCTTGTAAGCTCTTCCAAAACCCACTAGTGAACAACGGGTCTCGGTCGCTCACAATTCTCTTAGGTACTCCATGAAATCTCACTATCCACTTCATATACAATTCTGCTAACTTAGCTGCCGTTCTAGTCGATTTGACTGGTATAAACCTTGCACTTTTAGTCAGTCGATCTACAATTACCCAAATGCTGTCATATCCCGATCTAGTCCTTGGTAAACCATCGATGAAATCCATCGAGACTTGCTCCCATTTCCATTCGGGAATTTCTAATGGTTGCAACAACCCACTAGGCTTCTTTTGCTCGGCTTTAACTAGCTGGCAATTCATGCACTTGGATATAAACTTCCCAACGTCTCTTTTCATCCCTTCCCAGTAGTAAGTCTGTCTCATGTCTCGATACATCTTATTACCACCGGGGTGTATAGTCAGTTTTGAGTGATGACATTCTCTAAGCACTTCATCTCTCAATCCATTGACATTGGGTACAACGAGCTTTCCATTCTTTCTAAGCCATCTATCTTGATCAAGCCCATACTTGCTCACCTCCTCATCGATACCCATCTCTAACTTGGAGATGATTTCCAATAGGTTAGGATCGTCCCTCTGACTAGAGCCGATCCGCTCAATCAAAGTGGGTCTGATCGTCAAACTTGCTAACATTTCTGGATCCAATTCGCACTTTGGTCTGAAATCAAACCCCACGATAAACTCCAGTTGCTTCCATTCAAGGAACATAGCCCCTAAGCTGGCATGTCTCCTACTCAATGCATCAGCCACCGCATTGCCCTTTCCTGGTGTGTATGCTATGTCAAAATCATAGGAAGCTAAGAATTCTAACCATCTCTGCTGACGGAGATTCAAATCTTTCTGAGAGAAGAGATACTTTAACGATTTATGATCTGTAAACAGCTCAAATCTTTCTCCCAAGAGATAGTGTCTCCACATCTTTAACGCGAACACGATTGCTGCCAACTCTAAATCATGGGTAGGGTACCTTCTCTCGTGCGGTTTTAATTGCCGACTTGCGTAAGCTACGACCCTACCGCCTTGCATCAATACAGCACCCAGTCCGGTACCACAGGCATCCGTGTATACCGTCATCTCTTCATCCCCCTTAGGAATGACTAACACTGGTGCGCTTGTCAACTTGTCCTTTAGACTTTTGAATGCATTCTCGCACCTTTCATCCCAGACAAAAGCTTGATTCTTCTTGGTCAACTGGGTCAATGGTGCTGCTATCTTGGAGAAACCTTGGATAAACTTACGATAATATCCCGCTAACCCCAAGAAACTTCTTACATCTGTTGCATTCTTGGGCGTAAGCCAATCCTGTACCGTAGCCACCTTTGCCGGGTCTACGGCAATACCATTCTCTGATACAACATGGCCCAAGAACCTCACTTCCCTCTTCCAGAAGTGACACTTAGAAAACTTTGCTTTCAATTGGTGTTTTCTCAACACCTCCATCACTACTCTTAAATGTTCCTTGTGTTCTTCCTCTGTCCTCGAATAGACCAAAATATCATCCACGAACACAAGAACAGACTTATTCAACTGATCTCTGAATACCCTATTCATAAGATCCACGAAATATGCCGGGGCATTAGTCAGCCCAAATGGCATAACCAACCATTCATAAAATCCAGACGGCGTTCGAAATGCCGTTTTAGCTATACTCTCAGCTTCCACTCTAAGCTGATGAAAACCTGCCGCGAGATCCAACTGAGAAAATACTTTCGCGCCACTCAACTGATCAAACAAATCATCTATCCGCGGTAGAGGATACTTGTTCTTCCTCGTCACTTTACTCAACTCGCGGTAGTCTACACACAAACGAAGGGAACCATCCTCCTTGGTAGCAAACACAACTGGTGCTCCCCATTCAGAAACACTCCTTCTGATAAATCCCTTCTTCAAAAGATCGCTAACTTGCACCTCGAGCTCACGCTGCTCTCATGGTGCCATACGACGAAGTGGCATCACTATAGGTCTGGCATCTTTTACCAAGTCAATACGGAACTCAATCTCTCGGTGTGGTGGAAGTCCGGTCACTTCTTCGAAAACATCCGGATACTGGCCAACCACGGGCAAACCTGACAACTCACTATGCGGAATGTCGAGGGAGTTTAGAAAACTAGCCAATACCCCCTTACTGGGTAGACCACCAAACACTATCCTCCGCCCATCATCCGCCCTAGCTGTCACCAACAAGCCCTCACAGTCTACCACCACCCCGTATCTTTGGAGCCAATCTACTCCCAAAATGATGCCAAACCCAGTAAAGCCCAAAACAAAGCAATCACAAACAAACATGCATCCATGACTCAATAAGACCACATTACGACAAATCATGCTAAGGCTAGTAGAACCACCAATCGGGTTCGTCACTACTAAAGGTCTATCGACAATTTCGGGCTCCAATCCCAACCTATCTACCAGGTCACTAGATATGAAAGAACTGGAAGCTCCGGTATCAAACAAAACTCTAACAGGAACATCATAAACATAAAGCATACCTTGAATGACGACATTCTTTCCCTTCTCCGCCGCAGTTGGGGCATTCGACGAAGAAGGAATAGCATTAAGAGCATATGCTTTCACCATTTGCTTTTCCTTAGGGGGCTGTGGACACTTGTCCTTGTGATGTCCCATTTGGCCACAGTTGAAGCACTTCCTATCCGCCGGCTTGGCCCGACAATTACTAGCATAATGGCCCTTCTTACCACAGCTGAAGCACTCCACATCTTGCTTATTCTTTTTCTTCTGGCCGTCCTTAGCCTGATTCTGCTTTCTCTTATTCTGAGAACCACCTTTGCCTCCACCACTTGCTTGTGGCTTTGGCTCTTCTGCGGGTGCAACCTCAGTCTTCGGCCTAGGGTAGAGACTTTCCGATCTTAACGCTTTCCCCACAATCGATTCAAACGTCTCATCGATGTGGTTAATAAGTTTTTCCCCCAAGTACTGATCCAAACCAGTTATAAATTTCTCATTCTTTTTCTCGGCAGTATCAATAAGAGATAACCCATATTTTGACAAAGTGTCAAATTCAGCAATATACTCCGAGACGGCTCTGCCGTTCTGCTTGAGCTCCAAGAACTTCTTAAACAACATTGACTTCTGAGCAGCTGGAATGAACTTCTCACTAAAGCGAGCCTTAAACTGCTCCCAAGTAATCTGATCTTCGGGAGTAGCTGCCTTTATCGCATTCCACCAATTCATTGCCCGCCCTTGCAGCTGACGGGACGCTAGCTTTCTCTTCATCGCATCTTCGATACCCAAATCCTCGAAGATACGTTCGCAACTATCCAACCAATCTTGAACATCTGTGGCCGACTCCGTTCCGTGGAACGACTTCCCACCAAGGTTAGTATAATCCTTATTCAACTTGGCGAAGTCGACCCTCGGCGCCTGCACTATTGGACCACCACCATTTCCACCGTTGGGAGCTGCCCTCTGCACATCTCTAAGCATCTCTCTCATGAGGTCAGTAAACATCGTCCTCATGTCAGCAGCATTCCCATTATTGATTCCCCTACCAGCACCTCTAGTATCTCGGCTCATCGTCAATCTGAAAAAGGAAACGATTAACGACTCCATAGTGGTGCTAGTGCAGTACGACTTCATTCTTATACTACCAATAGTATATATATATATATATATATATATAGCTTTTAAAAACCAAAATAATCACAAATACGCTCTCTCGTATACGTATATTATCTCTCCCTGATGACTTCCCTTGGTTAACTACGCAACCTAGAGCTCTGATACCAAGTGTGACGGCCCGTCCCGCACCAGCCTGCATTTCCTCCGAAAGTGCGCTGTACACATGCCCAGCTAGCACAGAACGGTCGTCAGAAGAAAAGAAAGAAGGGAATGAACTAATCAAGGAACCTGTAGAATGTCTCACAGCGCATGGAATAAAATATAATAATAACATACTTGACATAAAACAGGAGAGACAGTGCATAAGCTGAAAATCAAAACTAAACATCATAGCAGCGGAAAATTCAGAATACAGCTTATTACAACTTTCAAACTGTCTCAAAGCAAAAGAAAGCTAAAATGGAAGATACACCACCAATGCCCAAGCAGTGATCTTCAACAACACAGGGAGAATACTATATTTATTATGTGGGAGCCTCCTGCTCGTCTCCGGATCATCTACCCGTGCATCACCAGCTAACCTGTCTCTAGTCTGCTCGTGTGAGCACCCAGAGTAATAAGAAGAGACATAAAACTCTGGGTCAGACATAAAGCCTGGTATGAGCGATAAGCATCTAAGCAGAATAATAACAGGTATACTAAACCATACCTGAACCTGGACCTGCAACCAAAGAGTTAGTACCACATACCGTACAATACTCCAAGGTGCCATAATAAATCGTGTAAGAATACGGGGGTGGGGTGTGCATGTCACAATGATAACAAGCAAATCATCCATAGCAACCATCCTCACATCTCTCATTCAGTGCGTAAAGCGTACGACATCTACCACTTTGGAACACTAGACAAACTGAGGCAACGACAAATCCCGACTTGTAGAAACCCTGCTGTGACCAAGCCAAACGCTTGGAGTCATGACCAAACATTTCAATGACCCACTCCATTGGTCGTAGCCCTTGGTTCTACCAATGCCATAATGGCCCTGAATCCGCCTTCGTACCTCCTACCATAGTGGTCCAAAGCTATAGACGTCGATAACTCCTTGGCACGCGTCCCGCAGCAAAACCCAACCATGAAGCGAACTCGTTGATTCCCACCTGAATCTTGAGCTCTAACTTCTCATTTGGGCTTCCTTTGCATCTCGGGTTATAGTCTTCATTTCCGGATCGGTCTTCATTCAGTTCGTAGCCATCAACCTCGAGTCGGTTCGGATCATCCTTCACGCTCGGGTCGGATCGTGGTCTTCATCATCTAGGTTCGTGACCGCTACTCCGGGTCGGATCGGAGTCCTTCATGGTACACTGGATCGGTTCGTGGCTTCCAGTCCCATCTGGATCGGATCGGGTTCTCCACCACGGCTCGGGTCACACCCCCTGGTCATAGCTCCAAGTCCTTCACCCTCCTTCGAGTCTCTGGTTCGTTGTCCTCAAGGCGATCAGATCGGATCGTGTCGTCATCCCTCCAGGCGGGTCGGGTCGGAGTCTTCAATCACCAAGCCTTGAATTGCGACTTCTCGGATCGGGTCGGAGTCTTCAGCTCGTGGCGCAGCTCGCTCCGCAATAACGATCGGTTTGGTTCGTGGTGAAGGGGAAATGGGCGGTTCGGGTCGGATAGGGGCGATCCGATCCGATTTCCTGCACTAATTCCTGCAACTTTCCAGCAACTTGTTTACGCCATTCGACGACGTTTTTGACAAGTCTAACTATTCTAATCAATCATAAAACATACCATAGAGTCATAGCAACATAGCAAACTAACCACAAACACCAAAACAATGAATTCATATGTCAAAATGGATCAAATATGCCCAAAACCCCTTATTTCCCTTAAGCATGTTTAAGTAAAGCTAATCATAGGGTTAACAAAACTTAATCAAATCGAACCAAATTTCTAACAGAGGCACAAAATATTATTTACGAATTTCTAAACATTTTTCCAGAATTTATTAGTGTATAAATTCGCTAATCCTCACTAATTACCCTTAATTAACCGTAATTAGTGTCAAAATGATACTATCACTCACCTTTGCCACAACTAGAACCCCAAAACTGAAATATTCTCTGATTTGGCGCTGTTCCCAATCTTATACAGCAGCCCCAACCTTGCTTTGGTGCTTTTTCTTCTTAATTTAATGTTTGCTAAGCCTAATCTTCAATTAGAAGGTGATTTTTGGGTGTTTTAGAGAGATTTAGAGAGTGGAGGCCATGGCTAGGTTAAGAGGAATGAAAGTGGCGGCTGGAAAATGTCTAAAGAAATGTTTTCTAACCCTAATCAGCACCTATATCCCCCTAAACCCGAAATTCCCCTTGGGCCTAGCTGCTAATCACCCGCTTAAGCCCACCTAAGCTGTTTTTCACCATCTGAAACTTGTTTCAGCCATATCTCCCAAACGGTAAGTCCGTTTGGCTAATGTGACCACTCTACGGAAAGAGAAACCATCATCCGAAGCCAATGGAAGTGGTTTCAGGTCAAAATCCCTTTCCAGTCAAAAGTTATGGCCAAAACAGTGATAACTAGGGGTAAAATGGTCATTTAAAAATCGAGAAAAATCATGAACATGGGAAATGACCCCAATAGTCGTCCCCTAAGGTTACATGACCATACGACTTCGTATGTGAAAGAAATAAATATTCTACGATCCTATGATGCGTAGAATGCGGGTCGTTACATTGTTGTTATCCCTTCGTGCTTTTTATTCTTCATCACAATTGTTTATAGCTTCTTCGTCAGCCTCCCAGTTATCAATGTCTACTACAAAAGAAATACATCAACAATATACTTATTATAAACTACAGCTATGCATCTTAAAGACCTACTATTATACAATTACCTTATTATAAGTTGAAATTGAGAAAATGAACATCAAGAAAGCGTCTACAAACTGTTGAGTTTCAAGAAAGTGACTTATTTGAAGATGAAATTGAGAAAATGAGGAATATGGTGTAAGGTCTGGTAGGTTGAAGAAGCATAGATATAGATCTATTTTCTATGCAGGTCATCTGGGTGACTTTTCAAAAGTCGTTAATTTTTAAAATGCTGCACATAGGCGACTTTTGAAAAATCGCACACAAGCAGCTTTTGAAAAATCTCCCAGATGGCCTATGCATAAAACAATTGTATTTTTGTAATTATTTTTAAAAGTTAGCTAAATCTGTTAGAATGTTACAAAACCTGCCTTAATGGACAAATTTTCTTTTTACATATTGTTATTAATCATATTCATGAATGCATGTCATCAACTTTGGGTAGCGATGACTTTTTCATGTGAAAGGATGAAAGCACTACAATACACAATAAATTAAAGTTAAGACAAGATAAGCAAAAATTAAACAAAATTTGTTTATTCATAAACGTAGTACGCGTCAAAAAAACACTTCCAAAGCTTATTTGATGTCCAAACAAAGAAACAATCTACAACTTCCCGTTTTCGTACCATATTTCTGACTTCGTCCTTATTGAACTTATACTGACCTTTTTTCATGATACATTATTGAAAGTGTTCATTATTAGTTGATAGGACGATTATTTATTGTCAAGATATCTAACATCGGAGGTATTGTAGTAGAAATGACTTATACAAGGTGAACCACTTCAATCATTTAAAGTAATAGTATTTTTTTTTGTCATTTGTGGGTTGTGTCATCTAGTTGCATAACAACTTTTAACGATAGTTGCATTTCAGTGATTATCTTCCTATTGTAAGAGCTTTTATTAAGGTACGGTGCTATGTATGTGAAAAAGACCACTCTGCAACCAAAAGATAACAAAAGATATATACAAATTATCATCAGTGATGTCCTCTATATATGTTCGAAATACTTTTTTATTAGGTTAACAAAATGAAAAAAAATGAAGTCTTGGAAATAAAATAGAAATACAATTGATTTAGTAGAAGGTAAAAAATGAGTGTTTAGTAGGCATCAACCTTTTTCTCTCTTTGTGTTATGAGATCATAATCATAGTGTTGTTTATTAAGGAATAAAAATTTAAACTTTGCACCTATTTAATCAGGTTGAATATTGTCAGGTGGAATGAAAAATGCAACTAGATCCTTAATTAGCAAGGTGTCACCAACAATGAATAAAGCTAAGCATATGTTAAGAGTTTCAGTAAAAGCAAAGCATTGTACATAGTGATGAGTAGGTATCTTCAAGCTTAAGGGAACATGACTTGCATAAGAATCAACATGTTTCATCCTTAAAACAACTCAAATCAACTTTGTTTTTAACATGAAAAATCAATCCTATTTTATAAATTCAAATAAGTGTACTTATTTGTCATTGAGCATGTACTTATCATCATATTTTTATCGACCCGGATAATGCATGACTAGCTCCAAAAAAATTCAAGTAACTGTTACAAAAATATAAATTTAGTGTTTACCAAGCATGATGATTAATTATGCCATTTTGAACTTATATATGGTACAAAATAATGCTCGTATCCATTGAGAAAATCTTTAGTGAAAGGTATCAAACTTTGGTCTTATAATTCGCATTTTGCCTTCTGAGATGGCTATAAATAATATATTTGCAGAAATTTGATGGATGCCATGTATTTGTAATAAAACAATCAAAATGATATCATACAAGTGATGATAACCTACTTAGTTATAGCCATGATCAGTAGGTGGACATATTTCGTGCATTTGAGTTCCAACCCAAGATTTAGCTTAGGTGTACCTTTTCAACTTTATAATACAAGTCGCAATTATCAATGAATATATAACGTAAGACGAAACAAAAATTGATCTTAAATATGTATTTGTCTCATCAATTGAAATATTTCTTCTCAACAATTAATTTATGCTCTCATAACATAATCATTATGACCTCACAATTATGAAGTTTTGACTTTTTTATTGATGTTCAGTAGATCTGATTGCAATAGCTAGCCGT
This sequence comes from Allium sativum, assembly GCA_030737875.1. Lineage (NCBI taxonomy): Eukaryota > Viridiplantae > Streptophyta > Magnoliopsida > Asparagales > Amaryllidaceae > Allium > Allium sativum. The sequence goes on along the minus strand of CM060922.1, from coordinate 18,904,565 downwards.
GTAGATGTTTAAACGAAGTTTGGCTAATATTCATCGTAATGGTTCGTCATTTTAAAATGATAAGTCACCGCAGGTTTAAATGTAATTTGGCTACTTTTGATGATTGAAACCTAGAGGTCCACGAATTCAAGTATTCTTCTGACTTTCGATTTAGACGTATTAAATACGAATTTGCAAATAATTAATCAGTCACCGTGTTTAATTCATTGTCCATATCTCGACATCTCTCTGTAATTATGTTTAATTATGTGTTGCATGACTTGTAGATAGTAACATACCTTACCAAAGGGTCTACGGATTTTTTTAAAATGGATCCAGTTTAACTGATGGCGTCTAAAATAAAGAACCAATTTATGCATTGTTACATAGACTCCATGTTTGGTTATTACATCCACAAGACTTTTTAATAAGAAGTAAATAAACTATAAATTAAACGATGTTTGGTGTATATATGTCTACCGAGTAGATCTTGGAGCTTATTCATAGTACTCAACCTCCAGCTCTAGCTCGTTCTTTTCCTCAGTGTAAGTCTACATTTTCATGCATATGTAGTCACTCATCTTCAAGGCAAGCTATTTCAAGGCTTTGAGTTTGTTCTTCCGGTTTCATACGTGGGTTCATACATGCGATCTTATCCTTACTCGCATAGAGATATCCGATTACCACCGCTTTCTTGTAGCGTCGAGCATGATGCAAGAACATGGGTTAGATTGGTATGAGTTACTTGTTGCAAAGACCGATGAGTTCACCTTCAAGTGGAAGCAACTTAGGAAGCGTTTCATGCTCAAGTTAAGCCCGGGGCGAGAAAGGCAATCTTAGCCCTACATTTCCTTAAGTCGACTATCTTTGAGTATGTAGCATCTTTTGAGGCTTTATCCGAACATGTTCTTGAACATATCAATACCTATTACCAGAAGAATCTCAAGTTTATTTCAGGCCTAAAGAAATATTTGAAGAATTCTCTTATGCTACAGCTTAAGCTATCTTTCGAAAAGCTTATAGACTCGGCCCTTCATCTTGAAGCCATCGAGAATGAGAAGGACAGTAGCAAGGAGACCGAGGTTCGTAAGAACCCGGAACAAGAATAAGTTTCCATTTCATAAGTCTATGTCCTTCCCACAGAATAAAAAGGAGCCACTTGGCTTTAGCTCCTATTCTGGTGCAACCCGCTTCTCATAAGTCGTGTTTCAACTATGTTTCATATGATCATTTCATTCGGGAGTTACTTAAGCATGTTGTTCACCGCAATTGCAAACAAGAGGGACATTGGTCTTCTGAGTGACCTAATTCTTTTATGGGTCCTCGTTCGGGATAGTTTAATGTAGCAGATGCTACTAGAGAGTCATCCAAGCCTCAAGGTACATCCCCTTCTGTCCTTGAAGGATCTATATTATTCCATGATTGTTTCATTCAATATGGATGCATTGCATTATTCGTATTAAAGGAACTCGTATATGTTATTTCCTTAGATGTGACTTGTTTGTTTACTACATTGAGGCTTGTGAATTCTATTGGGGGATCCATAACCCTTAGCATGTTGAGTGAGGATCAAAAGATTTTTATTTGTGGTTTTTCTTTCCGTGTGGCTCATTATATTGGGTTGGACATGAAATTGGGTGTGGATTGACACGTTTGATACAAGGCTCGTATACTTTGTTCTGAGAGAGTTTTATATCTTAGGTATCCTAATTCACCTAGTCGGCTATCTTTGATTCTTCAGACCTCTACTACGATTTCAAAACATCATTATTTTCACTCAAACACTGAGATGAGGATGAGATATCTCAAATTCCAGTAGTTCGTGAATTTATTGATATTTTTATAGCCTATATCGGGTTTGCCACCCAAGCAGGAAACTGAGTTACGTATCAACCTTATTTCAGGTGCACAACCAGTTAGTCTTCCTCCTAGATAGATGTCGACTAAATAGAATGAGGAACCCAAGAAGTAACTCTTTGAGCTTGAACCTAAACAATTTATCCAGTCTAGTCCTTACCATTTGGTGCCGTAGTAGTATTCATGAAGAAGTCCGATGGAATTCTTAGGCTTTGCATCGATTACCGCAAGCTTAATGAGTTAACCATCAAGAATCGTTAACTGTAACCTAGGATCGACGACATGTTCGATCGGTTGAGTGGCGCTAAGGTCTTTTCTTAACTCGACCTTTCCACAGAATTTCACGAGTTACGAGTTGCAAAAGATAATATTCCTCTCACAACATTCCGCATTCGATATGGTTCTTATGAGCGGCTTGCCATGAATTTTGGTTAGATGACCACCCTAGATCATTTTGTCGATTTTGTGAATTAAGTATTCAGGGAATATCTCAATAAGTTTGTTTTTATTTTTATCGATGACATTCTTGTTAATTCTAAGTCTGAAGCTGACTACGCTTGACAATTAAGGATTAGGTTGAGTATTCTTTGTCAACAACATCTTAAGGCCAAATTCTCCAAGTGACACTTTAGAGAGAATAAGGTCAAGTTTCTTGACCATGAAGTATTTTCTGATGGCATTTTGGTAGATACTTCAAAGATTGAAGCCATTAAGAATTGGAAGAGGCCAAACAATGTTTCGGAGATCCATAGCTTTCTTCGATTAGCTATAAACTTGGCTAGTCTTGATAGTTGTTTTTCTGAGGAGGAAATTTTGGCTGCTTAAATGATATGCCTTATGAGAAGGCTCCAGGCCCTGACAGTTTTCCTAATTTTTTTTACGAAATACTAGAATTGGATCAGAATTGATATTTTAAGGTTGTTTAAAGATCTGGAAAAGGGGTCTCTTAATTTTGAGAAGATCAGTTATGCCAATGTGGTTCTTATTCCTAAAATGAAGACTGTTTATCTCCTTATGATTTCAGGCCCATTAGTCAACTCAGTAGTACTTACAAGTTGATTATTAAAATACTTCCGAATTGAATAAAATTGGTGATGGATAGTTTGATTGATAGATCTCAAACATCTTTTATCAAGGGAAGATATATTTTGGAAGATGTAGCTTTGGTCCCCAAAATTGATTCCTACTGCTCTAATTCTTTGAGCTTTGTTGAAATTAGACTTTGTTAAGGCATTTGATATAGTGGATTGGAACTTTATTACTGATTTGTTGAGCGCTAGGGGTTTTGGCAAGAAATGGGTAATGTGGATTAAAGGAATTCTTTCGGCTAGAAAGGCTAATATTTTTGTTAATGGAGTGGCTGTGAAACACCCCACCTCCGTTAAGGTCACTCACAAAGGGAATGCCTTAATTTTGGTGGAGCACTATAGGTAAAAGACACAGATAATTTACAAGGCAGACATATATAAGCAGCGAAAAACTAAATTTATTTCATTCGTGGTTCATAATAAAAACATTACAGCAAACTGTCTCAAAACAACTTCCAAATCATTACGTCAGAATCTCTGTCTTGATTATAACATAAAGAAGCATAAAAAATAAAATAGAACTGCATAAATCCCCAAGTAGTAGTGTGTCCAAAGCCATAGCCAAAGATAAGAAGTTCCAAGCTATATATCACAGATTCTTCAAGCTTGGAAAGATGAACGGTCCAAATTAAGCTAAGTTATTCCCTCCCTGGGTACTTGAGGGGGAGGGGGGCGGAAGAAAAGAGAGGGAAAGAAAATGGGTTAGACATAAGTCTGGTAAGTCCAGTGATTATTCAGCATGTAAACTGATAAGAGAACCATGGCTTGAATAAGCTGGACACAGAACAATAACAAGGAAATAAGGTAACATAGGATAAGGCAAGATAAACTATTCATACTATCGCATTCATATCCATATTCTTTGCACCTACTAGATATTTCAACCAACATCAGGAGTTCAAACCCAGTGATCCGTTTTTTTTCGATCGGCTCCCACTAGCATGCGCTTACAACTTGTGTCATACGACCCCGCTCGATTGTAGATACCTGTGCTGGTCCCACCATGGGGTGTATCAAATCCTGTGGTGGCAACCTGACACGATTCAAGATGTACAGTGTATAATTACTGATGCCCAATGCCTGCTTTTTCCACTCCGGAGTACGTGCACGCCCGAACTCCGTCGGAACCTATACTGACGCACCAATCGCTGTGGTTTTTGACCGCTTATAATCAGCCCAGTAATCGTGCCCCACCCTGCCTAGTTCAGGGTACTATGATACAACTATGTGGGTTACTGCTGAAATGAGTCCCCGTTACTAGGATTTCCTAATCAACATGTTAAATTGGTTAAGTAACCAAGTTAACCTATCCCCACCCATCAGTTTAGTTAACATGTTGTATTGATTAAGTGTTGCCTTAATTGACTTAACCCTACCATTCCTGACTTAGCTTTAATTCATTCATTAAAGCACCAACCACTCACATTAGACAGGTATTGTTGCGGTCACTGGATGTGCCGGTTGGGTCCGGGAAGATTTACACCGCAACTCAGTCTAACCTCGGGTTCTTTTGGGCTCGATGCACTAATCTCCCACATTAGATATATATTATAACGGTTGCTAGATGTGCCGGGCGGTTCCGGGCAGTCTTACACCGTAACTCAAGCTAACCTCGGGTTAGGCATATTCGTCTTTTCTAAATTTACATATCTATCTCTTTATATTTATATGTAAATCATTGTCATTCAAGTCAAGCCCTACTTTCTCTTTTAAATCAAGTTCATATTTTTAGGTATAAAAATTTATACCACTTTATGCCATAAAACATTTACATGTTTATGAGCCAAATATGCCAATTATATGTAATTTCACATCATTTCCCCAACGTTACCCGCGTTAAACGTTCGCATAAATCATGTAAAATGTTAGGCTCGATACATAGCCTAACTTATACACAGAAGGGGAAAAAGAGGAACATGTAATAATTCCAACATCATAAAAATATGGATCTAACTACACATGTATCATATGAACTTGGCATAGAACAATATACATTCAATTATGAACTTGCAAATTTAGATCTACTCAACATGAATCATGAAATAGGGGTTTTACATAGAAATACATAAACTTAAAATTAGGCATGTAGTTGCGAACTTGAAAATTAGTTGGATCAAATTAACATGAACCTAATCATATTAGCATATAGTTTTGGTCATATATGTGATCATGGTTGAACTTGCGTAAACATAGCAAAATTCCCAAATTGTCATACAACATATAGGTGTCATTACCAAATCATATAACTTGAAATGTCATCGCCAAATTATACAATATGGTACGTCATTGCCAAATTACACAATATGATATTTTATCGCCAAATTATAACATGTCATCGCCAATTTATGTCATTGCCAAAAAATACAACATAATATGTCATCGCTAAATTACACAACATATATGTCATTGCCAAATTATACCACATATGGATTCAATGCCAAGCATTTAACATTTACCATCAAATTACATACAACATGAACACAACTTAGCATGGTAAGAATCATAGTCTCAATCAATTCAGCTTTAACAAAAGGATAGGCATAGATTTACATTAGGCGATGTTCTACATCCATTTATCTAGTCACGATTCTAATATCATTTAGGTCTAAATGATAACTGGACTTACAAAAAGGAGACTAGTCTTGAGTTCTAGGATCTGTATTCTGAATTTGAATAGCTCTCCTTTGTTGTAGGCATTGAATTCTCTTAGTTGAATTAGATTTGATTTGTAATTCCTACTTGCTTTCTAGTTGAATGAGAATGGCGGCTACTCTAGATTGAGTGTTGACAGCATGACAGTCTTAAGAATATTTTTGTGTGGCTTAGGGTTTAGATTTAGGTTGCTTATATAGAAGTTTGATTTAATAGGAATCGTCAGATTAACCAAGAGCAAATCAAAGCCATTCAAACCTAAGAGAACCAACCAGAACTTGCCACACAAGCCCTAATGACACAGCAGATCGTCACACAGAAAAACATGTCAGATTTCAGATCTGACTCGAGGGGGAGGTCGACCCCCAGGTCGACCTGTATGGGGGGAGGTCGACCCTTTGGTCAACCTCTTGGTCGACCTGGCTTTGGGCGGGAAAATTCTCGCCCAGCCCGCTTCTGCTTCTGATTTTGAATTTTGAATTTTCTGAACTTTAAACTGAGATGTTTATTTGATTTCTCGAATCTTCTGAAGGTCATAACTCCTTCATACGGATTCCAATTTACGCAAACTCAGACTCTATCTCAAGCAGAATTCTGAGACGAACGCAATGGCGTAACCCGTTTCCCTTAATTCTAACATTTGTAATTATTTATTCTTTAATTCGTTACTTTAATGTTCACATAAAATACGGGGTGTTACATTCTCCCCTCCTTAAAGGATTTCGTCCCTGAAATCTTCAAGTCAAGGAGAACGTATATCCTACCATCCAATCGTCCATCTATTCATCCATCAAACACAGGCGTCCATTGTCCTTAAAAAGACTTCTAATGCTTCATGATCATATGCATAGTGTGTGTACATGTCCTTATCTAATGCAAAATCAGGCGGTCCACTGATTCAATTGACCTCCTTAATGCAAGTCATGTCGGTGCCATGAGTCCATTATGTATGCAATCATCCCTAATCATACTTTCTACATGAGTGCACAATCATTCATACAAATGCAACGTCCATATGATAACACATCGGGTTTCAATCATATATAAGTACATATATGCATATGCAATATGAAAGTGATTAAGCCGATCTAACACCTAATGTGTGTGTATATGCATCCATGAGCAACCACTAGCAATCACTTGCAACCACTTGCAACCATCAATCATAACATGTTTCAAATACATGTTTACATCCATTGGTTTCTACCTAAGGATCGAGAATAGCACTGAGGAAAAATACTAAAAAGATAGATACGAGCATGAACAAACTTAAGGAAAAAGAGATCAAAGATGTACCCTCAAAAAGAAAAGGGTAGGCTGCGCGTATCTTGGCCTCAGTCTCCCAAGTCGTGTCTTCCTCAGCGTCACTCCATTGAACTTTAACAAGTTTGACTTTGCGGTTGCGTAGCTTTTTGACTTTTGTACCCAAGATACGAGTTGGAACTCTTCTCACAGTCGCCTCTCGTTCTACTTCTACTTCCTCTAACATGCTTGGCTCCAGCACTTCCGCAGACTCATGTAAGCACTTCCGTAGGTGAGAAACGTGAAAGACATTATGAACTCCAACCAATCTTTCGAGCAGCTCTACTCTGTAAGCCATCTTCCCAATCTTTTCAACGATAGGAAACAGCCCTACAAATCTTGGTGCCAACTTTCCAGCGGATCCGAAGCGAACGACGTTCCTCAAAGGAGATACTTTAAAGAAAACCCTATCTCCAACCTCAAACTCTAGGTCGGTCCTTCTTTTATCTGTGTAGGACTTCTGTCTATCTTGGGAAGTCATCATTCTTCTTCGTATCAGGTCCACTTTCTCTGATGTTTCTCTAATCATTTCTGGTCCAAGTATGAGCTTGTCTGTAGACTCCCATCAACAAGTTGGTGATCGGCATAGTCTTCCATATAAGGCTTCGAAGGGTGCCATGCCTATGGTGGCTTGGTAGCTATTGTTGTAGGCAAACTCCACCAAAGGAAGATGATCCTCCCATGTTCCTCCAAAGTCAAGAATGCATAATCTCAAGAGGTCTTCTGATACTCTGTTCACTCTTTCCGTCTGACCATCTATTTGGGGGTGATAGGTCGTGCTTAAGCATAGCTGTGTGCCTACAGCCTCTTGCAAGCTCTTCCAAAACTCGCTCATAAAGATAGGATCTCGGTCGCTCACAATGTTGGACGGTATCCTATGGAGTCGAACTATCTCTTTAAGGTAAATGGATGCTAAATATGAGGCAGTCCTTCTACTTTTAACGGGTATAAAGTGAGCGCTTTTTGTGAGCCTGTCCACTATTACCCAAATACTGGTGTTGCCCCTTCTTGACCTAGGCAACCCATCAACAAAGTCCATCGAAATGCTTTCCCACTTCCACTGTGGGACCTCTAGAGGATGAAGCAAAACACTAGGCTTCTTTTGCTCCGCCTTGACTTGCTGGCATATCAAACACTTAGCGACGAATTCAGCTACATCCCTCTTCATGCCATTCCAAAAGAAAACCCTTTTTATGTCTTTATACATCTTGTCTCCACCTGGGTGTATAGTCAACTTGGAATGGTGTGCCTCTTCGAGAACCTTCTTCACCAAATCCCTTGCTTGTGGGACGCATAGCCTTCCATCCCGCCTCAACCAACCATTATCATCGATGGAGTATCTATTGAGGTAACCAGAAGTCTCACCCCTGATTAGCTTATCCATCACATCAACTAGCTGAGGGTCTTCACGTTGCGCGGCTCCTATTGAGTCCAAAAGAGTAGGCCGCACTTCTAGCGATGCTAACAAACCAGTCACATGATCGATGAAGGATCTAAAGTCAAAGTTGGCTATGTATTCCAAGCTCTGCCTTTCTACAAATAGAGGGCTTAAGGTCAGCTTCTTTCTACTTAAGGCATCAGCTACGACATTGCCCTTGCCAGGGGTATAGGAAATCTCGAAATCGTAGGATGCCAAGAATTCCATCCACCATTGTTGCCTCAAGTTAAGATCTTTCTGCGAGAAAAGGTACTTCAACGATTTATGGTCAGTATACAATTCATACTTCTCACCTAGGAGATAATGGCGCAAAGACGATGGCAGCCAACTCTAGATCGTGGGTTGGGTAGTTTTTCTCATGTACTTTCAAATGTCTGCCTCCATAAGCTACTACCTTCCCTTCTTGCATCAAGACAACACCTAGTCTCGTACCACATGCATCCGTGTATACGGTAAACATCTTGCTCCCATCCGACAATGTCAGAACTGGGGCTGTTGTTAGAGCTCTCTTTAATCGTTGGAAAGCAATATCACAATCCAAATCCCAATTGAAAGTTAGGTTCTTCTTCGTCAACTTTGTAAGTGGAGCTAAGATTTTCGCAAAGTCTTTGATGAACTTTCGGTAAAAGCCCGCTAGCCCGAGGAAGCTTCGGACTTCGGTCGCATTCCGTGGAACCTTCCAATCTTGCACCGCAACTACTTTTGCGGGGTCCACGGCTAACCCTCCCTTGGATACCACATGTCCAAGAAATCTTACTTCTTCTCTCCAAAAATGGAATTTGGAGAATTTGGCTTTCAACTGATGTGTTCGCAGAGTATCCATGACTTCTTTTAAATGCTGAGCATGCTCTTCCTCACTCTTTGAGAAAATCAAAATGTCATCTACGAAGACCACTACAAACTTATTGAGGAACTCCCCGAACACCCTGCTCACCAAGTCAACGAAATAAGCGGGTGCGTTTGTCAAGCCGAAAGGCATGACAAGCCACTCAAAGAAACCATCCGGGGTTCTGAATGCGGTCTTATCAATGTTGTCTTCAGCCATTCTTAGCTGATGGAACCCGGTATCCAAATCTAGTTGGGAGAAAACCGATGCACCTACAAGATGATTGAACAAGTGATCTATTCTTGGAAGTGGGTGCCTATTCTTCTTGGTCAGCTTATTTAGCTCCCTATAGTCAACGCATGGGCGAAGCGAACCGTCCACTTTAGTTTCGAACACTACTAGGGCACCCCATTCAGAAATCCTATGCCTTATAAACCCCTTCTCAAGCAACTCTTTAACTTTCTTGCTGAGTTCTTTCCTCTCCCTTGGAGCCATGTGTCTAACGGGTAAAGCAACGGGTTTTGCATTATCAACGAGGTATATGCGGAAGTCAATCTCCCCCTTCGGAGGTAAGCCCTTCACCTCTTCAAACACATCCGAGTATTCACGGACTACTTTAACCGACTGCAAATTCTCAACAGACGCATCAAGAGATTCTAGATAGCTAAGCATAACAGAGTTCATGGGGTTACAAGATAATTCGAGAGTGTTACCGAGGCGAGTCATGAGTCTAACCACTCTCTTTTCACAATCGAGGATGACACCATTACTGAATAGCCAATCCATGCCTAGAATCAACACATAGCCCGTGAAGCCCAAAACATAGGCATTACATCTAAACCCCACACTTAGTATAGAAATTTCCAAATCCAAACAAATCATTGACAAATAAGTTGAGCCCCAAGTTGGATTTGAAACAACCAAGGGATCCTTTACTAAACTGGTGTCTAGGTGCAGATATTCAACTAAAGCAGTAGATATAAAAGAGTGCGATGCTCCAGAATCAAAGAGTGTACGAACATGATGATCAAAAAGAAAAACTAAACTCTCAACAGAAAAATTTCTACCTCATTCTTGCAGAGGTGCCATGAGAGCATGAACTTGCCCTCCAAAAGTAGATCCAGCTCTCTGCCCTTGCCCTTGTTTTCTTGGGCAGTCCCTAGCCATGTGTCCTGCCTCACCGCAATAGAAACAACCACCCATTTTCCTCTTCTTTCTGCAGTCCTTAACCAGATGTCCAGGAAAGACACAAATATTACACTTCCTCTTGTCACGGGGTTTGTTGTTCTTCCCGCCCTTCTTGGAATCTGTCTTCTTTCTCTGTGATCCTTCCACTTTCTTATCTTGAGGTACTTCTGCCTTTGTCTCTTTCTTGCCAACCTTATCTTCTTCTTGTAACAGTGCCATGTCCACCAGTCTCTCATAAGTTGTACCCATAGGTATATGGGACATAGCTACACTGTGCAGTGGCTCATTCAATCCTTTAACAAAACGGAGAGCCTTCTTATGAGGAGTGTTTACTAACTCCAATCCGAACCTAGCCAGCTGGTTGAATTGGTTAACGTATTCCTTGACCGACATACTTCCCTATTTGAGGGCAAAGAACTTCTCCATTTGTAGGCTTCGTTAAGCTTGTGAGAGGAATTTCATTTCAAACCTCATTCTGAAATCCATCCAAGTTTCAGTTGGTCTTTCAGCGTTAGTAACTTCCCACCAATAGGAAGCTTCGTCTTTGAGCACATAATGCCAACTGTATCTTCTTCCTATCATCCACTTCAAAGATATCAAACAAATCCTCAGTTTCTTTGAGCTAGTTTCTCGCTTCCACGAAGGATTCATTTCCATTGAAGTTCTTTCCACCCATGGCTCGAAAGTCCCTACATATTTTTGAGAAAGCATTTGCATGCGGAGGAGGAGGAGAAACCGCAGCAGCTAGGGGAGGAGGAACGTCTGCTAGGCCTGCGGCATTAGCCCTAGGCTCTAGGTACCTTCTTAACCAGCCAGGTACCGGCACGCCCTCTGGAAGGTTAAGATCCTCAGACATGCTAAAACGAAAAAAGGAAAGATTCAAAACAAAGGATAGAAAGATAGTGCATAAGGCTTTGGGGGGATTATGCCTTTTTAAAATAAAACACTTTTTCTAGAAAATTGCTTCTTTAAACTTCTTTTTGAAAAACAGTTTTCAATTTTTTTATCTGATCTGGTAAACCTTTTCTCTAATACCAAGTGAAACACCCTACCTCCGTTAAGGTCACTCACAAAGGGAATGCCTTAATTTTGGTGGAGCATTATAGGCAAAAGACATAGATAATTTACAAGACAGACATACATAAGCAGCGGAAAACTAAATTTATTTCATTCGTGGTTTATAACAAAAACATTACAACAAACTGTCTCAAAACAACTTCCAAATCATTAAATCAGAATCTCTATCTTGATTATAACATAAAGAAGCATAAAACAAAATAAAACTGCATAAATCCCCAAGTATTAGTGTGTCCAAAGCCATAGCCAAAGATAAGAAGTCCCAAGCTATACATCACAGATTCTTCAAGCTTGGAAAGATGAACGGTCCAAATTAAGCTGAGCTATTCCCTCCCTGGGTACCTGAGGGGGGGGGGGGAACGGAAGAAAAGAGAGCAAAAGAAAATGGGTCAGACATAAGTCTGGTAAGTCCAGTGATTACTCAACATGTAAACTGAATAGAGAACCGTGACTTGAATAAGCTGGACACAGGACAATAACAAGGGAATAAGGTAACATAGGATAAGGCAAGACAAACTATTCATACTATCGCACTCATATCCATATTCTCTGCACCTACTAGATATTTCAACCATCATCATGAGTTCAAACCCAGTGATCCCTTTTTTTATTGATCGTCTCCTACTCGCACGCGCTTACCACTTGTGTCATACGGCCCCGCTCGATTGTAGATACCTGTGCTGGTCCCACCATGGGGTGTATCAAATCCTATGGTGGCAACCCGACACGATTCAAGCTGTACAGTGTATAACTACTGATGCCCAGTGCCTGCTTTTTCCACTCCGGAGTACGTGCACGCCCGTACTCCGTCGGAACCTACACTGACGCACCAACCGCCGTTGTTTTTGACCGCTTATAATCAGCCCAGTAATCGTGCCCCATCCTGCCTAGTTCAGGGTACTATGATACATCTATGTGGGTTACTGCTGAAATGGGTCCCTGTTACTAGGGTTTCCTTATCATGTTAAATTGGTTAAATATCCAAGTTAACCTAAACCCACCAATCAGTTTAGTTAACATGTTGTATTGGTTAAGTGTTGCCTTAATTGACTTAACCCTACCATTCCTGACTTAGCTTTAATTCATTCATTAAAGCACCAACCACTCGCATTAGACATGTATTGTTGCGGTCACTGAATGTGTCGGTCGGGTCCGGGCAGTTTTACACTGCAACTCAGTCTAACCTCGGGTTCTTTTGGGCTCGATGCACTAACCTCCCACGTTATATATATATTGTTACGGTTACTAGATGTGCCGGGCGGTTCTGGACAGTCTTACACCGTAACTCAATCTAACCTCGGGTTAGGAATATTCGTCTTTTCTAAATTTACATATTTATCTCTTTATATTTATATGTAAATCATGGTCATTCAAGTCAAGCCCCACTTTCTCTTTTAAATCAAGTTCATATTTTTAGGTATAAAAATTTATACCACTTTATGCCATAAAATATTTACATATTTATGAGCCAAATATGCCAATTATACGTAATTTCATATTTTTCCCTAATGTTACCCCCGTTAAACGTTTGCATATATAACATAAAATGTTAGGCTCGATACATAGCCTAACTTATACACCAAAGGGGAAAAAGTGGAACATGTAATAATTCCAACATCATAAAAATATGGATCTAACTACACATGTATCATATGAACTTGGCATAGAACAATATACATTCAATTATGAACTTGCAAATTTAGATCTACTCAACATGAATCATGAAATAGGGGTTTTACATAGAACTACGTAAACTTAAAATTAGGCATGTAGTTGCGAACTTGCAAATTAGTTGGATCAAATTTAACATGAACCTAATCATATTAGCATGTAGTTTTGGTCATATATGTGATCATGGTTGAACTTGCATAAACATAGCAAAATTCCCAAATTGTCATACAACATATAGGTGTCATTACCAAATCATACAACTTGAAATGTCATTGCCAAATTATACAATATGGTATGTCATCGCCAAATTACACAATATGATATTCCATCGCTAAATTATAATATGTCATCGCCAATTTATGTCATTGCCAAAATATACAACATAATATGTCATCGCTAAATTACACAACATATATGTCATTGCCAAATTATACCACATATGGATTCAATGCCAAGCGTTTAACGTTTATCATCAAATTACATACAACATGAACACAACTTAGCATGATAAGAATCGTAGTCTCAATCAATTCAGTTTTAACAAAAGGATAGACATAGATTTACATTAGGCGATGTTCTACATCCATTTATTTAGTCATGATTCTAATATCATTTAGGTCTAAATGATAACTGGACTTACAAAAAGGAGACTAGTCTTGAGTTCTGGGATCTGTGTTCTGAATTTGAATAGCTCTCCTTTGTTGTAGGCGTTGAATTCTCTTAGTTGAATTAGATTTGATTTGTAATTCCTACTTGCTTTCTAGTTGAATGAGAATGGCGGCTACTCTAGGTTGAGTGTTGATAGCATGACGGTCTTAGGAATATTTTTGTGTGGCTTATGGTTTAGATTTAGGTTGCTTATATAGAAGTTTGATTTAATAGTGACCGTCAGATTAACGTAGAGCAAATCAAAACCATTCAAACCTAAGAGAACCAACCAGAACTTGCCACACAAGCCCTAATGACACAGTAGATCGTCACACAGAAAAACACGTCAGATTTCAGATCTAACCCAAGGGGGAGCACTACACCAAAACAACAAAATTGGCACACCAGGATGTAGAGATTTGATACGACTTTAAGCCGTATCAAATTTGATAGTGCTCATATCCGTATCAAATTAAATTTGGCGATCCACACCACCCTAAATACCTTAAATCTAACCATTCATTTCCAATGCTTCGGATCAGTTCCTTCAATACGGGTCTGGACCGTATCATATATGCATCGTATTGCCCCCTCCCCGTAAATTTTCATTTGGCCGCACTTTTTACTTTTCCTCTTCACTAAAATTTCGCATTCCAGAACCCTAAATCCGAGCTTCCAAAGAAGGAAAACTCACGAATCAGTTGTAAAAAATTGGTGAGAACGCCTCTTTCATGAATCATTCCCGACCTTGCCTGTTTCTCTCTAGATCAGCTCTTTCAGGTGAGAATGCCTCTTTCCTCTTTTGTCTGCTTCAAAAATTGGTAATGAATTTATTTGTGTTTGTTACGAGTTTATTAACGTTAGATATTTTGTGTATTTTTATATGCAGAGTCTATTTTACGGATTCATGAAAACATTAAGTCCATTAACCTGCTGTTAATTGGAAATTGACCTTCGGACATGATTTAGGTATTTATTTCTTTGTTGTTCAGATATTGATTTGCCTTCTTCTTTTCTAAACTACATAAAGATATTCCAGCTCTTTACTTAATTTTTCTATATTTGATGTTACTTCAAGTACTAATGAGAATGTGAAATTATGTTACATGTGCAGTAATGAATTAGTTGTCTGACATTAGAAGTGTATACGAAATAACCATTGATTGTTTTGTTGTTAATAAGAACATGGATTACAATTCCTGGTGTTGATTCATATTAGGGATTCCAAGTCATCTATTAATTGATTCACTCAGTAAAGTCTTTGTAAGGACACGTAATTGCATGCCTATCATTTGTTTTTTTTATTTAATTTATGCTACAAGTGTTTTCACTGAAATTTATTTGGGAAACCTATCATGTGCTTGATTCAGATCCTATGATTTAGTAACACTAGGTGCACACATGTGTACTCCTGTTTAATGCTGATAAGTCAACTTCATGCATGTCAAACCTGCAGTGTTTTACCCGAATGATTGACATAATCTAAACAATATGTTTAGTTTAGAATGAAACTCCAGTCTATTGCCAGCACTAACTGATGGCTCACTAGATGACATGCAGGATTGTCATTTAGCAGGTAGAACTCTTTATTCGTTCATTGACAACATATGATGAAACAAATGATCTGCTCTAAATGAAATATATTATTACTGTTTTTTTTATTTTTGTTTCGGTGAATAATTTGTTTATGATGGAACATAAGTCGCAAAAAAAATCTCTGATATCATTGTAGATTACAATTTTTCATCCATTGTTGGTTTATAGTTTTTTACAATTATGCGGTATTCAAATATGAAGTTAAGATTTATGTCTTATACTATGTTTCAGTTTCCTAAAACTGTAAAAGTTAATTGAAGTGTTCAGACATGTCAATAGTTATGGAAAGTATGCATATTGGTTTTTGATGTTTTCAGGGAAGAAAGGTTTCCACCTGTGAAAAAAATTCACTTCATTTGAAGTTCCTTCCTAACTTGACTGCTATATGTATAGATTTCAGGAAATCATGTGTGTATTAATGGTCTTTAGAATTCATCATTCTTGGTTTATAGCTCTTTCATTTCTTTAATCACATATGATTCTCTGTAAGTTATTACAATAACATATTATAAACATTTTTAGAAGAACATGTAATCTTGTTTCTACCAACAATGAATGGTAACCATTCAACGTATCATTTGCTGCTTTATAAAAAGAATAGCAAATACCATAATAATTTCAAAATGTAATCGAGTTTGACACACCATAATTATGTATTGCAGCATGTTGCATGTTCCTCAACAGATGGTCGTACTCTACTTGAATCATCCAAGACCTCATTAGACAAAGGCAAGCTTGAAGATGCTGTTAACTATGGCACCAAGGTACTAAACACTGGTTCATGTGTTTTAATTTGCTTTGTTGTTGATGTGCTTAATGAAATAATTGTGGGGTTTTAATTTCCTTCATTTGGGCACTTGCAAAACTTGTGGCAGTTTGTGGTCCGTACCATAGAATGACAGCACGAGCTTATAGTTTACTGGTTATTATACTTGGCAAGAAGCTTGCTGTTCGGAATAGTAGTGGCTTGCTGTTCCGAAACAGCAAGCCTAAGAGCTTGCTGTTCGGAACAGCAAGCAATTGCAGTTTCGAACAGCAATGGCTTGTTGTTCCGAACAACAATCTCTTAGGCTTGCTGTTTCAGAACAGCAAGCCATTGCTGTCCAGCGACCAGCAATGGCTTGCTGTTCCGAAACAGCAAGCCTAGGAGATTGCTGTTCGGAACAACAAGCCATTGTTGTTCGGAACTGCAATTGCTTGCTGTTCCGAACAGCAAGCTCTTAGCTTGCTGTTTCGGAACAGCAAGCCACTGCTGTTCCGAACAGCAATCCTGCTGTTCGGAACAGCAGTGGCTTGCTGTTCCGAAACAGCAAGCTAAGAGCTTGCTGTTCGGAACAGCAAGCAATTGCAGTTCCGAATAGCAATTGCAGTTCCGAAAATAGCGTTAGATAGTCAATTGAATAGTAAAGGTCATGATCTTAGATGAATTTTACATTATTTTGATCACCATATATATTTTTCAGTCAGATCTGTATAGCCATCTGCGATACAAACATGATATAGCTATTAAGATTTGAAACTTGCCTACATTCCCAATTTTGAATGCATGATCGAATGCTCTAAGTTGTTACCTGTACACGCTGACATTGGTCTGCTATGAAGTTATTACTTATACATTATCATCCTGCCTGTTATGGTTTCTTGATCATCTTGCATTTGCAAATCAATAGTCTAGATATGTTTGAGGTGTTAATTCTCTACTTTAAAACCTGTAGGTATAGGGAGTGGTCAAAGAGCAGCTATCCAGAAAATCGGGCTTCATATAAACAACCATGCACTGTATTCTTCCATTGCTGTAAAAAGTTTAATTGTAAATGGAATAATATGTATGTGTTATTAACTTTTATTATATGTATAATAATAATATGATGATCATGGAGAGCACAATAAAGCTTGTTGGAGAGCACAATAATTTGTATTTTTTTTATTTTTTTATTTAAATTTGATACGGCCATGAGCCGTATCAAATTCTCAATTTGATATGGCTAATGGTCGTATCTTTTATTAAATTTGATACGGACTTAACCCGTATCAAATTCATCAATTGATACGGCTTAAAGCCGTATCAATTCATGAATTTGATATGGCTTAGAGCCGTACCAATCCGTAAATTTGATACGGGTTAATTCCGTATCAAAGCAACAGAGACGCCATTTTTTGATACGGCTCAGAGCACTGCCAAATCGATTTTGATACGGCTC
Source organism: Allium sativum (assembly GCA_030737875.1). NCBI lineage: Eukaryota > Viridiplantae > Streptophyta > Magnoliopsida > Asparagales > Amaryllidaceae > Allium > Allium sativum. The sequence continues at coordinate 18,887,042 of CM060922.1, read as the reverse complement.
AGAGCACTGCTTAATTGGCATTTCTGGTGTAGTGGAGGTCGACCCCTAGGTCGACCTCCTGGTCGACCTGGCCATGGGCGGGAAAATTCTCGCCTAGTCCGCTTCTGCTTCTGATTTTGAATTTTGAATTTTCTGAACTTTAAACTGAGCTGTTTATTTGAATTCTCGAATCTTCTGAAGGTCATAACTCCTTCGTACGGAATACAATTTGCGCAAACTCAGACTCTATCTCTAAGCAGAATTCCGAGACAAACGCAATGGCGTAACTCGTTTCCCTTAATTCTCACATTTGTAATTATTTATTCTTTAATTCGTTACTTTAATTTTCATAGAAAATACGGGGTGTTACAGGCTGATAAGATGATTTGCTCTAAACGAGGATTAAGACAAGGTTTTCCTTTGTCATCAATGCTCTTTGATCTTGTGGCCGAGTTTTTACTCAAATTTTAAGAGTCGGTTGTGATAATGGTCTGCTGAAAAGCTTTGGAGAAGCCTTTGTTATGGGAGGGATCGCTTCGTTACATTATGCAGACGACACTATTGTTTTTAGTACTCTGGAATGTTAGCATATTGCTACTTTGAAATTCATTCTCTATGCTTTTGAAAGTATGTCTGGTCGAGATAAAGTTTCATAAGAGCTCTGTGTTAGTGGTTGGAGAGGTGGATGGAGTGAATCAGAAAATTGCAGATATATTAAATTGTAATGTTGCTACTTTTCCTCTCATTTATTTGGGTTTATGTATTCGTCCAGGTAAACCACTTAAAAAATGACTAGTTCTCTCTTATTAATAAAGTGGATACTAGATTGTCTAGGTGGAAAGGCAACTCTTTATCCAAAGCTGGTAGAATAGTTTTGGTTAACTTAGTTCATTCAGCAGTCCATTTATATTGGCTCTCTTTTTATAAGTTTCCGGACTGGGTGGTGAACAAAATTGCCAGTGTTAGAAGGTGTTTTCTGTAACAACCCGGAAATTTGGGTCTAATTTTAAAATTTTTATTTTAATAAATTGTGTTAAGGAAATGAGTCATTATATTTTTAATAAATTATTTTATTAATAATGGCTGAAATATTATGTTTATAATATTAATTCTATTCTGAACTTAAAAGTCTAAACATATAGATGGCAATATTACCTTCAGTCTAAATTAGCATGAGATAATGCAAACGTTTTTGAAATATATAACGAATGTTTTCCCAACAAAAGTGCAATTAATTGATTATTGCATTTATGGTAATTTGAAAACAAATTCCAATTCAACAGAAAGATATGTAGGTGAATAAAAATGATGATGATGTATAAAACATTTGTGCATATTAATATGAAGAATTTATGTTTGATTTCAAGTTATAAAAAAAAAGTTGGTCTTGAGTATAAGAAGTTTGAATAACACAATATTTTGTTGGTTTTCATGAGAGCATTATGGAAGAAAAAAAATGAAAGATAGTAAAGGTAAATTTGAAGTTAAAAGAGGAATTAAGTTTTAATTCTAAAAGTAAATAATTAATAAATTTTAAAAGATATTCTGTATAAATTCTCTAGAACCATATGTGTGTGTGTGTACATATATATATATATATATATATATATATATATCTAACATAAATATCTGTATAAAAGACAAAACAACATTATTATGTTATAAAGAAAAGAAGGGAAGAAATAATTCACAAGATGCATTAATTCAAATAGGATAGTAAATGAAAAGAGAGAAATATATGTTTTGGTTCAATTAGGATAATAAATGTATTCAAAGGTTTTAATGAGAGAAATATAGTTTTATGATTTTACGAACAGAAATATATATATATATATATATATATTCATATGTGTATGTATAAAAAAATCAAGACAAACAATATGCATGTATGTACTCTTGTTTATATAAAAAAAGAGAATTGGAGAATTAATTATTACTTTTAAGACGCCATTAACAGATGAATAATTATATTATAATTTTCTATACGTAAATAAGGTACTGTTATTATAAATTAGGTAAGTGCAAATTATAGATTTGGATTTGAATGTACTCTATTAATGATAGGTATATGTTAAGGTTTTCCCTAATAAATGGGGAATAAATGGCTGTGATTTTTGAATTGTTAGCAGTATTGGAATTAATTGCAGTAATTATAAAGGTTACAACTGACTTAAATAAGAATTAAGATTGTAATCATGTATTTTATAGGCAAATTAATAGGACAATAAATGTCAAAAGTTTATATATAAAGTAAGTAAATTTGTAATAAAAAGGAAGAAATAGAACATAACATACGGGAAACAGAAATTCAATCTTGTACAATTCTCCCTAATAAATTACCTACCTATTTCCTAGCCTTAGACCCATTCTAAACCAAAATCTACGTTCTTTCTTCTTCCTTTCAACAATGGCTGCCTCTTCTCTCCACTCCTTTCTTCCTCCAAATTAAAATCAAAATAAAGACTCTCTTCTAAGAAAGGAAAAAATTAATTAAAGAAGGGAATTGGGGAATCAACACCAAATTAGAATTGTGCATTGAAACGGATCTACAACAACAACATCTACCTTTCTAAATCAAATTATTCTTTCTAAGCTTCGCAAGGTGAGAATTTATTTTTAATTTAATTTGATTTATTTAATCATTATTTCTATGATTATTCATAGTAGAGCTAATATGACGTGATATTTAAACATGGATCCGAATTGTTCACACCATATGATGTAGAATCTGCATTGCCTATAACGACATGATGTTAGATCTGAAATTTTAATGTTTAAATCTAAACTAGTGATTAATTAGAATTAATTATGTATTAATTTATTAAACCCTGAATTGTTGTTTTACCTCATGCCAAGCTAAACCTCTGTTTGTAATTACCTTGATGCTAGTTATTGGATTTGGACTTGTTGTTATGTTATTGATGTTGATTATTGATTTTTGTGAGATATTACATGTTATCCCATTTTAGTAATTCATCTAGAAAACAATTTACACCATGCTAGTTTGATGTTGAAAGTACACCTTGCTTGCTAGATTCACATTTTCTTGTCAGTTATTTAGATCTGCAAATTTTGGTTGCAAATAAATAAATGTTAAAAGATGAATATGGAAAATAAGAAAGAAAAATATGACGGCATGTGTATGAATAACATTATGATGTGGTAAAAAGGTGAGATCTTGGACATGTTAGAAATTCACATTGTATGAGAAATTGACATTTTGTTTAATATTGAAAAGTAAGGAATTTTCATCGTATGTTAATTTAACATTATTTTAATGTTAATATGTAAGTAATTTACACCGTATGACATTAACATTATTTTAATGTTAATATGTAAGTAATTTACACCGTATGACATTAACATTATTTTAATGTTAATATGTAAGTAATTTACACCGTATGACATTAACATCTATTTGTAATGATAATATTAAAAGTATTTACACCGTATGATTTAACATTATTTTAATGTTAAAATAAGAGTATTCTACCGTAGGATAAGTTCATTATTTTATAATGTAAATAAAAAGAGAATTTTACCGTAGGAAAGTTACATTATTGTTTAATGTAAATTAAATAAGAATGCAACTGTATGATAAATTACATTATTTTATAATGTAATAAAAAGAAATTATACTGAATGATAATTTACATTATTTTTGTTAATGTAATAAAAAGAAATACACCGTATGATAATTTACATTATTTTTAATGTTAATTAAAAAGAATTTACATCGTAGGAAGTTAACATTTATTTTAAATGTTAATTAAAAAGAATTTACATCGTAGGAAGTTAACATTAATTTTAAATGTTAATATTAAAAAAGAATTTAGCTGTAGGATGATTTAACATTATTTTTAATGTTAAAATAAAAGAATTTAGCCGTAGGACGATTTAACATAATTTTTAATGTTAAAATAAAAGAATTTAGCCGTAGGATGATTTTACATTATTTTTAATGTTAAAATAAAAGAATTTAGCCGTAGGATGATTTAACATCATTTTTAATGTTAAAATAAAAGAATTTGACCGCAGGATGATTTAACATTATTTTTAATGTTAAAATAAAAGAATTTAGCCGTAGGATGATTTAACATTATTTTTAATGTTAAAATAAAAGAATTTAGCCGTAGGATGATTTAACATTATTTTTAATGTTAAAATAAAAGAATTTGACCGTAGGATGATTTAACATTATTTTTAATGTTAAAATAAAAGAATTTAGACGTAGGATGATTTAACATTATTTTTAATGTTAAAATAAAAGAATTTGACCATAGGATGATTTAACATTATTTTTAATGTTAAAATAAAAGAATTTAGCCGTAGGATGATTTAACATCATTTTTAATGTTAAAATAAAAGAATTTGACCGTAGGATGATTTAACATTATTTTTAATGTTAAAATAAAAGAATTTGACCGTAGGATGATTTAACATTATTTTTAATGTTAAAATAAAAAAAATTGACCGTAGGATGATTTAACATTATTTTTAATGTTAAAATAAAAGAATTTAGCCGTAGGATGATTTAACATTATTTTTAATGTTAAAATAAAAAATTTGACCGTAGGATGATTTAACATTATTTTTAATGTTAAAATAAAAGAATTTGACCGTAGGATGATTTAACATCATTTTTAATGATAAAATAAAAGAATTTGGCCGTAGGATGATTTAACATCATTTTTAATGATAAAATAAAAGAATTTGACCGTAAGATGATGTAACACTTTTTTTTATGTTAATAAAAAGAGATTTCTTCGTTTGTTAAGTTAACATTATTTTTAATGTTAATTAAAAATAAATATACGCCGTAGGGAAAGTTACATCACTTGTAAAGTAATTAAAAGGGATTTACACCGTAAGATTAATTTGCCTTTGATTTAATGTATAGGAAGAGAGAAAATACGTCGCATGATAAAAATTACATTTTTCTTTGTAATTAAGAAGGTGACTTTACACTGCATGACAAAAATTTCATTATTTATGAATATATATATAAATATACGAAGGTTATTTGGAAAAACGAGTTAATCTCATTCCGAATAATCAAGTGACGTTAAGGTTTGAAGTAGAGGACGACGAATGAAGACCGTCAATCTTCCCCTCAGGAGGACAGCGATTTAGACTTTGAATTGATTTGCTCCCAAGTCAAGGTCAAGGTCATTGCCCGAACGAACATGTTGATTGAACGGATTAGGCTTTCGCTCAGACCCAGAGCATAAGTTATTAAAGGGATTGTGTGTCTGACATCATACTCTATTAAATATCATGTTAGTGATCTTTTGTCGAAGGTATGGATGTTTGGTGGCGGGGATTCTATACTCTTGCTTAACACCCGTTCATATATTTCGGCAAAGGGTTGGTAGTAAGGTATGGGGTGATGATGTGGCACGCTAAGGTGCATATGATCAAGGTTTTGTTGAAAAGCAGGCCTTGTGGGATGATCAAAGCATAGTCTGTTCAGGCATAGCTTTGTGTACAACGTGACTTCGCGAGCCTCACACACCGGCGGAGTCTAAAACGGGAGAAGGGAACGCAGGGAGATCAGCACGTTTCTTTCTAGCTAGAGTGGTGTCAGTGACCTACCAGCCCTGACATTTTACTTATGTGGATGATGGAATGAGGCGCCTCGGATAGGTCCTTTAGGATCGGGAAACGTGTGTTCAGGAATTGCCAATCCACGAAGCTGTATGTGTAGACCGGCCCTGCAGCTTTCCAAGGATTCACTGCGGGGAATCCTGAGACATTAGCTAGAGTGTCTCAAATCGGTAGGAGTTCCTCCCTAGCCTTGACTCAGATGGAAATCCAAATTCCAAATACGACCCTACGGATTTGATTGTATTACTAGTACGGAGGCATAACATATGGTACCTATGCTTCCTAGGATTGATACATTTATTTTGAAATGTTTTGTTATATATATTAATAATAATATTAAACCCGTATTTGCCGTATTTAGCATGTTTAATCACCATAAGGGAAAACTCTATCCTCTGGTGTGCGTTGCATTGTGTGATGGGACTTGAGTCTTATGGTGATTCCATTTTTTCTAAAAAGCATTGCGTTATTGCACAATCTATTTCTCTGCTTGTTCTGACACTTTTAAAGTTATGCACGACAATCCATTGAAATAAATCCGTTCCACATTAGCGTCATGGTCTTTAGATTTGCCATATTATTAATAGTATGTTAGTTAAGAATTCTCATACCAGTCCCACGAATGACCTGTAGTTTGTTTCACCTTTTTGAAAACTCGGGTGCCCTCTTTTCCACATGGGCAGCCAATTAAACAGGTTATCTTTCGCTTGGAGTCTTTCCTTGGAGCTGCTTATTATTTCTCTTGGATTTGCTTGGGGGAAGGTGATGACTAGTAGATTTGAAGACTCATCATTCGCTGCTCTTACATTTTTCTCTTTCTTTTTATTTCAGTCATGAAACTTGTTTAATTCCACGTTGTTTAAGTTGGAGTTGGATCTTATTTCTTTTCTGCGAATTTGGTGTAATAATGTAGAAGTTTGTGACTGTGGATTTTCTGTGATGGACGATATTATATTTCCGCTGCTATGATGTTGTTAATCTATGAATTTCCTATGCTATTATGTATCTGTGATATGTATTATTGTATTTATGTTGTATTCCAAATGATCATCTCTTACTTTCACCCAGTGGAAGTTCGGGGTCATCACAGTTGGTATCAGAGCTTTGGTTAAACTTAGCTTTGGAATATAACATATTTATGATAATTCGTTTACATAGAATCACAATATTCTATGGCGAACATTTCACGAGATACATAATAGCCAGTCAATTTATCATCATCTTTTCATTCATCCTTCGATCTTTTCTATCTCTTAAAATCACTATTACCGTTGTTTTGACTCTTCCCTTGATCGTACGTTCGAAGAAGGCTAAGGGAATTGAAGATGCTCAAGGGACACATGTTTACGAAGGAGTGAAAGGACCAACTTCTTCAGTGCCAGCTTCTACCGAAGGAGGAGGAAAGCCTGATGTTTCTAATGGTACGCCTAGAATAAGCTACATTTTCCATGTTGCTTTCTATTCCTTTGAGTTTTGATTTTATGAGTCGTTGCTTGGCTTTCTCTCCCTCCTATCCTCTTTCTTCTTCTTCTTCTTCTTTTTTTTTTTTTTTTTTTTAATAAAACTGATTTTAGCTACGTTCCTTTTCGAGGACGAAAAGTTCTTAAGTGGAGGAGATTGAAACAACCCGGAAATTTGGGTCTAATTTTAAAATTTTTATTTTAATAAATTGTGTTAAGGAAATGAGTCATTATATTTTTAATAAATTATTTTATTAATAATAGCTGAAATATTAAGTTTATAATATTAATTCTATTCTGAACTTAAAAGTCTAAACATAGAGATGGCAATATTACCTTCAGTCTAAATTAGCATGAGATAATGCAAACGTTTTTGAAATATATAACGAATGTTTTCCCAACAAAAGTGCAATTAATTGATTATTGCATTTATGGTAATTTGAAAATAAATTCCAATTCAACAGAAAGATATGTAGGTGAATAAAAATGATGATGATGTATAAAACATTTGTGCATAGTAATATGAAGAATTTATGTTTGATTTCAAGTTATAAAAAAAAAAAAAAATTGGTCTTGTGTATAAGAAGTTTGAATAACACAATATTTTGTTGGTTTTCATGAGAGCATTATGGAAGAAAAAAAGGAAAGATAGTAAAGGTAAATTTGAAGTTAAAAGAGGAATTTAGTTTTAATTCTAAAAGTAAATAATAATAAATTTTAAAAGATATTTTGTATAAATTCTCTAGAACCATATGTGTGTGTATGTATATATATATCTAACATAAATATCTGTATAAAAGACAAAACAACATTATTATGTTATAAAGAAAAGAAGGGAAGAAATAATTCACAAGATGCATTAATTCAAATAGGATAGTAAATGAAAAGAGAGAAATATATGTTTTGGTTCAATTAGGATAATAAATGTATTCAAAGGTTTTAATGAGAGAAATATAGTTTTATGATTTTACGAACAGAAATATATATATATTTATATATTTATATATATATATTTATATGTGTATGTATAAAAATATCAAGACAAACAATATGCATGTATGTACTCTTGTTTATATAAAAAAAGAGAATTGGAGAATTAATTATTACTTTTAAAACGCCATTAACAGATGAATAATTATATTATAATTTTCTATACGTAAATAAGGTACTGTTATTATAAATTAGGTAAGTGCAAATTATAGATTTGGATTTGAATGTACTCTATTAATGATAGGTATATGTTAAGGTTTTCCCTAATAAATGGGGAATAAATGGCTGTGATTTTTGAATTGTTAGCAGTATTGGAATTAATTGCAGTAATTGTAAAGGTTACAACTGACTTAAATAAGAATTAAGATTGTAATCATGTATTTTATAGGCAAATTAATAGAACAATAAATGTCAAAAGTTTATATATAAAGTAAGTAAATTTGTAATAAAAAGGAAGAAATAGAACATAACATACGGGAAACAGAAATTCAATCTTGTACAATTCTCCCTAATAAATTACCTACCTATTTCCTAACCTTAGACCCATTCTAAACCAAAATCTACGTTCTTTTTTCTTCCTCTCAACAATGGCTGCCTCTTCTCTCCACTCCTTTCTTCCTCCAAATTAAAATCAAAATAAAGACTCTCTTTTAAGAAAGAAAAAAATTAATTAAAGAAGGGAATTGGGGAATCAACACCAAATTAGAATTGTGCATTGAAACGGATCTACAACAACAACATCTACCTTTCTAAATCAAATTATTCTTTCTAAGCTTCGCAAGGTGAGAATTTATTTTTAATTTAATTTGATTTATTTAATCATTATTTCTATGATTATTCATAGTAGAGCTAATATGACGTGATATTTAAACATGGATCTGAATTGTTCACACCATATGATGTAGAATCTGAATTGCCTATAACGACATGATGTTAGATCTGAAATTTTAATGTTTAAATCTAAACTAGTGATTAATTAGAATTAATTATGTATTAATTTATTAAACCCTGAATTGTTGTTTTGCCTCATGCCAAGTTAAACCTCTGTTTGTAATTACCTTGATGCTAGTTATTGGATTTGGACTTGTTGTTATGTTATTGATGTTGATTATTGATTTTTATGAGATATTACATGTTATCCCATTTTAGTAATTCATCAAGAAAACAATTTACACCATGCTAGTTTGATGTTGAAAGTACACCTTGCTTGCTAGATTCACATTTTCTTGTCAGTTATTTAGATCTGCAAATTTTGGTTGCAAATAAATAAATGTTAAAAGATGAATATGGAAAATAAGAAAGAAAAATATGACGGCATGTGTATGAATTACATTATGATGTTGTAAAAAGGTGAGATCTTGGACATGTTAGAAATTCACATTGTATGAGAAATTGACATTTTGTTTAATATTAAAAAGTAAGGAATTTACACCGTATGTTAATTTAACATTATTTTAATGTTAATATGTAAGTAATTTACACCGTATGACATTAACATTATTTTAATGTTAATATGTAAGTAATTTACACCGTATGACATTTTCATTATTTTAATGTTAATATGTAAGTAATTTATACCGTATGACATTAACATTATTTTAATGTTAATATGTAAGTAATTTACACCGTATGACATTAACATTATTTTAATGTTAATATGTAAGTAATTTACACCGTATAACATTAACATTATTTTAATGTTAATATGTAAGTAATTTACACCGTATGACATTAACATCTATTTGTAATGTTAATATGTAAGTAATTTACACCGTATGACATTAACATTATTTTAATGTTAAAATAAGAGTATTCTACCGTAGGATAAGTTCATTATTTTATAATGTAAATAAAAAGAGAATTTTACCGTAGGAAAGTTACATTATTGTTTAATGTAAATTAAATAAGAATGCAATTGTATGATAAATTACATTATTTTATAATGTAATAAAAAGAAATTCAACTGAATGATAATTTACATTATTTTTGTTAATGTAATAAAAAGAAATACACCGTATGATAATTTACATTATTTTTAATGTTAATTAAAAAGAATTTACATCGTAGGAAGTTAACATTTATTTTAAATGTTAATTAAAAAGAATTTACATCGTAGGAAGTTAACATTTATTTTAAATGTTAATATTAAAAAAGAATTTAGCCGTAGGATGATTTAACATTATTTTTAATGTTAAAATAAAAGAATTTAGCCGTAGGATGATTTAACATTATTTTTAATGTTAAAATAAAAGAATTTGACCGTAGGATGATTTAACATCATTTTTAATGTTAAAATAAAAGAATTTGACCGTAGGATGATTTAACATTATTTTTAATGTTAAAATAAAAGAATTTAGCCGTAGGATGATTTAACATTATTTTTAATGTTAAAATAAAAGAATTTAGCCGTAGGATGATTTAACATCATTTTTAATGTTAAAATAAAAGAATTTGACCGTAGGATGATTTAACATTATTTTTAATGTTAAAATAAAAAAATTTGACCGTAGGATGATTTAACATTATTTTTAATGTTAAAATAAAAGAATTTAGCCGTAGGATGATTTAACATTATTTTTAATGTTAAAATAAAAAAATTCACCGTAGGATGATTTAACATTATTTTCAATGTTAAAATAAAAGAATTTGACCGTAGGATGATTTAACATCATTTTTAATGATAAAATAAAAGAATTTGGCCGTAGGATGATTTAACATCATTTTTAATGATAAAATAAAAGAATATGACCGTAGGATGATGTAACACTTTTTTTTATGTTAATAAAAAGAGATTTCTTCGTTTGTTAAGTTAACATTATTTTTAATGTTAATTAAAAAGAAATGTACGCCGTAGGGAAAATTACATCACTTGTAAAGTAATTAAAAGGGATTTACACCGTAAGATTAATTTGCCTTTGATTTAATGTATAGGAAGAGAGAAAATACGTCGCATGATAAAAATTACATTTTTCTTTGTAATTAAGAAGGTGACTTTACACTGCATGACAAAAATTTCATTATTTATGAATATATATATATATATATATATATATATATATATATATATATATATATATATACGAAGGTTATTTGGAAAGGTCGAGTTAATCTCATTCCGAATAATCAAGCGACGTTAAGGTTTGAAGTAGAGGACGACGAATGAAGACCGTCAATCTTCCCCTCAGGAGGACAGCGATTTAGACTTTGAATTGATTTGCTCCCAAGTCAAGGTCAAGGTCATTGCCCGAACGAACATGTTGATTGGACGGATTAGGCTTTCGCTCAGACCCAGAGCATAAGTTATTAAAGGGATTGTGTGTCTGACATCATACTCTATTAAATATCACGTTAGTGATCTTTTGTCGAAGGTATGGATGTTTGGTGGCGGGGATTCTATTCTCTTGCTTAACACCCGTTCATATATTTCAGCAAAGGGTTAGTAGTAAGGTATGGGGTGATGATGTGGCACGCTAAGGTGCATATGATCAAGGTTTTGTTGAAAAACAGGCCTTGTGGGACGATCAAAGCATAGTCTGTTCAGGCATAGCTTTGTGTACAACGTGACTTCGCGAGCCTCACACACCGGCGAAGTCTAAAATGGGAGAAGGGAACGCAGGGAGATCAGCACGTTTCTTTCTAGCTAGAGTGGTGTCAGTGACCTACCAGCCCTGACATTTTACTTATGTGCATGATGGAATGAGGTGCCTCGGATAGGTACTATAGGATCGGGAAACGTGTGTTCAGGAATTGCCAATCCACGAAGCTGTATGTGTGGACCGGCCCTGCAGCTTTCCAAGGGTTCACTGCGGGGAATCCTGAGACATTAGCTAGAGTGTCTCGAATCGGTAGGAGTTCCTCCCTAGCCTTGACTCAGATGGAAATCCAAATTCCAAATACGACCCTACGGATTTGATTGTATTACTAGTACGGAGGCATAGCATATGGTACCTATTCTTCCAAGGATTGATACATTTATTTTGAAATGTTTTGTTATATATATTAATAATAATATTAAACCTGTATTTGTCGTATTTAGCATGTTTAATCACCATAAGGGAAAACTCTATCCTCTGGTGTGCGTTGCATTGTGTGATGGGACTTGAGTCTTATGGTGATTCCATTTTTTCTAAAAAGCATTGCGTTATTGCACGATCTATTTCTCTGCTTGTTCTGACACTTTTAAAGTTATGCACGGCAATCCATTGAAATAAATCCGTTCCACATTAGCGTCATGGTCTTTAGATTTGCCATATTATTAATAGTATGTTAGTTAAGAATTCTCACACCAGTCCCACGACTGACCTGTAGTTTGTTTCACCTTTTTGCAAACTCGTGTGCCCTCTTTTCCACACGGGCAGCCAAGTAAACAGGTTATCTTCCGCTAGGAGTCTTTCCTTGGAGCTGCTTATTATTTCTCTTGGATTTGCTTAGGGGAAGGTTATGACTAGTAGATTTGAAGACTCATCATTCGCTGCTCTTACATTTTTCTCTTTCTTTTTATTTCAGTCATGAAACTTGTTTAATTCCACGTTGTTTAAGTTGGAGTTGGATCTTATTTCTTTTCTGCGAATTTGGTGTAATAATGTAGAAGTTTGTGACTGTGGATTTTCTGTGATGGACGACATTATATTTCCGCTGCTATGATGTTGTGACTCTATGAATTTCCTATGCTATTTTGTATCTGTGATATGTATTATTGTATTTATGTTGTATTCCAAATGATCATCTCTTACTTTCACCCAGTGGAAGTTCGGGGTCATTACATTTTCTTTGGTCTGGGAAATGAAATTATAATGTTGCTGTTTGTTTGGTTTCTTGGGATGAAGTTTGTAAGTCAAAAGAACAAGGAGGACTGAGGGTTCTTAATTTGAAGGAGATGAATTGTGCCTTTTTATGCAGATGGTTGTGGAGTATTCTTTCTTATAAGAATGCGACTACAATGGTGTTTTTTCTTTGTATGTTAATGTTGGTCATCCATCTGTTTTCTGGAAAGGTGTTTTGAACTCTCTGCAAATCTTTAGATTTAATATTAGTTTGAAGGTGAATAATGGAAAATGGTGTTCTTTCTGGTTTAATAAATGGCAGCTTCCGATTGCTTGGGTGTCAGAATTCAATTGCCTTTTTTGAGATTTCCAGAGATAAATATGCTCTTGTGGCAGATGTATATGATTCCAATTTGTCTGGTTTTAAATGGAAATTGAGCTTTAATCGTATTATTGAAGGAAGAGTTCTTAGTCAACTTTTGGATATGTTCAAGCTACTGAATGTTGTATCCCTCAATGATTATGCTGATATTATTTTGTGGGGGTAATAAGCCTAAATTCTCTGTGAAAAGCTGTTACAACTTCATTAATTTTTCTGGTAGAATATTCTCTGGTTTTGCTCTTATTTGGGAGTGTGTTGGGATACCTATGAAAGTAAAGTTACATTTACGGATTTTAATGCATGAGAAACTTAATACGATGAATATGCTGAGGAGGAAAAAACTGAATATTATAAAGATATGCTTGTTTTGTGGGGACATGGTAGAGGACTATTTGCATTTATTTTGTGATTGTGATGTGGCGTTCTACGTTTGGAGTAAATGTTTGGCACATTTGAGCATTGACTTTTGTTAGAGGGATGCTATTCGGAATCAGTGTGTCTTTTTGGAGTCTGGCCCTTCCAAAGATCTTGCTTTTATTAACTTTTCTTGTGTTATGGCACGAAAGAAATTGCAGATGCTTTAAAAATACTGTCAAATCTTCTAATGCCATTTTATTTCAAGTGCTTAATTTTTTCTATAAATGGGCAGGAGTAGATCGTTGGAATTATATTGATTTGATCAAAGACAGCATAGAAGCAAGGGTGCACAGTTGGCGTTCTTGATGTTGTATCATGTATTTTGTTGTTTTCTTTTGTTATGTGGCTCCTGCGTGAGCAACTTCTGTTCTAGATGTGTGTGTGTGTTGCCCTGCATGAGCATTTGTCTTTTTTTGGTTGTTGTAACTGATTGTGCTCTCTGTTTTGGTTGTACCGTCTTTAGTATTGAGTTTCCACTATCTTTGGCTTCAAAATCATAATTTAAATACCGAATGTGTAAATAAAGCAACACAGATGTATAATTAAATATAATATCAATTTTAATTTCTAGCTCATTTACCTTAGAAAAAATTGTCATCTATAATGTAACATAATTTTATTTTTAGCAACTTTCAAAGGATAAATTTACAGTATGTAGAAGCGAACGCACAAATTAACTAATAAAAATTAGATTATATAAACATTATCACTTCTAACATGTTATCAAACTATACATACTCATAACTCACTGAACTGCTATATTACTTTATTTTGCAATTAACAACATTTGTAAGCATTACCCCTTACAATAACATAAAATACATGGTTAACTGCAAAATTATTAAAAATGAATACTGAATAATGGGTAAAAGCTCACATGTAAATAAAATGGTCATAAAATGCTCTTCTCCATTACAAATACACATTTTTATTAAGTTTTTACACTCAACTCCTTGGTTTTGTTGACTATTAATTCAAATTAACTAAATTAATTAAAATATTCAATATACATTAATTCAATTGTAAATCCTTAAAAAGTTATAGTTGAATATATAGAAAACAATCATATTAACAAAAAGACGCTAAAATTATTCATTCATCCATACATATGACAATTATATATCACATAATGTAAATTATTTACATCTATAACAATGATGACTTCAATTTACATTTTTTTTCTGCTTTATTTGAGACCTTGATTGCTAGAAGGAAATGCAACTAAGGACGAGTGAATATAATCTTAATTTTTGATTGATACATCACAATAAAACTTTTCATACATCCTATAACATCATACTACATTTTAGCAATAATTAAATTATAAATATTATTGTTTGCTAACAAATACCTTATCCAAACTGATTAAAACTCTTGAATACAATGCTAAAGGTCATGAGTTCGATCCGCGTATTGTTGAATATAACTCACTTGCCATGCACTATGTTACATACTACCTGAAACTTGTATATAAAGCACCAATTGCGCAACAGTAAAAGATACTGGACAAGTATAATAACAAAATGCAGAAACAGTAACAATATAACAATTTCAAGAATAGATTTTTTTTTTAAAAAAAAAAAATGCATACACAAAAAAAATGGAAGCGAACAAATAAAAAAGGCAATAAAACATATATTTGTTTCGCAATATCAGATCAGAAGTATCCAGATAAACAATAAAAATCAAGTTAAAACGTATGAACCACGAAAAGACAACATCCTCTACAATTCAACTGAAATTACTGCGATTACAAGCATTAGAGAGAGAAAGCTAGGCTCTCCCGGTTTCCTGCTTTTACTGCACTTACAATAAACAAATAGAGTTGTTACATAATGGAAAAAAATGCAAGAATAAAACCTTGTAGTTAAATTGCTAAAATCAATTGCTTGCCTCAGGCATTTTCGCTGGTTGCACCCTTCTCGGAAGCTTCCTTCATTATTTCATCTGATATAATGGGACATAAACTTCAAATTTAAAAGCCAAAGTGCAAGAATGCTAATTAACTACCAGTTACTATTGGCTATATGAGCACTGGAAAAAAAAAAAAGTACGGCGATCGAGCATGTGCGCGCTTTGCAATAAGTCGCACTTGCTGGCAGTACAAAAATAAGTGATAAAAAATGTCTTTTTTCACATTTCAATTATTATTATTGTTGTTGTTGTTGTTGTTATTAAATTAAGGTTTTGTCTGTTGAATAACTAATCGTAATTGATTTTATAAAAACTTATAATAGAAAGGTATGTATGTGAGTGTGACTATAAGATTTTGTAATAACCAGATAAAAAGAAAGTTCAACAAGACTTTTAAAAAGTAAACAAACTATTTTAATATTCAACATTAAACAATAAGCAATCATCACTATAAATAAACACAGCATATGAAACCACATTTTTGCAACATAACAACCAAAGCAAATATTATATCAATGAAAAAAAAAAAAAACATATCTGAAATAGTTAAAAGGGTTTTAGTAGTTTTTTTTTTTTTTTTTTTTTTTTATAATGTAACTGCAAATACATAACATTTTTTATTGCACTGGTTTCAACCCTTCCATCTTATTGTTTGTAGCAAAATGCCGACAAAATTTAATGTACAATTAACAAAGTTTGTTTCCAGTTAATCCATTTAACAGTTACCCATATAACAATATGATCAGCAGCAGGCTTCAGCTGAAAATTAGAAACTCAGGTAGCTTCACAACTTGTTTAGAAAAAAAAACAAGCTCAGGTTGAGTGAACGAGAGTTACCTCCATCTTCAGTGATATCGGTGGTCCACAAAGTGAGATTATCCCTCAAAAGTTGCATAATCAAAGTGCTGTCTTTGTAAGATTCTTCACTCAAAGTATCAAGCTCCGAAATGGCCTCATCAAAAGCTTGTTTCGCAAGGTGACAAGCCCTGGAAAATAAATTAAATTATAAAGTTAATATTAAATGAAGGAAATGCACAAGGAAGAAGGATTGGGCAGTTTTCAACCTTTCTGGAGAGTTCATGATCTCGTAATAAAAGACGGAGAAGTTTAATGCTAAACCCAGTCGAATAGGATGTGTAGGGGAGAGATCTGCCTCGGCAGTAGTGGAAGCCGCCTGTGGTTGTTAAAAGTTAAAACACAAAATAAAAAAATAGACGCACAGGTGAAATAAGATCGAAGTGCAAATAGAAAATGTTTTGGTAAAAGATTACCACAACAAAATGAACAAGGTAAGTGACAAAGAAAAAATCTCAAACCCCCGTGAAATGGCAATTGCAGTATGTTATTGGTGAACCTGAACGCTCATTTATTAACGCTTCTAGGATTTTTGTGCAACATCTACAAAACCGAGAAGATGGATTACAAGCAGGGTAGAAAGCCAGGTCATATACAATCAACCGAAAGCAGGTAACCTCCCAAAGGTTAGCCAATTAAAATACACATGCGCGTGCGTAACTATAAATAAATATATAAAAATACCGGATTTTTACAAGACTTTATTGGATCAAAAATGCATAATTTAACCTTCTTGTCAATTTATTGGACCACAAAAGGTCCAACAATGATTAGACATAATGGAAAACAAGCAAACAATCTCAAAGACGGAACACATGCACAAAAAACTAATATCTATGGCTAAAACAAGGGCACGATTTATAGGACATTTATAACATAAGTTCATACAACTCACTCATCAGCACAATCAAAATAAAACTATTTATTTAGTTATTATTTAAAAAAGGGGAAACAAGGTGGGGTTTTTTTTTTTTTTTTTTTTTTTTTGGGTGTGTGCGTTTGCGTTGGGGGAAGGTGGGGAGGGGGCGGGGGTTCTTTAACAATTATTAGCAACAGCAGAATAAGATGTCAGAAATGTTATTCCTGCCTTTAAACAGAGTAAATGCTTAACAAAAAATGAAGCGTGAAGTAGGGAAATGCACCCCACCTGATATGCCTTCAGGGAAAGTTCTCCCACTTCTTTCCTCTCATCCCCAGCCTTAAACTCTGCCATATATCTGTAATAATCACCCTTCCTGCAAAGACACCAGATAATCATGAAATTAGAAACAAACTCTAAACATAACAAGTCAATGGCAATTTATGACTATATCTTATAAATATTTCACACAATACTATGGAAGTCATAATCGGCACTAATCCTACCTTAGGAATGCTACACATTGTGATGTAATCTCCCTTAATGTAAAGCCTTATGATATAAATAGTTCCTCAATGTTCATGATCTATAAGTATCACTGAAAAACTAAGTCTAAAACTGACATCGTACCTACCCTATGATGAAAGATTTAACTCACATCTTGTAATAAAATACATTAGATTCTCCTGTTGAAGAAGATGGAATCAGATGCTCGTCGATAACAGTCATAATATCAGTGCAAATTCCAGAAAGTTCAGATTCAACTTTTTTCCTATACTCTTTAATATTCTTCACATGATTCTCGTTTCCTTTTGCCTCTTCCTTTTGCTCAATTGAAGAAAGAATTCTCCATGAAGCCCTTCTTGCACCAATGACATTTTTGTAACCAACTGAAAGAAGGTTCCTTTCTTCTACCGTAAGCTCTACATCAAGTTTTGCTACTTTCCTCATTGCATCTACCATTTCTGCCCAAAAATGAAAATTTTGAAGCACATAAGGGTATTTTATATGATCAGTACTATTGGCAGTTGCCACCAAAATATACACTAAAAATTACCCAGATTTCAATTGATGATGTAAAGTTTGTACTTTGTATGTTCTTCATTGCAGTCAGTAATGAGTTGCCAATCAATATGAAGAACATACATAATTTGCGCTGTCATTCGGCCATTTTCTTTGTATTTCCTATTTCAATTCAATCGGCAGACAACTGCTGATGCAATGAACATTATATCAAATTTCAAATGCCGAATGAAATTGTGTATTTTGCAGTGCACGCAATGGTGCCAATACTACTGCTCATTTTATACTTGACCTGCTCGCCAACCTAAATTCCTTTCTACAGAAACAACTTAAATTTTGGTCCTTCAAAACTAACTCTTTGTATGCCTCCCACAACCTACAAGCCACTGGACAACCTTCATAACAGAACAACAGTGGTCTGCCGAGAATCAAATGCATCCTCTTTGACAGACACGGTATTTTTATTAATTTATAACAATTGATAGATTAAATATTAAGTTAGTATGAAGCTCATACTGTAATTCACCCCCAACTCAAAGTGATCCATTTATGTATTGAATCGAAATTCGTTAGGTACGTTGACTATAAAAGATGTTATTCTAAGGTTTATTACTTAGTTTAAGCTTAAAATGAAAATAAATAAACAAACAACCCTTGAATCTAAGATCTAAAAGGTAAATAGTGCAAGGTTACCTTCGTATCGCTCGGCTTGCTCAGCGATTTTGGCGATGTAGACGAGATTTTCTCTTGACGCCATTAGACGCTAATTGAACCTGTGAGAAAGAATTGGGTAAACTTTAGAGAGCAGACGGATTGTACCATTTAAGCAGCGTAAATCAATGGTTATATTCTCCCCCCTCTTGCCTCTTTTTGAACTTCACACCGCATTTTCTTCTCGTTATATTGCCGATCGTCCCAAAAATGCCCTTATATTTTTCATAGTTGCTAAATACAAATCATAATTACTCAATGCAAATCGAGAAAATTACAATATTGTCCTTTCTATTTTTTTGTGCAAATACCGTAAAAGAAATAGCTGCATTTAATTATTGAACTAAATATAGTTTGCTGCTCCTTTTTCCATCTTTTCAAGTGCCAACAATTAGTTTACATACATGGTTTCAAGAATTAAATGTAGCTGCTAATAATTGTACAAAAATATAGAAAGGACAATAATGTAATTTCCTCGATTTGCATTGAGTAATTTTGATTTGCATTTAGCAACACCCATATTTTTTTGTTACGCTGCATTTACTTGGGATTGTTACTTTTGGTTAAGAGAAGGACATTTTTAAGGGGACTCCACCTTAAACAAAATTTGTTAAGGGACAGTTTGATTTTTTTTATTTTAAAATGAGCATGGACTAAACTGCCCCTCGTAACCTTAATTTATTAGACATGTGATGGTTAACTATAATTTAATTTTTTAATTACTTGTCATAATTCCAGGCTGAGTTTTGGATATGTTTGATATTGAATTTCTTTGGATACTTGCCTGCAGGAATCATCTACGATATTTATATCATCACCAAATAGAAGACGCATGCAAATATAATTATCGTTTTTTATTTTTTTATTACTTATTTATATATATGAGTGATAAATACATGATTTAAACTGGAATACTGAGATTGTTATTTCCTTTTATTTTCGTGTATGTATATGACTGATAAATACATGATTTTATTATTACTTATTTATATATATGAGTGATAAATGCATGATTTAATCTTCGTCTGATTATTATTTCTTTTTTAGTTGAATTATAGATGGTCACTATATATTGTTTCTAAATTTATTTTGCAATTTGCAAAGTTAATTATTCATGTATCTTATTAGATTAAGAAGTGTTAATAAGTGTTTGCCTTATGCTTAAGTGTTTGAATTCATGCAAGTGTGGTCTGACTTATGCTTAAATGTTTAAATTTATATAATTATGTGTAGGTATGCATTAATTTTGCTCTGTTAGGATGGCTTATGCGTTATGTATTTGTATGTATATGGGTAATGCTGGTGTGAGTTTTTGTGTATGTATATGTGCAGGTATAAGAGGATTATAGGGATAATACTATAATTTTTAATTATATGGTTAAGGGGGAGCTAACTTATTTTGTTCTCCCCTTAACAATTCATCAAAAATTAGAAAATTGTCCCCCCTTAACAAAAAGTGGAGTCCATTTAACAATCCCTTTTATTTATATCAGGTTATACTTCCGACCACCTTTTTAAATTTAATACAAATGATTATTTTTTATATTCTTCTGGCCGTCATATATTATTTTTTCCACTCAGTTATTCACCACTACTTCTCCTAAAAAAACACATACTTCTCTACAACTTCAAACCCTAAACCCTAACAAAAGCAGATATTCTTGTGTGCCCAGTAGAGATGGAAGTAGAAGATAAAAAAATAGTTAGAATTTCTTAATTTTTATTGCTTTCTATTATGTTACAGAACATGTTGTTAGGGTTTTGCATTGCGTTTTAGGATATTTTTTCCGCTGCATTGAAAATTTCAAGTTTGACGACATTAAATTTGACGACGTTGTAATAGAGAATGACAATGTAAGTTTTGACTTGTAGAGTTTTTATCCGTAAAATTACATGTCTTCATTTACAAATTGATACATGAACTTTTTTTTGTCGTTTGATAGATGGAGTATTCGAACGATGATAAATTGGACGATAATCATAACGGTTGTAATAATATGATGTAAGATGTTCGATCAAATGAGTCAAAAGACATAAATATTGATTTGACGAATCATTTCACAACCGAAGAAGTACTCATTTATAAAAATTAAAATAGCTAATGTGGTTATGAAAATGGATTATGTTAATTTTTTCTTGAACTATTTGACTTTAGGTATTTGATTGACATAGCACATTGATCTGATGGTGTAAAACGTTATTGAACATGCAGATGAAGGAAGGAAGCGTTCATGTAGATGAAGGCGTCGGTGGCCTCTTCATTTTTATGTTATTAATTTAGATGGTGGTCAGTAGAGAAAATTTGGGGTGCTTTTAGTTTTAGTGGCCGGAAGTGTAAACAGATTTATGAATAGCAACACCCTTTTTTTAACAAGGTGGAACTTTTTCAACTATGACGTGGATTCTTTACGATCCTAACTAGAATGTTATACAATCATTGCTTTACATGAGCTGATCATAGTGCAAATCTCGCTCGATCTGAACTAGGTTATCATGCAAAACTTACTTGAACGGAGCTAGATATTTACATAAAGACCGATTCATTTGAGTTTATGTATATGATTTATTTTTTATTTAATGTGATTTGGCGTGGTTTGAAAAAAAAGGCAATTATGTAAAATATAAAATCTAGTAAAACAGGGAGGAAAATCGGACTCTCAGGAGGAGGGAGGGGGTTGGAAGGAGAAAAGCAATGTTTAAATAAAATTGACCTAAATGAATAAGCTAGGGATGAAATTTATGGAATAGAAATATTTTTCATCAATCATCAATGCAAATTATTTTATGAACTAACCAAAGTTTCTACAAATCATCCATATAAATAATCAAACAGTTAAAAATTTCATGTAATGTGAAATTTAAAGTTTGTGAAAATGGATTTAGAGAACTTAAGAATTAGTGTAACTTCGTTCAATTAATATATAAAGAACACTTGGTGAAATGAGCCAAGTTTATGTTTATTCTAAGTTAGTTCTGAAATGTGTATGGTGCATATTACTACCTAAATTATCTCAGCATAAGATAGCGGTGATGGGGTGTCGGATGACCGAATGCTCACCGAAGGCTCAATAGGAAGTGGGGCTAAGTACCAGTAAACCCATCGGTTGAAGCTCAAAAAGATCTTCGGTAATGACCTGCCTAAGTACCGATACACCTGAAGGTGAGGGCATCGAAGGCACTGAACCGAGAGAATGCAAGGATCACCCAGAACCAGCTTCCGAGCCATCATCCATACGAATACAGGAAGGCCAAATCCACAAATAAAATAGAAGTGACACTAGAAGCCCCCTTCTGAGGATCCATGATACTTCAAAAGAACTCCGTCAAAGAACTAACCGGGACCCAAGCAAAGATACATGCTACCCATACTAATCTACTTAGTACCGAAACCCGCAGCGGCTTCGAACCGGCAGTTATCAACATACACCATGAGGTCAAGCCCCTCTAAGTATTCACGATAAAGCCAGAAGCCTACATCCGAAAGCTTACATCCGAGAGCCTACATTCAGGAGCTGTTGTCAAGGATTCAAGTACCATCCAAAGACCATAACTAATACTACAAAGACGGTCGGAAGTCAACCGCCCGAAACCAAGGATAAAGTGACTGGCAAAGACCCCCACGGGCCTAATAGCCCATCAGCGGAAGGATCCCTGAACCACTATAAATAAGACCCCAGGGGTCATATTTGGGGAATCGATTTTCTTTTACACTTGTACTCTTAAAAATAAACTTGGCATTGAGATTAATCCAAGGATTCTCCCTATTACATCTATGTACTCCCACCGAAAGTTTAATGAAAAGGAATCTTCTAATAAGAAAGTTGCTCTGTAAGTGTATATTGTTATTTTATAATCGTCATTGTTGAAGTTTATTGTTCATTCTCTAGATAAGCATGGATTCTCATCCCAACATGTCCTCGAATAGTAGAATATACTTCGTTCTCTGAGTTTAGATCCATTCTGATAGTCCTTAGCGATTCCATACCTCCAAGCTTCGATATTTAGGGTGGAGATCTGATTTAACCTGAAAAATAGGTCGAACCTCCTATTTTTCCTTTAGATCCGTTCCTGTTGACCCATCTCCGGTGTTGACGAAAAATATGTTAACAGTGCATATTATGTCAAAATGGTTTATATGATTTTGGTAAATTTATCAGGGCGCCTAAAGTGTTTTATAGTGTATGAATAGAATTTACCTGATGTATTATTACATCAATGCTTTGGGAAAAATATTACTTATGACACTAAAAATGCTCTTTGAAAGGCAGTAAACAAGCAATACGTCGAACTATGAAGACTACATCTGACATATCAGTTATGTTAACACTTATTTGAAAGCGATTATCAGCCCCAAAATTGAACTGTTGGGCACGATGTAAACTTTTGCGACAGACCAAAATATTTATGTAAAAGGTAAAATTTACATTGAATTTTAGCTATTTAAGTGATCACTCTCATATTCATCCACCACATTCATTTATTAATTGTATTTTTCTAGAAATTCTTCCTAACCATGCCCGGATATTATTTTGTCTACTATAATTCTAAAGATAATTAGCAAAGCAAGGACGATTCAATTTATTGCAAAGATTTAACATATTCCTGTGATTCTGATGAGTACGAAAATGAAATCAAGACAATTGTTACACAGACGATACAACTAGTTTATTTTACTCCTACTACACATCATAATTTTCCGTACAAGAGTCGAAGGCAGAAGGCTAATATTCTTAGCGGGCATGAGAATAGAAGTTAAGATCTTTTTTGAATGAAGAGTGCTACTTTGAAACATATATGTAATGTCTTAACTACTGAATATGGCTTTCCAGTATATATAGAGATTTCTGATATGGTAAGAATGTTTTATTACGCGATAAATCATGAAACGTCACACATACTAGTAGGAGAAAATTTTACTCAACCTACAGTCAGCTTTAGTACTCATATATCTAATATCACGCAATGTCACTCATGATCAAGGATGCAACGTAAAGTTTTCGATGTGATTCCTAATAAAACTATATATGACACACATTACTGCCTTATTCTGAGATGTTGCATGAGTATGCACAGATCACATTTTCATTCGAGAGCTAGTAAAGTGGTATTATCATATTTACAGATTGAAACATATATTTAACACAACTTATTACTGTTGCCATTAATTTTTGTCTAAATCTAGTTCTGTAATGTTTGGTTCTGAAAGTTTTCTCATGATAATATATTGTTGAATTACGTTATTGAAGAAGTTGAAACATCCCCACTCTGCCATCAAGTATGTATTACTTTGTAGATTTAGATTAGAAGGTATTTTCTACATTATTGTAAATGACTTTGTCATGCTTTAGGATTCCAACAAATCCAGAATATTCAAAAATTACATAAAGAAATATTTAGTTTCTATCATTCTAGTTTATATGTGATAGAGAAAAGAACATTTGGTATTTTGGAAGGAAAAAAATATCGAAATTGCTAGAAGGCCAGAAATAAGGGATTCGGGCAAGTATGCGGCTTACGTGGGGAAGGAAGAGAGGGTGGAAAGTGGAGGAGAGAGAGAAGATAGGTGAGAAATGACAAATATAGCCCCCCGAATTCAACGTGAGGGGCAAATTTCGGGCCATTTCGGGTCATTTTTGGTTCGGGCTCCCTAGCAGCGTTCAAAAAATATAAGACATATCAACATACGGTTTTAGTAAACTAGCATGGTCTGTCATTGCATCTTGTGCTATCTATAATTTTATAAGAAAATATAATGATACATACAACAATAATAAAGACATTAGGTTGTGCTAAGAATTGACGTCTCTTATATTTTTAGTTATGACACTTTAGAATTTTGTTATACTTCTTTAAACTGTTTAAAATATGTAATGAGATAGAATAAAACATACTTTTTTTAGTAAGATGGTTGTTGAATGTGCGACTACACAGGCGATTATAATACTGAAAGAAAAATATATAGTTTCTCAACATGCATAACTGATAGCCAAAATAATAATCAGAATCTAAATAAGTTATGATTATTCAATCTATAATGGTACGTACAGGCTAAGAAAGCATACAAAAGTAGCCCTAGTAACAACAAGGTCCAATAAAACAAAACAAAAGTGCAACTGAGAAGCAGTGAATTCACATCCCAAAGAAGGAAGAGCAAGAAGAGATGAAGTCGAGTATACAAGTTGAGGAGGAGGCCCAGATATGAGAGATGAATTCACATTCCAGGATAAGGTGAGTGGAGGATTTTTCTTCAGAGTGACAGAGGATGCATGCCGGGTTGACTGGGACATTTTTGTGGATCAATCTAACCTTAAATGTCCATCTTGCCATAAGCTAGGCACAAGAGGAAGGAGTGGACGCTTGGCAGATCAGAGCATTTCCCGAGTCTAGGGAAGGTAAAGGATACGCTAGAGAAGTTAATTTAGTGGTAGCAAGAAGAGATAGAGAAGTTGAAATTAGAGTTCAAGACCCAAGTGAATCATCAGGTTGAGACGATACGGTTATGCTGGGGAGAAGGTGATAAACCTGGATGAGTTGTGCTAGAGTGTTGTCAATGAAGAGAGAAGTGAGGCAAGTGAGGCTGAGAAAGGCCTCATCACGGATGGTAAGAACATGGCTAAGGGAGGCAGTATAGATGTTAGGTAAAAGGGTGTAACACTCCATATTTTTAAATAAATACTTGAATATTTGTTGACAAATATCCATGTCTTATGATTTGAGAATATGGCCTCGAAACAATTACCACTTGAGGCAATTTTCTGATTCGTTTATATATTTGACTAGCCCCAAACAGAGTTTGTATAGGGAAATTACTAACCAATAAAAATTTATGAAGTTATGAGCGAATGTATACGCACAAATTGAAATTTGAATTTTGAAAGGTGTGTCATAAATATAAGAAATTAATATAAGGAAGAATAATAGGCAAGAAAAGTAACGTTGAGTGTAACGTTAAATGGAGCCTAGGTTGACCCAATATTAGGCGAAATAATGTGGTTTGGATATTTTATACAGCTCTGAATTTATTTGATTTGATCCAACGAACGAGATTCTTCTATGCACCTATAAATAGACTAGTAGAGCCTAGCCTTCAACTCATATTTTTTGAGATGATGCCATGTCATTTTCTTTCTCCTCCAAATCCTTCAAAAATAAGAATATATCAGTTTTAGGATTCTGATTCAAGATTTAGAGACAAAGAATGTAGATCTAAGCCATATGTACTCAGGTTTCTCGTTTGCGTAAGGTAAGTTCTGCAAATCAAGATTTTTGTGGGTTTTTCTCTTCTTTTAGCGTCAGATCTGTAAATCTGTGGATATTTCAATAATAGATCCTATCAGGAAGACCAAGGGTAGCAGCCTAAATCGGATTCAATAATTGTACTTAGTCAGATGAGTGGATTTAAATTATATTTTCCGATATTGATATATTATACCGTTTGATTTCTATTGAAAATTATGATATGTTCTTCATTTTTTTTCCTTTTTCTATGTCAGGATATACAGTTAATGTTAAATTGTAAGTATGCGCCAATTTATAGAATCATGTATTAGGAAACTGGGGTGTCTATAACCCAGTGTTAATGGATCTTAAGGCTATTCAGACACTAGAGAGATGAAGTGTATTTATTATATCTATTCAAATTCAAACAGAAAGAAATATGTAATAAAATAAAATGCAGTAAAGTAAATAACACCAGGATTTTTATACTGGTTCGAATTAACCAATCCTACATCCAGTCCAGCACTTCACCGTGCAGAATTTCTCTATAATCGCTTGTTTTCCACGGGTGGAAAGAACACCTTTACAATCTTGATTTCACGGACTGCAAGATACACCTTCTCCTTATCAACAGTAACAAACAATGGAAGGTAGTCGTATCTTCAATTTAGATTCTTGCATACTTTGTACAATGATCCTATAGACCTTCAATGACAATATATCTTTGAATTCTTTGAGGAAATAGGATAAAATCAGAGAGAGAATGTTATGAATTCAAGTAAAACTATCTGGTATTGTGTGGCTTGCAATCAGTGAAGAATTGGAATGAAAGAGAGTGAATTTGCAAGTATAATAGGATAGTATTCAATGGATTTGTGTAGAGAATGTATGTATATGAAGGAGTAGAAGAAAGTGTGAAAATATGGTGTGAAAATTCATTTCCAGGGCTCTTTAAATAGTGTATGAAAGGATGTTTCTTTTGGTGAAAGGGTGGAGGGAAATAACTTGTCAATTTAAACTTGAAAATATGAAATAGTAGTTATATGTCGACATATGCAAAAATGTATGTCAACATATCTCTATATATGTCAACATTACATAAAAATGTATGTCAACATACCTCTGGTATCAATTTTCCTAAATGTGGATTTTGGTGATACGATTGTGGTCAATGATTGATGAGCTTCAAGTATAATGGGATCTTTAACAATATAATCTAAGGTTCATCCAACTCCTCATCACTTCAAACACCTTTGTTCTTCAACATTCTTCTCTAATAGGCTTTGGTCTTCAATTTTTCAAATTATCCTTCTTCTATAATTATCCTTTTGTATTCTTGTTTAAATATCTCCATAATATATCTAATGTAACTGCACATGGTTGTTGTCATCAAAATCAATACCTCGGGTACCTAGGATATTAACAATCTCCCTTTTTTTGATGATGACAACCATATAAATATTTGAGAGATAAAATAAATTATTTTTTATATTTGACCCCCTCACTCTGTGCACTCCCCCCATCATTTTGTCCAGTATATTTATATCTTTTCTCCCCCTTTGTCATTAACAAAAAGGTAAAAATAATAATTTAGTTTACTGCTAGACAATATGTAGAGTTTGTATATGCATATAAATAAAACACAAGTGGGGAATCAAAACATGAAATAAACTAAATAACCAGATGATTTTTAGAGTTACCGACTTTGTTGATGCCAATAACATATCCTTTTCATATTTATCCAAGGTTCAATAGATTTCTTGTCATATGCTTTGAGCATCGACTGTTTGGTACCTGAAAAATTTAGAATATGCACACTGGTACCGTTTTTACTTCGGGGTCCATGGGGTTATGTTTTGGGATGCCAAACACATGAAGAGTTTGAAAGCCCTTTCAAAATATAATTATGAGATAAATGAAGCTTATTAATAAAATTATCAATATTTTTTTCCAGTATTATCCAACCATTTTGGAACCCATAAGTTAATGAACATATTTTGAGGATTTAACTTAAATTGCCTAGGTTTTGGCTTAAACTTGGTGGCTTTAATAAACATAGTACATTGAGTACTATTTTTCTTTGATTTAGCCTTAGGGGTGTAGCCAAGTCCATGCTTATTCCTATTATGTTTAGATGGAGATAATAACTTCTCAAGATTATCCTTTCCTTTGTTAAATTTATCAACGTTAGTTTTCATTTTATCAAAATCCTTATTAGTGTTAAGAATAACATTGATTAGAGATGTTATTTTTTCATTCAGATTAGTGATCTGTGACTTCATCGAAAGATTTTCTAATTTTAAGGACTCATTTTCACTTTTCCGTTTTTCAAAACTTCGAAGTGTTAAATCCTTTCCATTTTTAGCATTAAATCTTTCAATTTCATCATCTAGACATTGTTTTTCTTTACTCAACTTTTCATTATATATTTTAATCTATCTATTTCTGCCAAACTATTATCGTACTCTTTCTTAGTATTTCATATCTCTGATGCATATCATTTAAAACTTAAAGTAATTTCTTTATCAAAATCCCACACCAGGTCATCCATCGCCATGAATCATGCATTGGTCTTTTCCGTTTCTGAAACACTATCGCTTGATGATGTATCTGAATCATCCCATGTTGCATTGAATGCTTGTTTCCTCTCCTTATTGAAAGTATTTGAATTGTGCTTTGGTTTTCTTAAGTTGGGACAATCTCTTTTCAAAGTACAGGGTTTATCACATTCGAAACGTTTAACAACATTTCCATTTCTAGAATTATTGTTTTAGGATCTAAATTAACCCTAGAGGGGGGTAAAAAGAGTTTATTGCAGTTTTTGATGAGTAATTAAATAATATCAACACAGATAATAATCAAAGTAAATGCGATAAATAACACACGGATATACCCAATTTCGGCAAAACCCTGCCTGCTGCTGCATTCCCCAAGGTTTCCACTAGGAATTAAAACAATCTCTACGCTTACAATCCCCTATGAACCTGCGACACTCACTCCCAACTATTCTAACTTTATGCTCAAAATCCTGCACTGATCTCTATCCCCGAGATTAGATTTCCCCAAATTACAAACCTGTAATTCTTCTCCCTAGTTTTACATACAAACTAGAAAACCTTAAACACGTTTAAAAAATTAAAACACTAAAAAAGACAAATAATATTTAAAACCCTAGTTTAAAATAAAATCCCTTTACCCTTATTTGAAAAATTAGTCGGCCCTCCTTTAATTATGCTAAGTCAAAATGAACTGTCGGCTTCACTTGTTCTTCAATGGCCACCCAATGCAAATTACGGTTTTTCCTCTGTCCAAAATCGCTACCTCGAATATGTAGAAATTTGTTCCTCGATGCTTGGATTTTCGTTGTTGTTTGGTCACTGGATTTGGATTTGTTCGGTCGAAAAACGTTGAAGGAGATTCGTGAGTTTCTCTGAATTTTTTATTTGATTTTCTGCTTGAATTTTTCAATTATGGCCTATGATGAATTAGTGTCAATTTATAGGGTTTTAAGCCCCGAATTAATCTCTGATTTTATTAATAGATTTGGTTGTGATATTTCCTATAGTTTTGCGTATTAATCTCCTCAGCTTTGATTGAGTTAGTTTGAAATATCCAAACTTTCTGGAGTTGTTGCGATGAGTTCTGGACTTTTGAATCGGCCCTCTTTCGAAAATAATGATTTAAAAGATGTCATATATATATATATATATAATTTTCTGGGATCTATGCTTGGTGATTTCTGAAAACTTGATTCCCCTTTTCTTCAAAAATTTCAACATGGGTTTCACTAGTATTGTCGTGAATCATTTGCTCCCCTGTTATACATTGATGTTGTCCATTTAGCTTCGAACTGTTGCAAGTTCGTACATGGCTTTCTGATTGACTTCATGCTTTCACTTGAGTCCATGTTGTATGATTTTCATGCACACTTGATCTTGCCTGGTTGAACATAGTGTATATGCATGTCGTTTGTGTCTATTTTTCTTTGGCATATGTTATGAATGCGTTTGTGTCCACAACACCTCACAATATTTCACTATTGATCTTTATAGATACACTGTTCATGTGCCACGACGCTTTTTTGCTGCTACACTTTACGTGTATACCACTGTGTTGTATTGTATATGTGTTAGACCAAAAATTGGTTCTAACACCCAAACAAATGATAATTTCAAATAAAATGAAAAAAAGGGTAAGAACACACGATT
Source organism: Allium sativum (assembly GCA_030737875.1). Classification (NCBI taxonomy): domain Eukaryota; kingdom Viridiplantae; phylum Streptophyta; class Magnoliopsida; order Asparagales; family Amaryllidaceae; genus Allium; species Allium sativum. Next base: position 18,856,656 of record CM060922.1, on the reverse strand, counting down.
TATAGTGGTTCGGCATTAAAGAGCCTACGTCCACTTTATACTTTGTTGATTGATGATATGAGTACAAATACAATGCCGAATTTCACTCAATCTCTCTAATACAATTGATAATTTCACTCAACGTTTGATGAAATATGCTCCAAAAGTTGATAATGATCTGAATGAAGCAATGAAATTCGGTGGTTATGAGAGATTGAGTTAGTATTCTGCCCAAAGATTCCTCCTAATGGTGCTAATTAGTGTATTTATAGGCATAAATCCGGTCTGTTTTGGAGCCACGTGGCAATCATCCCGCTCGGTTCAGACAAGGCATGCTTCAGGATGATGACAGCGCACTGAGATCATGGGTTAGTGGGATAAAACCGTTCCACTTTTATAGGAGAACATGGAGTAATTCCGCTGTGCTGGCCCTCCTTGGTTCGGATCAGAAGTCTAGATGGGGAGTCCGAGTCGGAGGGTTCTGAACCGATCCGGATGTACCTTTTTATTGCCATTTTCTGGTATGTTTGTCTAGAAGTAAAGGAAGTTCGGTTTGGGGGTCTCTGAACCAATTTGAGTTCCGGCTATGAATTCTTCCTTCAAACTTATTTGTTGAATAATCACTTAGCTTTGTGTAGCCCGATCACGAAGCGGGCTAATATTTTGCCCTTTGAAGTACGCGTTTATTGAAGATAAGTTGTGCTTCAAAATGATCCATCTACTTGCTTCTGAATTGGTGTCATTGAGTAGTTGCTTCCATTCATTCACAAAGTCGTGACATTTCATACAACTGCACCTTTTGATATTCCTTGAGCCTATAAATTTGTCATAAGAGGGAGGAATTTCTATTGTTGATCTTGCCAACTCCGAGTTTGAGATATGTGCAATTCATCTAGGTAATTTTTTTTAACATCGTACAAAATTTTTAGCATTCCTCCATGAATTTTCTCCCTCGTGTGTTGAATAACGGATTTGATTCAACATTTACACCCGGGTTCAAGCCAATGTCGTTTGACCCATATTAGGATTAGGAATTTATCACATCTTAGGGTCAAAAAGGCCTTGGGCTCGTTTGGCTTTTCTCTAATCGGGTCAGGCCGAGCTGTCCTTTCTAGGGGAAATAGTCCCTCTTCTAGCATATAAATTATCATTCCCCTTCATTATTCTTCACTTTTTCTGCTATCGCCCCTAATCCAAAACCTTAATTCCCAAATTGCGAAGAGAAAACTCCAAATTCTCGAAATAGGTTTATAAGTGGGATTTTGATCTTTAATTTATTCAGTTTTAACCGATTTAAATCCCGATTTAGATGCAGTTAAATCGATTTTGCTCAATGCCACATCAATTTTGACGTTGCGTCTCCTATCCCTTCGCCACCGTCGTTGGAGGCCTCGTCGCCACCTTGAGGTGGTTGTGGAGGAAGCCTTGATCGGCGCCGACGTCATAGATTCACGAATACCTTGCTATGGATGAGCATCCAAAAATGAATGGGTCTGGTGTGGTTGAAGAAGTGGAGAAGAAGAAGAAGGAGAAGAGCGGATCAGCGTGGTTCAGAGCGGACAGCTTCTTAGCAGCTGGGATGAAGCATGTGGAATCGGTTCGGATCGTGGATAACAATATTGGTTGGAGCTTCAAACTTACCCGCGTAGAGAGACTTGAGTTTCGGGAAGTTAGTGCGGTTCGGTGTTAACCGATCCGAATAGGCTCATTTCGCTGTAGGTCTACCCAATCTGATCCGCATGTAACATAAGCACCCGAACCGACAACTGTTGAATAAGACCCAAACCGATCCGCAAAGGCCCGAACTGATCTGCTTATGACTAACACTTGGACTAATATGCTTCTAACATATACGTCTGAACCGATCCGCGGCTATATAATACGGAATACAAGCACACTTTAATCAACCTAAGCAAAACTGAGCTTGGCTTGTGACTTCATGAGTAGCTAGGATAGAGACTTTTGAATTTAACTGTCAAAATTTAACGAACAAATAGTTGCTAATCTTCACTTCTATATATTTTATTCTGCTTGTTTTCACATTTTATGACTTCAGCACCGTACACTATTGCACAAGTTAGCACACATACACACGGGAGGGTGGGTATGGATAGTTATACTCTAATCTTTGTTATCTCATCAATAGCATAGCAGATATGACAGAGAGACGCCTCACTTAGGTTAACAAAGAAAAGAGAGGCCACAGGGTTATCTGGAAATCCTATCATCGATGGCATACTTTTTACTTCGGATCCGGAATGGGATAGTAAGGGTTCGTACTACGAAATGGAAGCACATGAAAATGAAGCATCTTCCAGAGATGATATTTCTTTATATGAAGAAGAGGAAAGAGGGGTAGGAGATAGTCGTGTTCCTGATGAGTTAGAGAATGTTATTGTTGTGGAGAATCCCAGTGATTCTGTCGCGTCAACAGTTGATGACGACAAACTTGCGCGTATATGTTTGAAGCGTGGAATTCTCCGAAAGGATACCAAACTACCCACTGGAACGGATCGTACCCATAGTCCCCCCGAGGGGTACATGGCGATCAGTAAACTAATGTGCCTTGTTGGGGCGATACCTCCCTTCTCACCTTTTGTCGTCGATTTTCTGAGACAAATGCGAATTGCTAAAATGCAACTCCAGCCCAATTCCTACGCTTATTTGTACACCTTGTACATTGCTTTTAGGGAGATTCTAGGTACAGAGCTCACTTTCGAGGATGTTCATTTCTTCTATAATTTTAAGCATAAAACTTAGGATACCCCTTCCTTTGTATATTTTGAATTTGTGCCAAAGAAAAAAATCATAACCATTCAATTTAGCAGCAAAATTGGTGATCCAAGAATTGAATGTTTCTACATCAAACAACAACCGGGATGTGCCAGGAGATGGCTTAAGTCAAGTAAAGATTTCAGACTTTGTAACAACCCGGAATTTGGGGCCAATTTAAAATTTTCATTTTGGAGATTTTGGGGGTGTTTAAATATTTAAAATAAATTATTTCAAATAATTATGAATGGAAATTTACTTTGAGCAAAGTTAATGCAAATATATTGAAATAAATTACAAAAAGAATTAGAAATAGGATGGTAGTTTGAAAAGTCAAACTTGAACTTTGACTAACTACCCAGGGTGCAGAATAAACCGGATTTTGATGAAACGAAAAATATCTAAATCTGTTAATAAATAGCTTTCTAACGAATCTGAAAAATCGAAGTTTCATAGCGGGAATTAAAAGTTATGGCCAAATGAATTTTCGGAAAGGTCGCTATAGAAAATATATTGCCTTGAAAATTGACATTTTTCATACGACCTCGGAATTCAACGAAACCAATTTTGTTGGGTCCGGAATGTAAAATTATTGCTAGGTTTCAAATTTCATGATTTTTGAAGCTAGTATGTGAGCGTGGCAAAAGAAACTGTGTTTTGTCAATTTCGGTCAAAATTAATTGACTGAAAAATAGCCATTTTTCAAACAGTCTCAGAATTCGACGAAATTAGTCTCGTTGGAACCGTATCGTCAATAGGAAGCCAGAAATATTTTTCTTGGAATTTTCTGAGTTCGTATGTGGCCCCGGTATATTTAAAATGTACGATAAGTATTTATTTAATTAATTTATAATGTAAATTTTAAATAAAATATTTACAGATTTCAGAATTGGGCCACGAGACTGGTCCCATTGCGTTCAGAAGGTGTTAAAACCTTAAGAACGACAGTCGTAGGGCCTAATTCTGAGTTAGTGGCTAATCAGACCTTAATTGGGCTTAATTAAAAATTTAATAATTAAATAACCCTAAAATACACTAGTATAAAATACGGTGTATATTGTTCCTCATCGTTCCCAATTAGCTGAAGCCGCCTCCACCTTCAAAACTTCTCTCCTCAAATTATCCCTCCTCTCTATGAATTAGAACGCAAGCTTTACACCAAATTAAAGCTCTTCTCCTCCTCTTCATTTCCATACTACCTGCGCTTCACCTTGTGCCCCAGCTTCCGAGAACCGAGCACCCAAAACCCGCGCGTTTCAGCCGCCGCCGGCCCCACTAGGCGCCACCGCACACCCCCCAACGCCCGACGCACATGCAACTTTCCGAGCCCGACCACCTCCAACTGACGGCACCTCAATCCGTTCACCCAATCGCCTGAAATCCGGATCCAAAGTTTTGAGCAATTCTGAATACTCACGGCCAAAATTCTGAGAAGGAAGAAAGGTTTAAAAACCTTAATCACTTTATTAATTTAATTTTTAAATTAATTACTAACTTGTTTTACCCATGACATGGTCATATAAATTCAGAATTACGCAATTTCTGAAGCGTTGGACTCGTACGATCCTGAACTACAATTCTAAACTGAAACGGGGAATTTCTGAGCTGTTGAAATTTTGGGCTAATCACCAACGACAGTGAGAATTTATTTTTAATTTAATTTAATTTATTTAATTATTAATTCTTAGTTATTAAAAATATTTATTGATAGAACTGCTATGTCGTGATATTTTAAATATGGATCTGAATTGTTTATACCGTATGATGTTAGATCTGCAAATCTAAATATTAGATCTGAATTTGTTGATTAATTAGAATTAATTATTTGTTAATTTTATTGAGTCATGCCTCGTTGATTTGTCATATGCCAATATAAACATCACCCTGTATATTACCTTGATATAAATTGTTAGATTTAGTCATGTTGGTTTATTTGAATGTTGTTGTTGATTGGATGTGACATGAAATACGATGTGGTAAATGGTAAAGGCTTAATCTTTACATTGTAAATAGAAAGACTAACATTTATATATTGAATTTTTGATTGAAATTATTAAAGACTGAATTTTTAATTGAAAAATTAAAGATGTAAATTTTCATGAAAATATTAAAAGATGAAAATTTTCATGTAAATATTAAATGATGAATTATTACATTGTAATTAAAGGATGGAAAATTTTTCATTGTAAATTAAGAATAAAATTTACATTGTAATTTAAGAATAAAATTTACATTGTAATTTAAGAATAAAATTTACATTGTAATTTAAGAAGAAATTTTACATTGTAAATGAAAGATGAAATTTTTATATTAAAAATTAAAAGATATGTTTCATTGTAAATAATAAAAGATATGATTTTTCATTGCCTTTGAAAAGAATGAATTTTTGCAATGAATCATTAAGGAATGAATTTTTGCAATGAATTATTAAGGAATGAATTTTTGCAATGAATTATTAAAGAATGAATTTTTCAATGAATCATTAAAGAATAGATTTTTCATTAAATTATTAAGTAGGATTTATTTTGAATATAAAAGTAGGACTTATAATGTAAATATAAAGTAAAGGCCTCACGAAATTAAGATTGACATTTTTATATGTTATTTTAATGTAAAATTGAACGATGAATTAAAGATGACATTTTTATATGTTATTTTAATATAAAATTTAACGATGAATTAAAGGAGACATTTTTATATGTTGTTTTAATGTAAATTAGAACGATAAGGTGTAAATGACATTTTTAGATGTGATTATAATGAGGGATTTCACCATATGTAAAGTTTACATTTTTATTAATGTAAATGTATAGGAATTTCACCATATGTAAAGTCTACATTTTTGTTAATGTAAAGTAAATAAGAATTTCACCGTATGAAATTTTCATTTTTTTTTTTTTGTAATTAAAAGGTGAATTTCATCGTATGTCAAAATTTACATTTTTATATGTAAATTATAAAGTGGATCAATGTTGTATGTTATAAATTACATTTTTCTTTGTAATTAAAAGGTGAATTTCATCGTATGTCAAAATTTACATTTTTATATGTAAATTATAAAGTGGATCAACGTTGTATGTTAAAAATTACATTTTTCTTTGTAATTAAAAGGTGAATTTCATCTTATGTCAAAATTTACATTTTTATATGTAAATTATAAAGTGGATCAACGTTGTATGTTAAAAATTACATTTTTCTTTGTAATTAAAAGGTGAATTTCATCGTATGTCAAAATTTACATTTTTATATGTAAATTATAAAGTGGATCAACGTTGTATGTTAAAAATTACATTTTTTTTTTGTAATTAAAAGGTGAATTTCATCGTATGTCAAAATTTACATTTTTATATGTAAATTATAAAGTGGATCAATGTTGTATGTTAAAAATTACATTTTTCTTTGTAATTAAAATGTGAATTTCATCGTATGTCAAAATTTACATTTTTATATGTAAACTATAAAATGAAATGATATTGTATGTTAAAAATTACATTTTTCTCTGTAATTAAGATGTAGTGTTTGCATTGTAATTAAAAATTATATTTTTACAATGTGAATTAGATGTAGTGTTTGCATTGTAATTAAAAATTATATTTTTACAATGTGAATTAGATGTAGTGTTTGCATTGTAATTACAAATCATGTTTTCACAATGTGAATTAAGAGTAAAGTTTGCATTGTCATTAGAAATTATATTTTTATATGTAATTTAAAGATGTTGAGTGTATCAAAATTTACATTTTCAATGTAAGAAAGAAATGAATTAAGGATGCGGTGATATTATTTTCATTTTTCAAATGAATTAAAAAATTTGGAGAGTGTCAGTTGTTGTTTAGGGCGTTGTTTTAATCAAACGACGTTATTGCGATTTAATGATTATATATATATATAATTAAAATTAAACGAATAGGGCGTGGTAGTTTGCGTTTTGAAATCGTACTTTTAAACGACCATACCGGAAGATCCGACCGTCGGATTTTCCCAAAACTGAAAACATTAGGACCGTCTTGGAAAATTCTTTCCAACGATATAAGATACGTCAAAATCCAACGATTAGATTTTTATGAATGTGTAGATCAAAATTTGTTGAAAGCAGCGCCAGGGTCGTACATTGACCTAAAGCGTCGTTAATTAAAATTTAATTATTTTAAATAATTAAAATAGGAATGAATCGTTAATATTATTAACGAATAAGAATGATTTTCAATATATATATGTATATACGAGGATTACTTGGAAAGTCCGAGTTGTCTCATTCTAAATAATCAAATGACGTTACTTGAGGTATAAAGAGGGTGAATGAAGACCGTAAATCTTCCCTCGAATGGACAACGATTGAGTCCTTGACTTGGCTTGCTCCCAATTCAAAGGTCATGGTCATTGCCCAAACGTACGTGTTGATTTCACGGGTTTGGCTTTCGCTCAGACCTAGAGCATAAGCTATTAAATGGATTGTGTGTCTGACATCATACTCTATCAAATATCACGTTATTGATCTTTTGTCGAAGGTATGGATGTTTGGTGGCGGGGAATTTATTCTCTTGCTTAACACCCGTTCATATATTTCGGCAAAGGGTTGGTAGTACGGTATGGGGTGATGATGTGGCATGCTAAGGTGCATATGATCAAGGTTTTGTTGAAAAGCAGGCCTTGTGGGATGATCAAAGCATAGCCTGTTTAGGCATAGCTTTGTGTACAACGTGACTTCGCGAGCCTCACACACCGGCGGAGTCTAAAACGGGAGAAGGGAACGCAGGGAGAGCAGCATGTTTCTTTCTAGCTAGAAGTGGTGATTGGGTTTTAATACGGCCCAACATTTTACTTATGTGGATGATGGAATGAGGCGCCTCGGATGTTAGGTCCTATAGGACTGGGAAACGTGTGTTCAGGAATAACTAATCCGCAACTCGTATGGCGGACCGGCCCTGCAGCTTTCCAAGGGTTCACTGCGGGGGATCCTGAGACATTAGCTAGAGTGTCTCGAATCGGTAGGAGCTCCTCCCTAGCGTTGACTCATGATGGAAACCAAAATCCAAATATGACCCTACGAATTTGATTGTATTACTAGTATGGAGGCATAGTAGTATGGGATACTATTCTTCCTAGGATTTCTACATTTACTTTGAAATGTTTTTAATAATATTAAACTCGTATTTGCCGTATTTATCATGTTTAATCACTATAAGGTAAAACCCTATCCTCTGGTGTGTGTTGCATTGTGTGATGGGACCTGGGTCTTATGGTGATTCCATTTTTCTAAAAAGCATAACGTTGTTGCACGATTTACTTATCATTTATTCTGACACTTTTATGCACGGCAATCCATTAGAGTAAAACCGTTCCGCATTAGCGACATGGTCTTTGGATTTTCCATATTAATAGTGATTAATTAGGTAAGAATTCTCACATCAGTCCCACGACTGACCCATTGTTTGTTTCCACCTTTTTGCAAACTCGGGTGCCCTCCTTCCTACACGGACAGCCAAGTAAATAGGTTATTTTTCGCTTGGAGCCTTTCCTTTGGAGCTGCTTATTATTTCTCTTGGATTTGCTTGTGGAGAGGTGATGACTAGGAGTTGGAAGACTTATCATTCGCTGCTTTTGCATTTTTCTCTTTCTTTTTATTTCAGACATTAAACTGGGTTTATTCCACGTTGTTTAAGTGGGAGTTGGAACTTATTTCTTTTCTTCAAATTTGATGTAATAATGTAGAATTCTGTGACTGTGGATTTTCGTGATTTACGACATTATATTTCCGCTGCTATGATGTTGTTACTCTATGAATTTCCTATGCTATTTTGTATATGTGATATGTATTATTGTGTTTATGTTGTATTCCAAATGATTATTCCTTACTTTCATACCGTGGAAGTTTGGGGTCATCACAGTTGGTATCAGAGCTTTGGTTAAACTTAGTTTTGGGATATAGCATATTTATGGTAATCCGTTTACATAGAATCACAATATACTGTGGCGAACATTTCTTGTGAATACATAATAGTCAGTCATTCTATCATTATCTTTTATCCGTCCTTTTATCTTGATCAACTCTTCAAATCACCATTATAGTTGTTTTGACTCTTTCCTTGATCGTACAGAACTAACTAAAGATGAGTACCGCTGCCGCTAGAGCTAGAGCAAGGAGGCAGAATGCTGCTGGAACTGAGGAGGCTACTGTTCAGCAACCACCACCACTGCAGCCCTTTGATTTAGATAAGATGGCAAAGAAGTACAAAAACTTGGGAGGGGTGCCATTCAAGGGTACTGAGACTGTGACACAAGCTCAAGCTTGGCTGAGGAACTGTGAAAAGATTTTTGGAGGATTAGAGCTGGAGGATCATAGGAAAATACTAGTGGCTTCATAGCTGTTACAGGAGGAAGCTCAAAACTGGTGGGACACTGTCACGGTTGGAGGGATTGCAGACAATATGACTTGGACAAGGTTTAGGGAGCTTTTCAATGACAAATATATTCCAAGGCAGGAGGTAGAGAAACTACATGATGAGTTCGCCAATCTGAAGCAAGGCGACAAGACCATTTCAGAATATGTACGAAGATTTGAAGACCTTTCCCGCTATGCCCCTGAATTGGTCCAAGATGACTTTCAGAAGAACAAGAGACTCATAAATGGGCTTGCGAGGAAGTATATTGATAGAGCCACTTCCTACATCGACCTCTCTTTCAATAGGCTAGTGGAGTTCGCTTGTCGTTATGAGGAAAATGATAGGAAGAATTCTCAACAAGACAGGGAAAGGAGCTTGACCAACAACAAGAGGAGGCAAACAGAGAAGAAGACTGAGGGAAACAATTCTGGAGCTGCTAAGGGGCGCGATAAGTCAAAGGTGCAATGCTACAACTGCCAAAAGTTTGGGCACTACAGCAAGGACTGCAGGAATCCTAAGAAGGCCCGAAGCGATGACACAAAGGAATGCTACAATTGCCATAAGAAGGGTCACATCAAGCCAAACTGTCCACTGTTGAAAGGAGCGCAGGTAGCACATTATGAAGGGGCAAGTGCACCATCTTCTTCTGCTCCTACTTCTTCCAAAGGAGCAGGTAAGCCTGATGTTTTAGATGGTACAATTTCTGTTAAAAATATCCCTGTTACTGCCTTATTTGATACGGGTGCATCGAGAAGCTTTATTTCTAGCAATGCAGTTCAGAAATTGAAACTAAAGCAAAGAAGTCTTAAAGAACCACTAAATGTTCACAACCCTATAGGAGGTTCTACCACTCTAGATTTATTTTGTAAAGTGCCAGTATCTTACTCCTATTTCAAATTTCCATTTAACTTGATCGTTATGAATTTCTCCGAGTTTGATATCATCCTCGGTCTTTATTGGCTAACCAAATATGACGCTGAGGTGCTGTGTTCAGAAAGAGTGGTTAAGGTGAACACAGGTTTCAGAAACACTGTTGCTATACCTTGCCATGGGTCAAAATCTGACAGAAAGGCATTCTGGTCTTCCCTAGAGATCACTCCCATTTCCTTAGAAAATATTCCCGTGGTCAAATTCTACGCAGATGTATTTGAAGAAGTGGACAGCCTACCCCCGCGAAGGGAAATCGATTTCAGGATTGATCTTGTTCCTAATGCAAGACCTGTAGTTCATGCTATCAGAAGGATGACTCCTAAAGAAAAGGAAGAATTGCAAACCCAAACCAAGCAGCTTCTGTGGAAGGGATTCATCCGACCTAGCTTTTCAAATTGGGGTGTAGCTGTGGTGTTTGTCCCCAAATCGGACGGTACTCTAAGACTTTGTGTCGACTACCGCGATCTTAACAAACAAACATTGAAGAACAAATACCCCTTGTCCCGCATAGATGATTTGATGGACCAATTGAATGGAGCCAAGGTGTTTTCAAAGATGGACCTAGCCACAGGTTTCGACCAACTCCGCATAGCTGAAGAATGCATACCTTTGACCGCCTTCAGAGGTCCCGATATATTCTACGAATGGTTAGTGATGTCGTTCGGTCTATGCAATGCTCCAGCCTACTTTGTTGACTTGATGAATAGGGTCTTCAGGGAGGTCCTAAATAAATTCATCCTAGTCTTCATTGATGATATTCTAATCTATTCTAAAACTAAGGAGGAGCATGAAGGGCATTTAAGGGAAGTGTTGGAAATTCTGTGACGAAATGTTCTAAAAGCAAAGTTTTCCAAATGCACATTTTGGCAAGAGGAAGTAAAATTCTTGGGCCATGTTGTGTCAAAAGAAGGAATCGCAGTTGATCCAAGTAAAATTGCTGCCATTCGAGATTGGAAGCATCCCAGTACACCCACTGAAGTAAGAAGCTTCCTAGGTTTGGCCGGATATTATAGAAAATTTGTCGAGGATTTCGCTAAGCTGTCTAGCCCATTAACAAAGCTTACCAAGAAGCATGCCAAGTTCAATTGGACATCAGATTGTGAGGAGGCATTCCAAAAGTTAAAGGTGAGTTTGACTACTGCTCCCGTACTCACCATCATCGATGGCAACCAAGATTTAAAGGTCTACACAGATGCTTCTCAAAGTGGTGGTCTTGGTGCGGTACTGATGCAAAGGGGCAGAGTTGTTGCATATGCAAGCCGTCAATTAAAGCTGCATGAGAAAAATTATTGTGTCCATGACTTAGAGTTGTTGGCCGTAGTCTTTGCTTTAAAAATTTGGAGGCATTATCTTTTGGGAGAAAAGTTTGAATTATTCACAGACCATCAATCTTTGAAATATCTCTTCGATCAAAAGGATCTGAATTTAAGGCAGCAACGATGGCTAGAATTTATGGCGGTCTACGATCTTGACATCTTATATACGCCAGGGAAAGCCGATGTTGTGGCAGACGCACTTAGTAGAAAGGAAGTCATTGTCGCAAGCCTCATCATCACCCCTTCTTTGATTGATACGATCGACTCTCTTTAGAAAAGTGATGCTTTTATTCGGAAAATGATTGAAAGAATTCAAGGAGGTGAAAACACGGACTTCCAAATAGATGACAAGGGAGCTCTCAGATTGCATGGGCGGATTTGTGTTCCATGTGTCCCCGAGCTCATAAGAGAAGTTTTAGATGAGGGTCACAAATCAAAGCTTTGCATCCACCCCGGTGTGAGCAAAATGTATCAAGACTTAAAGCGCACATTTTGGTGGAGGTCTATGAAGAGGGATATATCCATTTATGTGAGTAGATGCCCCACATGCCAACAAGTAAAAAATGATCAACAAAAGCTGGCAGGGTTGTTGCAGCCATTAGAAGTTCCAAATTGGAAGTGGGACCAAGTTTCCAGGGATTTCATAGATGGTCTGCCTCGTACTAGGAAAGGAAATGACAGCATATGGGTGATCGTGGATCGCTTTACCAAGTCCACTCATTTCATACTTGTCAAATCCAGTAGAACTTCTCAAAGTCTGGCGCAAATTTATTTCAAAGAAATCGTCAGGCTACATGGGTATTAAAACTAAATCTTTCCTTTTCATCATAATCTGAATGAAAAATTTCTTTTGTAGAATAAATATTAATCTTTTCTTTTTCACAGAGTCCCTAGTAGCATCGTTAGCGACCGTGATCCTATCTTTGCTAGTAAATTTTGGGAAGCATTCCAAAATGAGTTGGGAACGAAGTTGAGTCTCAGCACCGCGTATCACTCTCAGACTGACGGCCAGACTGAGCGAGTGAATCGCATTCTTGAAGATCTATTGCGAGCTTGCATACTCGATTTTGGAGGCTCTTGGGAGGATCACTTGCATTTAGTTGAATTCTCGTACAACAATAACTATCAAGCAAGTTTGAAAATGTCTCCATTTGAAGCCTTATATGGTAGGCCGTGTAGATCGCCAGCATGTTGGGTTGAAAAAGGAAATCGGCTTGTGTTGGGTCCAGACATGATCCGAGAAGCCTCAGACAAAGTTGACTTTATTAAGAAGCGACTATTGGCTGCCCAAAGTAGACAGAAAAGTTATGCCGATGTAAGAAGGTGAGAGCTAACTTTTGAAGTGGGTGACTATGTCTATCTGAAAGTCGCTCCAATGCGAGGTGTTATCCGTTTTGGAAAGACAGGAAAATTAGCACCTAGATTCATCGGCTCTTTCCCTATTCTTGAAAAGATTGGCACCCTAGCTTATAGAATTCAGATACCAGATTGGTTGCCTGGAGTGCACGATGTATTCCATGTATCTCAACTTCGAAGGCATGTCCAAGATCCAGATCTGATTGTGGAAGAAGCAACACATCAAGATTTGGAGATTACCCGAGCCTTGCAGTGAGAAGAGAACCACTGAAAATTATTGGCAAGGAGACTAGGAAGCTGAGAAATAAAAGTATCAACCTAGTCAAGGTGCAATGGAGCGGTGATCCTAGAGACTGTACTTGGGAAACCGAGGAGAGTATCAAACAAGCCTATCCCAAATGCAGAGTGGACATTCCCGATTAGTTTTATTTTAAGGTACGCTTAAATTATTTTCTATTCTTTATGTGGGTTCCTACCCTTCTACTCTTCTCTTTTCCTTTTCGAGGACGAAAAGTTCTTAAGCGGGGGAGACTGTAACAACCCGGAATTTGGGGCCAATTTAAAATTTTCATTTTGGAGATTTTAGGGGTATTTAAATATTTAAAATAGATTATTTCAAATAATTATGAATGGAAATTTACTTTGAGCAAAGTTAATGCAAATATATTCAAATATATTGAAATAAATTACAAAAAGAATTAGAAATAGGATGGTAGTTTGAAAAGTAAAACTTGAACTTTGACTAACTACCCAGGGTGCAGAATAAACCGGATTTTGATGAAACGAAAAATATCTAAATCTGTTAATAAATAGCTTTCTAACGAATCTGAAAAATCGAAGTTTCATAGCGGGAATTAAAAGTTATGGCCAAATGAATTTTCAGAAAGGTCGCTATAGAAAATATATCGCCTTGAAAATTGACATTTTGCATACGATCTCAGAATTCAACGAAACCACTTTTGTTGGGTCCGGAATGTAAAATTATTGCTAGGTTTCAAATTTCATGATTTTTGAAGCTAGTATGTGAGCGTGGAAAAAGAAACTGTATTTTGTCAATTTCGGTCAAAATTAATTGACTGAAAAATAGCCATTTTTCAAACAGTCTCAGAATTCGACGAAATTAGTCTCGTTGGAATCGTATCGTCAATACGAAGCCAGAAGTATTTTTCTTGGAATTTTCTGAGTTCGTATGTGGCCCCGGCATATTTAAATGTACGAAAAGTATTTATTTAATTAATTTATAATGTAAATTTTAAATAAAATATTTACATATTTCGGAATTGGGCCACGAGATTGGTCCCATTGCGTTCAGAAGGTGTCAAAACCTTAAGAACGACAGTCGTTGGGCCTAATTCTGAGTTAGTGGCTAATCGGACCTTAATTGGGCTTAATTAAAAATTTAATAATTAAATAACCCTAAAATACACTAGTATAAAATACGGTGTATACTGTTCCTCATCGTTCCCAATTAGCTGAAGCCGCCTCCACCTTCAAAACTTCTCTCCTCAAATTCTCCCTCCTCTCTACGAATTAGAACGCAAGCTTTACACCAAATTAAAGCTCTTCTCCTCCTCTTCATTTCCATACTACCTGCGCTTCACCTCGTGCCCCGGCTTCCGAGAACCGAGCACCCAAAACCCGCGCGTTTCAGCCGCCGCCGGCCCCACCAGGCGCCACCGCACAGCCCCCAACACCCGGCGCACGTGCATCTTTTCGAGCCCGACCACCTCCAACCGTCGGCACCTCAATCCGTTCACCCAATCGCCTGAAATCCGGATCCAAAGTTTTGAGCAATTCTGAATACTCACGGCCAAAATTCTGAGAAGGAAGAAAGGTTTAAAAACCTTAATCACTTTATTAATTTAATTTTTAAATTAATTACTAACTTGTTTTACCCTTGACCTGGTCATATAAATTCAGAATTACGCAATTTCTGAAGCGTTGGACTCGTACGATCCTGAACTACAATTCTAAACTGAAACGGGGAATTTCTGAGCTGTTGAAATTTTGGGCTAATCACCAACGACAGTGAGAATTTATTTTTAATTTAATTTAATTTATTTAATTATTAATTCTTAGTTATTAAAAATATTTATTGATAGATCTGCTATGTCGTGATATTTTAAATATGGATCTGAATTGTTTATACCGTATGATGTTAGATCTGCAAATCTAAATATTAGATCTGAATTTATTGATTAATTAGAATTAATTATTTGTTAATTTTATTGAATCATGCCTCGTTGATTTGTCATATGCCAATATAAACATCACCCTGTATATTACCTTGATGTGAATTGTTAGATTTAGTCATGTTGGTTTATTTGAATGTTGTTGTTGATTGGATGTGACATGAAATACGATGTGGTAAATGGTAAAGGCTTAATCTTTACATTGTAAATAGAAAGACTAACTTTTATATATTGAATTTTTGATTGAAATTATTAAAGACTGAATTTTTAATTGAAATATTAAAGATGTAAATTTTCATGAAAATATTAAAAGATGAAAATTTTCATGTAAATATTAAATGATGAATTATTACATTGTAATTAAAGGATGGAAAATTTTTCATTGTAAATTAAGAATAAAATTTACATTGTAATTTAAGAATAAAATTTACATTGTAATTTAAGAAGAAATTTTACATTGTAAATGAAAGATGAAATTTTTATATTAAAAATTAAAAGATATGTTTCATTGTAAATAATAAAAGATATGATTTTTCATTGTCTTTGAAAAGAATGAATTTTTGCAATGAATCATTAAGGAATGAATTTTTGCAATGAATTATTAAGGAATGAATTTTTGCAATGAATTATTAAAGAATGAATTTTTCAATGAATCATTAAAGAATAGATTTTTCATTAAATTATTTAGTAGGATTTACTTTGAATATAAAAGTAGGACTTATAATGTAAATATAAAGTAAAGGTCTCACGAAATTAAAATTGACATTTTTATATGTTATTTTAATGTAAAATTGAACGATGAATTAAAGATGACATTTTTATATGTTATTTTAATATAAAATTTAACGATGAATTAAAGGTAACATTTTTATATGTTGTTTTAATGTAAATTAGAACGATAAGGTGTAAATGACATTTTTAGATGTGATTATAATGAGGGATTTCACCATATGTAAAGTTTACATTTTTGTTAATGTAAATGTATAGGAATTTCACCATATGTAAAGTCTACATTTTTGTTAATGTAAAGTAAATAAGAATTTCACCGTATGATTTTTTTTTTTTTTTTGGTAATTAAAAGGTGAATTTCATCGTATGTCAAAATTTACATTTTTATATGTAAATTATAAAGTGGATCAACGTTGTATGTTAAAAATTACATTTTTCTTTGTAATTAAAAGGTGAATTTCATCGTATGTCAAAATTTACATTTTTATATGTAAATTATAAAGTGGATCAACGTTGTATGTTAAAAATTACATTTTTCTTTGTAATTAAAAGGTGAATTTCATCGTATGTCAAAATTTATATTTTTATATGTAAATTATAAAGTGGATCAACGTTGTATGTTAAAAATTACATTTTTCTTTGTAATTAAAAGGTGAATTTCATCGTATGTCAAAATTTACATTTTTATATGTAAATTATAAAGTGGATCAACGTTGTATGTTAAAAATTACATTTTTCTTTGTAATTAAAAGGTGAATTTCATCGTATGTCAAAATTTACATTTTTATATGTAAATTATATAGTGGATCAACGTTTTATGTTAAAAATTACATTTTTCTTTGTAATTAAAAGGTGAATTTCATCGTATGTCAAAATTTACATTTTTATATGTAAACTATAAAATGAAATGATATTGTATGTTAAAAATTACATTTTTCTCTGTAATTAAGATGTAGTGTTTGCATTGTAATTAAAAATTATATTTTTACAATGTGAATTAGATGTAGTGTTTGCGTTGTAATTACAAATCATGTTTTCACAATGTGAATTAAGAGTAGAGTTTGCATTGTCATTAGAAATTATATTTTTATATGTAATTTAAAGATGTTGAGTGTATCAAAATTTACATTTTCAATGTAAGAAAGAAATGAATTAAGGATGCGGTGATATTATTTTCATTTTTCAAATGAATTAAAAAATTTGGTGAGTGTCGGTAGTTGTGTAGGGCGTTGTTTTAATCAAACGACGTTATTGCGATTCAATGATTATATATAAATATATAAAAATATAATTAAAATTAAACGAATAGGGCGTGGTAGTTCGCGTTTTAAAATCATAATTTTAAACGACCGTATCGGAAGATCCGACCGTCGGATTTTCCCAAAACTGAAAACATTAGGACCGTCTTGGAAAATTCTTTCCAACGATATAAGATACGATACGTCAAAATCCAACGGTTAGATTTTTAGGAATGTGTAGATCAAAATTTGTTGAAAGCAGCGCCAGGGTCGTACATTAACCTGAAGCGTCGTTAATTAAAATTTAATTATTTTAAGTAATTAAAATAGGAATGAATCGTTAATATTATTAACGAATAAGAATGATTTTCAACATATATATGTATATACGAGGATTATTTGGAAAGTCCGAGTTCTCTCATTCTAAATAATCAAACGACCTTACTTGAAGTATAAAGAGGGTGAATGAAGAACGTAAATCTTCACTCGAATGGACAACGATCGAGGCCTTGACTTGACTTGCTCCCAATTCAAAGGTCATGGTCATTGCCCAAATGTACGTGTTGATTTCACGAGTTTGGCTTTCGCTCAGACCTAGAGCATAAGCTATTAAATGGATTGTGTGTCTGACATCATACTCTATCAAATATCACGTTATTGATTTTTTGTCGAAGGTATGGATGTTTGGTGGCGGGGAATTTATTCTCTTGCTTAACACCCGTTCATATATTTCGGCAAAGGGTTGGTAGTACGGTATGGGGTGATGATGTGGCATGCTAAGGTGCATATGATCAAGGTTTTGTTGAAAAGAAGGCCTTGTGGGACGATCAAAGCATAGCCTGTTTAGGCACAGCTTTGTGCACAACGTGACTTCGCGAGCCTCACACACCGGCGGAGTCTAAAACGGGAGAAGGGAACGCAGGGAGTGCAGCACGTTTCTTTCTAGCTAGAAGTGGTGATTGGGTTTTAACACGGCCCAACATTTTACTTATGTGGATGATGGAATGAGGCGCCTCGGATGTTAGGTCCTATAGGACTGGGAAACGTGTGTTCAGGAATAACTAATCCGCAACTCGTATGGCGGACCGGCCCTACAGCTTTCCAAGGGTTCACTGCGGGGGATCCTGAGACATTAGCTAGAGTGTCTCGAATCGGTATGAGCTCCTCCCTAGCGTTGACTCATGATGGAAACCAAAATCCAAATACGACCCTACGAATTTGATTGTATTACTAGTATGGAG
Source organism: Allium sativum (assembly GCA_030737875.1). NCBI lineage: Eukaryota > Viridiplantae > Streptophyta > Magnoliopsida > Asparagales > Amaryllidaceae > Allium > Allium sativum. The sequence continues at coordinate 18,838,520 of CM060922.1, read as the reverse complement.
GCATAGTAGTTTGGGATACTATTCTTCCTAGGATTTCTACATTTACTTTGAAATGTTTTTAATAATATTAAACTCGTATTTGCCGTATTTATCATGTTTAATCACTATAAGGTAAAACCCTATCCTTTGGTGTGTGTTGCATTGTGTGATGGGACCTGGGTCTTTTGGTGATTCTATTTTTCTAAAAAGCATAACGTTGTTGCACGATTTACTTATCATTTATTCTGACACTTTTATGCACGGCAATCCATTAGAGTAAACCCGTTCCGCATTAGCGGCATGGTCTTTGGAATTTCCCTATTAATAGTGATTAATTAGGTAAGAATTCTCACACCAGTCCCACGACTGACCCGTTGTTTGTTTCCACCTTTTTCCAAACTCGGGTGCCCTCCTTCCTACACGGGCATCCAAGTAAACAGGTTATTTTTCGCTTGGAGCCTTTCCTTTGGAGCTGCTTATTATTTTTCTTGGATTTGCTTGTGGAGAGGTGATGACTAGGAGTTGGAAGACTTATCATTCGCTGCTTTTGCATTTTTCTCTTTCTTTTTATTTCAGACATTAAACTGGGTTTATTCCACGTTGTTTAAGTGGGAGTTGGAACTTATTTCTTTTCTTTAAATTTGATGTAATAATGTAGAATTCTGTGACTGTGGATTTTCTGTGATTTACGACATTATATTTCCGCTGCTATGATGTTGTTACTCTATGAATTTCCTATGCTATTTTGTATCTGTGATATGTATTATTGTATTTACGTTGTATTCCAAATGATTATTCCTTACTTTCATATCGTGGAAGTTTGGGGTCATCACAGACTTCGACCCCTAATTTCAACTATTTCTGTAAATGTATTGACTGTCGTTTACTTTCACCTGCAGTCACTAACCCGCAACAGGAAAAGCATCAGATGTACTTCGATCGTCTGAACCGACTACTTAATGGTGATAAAAAAATTTTGACCATCAGAGACGGCCTAGTGGATGAATACCTCCATCGGCATCGCTTAGCTGCTACAACTCGTAGCATAGGTCTGGAGAGAGTCCTTATGCGTATATACCTCCAGTCGAGGGGCCAACTGAAATTTTACCCGAGCATGGAGAAAGTTCGAAGGATCCGACGATGCCTCAAGAGATTCCTTCTCCCTCTTTGACTCAAGATGATATATTAGCGAACATACATGCAAAAGACAGGGATAAATACATAACTCCTGAGGGTGCGGCTACTCCCGTACAACCGATTTCCCCAAAAGAAGTACAACCAGTCACATCTCGTGGAAATGATTCTCTCATGGATGATTCTATATGCTAGGGTTTGGGGAAACTTCCCCTGCCCGATATGATTTATACCTCAGAAGACTTCAGAACAGATCCTCTTACCCTCACCTCCGAAGAAGAGGTTACCCCTATGAAGCCCGGGGAAACCGTGCACACTGGCCTGACTTCAGGCGCTGGTCTGTTGGGGGGATATCACTTAGGATATACACAACACTCTAGAACCGCACACCAAAGCACTTGTGCTTTACATAAATATTAACTCTGACTTTCACTTGTATCGTTTTGCAGTGCAAATGACACATCCCCGTTGTGATGTCAGGAAAGTCCGCACCGGCTTGCCTAGGTTTGACCCTGATACTGAACACGATCGACATGAGAGCCGTGGCAGAGATGACATGAGACATTATGATTCCAGTTGTCCTTATTCTTCGCACTCCCGTTCTCCCCGTCGGTCAGATCCATACAAGCACAAGAGCTATCAAGACCTTCGTGAAGGAGACAAACCACGTCCCAAACCTCCGAACCTCCGACTCCTCCTAAAGAGAAGCATCCTCAAGAGAAACCACCTTCGAAGCATGTTGATCTGCAAGACAAACATAAAGTTTCTGAGAAAAGGTCAGGAAAAGGCGAAACATCCATTATACCTGCCAAGCGACGAAATGTTGAATTATCCATATCCAAACCTGTGTCGCTTGATTCCGAAAATAAAGCAAAACTGGCATATTTGAGGAAACAATTCCAGATCACTACTTTGACCATATGCAATTTTTTCCCACACTTGTACCTGTGCCTTCGAAGTGGGCGGATAATGCTAAGGAAAAGATAAATTTAGTAGATAAGCAATATAAGTAGATGTATAAATATTCGTGCAACTCTCCAAAATCATTCGGGACTTAATCACAAATATTGATCACATGAAGGAAATGGTTGATTACGACAAAAGCATCTTGAAAATTTCAGAGAAAGAAGTGGAAGATACACAGGCTCAGCTTGATCTTGCTCTACGGAATGCTGACAACTAAAAAAACAACATGAGGAGCTACAAAAGCGTTATCACACTATGTTGGAATCTCATAGCCAGGAACGCTTTGATTTGAAGAAGCAAATCGAGGATGCTAAATCTGATAATGTCAAAGCAAAATTGGCTTGCACTACTCTTGAATAGGAAAAGGCTGAGCTAGTGAAGAAAAATGCTGAGTTGGCGAAGCAAAATGCTGAGTTGGAAACCAAAATGATAGAAGCTGAATCCAGAACAGTCTTAGCTGAAGGGAATGTAAGCATTGCCATTAAGTCTGCTGAGGATGCCTACACACAGCTTTTTACTACCCAAAAAGAATTGGATGATTATGGTGAGCTTATGATAGAATTTTTTCCCAAGTGATCCGTCATCAGGACATTGTTTAGATCGAAGATTATCCAATAACTTTGGTCTACATGTGGGATCAATTCATTGAATAGGAGATGAAAGAGCTCAAGGTGGACTCCGTTGATGAGGACAAACTTATGGAGAAATTTCTAAGGGGTGAAGAGCCGGCGCGATAGGCCAAAGGACGCAGACTCATTGCTGCTGCTATGGAAGAAGAGAGGCGCCAGGCCAAAGAAAAAAACATTATTGAAACTGGTTCTTCTTCTTCTTCTACCCCCGAGGTTGCCTAAATGGAAGGATATGATCCATAGAATCCAGGAATTCCCAAGGCATCTTTATTATCTCCTATTGCTGAAACAACTTCAGAGACTCCTATTACTCATGTTGAGAAATCATCCGAAGGTATCTCCACCTTTTCACCTCAGTTTGTTAGAGCTATATCAACTTTTCGTCATATTTTTGGACAAACAATTGAAGGATACGAGTTTTCTCCTGAGTTGATAACTGTTGCTTCTCGCTCTATAGGTTTAAAATCAGCTGAAAAGGTCGATGATCGATAAGAAAAAATCATCGATGCGAAGTCTGTTGAAGAGACCCAGAAGAAACAAGGTGAAGCTATTGGCTCGAAATCTACAAAGAGGGTCGAGGATATGGAGGAGGTTGCTGAGAAAGCTCCCATGCCATCTACCACTGAGATTCCCAAGGAGCGGGATATGATAGATGCCTTGAAAGATGATGGTGGCAATGATGGACATTAGGAAGATGATGATGTTATTATGACTGGAGGCTCAGGTGATGCTGAAGACATCACTTTGGCTGATATGAAGGCCAAGCAAGATAAGCATCTAAAAGCTAAAGTTGAGGAGGAAGACCCCCAGATACTTAAACCTCTCGTGACAATCCCTCCCAAGTCAAGGTTTGTTGTCAAACTTTCAACCAGGTCAATCACCGAAGAGCTTGCTAAAAAATCTTCTATTGATCCCAGCGTTTCAAGTCCAGGGAAGAAGAAGCCAAAGCGTATCTTGACCAAGGCTGAAAAAGAGGAGAAGGAAAAACTTAAGGTTGCCAAGAAAGTGAAATCTATTCCAAAGTCCAAATGAGAGGCGGTTTTATCCTTTGTTTTGATTTTCCCTTGGCCCACTATTATTGTAGCGAGTGCGGCCCTCACGTTTCTTTGTTTAGTCTTTTTGTATAAACCTGCACTCATGTAAATATAGTAGTTTATTTTTCTCTTTGTGATGTGGTATTTTGCATGTTTTTCGTTCGTTTTGATCGAATGCAACGACAAATAACAAATAGCAAGTACATAACAAAATAACATAAGTAGCTCTGTCCAACTGTATGTGAAATGTCATGACTTAATTATTGAGCTAAGCGATTGTTAACAGGGAAGTATAGTGTATATGCCCCCAATCAATCTTGGAAAAAGTGCATGGCCAGGGCTCGTTCGAGATTGATTAGGTTCGACATTAAACTGCCCCCATCTTTTTAGTGGGGCTGAGATTCTTTTTCGTTGTTACTTATTCTTAGTACCTTTACACTCTCCTGTCGTATAATCAGGTGAGAGTGGATTTAAGGTGATCTTTTGTCGTAGTGCACCTTCACCCTTAGGGACACCGTCTTCCCGTCCTTTATACTCTCTCTCGAATCGTGAGAGTTAGAGTTTGAGACATTGTCTTCCTATCCTTTTTATCTTGTTACAAAAACGATTATTTCGTTTGTTCTGATTTCAATTCTAATTTAGTGTTATATGTACAGATCACATAGCATATAGAAGGATTTATGCAAGAAAAGTAAATCACACATGATGTTTTTATAGTGGTTCGGCCAAGTCGTGACCTACGTCCACTTTATAATCTTTTGTTTATATTAACCAGGCTTTTGTAGGCAAGTCGTGCCTTTTTACATGGCTCATAAAACAAAAGAAAAAAAAATACAAATTTAAGTCAAGCATTGCCGCAAATGTCGGGCATTCCAAGCTCTAGGAATTTCTTTACCATCCATGGTCATTCACTTAAAAGCTCCTGTATCAAGTTTCCTCTGGATGGTATATGGTCCTTCCCACTTTGGACCTATATAAATTGGAGGTGGGAAGACTTGCTTCAATAATAAGTCTCCAGGTTCAAAGGTCTTAGGGTGAACCTTTCTGTCATAATAGCGTGCCACTTGGCGCCTGTGCCTCGAGGCATGCAAGTCTGCTTCGATCCCCCACATAGCGAATGGTGATGGGCTCACCATTGATTTAAGCTTACTCGGGGGTACCCTAGGAACTTTAGAAAATTTATGACATTTATCGCAACGTCGTGAATAGTCAACTGCATCTTTAGTTACGGTAGGCCAAAAATTGCCATATCGTAATATTTTCTTTAGCAAAGCTTGGCCTCCGGTGTGGTCTACACATTCTCCCTCATGTACTTCTATCAGTACACATTTGATGTCGTCATGTGTTATACACCGGAGTAGGGGCATAGAAAATCCCTGGCGATAAAGAATCTCGTCTTGTAAGACATATCTTGCGACTTTACATATCACAGCTCGTCTTTCGCTCTTTTTGTTGGGCGCGTTCCGCTTTTCAGGATGTTCTTAATTGGTGTCATCCATGACTCCCTTTATGGTTCAGCTTCCAGTACTAGGTTGACTTCCATCTGATCGAAGCTTGGCAATTTCAGTACCTCTTTTGGAACAATATCTGTCTCTTCTGGTTTGTCAGAATTTGCTAACTTAGCCAGTCTGTCTGCCTTTTGGTTTTCTATTCTCGGGATGTGAGTTATGCTGTAATGTTCCAGGTTGCCCAGTAACTCCTTTACTTTTTTAAGGTAAGTGAAGAGTCGGGGTCCTCTGGTTTCGAATTCCTTTCGAACTTGGCAAACAACTATTTTGGAATCACGGAATATGTCTAGTGTTGTCACTCCTAACTCCTTAATGAGTTTTAGCCCGACGATCAGGGCTTCATACTCGGAATCATCGTTGGTGGCTGATAATTCAAGTTGCAAGGCATAGTAAATAGATTGTCCAGTAGGAGTAGTTAACACAACTCCGACACCGGACCTTTGATCATTTTTAGCCCCATCTGTGTACAACTTCCATGGGCTAAGTTCCAAATTCTGCTCGGAGGGGTTGGCTTTTCCATCCAATACATCATCTTCAGGGATTGTGAATTCAACAATAAAGTCAGCCAAAGCTTGCCGCCTTATCGACCTTTTAGGTTGGAAGCTTAAATCAAACTGGCTCAGTTTGATGTTCCACTTCATTAGTCGTCTGAATGCTTTAGGTCGCTGCAGCACTAGTCGAAGTGGCTGATCGGTGTATATGACGATCGTATGAGGTAGGAAATGATGATAGAGCTTTCGGGATGAAATCAAGAGACTATAAGCAAGTTTTTCTATTTTGGGGTAATTACGCTCTGCCACTGCTAATTTCTTGCTTACGTAATACACTGACCTATGAATTTTATTTTCCTCGCGGACCAAAGCTAAGCTAAATGCGTGTGATGATACTGCCAAATATATAAAGAGATCCTCATGATCTACCGGTTTTGACAATATCGGGGGTTTCTCTAGCAAGTTCAACAAATTTTGAAAAGATTCCATGCAGTCGGTGGTCCACTCGAAATTACGTTTTCCTCATTTGATTAAATCAAAAAATGGAATGCACTTATCCGTGGCTTTAGATATGAACCTGCTTAACGCTGCAACTTTCCCTGCAAAGCTCTGTACATCTTTGATTTTTCGTGGCTCTTCGATGTTCCTGATTGTGGCTATTTGATCAGGATTGATCTCGATCCCCCGAGAGCTGAAAATGAAACCAAGATATTTTCCTAACCCAATCCCAAATGAACATTTTAAAGGGTTCAACTTCATCTGTACTTCCGTAGAATATCAAACATTTCCGCCAAATCCCTTGTATGATCGGAGGACTGCATGGACCTTACGAGCATGTCGTCTACATAGATTTCCATTGTTTTTCCGATCTGATTATAGAACATTCGATTTACCAATTGCTAATACATGGCTCCGACATTCTTTAGTCCGAATGGCATCACCACATAATAGTATAGTCCCAAGTTTGTAATAAAACTCATGTGCTCTTGAACAGGTGCATGCATAGGGATCTGGTTGTATCCCGAATATGCTTCCATGAAGAAGAGAAGTTCGTGTCCCGCCGTTGAGTCCACCAACTGATCAATCCTAGGGAGTGGGAAGCTATCTTTTGGACAAGCCTTGTTCAAATCAGAAAAGTCAATGCACATTCGCCATTTCCCATTTGATTTAACTTCTCTACTTCTTCCTTTAAGGCTGCTGACCTCTCCAGGCCTAACATTCATCTCTTCTACTTGACTGGAGGATGCTTTGGGTTCAAGCTTAATGAATGGCTCATAACTGCGGGAGAAACTCCGCACATGTCTACATGAGTCCAAGAAAACACATCAAGGATTTCTTTTAGAAAATCGATTAATTCTTTCATTTGGAAAGAATCCATATGAGACCCAATCTTCAAGACCTTTGTCGGGTCGTCGCTATCGATCGGGATATCAAGAGTCGCCTCGTTAGGCGTCGCCTTTCTAGTTCCTGATTCTTCGTCTTCTCTGGGATCAATATTTTCAGGAATTTCATAAGGCGATTCCCTAGGCGGTATTGTCTTTAGCTGCTATGCTAAGCTCTCCTTAGTAGGAGAGGAAGTGTCCTTAGATTCTAAACTCTTTCCGTTGTGCAACATCTTTAACTCTGCCATGTAGCAGGCCCTTCTGGTAACTTGATCGCCTCGAATCATCCCTACTCCAGCATCTGTTGGGAATTTCATTAGTAGGCACCATGGAGCAATGTAAGCCCTGAACTTTGACAGTGTCATTCGTCCCAGGAAAGCATTGTAAGGTGATTCGATGTCCATGATAATGAACTGGAGAATCTTTACTCTTCTATGCTCCCCTTCACCTAACTCTAACGGTAGGTCTATTACTCCAATCGGGGCGATTGAGGTTCCGTTAAAGCCACGAATCCAACCTTCGCATGGCTTCAAGTCCTCCATTTCTAGTTACATCTGATCGAAAGCATTTTTAATTGAATGTTAACAGAACTTCCATTATCCATAAGAACTTTCTTGACCATCGCAGGTCCAATAACTGTTGTTATTAGTTATTACTAATGCATCAGTACTTGGTGCTTCAACGCCGATACTTTCTCTGTCTCAGAAGATGATATCATCAGTTGTAGTCTTTTGTTGTTTTATTGGTGTGGCTTCTTCAAGGTTGCTACATTCCCTTATTTCAGGATGCTTGGCTGCATTAACGTACTACTCCATTGCCCTGTTATGGACCCAGCTGGATGTGGTCCTCCAACTATGGTGTTTATAACAATGCCTTTTCCCTTCCGTTAAGCTGTGGGTTTAGAAGCAGGTTGGTTTTGATTCAGGGCTTGCCCCCTTGCCCCGTCTCTCGGAGTGACCTTGTATTCATCTAGCTTTCCTTCTCGTATTATTTTTTCAACAACGTCTCTTAAATGACAACACTCGTTAGTACAGTGACCGCGAGTTCCATGAAACAAACAGAATTTCCCAGTTGCGATTTCATTCTCAGTGGAGTCCCTGGGTGGCGGTTTCTTATATTGAAGGACGTTATAAGTATCCAAATAGATGTTTTCAAGCATGTTACCTAATCGTGTGTAGTTCTCGAAAGTTTGAAATCGAGGTCTTTTTCCAGAATTGTTTCCCCGATTCCTGTTTCTTTTAACGTCGTTTCCGTTCCTGTTGCCACTTCCTCCATTTCCGTTGCCAACCTTTACCTCGACCTTCCTCGAACTGTCACCAGACTGTTTCATAGCAACGTCACTTTGAATATCTTCTTTAGAAGCCCCATCAGATTTTCTTTTTTGACTAATGTATATTTCCTCCCGTCACAAGCGAATATTTGCCTTTTCATAGAATGCCTCCCTCGTCAATGGCGGTTTCCCATCTAGATATCCCCCAAATTCTGTGTTTGGATCGACCTCATCTATTAATGCCATCAAAATGGTAGGTTCATGACGGTCGCTTATTTCAGTAACTGCTAAGTTGAAACGGTTTAGGTATGACTTCAGAGATATGCCAGGGGCCTTCTTGATTCTGGACAGCTCATTGACGCTTTTAGCTTCCTAGGCATGGAGTCGGATATGGTTCACAAAACGTTCACTTAGTTCTTTAAAGCTCGATACCGATCATGTGGGAAGTGGAGTGAACCACATTAACATAACATCTTATAGATATATCGGGAAGGCTTTGCATTTCACATCGTCAAGTGCGGTTCAACATTCATATACCATGGATATCTCATCAAATGTTGTCCCAGATCCGTTCTCCCTACATATTGGTCCATTTGCGGTAGATTGAATCGTTGGGGGAATTGGAAGTCCAAGATGTCTTCGGTGAATGGGGTGTGACTACACTTAATACCCCAGTCCTCATTAGTGTAGCGTTGACTATCGGCCATGATCTGTCGTACCATTGCTTCCACTTCTGCGTTGGTCAAAGCTGGTTCAGGAACTATGCTTATATTCCTTCTAGTACGTTCAATGCCTACATTAGGCGATGCCCTTTGGTTCTGGGTTGCGGCCGACCTCCCTTGCCCTCTATGATCTCAGTGGTTCACAGGACGAATGGGCTGGAGAAGCTGCCCTTGAGTCGGATTAGTGATGTTTGGATCTCGGGGAAGGACATGGGATTTTTGCATCGGCAACAACATTGGTTCTCTAAGGCTAGGATCATCGGGTCCAAGAATACGAGTTGCGTCTTCACTAGACCCCAGTGATCCAAATCTCAATTGGTCGATGTTTTTAGGCCTTTCATATGGACTTCTCTAATGTGGACGCTCTTCGTCTGAAGAGGATGAATGATCCGCGGGGAGACGGTGAGTTGGAGAGGACATTCTTTTCCTATGAAGCTCACTTATTTCGCTACTCATGGTTTTCATGTTTTCTCGCATGAGAACACAATCACGTTTATGGGCCTCTAAAGCATCCCGGGTATTGTCTAACATACCAAGTAGGCGTGAGAAATCCATATGTGTGACGAGTGCATTGGGAGTGGGCTGATCACTGGTTGTCGCGGCCGGCATCGGAGCATCTCTTGGGGCTCGAGTAGAATTTCCAGCCTCAACTGCATTCGGTTCGGATCGGGCCATGGCTACCTCTGCGGTTCGGATCAGGGGAGCCACCAACAGTGTTCAGGAATCCAGATTGATTTGGATCGGTGTCACCAATTCGGTTCAGAGCTTCGTGGTCAGATCGGTTCGGAGATGTTCTGCCGGACCGGTTAGCTCCTGAACTTTTCCCCCGCGATCTGGTTACAACCATAGCTTGCTAATCTTCATTCGCCTCATTTTCCCGAGCACTTTGCACTTCTTTTCCTTTTCCTTTGGTCATGATGTCCAATTCTTTGGAGATTAGTCAGAAAATTTCCAAGAATGCCGAAGAAAGTGGAGTAACTTCTTTGAATTTGAGGGTCCAAATAGTAGAACGATAATCCAAAATGCTGAGAATTCGAAGTTCTCAGTGAAAGCACAAAAATGTTAGATCAAAAATTGTTCTAACACCCAAATAAACGATAATTTCAAATAAAATAGAAAGAAAAATGGTAAGAACACACGATTTATAGTGGTTCGGCATTGAAAATAAGGAACAACAATCAATGAGATCGTAATAACGAATCACGAGTTTGAATTTCATAGATTTAATCTAATCAAGTATAGATGGTATTTTGTATAATATAATTATAGAAAAATGAAACAAACTTCACTTACTCATAATTCCTATTCATCTACTTGATCTTTTGAAAAAAGAATAGAAAGACTCTACGTCCACTTTATACTTTGTTGATTGATGATATGAGAACAAATACATTGCTGAATTTCACTCAATCTCTTTAATACAATTGATAATTTCACTCAACGTTTGATGAAATATGCTCCAAAAGTTGATAGTGATCTAAATGAAGCAATGGAATTCAGTGGTTATGATAGATTGAGTCAGTATTCTTCCCAAAGGTCCCTCCTAATAGTGCTGATTGGTGTAGTTATAGGCATAAATCCGGTCTGGTTTGGAGCCACGTGGCAATCATCCCGCTCGGTTCGGACTAGGCGTGCTTCAGGATGATGACATCGCACTGAGATCGTGGGTTAATGGGATAAAACCGTTCTGGTTTTATAGGAGAACATGGAGTGATTCCGCTGTGCTGGCCCTCCTCGGTTCGGATCGGAAGTCCAGATGGGGAGTATGGGTCGGAGGGTTCCGAACCGATCTGGATTTACCTTCTTATTGTCATTTTCTAGTCTGTTTGTCTAGAAGTAAAGGGGGTTGAGTTCGGGGGTCTCCGAACCGATCCGGGTTCCTGCTATGAATTCTTCCTTTAAACTTATTCATTGAATAATCTTTTAGCTTTTTGTAACCTGATCACGAAGTTGGCTAATAATATGTTCTTGCTCAGTTACTTGTATAACTCTAATCATGTACAACTATTTATTTGCTAATCTTGCACCTGTTTGCTTTTTATCCTTGTTTGTACACCATGTGCTTTACCAGTGCTTGATCCATGAACTTTGTTGGCCTGTCATGACTTGCATGTTCGACCTGGGAGCACCTGAATCTGAATCTGAAATGCTTGAAACTGAACTGCTTTGACTTTTCTTTTGTTATGAGACTGGCTTACACAAGCTGTATTTGGGCTGATTTTTGTGCAAGCTCTTGCACATTTGTTGTGTTCTGTCCACCTGTGTATGTTGCTCCATCACATTTCTTGTGCATGTCTCGACCATATGGCTACTTGTAACTTCATCCAGACTTGTTCAGCGGTGTCCATGAAATTGTTATTAGCTTGTGCACCCTTGAACCTGCCTCATGCATGTACTTTGATGAGTCGTCTTGTATTTCTGGACTTGACCCGAGCATCTGCTTAGCCATTTTGATTTGATCAATTTGAGGCTGGTTGTACTTTGCCACATTTGACATGTTGTTTACATGACCGACTTATGCACGTACACAAAAAATATGTGTATGTACATACATGTATGTGTATACATGTATAGTGCACGTGCATTATATATATATATATATATATATATATATATATATGAGCACTACAGACGATATCTATCTTGTAGTATTTATAGTGAATCACTGTGAATATCACATACTGTCTACACACAGATGGATATATATATATATCTATATATTAGACCGAGTTCAGTAAAATGATGAGAAACACACCAAAAATTTCTGATGTAAATAAAATTTAAAATACATTTATTTTTGTATCTAAATCTATTTTTGTTTCAGTTTACTGTTTGTTTTTGTGATAGGTATACAGGTGGCTGAACTGGATTCGATTAGAAGCAAATGAAGACTCAATGTCAGTGTTAGTAAATGTGTATGTGACTGTGTAGGAGTCTGTATATATAAACAGAGTGATACAGAGTGATATGTAGTAAGGGTCTTCTGTATATGAAATTGATTTTAGACATGAATGATTAAAATTGTACTATTATTTGTACTAAACAAATTGATTGAAATAAAAATATATTTTTGTTGTTCAATTCAATCTGTCTATTTCATTTGAAATTTTCAAATAGTACGATTTCATGATATATATATATTCAAGTGAGTCATGTCAAAAATATCCAAACATATTTATGTGGAATATAAATAATGGAATCATGAATATGTACTATTTCAGATTCTGAAATAAAATATTTATTTAAATAAAAATGTCGTTTGACTATTCAATTATGTATAATAGTATTCTATTCAAATAATTATTTATTTCTGTTTGTGCTGTGAAATACAGAATAGTACTACTTACAAACACATTTATAAAAAAAATATGTTTGTTATCATCAAACAAAAATCATACATTGTCATACTCAACAATCTCCCCCTTTTGATGATGACAAATATACACTAAGATTTTGAATGTGATAAATGTGTTTGAATGTGAAATATAATACTCCTCTTGTTTGCATGCTCCCCCTATATATATATATATATGCATATACGAGTGATTTAACAATTTAATTGAATTTCCAATATTTAAATATTCTTGAACTATTCACTCATCAATCAAAATCTTAACCATTCTCCCCTTTTTGTTATCATCGAAAAAATAATAGAAATCGAAATAGTGATGAACATAGACTGATGATATAAATTCAAATCAAAAGGAAAACTATATATCATAAATATCATTTAATCAAACAAAAATCATAATATTCTTCAAATAAGCAAATTTCACTTTTCAGAATGATGGATTTACGATTGATTTTATAAAAGTTAGTAGAGTTTTTAAATTTCAAATATGGAATTTATAAATTTATACTTTTAAAGTAAATTTCAAATTTAAGCATGAAATAATTTAGAATTATTTAAGCACTTTATAACCATGCATAACCACTAGGACTTTTAAATGGGGTTAGTAGTAACTTAAATTTTATCCTCTCTTTTGAGTTCCATCCATGCATAACCACGAGGATTTTTAAACGAGAATGGAAGCACGTAGAGATTAAAGTGATTCACCCATGCATAACTATGAGGACATTAAATGAGAGTGAATACCAAGGATAAAAAAAACCAATTTATTTATTTAATAATTTCATCAAAATTTTCCTTATTTCCAGAACAATTTAAACTCCCCACATTATATAAAACCATGTTGAGTGACAGAAATATGGTAGAAATAGAAGATGATCGCGAAATAAGTGCTAATTCAAAAATATTATAAAATCTATCCAATCATCATGAGAATTTAAATAATATTTTCTCTTGTTATGAAATATACCATAGTCACAACTCATCATAATTTCTTAAATATATTAATAATATTTATGAGTTCCAAAATGGTTCAAATCGATCAACAATTTCAATTTTTGAATAAATAATCAAAAATTAAATTAAATTGAAAATATCAATTCCATGAGGGGTTTTTGAAATATCAATGCAAGTTGAAAATTTTATAATATTCTAAGACTGATTGTTCCTATACAATTTTAAAAACACTTGTATATGTATTTCAAATTGCCTATGGAATTTAAAGAAAAATCTAGACACTGATTTTTCAACTCATCGTCCAATCACCAAGACACTTAAATGAATAAAATCAATTTCCTTTATCATAGTAACACAAAATCAGTTTCAAAGAAAGAATTTCAAGAGAAATTTTTAGGCTATTTTTTAAAACAACACAAGGAACAGTCAATGATACATCAAAAACAAGATATTTGAAATCACTTGACAAAAATAATTTTCAGAATTCAAATCCAAAAGTTATAATCCATGAATTTCAACAATAAACCAAAAATGATTTCAAAATCAATATAATCAAACCAATCCAAAAACAATGAAATTATCACAACTTGACAATTATAGCTTTCAAGTAATGCGCTGTATTGAGTGCAGTTTTTCAATATTTCCAAGATGAAACTCAAACCAGCAAAGATGTGTGAAATTTCATTATCTTTCTAGAACATCATAAAATTTTAAAATTTCAATTAACAATGTTCAAGATATGCTAAAAATATTACAACACTGTCAAACATTCAGCTACCAGTTTTAAAACTATACTTCAAATGAATTGCAATTTTTTGTCAATTTAAGTCAGAATCTGGAAATACTCAAAACATAAAAGTTGTAGACATTCAAATCTAATTTCTAGAAAATCAAGTATTTTGCAATTTGAAGTTATCAAGCTCAAGTTATGTAAAAAATACTACGCCAGTGTCAATAAATATCAGCATCAATAAGAAAATATAAACACGAGTTTAGAGATCATACTTGACTAACCATTATCAATGTGAACCAATGAATCTCCAACTCGGAAATTTATGGCTAAAGAACACTTGAAATTGTATTAGTGATATGGAACAAATTAAATTCACTATTTCGCACATTGTTCCTCAGCCTCTCTTAGTACCTAAACGTTTATAATATCGAGTGGTATAACAAAGGTTGTTTTACCACTCTTAGCTTCGTTTCCATGTTTTGATACCCAAATCCATTTATAAAACAACCCATTAACATCCACTAATGGGCCCTTAAGAACCCAAACTCATTTAATCTTATTTGAATTCATTTTGTTATCTTTTAGGATCTAAACATATTTAACTGAATTGTTTCTTAATGAGTTTTCATTTCGTTTATGATTTGAAAATCCTTTTAAATTATTAGAGCTCAAATTTCCAATTCGATCTTTTCCGAAGCCATTTGAAGGATTTTTAAAATCATTAGAATTTTGTTTTCCAACTGGATCAGTTTTTCCAAAGTCGAATCCTTTCTCATTCTCAACAAAAGATTGTTTTTTTAACAACATATTCAACGATTTTTCTCCTTTTGGAAATTTTTTCCAAAGTTGATTCAAATCATTGAATTTTAAATTTAGGATCACTATTTTCTTTCGTTAAATTCGAACAACGTTTATTAGCAATCTTCCTCTTTTCAACATCAGTTTGTTTTAAAACCATATTTTCGTTTTTAAGCATTTTAATTTTGGCATTGGACTCAGAAATCTCAATTTCAAATTGTTTTCGCTTTTCAAAATCAATTTTTTCAATTTTTATAAGCTATTCAATCTCCATTTCAAAATCATGATTATCGTTTTTCAAATTCACGTTTTCACTTTCAAACGACTGAAAACTAGTTTTGAAATTCAATAAATCATCATTTAAAAGCTGACATGTTCTGCATTCTGAAAATTGTGAATTCTTCACTTTTTCAAGTTTACTTTCGAATATGTTATTTTCTTGAACTAGTTTTGACCTATCAGATATCAATTTCTTAACTTTTAGCTTAAGAGAATCAACAGTTTTTGTGAGATCATGACACATTAAAATCAAATCTTTATAAGTAAAATTCGATACCTCACTTGAATCCTCTTCACTACTTTCCGAATCAGATTGTGCCATAAGACACAAATTAGCTTCCTCTTCATCACTGTCAGAAACTTCTTCTCAAAAACTTCTTCTCCTTCCTCATCATCCCATGTGGCTACAAATGCCTTCTTTTTCTTCCTCTTCTTCTTTTCATTCTTAAGCCGTAGGCAATCTTGATTGATTTGTCCATGTTTCTTGCAATTGTAGCAAATAACTTCATCGTCTAAGCTATCTGAATTTTCGGACTTGTTGGTTTTTGAATTCTTCTTGTGCATCTTGTAATTTCGTTTAGCCCACTTTATAAAAACTATAACTAGCTCTTCAGCAGGGTCTTCGTCATCACTTTCAATAGTGTTATTTAGATCAATCGACTTTTTCTTGATTTAGAATTCTTTCGTTCTTCTCTTGCTTTTAACTCCATCTCGTAAGTAATCAGATTTCCAATCAACTCCTCCATGCTTAATTTATTTAGATCTTTTGATTCTTGAATAGCCGTCACTTTAGCTTCAAAATTCATCGGTAGCACTCTCAATATTTTTCTGATCAATTCCACTTCGGTATAAGTTTTGCCAAGAGATTTTGCATTGTATACCGGTGATGAGAAGCATCCAAACATCTCTTTTATATCTTCATCCTTTTGCATATAAATTTTTCATATTCATTGCTGAGTAGAGCAAGACGATATTCCTTAACTTGAGAAGTTCCTTCATGTGTGACCTCCAACATATGTCATATTTCCTACGCAGTTAAACAATGAGATATTCGGTTAAATTCAGTTTTATCAAGTGATCAGATTAAAGCATTCATCGCTTTAGAATTAGTTGAAAATAATTTTTTATCATTAGCATTCGGCTTGCCTTTTGATTTAGGGACGTCAACACCATTAACAATAAAAGTGGGAGACATATAACCCATTTTAATAATATCCCACACATCATATTCAACTAAACTCAAATAAGTTTTCATCCTAGCTTTCCAATAGGCATAATCAGTTCCGTTAAATATAGGTGGTCTAGCTATGGACTAACCCTCAGAAAAAGCGTTATTAGACAGATTCATGACTCTAAAGTTAGAAAATACCTGCTCTGATACCACTTGTAGGATCTAAATTAACCCTAGAGGGGGATGAATAGGGTTTACTGTAGTTTTTGCTAAGTAATTAAATAATATCAACATAGATAATAATCAGAGTAAATACGGAAAAATAAATAACACACAGATATACCCAACTTCGGCAAAACCCTGCCTACTGCTGCATTCCCCAAGGTTTCTACTAGGAATTAAAACAATCTCTATGCTTGCAATCCCCTGTAAACTTGCGACGCTCGCTCCCAACTGTTCTAACCCTACGCTCAAAACCCTGTACTGATCTCTATCCCCGAGATCAGATTTTCCTGAATCACAAACCTGTAATTCGTCTCCCTAGTTTTACAGACAAACTAAAAAACCTAAACACGTTTACAAAATTAAAACACTAAAATAAAGGACAAATAATATTTAAAACCCTAGTTTAAAATAAAATCGCTTTAACCCTCTTTAAAAAATTGGCAGGCCCTCCTTTCTTTATGCTATGTCAAAATGAACTGTCAGCTTCACTTGTTCCTCAATGACCACCCAATGCAAATTAGGGTTTTTCCTATGTCCAAAATCACGACCTCGAATATCTAGAAATTTGTTCCTTGATGCTTAGATTTATCTTTTCTCTTTGGTCACTGGATTTGGCTTTGCTCGATCGAAAATTGAAGGAGATTCGTGAGTTTCTCGGAATTTTTTATTTGATTTTCTGCTTGAATTTTTTGACCAAGGTCTATGATGAATTGGTTTCAATTTATAGGGTTTTAAGACCCAATTAATCTCTGATTTCATTTATAGATTCAGTCATGATAATTCCTATAGTTTTGCATATTTATCTCCTCGGCTTTGATTGAGTTAGTTTGAAATATTCAAACTTTCTTGAATTGTTGCGTGATGAGTTCTGGACTTTTGAATCGGTCCTCTTTCAAAAATAATGATTAAAAGTTATAGTATATATATAATTTTCTGAGATCTATGCTTGGTGATTTTTGAAAATTTTATTCCCCTTTCCTTTGACAACTTCAACATGGTTTTTACTAGTATTGTCGTGAATCATTTGCTCCCCTGTTAGACGTTAATGCTGCCCATTTAGCTTCGGACTGTTGAAAGCTCGTAGATGCCTTTCTAATTGGCTTCATGCTTTCACCTGAGTCCTTGTTGTATGATTTTCATGCATGTTTGAGCTTGCCTGGTTGAACATAGTATATATGCATGTCGTTTGTGCTTATTTTTCTTCGACATATGTTATAAATGCATTTGTGTCCACAACACCTCACAGTATTTTTCCATTGATCTTCATAGACAAACTGTTCATGTGTCGGGACACTTTTTTGCTGCTGCACATTACATGTATACCACTATGTTGTATTTTATATTTCCTTGCTCGATTACTTGTACCACTCTGATCATGTACATCTATTTATTTGCTGATCTTGCACCTGTTTACTTTTTATCCTTGTTTGTACACCATGTGCTTGACCCATGAACTTTGTTGACCTATCATGACTTGCATGTTCGACCTGGGTGCACCTGAATCTGAAATGCTTATAACTGAACTACTTTGACTTTGTTATGAGACTGGCTTTCACATGTTGTATTTAGGTTGACTTTTATTCAAGCACCTACACATGTGTTTTGTTATGTCCGCTTGTGTATGTTGCTCTATCACTTTTCTTGTGCATGGTTCAACCATGTTGCTACTTGTAACCTCACCCAGACTTGTTCTGCTATGTCCATGAAGTTGTTATTGGCTTGTGCGCTCTTGAACCTGCCTCATGCATGTACTTTGTTGAGCCGTCTTGTATTTCTGGACTTGACCCGAGCATTTACTTAGCCATTTCGATTTGATCATGTTGAGGTTCGTTGTACTTTGCTACATTTGACATGCTGTTTACGTGACCGACTTATGCACCTGCACAGAAAATATGTGTATATACATACATATGTATGTGTATATACATACACATGTATGTGTATACATGTATAGTGCACACGTAAAATATACATATACGTGAGCACTACAGACTATGTCTATCTTGTGGTATTTACAGTGGATCATTGTGAATATCACAAGCTGTCTAGACATAGATGGATATAATTATATATATATATATATATATATATATATCGGACCAAGTCCATAAAAATGATGAGAAACACACCAAAAATTCTGAGTCAAATAAAATTTGAAATAAATGTATATTTGCTTGTACTTAAATCTATTTTTATTTCAGTTTACTGTATGTGTTTTTGTGATAGGTATACTGGTGGTTGGACTGGATTTGATTAGAAGCACATGAACTCTCAGTGTCAGTGAATGTGTACGTAACTATGTATGAGTCTGTGTATGTAAACTGAGTGATACAGAATGATATGTAGTGAGGGTCTTCTGTATATGAAATTGATTTTAGACATGAATGACTAAAATTGTACTATTATTTGTATTATTCAAATTGATTGAAATAAAAATAAATTTTTGTTGTTCAATTCAATCTGCCTATTTCATTTGAATTTTTCCAATAGTACGATTTCATGATATATATATATATATATATATATATATATATATATATATATATATTCAAGTATGTCATGTCAAAAATATCCAAACATATTTATGTGAATTAAAAATAGTGGAGTCATGAATATGTACTATTTCAAATGTTGAAATAAAATATTTATTTAAATAAAAATACTGTTTGAATATTCAATTCTGTATAATAGTATTCTATTCAAATAAATATTTATTTCTTTATGTGCTGTGAAATATAGAATAGTATTGTTCATAAACACATTTATAAAATAATATATATGCTTGTTATCATCAAACAAAAATCACATAGTTATACTCAATAATTGTTGTTAGTTTTTCGAAGTTTCTTTGTTATCCAATACTTCATGAATTTCTTGAACTTCTTGGTAATAAACTCGAGATCATCATCAATAGCATCATCGTTTGATTCATCATTGTTGACCATAACATTGAGTGCCGGTGATTTCTTCTCATTTCCTGATTCTCTTTTCTAACCTACAACTTTACTTCATAGGACACTAGATTACCAATTAATTCTTCTATTGACATAGTACTAATATCATTGGCTTCTTCAATTGCCAGAGTCTTCTGATCCCATTCACTAGGAAGTAAACTCAAGATCTTTCTGACTTGGTCTTTAGAAATTTTCTTTTTTAATGATATTAAGGCATGTACTATATCTTGAAATTTAGAATACATATCATAAATAGACTCATTTGATTTCATTTGAAAGAGTTGAAGCTGGTGAGTTAGCATAGATATCTTTGTCTGTTTTACTTTATTGGTGCCTTTACGTATGACTTTCAGAATTCTTCAAATTTCACATACAGAATTACAAATAGACACTTGACTAAATTCATTTCTATCTAAGTAGCAAAATAAAATGTTCATGGCCTTAGAATAATTAAGTGCTTGTGTCTTTTGGTCTAGTATCCATTTTGAGCATTCAGTTTGAGGCTCTATGTATTCTACTTGGGTAATGTTCCAAATATCTAAACCATTAGACTATAAATAAAATTTCATCCTACAAGCCTAATAAGCATATTTATTTCCATCAAATAGAGGAGGTCTAGTGGTAGATTTTCCTTCTACAAAAGAATTAGTAATGGTGTTACTAGTGTCATTAGCCATTAATAGTTTTCAACAAAAAATAAGATTATCATAACTTTGAAAATTTTGCTCTGATACCAATTGTTAGGGAATAAGGCTGTCTATAACCTAGTGGTAATGGATCTTAAGGTTATTTAGGCACTATAGAGATAAAGTGTATTTACTATATCTATTCAAATTCAAACAAAAAGAAATAAATAGTAAAATAAAATGCAGTAAAGTAAATAACACTAGGATTTTTATACTGGTTCGGATTAACCAATCCTACATCCAATCCTGCACTTCACAGTGAAAAATTTCACTATAATCGCTTGCTTTTCACGAGTGGCAAGAACACCTTTACAATCTTGATTTCATGGGCCACAAGATACACCTTCTCCTTATCAATAGCAAAAAACAATGGCAAGTAGTCGTATCTTCAATATAGATTCTTATAGATTTTGTCCAGTGATTCTATAGACCTCCAATGGCAATATATCTTTGAATTCTTTGAGGAAATGGGATAAAAATAGAGAGAGAATGAAATGAATTCAAGTACAACTCTTTGGTATTGTGTGGCTTGAAAATCAATGAAAAATTGGAATGAAAGAGAGTGAATTTGCAAGTATAATAGGATAGTATTCAATGGATTTGAGTAGAGAATATATGGAGAAGAAAGAGTAGAAGAAAGTGTGAAAATATGGTGTGAAAATTCATTTTCAGGACCCTTTAAATAGTGTATGAAAGGATTTTTCTTTTGGTGAAAGGGTGGAGGGAAATAACTTCTCAATTTAAATTTGAAAATATGAAATAGTCGTTATATGTTGACATATGCAAAAATGTATGTCAGCGTATCTCTATATATGTCAACATACATAATAATGTGTGTCAACATACCTTTGGTATCAATTTTCCTAAATGTGGATTTTGGTGATACGATTGAGGTCAATGATTGAAGAGGTTCAAGTATAATTGCCATGGGATCTTTAACAAGATAATCTAAGGTTCATCCAACTCCTCATCACTTCAAGCACCTTTGTTCTTCAACATTATTCTCTATCAGGATTTGGTCTTCAATTGTTCTGATTATCCTTCTTCTATAATTATTCTTTTGTATGCTAGTATAAATATCTCCATAATATATCTAATGTAACTGAACAACTCAAAGATATGTTAGCAGTAATGTTTACATGGTTGTTGTCATCAAAATCAATACCTATGGTACTTAGGGTATTAACATCATGACTATGTGCTAATTTTATAGAAAACTGTGGTTATGCGCAAATTAATTAAACCATAGTTATGTGCAAATTAATGGGGATTTGTAATAAAATAGGGGAAAATAAGATAGAAACAGACATCAATGCATATCAAACTAATTAGGAAGTTAGTAGTAACCTAGATTGATTGGTCAGTAAAAATAGGATATATTCCCATAATCTGGTTTTTAAGAAGAGGTGTAAAACCTAATTGCAATATTAAAATAGATGAAGATGTGTAACAGTGCATAATAAGTATTTTTGTCGTATTGCGCACTGTTCAATATCCTAAAATAATTGGAAAAAATGCCATGCAATTATGGATTTCCATTGCTGTAACTTCTTATGCTATTGAATAGATTTTTGTATAATTTTTAATGAGCAATCAATTTGGAATAAATCTAACTTCCTAAAGAAGAAACTGTAAAGATGAAAAATACAAAGAGGAATGAGGAACCTATGAAATATGTAATTAACGGGGGATACAACTTATTATAATAAATTATATTAGATGGAAATGTAAAAAAATAGGTACTCTCCATAGGGACAAGTAGGACTATAACATACATGTTATAATTAAAAGATAAAATGGAAAGTAAGAGGCTTGTTATAAATGGACTAAATAAACAAAATTCACTATTATAGTTGTAGTGATACCATAACACAAGGTTAAAAAAAAAAAGTAGGCTTGTCATTAATAAACTTATAATTGAGAAATTAAGTTTAATAAATATAATAATAAGTAGTGGTCCATTTCGACATTGAAAGATGATTAGAGAAAATAAGCGACCAACTAAAGCTAATAAGTAAATAACTTGAATAAAAAACAAGTGAAATGCTTAAGTAATCTAGCAATACGGTAAGTAAAACAAGCTCATAGTTGAAGAATAGACATTGGGTCTAATAATGCATTGATGAGAAGCGCTTGGAACCAGTCCGTACGTTTTGGGATGAAGAGATCAAAGAGGCAGATCATCATGGGTGTCCGGAGATACGAGAAGAGCACATCCAACATATCATTCGACGGGACAGGAAGGAAGGTGAGACAACCCAAACCCCCGTGCTACGGAAGCAAGGATAATCATTAGAATATAACGCATTAATCACATCAGCAGATTACAGATAATAGCATAACACATATAATCATAGAATAATATACATCGTCATAACAGCGGAATCATAAATGTCATCATCATCAGAATTACACAGATACAGGATCATACTTAGTACATAACATAGTTCAAGATACATAAGGTAATGTCTAAAAGTCCAAAAGGAAGATAAAAGATAAGTCTTCGTCTTCAACCAAAAGAGCAACCCATGCTATGATTCATATCTAAAATAAATCCAGATACCTGTTTACTTGGCTGCCCGTGTAAAAATAAGGGCACCCGTGTTTGCAAGTGAAAACAAACTACAAGTCAGTCATGGGACTGGTATGACAAATCTTAACTTATTTGATAATAAGGCGAATCACATAACCACGCCGCTAACGTGGAACGGGTTTACTCCATTGGATTGCCAGTGCATAAATAAAGTAAATCATTTAAATAACGCAATGCTTTTTAGAAAAATGAAGCCATTATAAGACTCAGGTCCCATCACATAATGCAATGCAAGCCGAAGGATAGAGTTTTACCTTATAATGGCCAAATATGCTTGATACATATAAAATAAAAATCATTTGATATTATTATTAGTGTCTAGTTAGTTCTAAACACTTTTCAATATAAATGTATCAATCGTATACAACATGAGCATCCCATGCCACAATGCCGCCATATAGGTTTACAATCAAAACCGCACGATGTCGTATTGGAAATTGGATTTCCATCATGAACCAAGGCAAGGGATCTTTCTTACCGAATTCGAGACACTCTAGCCTGTGCCTCAGGAATAGAACGCATCGTCCCTTGGATCTTCAGGGCTGGTCCACACTTACTTTAGTGGATTTGTTATTCCTGAACAATATGTTTCCCTGTTCTATAGGGCGTAAAATCTGGTCAGTATGTCGACCATCATATATGAGGTACCTCGCTTTCCAACATACACATAAGTAAAATGTCTAGGCTCCATACCAAGACATCACTCCTAGCTAGAAAGAAACGCATGTCCTCCCTGCAGCCCTCTCCCGTTTCTGGTTGATACCGGGGTGCAAGGCTCGCGAATTAACACTTTACACAAAGTTATGCTAATTAAAGTTGTGCTTTGATCATCACCCACAAGACTCTGCTTTTCAAGAAAAGCCTTGTTCATTTGCATTTTAGCATGCCACATTGACAATTCACGCCATACGACTAATGTCTATCAATATATAACCTCTAAGCTCGTACGTCTCATAGAAGGATGTTAAGCAAGAGAATATATTCTCCGCCACCAAACAGATATATTTTGATAGAAATCAATCAACACAGAATGAAATCCAATGCTAGACACACATCTATTTACAAGTCCTTTCTGGGTCTAAACGAAACCGGAGGCATCTTATTCCTCATTCCATATATCCAATATGAAATACAGACCCTTGCACATCCTGACAATCAACAAATACGTCCGGACCACTACCACTGTAACCTCATCAAGGGAGCTACCCATATCGAAGGCATCAATAGTAATCCATTCGATGTCAAAATTACCAGTCTTGCATCGTCTTCATTTTCTTTCGACTTTTAATCGTCGTTCAATTATTTGAAATGAGATCTAACTCGGCTTTTTCAAATAAGTCTCATTTATATATAATTCAAGTCTTTTCTTTCCTTGGTTAAATTCAATTCATTTCTATAGATTAATGTCAAATAAATCTAACCATCAATATTACTTTATAAATCAAGTGAAATTGATTTATTTCCATTCCAAATCATTTATAATATTTTAAAATAATTTATCGCTATTTTCATTTATATAAAAATAGCCCATTTAATTCGAACGACGTTGAATAAAAATAGCCCACTTAATTCGAACGACGTTTCAGGTCATTACACGGCACTGGCGTTGTTTTCATCCAGATTTGAATTACACATTTCTCAAAATCTAACCGTTGAATCTTAACAAATTTAATATTGTTGGAAAGATCTTTCCGAAGCGAATCCAATGGTTCTAGTTTCGGGAAAATCCGATGGTTGGATATCCCGTTATAATCGTTTAAAATTACGATTCCAAAACGCGAACTGCAACTGCATTATTCGTTTTATTTTAATTTACATTATGTATAAATTATATAATTTATTCGACGACTTCGAAACCATTTAATTCTTCGAATAATTGGCTAACGCCTTTAAATTTTGGAAAATTTCGCCATAACCTCCTTTGTTCGGAAGGGGTCTGAAAAATTTATTGGGCCGTATTAGGTACCCAATAAATTAATAAAAAGCATACACAATTTTTAGTGATGTATCCATGCCCAAGAGAGAGTGTAAAAATCATAACTCATGCCTTGCCCAGTGTTGGAATAAATAATTCATGTGCCATATCTAAAATCAAGAGAGACGTGAATTATTGTCATCACCAGACCCATGTTGGGTTTTTATTAAATCTAGCCCCGAGCACCGTTACACGTACTATTTTGTTATGTCCATAATCAGTCTTCTATTCAACCTGTAATACAGTCATCGTCGTATGAGCATCTCGCTCGTATGGTAATCCCAACCTCCTCATATAAGCTCCAAATGCTGATATGGAATATGATTTGAGATGTTGTCTTCATGCAGTATGCCACGTAGTGTAGTTCAAAATTTAGTTGTTGCTATCCTATGACGTGGTTTATAATCTCACACAGAACAACCTTCACACCGCATCCAATTTCATTCACAGGAGTTTATATAATAATAAATTTGCGCATCCAACTCAATAATGTTTACCTATTTGTCGGGCACGCAAATTAATTCTTTACTCAACCGCAAATCCATTTACCTGTTCAGCATGCGTATACATATATATGCATATCTAAGCTAAAAATAATATTTTTAGCAAACAAATATTTATTTCAACACATGACTATTTTTAATACTTCATACACATGTTGAAAATAATATTTTTAATGATAAAATAATTATTCCAACACATGGCTATTTTATTCACTACATATACATGTTAAAAATAATATTTTTAGCGAACAAATATCTATTTCAACACATGACTATTTTATATAGTTCATATACACATTAAAAATGATATTTTTAATGAACAAATATTTGTTTCAATACATGGCTATTTTTAATACTTCATTATCATGTTAAAAATAATATTTTTAATGAACAAAAATATATCTCAACACATGGCTATTTTTAACACCTCATTAACATGTTAAAATTGATATTTTTAACTAATAAATATTTATTTCATTCGCCATTATAACGGCGCGATACATTTTAATTTATCGGGCCACATACTAACTACAAAATTTCTTGAAAAAGAAATCTACCTATGTTTTCACGATATGGTACTAACAAAACTAATTTTGTGAATTTGGAGACCGTTTGAAAAACGGTCTTTTAACTGGTCGATCCAATTCAACTAAAATTACCAAACGCGTTTATATTCCACACGCTCACATATTAATTCCAAAAATTATGGAATTTTAAACCTAACAATAATTTGTCATTCTGGATCCAACAAAAGTGCTTTCATCGAAAATGGAGGTCGTTTGCAAAATGACTATTTTTAAGGGTTATACTCTAATTTATAAAATCGAAATTTTAAATTCTGACACAATTTCTGACAAAATTACGTTAAAAATAATTTTTAAATTGGTTTTGAATTTTCGGGTTGTTACAATCTCCCCCACTTAAAACTTTTCATCCCCGAAAAGGAAACAATAGTAAAGTAGGAAACAAAACCGAAATAGAATATATTGTAAATGTACCTTTCACCAGAGCTAATCAGAGATGTCCACTCTGCACTTAGGATAAGCCAGCTTAATGCTCTCTTCTGTTTCCCATGTATAGTCTCTAGGATCACCGGTCCACTGCACTTTGACTAAATGCACCCTCTTGTTTCTGAGAACTTTGGTTTCTTTGCCAATAATCTTCGCTGGCTCTCTTCGCACTGCTAAATTCGGAGTAATATCCAAATCTTGTTACGATGCTTCTTCCACGACCAAGTCTGGATCATGCACATGTTTACGAAGTTGAGAAACGTGAAACACATCATGCACTACGGGCAACCAGCCTGGAAATTGAACCCTTTAAGCAAGAGTTCCTATCTTCTCGAGTGTAGGAAACGGACCAATAAATCTAGGTGCCAACTTCCCTGTCTTCCCGAATCGGACTACTCCTCTCATCAGAGAAACACTCAAATATACGTAATCACCAACAGAAAATGCCAGATCTCTTCTGCTTGAATCAGCATAACTCTTCTGTCAGCTTTGAGCTACTTGTAGTCGCTTCTTAATGAAATCCACTTTATCTGAAGCTTCTTGGATCATGTCAGGACCCGGCACCAGTTGATTTCCTGGCACTACCCAACACGTAGGAGATCTACATGGCCTACCATACAATGCTTCAAATGGAGATAATCCCAAGCTAGCTTGATAGCTGTTATTATATAAGAATTCTACCAAATGTAGGTGATCTTCCCAAGATCCACCAAAATCAAGAATACAAGCCCGCAACAAATCTTCTAATATACGATTTACCCTCATAGTTTGGCCGACTGTCCGAGGATGATATGCGGTGCTAAGATTCAGCTTTTTTTCCGAACTCTTATTGAAATGCTTCCCAGAACTTACCAGCGAAAATCAGATCTCTTTCACAAACAATACTGCTAGGCACTCCATGTAGTCTAGCAATTTCTTTAAAATATATTTGCGCCAGACTCTGAGCTGTTCTATTTGACTTCACAGGAATAAAATGAGCGGTCTTCGTGAAACGATCAACAATTACCCATATGTTGTCATTTCCTTTCTTGGTTCTAGGCAAACCACTAATGAAATCCATGGAAATTTGATCCCACTTCCAATCTGGAAGCTCTAATGGTTGCAGCAATCTTGTTAGTTTCTACTGATCACTCTTAACTTGTTGGCAAGTTGAGCACCTGCAAACATATATAGAATTGTCCCTTTTCATAGACTTCCACCAGAATGTGCATTTGAGATCATGATACATCTTACTCACTCCTAGATGAATACTAAGCTTGGACTTGTGACATTCATCTAGTACCTCCTTTCAGAGTTCTGGAACATCCGGAACACAAATTCGCCCTTGTAACCTTAGAACCCCTTTACTATCAAGTTGGAAATCTGAAGCTTCACCTTCTTGAATTTGCTTGCTAATTCTCTGAACAAATTCATCATCTTTTTGAAGAGCAAAGAATTTCTCAATCAATGAAGGCGTAATAATAAGATTAGCGATGATTGCATTCTTTCTTCTAAGCGCATCTTCTACAACATTGGCTTTCCCTGGAGTATACAAAATATCTAGATCATACGCTGCAAGAAATTCTAACCAACGCCGCTGCCTCAAATTCAAGTCTTTTTAGGTGAACAAATATTTCAATGATTTGTGATCTGTATATAATTCAGACTTCTCACACAAAAGATAGTGCCTTCATATCTTCAAATCAAACACGACGGCTAACAGCTCAAGATCGTGAGTAACATATCTCTTCTCATACGGCTTCAACTGATGGCTAGCATAAGAAACTACTTGGCCTCTTTGCATTAATACCGCACCTAATCCTTCAAGAGAAGCATCTGTATAGACTATGAAATCTTGATTGCCATCTATAATAGTCAACACTGGAGCAGTAGTCAATCTTAATTTCAGCTCTTGGAAAGCGGTCCCTTAATCAGTTGTCCAATTAAACCTTGTGTTCTTCTTGGTAAGCTTCGTTAATGGACTCGATAGCTTCGAAAAATCCTTAACGAATTTCCAATAATAGCCAGCCAATCCCAGAAAACTTCTAACTTCTGTGGGAGTGCTAGGCTGCTTCCAATCCTGAATGGCTGTGATTTTGCCTGGATCCACTGAAATTCCTTCCTTTGATACTACATGACCGAGGAACTTCACTTCTTCTTGCTAGAATATGCATTTAGAAAATTTGGCTTTTAATACCTTCTTTCTTAGAATTTCCAAAACCTCTTCCAAATGTTTCGCATGCTCGCTAGTTGACTTATAGAAAATTAAAATGTCGTCAATGAAAACCGGCACAAATTTATTCAACACATCGCGAAATACTCGATTCATCAAATCAATAAAGTAAGCAGGAGCGTTACATAAGCCGAATGACATTACTAACCACTCATAAAATAAGTTTAGACCTCTGAAAGCTATCTAAGGAACATATTCTTCAGCAATTCGGAACTGATGGAAACCTATAGCTAGGTCCATTCTCGAAAATATTTGCGCTCCGTTCAGGCGATCTAATAAATCTTCAATACGTGGTAATGGATATTTATTCTTCAATGTTTGCTTATTTAATTCACGGTAATCCAAGCATAATCTGAGAGTACCGTCTTACTTAGGAACAAATACCACGGCTGCTCCCCAACATAAGAAGTTAGGCCTGATTAGACCCTTCCACAACAATTGTCGAGTTTGATCATCCAATTCTTCTTTCTCGTTCAATGTCATTCTACAAATTGCGTGCACAACTGGCCTTGCATTTGGAATTAAATCGATCCTGAAGTCTATTTCTCTTTGAGGAGGTAAGCTATCAACTTCTTCAAACACATCCGCATAATCTCTAATAACGGGAATATTTTCAATAGAAGTGAGAGATATCTAGAGCAGACCTAAATTATTTTCTATCTGCATCTGAGCTCTTGCATGGTATAATAATATATCCAAGCTTCGTTTTAATTTTAACAACTCTTTTTGCACATTTAACTTCAGCTTCATATTTAGTTAACCAATCCAGCCTAAGAATAATATCGAACTCAAAAAGATTTATGATAGTCAAATCGAAAGAAAGCCGGTAACAAGAATACGAAATTGACACTCTAAAATACAAAACGAGAACAAGAGGACGTCCTATCGGATTATGAACACTAATCAATTCTTTAAGGTCCCTTAGTTTTAAATTCAATTTCTTAACCATATTAGTTGAAATAAAACTTCATGATGTGCCCGTATCAAATAATGCTTTAACTAGAATATTGTTGACAGTAAGAATGCCTTCCAGAACATCTGGCCTTTCCTCACTAGTTGAGGGCGCGGGAGCTTCTGCTATTTTATTGACTTGAGCTGCTTCAGACTTCTTTAATAGCCGACAATCTTTTGCAAGATGACCAGTCTGATGGCAATAATTGCATCCGTTGCTCTCTTGAAACTTCTTACCGGATTTAGATCCTTCCTTTCTTTGTTTCTTTAAAGATCTACAATTTTTCGACAAATACCCTTTCCTATTGCAGTTGAGACATACGACTGTCTTTACTCTTTCCTCTTTACTTACTTCGGATCTGTTACCTGCCTCAGTTTACTTACTTTCCTTAGCTTTCGTACCTGCCTCAGGATTCTCATTTTCAGACTTTCTCTTCCTGCTAGATCTGCCTTTGTCTTTATCTTCCAAAGCATGTTGCTTATCTATATTCTCATAGCGACAAGCCATTTCAACTACCTTGGCAAATGGAAGCTCGATGTGTGTCGTCACTCGACTATGGTACCTTCGATGAAGACCCTCTATGAATTGATTGTTCTTCTGAATTGGTTCCTGAATCAGTTCGGGTCCATAGCGAGAGAGTTCTTCAAATTTATTCACATATTCATGAATGGTTCGATCCCCTTGCCGGAGATTAGCAAACTCGTCGTGCAAGCACTCGACTTTCTGTCGAGGGACAAACCTTTCATTAAAAATTTCTTTGAACCTAGCCCATGTCATGTCAACTTCAAGATCGCCAACAGTTATTGCATCCCACCATATCAAGGCCTCGTCCTTAAGTAGCCAAGATGCAATAAACGTCTTCCTGTGATCGGGTAATTCTAGGCCCGCGAAGATCCGTTCGCACGACCTTAACCAAGCTTGAGCCTCGGTTACTGCTCCACTGCCAGTGAAAGGAAGGCCACACAAATTTTTATACATCTTTGCGACCACATCTAGATCAAACAGTGGTTGTAGGGACTGCTGCTGAATTACAGGATTACTTCTTCTGCCTCTGTCAGTCATTTTTCTATTAATTCTGCCAATATTAAGAAAAGAGTCAGACCAACAGAAACGATATCTTAAGGAATGGTAAAAGCATGAATAATGATGTAATGATCGAGTTATATGTTATTCTGCTGCACTCATTCTAGGATATTTCTAATCCTATCTCTAATGAGTTCGTTAACATGTTATATTCTAGAACTAAGGTTAACCATTAGCTCTGATACTAAAATTAGACAACCCAAACCCCCGTGTCATGGAATCAAGGATAATCATTGGAATATAACACATTGATCACATCAATAGATTACAGATAATAGCATAACACATGAAATCATAGAATAATATACAGCATCATAACAACGGAATCATAAATGTCATCAATCATCAAAGTTACACAGATACAAGATCATACTTAGTAAAGAACATTGTTCAACATACATAAGGTAATGTCCAAAAGTCCAAAAGAACGATAAAAGATAAGTCTTCATCTTCAGCCAAAAGTGTACCCCATACCATGGTGCGTATCCAAAATAAGCCAGATACCTATTACATGGCTGCCCGTATTAAAATAAGGGCACCCGAGTTTTCAAGTGAAAACAAACTATGAGTCAGTCATGGGACTGGTATGAGAAATCTAACTTAACTTATTTGATAATAAGGCGAATCACAGGACCACGCCGCTAACGCTGAACGGGTCTACTCCATAGGATTGCTAATGCATAAATAAAGTAAATCATTTAAGCAATGCAATACTTTTTAGAAAAATGAAGCCATTATAAGACTCAGGTCCCATCACACATTGCAACGCAAGCCGGAGGATAGAGTTTTACCTTATATTGGCCAAATATACTTGATACGTATAAAACAAAAATCATTTGATATTATTATTTGTGACAACCCGAATTTTGACAGACCAATTCTTTTTTAGAATTCCAATCCATTAAAACTTGGATTGTTTTGCTCTGGTATCCTGCAGAAAAGACAAAGACATAAAACATGTCAGAGCTCAGAAAATATCTCACAGCGGAATGGATAAAATATAGTATAATCAAAATATAGCCTTACCGTATTTATAATACTTCCTAACTAGTATCCAAGGCTATCATGTCCCTGCCACAAATCTAACCTATGAGTATGTTATGGGAAGGGGGTCAGAACACAAGTTCTGGTGACTGGATTTAAACTATACACTCTGGATAATCCTATATATACCGTTCAACCATATTTTCTTATTTATTAGGTTACTTGGGTTAACAACACTCAAGGCTTCCATACATGTCATACCCATTTACTTCCCAGTGGATTAACCTAATACTATATATGTGTAGCTACCCCCAATATTGAGGTACACCCATTGGTAACCCACTCGCACGGTCTCCAGCGTAACACCATCGGAATATACGCAGTCCCTTATCCTACGTCGTAGTGACATAGGGATAACAATATTACATTCTGCATATATCTATCATTACTATGTTACGTAATTGTACTGACTACCACATTTGTTCGAATCTGACTCCATACCAGAGTAATGCCCTCAAGTCTGTGATACACCACCCAGAGCAGATATGCATGTATCTAGACTGTCCCTCGTACGTACTGTTAATTGTAGCTCGATGCCTCAATCGCACATCCTCTAATGTGCACCGAGTTCCGTGGAAGGGAGTCACAAGAAACACAGAACTCGGTCGGGAGCTTTTCCATATCTGTACAAGCCCGTCTTTAAAGAGCCTCTATATACAGATATACCAAGTGTCTGTTTTCATGGTGGTTATGGCCCCACCTTGGACATTCCCTCAACTAGCAAATACTACAAGAGTTAAGCGACCTCCCCTAAGCAAAAAATCTAAACATCCATGTGGCATCTCCCCTCAACCCCCTACCCTGATAGCGAAGGGTGGAATGGTATCTTGGGTTTAGCTCTAGTCTTTAGGCATCCCGCTGGCTGCCGATGACGGGTGTTCGAGGGTCAATTATTCTTGTTGGTCGTAACACTCTGCCTCCTCGTGAGGCAACCACCGAACCACCCTGGTGTCACCACGTCACAGCATTCTGACTGCATAGCTACATTGCAATCAAGGCCCACCCACCTCGTAGTTACGCGCAGACCTAACCTCTGCGAGCACAGCCTAAGACATCTGTCACCACACAGAGGACTACTAGGAGCACCTTACGTACCTCAGGAAGCCGCGTACTTCCCCTTCCAGTCCTTTGGAGCCATCAGAACAATCAGATGAATGTGCGCTTCCCCCGTGCCTTATAACACCTCGATGATCTACCTCATTGGGTTATTCACCCTCAACCGTACAGACTAGTTTAAGAGCCTAAATTTAATATGCTGTTAGACCCTATGTCTAAACATTCTTTTACGCACTTGTCTCACCTCACCAGGTTTCCAGTTAACTTTGTTATTCCAATTCATATTGAATTCTTATTCAAATTACCAAGTTTCTCTTGCTTATTAATTTCAGTCATACAACTTAATCTATTTAAGTTTATTAATAAGCCCACAACATGTTATTCTCTAGTTTGTGGCCTAAGGTATGTAATCCACAACCCTTTTTTATCTTCTTGTTGATTTCATCCTTACAATAACATGTTTTACTTAATATGTAATTAAGTATATCCAATTCACATGTTTTCATGTCACTTACCATTTATGATTAAATATAACTTATTTCATTTCATAAGTTTTCCTCATCCTTTCTCATTTAATCATAATTCCATTTTACATTGTCAATACAACTTATCGTTGTTTACTTATTAACTTAGTTCCATTAACTAATTAAGGCCCATTAATAAGTTTCTCTACCCGTTTATATAACCTATGTTATAATTTCCTCTTTTCCCTAGGACAAGCCTAAACATTCTTATTAATGGGTTTCAGACTCCCAAGCTTACAGATTACTTAATTTATAATTAAGTACAATATATTTTCGCCTTTTTTTTAACTGGTTACAAGTTTTCCCCTTTACTGATTACTTAATTTATAATTACCCTTAACTCAATTCACCAGTTATCCCATTCCCTTACTAGTTTATTATAACCAAAGTTATAATATTCACTTGTCCCTAGTACAAGTCTACCTATTATACAACACTTTCATTAATGTTATTTATTTATTTATAATAGGTTATTATCATTCCCCATTTAAACCATTTACCATTGTAAACCATTATTCTTCATTCACTGTAATATCATTCCTTATTATATTAAGGAAAACACTTCTTGCACCTTATTAGTTTGATAGAAGGAATCAATGATTTACTTTCATAACGTATTCCCTATTAGAGTTTATGCCCTAGAGGCAATCCATTTGATGAGATTGATAACACTGTTGATGTTATTATTTTATTTGGAATAAAATAATTTTATATTATATTTACTGCGTAATATAGATATTAATATATTAGAAGTCCTTAGAATTATAATACGGAATTATATAGTTCAAGTAAGACTTGAATTTGAGATTATATAATATGCTAAGTATTATAATTCTTAAATGTCCCTAGTCGAGTTTTATTGCTTATAAAGGACAACAATAAAGCGTTGAGACTAGTATGTTGATTGACTGATGATCACATCTCACTGATCATTAATATACGCGATATTAATGTCAAAACATAAATACGTATTGAGAATATCGTATTGGGCTGACCCACCGTGAAATAACTACATGGAATATAATTAAAAGTATCATAAGTTATTCTCATAGTGACAGTGATGTAATGGTCCTTAGACCTGAAATCATTATAATTTTATTCGAGGATATTTTTGTTTTGATATCATCTAAAGTTATTCGTAACAGAGTAACGATAACGGCGAATATTGGATACATCTCAAATCAAATGAAAATTATGAATGATCTAGATGGAATTTAACCCTATGATATATTCGTAGTGATTCATGGGCCTCTTGATTGAGTGAGACTGTAAAATGCATGGTCGTGCTCAAATATTGATTTGTTTTAAACAGTATACTCGTCGATCAAGAAAAACGGATTAAATTATAAAGAGGGTGATACGATCCATGCCTTGAGTTTAGTCCTGGATATACAGGTTAAAAAGGATTGTATTACATTGATACACTGGTTAGAGAAAAGGTTGTATTGAATCTATGATTTAATTATAACTTAGGTAGCATGTAACACCCCACCTCCGCCAATGTCACTCTTGCAAGCACACTAGCTTTGGAGGGGCGTTAAACAAGGTAAACAAGCATGCAGATATCACAGGACAGAACATATAAGTAAAAACAGAGTAAATAAAGCAACGGATAAAACTAGCATTTCAAAACCATAGTCAAGTTACATCAAAGTACTTGGTCATTATTTTCCCACAAAACAAAGTCTAGAAACATAAACTGAAAACTGGAAAGAAAATCATAAAGTAACTACCCCCATGGTAGAATAAAGCCATAGCAAGCTCAAGTCCAAACCGTACATTAGCTATCCAAAAAAGCAGCTAGGTGCTAGAGTTCCCACCCTGAAAACCTGGGAGGGGGGGGGGGTGTGACGAAAGAAAAGAGGCGAAAGAAAATGGGTCAGTCAAAAGACTGGTAAGTCCTACCTACTATTAGTATAAAAACTAATAAAGCTAACTGGACATGTAAAACAGAGATGAAACATAGGATGATAACTGGCATGGTGAAAAGTTAACAAGATAGATCAAGTGTGGCATCGCATGTACAAGGTTAAGTTTTTGCACCAAGTGTACTAGTATTCCAACCCATGTCAAGTATAAACAAGAAGTGATCCCTTGGCCCAATCTTGGCCCAATATCATGAGATGACCTAAATCAAGGTCCAACAACACGGTCTAGTCGATTGGCTCCCTAAAAGCCTAACTCGTCAAGTGTCGGTGTCATACGGCCCAATCACGAAGTGTAGTCAAACTGTGCTAGGTCCACCCTAGGGTGTATCAAGCCATAGGGTGCCAACCACTGACACGAATCAAGCACGCACAGTCTAAAACTACTGGTGCCCATGTCTGTTTTTTTCAACTCCGGACTATGTGCACAACCATAGTCCGCCTGAACCTACACCGACGCACCTACTCAGCCGTCGTTTTGGTCGCTTACATGTCATCCCGGTAATCGTGCCCCACCCTAGCCTAGTCCCTAGGGTATCATGATACTACCAAGAGGGTTACTGGTGAAAAGGACCACGTAACTAGGGTTTCTAACGAGTTAAGCGTGGTTAACCCTATCCAATCAAGTATCAAGTTGGTTAAGTGTACCCAAGGTCCATGACTTAACCCTATCAACCCAACGTGTTTAATTGGTTAAGTATTCAAGTGGTCCATGACTAAACCCTATCATGTGGCATTAATTGATTTAATGCACCCAACCTCTCACATTAGACCTTGTTGTGGTTACTAGTTAAGCCGGGCGGGTCCGGGTAGCTTTACACCACAACTTAGTCTAACCTCGGGTTTCAAGTGCGACATGACCAACTACTCACTTTGGGTCCTATTGCTTGTAGCCACTAGTTAAGCCGGTCGGTTCCGGGTAGATTTATGCTACAAACTCAACCCAACCTCAAGTTGGCCACTCACATGTTTTCTAGAAGTCATGTCCAAGTTCATGTTCATGTTTCAAGCATAATCACATGTCATATTTCGTGTCATCTTTTCAAGTCATGTTTTCATGTCATTTTAGTTTACCCATAACGTAACCCCATCGCATGTAAGTTCGCATAAACGCAAATAGATCTCAAAGAGGGAACTTAGAAGCATGACATAATTAATAAGGTTTGGCCACAAGTTAAACATGGTGGCATATGAGGCAAATGTGTTCATAAACTTGCATATTACATTATAAGCCTCAAAACATGCATGATATCAAACTTTAGCAAAATAGGTAAAACATGGTCATAAATGACATAGGATGATAGCTAGTGATTCGCATATAACATCATATGCAAGATAACATAAGGGTTATGAGAGTTTCTATGTTGCTTTATGCAACATTTCCAATCAAAGCTTATAGCTTTCTATGCACAAAGTCAAGGTGATAACTTTACAAACATGCATAGAATAAGTCTATGCATAACATGATAGAATCAAAGCACAAATCATACTTAGGCCCAAACTCAAACTTGCAACATGTCATATTTAACTTCATAGTTAGAATCTAAGAGTAGAATAGGGCTTACAATGCTATGAAGACTTATAAAATAAAATAAGATTGAGACGAAGCCACTAGCAACTCTAAAACTCCCAAATGATAAGCTCCAATGAAAACCCTTGAGAAACAAGAAGAAGATCCTTGCTTTGATGAAGAAAGATTGAACTTTGGCCTTGAATCAAACTTAGAAACTCTCAAACAAGCTTAGAAACTCTCATATGAATGAAGATAGAGACTACGACAAGAGGGTGGAGGCCAAGTTTAAACATTTTGGCATAATCTAGTTGTAGGATTGATTTATGATGGTTTAGGCTAGGTATTAGGGTCCTTTTATAGAAGTTTAGGTTAGTTTAGGCCATAGGATTAACCCTAATTCAGATCTGAGCCTTTAAAATCCGTCACAAGCCTTAAAACTTGTCTTGAGGAACAAGTCAGGTGCACCCAGGCCAAACTGGCCAACCACCCAAGTCGACAGGGGTGTCGACTGGGCAGTCGACACCACCTGGGGTGTGTCGACTCCCCAGTCGACTTGGGGGTGGCGGGAATTTTTCCCGCCTATCCTGCTTGGCTGAATTTTAATTCTGAATTCAAATTTGAACTGTTTTTGAACTTGAAATTTTCTGAAAACTTTTACGGGCCATAACTGGGTCATACGGACTCCGATTTTCGAAAACTCGGACTCTATTTCGCGTATTTTTCCGAGACAAACGCAATGGCATAGCCCGTTTCCCTTGATTCAGATTTTATCATTTAATTCTGCCTTGATTTATGTTATAACATGCTATTTAAAATACAGGCTGTTACATTCTCCCCACCTTAAAGGATTTCGTCCCCGAAATCTTCAAGTTAGGAAGAACATATCCTACCATCCATCATCCATCTACTCAAAACATCATCCACGTGCAGTCATTGTCCTTAAAAGATTCTAAATGATGTATGATCATATGCGAAAGGTGTGTGTATATGTAATTATCTAATGCGCGAATCAGGCGGTTACTGATTCAGTAAACCTCCTTAATGCAAAGTATGTTAGTGAAATGAGTCCATATGTATGCAAATTCTTAACATAATTCATAATCTCTACATGAGTGCACATAACATCCATCCATATGCAACATCCACGTGATAGCATAGCGAGTTTCATCCATGAATAAGTATAAGCACTCATGCATATGCAATATGAAAGTGTGTGAGCCGATCTTAGTGCCTAATGTGTATCATGCATCCATGAGTATCCACTTGCAAACACTTGCAACCACTTGCAAACATCAAGCATAACATGTTTCAAATACATGTTTCATCCAAAGGGTTTCTACCTAAGGTTCTCATGACAAGGTTAACGAGATAACAAGATAAACATGGATAGCAAAAGGAAGATATGCTAACTAGGAAAAGAGATTGAGAATGTACAGTCAAAAAGAAATGGATAAAGCCCACGCATCTTCTCCTCGGTTTCCCAAGTTGCATCCTCTTCTGCGTCACTCCACTGAACCTTCACCAATTTGACTTCTCGATTCCTTAGCTTCCTGATCTCTGTTCCCAAGATACGAATCAGAGCTCTCCTCAAGGTTGCCTCTTTCTCTACCTCCACGTCTTCAAGAATGCTAGGTTCAACCACCTCAGCGGACTCATGTAGGCACTTTCGGAGATGCGAGACATGAAAGACATTATGCACTCCGGCCAGCTTCTCGGGCAATTCCACCTTATAAGCCATCTTCCCAATTCTCTCTATGATAGGGAAGGGTCCTACGAACCTTGGTGCCAGCTTCCCAACTGCTCCAAAACGAACCACATTACGCAAAGGAGAAACCTTCATGGAAACCATGTCTCCAACTTCGAATTCCAAATCTGTCCTTCGCTTGTCAGCATAGGATTTTTGTT
Source organism: Allium sativum (assembly GCA_030737875.1). Lineage (NCBI taxonomy): Eukaryota > Viridiplantae > Streptophyta > Magnoliopsida > Asparagales > Amaryllidaceae > Allium > Allium sativum. The sequence continues at coordinate 18,799,958 of CM060922.1, read as the reverse complement.
TGTCTTGGGCCATTTTCATCCGTCTTCTCACCAATTCAACTTTCTCGGATGTGTCCCGTATCATATCGGGCCCAAGTATAAGCCTATCTGTTGTCTCCCACCAACAAGATGGTGACCTACACGGCCTCCCATACAAAGCTTCAAATGGTGCCATCCCTATGCTAGCTTGATAGCTATTATTATAAGCAAACTCTACAAAAGGAAGGTGGTCTTCCCAAGTACCACCAAAGTCAAGAACACAAAGCCTCAAAAGATCTTCTAGCACTCTATTCACACTTTCGGTTTGGCCATCCGTCTGGGGGTAATAGGCTGTACTTAGATTCAATCGCGTACCCATCGCTTCTTGCAAACTATTCCAGAACTGGCTAGTGAAGATTGGGTCACGATCGCTAACTATGCTAGAAGGAACTCCATGCAATCGCACTATCTCTCGAAGATAAACAGATGCTAGCCATGATGCGGTCCTCTTGCTCTTCACTGGAATGAAATGGGCACTCTTCGTAAGTCTATCAACTATGACCCATATGCTCGTATTCCCTTTCCTTGACCTAGGCAATCCATCCACAAAATCCATAGAGATACTTTCCCACTTCCATTGCGGGACCTCCAATGGATGTAATAGCCCACCGGGTTTCTTCGACTCGGCTTTCACTTGTTGGCACACCATGCACTTTGAAACATACTCTGTCACATCCTTCTTCATCCCAGCCCAAAAGAAAATGCGCTTCATATCCCTATACATCTTATCTCCTCCAGGAAGTATAGTCATCTTCGAGTGATGCGCTTCTTCGAGAACTTTATGCACCAAGTCTCCTACTTGTGGAACGCATAGCCTTCCATCACACCTTAGCCAACCCTTGTCATCAATAGTATATCTAGCAAGGTGACTAGACGTCTCACCACGAATCAACTTGTCCATGATCTCGACTATCGGCGGGTCTTCCTTCTGCGAAGTCCCTACTTGATCAAGAAGTGTAGGTCTAAGCTCAAGAGATGCTAACGAACCCGTCATCGATTCATCAGCCGTTGTGAAATCAAAGGTTGCTAAGAACTCTAGGCTCTTCATCTCAACAAACAAGGGACTCAAAGTCAACATTCTTCTGCTTAGTGCATCTGCCACAACATTACCCTTGCCAGGGGTATAAGCTATCTCGAAGTCATATGATGCCAAGAATTCCATCCACCTTTGCTGCCTTAGATTCAGATCTTTCTGCGAGAAGAGGTACTTGAGCGACTTGTGATCAGTATATAACTCAAACCTTTCGCCTAGAAGATAGTGGCGCCAGGATTTGAGTGCAAAGACGATCGCCGCCAACTCCAAATCATGAGTGGGATAGTTCTTCTCATGAACTTTAAGTTGCCTACCCCCATAACATATCACTCTTCCTTCCTGCATCAGAACAGCACCTAACCCCGTGCCACATGCATCGGTGTACACGGTAAACATCTTACCGCCATCGGGTAATGCCAAAACTGGAGCTGTGGTAAGGGCCCTCTTGAGCCTTTGAAAAGCAAGCTCACACTCTAAGTCTCATGCAAAGACTAAGTTCTTCTTCGTCAACTTAGTAAGAGGGGCTAAAATCTTAGCGAAGTCCCTAATGAACTTCCTATAGTAGCCTGCCAGACCGAGAAAGCTTCTTACTTCGGTTGCATTCTCAGGAGTCTTCCAGTCTTGAACCGCCACCACTTTCGCAGGATCCACAGCTATGCCTTGCTTAGAAACTGTATGTCCAAGAAACCGAATTTCCCTTCTCCAAAAATGGCATTTGGAGAACTTGGCTTTCAACTGATGAGCTCTAAGCATATCCATCACTTCCTTGAGATGTCTAGCATGTTCTTCCTCATCCTTTGAGAAGATCAGAATATCATCCACGAAGACAACCACAAACTTGTTAAGGAACTCCCTGAACACCCTACTCATCAAATCTACGAAGTAAGCGGGTGCATTGTTCAAACCGAATGGCATGACAAGCCATTCAAAGAATCCATCTGGAGTCCTAAACGCGGTCTTATCAATACTATCCTCAGCCACTCTAAGCTGATGGAATCCGGTGGTTAGATCGAGCTGAGAGAAAACAGAAGCACCAACAAGCTGGTCAAAGAGGTCATCTATCCTCGGTAACGGGTGCCTATTCTTCTTTGTCAGCTTGTTCAACTCTCGATAATCAACACATAGACGAAGCGAACCATCCGCCTTAGCAGTGAACACCACAGGAGCACCCCATTCAGAAATGCTTCACCTAATAAAATTCTTCTCAAGCAGCTCCTTGATTTGCTTACTGAGCTCTCTTCTTTCTCGTGGGCCATGTGCCTAACGGGCAATGAAACTGGCTTGGCATTAATCAACAAGGTAAATGCGGAAATCTATCTCTCGTTTAGGGGGTAACCCCTTAACCTCTTCAAAGACATCAGGATATTCTCGGACCACCCTTACAGATTGCAGATCATCGATGGACGAGTCAAGAGATTCAAGATAACATAACATGACGGGATCCAGCGGGTAGCAAGAAATCTCTAGGGTATTACCGAGGCGAGTCATGAGCCTCACCACCCTATGCTCACAATCGAGGATGGCTCCATAACTGGACAACCATTCCATGCCCAAAATCAACCCGTATCCCGTGAACCCGAGAACATAAGCATTACACGTGAATTCTACGGTCAAGATAGAAATCCTCAAATCCATACAAATCATAGATAGATGGGCGGAACCCCCAATTGGATTCGAAACACAAACGGGATCCTAACCTAAACTAGTACTTAGGTGCCAAACTTTCAACAATGTCAGAAGAAATAAAGGTATGCGATGCGCCAGAATCAAATAAAGTACGAACAGGAAAATCAGAAATATAAACAAGGCTTTCTACAGAAATACTACCTCGGTCCTAAACTGGAGCAGTGTTGAGAGCATGCACTTGCCCTCCAGAAGGTCCTGCACGCTGAGTCTGTCCTTGCCCCTGTCCTTGCTTCTTGGGGAAATCCTTGCTAAAGTGTCCAGTCTCTCCACAATGAAAGCATTCGCCCAACTTTCTCTTCTTCTTCCTACAATCTTTGGCTATGTGCCCAACAATCCCACAGAAGTTGCACTTTCTTGGGTCCTTTGCCTTGTTGTTGTTGGCCTTGTTACCCTTGTTGTTCTTGTTGTTCTGATTGCTCTGACTTGGAGTCCGCCTTCTTGGTTTGAGCCTCACTAGGCTTGACTTCTTTCTTGCCATTCTTATCGTCTCCCTGAAGCAATGCCATGTCCACTAGGCTTTCAAAAGTGGCCCCCATGGGTATATGTGACATGGCTAAACCTTGTAATGGCTCATTCAACCCTCGTGCAAAGCGTAGAGCCTTCTTCTGGGGAGTATTAACCATGTCCAAACCGAATCGAGCAAGCTGGTTAAACTTATTCACATACTCCCTCACTGTCATGTCCCCTTGCTTCAAAAATATAAACCTCTCCAATTACAGATTCGCCTCAGCAGATGATAGAAACTTAAGCCCAAACCTCGTCCTAAAGTCGGCCCAAGTCTCTATAGGCCTAGTAGCGTTGGTGACCTCCCACCAATAAGCAGCTTCTTCTTTCAATAGCCATACTGCCAACAGAACTTTTCTACGGTCTTCTAAATCAAAGATGGCGAAGAGATCTTCAGTTTCTTTTAACCAATTTCTCGCCTCAACAAAAGTCTCCGTCCCAATAAAATTCTTGCCACCCATCGCCTTAAAGTCTTTGCAAACCTTTGCGAAATCTGCTTGTGGATGCTGAGGAGGAGGAGGAGGAGGAACCTCAGTTACGAAGGGAGTGTTTGCTGGGCCCACATCGTTGGCCCTAGCTTCCAAGTACCTCCGGAACCATCCGGGAATGGTTACTCCCACGGGAAGGTTAAGATCGACCATGCTGAAAGAAGGGAAAAGATAGATTTAGAACGAGGAAACAAAGGATAGTGCTAATGGCTTTTGGGGAATAGCCTTTTAAAATAAACTAGACTTTTCTTGGAAAATACTTAATTGGTTTTCAAAATAGTTTTTCAAAAGGGTTTTAAAAATTTGTCCGGTCTAGTAAAACCTTATGCCCTGATGCCAAATGTAACACCCCACCTCCGCCAATGTCACTCTTGCAAGCACACTTGCTTTGGAGGGGCGTTAAACAAGGTAAACAAGCATGCAGATATCACAGGACAAAACATATAAGTAAAAACAGAGTAAATAAAGCAGCGGATAAAACTAGCATTTCAAAACCATAGTCAAGTTACGTCAAAGTACTTGGTCATTATTTTCCCACAAAACAAAGTCTAGAAACATAAACTGAAAACTGGAAAGAAAATCATAAAGTAACTATCCCCAAGGTAGAATAAAGCCATAGCAAGCTCAAGTCCAAACCGTACATATGCTATCCAGAAAAGCAGCTAAAGATCCAAGCTAGGTGCTAGTGTTCCCACCCTGAAAACCTGGGGGGGGGGGGGGACGAAAGAAAAGAGGCGAAAGAAAATGGGTCAGTCAAAAGACTGGTAAGTCCTGCCTACTATTAGTATAAAAACTAATAAAGTTAACTGGACATGTAAAACAGATGAAACATAGGATGATAACTGGCATGGTGAAAAGTTAACAAGATAGATCAAGTGTGGCATCGCATGTACAAGGTTAAGTTTTTGCACCAAGTGTACTAGTATTCCAACCCATGTTAAGTATAAACAAGAAGTGATCCCTTGGCCCAATCTTGGCCCAATATTACGAGATGACCTAAATCAAGGTCCAACAACACGGTCTAGTCGATCGGCTCCCTAAAAGCCTAACTCGTCAAGTGTCGGTGTCATACGGCCCAATCACGAAGTGTAGTCGAACTGTGCTAGGTCCACCCTAGGGTGTATCAAGCCTTAGGGTGCCAACCACTGACACGAATCAAGCACGCACAGTCTAAACCTACTGGTGCCCATTCTGTTTTTTTCAACTCCGGACTATGTGCACGACCATAGTCCGTATGAACCTACACCGGCGCACCTACTCAGCCGTCGTTTTGGTCGCTTACATGTCAGCCCAGTAATCGTGCCCCACCCTAGCCTAGTCCCTAGGGTATCATGATACTACCAAGAGGGTTACTGGTGAAAAGGACCACGTAACTAGGGTTTCTAATGGGTTAATCGTGGTTAACCCTATCCAATCAAGTATCAAGTTGGTTAAGTGTACCCAAGGTCCATGACTTAACCCTATCAACCCAACGTGTTTAATTGGTTAAGTATTCAAGTGGTCCATGACTTAACCCTATCATGTGGCATTAATTGATTTAATGCACCCAACCTCTCACATTAGACCTTGTTGTGGTTACTAGTTAAGCCGGGCGGGTCCAGGTAGCTTTACACCACAACTTAGTCTAACCTCGGGTTTCAAGTGCGACATGACCAACTACTCGCATTGGGTCCTATTGCTTGTAGCCACTAGTTAAGCTGGTCGGTTCCGGGTAGATTAATGCTACAAACTCAACCCAACCTCGAGTTGGCCACTCTCATGTTTTCTAGAAGTCATGTCCAAGTTCATGTTCATGTTTCAAGCATAATCACATGTCATATTTCGTGTCATCTTTTCAAGTCATGTTTTCATGTCATTTTAGTTTACCCATAACGTAACCCCATCGCATATAAGTTCGCATAAACGCAAATAGATCTCAAAGAGGGGACTTAGAAGCATGACATAATTAATAAGGTTCGGCCACAAGTTAAACATGGTGGCATATGAGGCAAATGTGTTCATAAACTTGCATATTACATTATAAGCCTCAAAACATGCATGATATCAAACTTTAGCAAAATAGGTGAAACATGGTCATAAATGACATAGGATGATAGCTAGTGATTCGCTTATAACATCATATGCAAGATAACATAAGGGTTATGAGAGTTTATATGTTGCTTTATGCAACATTTCCAATCAAAGCTCATAGCTTTCTATGCACAAAGTCAAGGTGATAGCTTTTACAAACATGCATAGAATAAGTCTATGCATAACATGATAGAATCAAAGCAAAAATCATACTTAGGCCCAAACTCAAACTTGCAACATGTCATATTTAACTTCATAGTTAGAATCTAAGAGTAGAATAGGGCTTACAATGCTATGAAGACTTATAAAATAAAATAAGATTGAGACGAAGCCACTAGCAACTCTAAAACTCCCAAATGATAAGCTCCAATGAAAACCCTTGAGAAACAAGAAGAAGATCCTTGCTTTGATGAAGAAAGATTGAACTTTGGCCTTGAATCAAACTTAGAAACTCTCAAACAAGCTTAGAAACTTTCATATGAGTGAAGATGGAGACTACGACAAGAGGGTGGACGCTATGTTTAAACATTTTGGCATAATCTAGTTGTAGGATTGATTTATGATGGTTTAGGCTAGGTATTAGGGTCCTTTTATAGAAGTTTAGGTTAGTTTAGGCCATAGGATTAACCCTAATTCAGATCCGAGCCTTTAAAATCCGTCACAAGCCTTAAAACATGTCTTGAGGAACAAGTCAGGTGCACCCAGGCCAAACTGGCCGACCACCCAAGTCGACAGGGGTGTCGACTGGGCAGTCGACACCACCTGGGGTGTGTCGACTCCCAAGTCGACTCCCCAGTCGACTTGGGGGTGGCGGGAATTTTTCCCGCCTATCCTGCTTGGCTGAATTTTAATTCTGAATTCAAATTTGAACTGTTTTTGAACTTGAAATTTTCTGAAAACTTTGACGGGCCATAACTGGGTCATACGGACTCCGATTTTCAAAAACTCGGACTCTATTTCGCGTATTTTTCCGAGACGAACGCAATGGCACAGCCCGTTTCCCTTGATTCAAATTTTATCATTTAATTCTGCCTTGATTTATGTTATAACATGCTATTTAAAATACGGGTTGTTACATAGCAGCAACGTATTGCTAGATGCCAATCACTGTTTTTGATTTTAAATGCGATTTAAAATCATTGCCAACGTTATAATAACCTATAGGGTCACACACTTAGAACATTGTGAGGGAAAACTGATTTTGTTTTGGAGTAAAATAAATACCAATAGTTGATATTTCATTTGAATCGGTATAAGGAATGGTCCCTTATTTATAGAACATGTGTACATTTTAAAAGGGTAATTTTACTTCCTATTAAAAATAAAACACATGTACTATATTAATAAGAAAGAATTATTAAAACCGATTCATTAGAAAACCCTAAGAATTAAGATCAGAAATGGCGGCTAGCACCGCAGATTTTCTCTCCCCTTCGATCAGATCGGAGACGATGTTCGTATGGATTACTTGTAGAGGCTCGACACATGGAGGGCTGAGTTCGATTCGAATTAACGGATTTTGATTTCCCTAAACACGACGGCATCAATAGGTATATTTCTCAATTTATACAAATTATTAGATAAGATCCTGTTATGTGTTTGGTTTGAATTTCGTAATTGTAATGTTAATTTGAACCATAACAACTTTCAATGGTCTCGGAGCGTGGTTCGTGTAATTTGAGCTTGAGAAAATTAGGGTTTTTTCTTGATAATTTGAAATTGAACTCGAGTAGTAATAAAGGTACCGTTTTAGGTGAAATTGTTCATCGTTTTAGATCCGAAACTTGTCTAGATCAATTTAGATTTAATTATCTTATGAACTGTTTGATTCATGCGTGTTAAAATCCTTGAAATCCCTGATTTCAGAATCCATCATCGAAATTATTATTATCATGAATTTAGATTTAATGATAATTTGGTTTAAAGGTGAAATTGTTTCACTATGAATTAAGAAACGAGTTTTGGTTCAAGCTGTAAAATTGTTTTATTGTAAATAAAGTTTTATATATAAAAACTTTAAAGTGGATTCTGTTAGTTAAAACTGGATCTTTATTGAGTTTTAAAATTGTTTTTACCTATCACGACTGGTTAATTAGAATCCTGTTGTTAGAATTTAAAGTAATTTCAATTATAAAGTAAAAGTGAAAATTGTTTCACTGCAAATCAAAATAGTATTTGATACTAAAGTAAAATAGTTTACTGCAGTTAAATTTTGTTATATGATACAAAATTTGAAAAATGGGATTCGTACTCAATACTGAAAATTGATTCAGTTTTGATATTGATATTAAATTATCTTAATTATTGGATTGGACTTTACTTGGACAACAATTTTAACTGTTAAAATTGTTATTCGTTTAAGTTGTTTAAAAACTAAGTTTGGTCGAATGACATAATGTATCTATGTTATTTGATAACATATTGCTGTCATTTTATTTTTCAAAACAAATTGTTGATTTTGAAAAACAAAACTAATGTTGACATTTCAAAACTAGATTTAAGAATATAGTTCTTTAAATGTTAATATAAGTTTCAGTATAAACGAATTTTACAGTATCAAATTCTTATGAACATGTGAAAATTTATGCCACCACTTGAATGGCCAGAAATTGTTTCTTTTACTGTTAATATATTTTGTATTTGATACAAATTTCAGTATGACATTATGAATTGAAATATCTTATCACTTCTATTAGTGATACATCTTACATTGTTAAATGATAAATACATGGGTTAATGTGTTAGCTCTGTGTAATTCAATATAGTATGGATCTATAAACAGGTGGGAAAATGTTATTCCAATAAAGTCAAAAATGTTTGATTTGCTGAAACTAAAAGTTTGATTCTATTGCAATGGATTATAAATTCATAGTTATGTATTGTGGGATTCATACCTGGAACATATTGATCCTGCATAAGGGATACTTCCAAATACTCGTAATAATGATTTTCAAGTTTTCAAATATTATAGAATATTTCTTGTTAAACTTGATATTAATCAATATATGCAATTTAAAGCCTCTGAGAGTTTAATAGAAATCTTTTATTATGACTGATAGACTGTTCGATATAATCAGTGTTTAAAATCCATTACTTGTTATATAGAATTAGTTGTAAATGTTTCATTTTATTTTGGATCCCATCTTGCAGTTTTAAACTGTTTAGAACTGCAGATTTAAAAAAAAAAGGCTGATATCCACAATATCAGTACAGTTCAATATATATTGCATATTTATCATTATTATTGTTCTTATAGTGATATGTGTAACTGCCAAGTTTCACCTTCTAAAACTAGGATATCAAAATTGTTTTGATATTGCTTTGAGGGTCATACATCAGTTTTCTGTATTACTAAATTGTTAGTAGATCTGTTATGTATGTAATCTAATTGTTAGACTTAGTTTAATTTTAAATCTGAGAATGATTATAAATGATCACATGCATTTCATATGCAATTTCAATCTGATGTTGGGGGTTAAAGATGGTCCCTATAAAATGTATATACAATGCTTGCATATGAATGATTTACTTGTAACTAGATATATATCTATATATCTATAGGTATATATATATTACTAATTACATGATATAAAATTTGTTCGTACAATTTTATACATATTTTGATATGTTTATGAACATTTGATATTTCTGTTTATTTTATAAATACCACTGCAAATTGATTTGCATCTGGTAGTTGTTTATAAAGGAAATAGTTAACATATCTTATTATATATATATACTTCTATAATAATGATTTTATCATTAAAATAAGACATGAACAGATCTTGAATTAAGTATTGGGCCTGTCCCAATGGTTGAGAACCAAACACATGATTCAATTTTGTTCTGTTTTAGTTTTAATGGACTGTATTAATTTTGTTTTAGAATTTAAAATGATATATGTGTATATTTATATATGTAGTAGCAAATGTGATTTGCCAACTGTACATGTATATGTAAATCAGTGTTATATTGATGACTAAAACCTGGTTTAATTTGCTACTGGTAGTTGTTCACAAGAATACATATACACACTTCAAGCAAGTATAACTTCTCTATATGTTTGTATATGTGTCAAAACTGTGAAATAATAAGTTTTTTTTGAAAACTGACCAGTTTGATATAGGAAACATAATTTTTTTTTGTACTACATCTGTAATGTATTCATTGGTTTAAAAAGGTTATAATCTTAATGGGTCTATACAGCCATATAGTTCATATATTTACATATCTGAATACTAGGCTTGGTTCGATACTATGATTTAAACATGTATATGATTCAATCAGTTGTTTAATATTAAAAATTGTTGGTGTTTATTTATCAATAATATTAAAATGTTAAAGATAGTATAAGTGTTGTAAATGGGAATATTGATTCCTGCATATATAAACATCAGACTTTGAACATGTAATCTACCAGAATACAAAATAGTTTGTATTGATTCATTTATGTATATATATTCGATATGTATATGTATGTTTGAATTTAAACAATGAAATGTGTGTGTATATATATATATATATATATATATATATGATGCATATATATTGCATTGTTTAATTTCAAATGAAATTGCTGTCATATGTTTATTATATTTGCAGTTCCAACATAGTAGCCAGGCTCAGTATGACTGAACCAAAAGGCACGGAGGTGGTCATGGTTAAGCACGGATGTTCAAACTACCATAAAAAATGAAAAATTGGCAATTTTTCAGGAATCTGATCCGTAGAACTGTGTATATAGATACATAGTATTGTAGCAAATTTCAGTTGAATGTATATATATGTATGCGTCAATATTTGTATTGATTCTCCGTTTAAAATGTTTGTTAATTTGGGTTGAACTGAAAACATGGAACTGTATAATGTATTATTGATTATCGAATGGTTTTGAGTCTACATGTAAATAAAAGTTGTTTTATGTTAATCAGGAATGCTACAGTTCAATCTGAGTGTCATATATAATACTTGCGTCTACATCTGTATTGACTTAGCAGATGCTTGTTTTGATGTTATGTTCATTATACTATTTATCAACTGTGTAAAGTTATGGTTATTAATGCGTGCCTGTGGCTTACTTACTCTTCTGGAAATAAACTTACTTGTCATCTGCATATATATCTTGAAATATGATAAATATCAGTAAATAAGTTTTAAGATATGTGGCTTTGTAATGTTTGATATTTGATATCAAAGGAGGCCGTTATTATAAATGGGCCTTGAAATTCATGTTGTATCCTAAGCTACATGAGCTGAATGTAATATAATTTTGAATAATAAAGTTTAATAGAAAATCCACTTAAGATTTGGATATTGTACTTGATACAAAGGTTAAAATACCCTATGTTTGAAATGTTCAAAAGAAAATATTGGCATGACTCCTATATAATGTTGGATTTAAACCTATGTATATATATGATTGATATATATATATATATATATGTATGTATGTATATGTATATTTGATACATATATTTTATCTAAATTTAGATTATGAATATAAAATACATATATTATGATGTATGTAAATAACTCGAATATTGTTTCCACTACGAATTATAAATTCCCTCTAAAAGCAAATTTTGTTATATTAAGTCTTCCAATAATATACTCATCAGTGTCCAAGATCAATGGCTGTAACAAATGCCAAAGCATTGTGCACCTTTTATTTTGGTTATTGCGATGGAGTAAAATGTGGTGCTCAAACCTATTATTGGGTCTGACTTAACTCGGCTGCATAATACGATTATGACCTTAGAGACAAAAGCATGAATTATTCTACATTTTGAGCAAATGAATAATACTGGAAAAAATGTTCAACATGCGATGCAAGAGTTAAATAGACGATATAATTGACATAAGATGTCTACCTAAAAGGTTGTGTTTTGAGTTTAGCCAAAGCTAGGTCAAGGCATGATTAGATATGGATCTTGGAACATCGTTATATATATACCGATATGTATATATAAACAGAGGGATGTTAATTTGAGTGGGAGCGTATTTTAGTTTAAATAATACATTTATATTAATATAAATTTTGATTGTCAAAATTTTATATTTTATTAAATGAATATTAAGAATCAGTCATTATTTATTATCAATTGTAGAGATTAAATAATAAATAACTCTGATAATTTAAATTAATCCTTAAGAAGGATAAATTGAATTAAATAAAATTTCTTGATTGACACTGAAATTTTGAGGATTGTCCTCGAACAAAATTAAATGTAATTGTTTTAGAAATAAAGAGAGGATCTGTAACAACCCGAATTTTAACAACATGTGAAAACAAGAAATCAAGGTATAATTAAAAATGAAATAAAATATATAAAAATATGTTTAGATAGGTAAATAATGGTGATGCATAAGAAGAATTAATTAATATTTGGAAGAGAAGAAAAATTAGTTCGGTAACGGTGTGTGTAACGGAAAAGATAGTAAAATAAGGATAATTAATTTAAGAATCAGTAATTAGGTAAAATGTACTTCACCATTGTGTTCCTCTCGAAAAAATACGCGAAATAGAGTCCGAGTTTTCGAAAATCGGAGTCCATATGACCAAGATATGGCCAAAACAAGTTTCAGCAGACTTTCTGGCAGACAGAACCGAGTCGACCCTAGAGTCGACCATAGAGTCGACCCTAGAGTCGACCTCCCCAGGCCAGGTCAACCCTAGAGTCGACCCTAGAGTGGACCCCCTTGTACAGGTCGACCTGGTCGGCCTGGTTTGGCCCAGAACCCATTTTTGAAGCCCGGTATGTGTTTTGATGGTCCGGATTGACTCTGGGGTTGATCTAATGGCCTAAATGAGTTTCCTACAACTATTTAAAGACCCTAAGACCTAGCCTAAATCATACTATTTCATTTTAGCACTCATGCAGCCGCCATTAAACCTAGAACTTTAAATTAAAAATACAAAGAACAAAAATTAAAGAAGACGAAGGATGATTCTTGAAGGCTACAACTAGAAGCTACAACAACTACGACGCTTTAGACAACGGATTTGGGGCTATTTGATTTAAAGTTTTGATTTGGATTGCTTGCTTCATATTGTAAGTTCTACGTCACTTTTTAGGCAAAAACGCTAAAATAACATGGACATGCTATGAATTGAAACCGGATTTAAGAACTATTATTAATCCATGTTTATATTGTTTAACTTTGAATCAAAATTTGGGAATATTGCTATGTTAATAAACTTATCATGATGTTGATGTTGTTATGAATCACTTGGGCTTAATTTTATTGCAAGTTGAACAAATACATGTCCATGGAATCATTATGTTCATTGAAATCCTCATGTTGATTAAACCATGCCTATGATGCTAATTAAACCATGTCCATGATATTAATGAAACTATGCCTGTGATGTTAATATGCCTATCATGTTAAATTGGGAATCGCTAGGTTATGATGAAAAGTTGGAATCATTATGTTTATAATGCTAGATGAGAATCATTATGTTAAAAATACAAAATTGGAATCCACTATGCCTATTAGAATTACCATGCCTTTAATGTTTCATGTTTGTAATAAAATTATTATTATGCCCGCAATGATTATTATGCCTAGGATGTAAAGTTGAATTCATCATGTTGAACTAAGTTGGAACCATTACTATGCCAAGTTATCATCATGCTAGTATCGAAACCATGTGATATGTTATAGCCTGTTTATTATGCAAGTGATGGTGGAATTGTCACATATGCCTATCACATGTTTGGTGTTATTCCCCTTTATCTCTTGAATTGTTTATGCTTGTGAACGAAGTACGTTTATATGCGTTGGGGATACGATTGGGTAGAATAGGCAAAACTTGAATTGGTTATAATCATAAACCATGAAATTTGGCATAAGTAGAACATGAAATATGGAACGAAAAACTTGACTTGAATATTCTATGACTTGACTTGAAACATGCCTTAGTTGGGCACGAAATTGACCTATGAACATGCTATGAAAATAGCACGAATCTGATAAGAACATGGGCATGACTTTAGAAAACAAGAAAGTGGCCAACTCGAGGTTGGGTTGAGTTTGTAGTGTAAACCTGCCCGGAACCGCCCGGCAAATCCAGTTGCTACAAACAATAGGATCCAATGTGGGTAGTTGGTCACATCGCGCTTGAAACCCGAGGTTGGGTTGAGTTCGTAGCGTAAACCTGCCCGGAACCGCCCGGCAAATCCAGTGGCTACGAACAATAGGATCCAATGTGAGTGGTTCGGTGCATTAACGAATCAATTAATGCCAATTAGGGTTAAGTCATGAACATGAAAAGACAACTTAACCAACTTGAACACGATTTGTAGGGTTAAGTCATAAACTTGAAACGACAACACTTAGCCAACTTGACATGACACGTAGGCGGGTTAAGTCACGAATTTAAATGACATACTTAACCATCTTGACACGACTAGACTAGAAAAGGATTAAGTCACGAATTACATGACTTAATCGGTTAGGCGGGTTAGGTCACGAATTACATGACCTAATCTGTTAGGCGAAACCCTAGACACGACCCTTTTTAGCAGTAACCCTCTAGATGTATCAAGGTACCCTGGGGCTAGGCCGGGTGGGGCACGATTACTGGGCTGATTGTAAGAGGTGAACGACGACAGTGGGGTACGCCAGTGTAGGTTCGGTGGGCTACGGTCGTGCACGTATTCCGGGGCAGACACTGGGTATCCGTAGATTTATCAGTGCATCTTGAATCGTGTCAGGGGTTGACACCCTGGGGCTGATACACACAAAGGTGGACCCAGCACAGGTGACTACATTCGTGATTAGCCGTATGACACAGACACTTGACGAGCTAGAACTTGTAGGGAGCCGATTGACTAGATAATCGCTCCATAGGACCCCGTACTTGGGTCAGACCCCGTTTCAGGGTCATTTCATGATATTGGGCCGTGGGATTTATTTCGTGATTAACTTGTGACATGGACTTAGTATACTAGTACAGTCGATGCAGCGAATCTTGAACATGCGATGCTTTACTTGACTTGTCTTGACTTATCCTGATCACCTTAGTCTATCTTGTTCACCTTGACACCATTCTTAAGTTTAGTTCCAGTTCATACATGACAGGTTGTTTTAACCACTTTTACACTGAAAGTCACTAGGACTTACTCAATCTTTATGACTGACCCTTTTCCTTTCACCTCTTTTTCTTTCGTTTCCCCCCCAGGTTCTCAGGGAGGAAACACTAGCTCTTAGCTTGGATATCACTTGCTTTGGCTCAGCATGTACGGTTTGCTATGGCTGCTTCTTTTTACTGCACTTGGGGAATAAGCTGTTTTTCTATTTTAAGTTATTGCTTCTTTGGCTATTATTACAAGACAGTTGTAATAAAGTTGTTATTTGAAATGTTTGTAAGAGACATGGTTTACTTTGGAATAAAATGAAGTTCTGTTTTGCTCATAAATTCTTCTGCTATTTACTTAATTATTTATTTATGTTCTGTCTTGTGATAATTCTATGATGTTATCTCGATAATACCCCTCCAAAACTAGTGCATTCCCTTTGTGAGTGACCCTAGCGGAGGTGGGGTGTTACACTTGGTATCAGAGCCAGGTTACCAAGACTGGGCAAAAGTTTTGAAAACCTTTTGAATTTCTTTTTTCAAAACCATTTACAAAGAAGCACTTTTCAAGAAAAGTTGGTTTATTTCAAAAGGCTATTCCCCAAAAAGCCATTAGCACTATCTTTGTTTCCTCGTTTGAATCTTTTCCTTTTTCGTTTTCAGCTTATCATGGCCGACGATCTTAATCTTCCCGAGGGTGTCAATATACCCACTTGGTTCCGTCGTTTCCTCGAGGCTCGGGCTAATGTGACAGGCCCAGCCAATCCTCCTCCTCATCCTCCTCAACCTCCGCGAGAAACCACTTTTTCAAAGATATGCAAGGACTTTAAGGCCATGGGCGGAAAGGATTTCCTAGGAACTGAGACTTTTGTTGAGGCACGGAATTGGTTGAAGGAAACCGAAGACTTGTTTGTTATCTTTGAGGTAGAGGACAATAGGAAAGTACAGTTGGCAGCGTGGCTCATGAAAGAGGAAGCTTCTTATTGGTGGGAAGTCACCAACGCTACTAGGCCCATTGAGACTTGGGCGGACTTTAGAGAGAGATTTGGGCTTATGTTCTTGTCATCGGCAGAGGAGAGTCTCCAAATGGAACGGTTTCTGGCCCTTAAACAAGGAAATATGACAATTAAAGAATACGTGAACCGTTTCAATCAGCTTGCTCGCTTCGGATTGGAGTTAGTCAACACTCCTCAGAAAAAGGCGCTACGTTTTGCACGGGGCTTGAACGAGCCACTACATGGTTTGGCCATGACTCATGTGCCCATGGGGGCGACCTTTGAAAGCTTGGTGGATATGGCCCTACTGTATGAGGAAGATAAGAAGGGCAAGAAAGAGGCAAGCCCAACGATTCTCAGAATAAGAAGGTAGACTCCGAGAAAGGAGGCAAGAACGACAACTCACGTGATAAAAGGAAATGCAATTTCTGTGGTACGGAAGGGCACATAGCCAAGGATTGTAGAAAGAGGAAGAGAAAGCAAGGTGAATGTTTTCATTGTAGGGAGACTGGACACATCAGCAAGGACTGCCCTAAGAAGCAGACCGGACCTTCCGGGGGTACATCTTTAACTTCTTTTTCTAGATGCTTTGTTTTATCTTGTTATATCTTCGATCCTATCTTGAGAACCATAGGTAGAATCTTTTTGGATGTAAACATGTAATTGAAACATGTTATGATTGCAAAATGGTTGCAAGTGGTCGCAAGTGGTTGCTCGTGGATGCATGAATACACATTAGGCACTAGATCGGCTCAGTCACAATTTCATACTTGCATATGCATGAGTGATTATTTTGGAAACTTGGTTGTGCTATCATTTGGTTGTTGCATATGATTGAATGTTTGTGCACTCATGTAGAAATTATGAATTATAATAGGAAAAATTTTCATACATATTGGATTCATTTCACTAAACATATTTTGCATTTAGAAAATCAATCAGGCCTGATCATTAGCATTAGATAAGGAACATATACACACACTCTTTGCATGTGTTCATAAAACATTAGAAGTCTTTTAAGGACCAAGGTTGCTTGTGGATGATGTTTTGAGTAGATGGATGATGGATGGTAGGACACATTCTTCTTAACTTGAAGATTTCGGGGACGAAATCCTTTAAGGAGGGGAGAATGTAACAACCCGAATTTTAACAACATGTGAAAACAAGAAATCAAGGTATAATTAAAAATGAAATAAAATATATAAAAATATGTTTAGATAGGTAAATAATGGTGATGCATAAGAAGAATTAATTAATATTTGGAAGAGAAGAAAAATTAGTTCGGTAACGGTGTGTGTAACGGAAAAGATAGTAAAATAAGGATAATTAATTTAAGAATCAGTAATTAGGTAAAATGGACTTCACCATTGCGTTCCTCTCGAAAAAATACGCGAAATAGAGTCCGAGTTTTCGAAAATCGGAGTCCGTATGACCAAGATATGGCCAAAACAAGTTTCAGCATACTTTCTGGCAGACAGAACCGAGTCGACCCTAGAGTCGACCCTAGAGTCGACCTCCCTAGGCCAGGTCGACCCTAGAGTCGACCCCCCTGTACAGGTCGACCTGGTCAGCCTGGTTTGGCCCAGAACCCATTTTTGAAGCCAGGTATGTGTTTTGATGGTCCGGATTGACTCTGGGGTTGATCTAATGGCCTAAATGAGTTGCCTACAACCATTTAAAGACCCTAAGACCTAGCCTAAATCATACTATTTCATTTTATCACTCATGCAACCGCCATTAAACCTAGAACGCTAAATTAAAAATACAAAGAACAAAAATTAAAGAAGACGAAGGATGATTCTTGAAGGCTACAACTAGAAGCTACAACAACTACGACGCTTTAGACATCGGATTTGGGGCTATTTGATTTAAAGTTTTGATTTGGATTGCTTGCTTCATATTGTAAGTTCTACGTCACTTTTTAGGCAAAAACGCTAAAATAACATGGACATGCTATGAATTGAAACCAGATTTAAGAACTATTATTAATCCATGTTTATATTGTTTAACTTTGAATCAAAATTTGGGAATATTGCTATGTTAATAAACTTATCATGATGTTGATGTTGTTATGAATCACTTGGGCTTAATTTTATTGCAAGTTGAACAAATACATGTCCATGGAATCATTATGTTCATTGAAATCCTCATGTTGATTAAACCATGCCTATGATGCTAATTAAACCATGTCCATGATATTAATGAAACTATGCCTGTGATGTTAATATGCCTATCATGTTAAATTGGGAATCGCTAGGTTATGATGAAAAGTTGGAATCATTATGTTTATAATGCTAGATGAGAATCATTATGTTAAAAATACAAAATTGGAATCCACTATGCCTATTAGAATTACCATGCCTTTAATGTTTCATGTTTGTAATAAAATTATTATTATGCCCGCAATGATTATTATGCCTAGGATGTAAAGTTGAATTCATCATGTTGAACTAAGTTGGAACCATTACTATGCCAAGTTATCATCATGCTAGTATCGAAACCATGTGATATGTTATAGCCTGTTTATTATGCAAGTGATGGTGGAATTGTCACATATGCCTATCACATGTTTGGTGTTATTCCCCTTTATCTCTTGAATTGTTTATGCTTGTGAACGAAGTACGTTTATATGCGTTGGGGATACGATTGGGTAGAATAGGCAAAACTTGAATTGGTTATAATCATAAACCATGAAATTTGGCATAAGTAGAACATGAAATATGGAACGAAAAACTTGACTTGAATATTCTATGACTTGACTTGAAACATGCCTTAGTTGGGCACGAAATTGACCTATGAACATGCTATGAAAATAGCACGAATCTGATAAGAACATGGGCATGACTTTAGAAAACAAGAAAGTGGCTGATCGACATAGAAATGTGTTTATTTTATGCTCTTATATCTTATCTTTTGTATATAAATAAATGTTACTTGGGTAATGTTTTGTTACTTTTACAGATATTCCAACCCGGCCCGCATGCAACCAGAAAAGTAGAGAAATAGAGATGAAATTGATATATATTTACATTTTGAAGAATTGTAGATGAAGATCTCACATCTAGTTGCTGTTGGACAAGAAAAGGATTGATAAAAAGGCTTTGCACATCACAAATCAATGAAGAAGTGTCAAGGAAGCAAGAGGAAAAGAGAAAAGGCCCAAATTTGCTTTATTTATCTAAGGCCCATTTATGTTTCTCATTGTAAACTAATTAGTGATGTAATGACCAGGCCCAGTTATCATTAGGGTTAGGGTTAGGGTTTGGCTATTTACCCTATATATACCCTTGTAATGGCATTGTAGCCACCATCCTATCATATATCTCATTCTATTCTCTTCTTCATTAATAAAACTCATTTTTTTTATGCAATTTTCTATTTCTTAGCAATTAGTGTTGTCTACACGATTAGATTCGGTAGAACACTATTTGTATTTTGCATTTCTTTTCATTAGTGATTGACCGTCTGATTAGATTCAGCGGTAATCCTAATTTTATTTCCTGTTGTTATTTATATTCTGCACTTTTATTTTATGTATTTTAATCGCGTTCATAGGTTAAATTGGATTTGATTAGATTTGAATCTGATTCATAGTTTCATTGCTTTTCCATTGAAATTGTGATTTGATCGTCGGTTCAGTTAGATCTGTTCTGAATCAAATTACAGTTTTAATTTTGTTTTGTTTTATTTTCAAAATCAACCTCCAAAGTTTTGTCTAACTCGCCCAAGAGATTAGATAAATAATTTGATTTAATTCACCTCCCTGTGTTCGACCTGTATGCTACACACCTGTATGCTTGCAGAATTTATTACAAATGTCGCGCTTTTCTAATTCATAGAATAGCGACGATCAAGTTTTTGGCGCCGTTGTCGGGGAGGTAACGATTAAATTTTATTATTTATTTAATTTCTGATTCGTGTTAGTTTTAATTATTGTTTTACTGTTTTTGTTTTCTTTAATATACAGAAAAAAATATATCTGATTTAGTGATTTGGTGTATCAATTTGATTGGTACTGCCATCAACTAAACAAAGAAAAAAAAAACTTGCTCATTTTTTTATTCAGTTTCTTTTTCTGTCTTCATTTCTCTTCCTTCTTACCCTTCCAATACAACCTGATTCCTCTACAAAAAAAAAGAAAAAAAATCAAAAACGGATTTCATTTTGCAACTTTCCTTTCTCTGGCGTGTAGTAAATTCTTTCCATTGCTGTTTGATTTCTTCCCACTTCTGCACTTTCCTAATTTCTTTAAAAAAAAAAAAATCCTTCTTTCTGTATTTTCTTCTGTCCTCAAACATCATCCAGTGACCATCACTAGTCCCAATCATCTCCAACATAGCAAAATAGGACTTCATCTATCCTATCCACAAAATCACGCACTGCAAAAATCTTTTACATTCCTTTCACCGATTTCTTACCACCATCATCTACGTCCTAAACAAAAGCTACAATCCCCACAGCGCACATCTAGAAATACACAACATCCTCCATCCATCACCCTCGCGTCAATAATCGCAATCACAAGAACCACGTCCAGTCACAAGCCCTACTGCCTTACACGACCACTTTCAAGCCACTGTTGACTACACAGCATCAACAAAACCCACTAAGTCATCTGAATATCGATATCTCCAAACAACAGTTCCTGCCTGCACCCCTTGTTTGCAAACTTCAACAATGAACTGATCAACAAACCCTCGTTTTCACCTCTGAAACATCTTCCATCAATATCTCTCCAAGGTTTCGATCCCTTCATAATCTCAGATCGAACAAAACCATCCCCACTTCCCAAAAAACCACATCCCAATTCAACGCCTCATCTTCCAATACCATATCCAACAAGCCCCTTGCCAATCACTGCAACTCCAAAAGCACGCAACTTCTCCTTCATCACCCTCGCAAATACCCGAACCCCAACTCCAAATTCGAATTCACACCCGAAACCCCAATTCTCTTCAATCCCAACGTCCCTTTCTGACCAAGTCTACACCCAAAAACAATCATCTTTCGCAACCCTTCATCATCTTAACAACCTCCTCCAAACCACGCTACTTCAAAAACTCCACCCACCCTCGATTAGAACAGACCAGACTTCCCCCCCAACACATCCCACGTGAACCACAATTCAAACATTCTCCACAACGTCCTCCTCCGGTACGCACCCCACCTGAACCACAATTCAAACCAATAAGCCACAATCAAATTCCCAATCACGTTCATCCCTGCGCCCACATCAAAACCCGAAACTCCACAGACCACAAATCCTTCTCCTTAAATCCGAACACAAGCCAAACCACCAGACCACATCGTCACATCTGTCCAAATTCCCTCGCCAAGTCCAAAACCCGTTCTTCATCAACACCGCAATCATCCCGACCCCATCCCAACGCACAAACAACAATTACCTTCAAACCCACGTCGCGATTTACATCTTGAAACCGAATTCAAATACCCAGTTGCAACCGAAACCTGAAACTCGCAGTCAACAAACCATCAACAGTTCAATCTGCCGCAACTCCTTTTCTTGCCTCCACCAATTCAATCGTATACTACACCGAAACCCAAATCAATTCATACCCCATCCCAATTCGAAGACTACTTCACCCCTTCCATTACCTTCAGACGCAAGCCAAGCCGATTCGAAACTTCCAATCCAAAGCCAAATAAGTTTGAATCTCAACCAACCGAAAAGAAAGAAGAAGTAGGGAAGTTTGATTTGTTTTGGTTTCCTGAAAACCGAAATTTCGTTTCCTCTCCGATATTGAAAGGAAGAAAAATAAAAAAGGGCGAATTGTTTCTTAAACGAAATATATTTGGTTGATTTTATTTGTATATGTGTGGGGGCGGGTTGGTTTTGTCTCCTACTTGTTTACTGAGGGGCGTGATTTTGTGAGTGCACCTGTGGTGGAACTCAACTGGTGTGGTTTTTAATTGAATTGACCGAGTCCCTGGTTTGAGTTCGGGTCAGCAGCCTTAATTTGTTGAGCCTAATTTTTATTTTGTTGATCTTAGCTTCTTGATTTTTTTTAAAAGCATGATTTAGTTCGTTTGTTTATTCATTTTCTTTACCAAAAAAAAAGAAAAAAAATCAATTCCAAGGAGGACAAAATTCAAGCAAAGCAACAAGGAATTTGGTGATCAAACAATCTGTAAACATTTGGATTTTAATCCCTGACACTGCATAATCATTCTGGATGGTCAGCCATACCCCACTATAATATTTTTCTAAACTCTACAGGTGCTGAAGCTGCTTTGAAAAATATAGAAATTGTTGTAAAAATCTTCTGCAGGGGCAGCGGCTTGAATGTAAAAAAATTTAATTCTGCAATTTATATTTCTGTGACTGTTCTGTGACTGAAATTTCTGAATTAATTCGGTGCGAACTGATATTTCCATAATTGAAATCTTCATTCTCATTGTTTTCATCAATAAAAACAGACATTGCAAAATAATATAATTGAACAGTGGTGTTTTGTGAAGTTGACTGTCTCGTATAATTAGATCGCGGATATATAGTAGTTCAATTTATTGAACTATTAGCAAAAGAGATTGCATACTACCCATAAAACATTGGTCGTATCCCTTAGTATTTATACTATACGTGAACGGCCATAAGACCCTCTTCCCCCTTCCAATTGAGTTGGTTAATTAATAGAGCACAACTTAGTATTTTATACTATTTTGAACTGAGAATAATTTCTGTCTTGCCTTGATCTCATTTCAAATATCTGATTCAAAAAAATCCTTGAGAGAAATGTGGGATAATAATCGGAGTAGACGTCCTCTTGAAGAGTATGAGTATGAAATACAACTCATGAGGCAGAATTTTCCAAAATTTCGTGAGCCCGATGCCAATTTTCAAAATTTTCCAATTGACCAACGTTTTCAAAACCATGGATATGATCGAAATGACGATTTCAATTCAAATTTCAATAATTTCGATTATGGGCCACATCCACATCAAAACGGTTTTGAATCGCAACATACCTTTGATCAACATCAATATGAGGTTGGAAACCAGTTTGAAAATAATTTTGAAAATGATTTTCAAATCGATCAAAATTTTCAAAACTACAACCCGTATCCACATCTTGAGAATGACCAAAATTGGAATTTTCCCACCAATTTTAACAATTTTGGTTGCGAACCTAATTTTCAAAATCAAAATGATTTCCAATATCATTGTCAGTTTTCTGAAAATTCAAACAACTACCACATTGGAAATAATATTGATTGTGAAATTGATGTGGACTATAATTTTGAAAATCAAGAAATCCAAAACGAGAGCTCTCAAATCAACGATCGTCTTAACATTCTTAGAGAGAAGGAAGAAAGGCTAAATAAAAAGGCCGATGAACTTCTTTGTTTATTGACATCTTTGAAAGAGCAACAAGAACAACAAAATCAAATTCAAATAAGCGATGAATCAGAAAATAATTCAACTCTTACTGACATTGAAAATTTTCAAATAACGACTTTTGAAATTGAGAATAATCATCTTGATGAAGTTTTTCAAAATTCAACAAATGTTTTGGACTTCAACTCTTTTCAGAAAAAAGATTTAAGCTTGGATTTTGATCTTCCTCTTTCAGACTGTGAGAAACTTGAAATTCTAGAAATTGAACAGAATAAAAAAGTTGAATTTTTCAACTCAAATTTGAAAAAGGATTTTAACGAACATGAATTCTTTGGATTGTATGAGGATGAGTTGACAAATGAGGATGAAACAGAATCAAGCCACCAATCTGAATTTGAAAATTTTGATTTTGAGGAACTTGAAATGGTCAGTGTCAAAAATACCTTGCCAATTGAGAAAGGTGATCACATAGTCTTGAACAACAGTCAGATTTCAACTTTCACTGAATTTATATACGATCACAATTTTTTTAAAAATTACACTGACAAATTTGTTGAATACATGAATTACTTTTGGAATGCTGGCTTGGTTGAAAAACTTCAGGTTAGGACGACCCTAGATATTTATCTCCTGGACTACAAATCAAGGTATAAAGATGAGATGGTTTTCAAAAACTCTAGCTTGTTAGAAAACATGTCTAGACACAGTAGGAATGGGACTCATCGGGCTAGAACCAAGTGTGGGGGAAAAAGATGGTGGTATTCTTTACACCGCGTGCACCGCAAACACATATATCATTGTACAGATGATCCATTTTTACATATAGTTAGATTGCATTTCATTCTGCAAATAATTTTACATTTAATCCATCTTTGGGTACGATCTTTCAAATTTAGGAAACGTTCACAGTGTGGACACTGTATAATTCTAGTGTGGGGGGGAGTCTGCATTTCACTCATTTTCATTTTTTTCTTTATTTTCTTTCTTTTTCAATTTCAGCCATTTAAATAGGACCATCATGCATTTTAGACTGTACTAACATGCCATTTTTTTTTGAAACATGACTCATTTTAGTTTGATGCAACAAAATAAGTTAACAATTATTAGTCAGTTGATAGTATTTTTTTCTCTCAACTCAGATCGAATAAGAAATATAATGAAAAGTTTAATTTTGAGGGATAATAGTGTAACCGGTACATAGGGAGATTCTTAGGTGATGGCCATGAAATCTATTCTATATTGTAGACTTTGTTTAAATAAGTGGAGGACTTAAAATGCTTATAATGGCTTGTCAAACCTTTAAAACTAAGTTGTGTTAAGTTGAATTCGCTAACTCTCTTTTGTGCTTATATTCAATAATAATAATAATAATCCAAGGGTATCCAACATTGCTTGTATATCGAGCGTTGGTGTACAAACCCGCCAAGCTCTATCTGACACGTTGTTGACAAAGTCAGCGTTGGAATATCTTGGTCTCATTTTATGAGATTGGACACCTAAGGATTACCGACACGTTGTTGACAAAGTCAAAGTCGGCCTGCACAATCCGCCAAGCTCTTTACCCACTCTCCGTTAGTCCGCGAGGCAGTGCATGGGTGGTAAACCTTGGTCTTTTTAGTTAGGTGTATGTACTTAATCATAAATCTTAAAATTTTATAGAATAAAGAATAAGCGATGATACCCAAACACTTCTTGACCTTATTGATTTGACTAGCCATACATGAGAAAATTAGAATACCACTTTGCAAACTGTGCCAAGCAAACTAAGAATTTATTTCATGGCTGCACTATGTTATCGACCGAACTAATTGGCCAAACTGGAATTTAACATTTGAAAACTTGATTTATATTGAAAATTTGTGACAAGTCGAGGTATCTAAAATAAAATCAACTGGTTAGAAATTATTAACTTAATTTGTTGTACCACTTTCCTGAAATAAGTCGTGTTGTCATTTTTCGTTTTTATTTTTGCATATGTCCATTGCATTCATGTAGTTTCATTAAAATCATAGCATACTGTATTTGGATTTTGTGGTTAGTATCCGCTGAAAACCCTCACGAGACACCACTCGTCCTACTAGGGACACCTAAAGGTTTAACGGCTTGTTGCATACGCTCAATGCAATCGTGTTTCCTACGAAAGTGTGACCTATCTAGTCTAGTTTTTTTCATTTCTTGTTTTACTCGAGGACGAGTAAAAGATAAGTGTGGGGGTATTTGATCGACATAGAAATGTGTTTATTTTATGCTCTTATATCTTATCTTTTGTATATAAATAAATATTACTTGGGTATTGTTTTGTTACTTTTACAGATATTCCAACCCGGCCCGCATGCAACCAGAAAAGTAGAGAAATAGAGATGAAATTGATATATATTTGCATTTTGAAGAATTGTAGATGAAGATCTCACATCTAGTTGCTGTTGGACAAGAAAAGGATTGATAAAAAGGCTTTGCACATCACAAATCAATGAAGAAGTGTCAAGGAAGCAAGAGGAAAAGAGAAAAGGCCCAAATTTGCTTTATTTATCTAAGGCCCATTTAGGTTTCTCATTGTAAACTAATTAGTGATGTAATGACCAGGCCCAGTTATCATTAGGGTTAGGGTTTGGCTATCTACCCTATATATACCCTTGTAATGGCATTGTAGCCACCATCCTATCATATATCTCATTCTATTCTCTTCTTCATTAATAAAACTCATTTTTTTTATTTTATGCAATTTTCTATTTCTTAGCAATTAGTGTTGTCTACACGATTAGATTCGGTAGAACACTATTCGTATTTTGCATTTCTTTTCATTAGTGATTGACCGTCTGATTAGATTCAGCGGTAATCCTAATTTTATTTCCTGTTGTTATTTATATTCTGCACTTTTATTTTCTGTATTTTAATCGCGTTCATAGGTTAAATTGGATTTGATTAGATTTGAATATGATTCATTGTTTCATTGCTTTTCCATTGAAATTGTGATTTGATCGTCGGTTCAGTTAGATCTGTTCTGAATCAAATTACAGTTTTAATTTTGTTTTGTTTTATTTTCAAAATCAACCTCCAAAGTTTTGTCTAACTCGCCCAAGAGATTAGATAAATAATTTGATTTAATTCACCTCCCTGTGTTCGACCTGTATGCTACACACCTGTATGCTTGCAGAATTTATTACAAATGTCGCGCTTTTCTAATTCATAGAATAGCGACGATCAGTGGCCAACTCGAGGTTGGGTTGAGTTTGTAGTGTAAACCTGCCCGGAACCGCCCGGCAAATCCAGTTGCTACAAATAGTAGGATCCAATGTGGGTAGTTGGTCACATCGCGCTTGAAACCCGAGGTTGGGTTGAGTTCGTAGCGTAAACCTGCCTGGAACCGCCCGGCAAATCCAGTGGCTACGAACAATAGGATCCAATGTGAGTGGTTCGGTGCATTAACGAATCAATTAATGCC
Organism: Allium sativum; assembly: GCA_030737875.1. Classification (NCBI taxonomy): domain Eukaryota; kingdom Viridiplantae; phylum Streptophyta; class Magnoliopsida; order Asparagales; family Amaryllidaceae; genus Allium; species Allium sativum. Next base: position 18,773,283 of record CM060922.1, on the reverse strand, counting down.
AATTAGGGTTAAGTCATGAACATGAAAAGACAACTTAACCAACTTGAACACGATTTGTAGGGCTAAGTCATGAACTTGAAATGACAACACTTAGCCAACTTGACATGACACGTAGGCGGGTTAAGTCACGAATTTAAATAACATACTTAACCATCTTGACACGACTAGATTTGAAAAGGATTAAGTCACGAATTACATGACTTAATCGGTTATGCGGGTTAGGTCACGAATTACATGACCTAATCTGTTAGGCGAAACCCTAGACACGACCCTTTTCAGTAGTAACCCTCTAAATGTATCAAGGTACCCTGGGGCTAGGCCGGGTGGGGCACGATTACTGGGATGATTGTAAGAGGTGAACGACGGCAGTGGGGTACGCCAGTGTAGGTTCGGTGGGCTACGGTCGTGCACGTATTCCGGGGCAGACACTGGGTATCCGTAGATTTATCTGTGCATCTTGAATCGTGTCAGGGGTTGACACCCTAGGGCTGATACACCCGAAGGTGGACCCAGCACAGGTGACAACATTCGTGATTAGCCGTATGACACGGACACTTGACGAGCTAGAACTTGTAGGGAGCCGACCGACTAGATAATCGCTCCATAGGACCCCGTACTTGGGTCAGACCCCGTTTCAGGGTCATTTCATGATATTGGGCCATGGGATTTATTTCGTGATTAACTTGTGACATGGACTTAGTATACTAGTACAGTCGATGCAGCGAATCTTGAACATGTGATGCTTTACTTGACTTGTCTTGACTTATCCTGATCACCTTAGTCTATCTTGTTCACCTTGACACCATTCTTAAGTTTAGTTCCAGTTCATACATGACAGGTTGTTTTAACCGTTTTTACACTGAAAGTCACTAGGACTTACTCAGTCTTTATGACTGACCCTTTTCCTTTCGCCTCTTTTTCTTTCGTTTCCCCCCCCCCCCCCAGGTTCTCAGGGAGGAAACACTAGCTCTTAGCTTGGATATCACTTGCTTTGGCTCAGCATGTACGGTTTGCTATGGCTGCTTCTTTTTACTGCGCTTGGGGAATAAGCTGGTTTTCTGTTTTAAGTTATTGCTTCTTTGGCTATTATTACAAGATAGTTGTAATAAAGTTGTTATTTGAAATGTTTGTAAGAGACATGGTTTACTTTGGAATAAAATGAAGTTCTGTTTTGCTCATAAATTCTTCCGCTATTTACTTAATTATTTATTTATGTTTTGTCTTGTGATAATTCTGTGATGTTATCTCGATAATACCCCTCCAAAACTAGTGCATTCCCTTTGTGAGTGACCCTAGCGGAGGTGGGGTGTTACAGGATCTAAAATAAGTTAAAATGTGATTCAGTTAAATAAGATATAAATGTTATAATAATCTACTTATACATTTCTAGTATTAGATACTAGATATGAATAACATAAGTGTATGTGAATTTACAGAAATTGCAAAATAAGTAGAAATCTGAAGAGACAAGTGAACTTACGATTGGAAATAAAGCAAATGTTGTTGTATTATCAATGGGAAGTTAATTTTTGTTTTATATATATTGGCTTAATTAAGTAAATAAAATAATTGTTATTATAAAATTCCATATAAAATAAATGTTGTAATGAATCTTGTTCAGACAAGTTTAAATTTCATTTATAATAAAAGAACAATTGTTATTCATTTTATTTAAATGAAATAATTAATGGAATTTCACAAACAGTTAATGAACTTTACAAATCGTTAACTATAATGTACTTGACATAATTATAGAGTGGATTAAATTTAATGATTTGAATCCAACATACCTTTAGCATTACCAGTTGGAATATATAAACAAGAAAGTATATTAAAACTCCATAATGATGGAATTCTAAAATCATTTGATTTTGAATCATATGAAAATGCAAATCTTGTTTATTAGGCAAAATAGCTGAATCACCTTTCGCTTGACACGGTGAATGAGTGATAAGCATTGGGTCTCGTACATAATGATGTATATGGAGCAATGAATACATAAACTAGAGGTAAGTTTTATTACTTCATTACATTTACTGATGATATCAGTAAATAGAGATATGTGTATCTTACGAAATACAAATCAGAATACCTTGAAAAGTCCAAAGAGTTCAAAAATGAAGTTCAAAAACAATTTTAATAGAAAAATAAATTCTTTTCGAACATATTGAAATAGAATATTTAAGCCAATAATTTTATGACTATCCAGACGAGTTTGAAATTGTTTCACAACTCACTCCATCAAGAACACCATATTAGAATGGTGTCTCTGAAAAGAGAAATCACACCTTATAAGATATAATATGATTAATGATAAGTCATATAGATCCTCCAATAAATTAAATTAAGAACAATTGCATTTAGTCCTACTAAAATGGTCTTGAAGACATCATATAAGATATGAACAAGGAAATGTCCTAGTGTGTCTGATACGTTGATTTGGGATATAAAGACGTTTATTAAATGTCCTTCCTCTGATAAGTTCAGACCTAAATCAAATAACTATTTTGTGGATATAAATTCTCAGAGAATAAAACGTTTATTGCTCGAATGGTATCCATTTAAAGGAGAGCCAATCTCTAAGATATCGATGGGAATAAAATAGAAATCGAAATGTTTCGAAAACCCACAGAATGACATTGGATCTTGTATAGACAAGAAGTTGAGTGGGAGTGACACAATAATTCTAATGTTATTTGATAACACATTAATTATAGAAAAAAAATATGTTAGTTTTAAAAAAAGAAATAAATACTAATTCTAAGAAAGAAAATGTTTGGATTAAGAAGTTCATGATTGAACTTAATTCACTGTCGATCCAATGATATACATTGTGATAACGATATTGCTGTTGCTCAGGCCTAAAACATTAAACTCATTATCGATCCAAACATATATTTAAGAAATATAATTCCTATGTGAAGTTGTTCACATAGGAAATAAACATATGTGCAAAGTTACAAACGTTGTAATGTTGCAGACCTACTGAATTAAACTCTGTCGCAACAAAAGCTTAATAGTCACACTAGTTTCATGAGCATACGATACGTGAATGATTGACTCTAGTGCAAGTGGGAGATTGTTAGAGTTTATGCCCTAAAGGCAATCCATTTGATGAGATTGATAACACTGTTGATGTTATTATTTTATTTGGAATAAAATAATATTCTATTCTATTATATTTACTGCGTAATATAAATATTAATATATTAGAAGTCCTTAGAATTATAATACGGAATTATATAGTTCAAGCAAGACTTGAATTTGAGATTATATAATATGCTAAGTATTATAATTCTTAAATGTCCCTAGTCGAGTTTTATTGCTTATAAAGGACAACAATAAAGTGTTGAGACTAGTATGTTGATTGACTGATGATCACATCTCACTGATCATTAATATACGTGATATTAATGTCAAAACATAAATACGTATTGGAGAATATCGTATTGGGCTGACCCACCGTGAAATAATTACATCGAATATAATTAAAAGTATCATAAGTTATTCTCACAGTGACAGTGATGTAATGGTCCTTAGACCTGAAATCATTATAATTTTATTCGAGGATATTTTTGTTTTGATATCATCTAAAGTTATTCGTAACAGAGTAACGATAACGGTGATTATTGGATACATCTCAAATCGAATAAAAATTATGAATGATCTAGATGGAATTTAACCCTATGATATATTCGTAGTGATATCCATGGGCCTCTTGATTGAGTGAGAATGTGAAATGCATGGTCGTGCTCAAATATTGATTTGTTTTAAACAGTCTACTCATCGATCAAGAAAAACGGATTACAATATAAAGAGGGTGATACAATCCATGCCTTGAGTATAATCTTGGATATACAGGTTAAAAAGGATTATATTACATTGATACACTGGTCACAGAAAAGGTTGTATCGAATCGATAATTTTCTTATAACTTGGGTAGCAGCGACGTATTGCTAGATGCCAATCACTGTTTATGATTTTAAATGCGATTTAAAATCATTGCCAACGTTATAATAACCTATAGGGTCACACACTTAGTACATTGTGAGGGAAAACTGGTTTTGTTTCGGAGTAAAATAAATATCAATAGTTGATATTTTATTTGAATCGGTAAAAGGAATGGTCCCTTATTTATAGAACATGTGTACATTTTGAAAGGGTAATTTTAATTCCTATTAAAAATAAAACACGTGTACTATATTAATAAGAAAGAATTATTAAAACCGATTCATTAGAAAACCCTAAGAATTAAGATTAGAAATGGCGGCTAGCACCGCAGGTTTTCTCTCCCCTTCGATCAGATCGGAGACGATGTTCGTGTGGATTACTTGTAGAGGCTCAACACATGGAGCGCTGAGTTCGATTCGAATCAACGGATTTTGATTTCCCTAAACACGACGGCATCAACAGGTATATTTCTCGATTTATACAAATTATTAGATAAGATCCTATTATGTGTTTGGTTTGAATTTCGTTATTGTAATGTGAATTTGAACCATAACAACTTTCATTCCCATCTAAATCCGTGGTAGCGAGTAATTTCTTTACTTTTCTTCATTTATTGTGGCTTACTTGCAACAACGTCTTTAGAAATAGGTCATTTAGGGAAATGCATCACTTTTCCTTCCTATCACACTAACTTAGTTCATTACATCCCTTCCTTTCTTATTTTCTGAGTTAGAAATTTAATTATCATAATTTCTATTTATTCATATCTTGTTATATACATATATTTATATAATACAAATAAGCACTAGACCTCTCACATTAGGCCTACACTTGTGGATGCTGGATTTGCCGGGCAAGTCCGGGCAGACTTCTACCACAAGTTGACTTAACCTCGTGTCTTAGCACCATTACATGTTTTTAATTTTTCACTTAGGCCTCTCACATTAGGTTCAACATTAGTGGCTGCTGGACATGCCGATTGGGTCCGGGCAGACTTTCGCCACTAATACAACCTAACCTTGTGCCATAAGTGCAGTTACAATTTCTAATTGTAATCATAGGCATATTCATCTTCATTTATTCAATTCTATGTATATAGTCATACAACCTTTCTAATTCACATAGGTAAGGGCTCTGGTATATAAATGGGACGAATCAATATGTGATATGAACAATGGTAGTTACTGCCAATATTTTTAACAAGTCTATAACATATAAACATTTCCAACATTTCAACTAATCTTATTTATGAATTTTCAACCATTTATGTTTATATCATATTGCGCCTCTAAATTAAAGTCTCAAAACATAATATATGTTATGTTCCAAAATCCCAGTTCAAATTATGCCCCAAATCCCAATATATGTCGCGTGTCTTCCTACATGTAATTAACTTTATTTAAAATAATATGTAATTCTCCAATAGTGTATCATTTACCCAACGGTATTCATTTTTCTTAAACATTCAAGTTAATGTACACTCAACATATTATCCATTTTAGCGTAGTAATGCATTTCATCAAATTAAACCTTCCAATATGTTCATTATAAGGAATGCCAAACGATAAAGGTACTATTATTAAAAAAGTATATTTTAAACCCACTCACCTTTCATGCTTTCCCCAAATTTTGGATCCAATCCGTTCTATCATCCATGGTTTCTCTTTAATTTGATTCACAACCTAACGACCATGGATATATTATTTTCATGAAAAGAGAAGGGAAAGAGAAAGAATTTAAATAGATTGGTTCTTAGAAGTTTACCTTGCTTTCATGATTTAATTTTTTTTATTAACGTTGATTCCCTCTTCCAAATCTGAATTCATAATTTTCGTAGGCTAATATTTTCGGAATAGATTTGAGAGAAGAGAGAGAGAGGGAGCCATGGCAGAGCTCCAGCATAGCCGCTGAACTATGATGTTTAGGGTTAGGCTTAAGGTCTTATTTATAGGTGTATGGAGCAACCAGGGCCCTCAGATTTGACTAAAAGCCATCTGAACCGTCAAAATATCATAAAACCCTAATCTGCCAAAATCTGCCGCCGGGGGTCGATCCCGGGGTTGACCCCAAAGAGCCTGGGTCGACCCCGGGGTCGACCCAGCAAGGCCTCAGATCGACCACAAACGGTCGACCCTTCCTTGATTTGCGCGCCGGATTTCTGGTTTTGAATTTTTGAACTTATTTTTGAATTTCTGGATTTATATATATATATATTCTCCTTGTTTGTATACAAACTTCAAACCTTAATAACTTCTTCATACGGTGTCCGTTTCACGCAAATCAAATGTCTATCTTGACCAAAATTCTGAGACGGACGCAATGGCGCAATCCGTTTCACATAATTTCGAATGTTTAATTAGGTTATTCTTATTTTATTATCTTACACTAAAAATACGGGGTGTTACATTCTCCCACCCTTAGGAAATTTCGTCCCTGAAATTTGATAAGGGTAAAACAAATTAACCCCTCGCATAATATACATCCATCATGTGTGCATCAAATTTTCGCAAACATTGTGCAAAGTGAAGTACAACATAATAATGCATGCATGCCTAATCAGTACCTCCAATATGTATGCAAGTTTTTCAAAAACCCTTTTAAAATATGATGCTCACATCCTAAATATACTGGCAGTTCTATATGAATGCAATATTTTGAAAATCAAAACGCTTTTTCATCCAAATTTTCCCACACTTTTACTGAGTAAGAGCATAGTTCATCCAATTGTTGCATCCATAATCCTACCAACCAACTTTATTTTTCGAATTTCAGAAAAAACTGATTTTCTAAATTCGATTTCTTATGTTACAAAAAGGTGAAAAACGGAAAACTCTGCATCTTCCGCTTTTCTTTTCCAACCTCTTTATAACGATACTTGGATTTTATGAAACTATTTATAAAGATTTCCTATTTTCCTATCCAAGCACAGCGCACATAAGAAAATTTTCTTTTGTTACTGGTTTTCTCTTCATCTTATCTTGGAAATTTTCCATTCTTATTCATCTTTTCTCATTTTTTGTTGCTTTATTGAATTTTCTGTTTCCTTTTTAGTTGTACTATTTTTCTTTTCTTAGCTTATTTAATCATCTGATCTTAGTTTAAATTTAAATAGGCCTCTAGTCTTTCAACTAAAACAGGAGAACAGAGACCCTACACGGCTACTACTAAGGGCCAAGAATCCTGGGACTATGACCCCCCTCAGACAGAAAAGTCCAAACTATGGGATCTACGACCGGTTTCGGTGTTACCCTAACTACCCAATAAGAACCAAATAATGGAACGATCCCAACAGAAATGCAGTATCGGGTTTTACCCCTAACAGGATCTAAATACTTACTTGCCCATTTTTACTATATAGTAGTCATCACTAGTCCTAGCTGTGTACTAAAAGTTATTTCAAGCAACACCCTAGGCTTTTCAATGCTTGCGCATTTGACGGGAACTTACAATTATTCCAAGATAATTCTCGCTATTTACTTCATAGCCTCACAACTTTTCCTATCTTCCATAGGCACTAATCCTTACCTACTCCATACTTTTAAAACACGGTTTGGCCTTTTCATTTAAACTTTCCTCCAAAAAAATAAAAGTGTCAAAACCTTATTTTTCTCATTAAAACTTTCTTTTTCCAAACCATAAAAACATGTCATTTTAAAAAAAAATTAAATCATCATTTTTTTCAAATCACAAGAACTGGAGTAGATACGGACAACTATTTTCTCAATCGGGTTTATGACTTGTTCTTACCTATAAGGTCGGTTTAGTCTCTTACTACATGGTACCAACATCCACTTTATTCTTATTTTCTATAACTTATTTTGTCCACCCACAACATTATCTTAAAATAATTTATCAAAAAGGGTTGTCATAAGAATAGAGATTTAAAATCTTTCTTTAATAAAAATTCTTGTATGAAATATAACAAGAATACTAGCGAGCCATACATGCTCTATAATATGCACCTTTTTACTGAGAGAATTTTACTTTAAAACTCAATATGTACTTCTTTACATATTTTAAAACTATAACTTTTAAGATTAAAACTTGAAAACAACATAAACCATTTTCCCAAAACTTTTATAATCTCACGTTCTTAAAAGTAAACAATGGGGTTAGACTCAAAGCAGGTTTCCAATTTTCTAGGCTTTCCTAGACATTCCCCAAGGTCAATTCTCTCAACTATATATATTCCTAACCCAATTAGTTTTTCTCTTTTTAACCTTTTCCAATTTATAGGGAAATTCACTCACTCAACCCTCTTTTAGCAAACATTAGCGCAAATAGCCATGTTCCAAAAATAATTACAGATATAGACCTGTTTGGGTTTTAAAGGCGAGTTTTGGAAACTCTCCTTCAGTAAAATACAAAGGCGAGTTTCCAAAACTCGCCTTCAATAAAAAACATACTCTAACACATTTACACACCATACCACATTCAAACTTGTCTACACACAACACCGTATTCAAATTAGCGTACACACAACACGGTGATGTAGTGTTATGTTGACCACACCCTTTTACATTAAAATTGATGCTCAATTTATATTATATAAAAAATTTGTATAAATTATAAATCATTAGGGTTTAAAACGGATTCCACAGTGACTTTCTGAAGATTTGATTTAGACATAACTAAAAATCTATCGTATGAAATCTTTATTTTTCTCTTCCGTTATAAAAATATAGTTCAGTAGATTCTAACGTTTCTTGTTTCTAAGAAATCCGACTTAGAACGAATCATATATATTCAGTTAAAGTTCAATACGTAAAACTACAAGCTACCGCGATGTTAGGAGCTTAGTTTTAATTATATTATAAATACGTTCAAACTTCGTTTAATTAATACGAATATCGAAACCAAACATATGGATGACAACCGAGGAAGCTAAATGACAAATAACCGAATGTACCAAATAATTATACGTACGCTAGTTTAATCCAAAACTAGGAAAATATTACGCAACCAAACTATATCGCATGGTCATGCTCTAGGGATTTTAAGTCATCTAATTATTACGGTTAAACCGCAACAGTTCAGTAAAGTTTTCGAGACGTCTAATCTTTTGTTCGAGTTCGTTTGCATATGTTATTCCCCTTGGGCATAACGGTTCGTCTATCCATTCGATGTAATTGCATCCGTTCGGATAGGATGGACATTGCTGAAAGCGCCGACCGTTATTGTTGCCATCTGATCGAACCATAACTTCAACCGGATAACCGTAGTAGCAACAAACTTGATAAGAATCAACTTCCTGTTCATAAGAAATTGGAACATGTGGTTCTTGATATCCCTCTACTTCTTGTCGTGGTTGAACGACCGACTGTTCATACGAATGTTGAACATTTGGTACTTGATCTTGATGTGGAGGTTGTACGTTCATTCGTTCAATAGGTGGTTCTTCCTAAAGTCCCAATAAATTTAGCTCTGGGAATTTGTCCGCATGCGCCTGAAGTTGCATCCGTTGGTACGCCACTTCATCTGAGTCTGTAGATGATGACCAAGAAGGCATAGTTGTGGTAAAGCACAGAGTAGTTGGAAACAAATTGTTGGAGTGAGGTAAGTTGTGAGTAATTCGATAGAGATATATAGCTGCGTAGTGTACCGGTGAATAAAGGATAAAACAAACAATGATGTGAATGGTCATTGGCACACCTTGCTTTATGTGCTGCACGACACAGTTTCGTCTGACGTAATACTGTAAGGAATCTGCTTTACGTACTCCTTTAACCCTACATTGACTAGTCGTATCAGGAGAGAATCTGCTTTACGTACTCCTTTAACCCTGCACTGACTAGTTATATCAGGAGAGAATCTGCTTTACGTACTCCTTTAACTTAGCATGACACTTTTTCGTCTGGTGTATTACTGTAGGAATATGCTTTGCGGAGATGTAATGTTCGGTCTTCCAGGAATTTTAATATTTTGCATTACGTAACTGAGAAGCTTACAACAACGACGATTACAACATTAAGAAATGCAAACTACAATTACACGAACTACAACGACAAAACACACAAACATCAAATTCAAAGTATAGTAAAAAACATTAAGATAGTTTCCACGTACACCTGCCAAGGACGTGGGAAAAATCCATCTCAAGCTGCATCAGCAACATTCTTGTTCAAGTGTCTTATTTCGGTTTGTGTTTCCAGTGCATATTGAACTCCACGTTCGCATATTGGAGGGTCGATCCACTGCTTAAAGTAACAACAATCAATTTCGTCAGGAAAAACATTGTGGTCCTCGTAAGCTTCACAACCGAAAAATCAATGTCCAGCATTTTTTTCGGTTTTCAAAACAACCACGACCGATTTTTCTCCACAACGGCAAATAGGGTTGGATCTACCCGGACCTAGTGGCTCGACAACGCGCCCTTTGACCACCCTTTCTTTTCCAGGTTGTTGATTTGCTACCGCTTCAACGTCGTTTTCCCATTTGTCCATGGTGGAGCCTACACTTTCTTTTTCGTGTTTCGACATGGTAAAAGAGGAAGGAGGAGGCCTATTTTTTGTGTTTAGCCAGCTTCAGAGAAGCCGCTATGTATAGCGAAAACAGGATCGTCCCCAACCACATAAAATTTAAACAGTTCACTACATAAAGGAATTAAAAATATGGTCGTCCCCAGTCACATGAGCATTATTGTTGACAATTTCCTAGAAACTCGCAGCACGTAAGGCCAAAATGTATATAATATGAAGTGAGCATTTAACTTTGCATTTTACTTTATATCAGTTCTACAGTGTTCCTAAGGGGACAGTTTCTGAAGTGAGCATACTGAGTAGTCATATTAGTTCAGCCCCATAACTATCATACTGAGTAGTCATATCAGTTCGGCCCCGTAATTATCATACTGATTAGTCCTATCAGTTAAAGGGGACATCACGTGCACATTGACTACTTTTATCATGAGAGATTCATCACTCCTTGATTTATGGGTCATCACATGCTTCAAACCAGTCTCTCTACCTCTCTCCCTTATTAAAGACCAACGAACCTGTCTTCCTCTCCTCATCACTCCTTGGTTTTTGTTGAGTAGTTCACCGTCAAAATGGCTAACTGGGCATACAACGATACCATGGTTCAAATGTACGATGAGTACTAACATAGTAAACAACCCATAGAAGATGTCGACTTTGTGCCCGAAATCCAAATGGGAGTCCAAGTAGATGCAGCAGAGGTCGAGTCCGAAATCTTTAGTGCAACGCAGCCAAACGTTGCAGTCCAGCGCTTCAGACCAATTCAGAAATCCCTCAATGCTCAGTTGAGGGAAGTTCTTGCTTGACAAAACCCCGATAGGTCAAGCTCCAGCATGACGGGTCGTTCAGTTCTTTGCTATTGCGGAGTCGAATGCAATGTGCTTGTTTCTAAAAGTCAAACGAATGCAGGTCGTCGCTTTTACGGTTGCAAAGCGTACATTCATGCACATAATCGCCAAGGGTTGCAGAGTCCTAATATTTTTTCATGGTACGATCCACCTTTAAAAAAGAGGGGTGTTGAGTACGCACTTGAGATGCAAGCTGAGGTTAATCGCTTAGAAAGAATGAATGTGGAAATAAAGAATGAAATGCTTCATGGGTGCTACGGTTCATTCCGAAGCTATGGGTCGTAGTTACGTTGTATTATTGTGTCGTGGTTATGTTGTATCGTTGGGTCTAAGTTATGTTGTATTGTTGTGTCGTGGTTATGTTTGGTCTTATTCAAGTTGCTTCGTTGGCTCTTGGTTATGTTGTATTGTTAGGTCTAAGTAATGTGTTTTCGTCGAATTAGACGAACGCGGTTTGTATGCTGTATATTGTTCTTGTAAAATTGTTTGTCTTATTTAAAATGTGGTTGAAAGAGTTCAATTGCAAAAGTGAGTTTTCAAAACTCGCACAAAGGCGAGTTTTCAAAACTTGCCTTTGCAACGCCCCCGACCAAAACAGGTCTATGTTTGTAATTATGTTACAAACATGTCTAAATCTGTTATAACTTTCAAGAACAAGGCTGCACATGTGATTTTTCCCAATTTATAAGGTTTTACTGCCAAACCCACTTAACCGAAAATACTAATCATATGAGATTCATCTTCCTTCCATAAAAAATACATTGTACACTCTCTACCCAATTTACCTAAGGGTCTCGAATTTTCATATTCATTCCTTTAGTGTACCAAACAACATCCCATTTCGTACCATATTATACTCTTTCTATTTAGTGGGTTCCTCTATGGATTTAGGTATATATGTAATATATTTATATTTTCAAAAATACAAATACGTCCACTCACTATTTATATAGGAATCCTGAACCTAAGCTCTGATACCACATGTGACAACCCGAATTTCGAAAGACAAACTTTTTTTTTCAAAATTCCAATCCATCGAAACTCGGATTGTTTTGCTCTGGTATCCTGCATAAAATACGGAGAGATAAAACAAGTCAGAGCTTAGAAAATATCTCACAGCAGAATGGATAAATTATAGATTGTTTTGCTCTGGTATTCTCTAGAAAAGACAGAGACATAAAACATGTCAGAGCTCAGAAAATATCTCATAGCGAATTGGATAAAATATAGTATAATTATAATATAGCCTTACCGTATTTATAATACTGCCTAACCAGTATCCAAGGCTATTATGTCCCTGCCACAAATCTAACCTGGAGTATGTTATGAGGAGGGGGTCAGAACACAAGTTCTGGTGACTGGATTAAAACTATACACTTTGGATAATCCTACATATACCGTTCAATCATATTTTTTTATTTATTAGGTTACTTGGGTTAACAACACTCAAGGCTTACACACACTTCGTACCCATTTACTTCCCAATGGATTAACCTAATCCGGTATATATGTAGCAACCCCCAATATTGAGGTATACCCCATGGTACCCCACTCGCACTGTCTCCAGCGTAACAAAATCGGAATATATGTTGTACGGTTAACAATATTACGTTCCGCATATATCTATCATTACGATGTTACGTAATCGTACTGACTGCCACCTTTGTTCGAATCGGACTCCATACCAGAGTAATACCCTCAAGTCTACGATACACCACCTAGAGCAAATATGCATGTATCTAGACTGTCCCTCGTGCTTACTGTTAATTGTAGCTCGATGCCTCAATCGTACGTCCTCTAATGTGCACTGAGTTCCGTGGCAGGGAGATACAAGAAACACAGAACTCGGTCGGGAGCTTTTCCATATCTGTACAGGCCCGTCTTTAAAGAGCCTCTATATACAGATATACCTAGGGTCTGTTTTCATGGTAGTTATGGCCCTACCTCGGCCCCTCCCTCAACTAGTAAAGACTACAAGAGCTAAGCGACCGCCCCTATGCAAACAATCTAAACATCCATGTGACGTCTCCCCTCAACCCCTTACCTTGATAGTGAAGGGTGAAATGGTATCTTAGGTTTAGCTCTAGTCTTTCCGCATCCTGCTGGCTTCCGATGAAAGGTGTCCGACAGTCTACTATCCTTATTGGTCTTGACCCTTTGCCTCCTCGTGAGGAAACCGCCGAACCACCCTGGTGTCACCACATCGTAGCATTCTGACTGCATAGCCACATATGTAGTCAAGGCCCGCCGACCTAGTAGTTACGCGCAGACCCAACCTCTACGAGCACAACCTAAGACATCTGTCACCGCACAGAGGACTACTAGTAGCACCTTACTTACTTCAGGAAGCCGCGTGCTTCCCCTTCCAGTCCTTTGGAGCCGTCAGAACAATCAGATGAATGTGTGCTCCCCCCGTGCCTTATAACACATCGATGATCTACCCCGTTGGGCTATTCACCCTCAACCGTACGGACTGGTTTAAGAGCCTCAATTTAATATGTTGTTAGACCCTATTTCTAAAAATTCTTTTACGCGCTTGTCTCACCTCACCAGGTTTCCAAATAACTTGGATATTCTAATTCATATTGAATTCTTATTCAAATTACCAAGTTTCTCTTGCTTATTAATTTCAGTCACACAACTTAATCCATTTAAGTTTATTAATAAGCCCACAACATGTTATTCCCTAGATTGTGGCCCAAGGTATGTAATCCACAACCCCTTTTTATCTTCTTGTTGATTTCATCATTACAATAACATATTTTACTTAATATGTAATTAAGTATATCCAATTCACATGTTTTCATGTCACTTACCATTTATGATTAAATATAACTTTTTTCATTTCATAAGTTTTCCTCATCTGTCAATACAATTTTTCGTTGTTTACTTATTAACTTAGTTCTATTAACTAAAGCCCATTAATAAGTTTCTCTACCCGTTTATTATAAGCTATGTTATAATTTTCTCTTGTCCCTAGGACGAGTCTAAACATTCTTATCAACGAGTTTTAGACTCCCAAGCTTACAGATTACTAAATTTTTAATTAAGTACAATATATTTCCCCCTTTTTTTGTAACTGGTTTCTAGTTTTCCCCTTTACTGATTACTTAATTTATAATTACCCTTAACTCAATTCACCATTTATCCCATTCCCTTACTAGTTTATTATAACCTAAGTTATAATATTCACTTGTCCCTAGGACAAGTCTACCTATTATACAACATTTTCATTAATGTTATTTATTTATAATAGGTTATTATCATTCCTCATTTAAACCACTTACCGTTGTAAACCATTATTCTTCATTCACTATAATATCATTCCTTATTATATTAAGGAAAACACTTCATGCACCTTATCAGTTTGATAGAAGGAATCAATGATTTACTTTCATAACGTATTCCCATCTAAATCCATGGTAGCGAGTAATTTCTTTACTTTTCTTCATTTACTGTGGCTTACTTGCAACAACATTTTCAGAAATAGGTCATTTAGGGAAATACATCACTTTTCCTTCCTATCACACTAACTCAGCTCATTTCATCCCTTCCTTTCTTTTTTTGAGTTAGAAATTTAATTACCATAATTGTCATTTATTCATATCTTGTTACATACATATATTTATATATACATATAAGCACTAGACCTGTCACATTAAGCCTACATTTGTGGAGGTTCGGATTTGCCGGGCGGGTCCGGGCATAATTCTACCACAAGTTGACTTAACCTCGTGTCTTAGCACTATTACATGTTTTTAATTTTTCACTTAGGCCTCTCACATTAGGTTCAACATTAGTGGCTGCTGGACGTGTCGGTCAGGTCTGGGCAGACTTCCGCCACTAATGCAACCTAACCTCATGCCATAAGTGCAGTTACAATTTCTAATTGTAATCCTAGGCATATACATCTTCATTTATTCAGTTCTATGTATATATTCATACAACCATTCTAATTCACACAGGTAAGGGCTCTGGTATATAAATGGGACAAATCAATATGTGATATAAACAGTGGTAGTTACTGCCAATATTTTTAACAAGTCTATAACATATAAACATTTCCAACGTTTCAACTAATCTTATGTATGAATTTTCAACCATTTATGTTCAAATCAGATTGCGCCTCCAAATTAAAGTCTCAAAACATAATATATGTTATGTTCCAAAATCCCATTTCAAATTATTCCGCAAATCCCAATATATGTCGCGTGTCTTCATACATATAATTAACTTTATTTAAAAAACATGTAGTTCTCCATTAGTGTATCTTTTACCAAATTCATAGGTTCATAAAATGGATCTATACAACGGTATTCATTTTTCTTAAACATTCAAGTAAATGTACATCTCAACATATTATCCATTTTAGTGCAGTAATGCATTTCATCAAATTAAACCTTCCAATATGTTCATTATGGGGAATGCCAAATGATAGTGGTACTATTATTCGAAAAGTATATTTTAAATCCACTCACCTTTCATGCTTTCCATCCGATCCGTTCTATCATCCATGGTTTTTCTTTAATTTGATTCACAACCTAACGACCATGTATATATTATTTTCATGAAAAGGGAAGGGAAAGAGAAATAATTTAAATAGATTGGTTCTTAGAAGTTTGCCTTGCTTTCATGATTCAATAATCTTTTTATTAACGTTGATTCCCTCTTCCAGATCTGAAATCATAATTTTTCTAAGCTAATATTTTCAGAATAGATTTGAGAAGCGAGAGAGAGAGAGGGAGCCATGGCAGAGCTCCAGCGTAGCCGCTGAATTATGATGTTTAGAGTTAGGTCTAAGTTCTTATTTATAGTTGTATGGAGCAACCAGGACCCTCAGTTTTGACCAAAAGCCATCTGAACCGTCAAAATATCAGAAAACCCTAATCTGTCAAAATCTGGCGCCGGGGGTCGATCCCGGGGTTGACCCCAAAGAGCCTGGGTCGACCCCGGGGTTGACCCAACAGGGCCTTAGATCGAACCCAAACGGTCCACCCTTCCTTGATTTGTGCGTCGGATTTCTGGTTTTGAATTTTTGAACTTATTTTTGAATTTCCGGATTTAAAAATACACACACACATACATATATTCTCCTTATGCGTCTACAAACTTCAAACCTTAATAACTTCTTCATACGGTGTCCATTTCACGCAAACAAAAGGTCTATCTTGACCAGAATTCGGAGACGGACGCAATGGCGTAGTACGTTTCACTTAATTCTGAATATTAAATTAGGTTATTCTTATTTTATTATCTTACACTTAAAATACGGGGTGTTACATTATTAGTGTCTTGTCAGTTTAAAACACTTTTCAATATAAATGTATCAATCATAGACGACATGAGCATCCCATGCCACTATGCCGCCATACAGGTTTACAATTAAAACCGTACGATGTCATATTGGAAATTGGATTTCTATCATGAACCAAGGCAAGGGATCTTCCTTACCGAATTCGAGACACTCTAGCCCGTGCCTCTGGAACCGAACGCATCGTCCCTTGGATCTTCAGGGCCAGTCCACACTTACTTTAGTGGATTGTTATTCCTGAACAATTCGTTTCCCCGCCCTATGGGGTGTAAAATCTGGTCAGTATGTCGACCATCATATTCGAGGTACCTCGCTTTCCAACATCCACATAAGTAAAATTTCTAGGCTCCATACCATGACATCACTCCTAGCTAGAAAGAAACGCATGTCCTCCCTGCAGTCCTCTCCCGTTTCTGGTTCATACCGGGGTGTGAGGCTCACGAATTAACGCTATACACAAAGCTATGCTAATTAAAGCTGTGATTTGATCATCATCAACAAGACTCTGCTTTTCAACAAAAGCCTTGTTCATTTGCATCTAAGCATGCCACATTGACAATTCATGCCATACAACTAATGTCTATCGATATATGACCTCTAAACTCGTACTTCTCAGAGAAGGGTGTTAAGCAAGAGAATAAATTTTACGCCACCAAACAGATATATATTTAATAGAAATCAATCAACATAGAATGAAATCCAATGTCAAACACAAATCCATTAACAAGTCTATTTTGGGTCTGAACGAAACCGGAGGCACCTTATTCCTCGTTCCATATGTCCAATACGGAAGAGTGGCCCTCGCACATCCGGACAATCAACAAATACGTCTGGACCACCACCACTGTAACCTCATCAAGGGAGCTACCCATATCGAAGACATCAGTAGTAATCCATTCGATGTGAAGATTACCGGTCTTGCACTATCTTCATTTTCTTCGACTTTTAATCGTCGTTCAATTATTTGAAATGAGATCTAACTCGGCCTTTTTAAATAATTCTCAATTATATATAATTCAAATCAATTCTTTCCTTGGTTAAATTTAATTCATTTCTTTAGGTTAAGGTCAAATAAATCTAAATGTCAATATTACTTTATAAACCAACTGAAATTGGTTTATTTCCATTGCAAATCTTTATAATATTTTAAAACGATTTATCGCTATTTTTATTTATATAAAAATAGCCCATTTAATTCGAACGATGTTTCAGGTCATTACGCAGCACTGGCACTGTTTTCATTCAAATTTGAATTACACATTTCTCAAAATCTAACTGTTGGATCTTAACAAATTTAATATCATCGGAAAGATCTTTCCAAAGCGGGTCTAATGGTTCCAGTTTCGGGAAAATCCGACGGTCGGATCTCCCGGTATAATCGTTTAAAATTACGATTCCAAAACGCGAACAGCAGCAGCGCGATTCGTTTTATTTTAATTTATATTATATATAAATGATATAATTTATTCGACGACTTCGAAACCATTTAATTCTTCAAATAATTGGCTAACGCCTTTAAAGTTTGGAAAATTTCGCCATAATCTCCTTCGCTCGGGAGGGGTCTGAAAAATTTATTGGGTTGTATTAGGTATCCAATAAATTAATAAAAAGCATACACAATTTTTAGTGACCTATCTATGCCCAAGGGAGAGTGTAAAAATCATATCTCATGCTTTTCCCAGTGTTCGAAATAAATAGTCCATGTGCCGTATCAAAAATCAAGAGAGACGTGAATTATTGTCATCTTCAAACCCGTGTGGGTTTTTTATTAAATCCAGCCCCGAGCACCATGACAAGTATTCCTTAGTTATATCCATAATCGGTCTTATGTTCAACCTGTAATACAGTCATCGCCATACGAGCATCTCGCTCGTATGGTAATCCCAACCTCGTCATATAAGATCCAAATGCTTATATGGAATATGATATGAGATGTTGTCTTCATGCAGTATGCCATGTGGTGTAGTTCAAAATTTAGTTGTCGCTATCCTATGGCATGGTTTATAATCTCACATTGAAACAACCATCACACCACATCCAATTTCATTCACATGAGTTTATATAATAATAAAATTGTGCAACCAACTCATTAAGGTGTACCTATTTATCGGGCACACAAATTAACTCTTTACTCAACCACAAATCCATTTACCTGTTCAGCATGCGTATATATATGCATATCTAAGCAAAAAATATTATTTTTAGCGAACAAATATTTATTTCAACACATGACTATTTTTAATACTTCATACACATGTTAATAATAATATTTTTACTGATCAAATAATAATTCCAACACATGGCTATTTTATTCACTTCATATACATGTTAAAAATAATATTTTTAGTGAACAAATATTTATTTCAGCAGAGGGCTATTTTATATAGTTCGTATATACATTAAAAATGATATTTTTAATGAACAAATATTTATTTCAACACATGATTATTTTATATAGTTCATATACACATTAAAAATGATATTTTTAATGAACAAATATTTATTTCAACACATGACTATTTTATATAGTTCATATACACATTAAAAATGATGTTTTTTTTGGACAAATATTTATTTCAACACATGACTATTTTATATAGTTCATATACACATTAAAAATGATATTTTTATTGAACAAATGTTTATTTCAATACATGTCTATTTTTAGTACTACATTAACATGTTAAAAATAATATTTTTAATGAACAAAAATATATTTCAACACATGGCTATTTTTAACACTTCATTAACATGTTAAAATTGATATTTTTAACTAACAAATATTTATTTCAACACATGACTATTTTATATAGTTGATATACACATTAAAAATGATATTTTTAATGAACAAATATTTATTTCAACACATGACTATTTTATATAGTTCATATACACATAAAAATGATATTTTTAATGAACAAATTTTTATTTCAACATATGACTATTTTATATAGTTCATATACACATTAAAAATGATATTTTTAATGAACAAATATTTATTTCAACATATGACTATTTTATATAACTGTTTAAAAAAAATTCGCCATTATAAGGGCGCGATATGTAGAACCGGGAAAATAATGTCTCGTATTATCCCTCTCCTGATACTGGCTCACGCCATACATAACCATTTCATCCAATCAAATCAATAATAGAGTTGCCAAACCCATATTCAACCAAATTTTCCACAACACAATCAATTTTGTTGCATTTCCAATTTATACAACGCATAACCAATTTTTATACATCGCATATACATTGTCTACAAGACACACACACACAGACAGTATATATATATGTTATACATCGCATGTACAACGCATATATAACGCATATATATTTTTTACTACACATAAACAACCCATATATATTTTACTCCATTTTATTTTGAATTTAAAAAATCTCACATTGGATTCCACTCCTTAATTGGTGGCTAGGTCTAAAATTCTCCCAGTCACTTCTAGAAAGTAGAATACGCTATCATGAGTCCGGTGTCTCCTGTTTCATTGGATTTCGACATCGTATGAGCAAGTGGTGAATTTTTAAAAGTTAATAACAAATTAAATTAATTAATATAATGATTAATAAAAATTAAAGGCCACCTTCTTCTTCACAATACACAGGTCGCCGTCGTTCAACTCTGTTCAATTCTAGGGTTTGATTTTGCTCCAAATCTGCGAAGCTTGGCGTCAATCGGGGGGTACCACGTGGAAGAGCTCTGAGAGCCGCACCTCCAGCAACCCACAACGTCGAACTCGGCGGTGAATCCTGGCCAAAAATCGAGGGCGAGCAGCAGGTTTTCATGCCCAAATCCTGATCGAAATACGCAACTCCCGGTGATCAATCCCATATGGATTTAGAGAGCACACAAAGCTCTTTAGTATTGCTTCAAGAAATTTTGACATTCATTGTGTGGATCAACAGAATTTGAGGGGGATAGTTTTAAGCAATTATCGCCATAGGATGAGGAAGACGGCGCAGGTTTACTGAGGGAATTATTTTGGGTTTGGGAGAATTTGATTGGCCCATTCATATATATATATATATATATATATATATATATATATATATATATAACAGCGCAAGTTTACTGAGGGAATTATTTTGGGTTTGGGGGAATATAATTGGCTCATTCATATATATATTTATTTTCTGTTAATTCCAATAATGTTAGTTTTCACGTCCGAACTCTAAATCAAACCCAACGACTGTCATCCCTACTTAAATACCCGCATTCCGAACACAATGGAATATGTTTCGTAAGCCAATTCAACTGTTTCAGTCAGTTTTTCTCAAAATTAAAATATATAACGTTCAATATTGAATTTGAATGTACATTTTAATTTACCAAAGGCCACATACTGACTCCAAAAATTCCCAAAAAATAAATCTAGCTATGTTTTGACGATATGGTCCTAACAAAACTATTTTCGTTGAATTTGGAGACCGTTTGAAAAATGGCCTTTTAATTGGTTGATCCAATTCAACTAAAAATACCAAACGCGTTTATATTCACCACGCTCACATATTAATTCTAAAAATTACTGAATTTTCAATCTAACAATAATTTGACATTCCAGATCCAACAAAAGTGGTTCATCGAAAATGGAGGTCGTTTGCAAAATAGTTGTTTTTAACGGTTATATTCTAATTTTAAAAATCGAAATTTTAAATTCTGACACAATTTCTGACAAAATTACGTTAAAAATAATTTTTAAATTGGTTTTGAATTTCCGGGTTGTTAAAATCTCCCCCACTTAAAACTTTTCGTCCTCGACAAGGAAACAATAGTAAAGTAGGAAATAAAACCGAAATTGAATATACTGTAAATGTACCTTTCACCAGAGCTAATTAGAGATGTCCACTCTGCTCTTGGGATAATCCTGCTTAATGCAATCTTCTGGTTTCCATGTACAGTTTCTAAAATCACCGCTCCACTGCACTTTGACTAAATGCACCTCTTGTTTATGAGAACTTTGGTTTCTTTGCCAATAATCTTCGCTGGCTCTCTTCTCACTGCTAAATTCGGAGTAATATCCAAATCTTGTTGCGATGCTTCTTCCAAGACCAAGTCTGGATCATGCACATGTTTACGAAGTTGAGAAACGTGAAACACATCATGCACTCCGGGCAACCAGCCTGGAAATTGAACCCTGTAAGCAAGAGTTCATATCTTCTCGAGTATAGGAAACAGACCAATAAATCTAGGTGCCAACTTCCCAGTCTTCCCGAATCAGACTACTCCTCTCATAGGAGAAACTCTTAAATATACGTAATCACCAACAGAAACTACCAAATCTCTTCTTCTTGAATCTACATAACTCTTCTGTCTGCTTTGAGCTGCTTGTAGTCGCTTCTTAATGAAATCCACTTTTTCTGAAGCTTCTCGGATCATGCCAAGACCCAACACCAGTCGATTTCCTAGCTCTACCCAACATGCAGGAAATCTACGTGGCCTACCATACAATGCTTAAAATGGAGATAATCCCAAGCTTGCTTGATAGCTTTTATTATATGAGAATTCTATCAAATGTAGGTAATCTTCCGAAGATCCACCAATATCAAGAATACAAGCCCACAACAAATCTTCTAATATACGATTTACCCTCTCAGTTTGACAGTCTGTCCGAGGATGATATGCAGTGCTAAGATTCAGCTTTGTTCCCAACTCTTCTCGAAATTCTTCCCAGTACTTACCAAAACAAATCGGATATCTTTCACTAACAATACTACCGGGCACTCTATGTAGTCTAACAATTTCTTTAAAATATATCTGCGCCAGACTCTGAGCTGTTCTATTTGACTTCACAGGAATAAAATAGGCGGTCTTTGTTAAACGTTCAACAATTACCCATATGTCGTCATTGCCTTTCTTGGTTCTAGGCAAACCATCAATGAAATCCATGGAAATTTGATCCCACTTCCAATCAGGAACCTCTGATAGTTGCAACAATCCTGTTAGTTTTTGCTGATCACTCTTAACTTGTTGGCAAGTTGATCACCTGCTAACATATATAGAAATGTCCCTTTTCATAGACTTCCACCAGAATGTGCATTTGAGATCATGATACATCTTACTCACCCCTGGATGAATACTAAGCTTGGACTTGTGACATTCATCTAGTACGTCCATTCAGAGTTCTGGAACATCCGGAACACAAATTTGCCCTTGTAACTTCAGAACCTCTTTATTATCAAGATGGAAATATGAAGCTTCACCTTCTTGAATTCGTTTGCTAATTCTATGAACAAATTCATTGTCTTTTTGTAGAACAGAGATTTTCTCAAGCAATGAAGGCGTAATAATAATATTATCGATGATTTCGTTCTTTCTGCTAGGTGCATCTGCTACAACATTGGCTTTCCCTGGAGTATGCAAAATATTTAGATCGTGCACTACAAGAAATCCTAACAAACGCTGCTGCCTCAAATTCAAGTCTTTCTGGATGAACAAATATTTCAATGATTTGTGATCTGTATATATCTCGAACTTCTCACCCAAAAGAAAGTGCCTCCATATCTTTAAAGCATACACGACGGTTAACAGCTCAAGATCGTGAGTAACATATCTCTTCTTATGCGGCTTCAATTGACGGCTAGCATAAGCATCTACTTGGCCACTTTGCATTGATACCGCACCTACTCCTTCAAGAGATGCATCTTTATAGACTGTCAAATCTTGATTGCCATCTACAATAGTCAACACTGGAGCAGTAGTCAACCTTAATTTCAGCTCTTGGAAAGCGGTTTCACAATTAGTCGTCCAATTAAACCTTGCGTGCTTCTTGGTAAGTTTCGTTAATGGACTAGATAGCTTCGAAAAATCCTTAACGAATTTCCAATAATAGCCAGCCAATCCCAGAAAACTTCTAACTTCTGTGGGAGTGCTAGGCTGCTTCCAATCCCGAATGGTTGTGATTTTGTCTGGATCCACTGAAATTCCTTCTTTCGATACTACATGATCGAGGAACTTCACTTCTTCTTACCAGAATATGCATTTTGAAAATTTGGCTTTTAATACATTCTTTCTCAGAATTTCCAAAACCTCTTCCAAATGTTTCGCATGCTCGCTAGTTGTCTTAGAGAAGATTAAAATGTCATCAATGAAAACCAACACAAATCTACTCAACTCATCGCGAAATACTCGATTCATCAAATCGACAAAGTAAGCAGGAGCGTTACATAAGCCAAATGGCATTACTAACCACTCCTAAAATAAGTCTGGACCTCTGAAAGTTGTCAAAGGAACACATTATTCAGCAATTCGCAGTTGATGGAAACCTGTAGCTAGGTCCAGTCTCGAAAATACTCGCGCTCCATTCAAGCAATCTAATAAATCATCAATACGCGGTGATGGATAATTATTCTTCAATGTTGGCTTATTTAGATCACGGTAATCCAAGCATAATCTTAGAGTACCATCTGACTTAGGAACAAATACCACATCTGCTTCCCAACACGAGAAGCAAGGCCTGATTAGACCATTCCATAGCAGTTGTCGAGTTTGATCATCCAATTCTTCTTTCTCTTTCAATGCCATTCTCCGAGCTGCTTGCACAACTGGCCTTGCATTCGGAATTAAATCGATCCTGAAGTTTATTTCTCTTCGCGGAGGTAAGCTATCAACTTCTTCAAACACATCCGCATAATCTCTAACAGCAGGAATATTTTCAATAGAAGTAGGAGAAATTTCCAGAGCAGACCAAAATTCTTTTCTATCTGCATCTAAGCCCTTACATGGTATAATAATATATCCAAGATTCATTTTAAATTTAACAACTATTTCCGCACATTTAACTTCAGATTCATATTTAGTTAACCAATCCAACCCAAGAATAATATCAAACTCAGGAAGATTCATGATAGTCAAATTGAAAGAAAACCGCTAACAAGAATACGAAACTGGCACTCTACAATACAAACCGAGCACAAGAGAACCTCCTATCGGATTATGAACACTAATCGATTCTTTAAGGTACCTTAGTTTTAAATTCAATTTCTTAACCATATTAATTGAAATAAAACTTCTAGATGCTTCCGTATCAAATAATACTTTAACTGGAATATTGTTGACAATAAGTGTGCCTTCCAGAACATCTGGCCTTTCCTCACTAGTTGAGGGTTCTAGAACTTCTGCCACTTTATTGACTTGAGCTGCTTCAGACTTCTTTAATAGCCGACAATCTTTTGCAAGATGACCAGTCTGATGGCAATTATTGCATCCCCTGCTCTCTTGAAACTTCTTACTAGATTTAGATCCTTCCTTTCTTTGTTTCTTTAAAGATCTGCAATTTTTCGACAAATACCCTTTCCTATTGCAGATGAGACATACGACTGTCTTTACTCTTTCCTCTTTACTTACTTCGGATTTGTTACCTGCCTCGGTTTACTTACTTTCCTTAGCTTTCGTACCTGCCTCAGGATTATCACTTTCAGACTTTCTCTTCCTGCTAGAACTGCCTTCCTCTTTATCTTCCAAAGCATGTTGCTTATCTATATTCTCATAACGACAATCCATTTCAACAACCTTGGCAAATGGAAGCTCAATGTGTGCAGTCACTCGACTAT
Organism: Allium sativum; assembly: GCA_030737875.1. Taxonomy (NCBI): domain Eukaryota; kingdom Viridiplantae; phylum Streptophyta; class Magnoliopsida; order Asparagales; family Amaryllidaceae; genus Allium; species Allium sativum. Next base: position 18,748,129 of record CM060922.1, on the reverse strand, counting down.
GGTACCTTAGATGAAGACCCTCTATGAATTGCTTGATCTTATGAATTGGTTCCTGAATCAGTTCGGGTCCATAGTGAGAGAGTTCTTCAAATTTATTCACATATTCATGAATGGTTCGATCCCCTTGCCGGAGATTAGCAAACTCGTCGTGCAAGCGCTCGACTTTCTGTCGAGGGACAAACCTTTCATTAAAAATTTCTTTGAACCTAGCCTATGTCATGTCAACTTCAAGATCGCCAATAGTTATTGCATCCCACCATATCAAGGCCTCGTCCTTAAGTAGCCAAGATGCCATAAATGTCTTCCTGTGATCGGGTAATTCTAGGCCCGCGAAGATCCGTTCGCACAACCGTAATCAAGCTTGAGCCTCGGTCACTGCTCCACTGCCAGTGAATGGCAGGCCACCCAAATTTTTATACCTTTTTGGGACCACATCTAGATCGAACAGTGGTTGTAGGGGCTGCTGCTAAATTACAGGATTACTTCTTCTACCTCTGCCACTCATTTTTCTGTTAGCTCTTCCAATATTAAGAAAAGATTCAGGCCAACATAAACGATATCTTAAGGAATGGTAAAAGCATGAATAATGATGTAATGATCAATTTATATGCTATTCTGCTGCACTCATTTTAAGATATTTCTAATCCTATCTCTAATGAGTTCGTTAACATGTTATACTCCAGAAATAAGGTTAACCACTAGCTCTGATACCAAAATGAGACAACACAAACCCCCGTGCCATTGAAGCAAGGATAATCTGGAATATAACACATTAATCACATCAGTAGATTGCAGACAATAGCATAACATATGAAATCATAGAATAATAAACATCATCATAACAGTGGAATCATAAATGTCATTATCATCAGAGTTACACAGATACAGGATCATACTTAGTACATATCATAGTTCAACATACATAAGGTAATGTCTAAAAGTCCAAAAGAACGATAAAAGATAAGTCTTCGTCTTTAGCCAAAAGAGCACCCCATGCTACGGTGCATATCCAAAATAAAGCCAGATACCTATTTACTTGGTTGCCCGTATAAAAATAAGGGCCACCGAGTTTGCAAGTGAAAACAAACTACGAGTCGGTCATTGGACTGGTATGAGAAATCTTACTTAACTTATTTGATAATAAGGCGAATCACAGGACCACGCCGCTAACGCGGAACAGCTTACTCCATTGGATTGCCAATGCATAAATAAAGTAAATCATTTAAACAATGCAGTGCTTTTTAGAAAAATGAAGCCATTATAAGACTTAGGTCCCATCACACAGTGCAGCGCAAGCCGAAGGATAGAGTTTTACCTTATAATGGCCAAATACGCTTGATACCTATAAAACAAAAATCATTTGATATTATTATTAGCGTCTAGTCAGTTTAAAACACTTTTCAATATAAATGTATCAATCATAGACGACATGAGCGTCCCATGCCACTATGCCGCCATATAGGTTTACAATCAAAACTGCACGATGTCGTATTGGAGATTGGATTACCATCATGAAACATGGCAAGGGACCTTCCTTACCGAATTCGAGACACTCTAGCCTGTGCCTTAGGAACAGAACACATCGTCCCTTGGATCTTCAGGGCCGGTCCACACTTACTTTAGTGGATTGGTAATTCCTGAACAATACGTTACCCCGCCCTATGGGGCGTAAATTCTGGTCAGTATGTCGACCATCATATCCGAGGTACCTCGCTTTCCAACATCCACATAAGTAAAATGTCTAGGCTCCATACCATGACATCATTCCTAGATAGAAAGAAACACATGTCCTCCCTGCAGTCCTCTCCCGTTTCTGGTTCATACCGGGGTGTGAGGCTCGCGAATTAATGCTATGCACAAAGCTATGCTAATTAAAGTTGTGCTTTGATCATCATCCACAAGACTCTGCTTTTCAATAAAAGTCTTGTTCATTTGCATCTTAACATGCCACATTGACAATTTGCGCCATACGACTAATGTCTATCAATATATAACATCTAAGCTCGTACGTCTCAGAGAAGGGTGTTAAGCAAGAGAATAAATTCTCCGCCACCAAACAGATATATATTTAATAGAAATCAATCAACACAGAATGAAATCCAATGTCAGACACACGTCCATTTACAAGTCCGTTCTGGGTCTGAATGAAACCGGAGGCACCTTATTCCTCGTTCCATATGTCCAATACGGAAGAGAGGCCCTCGCACATACGAACAATCAACAAATACGTCCGGACCACTACCACTATAACCTCATTAAGGGAGCTAACCATATCGAAGGCATCAATAGTAATCCATTCGATGTGAAGATTATTGGTCTTGCACTGTCTTCATTATCTTCGACTTTTAATCATCGTTCAATTATTTGAAATGAGATCTAACCTGGCCTTTTCAAATAATTCTCATTTATATATAATTCAAATCAATTCTTCCCTTGGTTAAATTCAATTCATTTCTATAGATTAATGGCAAATAAATCTAACCGTCAATATTACTTTATAAACCAAGTGAAATTGGTTTATTTCCATTTCAAATAGTTTATAATATTTTAAAACAATTTATCGCTATTTTTATTTATATAAAAATAGCCCATTTAATTCGAATGATGGTTCGGGTCCTTACGCAGCACTGGCGTTGTTTTCATTTAGATTTGAATTACACATTTATCAAAATCTAGCTAATGGACCTTAACAAATTTAATATCTTTAAGAAATATTTTTCCAAAGCGAATCCAATAGTTCCAGTTTCGAGAAAATCCGATGGTCGGATCTCCCAGTATAATCGTTTAAAATTACAATTCCAAAACGCAAACTGCAGTTGCGCGATTCATTTTATTTTAATTTATATTATATATAAATTATATAATCTATTCGATGACTTCGAAACCATTTAATTCTTCAAATAATTGGTTAACGCCTTTAAATTTTGGAAAATTTCGCCATAACCTCCTTTGTTCGGGAGGGGTCTAAAAATTTTATTGGGCCGTATTTGGTATCCAATAAATTAATAAAAAGCATACACAATTTTTAGTGGCCTATCTATGCCCAAGGGAGAGTGTAAAATTCATATCTCATGCCTTGCCCAGTGTTGGAAATAAATAATCCATGTGTCAATCAAAAGAGAGGTGAATTATTGTCATTTCCAGACCTGTGTGGGTTTTTTATTAAATCCAGCCACGAGCACCATTACATGTAGTCCTTAGTTATGTCCATAATCAGTCTTTTGTTCAACCTGCAATACAGTCATCGCCATACGACCATCTCGCACGTATGGTAATCCCAACCTCGTCATATAAGCTCCAAATGCTTATATGGAATATGATATGAAATGTTGTCTTCATGCAGTATGCCATGTGGTGTAGTTCAAAATTTAGTTGTTGCTATCTTATTGCAGGGTTTATAATCTCACAAAGAACAACCATCACACCAGATCTAATTTCAAATATAGGAGTTTATATAATAATAAAATTGCGCATCCAACTCATTAAGGTATACTTATTTGTCGGGCACGCAAATTAATTCTTTACTCAACTGCAAATCCATTTACCTGTTCAACATGTGTGTGTGTGTGTGTGTGTATATGCATATCTAAGCTAAAAATAATATTTTTAGCGAACAAATATTTATTTCAACACATAACTATTTTTAATACTTCATACACATGTTAAAAATAATATTTTTAACGATCAAATAATTATTCCAACTCATAGCTATTTTATTCACTTCATATACATGTTAAAAATAATATTTTTAGCGAACAAATATTTATGTCAACACATGACTATTTTATATAGTTCATATACACATTAAAAATGATGTTTTTTTTAACAAATATTTATTTCAACACATGACTATTTTATATAGTTCATACACATTAAAAATGATATTTTAGTTGAACAAATATTTATTTCCACACATGACTATTTTATATAGTTCATATACACATTAAAAATGATATTTTTTATGAACAAATATTTATTTCAACACATGACTATTTTATATAGTTCATATACACATTATTAATGATATTTTTAATAGACAAATATTTATTTCAATACATGACTATTTTTAATACTTCACACTGCAAGAAAAATACCCTATTGCAACTAGTTATTTGCAACAGATGACACATGACAGTTGTAGTAAATGAGTTTTAGCAACAGGCCTATTGGAGTAGTTGCAATAGATGAGATTTAGCAACGGGCCTTTTCTTTCTGTTGCAAAAAGCATATTTTTAGCAATTGCTCTTCCCTTCCTATTGCAAAAACATACTTTTTGCAACTGTGCTTCAATGGCAGTTACAACAAACATATTATTTACAACTGCGCTTCCAGATCATTTGCGAATAAATATCTTTAGCAACAATTTTCGCCGCTTGCAATAACAATATATTTTTACAACTGGTAAAGCCAGTTTCGAAAAACATACTATTAAAAATAAGTATCAGATTTTAATGATAAACTTTTAATAATTAGTTTTGAAAAGTTTCTATTAAATGGTTAACTACTGGTAAGTTACCTTGCCAAAAAATAAAATTTAAGTATTATATAGTGATATTTATAACTAATAGTTAAACAATAATAATTAACAATTAATAAATAATAATAATTAACATTTAGAAATTAATAAAATAAATAAATAAATATTAAATAATAATATATGGATAATAAAATACTAATGGATAGTAATTAACAATTAATTTGAAATATGAATATGTATATATATATCAAATAATAAATAAATTCATAATAAATATATAAATGATATTTGATTAATATTATTATTAAGTAGTAATTAATAATTAATAATAATTTCTTATGTGAATTAATTTATAATTTGTGTTTGATAGAGATATTTCTATGAATCAATTAACAGTTTCTAGTTATTATTAATAATTATTTTTATATATCTAATATTATATTTAATTATTAGTGCTAAATAAATTGTAGTTAATAATAATTAATTACATTTAATAATTAATAAACAAATAGTTAATATTAAATAATTAATAATCAATAAACTTGTTGCAAAAAATATCCTTTGTAACGGTTTTCACTGTTTGCACAAGTAATAATTAATAACTAAGAAATAATAACTAATAATTAATAATTGATGAAAAAGAAATAATAATCAATATTATTATTAAATAATTCATAATTAGTAATCAAGACTAATAGCTAAAAATTAATATTATTATTAATACTTGTTTTTATATTTCTAATATTATATTTAATTATTAATGATCAATAAATTGTAGTTAATGATCATTAATTACATTTAATAATTAATAAATAAATAGTTAATATTAAGTAATTAGTAATCAATAAACTTGTTACAAAATATATCCTTTGTAATGGTTTTCACCATTTACACAAGTAATAATTAATAACTAATAATTAATAATTGATGAAAAATAAATAATAATCAATATTATTATTAAATAATTCATAATTAGTAATCAAGACTAATAGCTAACAATTAATATTATTATTAATTAATTTTATATTTCTAATATTATATTTAATTATAGTGATCAATAAATTGTAGTTAATAATCATTAATTACATTTAATAATTAATAAATAAATAGTTAATGTTAAATAACTAGTAATCAGTAAACTTGTTGCAAAAAATATCCTTTGTAATGGTTTTCACCATTTGCACAAGTAATAATTAATGACTAAGAAATAATAACTAATAATTAATAATTGACGAAAAAGAAATAAAAATCAATATTATTATTAAATAATTCACAATTAGTAATCAGGACTAATAGCTAACAATTAATATTATTATTAATAATTATTTTTATATTTCTAATATTATATTTAATTATTGATGATCAATACATTATAGTCAATAATCATTAATTACATTTAATAATTAATAAATAAATATTTTATATTAAATAATTAGTAATCAATAGACTTGTTGCAAAAAAATATCCTTTGTAACGGTTTTCAGCATTTGCACAAGGAATAATTAATAACTAAGAAATAATAACTAATAATTAATAATTGATGAAAAAGAAATAATAATCTATATTATTATTAAATAATTCATAATTAGTAATCAAGACTAATAGCTAACAATTAATATTAAATAACTAATAATTAATAAGGCTAACTTTTAATAACAAAAGTTTAATATTTGTTTATCTATTTTACTTGAATGGCAAACACCTGTAATGTTCATTTGGCTTCCGACGTTAATTTTTTGGCTCACACATCTGAAATATTGGTTCCATAACCAAAATTTTCTGCTTCACAGGTGTTAAATTCAAAATCGCGTGACATTTATCCTCAAATCAGTGTGCTATCCTTTGACTCTTCTTCTTCTTCTTAAAATCGAACCCTATTTCTCGCAGTAGTCCAACGTTTCCTCCAATCTTAAAATCGAAACCTATTACTATTATATCTCGATTCCACAAACCGATTCTCAGAAAGAAACATATTGTAAATAGGATTTCGATTTACGTATGAACGGTGGTGGAAATGCTCTTACAGATCGGATCTGGAACTGACAATTTATTTACAAACGGATTTAGGAAGTGATTTCAGTTTTCCAATGATTTTCCACCATCCCTTTCAAAAGACGCAAACTGCAAAAACGCTGGATCTCCTCTCTCTACAACGGATCGAGCAACCGATCCAATGGATGCTCATATCTGTGTAACCATTTTTGTTCGAATTACAAAGGATAAGAATCCTTCAACCAGTTTTAATTATTAGATTTGGGAGAGTATTCTCTTTGTTACCCTATGTAGTTTTATAGACACAATTTTTGGCCCAATCTGTTTTCGACGGAGAAAGCAATTTCAGTTATGACTATTACGTTGAACAACGTTAGATAGAAGGTGGGGTTTGTTGTCGATTTGGAGCACCCTGAGATATCTACCCTCTTTTACATTTAGGTAAATCTCTGGACCATGGTTTTACAGATTTAAATGCTCTAGTTGAATAATGACTGTTGTTATTCTAAAAGATAAAACTTTAAAGAACACTCATTTAATTGAAAAGTCAAAAAGATCATATCTGAATGATAACCATGTTCTTTTTTATTAGACTTTCGGAAAGAGTTCGATTCATTTGGATGTTCAAAAGAATCATGCAATGAACCAAAATTTGTTATGTTTTGGCTTTGTATTTTTGATTCAAGTATGTGGAATATGGTATAAACCGTCATATTGAAGCTACAGAGATACAGTTACATGTATACATATGATATATGACAAATTTCTAAATATTGTTGGGAAATGATTATAACATATATAATATTGAATGTTGTATGTTCTCTCTTTCCTTTATTAATTTATGAGAGTAAGTTGGATTTGGATTATATATATATATTTTTCTACTGATCTTCCTCAATCCTCATTATTTTGACATGTAAATGGAAAAGTAAAACGGGTAATACATTTTCCAACCAAACATTACACGCGTATGATAAAAATGGCTAGTTTTTTCTTAAAAGCACACTAATAAGTTCCACACAGAATTCACAAAAAGGTGTTTCTTTGTACCAGGTTATAGAATTTGAAGCTGATGGATACAACATTGGAATAAGTTGTTGTTTACTATTAGCAGACCCAATATCACTAACGCTGTTTCTGAAGAAATGGGTAGTTTGTCACAATAGCATGCTTGCTCAAACTCATCCGAAAACCTATATTCCACCTTGATTACTTCACGAAAACCAAAACCCAAAACAATCTAAGATCAATTCCTCTGAATTCATATGTTAAGAATCCTTCAACTGCTACAGCTTTGTTCAAACTCAGCAAACACCGGAAATTGGCAGTGCTTCACTGATATCATATTGCATCAAAGATATTCTGATAGAAGGTAGGGTTTGGTCAATTTATATTGAAAATAATTGTAATCTTGGCGAGAAATGTTAATATATACGTCTGTAACCATCTTTGTCAATGTATTGTTTTTGCTTGTATATACAGATATTGTAATAAAATTTAAACTTTTGTGAATATTTAATGAAATATTTTAGAGTAGTATTATCTTTGAACTAATATCTAAATTGTATGTATTTTAAATCATGATTTTATAATAGTTGAAATTGTAAAACATTTTGTAAAAGATTCAATAGCAACAGAGAAAAACAATTGTGAAAAATTCTTTTGCAACAGTCATAAAATTGTATAAGACTATTTTGCAATAGTCATTTGTTATTGCAAAAGGATCAGTTGCAACAGTAAAAGCCTATTGCAAAAAAGTATACCGCAACTTCTTATTGCAAAGGGAAAAATCTGTTGCAGACCTATTACAACTCCGGCTACAAAGACGGGCGCGGGCCTGTTGCAATAGCACTACTGCAACAGATATTGCCTGTTGCAAAAAGAGTTTCTTGTTGTAGTGTCATCAACATGTTAAAAATAATATTTTTAATGAACAAAAATATATTTCAACACATGGCTATTTTTAACACTTCATTAACATGTTAAAATTGATATTTTTAACTAACAAATATTTATTTCAACACATGACTATTTTGTATAGTTCATATACACATTATAAATGATATTTTTAATGAACAAATATTTGTTTCAACACATGACTATTTTATATAGTTCATATACACATTAAAAATGATATTTTTATGAACAAATATTTATTTCAACACATGACTATTTTATATTGTTCATATACACATTAAAAATGACATTTTCAATGAACAAATATTTATTTCAAGACATGACTATTTTATATAACTGTTTCATAAAATTTCGCCATTATAACGGCGCGATATGTAGAACCGGGAAAATAATGTCTAGCATTATCCCTCTCCTGATACTGGCTTGCGCCATACATAACCATTTCATCCAATCAAATCAATCATAGGGTTGTCAAACCCTTATTCAACCAAAATTTCCACGATACAATCAATTTTGTTACATTTCCAATTTATACAACGCATAACCAATTTTTATACAACGCATATACATTTTCTACAACGCATATATATATATATGTATATTGAAAGTTGGTACTCTTTATTGCTAATACCAAATAAAAAACCTCCTTTATATGCCTCGTTAAAACCTTGTAATCCCCCTAACCTAAGTGGGTGTCTTATAAGGAAAAAGAGTGCATATAAATTTGGTAGATACAAGTGCAAATCAGCTATGAAAGGATAACATACTACAACTGAAAATAAAGCAGGCTAAAAAAAAAACTCGAAAAAGTAAACCCTCTTCCGGCCCGACAAAGCCCAAAGCACTCCATGAACTACAAAACCGACATACTTCATCTCTATCCAGTATCTTCCAAGTCAACTCCCCAGATCTTCAATAATTGAACGTTTCTCGAGTTCCTTTCAGATTTGCTACCATTGTTCCTGACCAGAAATTGGATCTCCTTGACGATTTGATTCAACTTGGACATCATCGAGGTACGACGATTATGGAAAATTCTTTCATTCCGTTCTTTCCATATAAAATATACTGCTGTAGTGATTGATCCACAAGCAAGATCTCTAATTTGGTCATTAGCTTTAAAAAGATTGTTAATTTCCTTCAATTCATCTCTTAATTGTAGATCTGCTGCTAAAGGAATACTCAACTTTTGCTTTAGAGATAGCCAAATAAAGGATGAGTAATCGCACTGAAAAAAGAGATGTTCAATTGATTCTGGATGGGTTTCACAGAGAGGACATAAGGTATTTGCTACGTTCCCAAATCTTAAAATTCGATCTTTTGTATTTAGCCTTCCCATGCTTGCTAAATATGTTATAAATGACATTTTTCTGCTATTCTTATTATGCCAAATTACTGAGAAAATAGGATCAATTACCTCACGAGTTCTCACATGATTCCATGCTAAATGATATGAAAAATTTCCCCCAGAACACCACTCATATTTATCTTCATTAAGAGTAGGTTGACACTGAATTTGACTTATTTCTTCAATTAGCTCTCTCGTTGCTGGATGAATAAGCGGATTTAACCTATCCTCAACAATAATCGAACTTACTTTCTGATTTGGGTTACCTATTATATGAAGTCTGTCATACCCAAGTATGTCAACTAGACACTGACAGTTAATCCAGGGATCATGCCACAAAAAAGTGTCATTACCATTTGCTATGATTCTATTAAAAAACTGTTTTGAATGAGATCTTAATCTGAGCATACATTTCCATGTAGATGAAGAATTGTTATCCTCAGACATAGACTAGAAAAATTTATCCTTACAGTATTTATTCCTCATCCATTTGCTCCACAAAGAATTATCTGATAGAAATTTCCATAACAGTTTAACACAAGCTGCCTTTTTCAAATCAGAAAAAAAATTCAATCCAATGCCCCCTTCATTTTTTGGTTTGCACAATGAATTCCAAGAGATTTTATGTCCTGCTCCACCCCAGAAAAAGTCATAACACAATGATTGTAATTTATCCAATGTAAACTCTGGAATTTGGTAGATAAACAGCCAATAGAGCACAATTGGATTCAATACTCCATTAATCAATTCAGCTCTGCCAACATAAGATAACATTTTGTTCTCCCATCCTTGTATTTTCCTTTGAATTCTTTGAATCAATGCATTACATTCAGAATAATGCAGATAGTTAGATGATAATGGAACACCTAAATACTTGATAGGTAAAACACCCCTATCAAAACCAGGATATCCACTATATCATGATCATTTTCCACTGAGCTACTGAAAAACACTTTTGTTTTTTCTGCATTCACTTTTAAACCTGCACATGTTTCCAATTTCTGAAAAATTTGCTTCAAAGTGATTGCATTTTGCCTTGAACACTTTCCAAAGATCATTAAATCATCTGCATAAAGAAGGTGAGAAATATTTGGTTGCACTGAACTACTTGGTTGAAAGGATTTATTAGACACTGCTTCATCCATTTGATAAGTGAAAAACTGCATTGCTAAGGCAAACAGGTAAGGAGAAAGAGGATCTCCTTGCCTGATTCCCCTAGATGAAGTAATAAATCCTTTTGGAATTCCTTGAATTAAAATTGAAAAAGTGGCTGTTGACATACACTCATAAATCAGGCTGATAAAGTGATTAGGAAACTTCTTACATGCCATGATTTGACAAATGAATTTCCTATTTATATTGTCATAAGCCTTTTGCAAGTCCACTTTGACACACATTTTGGCCATTCCCTTTTTCTTATAATCCCTCAATAACTCATGTGCTAATAGTATATTATCACCAATATACCTATTCATAACAAAAGCACTCTGATTTTCTGAAACTAAATGAGACAAAAAAAGGTTTCAATCTATTACATAATACTTTTGCAAATATTTTGTAATACAGATTGCAGCATGAAATAGGCCTGTAATGAGATATCAGAGTTGGCCTATCATTTTTAGGGATCAAAGTTATGAAAGTATGGTTAATAGACTTTGGTAATATTCCAGACTTGAAAATATCTTGAATAGCTTCCAGTAAGTCTTTCTTTAGCAAATCCCAATGCAGTTTCATAAACTTAGAGTTAATCCCATCTGGACCAGGACTAGTATCATCCTGAATAGAAAATAAAGCCTCTCTGATTTCATCTAATGTTACTTCAGATAGGAGAAAATCTTGACCCTGAGAATTTATAGTGCTAATAGGCTGAAAATCAAATGCAGGAACATTAGGAGGCCCATTAAATAATTCTGAGTAGTATTTTATGGCTTCTTTTTCAATTTCTTCAGCTTTAAACATTAAACTCCCATCTTGATCAATGAGTGCTCTAATATGATTAAAATATCTCCTATTAGACATGCAAGAATAGAAGAATTTTGAATTAGTATCTCCTTGATGTAGCCATGATACCTTTGCCTGCTGTTTGAGACTTTGAAAATGAATTTTCTGCAGATTATGAAATTCTAGTTTGGCAAGAAGATAATCATCATAAATGGCAATGTCTTCTGGATCCAAATCAGCAGCTTGCTCTAAAGTATTCATATGATGTTCAACTGCTATCAGGTTTGAATTATTTCTGTCTCTAATTTTGTTCCATAGTTTCAATTCTGCTTTACATCTCTTAAGTTTATGCAAGAATTTATAGCTTTGAAAACCCCAAGTAGATACATTCAAACCTTTTTCTACTGCATTCATATATCCAGGAAAATTTGGCCAATCATTCTTAAATCTAAAAGGAAAACCTTTAACCACAGGAGTAGGGATTAGATCAAGTAAAATAGGATTATGATCACTTGAGTGTTGAGACAAAGATAAAGCCTTCATATTAAGAAAATTTTGCAAACAGAAATTATTGACTAAAACTTTGTCAATATGACTTGCAATACCTCTTCTACGCCATGTAAAAGAGAAACCAAGAGGCTTTAACTCTGATAAAGCAGCTTGCAAAATGAATTTCTGAAATTATCTTATGTATTGATAAGGAATTGAACGACCTCCTTTTTTATCCATAGGAGATAATGCATTATTAAAATCACCCAAAAGAATCCATGCATTATTCACTAATCCAGAATCATTGATAAGCCATTGCCATAACTCCATTCTTTCAGTGAAGATATTACTTGCATAAATCAAAGAGAAAATCATTGAGAATCCTCCTTTATTAATAGCAGATACAGTAATATGTTGAAATGAAGATGCTAAAGACACAATATCCCAAACATTTGATTCCCAGATCATAAGGATTCTACCATTAACTAAATCTGAATTGTTAGTCAAATATTTCCATGAACTAGGAAGTAAAGCTAAAAAGAGTTTCAGATTATTTACAGACAACTTGTTTTCAACTAAACCAACAATAGTTGGCTTAGCTTGATTAAGGAGTTTGATCACTTCTTTCATACGAGAAAGAGTGTTCATCCCCCTTACATTCCATGATAAAATTGTCATTTAATGGTAGATGAACTCCTTGTAAACCTTTTAGCAGGAGTATTTTGAGGCATTGAACTTGAAGTAGAGGATTTAGTGCTTTGCATATAGTTTTTGTTTTTATCTATAAGATTAGAAACATCAACCTGTTTTCCTTTATCAGGTTCTTTTGGTTGAGCAGTTTTCTCCATTACATCTGCCACATTATTCAGCAAATCTGGGATTACATTATTAGGTAATTTAGAGTTAAGAAAATCTAAATCATCTTCTTGATTATCAATAGAATCATTGACTTTTCCTTGATCTGGTAGAGGATTAGATTCATTTTCAACTGAAATAACTTCTTCTACATCATTCTGTTTCCAAGATGGATCAAGGGTAGCTTCATGTTCCTCATCATCATGTCCAAATAGTTTACATTTTATGCATTTTTCTGGAACAAATTCATATTCCACAGTAACTTCTATTTTTTGTCCAGTGTGCAATAATATAGGAACACTAGTTTTCATTTCAGTTAGAGTATCCACTTATAATAAAACCCTAGCATATTTTGTAAACTTTCTTTCAGCAGTATTTGAATCAATAAGAACTGGTTTAGAAATATAGCTAGAAATTCTTTGAATAGCATTTTTTGTCCATAATTCCATTGGAAGACCATGTAATCTTACCCAGATCTGAATAACATCACTCTGTTTTTTCCCAAAATCATATCCAGGATGCCATTCATCAACAAGCAGCAATCGTCCAAAGTAAGAATAGGTAGATCCTTCCAAAACTCGAGAAAAATCTTCAATGGCTTCAAATTGAACTGCAAATTCATATTGAGGAGTAATATGTATATTGAAACCATTCAGAGGCAGCCAGAATTTTTGGATATAATCCTTAAGCTTCATGATAGATAACTTGAAGTTGATCGACACTAAAGCAATGGTTTGGATCCAAGCTTTATCAGATTCATTAAAAACTTGCTCAGGGATAAAAATAGATTCAGATCCAGGATCTATATACTCCAGCTTTCGATCTGAGGATCCTGAAATATTTGTATTAGATGATAACGGATTTGTGAGATTTGATTGTTTAATATGTGGATCTGTAACTGTAACTGGAATAGGATTAGATTTTGAGGATTGTAAATCAAATCGAGATTGAGGATATCATTTGGAATTGTCTGCCATTAAAGATGAAATGCCGAAGTTTTTTTTACAATGCATATATATATATATATATATGTATATATATCTATATATTATACATCGCATGTACAACGCATATATAACGCATATATATTTTATACTACGCATAAACAATAGATATATATTTTACTCCCCTTTATTTTGAATTTAGAAATATCACATTGGGTTCCACTCCTCCTTAATTGGTGGCTAGCTCTAAAATTCTCCCAGTCACTTCTAGAATGTAGAATACATTGTCACGAGTCCAATATCTCCTGTTTCATTGGATTTCTACATCGTATGAGCAAGTGGTGAATTTTTAAAGGTTAATGACAATTTAAATTAATTAATAAAATAATTAATTAAAAATAAAAGCCACCTTCTTCTTCATAATACACAGGTCGTCGTCGTTCAACCTTATTCAATTTTAGGGTTTTTTGCTCCCAATCCGCGAAGCTTGGCGTCGATCGGAGGGTACCACGTGGAAGAGCTCCGAGAGCTGCACCTCCAGCAATCCACAACATCGAACTCGGTGGTGAACCCTGGCCATAAATCGAGGGTGAGCGATGGGTTTTCACGCCCAAATCCTGATCAAAATACGCAACTCCAGGTGATCAATCCCGTATGGATTTGGAGAGCACACAAAGCTCTTCAATATTGCTTCAAGAAATTTTTGGATTCATTGTGTGGATCGAGAGAATTTGAGGGGGATTGTTTTGAGCAATTATTGCTGCAGGACGAGGAAGACGATGCGGGTTTACTGAGGGAATTATTTAGGGTTTGGGAGAATTTGATTGGCCCATTCATATATATATATATATATATTTATTTATTTTCTTTTAATTCCAATAATATCATTTTTCATATTCGAACTCCAAATCAAACCCAACGACTGTAGTCCCTAGCTGAATACCCTCATTTCGGACACAATGGAATATGTTTTGTAAGCCAATTCGAATGTTTCAGTCAGTTTTTCTCAAAATTAAAATGTATAACATTCAAAATTGAATTCGAACGTACATTTTAATATACCAGGGCCATATAATGACTCCAAAAATCCCCAAAAAAAATATAGCTATGTTTTGACGATATGGTCCCAAAAAAACTAATTTCATCGAATTTGGAGATCGTTTGAAAAATGTCCTTTTAACTGGTCGATCCAATTGAATTGAAATTACCAAACGTGTTTATATTCACCACGCTCACATATTATTTCCAAAAATTATGGAATTTTAAACCTAACAATAATTTGACATTCCATATCCAACAAAAGTGATTTCGTCAAAAATGGAGGTCGTTTGCAAAATGGCTATTTTTAAGGGTTATATTCTAATTTAAAAAATCGAATTTTTAAATTCTGATCTAATTCCTGACAAAATTACCTAAAAAATAAATTTTAAATTGATTCTGAATTTCTAGGTTGTTATAGAAGGGTGAGACTTCTATTGGACGTGAGGATACTATGTATTGACCCTCTGTGCACTACTACAAAAGTGGGCATATTCGACACTATTTTTATGTGGCCGTAGATCAAAAATGCGTTACCGTAGGCCATTTTTTCAAATAGGCAACACCAGGGGGCGTGGCATCCGCGGCCGTTTCATTAGCCACCTAAGGCAACACTTTTGCCCATCTACGGCCACGGAAAGAAAGTGTTGCATTATAGCCATAATGCAACACTATTTGCATGTAATGCAACACTATTCAGCGTTGCCTTAAGCATTAGTTAAGGCCCGGCTTCCAGTGCCGCCACGTCAGCTTTCCACGTCAGCTGTCTACGTGTCACACGACACGTCATCTCTCCATGTCAGCACTCCACGTGTCACATGCCACACCAGCTATCCACGTCAGCTGTGGGGTCCACGTGCGATGGGTAAGCAATTATAGTTAATGTAATGCAACATCACTACAATATGTAATGCAACACCATTACAATGAAATGCAATATCAATAAAAGCTAACGCAACAGTAGAAGAAGGAAAATGCAACACTAATTTGATAGAAATACAATGCTTTAATTAAATATTTTGCAATACAGGTTTTGTACAAGAAACTCATCCAAAGCAATTGTTTTAATTATCCAAATATCAAAACTCAAAAATCAGCTACACCTTTTTGTTCATTGTATACAGTAAACTCAAACTACTTCAAGAATAGGTGCACGGCATAGGGAGGAACCGGTGGTACCATTTTTTTGTGATCATAGGTAAATTTTACTTCCATCCACAGTTTCTTATAGTGAGACACAACCACACATGCACACACTCACATACATACATACAAGGTTATAATGCCCCACCCAAGATTCTGAAATAATAAAACAAACTGGTGCTCTGTTAGTTGTACATAGATGTGGTTGTGTGGCTTGAATTTGAGACACTGTTATTGTATGGCTTGAATTTCCTTCAGATGTGGTTACATGTCAAATTGTTTGATAATTAATGTGTGTTACATGTCAAACTGTTTGATAATTAAGGCATATAAACTCGTAGGTGGATCACATTATTTGAGAATTGAATCATATAATATATTAGGTGGATCACAAAATGTTTACAGAAATAAAAGTTTGATCATATAATATATTAGGTGGATCACAAAATGTTTACAGAAATAGAATTAAGATACCTATTGAAGTTTGATCATCCAAAGATCACTTTGCCCTCCACAACAAGAAATTCTGGTTTGGTCGATGACTATGCTCTATCCTTAACAGCCACTCTGACATAGACAATGACTCTGACATGGACAATGACTCTGACATGGATGCTGGTGTTGATGCTGGTGTGGATGTTGGTGATGATGCTGGTGATGACTGGTGATGTTTGTGGATGTTGGTTTTATTCTGCTGGTAATGATTTTTAGCTTGAAATTTTGTGAATATTTGTGAAACTTTGTGTGGTTGTGGAAGTTTGTGATGACTGGTGATGACTGATGATGGATGCTGGTGAATGTTTTTGAATGTTTGTGAATGGTACGTTGTTTTGTTTGTGAATGCTGGTGATTTTTTAAAATCTCTGCGTACGTCTCTGGTGTATACTTATGATACTTGTGCGTGTATACTTGTGCGTGCCTTCAGATGGCTGCCTTATGATACTTGTGCGTGCATGTATACTTGTGCGCGCGTGTATACTTGTGCGTGTATACTTGAGCGTGTGTACTTGTGCGTGTATACATATGATACTTGAGCTTGTATACTTGTGATACTTGTGCGTGTATACTTGTGCGTGTATACTTATGATACTTGAGCGTGTGTACTTGTGCGTGTATACTTATGATACTTGAGCTTGTATACTTGTGATACTTGTGCGTGTATACTTGTGCGTGTATACTTATGATACTTGTGCGTGTATACTTGTGCGTGTATACTTGTGCGTGTGTGTATACTTGTGAGTGTATATATGCACTGCGTGTATGATGCGTATTGTAATAAAATGAAAATGCTTGAGTGCCCGCTTCAGATTTAGTCAAAATCTGCGGTAAGAGGCTTAAAATTCGGATGTCACCGCAGTGCATACACACCGCAGTGCAAATTAACCTCAAGCATACAAATTAACCGCAGTGTAAGGTATGAACCTCAAGCAGTGCAAATTAACCGCAGCCCCCATTCCTTAACTAGCTCGACCTCTATAATAAACCAATGTCTTTTTCATGCCAGTAGCCCGGTTCTCATGGTTTATTGCTGGGTATAATTTTCGAATAAACCTCAGCATAATCCCAAATCCCAAATCAATAAAAGCGCAACTAATTACTCATAAGCGAATGGGTTTTCCAAAATGTAACAAATGAACTAATTACTAATTACTCATAATCCAATCTATAATAAGCGCAACTAATTCACAGTGCAATAAAAACTGAAACTGAGGGAAAAAACTGGCGATGTCAGCGCCCTGAGCAATCAAAACTAGAAAGCATTTCAAAGCTTCATCCTTTTCGGAATAGAATTTGCTGTCGAGGAAAGGATCGATACTGACGTGAATTTAGGTTTAATTTTTTGTTAATAGTAAAAAGGGGAAAAACGATTAGATGATAGAGAAGAAAACGATTTCATGAAGGGAGAAGATCGCGCCAAAATTTCGTCAAAAGAATGAAATGACGTGGATGTCAATGATTGGATGATGGCTAACATTAAGATCATCAGATCCATAGATGGTTTGAACCGTTGGATTAAT
The DNA here is from genome assembly GCA_030737875.1 of Allium sativum. NCBI lineage: Eukaryota > Viridiplantae > Streptophyta > Magnoliopsida > Asparagales > Amaryllidaceae > Allium > Allium sativum. The sequence continues at coordinate 18,729,967 of CM060922.1, read as the reverse complement.
CTTTCATCTACGGTTGGAGTTTTTATATGTTGATAACGCGGATAGCTGAGCTGGATTATATATACGTAATGCTACGCTTTTAACTGGTGTTGCACATCAGAACACTAAAATTCCCACTGCAACAGTGCATCCACGTATAATGCAATAACATATGAATGCTGTTGCAGAAGCTCGAAGAAATCATAGCTTTCGCCACACTTTTCATGCAACGCACAAAAATTAGTGTCGAATATGCCCACTTTTGTTGTAGTGGTGGTAGGCCTAATGAAGCTGTACCCACAGAGGCATGATATTTACGGTTCCATTCGGTGAGTATGCCTCAGCTGTATCTTGGATGATGGGCAGCCTAAAGACTGATACGTGGATGATCTTAGGATGGTTCGGCGGCTGCCTCAAGAGGGAGGCTTCGTGGTCGGGACCCAACAAAGGATAGTAGGTCGTCGAGTACCTCTCATCGTCAGTTGGAGCATGTGTGGGAATGGCTGGATCTAAGCAGGGAGGCTAGTGATCTTTTACTACTGGATCACTGGATGAGGGACCACATGTTTGTTTAGATTGGATGGTAGGACGATCATTTATTTGTTTGAATAGTCTTTCATTGGTATGGGTTGATTGGATGAGGCCATGGAGAGCCACCGAAAGAGACTTACATATCCTTGGATATCTATATTATAGGCATAATGGGATTGTCCCTTGCATATATGTGTAAAACTCCGGACTGAGTTCCGTGGAAGAACTCAGGGATTAGGGTGTCATTATGATGCAGCGGTAGAGACATATTCGCTTTCACAACATAACCTAGTATAGAGATGGGGGTCCAGTACATTTTCGTAGTACAACGATGGAGACCACTCGAGGAGGGTACAGTGAGAAGTATCTCAATATATGTTGGGTATATAGCTACATATCTATATATATATATATATTATTAGGTTAATCCACTAGGGAGTAAATGAGTTCGATTTACGCGGAAAAATCAAAAATATATTGTGAAATAAACACAAATAACTTAATAAATATGAACCAGTGATAAAATGATATATGTAATGTTATTTGTAGAAAGTATAATTTATCCATTCACCAGAACTTTTGTTCTAATCCGCTCCTCATAACAAACCTACAGGTTAAACATGTGGTTGAGATTCTGCAGCTTAAAGACACTTGTTAGATAGTGTCATTGTATTGATGAGTATTTGCTTACTATTATATTTTATTCCCTTCTGCTATGAGATTTCTATTATGAGCTCAAATATATTTATCTTTGACTTTCTATAGGAGACCAGATAAACCAGCTCGGACTTCGATAGATTTGGAGTTTTGAAAAAAAATTGGTCTGTTGAAATCCGTGTTGTTACATTTGGTATCAGAGCTCGGTTTAGGATTTCTATATAGATAGTGAGTGATCATATTTGTATTTTTAAAAATATAAATAAATTATATATATATGTTAAGTAATAATGTAACCATAAAATTGTGGATGTTACACCTGACCCACAACTGTAAGTAGAGGCAGAGGGTGTTTAACAAAGGATCAAATTTTCTTTCCTCATCATCTACCTTTACATTTATTTGTATTCTTATATCAAATTGGAGATGAATTCACTTTGGAAACTACAATTTTATCTTATGAAATGAAGGATTTGGACCTGAACTAAGCCCATGACTTTAATTGTGCATTTAACATATTTGACATAGAAATGGACTTGCACAACATATTTCTTTTGGACTTAGGACAAACGGAACTTTCATACATATAACTCATGTCGCATTGACAGAGGATGAAGAACTATGCAAGTTGCATAGCTCATCCATTAATAAGCTTAATAGAGGGGTTTCTCCTGTAAACTTTTGCTAAGGTTCACTAAGTCATATGCCATGAGCTTTTAGAACAAATCAACATGAATCACAACAGTGTGCTTCTTATCGCCTTAGGTTAAAACACATATCGATCTATATTCTAAGGGTTTATGCAACAACCCGAATTCCAAAAAACCAATTTTTTTTTCAAAATTCTAATTCATCAAAACTCATGTTAGTTGCTCTGGTATCCAGCAGAAAAGACAGAGATATAAAATATATCAGAGCTCAAAAAATATCTCACACTGGATAAAATATAAAATAACCAAAATATAGCCTTACCGTAGTAATAATACTGCCTAACCAGTATCCAAAGCTATCATATCTCTGCCACAAATCTAACATGTGATTATGTTATGAGGAAGGGTCAGAACATAAGTCCTGGTGACTGGATTTAAACTACACATCTTAGATAATCCTACAAATATTATTCAGTTAATTTTTCTTATTTATTAGGTTACTTGAATTAACAACACTCAAGGCTTACACACATGTCGCACCCACCAACTTCCTAATGGATTAACTTAATACAGTATATATGTAGTTACCCCCAATATTAAGGTACATCCCATAGTACCCCACTCGCAAGTCTTCGCCATAATGCCTTAGAAATATATGTAGTCCCTCATCCTATACCAGAATGATGTACAGATATTTATATAACAATGCTATGTTCTGCATAGGGATGTCATCGCCAGGCTACGTAAACGTACGGACTGCCACCTTTAATCGAATCAGATCACAGAGTAATGCCCTATGAGTCTACGATAAACCACCCAGAGCAGAGATGCATGTATCTTGACTTTCCCACGTATGTATTGTCAATCGTACTCGATGCCCTAACTGCGCATATCCTCTACTGTGCACCGAGTCCCGTGGCATGGTTGTACAAGAAACACGGAACTCCGTCGGGAGCTTCTCAGATATATGTTTACACAGATGCTAAGGTCTACATTTTCAGTGGCCATGGTCCCACCTGACCCTTCCCTCAACTAATGAATGATGAACAAGATTGAGAACTAATGACCTGGCCCAAGAGAAAACAACAAACAACAAATCCTAATTGGCATGTCCCTCACCCATATCCTTGATAGCAAAAGGTCTATGGTCTATTGGTTTTGCTCTCCGCCTTTCCACGTCATGCATCACACTGACTGCGATGGTTGGTACCCGACAACTCTTCTATCTAATGGTTAGACCTATCAGTACACAAGGGTGGTCGTAACCTAGCCAATTCAGGCAACGGGATCGTCGAATCACCTATGCCACCCTACAATCTTCTGATTGTCCACTATCGTGACAATCAAGGCATACTCACCGGGTAGAAACGCGCAGACCTAACCTCTGTGAGCACAGTAGAACGCCGTCACAGCATAGGGGGCTACCAGGAGTACCTTCCATGTCCATGATGTCGCGTGCTTCCCCTTCCAACCCTTCGGAGCCACCAGAATATCAACAAGCAAAACAGGCAGAATAATCAAATGGACGTGTGCTACCCTCGTGTCCCATGACACTACGATGATCTACCCTGTTGGGTTATTCACCCTCAAACATATGGACTGGCCCAAGAACCTCAGTTTAATGTGTTATTAGACCCTATGTCTAAACATTTAATTATGCGCTAGCTCTACCTCATCAGATTTCTAGTTAACTTGGTTATTTCCAATTATATTTAACTTATTATTCGAGTTCCCAAGTTTTTTCCGAGCCCCTTATATCTCTAAGGAATGGACCCCTCTTGCTAATTAATTTTGGTTACAAAACTTAACCCTTTTACGTTCATTAATAAGCCCATAACATGTTATTCTCTATATTGTAATCCAAGGCCTGAAAATCTACAATCTCTTTATATTATTTATTGTCTAATTCCATAGTTACAATAACATGTTCTACATAATATGTAATTAAGTATGTCGCATTTCACATGTTTTCTGTTTAGCATGTCACTTATCATTTATGATTAAACATACCTTATTTCATTTCATAAGTTTGCTTCATTCTTTCTTGTTTAATCATAATTCCATCTTGTACTGTTACTACAAATTATCGTTGTTTACTTATTAACTTAGTTCTCTTAACTAAGGTTTACTAATAAGCTTCTTTTCCATTAATATAACTTATGTTGTCCTTATCAGTAGATTTCAGATTCTCGTTCTCACAGATAACTTAATTTACAATTAAGTACAATTTATCTCATTACATAAGTTATTCCAATTTCCTTATCATTTATTATAACCTAATTTATAATTCCCACTTGTCCCTAGGACATGCCTACCTATTATATAACATTCTCATCAATGTAATTAATTATAATAGGTTATTATCATTCCCCGTTCATTCCACTTCTTTTATTGTTTTTCCTTTCATTCATTTCCATTAATCAAAATTAATCAAAATTAATGCCATTATATTTCTATCCTTTTATATATATATATATATATATACATTTATATATATAATTTTACGCACTGGACCTCTCACATTAAGCCGACCACTTGTGGATGCTGGATTTGCCAGGCGGTTCCGGGCAAACTTCTACCACAAGTTGGACTTAACCTCGTGTCTTAGCACCGTTACATGTATATTCACACACTAAACCCCTCACATTAAATTAACAACTTGTCGAAGTTGGATTTGCCAGGCGGTTCCGGGCAGACTTCTACCACAAGTTGAATTTAACCTCGTGTCCAAGTGTGGTTACAGTTTTCTATTTACTGAAAGTTTGGGCATATTCATTCTTTCTAAATTTTTACTGTAATCTATTTTTACATGTCACTCTTAATATCATATTAGGTCTATTTCTAATTATCATGTCGCATGTTCTTCCTAACATGTAGTAAACTTCATTTTAAAATAATAACATGTAACTATCAATCATGTAATTATTCTCATCTAACAATTTAACATGTAATTGTACCAATCCTTACAGTTAAGGGTTCAAGTACTTAATATGCCACAAATTAACATGTAATATTCCAATTTCACTGTAACTTAACTTACAGTATCCAATTAACAAGTTATTAAAACTTGCATGTATACAACAATAATCGTTTCCACATATTTTTAACAGGTTTATCCTTTTCAACATATTAACATTTCAACATATTAACATTTCAACGCATCAAATTAACATTGGCGCATCAAATTAACATTTCAACATATTATAATAACATTATGGCAGAGTTACCTTGCATATTAATGGGGAATGTCAAACGATAAATATATCATTATCAAAAATGATATAACTTAAATCCACTCACCTAATTTGCTTCCCAAATCCTGAATCTGGTCCAGATCTAGCATTCCATGGTTCCCCTAATTGGATTTATAATCTAAGCAAGCATGGATCCACAATTCTTAACTAAAAAAAGAAGGGAAGAAAGAGGAGAAATTCAAATAGACCAGATCCAAGAAATTACCTTACTTCGAATAGAATTTTGAACACCTTCTTTATTAATTTACATCCCTTTCCTCCAGACCTTGAATCATAATTTTCCTAAACTAATTATTCTATTTTTATGAAGAGATTTGAGAAGAAGGAAGAATGGCAGAGCTTAGGTAGCCTCTCACAAAATGTGAGATTTAGGCTAGGCTCTGCTAGCCTAATTATAGGTGTTCAAGATCTTATCGTACATGGAGCGCTGAATCAGCAACAAACTTGGTTAAGAAAACAGTCCAAATTCATTAACGAATCTGGACGGATCTGGGGTGGGCTGACCCCTGGGTCGAACCCCCAATGGATGGGCAGTGGCGTAGCCAGAAATCTGACATGGGAGGGGAAAGACGTTAAGGAGGGGGCAAGAGGTTAAAAAAACTTAGTAAACTCCAATAAACCTAACAATTCAAAATACTTAAGATAGTTTTATATACTGAGCTTAGATGCCTTACTTTTAAAGCAACTTCTCTATTTCTAGGTGACGCTATAGTAGTTGTAACTTGTTAACCTTCTACACATTAATATTTGGAAATAACACAATTTGATCATATGTTGAGGATGACATTGGTAACAATGATATGATATTATATCAAACAATCAGTTATGCAAAGTCTCGACGCAACCAACAAACCAGCCAACTTAATAATCCCCAAATTTACACAAACAAAACATTAGTTCTACAACAAAAAGTTGAAGCAACAGCTCATTTTCATCAAAATAAACTTTCACCAAATTGATCATATTAAATCAAATCAGTTAGTTGAAATCACTCACCACCCATTTGTAAATTGGAGCATTGATTTGAGACTAGGGTTTCTGGATCGGGGAATTCAGTACTAGGGTTTCTGGATTGGACAGAACTTTCACATGCGAACACTGATTAAATTGGACATCGGGACCTGTTTGGACATGATTATGTACTATGCGTATTTTCGGTTGGGAGCTTTTCTTTTCAAGTTTTGTAAATTGCTTGGAGGGTCACGTGCCCACCCCAAGCTTCATGTGCCTCCGCCTCTATGGGTGGGTCGACCCCCTATGGGTCCCGCGAGCTGTTTTGACACATAAGTTTATTTGTTAACTTTGTTTTAAACGTTTGAATTTCTGGAATATATTTAAATATTATATTTACATATAATCTCCTTATATGTATACAAAACTTCCAATGCCTGTTTTACGTGTATATACATACGCACAACTTTTATTTCATTTTCAAAATTCAAACGGTGCTATGCCCTTATTTAATCCTGACCATATTTCTTTGATTGCAGCCTTATTTTGAACTTTTCTCTTGTATATATATATTTCCGCACACACACACACACATATATATATATATATATATATATTCTCATGTACATATATACATATATTTTTCTTTACTTCCTTATATGTATATTTTTCCTTATATGTGCGTTTATACATATTTTCTCTTATGAACATGTGCTATTTTAGTTGTTCCCTTAAAACAAAAATATGGCGCCGACGGGGATCGAACACTGTACCTCTGGCATAAAAACCACACGCTCTAACCAACTGGACTACTAAGGCTATTGTTAACAAGGCTTAGAACAATAGTGGTCATTGTTCTTTTCTTACTCCTCTTTTTCAATTAAATTATTGCATGTAACCTTATCACTTTGTTTGCATCTTTCTCTTTCATTTTTCTTTTATTATTAATGCATAATATTTGTTAATCATTGCATGCAACATATTTACACTGCATGCAACAAATTTCTTCTTCCTTTTAACGTATGCATTGCATTTTTATTTGCATTAATATTTTCTTCTTTTTCAATGCATGTATTTATTACAGGCAATCATTTATTACCATTATTTTATTCTTCTTTTATATATTTATGTCTATGCATATATATATACACATATACATTATTTATTTGTCATAAAATGCGGAGTGTTACATTCTCCCACCCTTTGGAAATTTCGTCCCCGAAATTTGGTAAGGGTAAAAATAGATAATCCCTCATATAATATCCATCCATCATGTGTGCATCCAATTTTTTCAAACATTGTGCACTTGTGCCAAGTGTAATACAATATAATAATATATGCATGCCTAAGCGGTACCTCCTATATGTATGCAAATTTTTCAAAAATCCTTTAAAAACATGATGCGCACATCCTAAATATACTGGCAGATCTACATGAATGCAATATTTTAAAAATCAAAATACATTTTCATCCAAATTTTCCCTCATTCTTGCAGAGCAAGAATGCAGTTCGTCCGATTTTTGCATCTAAAATCCTCCCAACCAACTTTATTTTTTGAATTTCAGAAAAATCTAATTTTCTAAATTCGATTTCTTCTGTTACAAAAAGGCAGAAAACGGAAAGCTTCACATCTTCCGTTTTTCTTTTAGTAAGGTTCTTCCCGTACTTGGATTTTATGTAACTATTTTATAAAGATTCCCCATTTTCCTATCCAAGCACAACCCATATAAGAAAACTTTCTTTGTTACATATTTCCTTTTTTTCATCTTATCTTGGAATTTTTTTGTTCTTATTCATTTTCTAATAATTTTTCCCATCTTTCTTTAACCGTCATGTTTGTTGCTATACTGAATTTGTTGTTTCCTTTTCACTTATGCCATTACTCTTTCTTAGCATATTTAACTTAATCCTCTGATCTAAGTTTAGTTTCAAATAAGCCTTCTTGTCCTTTAACTAAAACAGGAAAACAGACACTCTACACAGCTACTACTAAGGGCCAAAAATCTCAGGACTATGTCCCCCTTGGACCGAAAAATTCAAACAACAGAATGTAAACACTTACTTGTCCTAAACTATCTAGTAGTCACCACTAGTCCTTGTTGTGCACTAACAGAATTTTTTTAGCAACACCCTAGGCTTCTAAATGCTTACGTATTCTACAGGAACTTACCATTATTCCAAGATAATTCTTGCTATCTACTTTATAGCCTCAAAACTTTTCCCGTATTTCCTAGGCACTAATTCTTACCTACTCCATACTTTTCAAAACACGGTTTGGCCTTTTCATTAATTTTTCTTCCAAAAATTAAAAGTGTCAAAACTTTATTTTCGTCTTCAAAACTTACTTTTGCCAAAGCATAAAACATGTCCTAAAAAAATATAAATCATTTTTTTTCAGATCACAAAAACAAGAGTAGATAAGTACAACCATTTCTCAATCCGGTTTACGCCTTGTGCTTGCCTATGAGTGTAATGACCCGAAAATCCGGTCCAATTTGAGCTGACTAAATCACACAAGTCCAACCCCAAATTGCACTGAAAATTCAAGAAATTTATAGAAAGAAGATAGAGGGTGAGGATAGATAAGATAGAACTAGTAGAGTAGAAGAAGAAGAACATCATCATCAGAGTAACGCGAATCTCGCAGCGGAACGAATAAAATATAACATAACTTTTGAAATACAAACAGTATATGTATATAATAACATTTTATAGTACAACACTTACAACACAGCGGAAATAATAATTACTATAGAATCTTGAAGCCTCCTGCTCCAAGCTCTCCAAGTGTATCTGAAAAATCCCGACTACTTAACTGCCCGTACAAAATTAGGCACCCAAGAGTTTAGGGAAAACAAACAAATAAACTCCGGGTCAGTCATGGGACTGGTATGAGTAAAACAGTTTAAAACAGTTTGAACAAGTAAATGATATCTCATAAGACCACGCCATATAACGGAACGGGTTTTCCCTTATGAGAATCCAAAATATCTTTATATCAAAAATCTTTTGATATTATAATAATGCCTACCAACACAATATAATAATCATCTAGCAGAAACGCTTTCATCTCACGTTCTACATATATAGTATACGATCAAAATTGCAAGCACGTATTGGGTAATGGATTTCCAACTATGACAAGGTATGGAACCACCTTCCGATCAGTGTACTCTAGGAACGATACACTGGAGTTCAACAAGAACATCTTGCAACTCAGCCACACATGACCGACCACTCATTTCGCTTGAGTGCATCGAATGTACATCACCGACGGTTGGGATCAGCAACCGTTTCCCGTATATATATGGGTCAGCATTGATAGATTTAAGAAGCAAATGAATATTCTCTAGATAGGTGATTATACACCCTACTTCGGTGCGACCGACCTAGCCATGCTGCCTGCCCGATTTTTGTCATTTCCTGGTTGTTGAGGCCAGAGGCTATGACTACTTTCCATTCATTGATAACATGATCACTTTGAATGCCACATTGTCAGATCCGTTAATCACTAATTGATTTGCACAAATATTTTGGATGTTATGATAAGGGAATAAATCCGTTGCAACCATATATATTTGTACAGACCAATCCATTTGATCATTGGAAATACTTTGTCAGACATTCGTCCATTTACGTTCGTTCTGGGATTGATCGAAACCGAAGGCACTATTCAGTACATCCATCTTAGTCACTGTTATCAAAGACTTATACAACAACCCTTGCACTTTACTCTGTCTTCAATTTTCTTTGGCATATTCGCAATGCTTATGCCAATACAGAGTGGTTCTTTGGATAAGAATCCAACCGGTCTCTCCATATTGACAACGTTAAAATGGTCAAAACTTTGATAGTCTGTGATTTAACTATCAAAGAAAAACATGTCGGTGTTCACACAACGATCTAAATTCCAAATGGAATTATCGATCCAATCATCCAACATATAATATATATATATATTTCCTTATTTTCTCTGATTAGAAAATATACGTTATTAACACTGGAAAACATTTCCATAGCCTATTCACGTATCACTATTCTTTCACAACCATCAGTCGCTAACTGTAAACTAGTAAGAGAAAAATTCTCTAAGCATAAACCCCGAAGGCCGAAACCAACATCAGATCCACACTCAGAAAACGATTCAACTTACTAATCTCTAGTCAGTTTCTAATCTTGCTTAACTCTATTTCTTTAACTCTATTCGATTAACTCTAACTGATTAACTCTAACTGATTAACTCTAACTGATTAACTCAAACTGATTAACTCTAACTGGCTAACTCAAATTCGAATAACCTATATTCGATTTACTCCTTTAAATAACGTTTATCCATTTATAAAGATTTACTTTTAGTAATGGTTCATCACTTTAAAAAAATGTCTTTTTTATAACGTTTCTCCACTTATAAAGATTTCCTTTTTAAAAGCGTTTAATCATTTATAATGATTTCCTTTTTGATCCTATTTATTTTTCAAATAAATATTTCTTTATCACTTCACTTCTATTCATTAAATCCTCATTATCATTTGATAAGTGAATAAACTTCTCAGTGTTAATACCGAAGGCCGAAACCAACATCAGATCAACACTTCGAAATTTACTCAACTTAATCGAACGTATAACAAGTTCCAATTATTCAAGGCCCATACCCTATCCTATTTAACATTTTTATATCGATTCTATTTATTTTCTAATGCATATTCCTTTTATAAAATCCCTTGATTTTATAAATATTTCATTTTCAACATACGTTTTGAAAATTCCCTTTTTACTTTCCAGTATTCATTCTGGTATTTAAAATACTGTATAACCATGATTTAAAATCATCCACACATATAAAGTCAATAATCGATTTTATATCACAACATATATCACAATATATGATAACAGTAAAATAAATGTTGAGGAATCCGGTCGGATTCCTCCAACCTGTATCCCTGCATCCACAGATGTAAATCAACATATATAACATCACTTCAGTTCAGTATGAATTATTCTGATAAACAAAATCAATATATATATATATATATATATATATATATATAACGGTTTATATATATATATATATATATATAATTTCAACTAACTAACTAGCAGTTCAATCAACCAAATCAACACACAACAGTCAATCAACATCTAACAGTTCTAAAAATATGTTATAAAAATAAAATTGTTCAGAGTTGGTGAGTTTTACTCACATTGTTCGTAATCGTTAACCAACGATTTACGGTCGATGATTCTGATCCTACAATTTATTTTGCAATAAATTGTAACGAGCTTCAATCCACTCTCCATCAGTTCCATGTTGTAGTGTCTGTCCGTATGGTCCCAACGGATTCAATCGTTTGAAATTCCCTTCACCCCCCAATACACTTTGGAGCTGCCCACCTTCTCTGTCGTCCCGTTTCCCATTCTGCTTCCCATCTGCTCAAACTATCGGCTCCTCATCTGAATGCATTTCCATTTCATTCTATTCCCTTTCTTCCTTTGTTTTTATTTATTTATAAAGCAATTGGGCTTTACTTCTTTTATTTATTTTCCTCGGCCCAACTACCCATTTAAAAATCCACACCCTCGTTGGCCTTTCTTACCCTTTCACTTGTTTGAATAGTACTGTCTTCTTCTTGGTTTATATATTTCGAATATCCCCTTAAAGCCGCATACATCTGCTTACTTCCAGAGCCCAGGCAAACCATAAACTAAATATGTATGTATTTTATACCGTGGGCCTTACCCTTAAATCAATACGTGGCCCAACTATCCCACTAGTTTGCTACAGTTCTTTCTCTCCCAATCCAGTACCGCAAGCTCCTATAGTAGTAAACCCCTCTTCACGCACCTCCTCCAGTATATATATATAAACCCATACTCCCAACTTCTCTACAATATTAAGTTCAACTCGTACAGAAGAAACACTCCTTTCACAAAAAGGATTTGCTCTGTAACCAATGTCCACCACAACGTGAACTCCCCTTTACTCTTCTTTAATCTGTATAGGTTTCCATGAACCCATTTTCTTCATGATGTTCTCACGCACCCTCCTTCCTTCATCGAGCTTCACACTGGACTCCTGGCCATCTTCACGTTCAACTCCTCAAGAATATTTACTGTAAATACCTTGCGTCCACCCTTCATGATTTTCGTTACACCCCCTTTCCACGCACAGTACTCACAGCTCGTTTAAAATGGTACTCCTCCTTCCACTTCATATATCTAAAACAAACAACTCCTCCTCCGTCACTACAACTGACAGCCCTGCTCCTCACAAACCTCCTACTCCCCTTCGCCATTCAACCCACTCGTTCCCACACCAAAACAATGTCGACTAGACCACAGCACTCAGATCCGACCCCTACTATCATCCCTCACCGCCTCTTTTCAGACATCGACCCTTCGAACTCCAGGAACTAGCGAGACCATGTGAAAGAGCTTCTCCTCACGTATAGTTGCAAAAGAGCTCGGCTTCGATACACAACTGAGAGCGAGCTTCCAGAAACGAATATCATCTTAAAGAGAAAACCAGCGAGAAGCCAAAATAGAAGTTTTGGAATTTATAGATTTGATTTTGATTTGTTTATGTAGTATGGGGTATATATCATTTTATTCTTTTGTTCGATTTCCATTTTGAGAGTTCGGCAAATGGAAAAGTTCTCTGAAGTAGATGAATGCTTTATTTATAGGATTGGATTTTCTTCTATTACCACGGCTGGTTTCAGGTTTCGGTTTAGGTTATAAGGAATGAAAATATCTAGATATTTTTGTGGACAAACCATTATTTTATTCTATTATAACTTACTCTCGAAGTCTCGAATAAAAATAACCACGTACGATCTCTGTTTTTGACAAACTAAGCTATTCCTAACATAGAAAAATATTCCGGACCCAATGGGACAGGTTTCGTCGAATTCCGACACCGTTTGCGAAAATCCTTTAGAAAATATCGATGAAAAACACCGAGCATTAATTCCTTAAAATTACAAAAAAAATCCTAAAAATATGAGGCCTTGATGTTTCACTAGACCTCTTCCTAAGGTTTCGTATGGAACTTGTTTCGTTGAATTTCGAGTTGTTTGACCCGTTAACCATTCAGTTTAGTTTGTTTTAAGCTAAAAACATAGTGTACCGTACTATGAAATATTCTGTTCACGTAGGGGCTGTTATGGACAGAAACAAAAATACCATTGAAATGAGTGATGTGCTCTGGTCCCAAAAATGTAATAATACCGGTAGATGAACTCATATTGTGAAACCCCGAAATGTTGATACAGGGTGCCAAATACACCAAATAAAAAGTTGCTTATTTAATTAATTAAAAATTACCATAAAATTCTAAAAATTATTTTATCACTATATCCCAAAAGAACCTTGTCTAAATTCAAACCCGATCTCTAGTTATATCGAATAAACCGATACGGTCGATAAACGATTCTATAGCGACTATTTTAGATTTTGATTTGGACATATCTCAAAATCTACACGAAGAAATCCTGATTTTTCTCTTCCACTAGAAAGATATACTCCACCATCTCCACATGTTTCTTGTTTCACAGAAATCCGATTTAAAACAAACTCTGTACATTCAGTTGAAGTTCGAATCGCCAATTTACGAACTACAGCGCCATTTCAAGCTCGATTTTAATTATAATATAATTATACGTTCTAACGTCGACGATTAAATAATATATTCGTTATTTAAATAATTAAATAAGTTAATTATTACACCGTCAAATATCTGGGTCATTACAATGAGGTTGGTTCAGTTTCTTACTACAAGGTGCAAACATCTACTCAATTCTTATTTTTTACAAATTATTTTGTCCACCGAACAAAATTTTCTCTTTTAAAACAATTTATCAAAAATGATTGTCAAAAGAATAGAGATTTCAAAACTTTCTTTGCTAAAAATTCTTGCTTTCAACAAAATGCAATATTTTCTAAGTTTTTCTTTTTAATGCTTTTATTTAACATAACAAGAAAACTAGCGAGCAATACATGCTTTATAATGTGCACCTTTTACTAAGAGAATTTTATTTTATACAAAAAATTTCACAAGAAATTACTGTTTACAAAATATACCCCCATTTTACTTCAAAACCCAACATGTACTTTTTACATATTTTAAAACCATAACTCTTAAGATTAAAACTTGAAAACACCATAAACCGTCTTCCAAAAGCTTTTATAATTTCAAGTTCATAAAAGTTAACAATGGGGTTAGACTCAAAGCGGGTTTCCAATCTTAACTAGGCTTTCCTAGACACTCCTACAAAGTAAATTCTCTCAACTATATATATTCCAAATCCATTTTTCTCTTTTTTAACCTTTTCCTATTTATAAGGTTTTACTGCTAAACCCAGGAATATGAAATATTAACATATGGGATCCACCTTTCTCTATTTCAAAACATATTGTACACTTCCCACCCAAATTTCCTAAGGGTCTCAGATTTCCATATTCATTCCGTTAGTGTACAAAACAGACATCCCAATTCTTATCATATTATACTCTTTATATTTAGTGGGTTCCTCTATGGATCTAGGTATATATATAATATATTTATATTTCTAAAAATACAAATACGTTCACTCACTATCTATACAGGAATCCTAAACCTAGGTTCTAATACCAGATGTAACAACTCGAATTCTGATAGATTGATTTTTTTTCTTTAAAATTCTAAACCATCGAAACTTGTGTTGGTTGCTCTGGTATTCTACAGAATAGACATAGATATAAAATATATCAGAGCTTGAAAAATATCTCACAGCAAAATGGATAAAATGTAAAATAACAAAAATATAGCCTTACTGTAGTAATAATACTGCCTAACCAGTATCCAAAGCTATCATATCTCGGTCACAAATCAAACCTACGAGTATGTTATGAGGAGGGGGTCAGAACACAAGTCCTGGTGACTGGATTTAAAATATACATCTTGGATAATACTACATATACTGTTCAGTTACATTTTCTTAATTATTAGGTTAATGGGGTTAACAACACTCAAGGCTTACACACACGTCGTACCTATCAACTTCCTAATTGATTAACCTAACACAACATATATGTAGTTATGCCCAATATCAAGGTATACCCCATAGTACCCCACTCGCACGGTCTTCGCCGTAACGCCTTGGAAATATACGCAGTCCCTCATCCTACGCCAGAGTGACATACGAATCTTTATATAACAATGTTACGTTCCGCATAGATATGTCATCGCCATGCTACGTAAACGTATGGACTGCCACCTTTGATCGAATCAGATCACAGAATAATGCCCTATGAGTCTACGATACACCACCCTGAGAAGACATAAATGTATCTAGACTTTCCCACATATGTATCATTAATCGTACTCGATGCCCTAACCGCACATATCATCTATAGTGCACCGAGTCCAATGGCAGGGCTGTAGAAGAAACACAAACCTCGGTTGGGAGCTTTTCAGGTATCTGTTTACACAGATGCTAAGGTATGCATTTTCCATGGCTATGGTCCCACCTGACCCCTCCCTCAACTAATGAAAGACGAACAAGATTGAGAACTAATGACCCGGCCCAAGAACAAACAACAAACAACAAATCCTAATTGGATTATCCCTCACCCATAGCCCTGATAGGAAAAAAAATGGTTTGATGGTTTAGCTCTCCACCTTTCAGCATCCTGCATGCCACCCTATGACTCTGTTGTTTAATGGTTAGACCTGTCAGTACACAAGGGAGGTCGTAACCAAGCCAAGTCAGACAACATGTGTAACACCGCGTATTTTCTGTTAACGTTATAGTAACGAATCAAAGAATAATTAATTTAAAATGTAAGAGTTAAGGGAAATGGGTTATTCAATTGCGTTCGTCTCGAAATTCTGCTTGAGATAGAGTCCGAGTTTGCGTAAATCGGACACCGTATGAAGGAGATATGGACGAACGAAGTTAAGCAGAAAACCAGAAGAAAGAAAGAAAAAAAATAGAAATGCACTGGCGCACTTGGGAAGTGCGCCAGTATAAAAATTGCACTAGCGCACCTGCCAAGTGCGCCCAGGCCGAGCTGAGAGCCTGCACAGCTTTCTGGTGTGTTCTGATCCATACTGTGAGTCATTGCTGAGTCCTTTCTGACTCCTTGCTGAGTCATTAGGGATGAGGTGTCACCCTATCCTGACTGAATGGTTGTGGTTAACTCTAGGATCATCCGACGGCTCTAATTAAATTGAAATTCTATATAAACAACCCAATGCTCAACCTATAATCACACAAAAATAATCCTGGAACTATCATGCCGTCAATAGAGAACTTGGAGTAGCCATCACCGCTTTCAATTCAAAGACAAGATAAAAACCAGAATCAAAATCAAATTAAAAGTAATCAAATTCAACGATCGACATCAAAGGCGAGCATACCAATTTCAAAATTCAGATTCCAGAAATCAAGAATTCCTTTTTAGTTTGTAAGTTGGTTATTACGTAGATTTAAACGTTCTTTTAAATGAATCATGACATGTTGTAATTCGAATATAGAATGATGCTTATGTATAAGATAAATAAGGTTTGATTCTCATTTATCTTAAACTACCATTGCGATTGATCATGCCTATATGTTTGTGATGATGAACATACCATTTTTTATATATTGGGATCTATTATGATTGGGAAATGAAAGTATTATGCCAACTGAATGGTGAAACATGTCATGTTATAATTTGGTGGTTACTTGCAAGTTTATGATCTGAATCACATGCTTACATGTTAGATCAACATTCATGTATATTTAGAACTATGTTAAGTTGAATCTATTTATGTTTTAAGATTGGATTTGTAGCTCTCTTATGTTTTAACACATAAGTTATCATGCTAAGTTGTGATTCGAATATGTTTATAGTAGCTCTCTTATGTTTAACACACATATGTTATCATGCTAAGTTGTGATTCGAATATGTTTATAGTAGCTCTCTTATGTTTAACACACATAAGTTATCATGCTAAGTTGTGATTTAAATATGTTTATAGTAGCTTTCTTATGTTTTGACATACATAAGTTAATATGCTAAGTTGTTGTTTAAAATAGTGTTTATATGTTAAACCTCCATGCTAGACCTATATCAAGATTACATGACAATTAGATCCAACTTAGTCACAAGTTCGCCTTTACCCGTTTAATTAAGTTAATGATACTTCTATGCCAAGTTACACGTGATAAGTTAAATGTATGCTATTTTATGTTTATTTCATGTGCCTTGTTTATTACCCCATTTTGTTTATGGGTGTGGGCTAATTTACTAGCCCAACATTTTATGTGATTCATGCGTACGTTCCACGGGGATAGCGATGGGAAAATATGAAAATTTCATGGCATAGATTTGTTCATAAAATGGTATATTTGATATACCATTTATTGTTAGCATAATCAAAGGATAATTATGGCATGATTTAAATTAAGATTAATTTACATATAGAATTAGACATATATAGAAAAATATATGGATTTAGAAAAGACGAATATGCCTAACCCGAGGTTATACTGATTTGTGGTGTAAAACTGCCCGGAACCGACCGGTATATCCAGTGACCACAACAAGACCTGTCTAATGTGGGTGGTTATTGCATCAAGCCCAAAAAGAACCCGAGGTTAGACTGAGTTGTGGTGTAAAACTTCCTGGAACCGACCGGCATATCCAGTGACCACAACAAGACCTGTCTAATGTGAGTGGTTGGTGCTTTAATGAATAAATTAAAGCTAAGTCAGGATTGGCAGGGTTAAGTCAATTAGGGAAACACTTAATCGGTTCAACATGTTAACTAAATGGGTGGGTGGGGTTAGGTAAACTTGGACACTTAACCAAATAAACATGTTGATTAGAAAACCCTAGTAACGGGGACCCATTTCAGCAGTAACCCACATAGATGTATCATTGTACCCTGTACTAGGCAGGGTTGGGCACGATTACTGGGCTGATTATAAGCGGTCAAAACGTCGGAGGTTGGTGCGTCAGTGTAGATTCCAACGGAGTACGGGCGTGCACGTACTCCGGAGTGGAAAAAGCAGGCACTGGGCATCAGTAGTATACACTGTGCATCTTGAATCGTGTCGAGTTGCCACCAGAGGGACTGATACACCCCATGGTGAGACCAGCACAGGTATCTACAGTCAAGCGGGGCTGAATGACACATGATATGAATGCATGCGAGTAGGAGCCAATCATTAAGGGGATCGTTTGTTATGAACATGTGGGGTTGGCTGAAGAAATGATTAAGTTGGTGCAGAGACTATAGTAATGGGTGCGATCACATGTTCCTCTTATCTTATATTAGGGTATTGTCCTTTGTTCTGTTATTACTGTCATGATCCATTTCCTTGTTTAAATACTAGTAATCATTGAACTTACCAGACTTATTGTCTGACCCATTTTCTTTCATCCTCTTTTCTTCCGTTCCCCCCCCCCCCCCCCAAGGTCCGCAGGGAGGGAATACTCCAGCTTAGTCAGACTCTTTGCAAGCTTCAAGAAAGTAGATGTATGATTTGGGACTCTCTCACCTTGGCTATGGCTTTTGGACATTACACTTGGGGATTTATGCAGTTTTATTTATGGTTTATGCTTCTTTATAAAATAATCTAGACAGAAATTATGGTGTAATGTTTTGGAAGTTATTTTGAGACAATTGATGTAATGCTTTTGTATTGAACTACGTATGCAATAAATGTTCGATTTTCGCTGCTTATATTTATATGTCTTGTAAATTTTTCGGTGTCTTGTACCTATAACCCTCCAGCAAAGTTAAGGCATTCCCTTTGTGAGTGACCTTAACAGAGATGGGGTGTTTCACTTGGTATCAGAGCGAAGGTTTACCAGATCAGATAAGAGTTTTAAAAACTATTTTCAAAAAGAAATATAATGAAACATTTTACAAGAAAAAGTGTTGTTTTAAATTTAAAAAGGTATAATCCCCAAAGCCATATGCACTATCTTTCTATCCTTCGTTTTGAATCTTTTCTTTTTTGTTTCAGCATGTTTGGGAATCTTAACCTTCCAGAGGGTGTACCGATACCTGGCTGGTTCAGGAGGTACTTAGAGGCTAGGGCCAACGACGTAGGCCCAACAGATATTCCTCCTCCTCCATCTGCAGTGGTTCCTCCTCCTCCTCGTGCAAATGCTTTCTCAAAGATTTGTAGAGACTTTAGGGCCATGGGTGGAAAGGATTTCAAGGGAACTGAATCATTCGTAGAAGAAAGGAACTGGCTCAGAGAAACTGAGGATCTGTTCGTTATCTTCGAGGTGGACGATAGGCAGAAGATACAGTTGGCTGTATGGTTGCTCAAAGACGAAGCTTCCTATTGGTGGGAATTCACTAACGCTGAAAGACCAGTTGAAACATGGATGGATTTCAGAATGAGGTTTGAGATGAAATTCCTCTCGCAAGCTGAACGAAGTTTACAGTTGGAAAAGTTCTTATCTCTTAAGCAAGGAAGTATGACGGTCAAGGAATACGTCAACCAATTCAATCATCTGGCCCGATTTGGACTGGACTTAGTAAATACTCCTAATAAGAAGGCTCTCCGTTTTGTCAAGGGATTGAATGAGCCACTTCACAGCCTGGCTATGACCCATGTACCTATGGGGGCTACTTACGAGAGGTTAGTGGACATGGCACTCTTACATGAGGAAGACAAGGGAAAAAGAGAGGCAAAAGCGGAAGTACCTCAAGATAATAAGGGGGAGGAGTCACAGAACAAGATGGCTGATTCAAAGAAAGGTGGGAAGAACAACAAACCCCGTGACAAGAGAAAGTGTAATTTCTGTGGCATTCTTGGACATCTGGTCAAAGACTGCAAGAAGAAGAAAAGGAAGATGGGTGACTGTTTCCACTGTGGTGAGACATGACACATGGCTAAAGCCTGCCAAGGAAGCAAGGGCAGAGAGCTGGACCTTCTTCTGGAGGACAAGTTCACGCTCTCACGGCACCTCCATAAGAACGAGGTAGAAATATTTCTGTCAAAAGTTTAGTCTATCTTTTTGATCATCCTGTTCGTACACTATTTGATTCTGGCGCATCACACTATTTATATCTACTGCGTTAGTGGAATCTCTGGACCTAGACACCCGTATAGTAGAGGATACCTTGGATGTTTCAAATCCAATTGGGGGCTCAGCTTATTTGTCAATGGTTTGTTTGGATTTGAAAATATATATACTAAGCGTTGGGTTTAGATGTAATGTCTTTGTTTCGGGCTTCACGGGCTATGGATTGATTCTAGGCATGGACTGGCTATCCAAGTAATGGCGTCGTCCTTGATTGTGAAAAGAGAGTGGTTAGACTCATGACTCGCCTCAGTAACACTCCCGAAATTTCTTGTAATACAATGAACTCCGTTATGCTTAGTTATCTAGAATCTCTTAATGCGTTTGTTGAGAACTTGCGGTCTATAAGAGTAGTCCGTGAATACTCGGATGTGTTTGAAGAGGTAAAGGGTTTACCTCCAAAGCGGGAGATAGACTTCCGCATATACCTCGTTGCCAACGCAAAACCCGTTGCTTTACCCATTAGACACATGGCTCCAAGGGAGAGGAAAGAACTCAGCAAGCAAGTTAAAGAATTGCTTGAGAAGGGGTTTATAAGGCGGAGTATTTCTGAATGGGGTGCTCCAGTAGTGTTCGCAACTAAAGCGGACGGTTCGCTTCGCCTGTGCGTTGATTATAGGGAGCTAAACAAGCTGACCAAGAAGAATAGGCACCCACTCCCGAGAATAGATGATTTGTTCGATCAGCTTGTAGGTGCATCAGTTTTCTCCCAATTAGATTTAGCTACCAGGTTTCATCAGCTAAGAGTGGCTGAAGACAGCATTGATAAGACCGCGTTCAAAACTCCAGATGGTTTCTTTGAGTGGCTTGTCATGCCTTTCGGCTTGACAAATGCACCCGCTTACTTCGTTGATTTAATGAGCAGGGTGTTCCGAGAGTTCTTCAATAAGTTTGCGGTGGTCTTCGTAGATGATATTTTGATCTTCTCAAAGAATGAGGAAGAGCATGCTCAGCATCTAAAGGAAATCATGGATACTCTCCATGCACATCAGTTGAAAGCGAAATTCTCCAAATGCCATTTCTGGAGAGAAGAAGTTAGGTTCCTTGGACACATGCTATCCAAAGAGGGGATAGCTGTGGACCCCGCGAACGTGGTTGCTGTGCAAGATTGGAAGGTTCCTCGAAACGCAACCGAAGTCCGAAGTTTCCTTGGGCTAGCGGGTTATTATCGAAAGTTCATTAAGGACTTTGCGAAGATCTCGGCTCCGCTGACAAGATCGACAAAGAAGAACTTGGCTTTTTCTTGGGATTTGGATTTCGACATTGCTTTCCAACGTTTAAAAAGGGCTCTGACAACAGCCCCAGTTCTGACATTGCCTGATGGAAGCAAGATGTTTACAGTATATACAGACGCGTGCAGGACAGGATTGGGCGCTGTCCTAATGCAAGAAGGGAAAGTAGTTTGCTATGGAGGAAGGCAGTTAAAGGTTCATGAGAAGAATTACCCAACTCATGATTTAGAACTAGCTGCCATCATTTTCGCCCTTAAATCATGGCGTCATTATCTGCTAGGAGAAAGGTTCGAATTATTTACTGATTATAAATCATTAAAATACCTTTTCTCGTAGAAAGATCTCAGCTTAAGGCAGCAAAGATGGATGGAGTTTCTTGCCTCGTACGATTTTGAGATTTCCTATACTCCTGGCAAGGGCAATGCAGTAGCAGACACCTTGAGTAGAAAGAAGCTGACCTTAAGCCCTCTCTTTGTGGAAAGGCAAAGCTTGGAGTTCATAGCAAGCTTTAACTTTAGACCCTCCTCTGACTTTGTACCTGTCCTATTAGCAACATTGGAAGTGTGGCCTATGCTTTTGGACTCAATAGGAGCCACGTAAAGAGAAGACCCTCAACTAGCCGATGTGGTGGACAAGTTAATTAGGGGTGAGACATCGAGTCACCTCAATAGATACTCCATCGATGATAAGGGATGGTTGAGACGGGATTGAAGACTATGCGTCCCACAAGTAAGGTATTTGGTAAAGAAGGTTCTAAAAGAGGCACACCATTCCAAGCTGACCATACACCCAGGCGAAGACAAAATGTATAAAGACATCAAAAGAGTTTTCTTTTGGAATGGCATGAAGCAAGACGTAGCTGAATTTGTTTCTAAGTGTTTAATATGCCAACAAGTCAAGGCAGAGCAGAAGAAGCCTGGTGGTCTGCCCCATCCTCTAGAGGTCCCACAGTGGCAATGGGATAGAATTTTAATGGACTTTATAGATGGGTTGCCTAGGTCAAGAAGGGGCAATACCAGCATTTGGGTAATAGTGGGCAGGCTTACTAAAAGCGCTCACTTTATACATGTCAAAAGTAGGAATGCCTCATCTCTGGCATCTATATATCTTAAAGAGATAGTTCGACTCCATGGGGTACCCTCCAGCATAGTGAGTGATCGAGATCCTATCTTCACGAGCGAGTTTTGGAAGAGTTTACAAGAGGCTATAGGCACACAATTATGCTTAAGCACGACCTATCACCCTCAAACCGATGGCCAGACGGAAAGAGTCAACAAAGTATTAGAAGACCTCTTGAGATTATGCATTATTGACTTCGGAGGTACATGGGAGGATCATCTACCTTTGGTGGAATCCGCTTACAACAATAGCTACCAAGCCACCATAGGCATGGCGCCTTTCGAAGCTTTATATGGAAGACCGTGCAGGTCACCAACTTGCTGGTGGGAGTCCACAGACAAGCTCATACTTGGACCAGACATGATTAGGGAAACTTCAGAGAAAGTAGACTTGATACGAAGAAGAATGAAGACTGCCCAAGGTAGACAAAAGTCCTACGCAGACAAAAGAAGAACTGACCTTGAGTTTGAAGTTGGAGACAAGGTGTTCCTTAAAGTTTCTCCTTTGAGAAACGTCGTTCACTTTGGATCCGCGGGAAAGTTAGCACCAAGATTTGTAGGTCGTTCCTTATCATCAAGAAGATTGGGAAGATGGCTTATAGGGTACAGTTGCCCAAAAGATTGGTCGGGGTTCATAATGTCTTTCATGTCTCTCACCTGCGGAAGTGCTTACACGAGTCTGCGGAAGTGGTAGAACCAAGCATGCTAGAGGAAGTAGAAATTGAACGAGAAGAAACTATGAGGAGAGTCCCAACCCGTATCTTGGGAACAGAAGTCAAAAAGCTACGCAACCGTGAAGTTAAGCTCGTCAAAGTTCAACGGAGCGACGCCGAGGAAGACGCGACTTGGGAAACTGAGGACAGAATACACGCTGCCTACCCTTTTCTTTTTGAGGGTACATCCTTGATCTCTATTTCCTTAAGTTATGCTCGTATCTACCTTTTAAGGTATATCTCCTCGATCCTATCCTTTATCCTTAGGTAGAAACCCATTTGGATGAAAACATGTAATTGAAACATGTTAAGTTGATGGTTGCAAGTGGTTGCAAGTGGTTGCTAGTGGTTGCTCGTGGATGCATATACACACACATTAGGTATTAGATCGGCTCAGCCACTTTCATATTGCATATGCATATATGTATTTGTATATGTATTGAAACTTGATGTGTTATCATATGGATGTTGCATTTGTATGAATGATTGTGCACTCATATAGGAAATTTTGAGTAGGAAAAAATTGCATTCATAATGGACTCATGGCACTGACATAATTTGCATTAAGGAGGTCAACTGAATCAGTAGACCGCCTGATTTTGCATTAGATAAGGACATGAACACACACTATGCATATGATCATGAAGCATTAGAAATCTTTTAAGGACAATGGACGCCTGTGTTTGATGGTTGAGTAGATAGGTGATTGGATGGTAGGATATAAGTTCTTCTTGACTTGAAGATTTCAGAGACGAAATTCTAAAAGGAGGGGAGAATGTAACACCCCGTATTTTCTGTTAACATTATAGTAACGAATCAAAAAATAATTAATTTAAAATGTGAGAGTTAAGGGAAACGGGTTATGCCATTGCATTCATCTCGGAATTCTGCTTGAGATAGAGTCCGAGTTTGCGTAAATCGGACACCGTATGAAGGAGATATGGACGAACGAAGTTAAGCAGAAAACCAGAAGAAAGAAAGAAGGAAAAATAGAAATGCACTGGTGCACTTGGGAAGTGCGCCAGTACAAAAATTGCACTGGCGCACCTGCCAAGTGCGCCCAGGCCGAGCTGAGAGCCTGCACAGCTTTTTGTGTGTTCTGATCCATACTGTGAGTCATTGTTGAGTCCTTTTTGACTCCTTGCTGAATCATTAGGGCTAAGGTGTTACCCTATCCTGACTGAACGGTTGTGGTTAACTCTAGGATCATCGAATGCCTCTAATTAAATTGAAATTCTATATAAACAACCCAATGCTCAACCTAAAATCACACAAAAATAATCCTGGAACTATCATGCCGTCAATAGAGAACTTGGAGTAGCAGTCACCGCTTTCAATTCAATGACAAGATAAAAACCTGAATCAAAATCAAATTAAAAGTAATCAAATTCAACGATCTACATCAAAGGCGAGCATATCAATTTCATAATTTAGATTCCAGAAATCAAGAATTCCTTTTTAGTTTGTAAGTTGGTTATTACGTAGATTTAAACGTTCTTTTAAATGAATCATGACATGTTGTAATTTGAATATAAAATGATGCTTATGTATAAGATAAATAAGGTTTGATTCTCATTTATCTTAAACTACCATTGCGATTGATCGTGCCTATATGTTTGTGATGATGAACATACCATATTTTATATATTGGGATCTATTATGATTGGGAAATGAACATATTATGCCAACTGAATGGTGAAACATGTCATGTTATAATTTGGTGGTTACTTGCAAGTTTATGATCTGAATCACAAGCTTACATGTTAGATCAACATTCATGTATATTTAGAACTATGTTAAGTTGAATCTATTTATGTTGTAAGATTGGATTTGTAGCTCTCTTATGTTTTAACACATAAGTTATCATGCTAAGTTGTGATTTGAGTATGTTTATAGTAGCTCTCTTATGTTTAACACACATAAGTTATCATGCTAAGTTGTGATTCGAATATATTTATAGTAGCTATCTTATGTTTAACACACATAATTTATCGTGCTAAGTTGTGATTTAAATATGTTTATAGTAGCTTTCTTATGTTTTGACATATATAAGTTAATATGCTAAGTTGTGGTTTAAAATTGTGTTTATATGTTAAACCTCCATGCTTGACCTATATCAAGTTTACATGACAATTAGATCCAACTTAGTCACAAGTTCACCTTTACCCGTATTAAGTTAATAATACTTCTATTCCAAGTTACACGTGATAAGTTAAATGTAAGCTATTTTATGTTTATTTCATGTCCCTTGTTTATTACCCCTTTATGTTTATGGGTTTGGGCTAATTTACTAGCCCAACATTTTATGTGATTCATGCGTACGTTCCACGGGGATAGCGATGGGAAAATATGAAAATTTCATGGCATAAATTTGTTCATAAAATGGTATATTTGATATACCATTTATTGTGAGCATAATCAAAGGATAATTATGGCAAGATTTAAATTAAGATTAATTTACATATAGAATTAGACATATATAGAAAAATATATGGATTTAGAAAAGACGAATATGCCTAACCCGAGGTTAGACTGAGTTGTGGTGTAAAACTGCCCGGAACCGACCGGCATATCCAGTGACCATAATAAGACCTGTCTAATGTGGGTGGTTAGTGCATCAAGCCTAAAAAGAACCCAAGGTTAGACTGAGTTGTGGTGTAAAACTGCCCGGAACCGACCGGCATATCCAGTGAACATAACAAGACCTGTCTAATGTGAGTGGTTGCTGCTTTAATGAATAAATTAAAGCTAAGTCAGGATTGGTAGGGTAAATTCAATTAGGGAAACACTTAACCGATTCAACATGTTAACTAAACGGATGGGTGGGGTTAGGTAAACTTGGACACTTAACCAAATAAACATGTTGATTAGAAAACCCTAGTAACGGGGACCTATTTCAGCAGTAACCCATCTAGATGTATCATGGTACCCTGAACTAGGCAGGGTTGGGCACGATTACTGGGCTGATTATAAGCGGTCAAAACGTCGGCGGTTGGTGCGTCAGTGTAGGTTCCGACGGAGTACGGGCATGCACGTACTCCTGAGTGGAAAAAGCATGCACTGGGCATCAGTAGTATACACTGTGCATCTTGAATCATGTCGGGTTGCCACCAGAGCGACTGATACACCCCATGGTGGGACCAGCACAGGTATCTACAGTCAAGCGGGGCCGAATGACACATGATATGAATGCATGCGAGTAGGAGCCGATCATTAAGGGGATCGTTTGTTATGAACACGTAGGGCTGGTTGAAGCAATGATTAAGTAGGTGCAGAGACTATAGTAATGGGTGCGATCACATGTTCCTCTTATCTTATATTAGGGTATTGTCCTATGTTCTGTTATTACTGTCATGATCCCTTTCCTTGTTTAAATACTAGTAATCACTGAACTTACCAGACTTATTGTCTGACCCATTTTCTTTCGTCCTCTTTTCTTCCATTCCCCCCCCCCCCCAAGGTCCACAGGGAGGGAATACTCCAGCGTAGTCAGACTCTTTGCAAGCTTCAAGAAAGTAGATGTATGATTTGGGACTCTCTCACCTTGGCTATGGCTTTTGGACATTACACTTGGGGATTTATGCAGTTTTATTTTTGGTTTATGCTTCTTTATTAAATAATCAATACAGAAATTATGGTGTAATGTTTTGGAAGTTATTTTGAGACAATTGATGTAATGCTTTTGTATTGAACTAAGTATGCAATAAATGTTGGATTTTCGCTGCTTATATTTATCTGTCTTGTAAATTTTCCTGTGTCTTGTACCTATAACCCTCCACCAAAGTTATGGCATTCTCTTTGTGAGTGACCTCATTGGAGGTTGGGCGTTTCAACAGGATCGTCGAATCACCTATGCCACCCTACAGTCTTCTGATTGCCCACTATTGTGGCAATCAAGGCATACTCACCGGATAGAAACGCGCATACCTAACCTCTGTGAGCACAGTAGAATGTTGTCACAGCTCAAAGGGCTATCAGGAGTACTCTCCACGTCCAAGAAGTTGCGTTTTTCCCCTTCTAGTCCTTCATAGCCACCAGAATATCAATAAGAAAAACAGGTATAATAATCAGATGGACGTGCGCTCCCCTTGTGTCCCATGACACCACGATGGTCTACCCCGTTGGGTTATTCACCCTCAAACATACGGACTGACCCAAGCGCCTCAGTTTAATGTGTTATTAGGCCCTATGTCTAAACATTTAATTGTGCGCGTGCTCTACCTCATCAGGTTTCTAGTTAGCTAGGTTATTTCCAATTATATTAACTTATTACTCAAGTTACCAAGTTCTTTCCAAGCTCTTTATATCTCTAAGGAATGGACCCCTCTTGCTTATTAATTTTGGTTACAAACTTAACCCTTTTACATTCATTAATAAGCCCATAGCATGTTATTCTCTAGATTATAATCCAAGGTCTGAAATATACGACCTCTTTATATTATTCATTGTCCAATTCCATAGTTACAATAACATGTTCCACTTAATATGTAATTATGTATGTCTCATTTCACACGTTTTCTGTTTAACATGTCTTTTATCACTTATGAATAAATATAACTTATTTCATTTCATAAGTTTGCCTCATTCTTTCTTATTTAAGCATAATTTCATCTTATAATGTCACTACAACTTACCGTTGTTTACTTATTAACTTAGTTCTTTTAACTAAGGTTTATTAATAAGTTTCCTTTCCATTAATATAACTTACGTTGTCCTTATCAGTAGATTTTAGATTCTCGTTCTCACGAATAACTTAATTTACAATTAAGTACAATTTATCTCATTACATAAGTTATTCCAATTTCCTTATCATTTATTACAACCGAAGTTATAATTCCCACTTGTCCCAAGGACAAGCCTACCTACTATAGAACATTCTCATCAAAGTAATTAATTATAATAGGTTATTATCATTCCCCGTTCATTTCACTTCTTTTACTGTTGTAACTTTCATTCATTTCCTTATTCATTTCAATTAATCATAATTAATGTCATTATATTTCTATCCTTATATATATATATATATATATATATATATATATATGAACTAGACTTCTCACATTAAGCCAGCCACTTGTGGATGCTGAATTTGTCGGGCAGTTCCGGGCAGACTTCTACCACAAGTTGGACTTAACCTCGTGCCTTAGCACCATTACGTGTACATTTACACACTAGACCCTTCGCATTAAATTAACAACTTATGGACGCTGGATTTGTCGGGCGGTTCCGGGCAGACTTCTACCACAAGTTGAATTTATCCTCGTGTCCAAGTGCGGTTGCAGTTTTCTATTTACTAAAAGTTTAGGCATATTCATTATTTCTAAATTTTTACTGTAATTTATTATTACATGTCACACTTAATATCCTATTATGTCTATTTCTAATTATCATGTCGCATGTTCTTCCTAACATGTAGTTAACATCATTTTAAAATAATAACATGTTACTATCAATCATGTAACTATTCTCATCTAACAATTTAACATGTAATTTTACCATTTCTTACAGTTAAGGGTTCAAGTACTTAATATGCCATAAATTAACATGTAATATTCCAATTTCACTCTAACCTTACTTACAATATCCAATTAACAAGTTATTAAAACATGCATGTATACAATAATAATCGTTTCCACATATTTTAACAGGTTTATCCTTTTCAACATATTACATATCAACGCATCAAATTGACATTTCAACATATTATATCAACATTATGGCATATTTATATTGCATGTTAACAGGGAATGCCAAACGATAAATATACCACTATCAAAAATGATATAACTTAAATCCACTCACTTAATTTTCTTTCCAAATCCTGAATCTGGTCCAAATCTAGCCTTCCACAGTTCCCCTAACTGGATTTAGAACCTAAACAACCATGGATCCACAATTCTTAACTAAAAGAAGAAAGGAAGAAAGAGCAGAAATTCAAATAGACCAGATTCAAGAAATTACCTTACTTCGAATAAAATTCTGAATACCTTCTTTATTAATATACATCCATTTCCTCCAGATCTTGAATCATAATTTTACTAAACTAGTTATCTATTTTTCTGAAGAGATTTGAGCGGGAAGAAGAATGGCAGAGCTTAGGCAGTCTCTCAGAAAATGTGAGATTTAGGCTTGGCTCTGCTAGCCTATTTATAGGTGTTCAATATCTTATCGTACACGCAGCGTTAAGTCAGCAACGAACATGGTTAAGAAAACAGTCCAGATTCATTAACGAATCTTA
The DNA here is from genome assembly GCA_030737875.1 of Allium sativum. Taxonomy (NCBI): domain Eukaryota; kingdom Viridiplantae; phylum Streptophyta; class Magnoliopsida; order Asparagales; family Amaryllidaceae; genus Allium; species Allium sativum. The sequence goes on along the minus strand of CM060922.1, from coordinate 18,700,571 downwards.
CCGGATCTAGGGTGGATCGACCCCTAGGTCGTCCCCCTATGGGTCCCGCGAGCTGTTTTGGCACATAAGTTTATTTGTTGACTTTGTTTTAAACGTTTGAATTTCTAGAATTTATTTAAATATTATATTTACATATAATCTTCTTATATGTATACAAAACTTCAAATGCCTATTTTACGCGTGTATATATACGCACAACTTTTATTTCGTTTTCAAAATTCAAATGGTGCTATGTCGTTATTTAATCCTGACAGTGCTTTAGCTTTCTTGAAACTAGGCATATGCTCAGTCTCATCCTGGCGGTTTCCCCTGGCGACTACTTTGTGGTGGAAGGGAGCATCATGTTATTGGATTTGTGGCGGAGGGGAGCATCATGTTGTCAATTTTCTTGAAACAAGTTAGTTTACTGCTGTGTGTTCCTCCCTTGGATTTTTTTATACTGAAAGCCATGGAGTTGATCAATTGCTTGGTTGAGTTCATGTCATTGTTTTGTTTGTAATTGTCATGTGCTGCAGTTTGGTTACTGTCTGGTCGGATCTTGTGAATCTTCAATGCTTTTGTTGCAGCTAGTAAAATTTAGAGGATGTTAAGTATTATTGTAACTCGATGGCTTTTGTCCAAAGTGATTTGTATATGATACTGTATCCAAAAAAATGTTAGTCAATTGTCAAAAAAATAAAAATTGATGTATTCACTTTTATTTTTTATATGATACTGTATATGGTTTTGTCTTTCATATTGCATGTTTATGGTGGATGATATGTAGCAGGAAACTTTCGTTTTTGGTATTGGTATTGCATTTTTGTGGTAAGACATATAACATATATCAGGAAAAATATTGATGTTTAAAATCATAACTGACACCAGTTATATTGAACAAAAACAGTGTGTAAACAAAACAAAGACATCCCTCCTTTAAAGGGAAATGATGTCTAAACGCCACACAAACATCATTTAACTGAAAAATGAACTGATATATGTTTGGTGTATAGACATCACTTCTTTTAGAATGCTATGGGGTGTGTGTGTGTCTATATTACAACAGTTATTCCCACCATAAACGATGTATTAGTCATTTTGTACTAATTGCATGATATGTTTATAGTAATTCAAGACTATAATAAGCCATTATCAACATTAAGTTCATGCAAATAAACAAAAAAGGGGTTAATACATATTCATTAATTATTTTATGATGTCTTACTGCTGCATCGATATCAGTTTTTAACTGATGTAAAAAATTGGCACTTTAGACATCACCGACATTAAAATCATTCCCGAAAAATGGAGACATTGTTTTTTAGCTGATGTCTTTATGAATTTTTCTTGTAGTGCAACCCTCTCGCTCTGAAGATCTATTTCGTCAATTTATCTCATAAGAATCCGTGCAAAATTAGTTCTTGAACGCAAAGTTGTTTCAAAGTAGTTTTGGGTCCAGTTCCCATCTCGCTCTCTTCGAACTACTCGTCAAAAGTCAGCAAAGGAATGTTCATTTATAGTTGGTTCCTTAACTAACAGTAAAAATCAAGTATATCAGGAACTCAGACCCTTTTTATTAAATTATTCATCAAAACCCTTTTCATCGATTCTTAGAAATCAATTTTATATTCTTATCTTAACGGGATAAGTATATTCCCAAATTTTACTGGTTTTTGTTACTTTGAAAACAATAACCAGACTTTTATCTTTCCAAAATAACCGTATTCACAAAATCTCCTCTTTATTTCTTTTACCTTGGAAATGTCGCTATATATATGTCCAATTGGTATATATTTCATCACTAAATCTTATATGGACCAAATTAATGTCATGCGACACATTTCTTATTATATAAACCCAAACGGCTTTATTTAACTTTACTTTGAAGATTACAATTAATAATAACACTTATGGAAATAATATTTCAAATTTCCAATATTTACTTCCATTTTCAAACCAATCTAATCTTCTTGTTTCATCTCTTCGAAAATTATAGTCATTTACTTATTCCTTGGAATAAGCGTATTCCCAAAATCATATTATTTCCCTTACTTAAAAAATAATGTTATATATTTAAACAAATAATATAAATATAGATCACACTTCATATCTAGGTTAAACAATGTCAAGTGATTCATTGTTTATTTTAAAACCCAATAGGTTTTATTCAATTTTTGAATTTTGCAAACTTAGTTGCAGTATTCTCTTATGAAAATAATTATTTATTTCCAACATTCTTTACCATTTCAAACTAATACCATCCCTTGGATAATAGTGAAGTCGTTCAAGTTGGGGTATTTTATTTACCCTCGGACCTTGATCGACAACGTTCTTATCTTAAGACAGATAAAAGTTTGAAATCTCAAAGCCGGTATTAACTAATCTCATTTACTATTTATTTTAAAATATTGCTTTACAAACCCATTCTTGCATTTTGATAGTCTCCCTTCAACTTCCTATAACATTTATTAATTATTAAGTAAGTAACACTTATTCAAAACACAACCTTAGCTTTCAAATTCATTAACTTGGATTCACAAAAATCCTTTTTATCAAATCTTTTTTCACAACTCTATTTAATAATTTCATCATAAAACTTATCGTGAATTAATTTCAATAAGTCCATTAACCAATATCTTTACCCAAATCCAGGTAGCATCTGACCCTTAAATTTTTGGAATCTTTCTTCTCAATTGCAAACGTTTTACTCAAATCAATTCTTAAGTAAACACTTCTTTAAAAATCATCGCCTTAGTTTGAACCTCTTTTATAAACTTTGTATATACAACTTGGATTTAGTTTCAAATCCCTTTACAAAACTCTTTCCAAAGTTCAACTAAATCTCATTACAAACTCAATTACTTCTTAAATGAATTCCATTTAAAAAGTAATATGTTCAATTATTATTAATTAAAAATATAATTAGCTTCATCAATAACCAAAATAAAAGTAGTTTACTTCATTTATTAACTGAAAACATAATAGTTATTTTCTTTTAAAGATTGTATAAATGACAACTCCTTTAATTAATAATAAATAGCTTGACGATTATCCTTATACACGGTTAACTAGATAATGAATTAACTTTTGTGAACACTCGTTAAATTCAACGAGTGTTTGTTAAAACTATTTCAATTAGATTTATTAATTTAATAACCAATTTTAATTCTCGATATATTAGAAAACGACCATTTATTAATCACTTAAACATAACCTCATTTTCAATTTTTTCATGGCACCCTTCTTCGTTTGATTCCCGCCCATCTCTCCTCTTGTAACTTCGATGTCCTCCATCCCTATCCCTCCCCCGCCGCCACCATCGCCGCCTGACCCACCTTCATCCTCTGTGACTCTCATCTCTGTTCCTTTGACCAACCCTTTGCTTCCCACTCATCCTTCCCCTCTTTCGTCCAAATCCTTTCTTCTCAGCCCTGTCCAAATCCTCCTCCACCAGCACGTATCTAGTCTTCCTACCCTGATGGCATGTTTGGGTTATTCAAAGCGAGGCCTTGGAATGCGGGCTCTTATCACTCGATTCATTTTGAACTTCAGTTAAATGGTGATGCTATTGTACCCACTGATGACATAATCAACGCCGCTACTTCTGTTTGGAGTAATTGTGTCATAGGGTTTTTCTTATACAAACCCTTATCGTATACTGTGGTTGTTCAACAACTGAAAGGAATGTGGAGATTAAAAGGGAGTGTGAAAGTCTTGTTTGATGGAGTTGTGTTCTTTTTTCGATTCTTAAGCCATGAGGAATGAAATAGGATTCTTAGAGCAGATCCAATTATTATGGAAAACAAAATTTTCATCATTCGGGAATGGAACCTTATGCTTGGGAACATTGTTGGAAATGTCAAAGCAGTACTGCAATGACTGTAGTTATCAAATATCCCACTATATGCGTGGTCACATGTAGGGTTGAATTGATTAGCTACAAGAATTGGGAAATTATTATGTCTTAATGAAACCACTGAAAAAATGGGAAGGTTAACCTATGCTAAATGTCTTCTTGAAGTGACACCAAATCAACCCTTATTAGTGTATAAGTTTCCGGTGCAGTTACCAGATGAAACAGTGTAGTTTGTTCATGTGGATTATTTTTGGATATCGGATATATGTGTTTTTTGTAAAGTGTTTGGGCATGTAGATGAAAACCATGATAATAAGAAAGTGCAGTCCAGTAAAGTAGAGAAAGTGCATGTGCATGAAGTTATGAAGCATAGTAGAGGCAATATAGTGAAGGACAATACTACTAAACAAAACTACTCGATCAAACATCAATGGAAAATATTCACCAAAAAGAAATTTGTAGGAATTAAGCAAGGAAATGATAGCAATAGGCATGTTACTGCAGAGAAAGATAGGAAAAGAAAATGTGAAGTGAGAAATAAAGAAGTAGTCACTGTTGAAAGGCAAGAAAAGGAAATGGTGAATGGTGACACACAACAGGAAATAGTTGAAGCAACATTTGGACTAAACAAGAACCCTTTTGACATCTTGGCAGATCATTTGACTGGTGAGATAGGTGAAAATCCTTGTGATCAAGTAAATCTTGAGCAGGAGAAAAATATAGTAGATGAACAAATTATGGGTGCTGGTGATTTCAGTTATGTGATAACATTGATAATTTCAATGTGCATGCCAATGATGCTTTGCATGCTGATCACATGCAACATCCTGAAAAAGCACTTAAACACAATGATGGATTGCATGCAGCATCAAATGCACCAATTAATTCCCCAACCACTCCTTACAATAAACCAACATCTACCACCTTTGTTTTTAAACTTCCAATACAAGATAATTCTTCTTCATCTTCATCCCATAACACTACTCCCACTGGCCATGATAAACACAAATCCCCTTTGTTCGCTCCAAATGTCAATGTTCAGTCTGGCAAGCAACTTACCTCAAACTTCTACACCCACATTAACCCACCTCTTGGCTATCCCGATTCTCCAACTAATGCTTCCCAACATTCAAACCATGATCCTTCTTTACTCTTTCAACCCAACTAGTTCAGGAACTCTCCCTTTCTACCATCACTGCCAAGAAGAAGAAAGGTAGAACGAAACCTAAAAACTTTGATGAGCCTATCTTAACCTAAACTCCACTATCCTTCCAACAACCACTACTTCCCCCTCTTCTTTTACAATAAGCAAGAACAAACTCTCCAAATCCAATCCTTCCAATGTCTTATTATATCGGTGTTTGGAACGTAAGAGGTGCTCATCTTTCGAGCAAACTTAAGCAAGCTAAAGAAATAATAAATCTTCATAATCTCCACCTTTTTTGCTATTTTAGAAAAAAAAATTGAACCTTCTTCTTACCACTAAAGCAGAAAAATTTATAAAACCATCATGGACTGTAACGGCATGAAAATTCGTGCCTTACGAATCGACTGTAAACCATGCAAGTCCGATCCAAAATGGAAGAAACCCTCGAGACATTAACTTTGGGCATACAACACATCATACAGAAACTAAAGGCTTTTCATTAACATCATTAAAATATTACATCATAGTACAAGAATATCAAAGTACATTGAAAATGTAAGAGAATAATGAATTATAATATAATACACAGCTGAAACATAATTACGTTCAACGGAAGACGATCAATTGCTTTGGACATAACTTTAGATTCAATCCAGAACCCTGCTCTATGAAATATCTACAAAACCAGAACTACTAGCCGTCCTCTAGAAAATTATGGGCATCCAGAGTTTAGGTGGGAAGCAATAAACTCTGAGTTAGTCATGAGACTGGTGTGAGAACTAAAATAGTTACTTACTTTATTTTCAAAGTATGGTAAATCATAGGACCATGCCGTATAACACGGAACGAGTTTTCTCCACATGAATATAGATGAAAACCCAACACCAAAACAGTTTCATCTTCATATTTAGATTTATAAATCAAATCAACTTTCTTATTTTCCAAAATTCATGATCTGAGCCGAGTTCTAACACTCGGGTCAGGCTTAGATTAACCAGTTTAAGAACTAGATAACAAACCATAACCCATATCATACAATCATCAACCAAGATATAAAACTTTGAAATTCGTGCTTTTGATAAAATGAAGCTATTATAAGACTCAAGTCCCATCACGCAATATAATGCAAACCAGAGGTTAGAGGTTTATCTTATAATAGTCAAACATGTTTGATATTCTTAAAAACAAATATTTTGATATTATTAATGTCTAGGTATGAAAATCACTTTCGAAAGTAAATGTATAAATCTTAGCTCACATGATGCCCCATCCTATTATGTTGGCATTTAGGTTACAACTAAAAACGCAAAGTTACTTAGTGGAAATTGGATTCCGACTATGAACTAAGACAAAGGATCTTCCTTAATCGCATTCAGAACATTCTAGCCATTGTCCCAAGAGCCAACAAATGAGTCCTTTGGATCAGCAGAGCCGGTCAGTACTATACACGACCGATTAGGATCTTTCTTGAGCATAACGTTCCCCCAACCGGATTTGACCGTCATCCTTGATGTATTTGACCACTATCTGAGGCCTCAATCTATCATCCACATAAGTAAAACTGCATGGGCTCCATACCATAGCATATTTTTAGCTAGAAGGAAACGTTACTCCATATCTCTGTTGTCCACTATCATGTTTTCAGCTCATTGCATGGTGTGAGGCCCTAGAGTTGACGTCCCACAAAGTTTTGCTTTTCAACAGAAACTTTGATCTATCTTCCAGCAGCACTTGGCATGCCACATTATCAATTCACAACATATGATCGGTGTCTATTAATATATATCCCTCTGAGTACATACGTCTCAGAGGAGGGCGTTAAGCTAAGAGAATAAATCATGCGCCACCAACTAATATAACATCAATAGAAATCAATCGGTTATGTTGTAAAACACAACGCCAGACACACATCCATTTACGAGTCTGTTCTGGGTTTGAACGAAACTGAATGCACCTTATTCCTCATCCAACTAAGGAAAGAGACCCTTGCATATATGGACAATCAACAAGTACGTCCGGACTACTACCAGAGCTACCCATATCCAAGGCATAAGCAAGCAGTCCATTCGATGTGAAGATTTTCGGTCTTCCATCATCTCTAATTTCTTCGACTTTTAATCGTCGTATAATTATTCAGAATGGCTTAAACCCGGTCTTTTAGAAATAATTAGCGTCAAAACAAAATCCTTATTGGATTATCAACCCACCAATTAAGTCTCCTTTAATTGGAAACATTTTATAAGATTTAATTCTTATTCTCACATTTGGTTAAGCAATTTAGGCTTCCAAAATCATCTTTTCAATTATGGTAACCCTATAAAAAGGTTTAACCAAGGTTTGTATTCAATTTGTGAATTAAAAACCTTTATCTCTAAATGTTTCTTTAAAATCATTATAAAAGGCATTGTAAAATAGCCAATTTCTAATTAACAGGTTTTTATCATTCAGAACCATATATATTAGGCCCAAACCTCTCTCAAATCATTTATTATAATTTATAATGATTTTTTTCCTATTTTATTTATTTAAATATATGTCATTTCAGTCTAATCCCATTTTGGGTCACTAAGCTGCACTAACATTGTTTTTATTCAAATTTGATTTGAACTTATCTCAAGATCTAACCGTTGGATTTTAAAACCCTACATATCATTTGAAAGCTCTTTTCATTTCTAACTCAATGTTTCTTATTTTGGGGAAATCCGATGGTCGGATCTCCCGGTATGTCAGTTTGACGTTACAGGTCGAAGTTCGCGAACTACAGCTGCGCGATGAGTTCTATTCGGGCCATACTTTGATTATATTATATATTCAATTGAATTGCTTCTAAATTAGTTTATTAATTATATAAAATATATACATTAACTCTGGAACTATATTTTTTACTTTTCACTTCAAAATTCAATATTATTAAATGACTATTATAATATTATTTTATTATTAAAATTTTAACAATATTTTTCAAACTTCATTATTTTAAACCCAAATTTTCCTGACATCCATTATAAAAATAAATAAGAAGGTTTTATGAAGAAAACCCTTTTGAAACCTTTCCTAGATACTCTAACCGAACTTCACTTTTTCTAGTTACTATTCATTTTAAAATAAAAACTTCGACAGGTTATAACCTACTTTTAATTTCACAAAATCCATTTCTTTCTTTTGCAAATGTTCATTGTAATGATTTATATTTACATCCATCCAAAATCGAACGCCAAATTTTGATTTTATTTATCACCATTATTATATTAATAAAATATTCATTAAAATCACTTTTATGAAGAAAGCACAAAATTAACTAGGGTTGTCAACGGATACTTTCGAATGTGGATAGTGCCTTATCCGCTTCCGCACCCGAAATCATTTTCAGATATCGGGTATCCGCATCCGCGGATTCAAATGTATATCGGATAATTATTCGCTCCGCCGGCGGTCGATAAATCAATGAACATAAATGAATTTTTTTTAGCTTGTATTAAGCTTTTTTAACCTAGTTGATAAGGGTCTAAAAATAAATAAATATGATGATGAGATGTAATTTTGAGTAATTAGCACGCGTGTAGTAGACTTTCAACTTTACAAAATAATAAATTGGTACATTTAATTATATTAAAATACACAAAATTTAAGCTATAATCATGAAAAAAGTCGATGAATAATTTTCGAATGCGGGTATGCCTATATCTGCATCCGCATCTATTTTTTCGAGTATCAGATATTTATCTGCTTTTCAGATGTGGACGCGGACGAATTTCGGATTTTTCGGTACTCATTAACTGTAACAACCCAGAATTTTCAATGTTCGAAATATAAATTAATTCATAATTTATCGTTAAGATAAATATTTGTAGTGGGTTTTGATATAGAATTTGAAATTTTATATATTTTTGAACATAGTAGAATATATTTATATTTGGATTTCAATTTAAAATTTGGGCTTTAAATTGTGTTGAACGTATTTGAATAATTGAACGTATTTGAATAAACTTATAGGGAAAAATTCTTTTTGTAGATCTAATTTTTCAATATAAATGTTGTTAAATGAAACACGTGTTAGATAATTTGAATTTATTAGAATATTTAAATTGTAAATTAAATTAATGTTTAGTGTTGAAGTAAATATTTATACTTGGATTTGGAATTTATCTATTTTGAGTTTACTTCTGATTTACTCCTTTTGTAAATTTATAGACGGATTGACATTATTAACTAATTTGTACATGAATTCTTTTCATTTAATTTTAATATGCACGTTTGTCGCAATGTAAAGTTTGGATTTTTAAATTAAATAGTTTATGGTATTATTGGTATTTAGCTATTTTCTATTTTTCTAATTGTACTAAAGTTTGCTAACTTTCTAAAATGTTTTGTATTTAACAAACTTATAATATTATTTTAGATTCTTAATTTTATTTAGTTATTTAGTTTATTTTGTCTTTGACTATTTGCATTTAACCATTTTGTGGCAAATATGGTGCTAAACTTTTACTTAACTCTTTTATCTTGTACTGAATTATTTGTATTTATAAAATGCCTTTCGTAAATTTAATTTTTATGAGAACGTTTTGTTCAAAAGCAAACGGTACTAACGTTATTAGTTGATTTGGTTTTATTTGGGAAGTTAGGTTTGGTTTCGAATTTCAGAAGTCAATTATTTGGTATACGGTTAAAAACAAAGGAATAAAATATGGAATAAATTACGCGTATTTTGCGTTAACATTAAATTCAACTTACGGTTAGTGGTTATTAAATTATAACGTGATTGAATAAGAAACAACACCGTTCATTTTAGCCGTATCCATTTTTCCTTCAAATCGTTCACTAGAAATGTTCATTCAAACCATTTTTCCTCTGTTCAGCTCACCATTCGATTCAACCATATTTGACTAAAATCTTGCGGAATATTTGGTAGCAACGCCTAGAAAATTTATACTGAAATTTTCTACCACTTGATGTTGTTTCAACACTTATCCTTATCGTTCTATTTTGCGTTACACGTTGTATTTTTCTTCTGTGACCAGCTCCCTTCGTTCAAATTATAAAATGGGGTACCATTCTCTTTTATTCACAGCAAACAATTTTCCCTTCCTCTCCATTTCCTTATTATAACAGCCGTTCCCAAATCAATTTTCAAAATAAAGGCGGAGCCTTTCTTCCCAAAATCAATTCAAAAGAACTCATAGCCACCGTTCGACCCTTTGACCTTGACGCTCCACCGCTGTCGCTCCAGACAGCGTCGATCCATCCTCTTCCAGTCGAACTTGCAATGCTTCGCCTCAGACGGAAGAAGTCACCCCTTCCCCCCCTTCCCCGAGCCACTAGAATAGCTCATCGCCTTCGTTACCACTCCAGCGCAAATCGAGGGTCATACCTCCTTACCAACGTTGACCAAACCTCCTCCAAAACCACTGTTGAGTCGCCCCGTCTTCACCGCCGACCAACATCCATCTCGCGCACCACCAGATCCAGTGCTAAGCTCAAACTCCAGTGCAATGTCAATCTCCCCCTTGGGCGTGACTAAAGGTAAGTCTAACTTACAATTCAACTTGTTGCAAGTTGCAAATTTCGTGTTTTTTCTAAGTATAATTAGTTGTTCTTGTCGCTGGTGCATTCTTGCTTACACCCTTCTGCATTTCATCTTGATTGTACGTTTCAATTTCTGGTTTACATGTGTGTAGCTCCTGCATTTGCCATGATGCATGTCGATTTTTGCCATGCTTACATAACCCACCTTTGTAGCCTAGTAAGCTCTGACTTCATAATGACCAGAAATCGCTTTAGTACACTTTGAGCCGAACGTATTGACCCTCTTTACTTTTGAAATCTGGAACCACATATATCCATTATGGCATCAACACAACCCTCATGTATCTCTAAAGCATTTTACAGTTATATGTATCATTTCCTTATTTCACTATGGATTGAGCTACTGTATGCTCCATTTGATTTCAACATGTTTGTGTTTTATTTAGTAATGTTTCATGTTTGGGCATGAATACATTTTGCACTCATACCGGCAATTTTTGTTATTTAGTCGGCATAACCACCTCACCATCGTGTATACTTCAATTTGTGGTATGGACTATAGTTAGCACTTTTATGCCTGTAACGTAGGCTCCTTTATTTACATATAAGTCCTTTTGCTTGCATGAGAAGTCTGCTTCTTTGTTAAAGCCAAGTCACTTTTTCTGTTGTACATTCCCTACTAGTGTCGGGTTTACTGTCATGATCATGTTGCGGTTGACGGGTTAAAAACACCCCCGTACACTTCATCCCATATATGTATATTCATGTAAGTGCACACATATTGGACCTATGCTATGTGTTTTGAGTATTTAAATAAACGCAGCTTCCATTTTGCACCCAAAATTTATGTACTTGTTGGAAGTGGTTACAGTTCCCTTAACATTTGAAGAACCCAATATGTATTCAAATTTTGAATAAGCTGCAGACTTGTTGTGAAATTTCGGTCACATAAAGTAGTAATGGGCTTAATGGCCTGTTAGGAATAGACATATCAATGTTTGCATTATTCTGTACCAACAACCCATCACTGTTCGGTTGTTCAGAATGTTACACTTGAGACCATCGTAGAGATATGCACATATCGGTTGTTATTCTTGCATCTTGTTATTATTTGCATGCCTTTACTTGTACCATGCGTACACATTACCCAGTTTGCTCTTTACTTCGTTGCCTCATATATGGGATAGATGTAGTTGTGGTTAGCCAAGATACTGAAGCCTTTTCCTTGCATATGGTTTCCTTCGATACTGGTTATACTGCTCACGTACACCGCCAAAACCTTATGTTTCTTGCTTTGTTGTACATCAGCAGTTCATGGTTTATTATACTCAAGTTAAATAATATTGATAGAATTAAACTAATTATGTTTACGTGTTTATCGAAGTTTGCTAACTTGAAATAAGTTTAATCCTGACTCGAGTGTTTTGTGTTTTTCATGGAACACTCGGGTCAGGTCCTAAGTGTTCCAGGCTTAAAGATTTCAGCTCGCAACGAGGAGAGGAACGTGAAGATGTAGAGATGCTCGTGCGTGCTAAGCTCAGAAGAAAAAAATGTATAAATTTATTCAGCCAAAATTTATGTATAATTTATATTTCTTCTGTAGTACAAATAGTTTTTTTACTCTGAGTTTATATGAAAAAATTATTCGGTTGCAATTATTGTACTCTGTGATTCTATATTTATTCTGTTTAAACCCTGTAAGCCAATAACAATCTGTCGTTTTGGACATTTCGAGTTGATTTAAATACCGACGTGAGACGGTCAAAATGGCAGGTCGTTACATTAACAACCCTAAAATCAACCATAGCATCCAATGTCCTAGCTATCGCCGACTACAGCCTTGAATCCATCGATAATCGAACTTGCTTTCAATGATCAAAAGGGTTAATGGAAACACCCTTGTTCTAGCCAAACTGCCATACACCATCATGACTCGTATGTTTGCCTAACTGACAACTAGGCCCATCATGACTACCTAGGGTACACGATCTATCGAATTCGATCCTAACGGTCGTCCCTACAATACCCCTGCTTTGAGTTTGCTTAAATATTTCGATTATCGACGATTCCTTGGTGCATCAAACCTGTCAAGGCTTTCATCTCAGTGACTTAATCAATTTCTCGAATCATTCCATTATCATCCATGATTGACTCCCATCTTGTCAATCCATCATCATACTAAATTGTATATCGAATAACGACCAGTGCCACATCAATCCGGCTTCGAACGTGTGAGTTCACAATCGAAACACCATCCCACTTTAAGTTTCACATCAATCAACTGAAGTCTATTTCTATCCAAACTTCATCACCAACCCTTGGAAGCCTCCATAGTCGAGCTCCCCAAAAACCACATGCACTAGGCCTACCCTGATGGATCAGGTGTCGAACCATGATAGGTCGGTACCGACCAATGCACTTAGTGAATTTTCGCTAAGTGTTTGGCTTTGGTCCTTACTCACCTCGAGTGCATCCTACTGATCCATTATTCAATCATTTTGACATTAGTGTTGAAGCTTCTGTCGGTCCATCACCACTCTTGCATAATCAACCTTCAACCGATCCATAATCAATTCCGAGTGGCTTGAAAATTTGCGGACAACCCCGGTTTACCATCAGGAAGTCACGCTACAAAATTCGCTACACCCAATCAACCTACACGGGTCGGTACCGACCCATTATGGTCAATGTCGATCCATGTACGTAGCATATTTTGGCACATAATTTTTCGTGCTTCCATCTCTCGTTTACCATAGCGGCTTGCCAAGTTTTCTCTGAACTCGATCATCTGAACCTCCGATTTGCTCCGTTCTTCAATCCTAAGATCTACGACAACCCATTCTAACAATCTCAAACAACGCAATCAATCAATCAAAACAAACATCGATTCATACATCACTAAACATATAAGCATGAACAGTTCACAATTATGGCATAATCATGTCATAAACATAAGATCTAGCATGATTTGGATCTGAACACGTGTATAAATATTATTAACTAACATTTATCCAGTTAATATAATCAAATTAGGTTTTTCTAGGGTTACTAAATAAGAATTAAAAATATATGATCAGATCAAAAGGTGATTATAACATATATGGATGAAATTAACATAGATCTAACCCATATAACCCGTTGCTTCTGTGTGAGTGATATCTATCACTCACCTAATCCCCAATTCGATGTAAATACGATGAGATGAAATCTTGACAATGCTAAAAACCTTTCGATTTGATGCAATTTGATGTGATCTAACTTCCTTTGATGATGATCTATCTTCTAGATGCAATCTATTATGAATCTGATTGAAAAGAATGGATGCTTTTTGGTTGAACCGGAGAATCACAAATGCCCAACTAAAGTTTAGAATGAAGAGAGTAACCCTAGTTCTCTTCCTAAGTCCCCCTATTTATATATGTAGGTCATTAGTTTAATGGGCATGGCTAGTCATCCCTTTAGCTGCTAATCAGTATGCCTAACACAAGCTGAAACTTAAAATTGTGATTGCTCTCAAACCGTTGAACCAAATCCTTTATGCGACCACTCTACGGAATTTTAACCACCATTCCGATCCAATGAGGCTGATTTCAGCACCTGATTCAATCCCTATCAAAAATTATAGTCCAAACAGTAAATGAAAGGGCAAAATGGTCATAAATAGATTTGTAAAAATCATGGACATGTCCCACATCACCATGAACAACATATTAAAATCTAAGAATGATCCGACCACTGAAGAATAAAATATAATTATTTTACGACCGGTCGATACGTAAAATACGGGTCGTTTTAGTGTGTAGATGGACTTACAAATTAAAAAGGAATCCGAATGGTAGTGTTTCTAAATATGAAGCAAGATAGTGGATAAGGGTACTCTAAACAATTTGGGTTTGATTTCAATGAAACCTTTTCCCCTGTGGTCAAGCCTACGACCACTACAATCATAATGACCATAGCATTAAGTAATCAATGGAAAATTAAACAGTTGGACATGAACAATGCATTCTTAAATGGAGAACTAATATAAGAAGTTTACATACATCAACCTAAGGCGTACAACCGTGCATAAAAAAAGGTCTTGTGTGCAAATTGCAGAAAGCTGTATATGGATTAAAACATGCATCAAGAGTTTGGTATGACAAACTCAAAGCGACTTTCACAAAATTGTGATTTTCTATGACCAAATCAGATTGTTCTCTATATGTGAAGATAAAAGGAGATAAAACTGTTTGCATACTTGTCTATGTAGATGATATACCGATCACAGGAAACAATGATATTGAAATTGACAGTGTAATAAAATTCATGGACAGAACTTTCTCAATCAAAGACATGGGGACGGTGAACTACTTCTTAGGAATTCAAATTGAACAAGGATCCATGTAACACCCCGCCTCCGCTAGGGTCACTCGCAAAGGAATGCACTAGCTTTAGAGGGGCATTATTGGTAAACATGCACAGAAATATCACAAGACAGAACATATAAAAATAGCGGAAGTAAAATCAAACTTTCATAACATGAATAAATAAGGTCTAAAGCCTTTTACATCAGAGTACATCAAAACCTGTCTTGCAATAGTAAAGAAGCATAAAGACATTTTCATAAATTATTCCCCAAGTAAAAACAGTAAAGTAGCCATTAGCCAAGAAAAGTCCAAGCCATCCATGATGACCTTCAAGCAGAAGAAGTCCGAACTAAACAACAGTATTTCCTCCCTGTAACCTGGGGGGGGGGGGACGGAAGAAAAGAGGCGAAACAAAACGGGTCAGTCAAAAAGACTAAGTAAGCCCTATCTACTATTAGCATAAAAACTAGTAAAGTTAACTGACATGAGAAACTGAGATGAACATAAGCATGATGACAAGATAGATAAGCTAAATCAAAATAACAGGATGAACTACTGAACTTAGATAAACTAAGGTGTCATGATAAATTACGATGTCAAGATAAAACAAGGTATCACATCGTCGGGTTTCTATCAAGTATAATATCCCCAAGATATCTATCACGTATAACGTCCCATGATATCTATCCTGCATTTTAGCTCTGCACCTACCGTACTAGTATCCCCACCGTATCATGTGTTAACCAAGAATGACCCTCACTCAAAAGTCGTGTAATGGTCCATGTCAACCTAATATATCGCATATATAGGTTACTCAACTTGTATGTTTTATTCCATGTAAATGTTCAGTCCCTTGCCGTAGACCATACGGGCTTTCCCATGAGATTCTACATTACTTTAACATAGTTCCATGATCCTTAAGATCGGTTTGGACTGTTACCCTAAACCTAGCTAGGGTCTTCCAACATGAATTATTGTTTGTACAACTAGGACTTATGCTACCTAGGGCCACTAGGGATTACGCTTACCTATTGCACGTTTTCGTATCTCGGTTTTGGTTCAACCACCCAGGGCCACTGGGATTTACGCTAACCGTCAACCGCGCCCTTTTTCCCACGCATTCATCGCGAATCGTTTTCCATGACTGTATGCACATGTATCACATCGTGCCATCTGAGTCCTGTCACAGGGCAGATCGAGAAATACAGGACTCGGTCGGGAGCTTTCGATTTATCTGCCGATGCAGATGCTAAGGTCTGTTTTTCTATACGTGGCTATGGTCCCACGCGACCCCTCCCTCAACTAGTGAAAGACAAGACATGATAAATCCTGTATGAGAACACACTACTGGCCAACCCACAATCCTAGCCTTACCGCAACCATAATTAGATAGCAATTATGGTCTATTGGGTGTTCTCTGCCTTTCCGTACGTACATGCTTGACCAAAGATGGTAGGTAGTCTGACGAAATGCTATCTAGGGTACGACCGTGTATCGTCGACTATCCCCTATCCATCCCCGTCTTTAGGTCGCTCGCATAGCAACCAAGGCATACTCTTGGTTCTTCTAACGCAGACCTTAACCTCTCATGAGCCTAGTATAATCACCTGGCAGCTCATAGAGGGATACCAAGAATACCCTCACGTTTCCCGAAGCCGCTGCTTCGTTACCCAGTTCGCTGGAGCCTTTATCTAAATCAGATACTTGCTCCTACTCGTATACTTAAACGATGACCTGCCGTATCAGGTTACTCATCTATCTATGAACTGGTCTAAATTTCCTTGACTAAGAATCATTACTTAGTTATTCCTCAACTAAGGTTTACCACTTAGCCTTATTCCCGTTATCCTTGTTAACTACGGTTATCCCCTATCCTCAGAACTAGGGTTTACATAATGGATTAAGTGTCACTTAAGTTCATGACTTAACCCATCTACCAATCATGTCAAAATTGGCTAAGTATCCAAGTCCAAGACTTAACCCGTCTTCAAATCATGTCAAAATTGGCTAAGTATCCAAGTCCAAGACTTAACCCGTCTTCAAATCATGTCAAAATTGGCTAAGTATCCAAGTCCAAGACTTAACCCTACAAACCATGCTCACGTTGGTTAAGTATTTATTAAGCAATTCACGACTTAACCTCGTCCAATTATCATTCTAGATTGGTTAAGTATATATTAACTTGACCCTATCAATTTACTCAGTCAAATCGGTCAAGTGTATTCAAGCGATTCGTGACTTAGCCTTATCATGTTTTCACGTTAGATCGGTTAAGTATAGGTTAACTTAACCTCAATAAATTCACGAGTTAGATTGGTTAAGTATAGATCACTTAACCACATCAATTCATCATGTTTAGATTAGTTAAGTGTTTAACTTAACCCCATTAAACTACCAAGTGGGATTAATTAAGTCTAGGCTAACTTAACCCCATCCGATTTCCATGTTTAGACTAGTTGAGTCTAATCTTAACCCCATTCGTTAACCGTATTTTTCGGTTAAGCGTCATTAAGAAAACTTACTTAACCTTACCAAGTTATCGCGTTGGATTGATTAAGTGTTGGTTAACTTAACCCCATCCACTAGTCATATAAAAATGGTTAAGTGTCATTAGGCAAATCAAGTTACTTAACCTACCCAACCTTGTCATGTTTTGTTAAGTATCATTAGCCTAATCAAATTACTTAACCCATTTGTCCATGTCATATTTGGTTAAGAGTCATTAATCAAATTAACTTAACCCTATCATGTGGCATTAATTACTTAATGCACCTTCACCTCTCACATTAGACTTTGTTGTGGTTACTAGTTAAGCCGGTCGGTTCCGGGTAGCTTTACACCATAACTTGGTCTAACCTCGGGTTCAAGCACAACATGACCAACTTCTCACATTGGGTCCTATTGTTTGCAACTACTAGTTAGGCCGGTCGGTTCCGGGTAGTTTTACGTTGCAAACTCAACCCAACCTCGAGTTGGCCACACTTATATTATCTAAGTGTCATATCCATCATGTTTCCCAAAACATGTTACAAGTTTTCAAGCATTTGGGTAGACCTAACTTAATAGGTAAATTCCCAAAGGGTAGACCTAACTTAATAGGTAAATTCCCAAGCTTATGTTTTTATGCATACTTACATGTCAACTTCCATGTTATATTTCAAGTCATGTTTTCAAGTTGTATTTTCATGTCATTAGAAATTACCCATAACATAACCCAACGCTTTTAAACTCACATATACGTTCGCGACAACGTAATGGATTAAAAGAAGAGACTTGGCAAAGGCATGACAAAAATGGATATTAAGCCACAAGTTAATCATGGTGGCAAATGAGGCACAAATGTGTTCATTAACTTGCATGTTACATTCTTAAGCCTCAAAACATGCATAAACCCAAACTTGGCACATAAGCGAATCATGGTGACAAAAGATATGGAATGATGACTAGTAACTCGCATATATCATCATATAAGGGTTATGACTTCATATGCAAGTAGACATAAAGGTTATGAGGGTTCTCATGTTGCCTAATGCAACATTTCAACATAAAGGTTGTAGCTTTTAGCTCACAAGATCAAGATAATGACTTCATAAAATTGCATGACATGATAGCATGTATCATACTCAATGAGCAAACCCAAACTTGCAACATGAACATTTAACTTCATAGTTAATATCTAAGAGTAGGGAAAGGGCTTACATTGCTATGAAGGCACAAAAGATATGACAAAGCCCTTATGCAATCAAATAGACCCAAAATGCAAGCTCTAACATAAAAACCCTTGAGCCAAAATGATCAAAACCCTTGCTTTATGATGCAAAGATAGAAACTTGACTTGAATGCAAGCTAATGACACTCATACAAGCTTGAAAACACTTGTATGCATGGAAAATCTCTCATAGAAACCATTTAGAAATTTTATGAAGAGAGTGGAGGCCATGAGAGGTAAAATTTTGCCATAGTTTAGTTGCATGAATGAATAATGAGGATTTAGGATAGGTTAGGGTCTTATTTATAGATTAGGCAAGTGTTTTAGGCCATAGGATTAAACCTAGATTCAATCCAAGCCATCAAAGCATGTCTTGGGGAAGAAGTCAAGTGTAGGAACCATCTAGGGCCTTTAGATTAAAGATGAACCATGAGAACCATCCAAATGCAAAATCTGCATTTGAGCGAATCGGCCCACGGGTTGACAGCCAAACACCCTGGATTAACCCCTAGTCGACCCAGCAAGCTCGGGTCGACCTCAAAAATCGGCCGGTTCGGTTATTCCCCTCTCCCAATTCGTTGTTTTGAACATTTGTGCATATTTATTTATTTAATTTTCAATTATATATATATATATATATATCAATATATATATTTCTCTGCGCAACCCATTTCACTTAATTAAGTATACTTTAATTTGGGAATTTTTCGTGAAACTTCACGAGGCCATATCTTGGTCATACGTACTCCGATTCTCGAAAACTCAGACTCTATTTCGCGTATTTTTCCGAGACGAACGCAATGGCATAACCCGTTTTACTTGATTCAAAATTTAAAATTAAATTCTGCCTTGATACTCGTCTTAACACGTTATTGAAAAATACGGGTTGTTACATTCTCCCCACCTTTTAGGATTTCGTCCCCGAAATCTCCAAGTTAGGAAGAACATATCCTACCATCCATCATCCATCTACTCAAAACATCATCCACAAGCAACCATTGTCCTTAGATGATTTCTAATGCTGTATGAATATATGTAAAACGTGTGTGTACATGTTCCTTAGCTAATGCTAATGATCAGGCCTGAATAATCTTTCTAATGCAAAATATGTATAGTGCCATGAATCCAACATGTATGCAAATAGTCCTAGTCATATAGATATTATATGCGTGCACAATCATTCATTCATATGCAACACCCGCATGATAATACATTCGATTTCATCCATAAACAAGTATAAATACTCGTGCATATGCAATATGAAATGTGACCGAGTCGAGCTAGTATCTAATGTGTATTCGTGCATCCACGAGCAACCACTTGCAACCACTTGCAACCATATCAATCATAACATGTTTCAAATACATATTTACATCCATATGGTTCTACCTAGAATTCCCTGAAACAGGGTCGAGAAGATAAACAGGACAAACTCCTTACAGGGTTTGTAACGGAGAATAGGACCGAGAGGATGTCCACAAAAGATAGCCTACAAGTAAGCTCTACAGAAAACAGGGATCAAGGATATACTCCCAAAAAGAGATATCATGCGCGTATCTAGTCTTTGACCATCAAAGTCGTCTTTCCTCGGGCTTACTTCCATTGTGCCTTGACCGCCCTTTAACTTCGCGATTTCGTAGCTTCTTATTTCCTGCTTCCATAACATGAGCTGAAACTCATTTCTTCGTCGCCTCTCGTTCCACTTGCACTTATCCTTTTTCTAGAATACTTGGCGCAAACATGACTGCGTACTCATGATCTCATGCAAGCTTTCCAAAATTCACTAGTGAATCTTGGATCTCGTTTATATACTATAAGGCATTCCATGTAGAAGAACTTTCTCTTAAAAGTAAACAGATGTCAATCAGGTTATCATGCGCGCTTACTAGGGTGATCTCTATAACCCATGCATAAATGAAGTAAACCATCCGTCTTATTGGCGAACACCACTCGATCGGGCTTCAAATTTCCAATAAAGGCATCAAGGGATTCTAAGTAACTAGTCATGACAGAACCTCAAAAAGGTTATCCGATACTTCGAGGGCATTACCAAGGCTAGTCAAAAGGTCTAACTACCCTCCTATCAAAACCGAGAGTGGCACCCCCTACTGGATAACCACTTCATCCCTGGAATCCATCCATAGCTTATAAACATAAGCATTATTTCCAAACTCAACACTTGGCATAGACATTCCCAAATCCAAACAAGTCATGTATAAATGGACTGATTCTCTAATAGGACTTTGAGACAAAAATGGGATTCTCTATTACGCTAGTACTTAAGGTGCAGAGACTCAACTACCAAAGCGGACTTAAATGATGCGGGGATCAAAACAAAGTCTTGGCGGGATGATAGAAAAGAATAACTAGATCTTCAACAAGGATGTTATCCCCCTACTCAGGTACTCTAGTGAGGGTATACAATGATGATCATGTCCTTGTCCCACAATACTTAACTATCCGTCCAGTTTCACCATACCAAAGATACTTTCTCGTCATGGGTTTCATTGTTCATCTTTCTCCCTCCTTTGAGGACTAAGCCATACCAATAAGTTGCTCATCCTTAAGCTCGTATCCTTTATCCTCTTTCTCACTATCCTTTCTTATAACGAGGCCACTGGTCTCTTGAAAACCACCTCCATTGCATGGAAAGCACTTTCGTAGATAGAAAAGACTAGTCGCAGTTAAAACCACTGTGACTACAGATGGAGGAAAGAAAGGAGAAGAGATTCAATTAAGGAAACAAGGATAGTGCTAATGGCCTTTGGGGAATAGCCTTTTTCTTTTAAAAGAAAATTTTCTTGAAAAATGCTTCTTTGTAAACGGTTTTTTTTTTTTCAAATAGTTTTCAGAAGGTCTTTAAAAACTTTTGCCCAGTCTGGTAACCTTCTGCTCTGATACCACGTGTAACACCCTGCCTCCGCTAGGGTCACTCGCAAAGGAATGCACTAGCTTTAGAGGGGCATTATTGGTAAACATGCACAGAAATATCACAAGACAGAACATATAAAAATAGCGGAAGTAAAATCAAACTTTCATAACATGAATAAATAAGGTCTAAAGCCTTTTACATCAGAGTACATCAAAACCTGTCTTGCAATAGTAAAGAAGCATAAAGACATTTTCATAAATTATTCCCCAAGTAAAAACAGTAAAGTAGCCATTAGCCAAGAAAAGTCCAAGCCATCCATGATGACCTTCAAGCAGAAGAAGTCCGAACTAAACAACAGTATTTCCTCCCTGTAACCTGGGGGGGGGGAAACGGAAGAAAAGAGGCAAAACAAAACGGGTCAGTCAAAAAGACTGAGTAAGCCCTATCTACTATTAGCATAAAAACTAGTAAAGTTAACTGACATGAGAAACTGAGATGAACATAAGCATGATGACAAGATAGATAAGCTAAATCAAAATAACAGGATGAACTACTGAACTTAGATAAACTAAGGTGTCATGATAAATTACGATGTCAAGATAAAACAAGGTATCACATCGTCAGGTTTCTATCAAGTATAATATCCCCAAGATATCTATCACGTATAACGTCCCATGATATCTATCCTGCATTTTAGCTCTGCACCTACCGTACTAGTATCCCCACCGTATCATGTGTTAACCAAGAATGACCCTCACTCAAAAGTCGTGTAATGGTCCATGTCAACCTAATATATCGCATATATAGGTTACTCAACTTGTATGTTTTATTCCATGTAAATGTTCAGTCCCTTGCCGTAGACCATACGGGCTTTCCCATGAGATTCTACATTACTTTAACATAGTTCCATGATCCTTAAGATCGGTTTGGACTGTTACCCTAAACCTAACTAGGGTCTTCCAACATGAATTATTGTTTGTACAACTAGGACTTATGCTACCTAGGGCCACTAGGGATTACGCTTACCTATTGCACGTTTTCGTATCTCGGTTTTGGTTCAACCACCCAGGGCCACTGGGATTTACGCTAACCGTCAACCGCGCCCTTTTTCCCACGCATTCATCGTGAATCGTTTTCCATGACTGTATGCACATGTATCACATCGTACCATCCGAGTCCTGTCACAGGGCAGATCGAGAAATACAGGACTCAGTCGGGAGCTTTCGATTTATCTGCCGATGCAGATGCTAAGGTCTGTTTTTCTATACGTGGCTATGGTCCCACGCGACCCCTCCCTCAACTAGTGAAAGACAAGACAGGATAAATCCTGTATGAGAACACACTACTGGCCAACCCACAATCCTAGCCTTACCGCAACCATAATTAGATAGCAATTATGGTCTATTGGGTGTTCTCTGCCTTTCCGTACGTACACGCTTGACCAAAGATGGTAGGTAGTCTGACGAAATGCTATCTAGGGTACGACCGTGTATCGTCGACTATCCCCTATCCATCCCCGTCTTTAGGTCGCTCGCATAGCAACCAAGGCATACTCTTGGTTCTTCTAACGCAGACCTTAACCTCTCATGAGCCTAGTATAATCACCTGGCAGCTCATAGAGGGATACCAAGAATACCCTCACGTTCCCCGAAGCCGCTGCTTCGTTACCCAGTTCGCTGGAGCCTTTATCTAAATCAGATACTTGCTCCTACTCGTATACTTAAACGATGACCTGCCGTATCAGGTTACTCATCTATCTATGAACTGGTCTAAATTTCCTTGACTAAGAATCATTACTTAGTTATTCCTCAACTAAGGTTTACCACTTAGCCTTATTCCCGTTATCCTTGTTAACTACGGTTATCCCCTATCCTCAGAACTAGGGTTTACATAATGGATTAAGTGTCACTTAAGTTCAAGACTTAACCCGTCTTCAAATCATGTCAAAATTGGCTAAGTATCCAAGTCCAAGACTTAACCCGTCTTCAAATCATGTCAAAATTGGCTAAGTATCCAAGTCCAAGACTTAACCCTACAAACCATGCTCACGTTGGTTAAGTATTTATTAAGCAATTCACGACTTAACCTCGTCCAATTATCATTCTAGATTGGTTAAGTATATATTAACTTGACCCTATCAATTTACTCAGTCAAATCGGTCAAGTGTATTCAAGCGATTCATGACTTAGCCTTATCATGTTTTCACGTTAGATCGGTTAAGTATAGGTTAACTTAACCTCAATAAATTCACGAGTTAGATTGGTTAAGTATAGGTCACTTAACCACATCAATTCATCATGTTTAGATTAGTTAAGTGTTTAACTTAACCCCATTAAACTACCAAGTGGGATTAATTAAGTCTAGGCTAACTTAACCCCATCTGATTTCCATGTTTAGACTAGTTGAGTCTAATCTTAACCCCATTCGTTAACCGTATTTTTCGGTTAAGCGTCATTAAGAAAACTTACTTAACCTTACCAAGTTATCGCGTTGGATTGATTAAGTGTTGGTTAACTTAACCCCATCCACTAGTCATATAAAAATGGTTATAGGCAAATCAAGTTACTTAACCTACCCAACCTTGTCATGTTTTGTTAAGTATCATTAGCCTAATCAAATTACTTAACCCATTTGTCCATGTCATATTTGGTTAAGAGTCATTAATCAAATTAACTTAACCCTATCATGTGGCATTAATTACTTAATGCACCTTCACCTCTCACATTAGACTTTGTTGTGGTTACTAGTTAAGCCGGTCGGTTCCGGGTAGCTTTACACCACAACTTGGTCTAACCTCGGGTTCAAGCACAACATGACCAACTTCTCACATTGGGTCCTATTGTTTGCAACTACTAGTTAGGCCGGTCGGTTCCGGGTAGTTTTACGTTGCAAACTCAACTCAACCTCGAGTTGGCCACACTTATATTATCTAAGTGTCATGTCCATCATGTTTCCCAAAACATGTTACAAGTTTTCAAGCATTTGGGTAGACCTAACTTAATAGGTAAATTCCCAAAGGGTAGACCTAACTTAATAGGTAAATTCCCAAGCTTATGTTTTTATGCATACTTACATGTCAACTTTCATGTTATATTTCAAGTCATGTTTTCAAGTTGTATTTTCATGTCATTAGAAATTACCCATAACATAACCCAACGCTTTTAAACTCGCATATACGTTCGCGACAACGTAATGGATTAAAAGAAGAGACTTGGCAAAGGCATGACAAAAATGGATATTAAGCCACAAGTTAATCATGGTGGCAAATGAGGCACAAATGTGTTCATTAACTTGCATGTTACATTCTTAAGCCTCAAAACATGCATAAACCCAAACTTGGCACATAAGCGAATCATGGTGACAAAAGATATGGAATGATGACTAGTAACTCGCATATATCATCATATAAGGGTTATGACTTCATATGCAAGTTGACATAAAGGTTATGAGGGTTCTCATGTTGCCTAATGCAACATTTCAACATAAAGGTTGTAGCTTTTAGCTCACAAGATCAAGATAATGACTTCATAAAATTGCATGACATGATAGCATGTATCATACTCAATGATCAAACCCAAACTTGCAACATGAACATTTAACTTCATAGTTAATATCTAAGAGTAGGGAAAGGGCTTACGTTGCTATGAAGGCACAAAAGATATGACAAAGCCCTTATGCAATCAAATAGACCCAAAATGCAAGCTCTAACATAAAAACCCTTGAGCTAAAATGATCAAAACCCTTGCTTTATGATGCAAAGATAGAAACTTGACTTGAATGCAAGCTAATGACACTCATACAAGCTTGAAAACACTTGTATGCATGGAAAATCTCTCATAGAAACCATTTAGAAATTTTATGAAGAGAGTGGAGGCCATGAGAGGTAAAATTTTGCCATAGTTTAGTTGCATGAATGAATAATGAGGATTTAGGATAGGTTAGGGTCTTATTTATAGATTAGGCAAGTGTTTTAGGCCATAGGATTAAACCTAGATTCAATCCAAGCCATCAAAGCATGTCTTGGGGAAGAAGTCAAGTGTAGGAACCATCTAGGGCCTTTAGATTAAAGATGAACCATGAGAACCATCCAAATGCAAAATCTGCATTTGAGCGAATCGGCCTACGGGTTGACAGCCAAACACCCTGGATTAACCCCTAGTCGACCCAGCGAGCTCGGGTCGACCTCAAAAATCGGCCGGTTCGGTTATTCCCCTCTCCCAATTCGCTGTTTTGAACATTTGTGCATATTTATTTATTTAATTTTCAATTATATATATATATATATCAATATATATATTTCTCTGCGCAACCCATTTCACTTAATTAAGTATACTTTAATTTGGGAATTTTTCGTGAAACTTCGCGAGGCCATATCTTGGTCATACGGATTCCGATTCTCGAAAACTCAGACTCTATTTCGCGTATTTTTCCGAGATGAACGCAATGGCATAACCCGTTTTACTTGATTCAGAATTTAAAATTAAATTCTGCCTTGATTCTCGTCTTAACACGTTATCGAAAAATACGGGTTGTTACAATCCAACTCAGGAATATTTTTATCTCGAAGAAAGTACATATTAGAAATACTCACTTGTGCCAACATGGATAAGGCCAAATCCCTACCAACACCCATGGCAAGCCGTCAACATTTATCTAAGTATAAAGGAGAGCCAATTGACAATATCAAATTATACAAAAGCATAGTGGGAGCACTTCAATATGTAACTATTAGTCGACCAGATCTAAGTTATAGTATACATAAGGTGTGCCAATTCATGTAGAATCCATTATATGAACATTGGAAAGCGGTAAAACGCATTCTAAGATATATACGAGGCACTAAGGTCTATCACTGAGCGCTGGTAAAAATTTAAACATACATGCTTATAATGATGCAGACTGGGCCTCCGATCACGATGACCGAAGATCCACGTTTGGTTATTGTGTTTACTTTGGGACCAAATCCAATCTCTTGGTACTGCAAAAGGCAAGCCACTGTATCTTGCTCTAGCGCCGAAGCTGAATACAAAGCAGTTGCAAGCACTACAGTAGAGTCAATGTGGATTGGCTATTTGACAAGAGAACTCAGAATCACAATCGATAAAAAGCCAACAACCTGGTGTGACAATATGAGTACTATATCCTTATCCGCCAATCTATATGGAACTCACGCACAAAGCACATGGAGATAGATCTGTACTTTGTGCGTGAGGAGATAACAAATGGGAACTTGGATGTTAGACATGTTCCTGCGCAATTTCAATGCATTGATGTTCCCATCAAGGCGTTGTCAGCTAATAATTTTCATAGATTTAGAGAGGAATTGCGAATCATTGATAACAGCAGACATTTTAAAGAGAAAGGAGAAAACCCTAGATCGATTTGAAGGGGCATATTAAAGCAAATGGTATTCTGGAGACATCATCTTGGCATAAGATATTATATATGCCTATTTGTACACGGGCCGAGCCCGTTTTACTTTTCCTATTTTATTTCCTTTCAGCCCAAGTGACTATGTAAGTATCGTGTATATATATACACGTTGCATTCCAGTTTCTATTCCATTAAGTACTCATTTTTCATCTCTTCAATAAAATTACAATTTCACTTTTAGAGCTTGGTCGGTTAACATGTTAATTTGTCAGGTTAATCGGTTGATTTGAGCAGTTAATCAATTAATGGTTAATTGTTCAAGTCAAACGGTTAACCGCTAAATTTGAGCGGTTAATCGTGTTTAAAATAACAAGTGTGGCCGGTGTATCTCAACAACAATTAACCGAATAGTGGTTAATCAAACCACCATTAATATGCAATTAGCTGAAAATATTAATTTTGGTTCAGCGACCATGCCCGTTTCTTGCTTGATAGTAACCCAATGGGGATTGCAATTTTTTTTTAAATCTTGTTCATGGATCATTCTAGTATAATGTTTTTTTAAATGCCTGTCTAAAGGGTGTTGAGCTATTGCTGTATCACATTATTATTTTACTCTTATTATTTGTATTTTTTATGAATGTTATATTTAGCGATTTTAAGTTACATGTCTGATTAGATGGATCAAGTAAAGAACCATATCGACCTGTGCCAATGTAATATGGTAAAAAAGTTAAGCTGAGCACTTTCAGTAAATATTATAGTTTGTAATAATATTTTTCATATAATATAGATATATTATGGTAATGAAAATTTTCAATCAAACTGCTAAATCTTGATTACTACTTTTAATGAATGTTAATGACCTTTATAAGATTACGAAAGATGAAGTTGAAGATATATGCTAACAAAAGCTAAAGTAGTTGTTATTGATGCGTCGTCTTTTTTAGGGTTGATGTAGCCCAGATTAAGTACATAAACGAGAAAAACAAGATATCATCGTTATATCGCAATTAGTCATTGGTTATTCAGCCGAATCAAACTTTTTGTTACAAAAATATCAACAATAACAGAGTTTAACATTTACTTTTGTCGTCTACCTTTTAATATCACAGTTTCAACTTTTCAAGTGACAATGTTACTTTTAAGTGATTTATTTAGATAAATTAGTTCAATAATTTGTGACTTATTTACCACATCTATTTTCGCATTTTTTATTTTAATTAAATATCCATTGGTATGATGATATATTTTAAGTCTATATTTGTTTCGTTTTCCTTTTATTTCTTATATTCATCAAATAATTTAGAGCTCCAAAAACACTAAACGTTAAAAGTACAAGAATCCTGCTAACATATAATACAAATGTATGTACGTACTTGTTAGTGATTTTTATTAATACATTGATAAACTGATTTACATATAAAATTCATGATGTAATTGGATTTATGTTTTTTAAGTAATTAAATATTTAACAAATAATTTATACTTTGTATTAAACATCTTTAACATTCGATTTTCTCATCATTTTACCGTTATACTAGTTAATGTTGATTTAGATTTTAGACCATTGAATGAACTAAAAGTCAAAAGGCAATTAAAAAAACCAAAGATCTAGCTCCCTCCTACTAGGCTACGAGTACTTAACATTCTCTAACTTTGGAACGTACAATTAATTCAAAGTCAATAAAATATTTCGATATGGATTACAATACAGCCTGTGGAAACGGTGAACAAAACCGAACTCCACGTCGACCATTCATTACCTGACCAGTCAAGTGGACCCTCCCAAAAAGGGTAGTATCGTCAGTCCGCACTTTTTCCCCTCTTTTAAGTTCGAAGGACAAACAAACACGAATTATACGATCATCAGAATCTGTAATCGGCAAGAAAGAAATTCAACGGTCAGGATAAACCCACCGACGACGAAAATGCCCATACCTCACATCATAAACGCTGACACATCGTCGCACGTGCCCCTTCACGTGCCTCCGGCTTCCCCAATTCCCAGTCGCCGTCCTTTATATAATTCAACCATCCATCCAGATCCCCAATTCATACCAAAAACAAATACATCGAACTAGGGTTAGGGTTCGCCGATGGATCGGAAGAGAACGCCGCCGTCACGAGGAGGGCCGAACTCCTCGCAGCCGTACAGGGAAGACTGCTGGAGCGACGGAGAGACGTCGGTGCTGATCGACGCCTGGGGGGATCGGTACATGGAGCTCAACCGCGGCAATATCCCTCAGAAGCAGTGGCAGGAGGTCGCCGACGCCGTCAATTCCCGTCCGTGCGACGCGCGGCGTCCGCCTCGGACCGATATTCAGTGCAAGTATCGGGTTGATACGTTGAAGAAGAAATATAAGATCGAGAAGAATAAGATCGCGGAGGCTGGTGGTTCCTCTCTGAATAGTCAGTGGCAGTTTTATGATCGATTGGATTACTTGATTGGTTCTTCCTTTACTCAGAATAGTTTTAACCTTAACAGCAGCAATAACAATAATGGCAGTAAGAGCAAGAATAAGTCCGTGATGAATGCGATGAAGCAGCCACCCATGGCGCTTCCTTTGCCCTCTAACCGTGTGAAGGGTTACCCTCTTCCTCCTGCAGCCATCGCTTGCAATATGAATGGGAGCAACTACGATTCCGATTCCTCGTTTTCCAATGATGGCACTAACAGTGTTAGAAAGAGGGCTAAGGTTTCTAGCTATGCGAAGAAGGAGGATGATGGGATCGTGGAGTTGTCGAAGGCGATTGGGAAGATTGTTGATATTTACGAGAAAGTAGAGATGGAGAGAGGTAAACAGATGGTTGAATTGGAGAAGCAAAGGATGGAGTTTATGAAAACGATCGAGATTCAGAGGATGCAGATGGTCGTTGACACGATCAAGATGATCACAAAGAGGACGAAGAGTGAAAGAGGTAAGGGTGATGATTTGTCATCTGCTGCTCTTGGTTTGGCCGTTATGCCTAATTTCTTTAGTTAAATCTATATAACCTATAACTATATATGTATGCATGGATATATGTATGTTTAGATTTATGTTTAATGCGGTGGATTTAATTATGCTTTGACTATATTTTTACATTCATCTGGAGTCCAATTATAGAATCTCTGTTACTTGATTGTTAGTCTAGTTTAGGAGTTGGAATTCAGTATGCCATATCATGGTCTTTGTTGCAAACTGCTATATTATTAAGTACATAACATGCCTTCATTTGAAAGACGAATGATAGTAAGATTTACACTATTGAATGATGCTTATGAAGTATGTAAAAATGACTTTCTAAATTGGTATATTGTGTACTTAACTGTTGTAAAAGTCATTTGACTGGGGTGAAGAACTTTTATATAAATTTAACTGGAAGTTCTGGACTGCTGCTCCATCTCTTTGTTTCTTCATCATCTTCCTTTTTTTTACTTTGTGATTTTTTATAACTGGTTAACAGCATGCTCGGAAACTTTTAGGATTCTGTGTTTGAGCACAGATTAAAGTGTTTATGGTTGAATATGAAATTGGAAAGAGAGATGTAGGGCTTTATATATCATTTTAATTTTAATGTATGTTATGCAGCAGTGAACGTATTGAGAATTTAAAAGGATTAATTGACATGAATAATCCAAAGTTTAACGTGTCCGCCAATATTAATCTCAAATTTGGATTATTTTAAATTAATCCTAAGTTTATGGTGTCCCTGCCTATATTGATCCCACTGACTTGATGACCTGTTTAGCCGGTTATAACTTCCTCAATGTGCAAAAGACGTCTTCTCCATCAGTTCAATGGGCACAACCTCCGTTAAATTAGCGAAATAGAACTGAGTACTAATGAACCCCTTATTTCTCACCCTCCACCCAACCTTCCTCAACGCCATTTCCACGTCCCTCTCCGATGCAAGTACGCCCTCGTCGCCTTCGACGGTCCTGGAAACTGCTATCTGATTCTTTTCAACACATTAAAGTACACCCTCCACATCAAATACACCAGTTTCTGATTAAAATTCGGATTTGGATACTGTGAATTTCGATGATGATAATTTCGGGTTTGATTTTAGGGTCATGAGCGTGTTTGGACTTCGAGGATCTGGACGCGGATTTGTTTTGTGGTGAGCGGATTTGTTTTGTGGTGATTCAGGTAGCGAGGTAATGGTTGATTTGAAGCTTGTGATTAGGTTGTGGTTGGTGTTTAACTGGTTCGGGTTGGTAGGATGTGGAAGGAGGCAAATTGGTTTCTAAGCCTCGATAACGTTGATGGGTTGGTGAGTGGAGGTCGTGGGTGAAGTTGCGGCAAGACTTTTTGTTCTTTTTAACATGGGGAAGTGGAGAAAACAAGTCAGCAGTAAGACTAATAGAAGGTTGATTGTTATTAGAAGGATTTGGTGCAGAAAGCATATCGGAAACATGAGTGTTTCCAGGAGATGCTTGAGGCATTGTGGAAACTGAGCTGATAATGGGCAACTCTACAAAATTAGTGACTGTATCATCCTACACGGCTTCCTCTGTGTTGTTGACTTTGGTAATTAGTTCGCCTATAAGTGAAGCTAATTGGTATTTGAAGGGCAACATTTCGTTTGGAACATGACATAGTACCAGCATGTACTAATGCATTATGTCTCTTGATTTTTGCTTCTGAGTGGAAAACAACAAATTTTTTCTCTAGGCATGCTTTATCATCGCAAAGAGAATGCACTAGGAGATGGTGAATCTCCAGGTTATCATAATTATTGAAGTACTCATGTTTCTTAGCTTGTTGATCCATGGTCGTTGGTTGGATATCTTTGTTTATGGCATTTTGGTCACCAGATTTGCGTTTTGATTTTTAGATAAATGGTTTCGGATGTATGTTTGATTTTTTATTTCAGATGTACCGTGATGTAGCTGTGTGATTTGATTTTCAAAGTTGTGCAAATCAATCGTGAATCAAAGTTGTGCAAATCAATTGTGAATTGTATTTTTGATTTTAGAAAGTTAAAACAAAGTTACTGACTATAACAGGTCATTTGGTCAGCGGGATCAATATGGGCAGAGATCCATTAAACTTAAGATTAATTTAAAATAATCCAAACTTTGGATTAATATTGGCGAATACGTTAAACTTTGGATTATTCGTGTTAATTAATCCAATTTAAAAAATAAATAAGCTTGTTATTATATGTAGTATGTACGTGGTATTATGATGTATTTTCTTGTTTTGATTCAGTGAGGA
Organism: Allium sativum; assembly: GCA_030737875.1. NCBI lineage: Eukaryota > Viridiplantae > Streptophyta > Magnoliopsida > Asparagales > Amaryllidaceae > Allium > Allium sativum. The sequence continues at coordinate 18,668,553 of CM060922.1, read as the reverse complement.
AATCATGAGTCATTACCTTTCTCTTTTTAATCAATGATTACTTGTGACATTAAATTAATAACAAAAAATTAAAATATCAGATTAGTTAATATTTTTTTCTTTTCAACCATTTTGCTGGCTTCGAAGTCAAAATAGGGTAACATCCCCCTTCCTTACTCTTAGTCTTGGTAATGGTAGCTCGGGCCTGTAAACGGGTACTTTTGAATGCGGATAGTGTTATATCTGTATCCGAAACCATTTTCGAATATCGGGTATCCGCATCCGCAGAAACAGACGGGTATCGGATAATTATACGTTCCACCAATGGCCGATAAATCAATGAAAATAAGTGGATTTTTTAGTTTAATATTAAGATTTTCCAACCTAATTGATTAATAAAATACCAAAAATAAATAAATACGATGATGATATATGATTTTGAGTAATTAGCATGCGTTTGGTAGACTTTCAATTTTGCAAAATAATAAATTAGTATATTTAATAATGTTAAAATACACATAATTTAGGCTATAATCGTAAAAAAAAAAAAAAAAAAAAAAAAACGAACGGATAATTTTTGGATGTGGACATATCTATATTCGCATCCGGTTTTCCGTATATTGGATATTTATTCGTTTTTTAAAAGCGGATGCAGACGCTAACGGATTTCAGAATATTTGAGGATTCATTGACAGCACCAGTAGCTGCTTCTGCAAAAGTTGTCTTTACATTTTGTAGTTTGGTTGATCGAAAGATTTGGGTTTGTCTTCAAATATACAACACGTGTCAAGAAACACACACGGGCTTTCGATTGGAAAATTAGGCACCGATTTCAGCGGGTTAGTGTTTGTGTCGGAAGCATCGACCATGGATCCACGTGTCTAGTCTGTTTGGATGAATGGTTGAAATTGAAATCGATCTAGCTGGTCTGGACGATAATTTGAATACGATGGATTTGTTTTTGTACCACCGTTTTTTATTCAAATTATCTTGAGACAGTTCTAACTATTATAACCGTTGTCATTTGAATATAAATTTGATGATTGGGATGAGGGTAATGAGAGTTGTACATTTTGGTGGGTGTAGTGGAAGGAAGGCTCTGTCGCATGATTAATATATTATAAATACAGGGTAGAAATGGCACAACGTATCACTTAGGATGAGAATAGTTGGACAATGATCAATATGGTCAAAATCATGCTAAAATCCTTCGATTCTTTGAAACCTAAATGAACTTATCAATAGTTGTCTTAGAAGCGTAAATTTTTGAATTAACCATGAACTTCTAAAATCGCTCTTTATACGTTATTTAAAAGATTATCATTCTAAAAATTAGTATGTGAATAAAGGAGTTTTAAATGTTAACATAGTTTAAAATTAAGATTCAAAAGATTCTTTTTTGGGTCATTTTGTTTTAAGGATGCATTCCTTAAAAAAATAAAATAGAGCTAAGGACAATTAAGTTACATTTTGATTTATCATCATTACTAAATTAATTAAAAATAAATAAAAAATAGCCTTTAAAGTTAAAAGACAAAAAAGTGATTTCAAAACTATCTTTGTCAATTAATGTTATTATAAACATATACAAATAAATTGTTCGGAAAACTAAATGAGTGTAGCTTTATAACTTAAAAATACAATTTTATACTATATCATTTCAACATAGAACTAAGTCATTTGAAAGCTAATATCATTTAGCATTCGAAAAAAGCTATATGTAAAAAAAGAAAGAGAACTACATACATTTAACTTTCCATCCTAAATTTTCTTAATTTTTTTCTCCATATTTACAAAATAGAAAAAACATTTTATAATTAATTTTTATTGTTTTCTAATCTTATATTCATAGAAAAACAATTTTGTAATTAATATTTATTATTTGTGAAATATCAACATATGTCTTTAGTTTAAAATATTTTGATTTTTTCCAATTAAAACTTGAATGTTGTCTTTGATGTACATAACAAAAGTTGTTTGTTCTTATATCAAACTTTTTTGTAAAATGTGTCCTTGTAACAAAACGAGCACTCGACAAAACGAGCCTTCATACTGTTTTCTTCCTTCATGAATTTGCATTTACCAACAAGATTAAAAGCTTCCATTAAAGTTAGCATCAATGATTATGTCAATATTTATATTGTCAGTTCCACACAGTGTTTACTTAACACGTTTGAACAAATAAGACCACAATGTTAATATCAACAAGAATATATTTTTAATTCTCGTTATTATGTAACATTTGCTTTATATTAGGCTTGGACATTGTTGTTGCTCAAGTAACATATTATCTGTTGGCTAGCTTTTTGACCAAGCCACCAAGGACTTAAACACCTGTAATTATACGAACAAAGATTCATACACTCAAGGATTCGGGGGGGAAGTCATAGCTTAAAATATGTAGATGAGGGAGCGGCTCGTGACACATAGGACCCAGCTCATGAAGATGGCTTGTGATGCCCAGAACATGGCTCGCGGTCCAACTCCCCAGCCCGCTCGCGGTCCAGCTCCACAACCCGCTCACGGTCCAGCTCCACGACCCGCTCGTGGTCCAGCTCCATGACCCGCTGGCGTACCAGGATCACGATCCGATCACCCAACCAACATGGCTATTTGACCCATTCAGCTCACATCTCCTATGAACCGAAAACCAAGGATCTAGCGACACATGTCGATAACAGCCGCATTGACCACTTCTCCACTCGCCCACGAACCGCTCCGATGTCTTCGGAATGGATGTCAGGTATCCTAACAAACCGCCTGCTGAAATTGTTTATAAACAGCCCAATACATTGCATTTTTCAGGATCTTTCGGCAATTAAGAGCTCTGATTCCACCATTATCGTACTTATTCCATTTCTATTCAAAAATATCATTAATTTGCTGAGTGGATTATCATTGTAAAAGTGAGATTGAGAGAAAATCGTGATTGTACTTTCATTCGATCGTATAATCAAAATCATATAAAGTGGACGTAGGCTCGTTAACGCCGAACCACTATAAACCTTGCGTGTCTATTGCATTTTATTTCATTTATCGCTATAATTCTCTACGAATCAAGATAATTTGGGTGTTAGAACAACTTTTTGGTCTAACATTTCGGTGCTTTCACTGAGAATCGAATTCTGAGCCTATCAGATTGTTATTCTACTATTTGGATTTTCGAGTCCGAAGAAGATAGTCCGCATTCCTACTGTTTTGTTTTTGAAGACTTCAGTAAAGTCAGAACACTATGGCTGCAAAGAAATCCAAGGATTCATGAGCCTCTCGAGCGAATGAAGCTAACGAAGAGAATGTGCAGGAGCAGGCCGAGATGGTCTCCCTGGCTCACGACTCTCGGGGTGCGACCCGACCCTAGGAGGGGGTCACGATCCGGTCCCAAGAGGGGACCACGAACCGACCCCAAGAAGGGGTCACGAACCGGTCCCAGTGAAAGACCACGACCTGGCCCGGAAAGGAAATTGTGACCCGCTCCACCTATGTTGATGCTTCTGCTCGGCCTGGCTCAAGTGCTCCAAATCTAACCGTGAATGTTAATGACCAACTACCTGCCTCTACTCCAGTAACGAAAAGAGATTTTTCTCCTTTACTCGACATGTTGGAAAGGACAAACGATGCTTTGGAGGCTCAAAGACGCGATAGTTCCTTGATGCGGGAGAATATGACTGCAATGAGTAGGCATATAGATGAACTCTGAAGGCAGAGAACACCTTCACCAACTCATCGCTTTACTCCAGATTATTCATCTTCATCAGAGGAGCCTCCAAGATCCCAACGACAGTCATTAGAAAGGCCTGAAAACGTGGAACAGCTTCGTTTGGGTCACTTCCTTCTCGAGAAGAAACGACACTTAATCTGGGACCTGACAATCATAATTTAAATAGTCCTGCTTTGTTACCAATGGAAGGATCCCGAATGTTACCCAGGGATCAGAGCACTGTTAATCCCATTCAGAATCAACCACTACAACCCTCTTGTCGCATGACTAACCGTGGCCATAGGGGGCAAGGAAGCTCAGCCTAGATCTCGGACCGGGCGGCGATGCACAGAAGAGATATTGGAGATTCCCGTAGAGCAAGGAGTGTGACCCTGAGTCCACCTTGACCAATGCTGATGTTGAGGCAATGGTGAGGCAGATTATGGCAAATAGTCGAGGACGGAGCAACAAGGATTGGGGTGTAGACCGGAGCTACACGCCTTTCACCGATGACATACTAGACGTACGATTCCCGAGACGATTTAATCTACCGACTAATGCGGCTAGGACCGATCTGGTTCAGCACTTGATGAGATATTCATGGTTTATGAATGTCGCCGCCGCTCCAAACGCGGTGAAATGCAAAGCATTCCCGATCTCCCTAGAGGACGTGGCATTAATGTGGTTTACTCAGCTACCGGCACGATCAATCTCTAGCGTCAAAGAATTGGGCGAAAGGTTTATAAATCAATTCCGACTTCATGCTCAAAGGTCCAAGAACGTCATTGAACTATCCCTCATTAAGCAACGCCCTGATTAAACTTTGAGGTCATACTTGGATCGTTTTAATTTAGCAATCACGGAGGTAAGAGACCCTCACGAGCAGTTCGTCCTGATGGCACTAATTGACAGAGCAGATAAAGATACTGCGTTTGGTAAATACTTAGCTGGAAAACCGTCAACGACCAGGGAGATATTCTATGAAAAAGCCAATATCCGCCTAAGTTCGGAAGAGATATATTTTAATCAAAAGAGAAAAGCTTCTGATATGGAAGATATACAAAATAATGTGGCCATCAAGCAGTCTGGCGACAGCTTTGGGAAAATAGAGGTCAATGTTGGAAATAAGAACCAGGGCAATGACCGCCAAACTGGAAACAACAACAAGAAAAAGAATCGGAGGAACGACTCGCAGAAGAGACCTCGGTTCAGAACATTTGCAAACCTCACACCTTTGAACGACACGTTAGAGAATATCTACCTGGATACTTACAACGTTCTCCAATACAAGAAGCCTCCGCCGAGGGATTCGACGGAGAAAGAACGTGAAACAGGAAAATTCTGTCTTTTCCATGAGACCTATGGGCGTTCGAAAAATGAATGCCGTCATCTAAGAGACTTGGTAGAGAAACTTCTTAGGGAAGGAAAGTTGGATGAATATATGGCAACCACAAGAAACCGGGGCAAGGCAGTCCAGAGCGAAATAAGGGGCAGCAACCTCAAAGAGTTACTGCTCAACAAAAGGGTAAAGATATCATCATCAATACCATAGTCGGAGGACCCCATCCAGCTGGACATAGCAACTGGGCAATGGATCAATATGTTAACGCAGCCAAACGCCCTGAAGTGGGAGAGTGCAGCAATCCTAAAGATACTGCCCTGGTTAAGCAGCAGAAAACAATGTCGGATGATGTCATATTCCACGACAGAAACAATATCGGAGTTCAAGCCCCTACCGATGACCCCTTGGTGATCACTACCACCATCGGTCCTACCCTAGTTCACAAGGTCCTAGTAGATAATGGGAGTTCTGTTAACATTTTATTTAAGAAAGCGTTCGACTAGATGAAGCTCGAAGCAAAGGATTTGAAGCCCTACGGAGGATGGATACGCGGTTTCAACGGATCGTCAACGCTCCGATGGGATTTGTTGAATTTTTAGTAACTCTCGGTGAGGGAGACCGTCAGAGGGTGAGAATTCTCCCATTTGTAATCATGGATATTGATTCACCCTATAATGCCTTTTTGGGCCGACCAGCCCTTGCAGAGTTCAGAGCATACATTTCTCCTTAGTGCTTACTATTGAAATTCCCGACCGAAGCAAGAGTAGGAGTAATTAGGAGTGATCAAGTAACCGGACGAGCCTTCTATATGGTAGAACTAAAAATGCTACGAAATGGAAATGACGTAGAGACCAGGGATATTTCCTCCCCCACAAAGGAAGATTCAAATAGCAATTAAAAGGGACACTACCAAAAGGGACGCCCGGAGTCCTACCCGAGGACATAGATCCTAGAGAGATGAAGAGCTTGGGGGCAGAATGGTGACACCGAATGAGACAACTGTGGATATTCCAATCGATGATAATGACCCGACAAAGGTCTTAAAGATCGAATCCCACTTGGACCCTCTCCGAGCAACGGAACTAACAAACTTTTTGAAGGCAAACATGGACGTGTTTGCTTGGACCCACGCTGACATGTGTGGGATATCCCCCTCAATCATGAGCCATTCACTGAGCATTTACCCAAAGCATCCACCTATTAAGCAGAAAAGACGAATGCTTGGCCCAGAGAGGTCAGCTGCCTTGAAAGAGGAAGTTGAGAAGTTAAGAAGCAACGGATTCATTAGATATTCAACTTATCCAGAATGGATTTCCAAACCCGTCCTGGTCAAGAAAGGTAATGGGAAGTGGCGCACATGCATTGATTTCTCGGATCTAAATAAAGCTTGCCCGAAGGATAACTTTCCACTCCCTAGAATCGACCAACTGGTAGACTCAACAGCGGGTCACAAACTTCTCTCTTTTATGGATGCATACTCATGGTATAACGAGATCCCTATGCATATTCTGGATTAGGAGCATACCAGCTTTATCACTGATTTGGTACTGTACTGCTATATGGTGATGTCTTTCGGCCTGAAGAACGCCGAAGCAACAGACCAACGCTTAGTGAATCAGATGTTCTACGATCAGATCGGGAAAACAATGGAAGTATATGTCGATGATATGCTTGTGAAATCCAAACGATCATCTGGCCATACAGCTGACTTGGCTGAAATGTTCGATATCCTCCGGCAGTATGGAATGAAACTCAACCCTCTGAAGTGTTCCTTCGGAGTTTCTTCCGGAAAATTCCTTGGATTTATCGTTAGTTCGTGAGGAATTGAAATAAATCCAAATCAGATTGCAGCGATCAGGAATATCCAAGAACCAAGGTAGATGTACAGAGCCTCGCTGGGAAAGTTGCTGCATTAAGTAGATTCATTTCTAAAGCTACAGATAAGTGCATCCCATTCTTTGATCTAAGACCATAACCAACCATCTGTTATGTTTAGTTATTCTCTCTCTTGTTTTGAAACTGGTCCAACGAGCGGAGCAACCAGAAGAAGGAACCAGCCACGGGTTAGCTACAGGGGGGTTACAACGGCAAAGAGTTAGTCGTTATAAGGTTACAACGGCAAACTCTTTGTCGTTGTAACATTATAACGGCAAACACTTTGCCGTTATAATGTTATAACGGCAAAGTGTTTGTTGTTATAACCCAAACCCGAAAACCCCCCCAGCCGCCAGCCCTTGTCTTCATCCTCTACCCATATTTTCAAACCCAAAAACCCAACCTCATCCCCCATTTTTCACCAATTTTTTTCCACCAATCCGTCAGCTTTTAACCAAATTAACTACCGTATTTGAGATATTCATTCGAAAATATGGCCAGATTACTAAAAAAATTCGCCAAAAAATTCATGCACGGCGACGATGGTGGCACCGGGGGAAGTGGCGCAGGCGGGAGTGGTGCAGGGGGTAGTGGTGAACAACCAGCGCTTGGAATAGAAGACTTGCTTGCAGCCACCGAAAACATGGAGAACGAAGACGTAGGGGCCCACGAGGAAGGCGGCCGTCGTGGACGTGGCGGGCGTAGAGGCAGACGAGCAGGCAGGGCGCGTAGGGGTGTGGGATCGGTTTCTGCTAGACAGGCCGATCTCGATGGTTTTCTGGATATGAACCTCAGCGCCGCGAAGCTTCCTTTGCTATCCAAATTTCGCATTCTTCCAGAAGACGAAGTACACGTTAGCACGCAGTCGAGTTTAGCTGTAAGTATTTTTAGTATTATTTAAATAATATTCTTTGAGTATTAGATATTGGGTAGATAGTATAACATTTTGTTGAACCATTGACAGTCGCGGAATATACGTTCACGTGGTTCGTTAGCGACCACACTTAGATATTATCATGCACACTTGGCGGGTAAGGAGGGGGTCGCAGGACTGTTAAATGCTCTTGGATTTCAATTTTTTCTAGGTAATATTAAAGACCTTTTAATGAAACAAGTGGATAATTTATTAGTCATATTTTATCTTATTGTGCGCTGAACAATTTTAGGAATAAACCATGTTTTAAATGCCGATGTCCAATTGTGTGCGGCCATTGCTCTACGGTGGTACAAAACCACCCTCACATTTCACTTTCCTTGTGGTGAGTTAGGACTTACACCGCTTGATTTCTCCCTGCTTACTTGTATTAGCATTGGAGTAGGTGCTTATCCCCCACTGCCTTATGACGATGGTCGATGGCGTGATCGTGCACTTGTTCATGATCTACTGCCTTATTTTGATGTTTCTGCTGCGTCGTATCAGGCAGATGACGCTATTAGAGTTAGCGCCATCCGTGCGGCCATAAACAACATACTCGGTCAATACTCTGTTTATGACGAGTTGGAGCTTGCTCGATTATTTTTGTTATACCTTATGGGTAACCTATTCTTTAGTTCTTCGAGAAGTAGTTTGTCTGTGGGGTTTCTTGCGGTCGCGGCTGAGTTAAATGCTGATGGGGCGATTTTATATGATTGGGGCACACCTATCCTTGCATACCTATACAGATGTCTCGACATGCAGTGCACCATCTCTAATTCTCAGGTTTCTTTATTTGTATTCTGGGAGTTGTTACAGTATTGGTACTTTGAGTACTCTAGGAACTTTCATTTTGTCACCCGTACTGCAGACCCATCGACCTTTTTCCCTCGTATATCCTTTTGGACTGCGGACAACCGGGGGTCCAGGGATAACGAGTCACGCCATGTGTATCCAGTTTCCCACAACCAGATCGAGTTGAGGATGTATAGGGATCAGATTATATGGCATCCATTTGAGGAGAGTACATCCATCGGTCTTGAGATCATACAGATTGCTAGGATGTTTACCGGACGGAGATTTCCACTTATATCTTATCCCGTGGCGGTAGGTGCTTATTGGTATCTTGGTGAGAGGTGGTGGAGACAGTTGTATGACTTCGATGCTATTCCGGATGATCCACACCCACATACTTATCGGTCTATGATTTACCCGACGGAGCAGCTAGATATAGTCAGGGCAGCAGGCTGGTGGACGGCCGAGAGCTTTGTTATTATCAGGGAGTGTTACCTTACCTTATAGTGTAGATTTTTCACCGGGTCCTCTGACATGATTACACATGCAGCATCGATTGATTTAGTAGGGCCATCTGCTATACGACACAGCATACCTCCACCTGTTGTCGAGGATATTACCCAGCCCAGCCAGAGTTTTTGTGCAGTTGATTATGTGGCGGCCGCCAGTCATTTTGGATGGACCATGGCAGTGCCCACCATTGGACCAGATCGTTACGTTGACGTGTTTGGTTATGTTTCTGTGTAGAGACTGTATTTGGTTCTGTGCCCACCATTGGACCAGATCGTTACGCTGCTCATGTTCTGGTTATGTTTCTGTGTAGAGACTGTATTTGGTTCTGTGTAGCGACTGTATATCTGTGTAGAGACTGTTTTTGTGTAGATCTGGTATGTTCTGTTGTTCTAGTTCCTGTAAGTGTTGTTTGGAATGTATTAACGTTTGATTTTGATGCTTAATAAGATTGCCCTCTGTGTTTACAAATGCAAAATTCTTAAATAGCACACCAACATAACGAGGTTTACAAACAACTCCATTTTCTACGTACAAACTTCAAATTAAATAGGTAGTAAAACAACCATAAAATCATAATACCATAAGCCTACTCACTTCCATAGCGGGTCAACCAACTGTAGTGGAGTTTATACGCTTCGTAACCAACAAATTCCTCACCATACTCGAAAAGGTAACGAGAATCATATGTTGCTCGATTTGTTTTAAAAATGTTCTCGTCTTCAACCCTTCTGATAATCTTTGTGTACCGAGCACAAGCGTCTGCAAAATGACGATTAGCCATTTGGATTTCAACCGATGTTCGTCTAGTGGGCCGGGAACGATGGTTGTTGAATAGCTTCGTGATCATTGCCCATCTTTTTTCATATGTTAAACCCCATCCACTTTGCATTAGTAACTCATCTCTCTTTTCAACCTCAATATAGGCTTTTACGAGGGCCAGCAAATCCTTGGAAGAAAAATCTCGAGTTGGAGAATTCAATGTTTGAACACTATTACTAGGTCGTTGATTTACTGGAGAAGGACGCGGAGTTGTAACTGCTCGATGCTGAACCGTGACAGGCACCTCTTCAATTTGTGTATCATGAACTAATCCAACTTTGTTATCGTTGCCTAAGTTCCGTTCGTACTCATCAAACATCCTTCCCATTTGTTCATCACTGATTTCTTAATCGTCCATGTAACCTACGCAATAGTAGAATAAGTAGACTTTCCAGAAGTACGAAGTTTGTTGATAAAAAACGTTACCTTTTAGAAAACAAGGAAATAAATTTTCTCGCTTGAGCCTTGAACGGTGCTGCTTGAAGCTATAAAAGGTATGAGATGGATTATCAAATATGCAGTACTTATAAGGGTAAAGCACGACCAACAGTTACAATTCAACAGTGTAGAATACTCATTACAGAGTTCTCGTGATATTATGTTAGATTTTGTACAGTGACCGTTCACATCATTGCAGTACGAATGATGGAGACGCGTCTTTACTTTTATCTCGCGTTGGCATGTACTATTTATCTCGTGATATTATGTTAGATTCCCTACAGTGATATTATTGGAATCCCGGCTAAGAATGATGAAGACGCGTCTTTACTTTTTTCTTGTCAGTGAATGGTCTAATCATGTCATACACGCATGTGAAAGGGTACTATGTACTTACACGGTACTCATATTAAATTCAGAGTGATATTGTAATATGTAATATTGTTGTATGGTGCATTAACCATTTCAATTCACGGAGGAATTAAGAAAAATGGGTCGTTCCCGGATGCCTTACATAACGTAGAAGCTTACTTGACATGTGAATTATAACAACTACAACAACTGAGCAATTATAACAACTACAACAACGACCACTAGAACAATAGAAAGAAATGCCAAACCAAAATCATACAAACTACAACAGCTGAGCGCACAAGCATCAAATTCAAACACATACACCTACCACGGCCTAGGGAAAGGACCATCTCTGGTTTCGCCGGCAACAATCTTGCTCAAGCCTCTTATTTCGGCTTGCGCTTCCAATGCATACTGACGTCCATGTTCACACATGGGAGAGTCAATCCACTGCTTAAAACAACAACAATCAATTTCATCAGGATAATTCTTGTGGTCGTTGTACGCTTGACAGCTGAAAAATCGACGACCGGCATTTGTTTCGGTCTCGTCAACAATTACGGCCGATTCTTGTCCACAATGGCAAATAGGGTTGGATCCAATTGTCCGTAGTGGCTCAGAAACCTTCCCTTCAAGTACAATTTCTTTTCCAGCTTTTTGATAAATGGAAGGGGCATCGTCATTTGAATACGGCGAGTATCCGTATTCGTGAGATGGCTGAAATGATTGATGGAGTTGGACTGGACATTGCCAGGCATATGACGACGAGTGCTGTTGGGACATGGGTTTCTAGCTTTCAATTTGTTTTCGGTTCGCTTGGGTGCAGAAGAAGACATTTTTTTGGTTGTACAAGTTGAAGTTGACAAGATGGTGAGGTTGTGTGGAAAAAGGAGGAGGTAAATTGGTATGTAAGGGAGGGATTGCGACCGTTTAAGTAGACGTTGCGGCGCAACGGGTATAAAATATAACGGCAAACAGTTTGCCGTTATATTTTATAACGGCAAACTCTTTTCCTAGAGTGTAGTCATGTCACTCTTTTTCTACATTCCGTGTAGTTTTGAAAACGGGAAGTAATTTCCTTTATGCAGCGGTAACTAAATCTCCTCCTATATATATCGAATAGTGTTTCACTAATACCCTATCCATCTTCTTAGAGTGTAGTCATGCCAATTTCGTATCCATCTTCTTACAATTACACAGACCTTCTCTCTGGACCATCAAATCCTAATCCGTCCGCACCTAGAGAACCAACCGAGTGGTATATCGAAATGGAAGAGCGACACAATGACGAGGTGCGACAATTAGAACTTGAAGCAGGAATGCATGAAATGGAAATAAGACATCAGCAAGACACTCCAACATGACACGTGACCGTAGGTCTAACCTTGTAATTCCTCGTGTTAGAGCCACGGTTGAAGAAGGCGAGGTGCAATCCGCAAATATTGTATTCTTTTGTGGCTTTGAAGCACCGCAAGTAGTCGTCCGTCATGGAAACGACGTTGGACGATGATATTATACTTGTCTAGTACATACCAACGAATGCGAGTTCGGACAGTGGATCGATGATCGCTTTCCCCGTCGAGCAATTACGTATGCTTTGGAACTAGAGGAAGAAATAAGAAAGCTGCGAAATCAAGTTAACGACCTAAGTAATTCAAATTATCGCCTGCAACGTGGATTAAATTAGGATTTAAATATTTTATGTTATGCGTTATATGTACTGTATCGTTACGCGTCATATAACTTGTATCGTATCACTTGTATCGTTATGCTTTATCGTTATTATTGTAATTTGAATTTGATGTTGCTATGTTCTACTGTTCTAGTTCCTGTATGTGTTGTCTGAAATGTATTAACGTTTTGTAACCATCTGTAGCGGGTGGACCAACTTTAGCGCATTGACTGGTCACGTCTTGCACAGTTTGCATAGTGCAGTCATCTTTTATGTCACTGCGGAGTCATGTCACTCTATTTCGAGATTTTTTGGAATATAGTCCAGTCCTTAGTCCTTTGTCCTATTTGGGTCATCCTCGATACACTTTATCAATCAAAAGCAGATTCCGTACAGTGTTCCCTACAGTCGTACCAGTGACCGGTTACATCATTATTTATTTGGGCTACCTACACAAGCTTTGAAATTCACAAAACATAAATCAAAGTGTAGCTAGTGACCGTTCACAGTATTACCAATCTTGCAGCTATATATACATATGTTAACTTACTCACAACTTACCGCACTTAAACACCTTCGTTCCCATTCTTAGAACACATCCTTCTACCAGAACTCACTGAAGATGTCTTCGTGGTCGTCATCTACAGATTCCGAGGAACAGGCGAACAAAGAAATGAGGCTACAGGAGCTTGATGACGAATTCCAGTTCCTAAACCAAATGAGACCGCAAACTGGACCGCCGTACGAACAGGTGAACGTTCAACCTCCATATGGAACTCAAGTCCCACCTGTTCAAGTATCATCTGAACAAGCGGTCACTCAGTCAACACAGGAAGCAGAGTTCTTTCGTGTACCACTGCACGAACAAGTAGTTGATTCCTATCCAGTTCGTTGCTACTGCGGGTACATGGTTGAAGTTGTGGTTCGAGCAAAGGGCAACAATATAGGTCGGCGCATTCAGCGATGCCCAGCCTTTCCAAATGGTTGCAATTACACGGAATGGATAGACCATCCTTTGTGTCCTCGGGGAATAGTATATGCTAACGAACTCGAACGAGAAAATAGACATGTTCGAAGTGATAATGAGCAGTTGCAATTGAACATCATGCGACGCTCGTAAGACTAAACGTAACATGCATTGTAATGAAGTTGCTAATTCCTACTCCATGGTTTGATTGAGTTAGTTCGCATGTACTATCGTCAGTTGTTGTGTCTTTATAAACTATTTTATCTTTGTGCTTATTGTTGTATCTCCTTATCCTACTCTACTGTGACAAATCTTTGTCATTAATATTATATTTGAGATATAATTGATTTTATATCGAGTTATTATATAAAATGAAGTTTATTGCCAACCATTCTTGCCTACATGTATTGCCAACCATGTAGCGTACACCGTAGCCATGACGGTGAACACTGAAGCCATGATTTTGTCGTTAATATTATATTGGAGATATAATTGATTTTATATCGAGTTTATTATATAAAATGACGTTTGAATATATAGTTTATAATATAATTAAAACGAGCCCGAAACGCGGAGGTAGTTCGTAATTTTAATACGAACTTTAACTGAATATACCGGATCCGATATAGGTCAGAATTCTATGAAACAAGAATCGTTCGGGTCGATTAGATTAAAATTATCTGTTGGGGGAAAAATTTGAGATTTCGTGACATAGATTGTTAGTTTTGTTCAGTTTAAATTTTAAATAGTCGCTATGGAATTTCGTCAATAAACGATAACGTTTATTTAATTGAATATAAAGGAATTTCTATACATTTGGATATCGTTTCAAACGTAAATTTTTGAAAATTTACAAAATCATTTATTACACAAATACAAAGGAAATTCTCCATTATATTCTCTATTACTTTCACATCACAACAACTGTCTAAATTGACTACTCAATGACAAAACCATTATTATCCCAACCATTATGTCGGAACTATTATTGCCAACCATTCTTGCCTACATGTATTGCCAACCATTATTGCCAACATTTCACATCACAACAACTGCCCCATTTGACTACCCAATGACAGAGATATTATCCACAACATTATTGCCAACCATTCTTGCCTACATGTATTGCCAACCATTATTGCCAACCATTCACATCACAACAACTGCCCGATTTGACTACTCAATGACAGAGATATTATGCCAACCATCCTTGATTATATATATCTGTCCTACGTCTACACTCAGGGAGAACAACGAAACTAAATTTATAAAAAAGCAAGTAAAGGATCCAAATCTATACCACTATTACTACAAAGTCATGAATCAAACTGACGATTCCGAACTAGAAATGGAGGAAGAGACGGAGGAGGAGCTGGAACAGCATGCAATGGTTGGGTATTCCAATTATTTTACTAAAGGCTCAATGAACAACCATCGAGGTAGTATGCTTGGCCGGATTGACCGGCGGTATAAGAGAGACTATAAGGATGGACATGAAAGACTAATGAGGGATTACTTCATCGACAATCCAACCTACGATATAACTTTGTTCCGTCGTCATTATCGTATGAGTCCGGCAATTTTCTCAAAAATTTGTCTTAAACTTCATCAGTCAAACCCATATTTCACTTATAGACTAAATGAAGCACAAGAAATCGGCTACTCGCCCCACATCAAAATTTCATCGGCGTTGAGGATGTTAAGCTATGGAATATCTGGCGACCAAATGGATGAATATTTCAGAATCGCAGCATCAACAGCAATAGAGTGTCTGAAAGAATTCTGTAAAACAGTTGTTGAACAGTTCGGGCAGGAGTATCTACGGACGCCTGGACCAAACGATATAAGCAGGATACTATGTAGGGGAGAAGCTAGAGGATTTCCAGGTAAAATTGGAAGTTTAGATTGCATGCATTGGCCTTGGAAAAACTGCCCAACAGGATGGAAAGGAATGTTCACCGGACATAAAAAAGTGCCGTCAATGATCCTTGAAGCACTATCAACAGACGATTTATGGGTTTGGCATGCTTTTTTTGGAGTCCCAGGTTCATTGAATGATATAAATGTTTTAAAACAATCATATCTTTTCACAGAACTTGCTAATGAACTGTCAACAGATGTTTCATATAAAGTTGGTAATATCGAACACAAAACTGGGTACTACCTAGTGGATGGAATATACCCAAAGTGGAGAACTTTGATGCAAGGATATAGAGTACCATCAAATGATAAAGAAAGGTATTTCACTAAAAAATTAGCTAGCTACAAAAAGGACATCGAACGTACGTTTGGTGTTTTACATGCCCGATTTCATATTTTACGAAATCCTACTCGTTTTCATGATGCAAGAGTGCTTTCAGAAATCATGTATGCTAGTATAATAATACATAACATGATTGTGGAGTCTGAAAGAGGCGGATATATGAATCAAAAGTCTAATTATCCTGACATGTTTACGGGGTCAAATGCAAAACCCCATAAAGATATAAACTCAATGGAAGAATATGTTGATATGGTTCAACACATTGAAGATCAAGCTGCGCACTTCCAATTGCGTGACCAGTTGGTGGAACATTTGTGGGCGCATGAAGGAAGGAATAATCGGAATCAGTAGTTGGTACTAGAACTATGTATCAGTGTGTAGTCGTGTATTATGTATCAGAGCACTATCTATCAGTATGTAGTTGGGTCAATAAATCTGGTTTCCAAACATTTTGTAGATTGTATCGTTATTTCAACAACTGGTACATAAATACTAAAAACTGCTCACAATCATATTACAACTCAATCCAACATATACAGCTAGTACATAAACAACTACTACTACATAAATACTACAAACATGTCACAATCATATTACAACTCAACCCAACATATATAGCTAGTACATAAACATCCACCAGTACATAAATACTACAAACAGTTCACAATCATATTACAACTTAACCCAACATACATAGCTAGCCCATATACGAGCCACTACCGCTTCCGCTTCCTTTGTTTTTTCTGTACTCTCCAATCTGCTCGGTTACTAGTTCTTGCTGTAGAGGGGAAAGCTTGCTAAAATCACATGTAATCATTTTAATATAATTCTTCTCTCGCATCATAGCTTTGGTCTCCTCCAACTTCTCTCGTACCATTGCTTTCTTCTCCTCCTGCTTCTCTCGTACCATTGCTTTCTTCTCCTCCTGCTTTTCTCGTAGCATGGCTTTCTTCTCCTCCTGCTTTTCTCGTACCATGGCTTGTTTCTCTGTATGTACATGTCTGCGGAGCTCTCGATCATCCCTAACTGCCTTTTGGAACTCTTCGTCGCTGCGGTTTCTTTGCACCGAAAATCGAGCTTTATGCTCTTTTGTCGCCTTAGATGAATTCTCTATTGTTTCCATAAATCCAGAAAACTCTGCATCGCGTTGGTCCAGCTGAATTGACTTGGCTCTGCCAATAGGTCGTCCGTCACTAGTTCCAAATAAAGGGTTTCTTTCTTGCGAACTCGGGTCACTTCCTGGACTAGAATCAGAGTAGTTCATCCTTTTAGCTTTGTTCTGCTGCTCAAACATGAAGTTGCTTGGGTTCTTCCACTTCGGCAAACTAGATAGAAGCTCGAAACAGTCTTGAAATTTAAATGGATGACCATACTTTTGTTGGTAGGCCTTTCGTGACTCTTCAATTTGTAACACAAAGTGGAAATTGTATGAGCGTATGACATTTCTAACTAATCAATCATAGTATAGTAAGTTATTTTTCAAAGTAATCTACGGTACTTACAACGTCATAAGGTGCAGCACCGCTTTGCTGACTGTTCTGCAAGCCTGTCAGTATTGCCAAATATGTTCTGACATGCGGCATTCATAACTCTATAACCGCCTCTAAGTGATGCCCATGTTCTATTCCTCGCTTCCAATGAATTGTAAAACTCTGCAACTCTTTCCCAAAATTTCTGACCTTTCATATTATTCCCAACAATGTTGTCATGTGAAATACGTATCCACAATTTAGCAAGTGAAACGTACTGTTCGGAAGTAAACTTACATTGTTTTTTCTTCCATCCGCTGCTAATCCTTCCCCTTTAGCATGATCATCCTTAATATCTTCTATTCCGGGATCCGGCTCCGATTCAACTTCGGTTTGGTGTCGTTTACTAAAAATGTCGTTTAAAGACTTCCACTTCGTCTTCTTTTGGTTATATTCGGGACTGATAGGTGCAACGTATTCTTGATTAAATTCTTGAGAATTTGTAACATTCGCATCCTCATTTGCATCTTC
The DNA here is from genome assembly GCA_030737875.1 of Allium sativum. Taxonomy (NCBI): domain Eukaryota; kingdom Viridiplantae; phylum Streptophyta; class Magnoliopsida; order Asparagales; family Amaryllidaceae; genus Allium; species Allium sativum. The sequence continues at coordinate 18,650,926 of CM060922.1, read as the reverse complement.
CTCCGCCTCCTCCGTTGAAGTTTCAACATTTTCTTCGGTAGTAGGAGAGACATACCCATACGAAAACTGTCTTTGCAGATTTTGCATAGCTTCACGGTCACGAACCTCGGTCTGTTGCGGAGTTAGGTGAGGTTGTTGACTTTGATCGGTCTGCATCATCATTGACATATACGACGAATGATCGTCGTACACGTCTACCCCGGTCGGTCGTTGGTAAAATTGTGGCCGGGCGGTAGAATGGATAAGAGGAAAATTAGGAGGAGCGAGCGGTTGGTATGGTGTTCGGTATGGATAATTTGAATACGCCGAGTAGCCATATTCGTGAAATGGCTACAACAGTTGCTGTTGTTGGATTGACTGTTGCATGGCATATGATGACGAGTGCGGTTTGGACATGACTGTCTTGTTTGTGGGTTTTTTCCCGCTTCGCTTGGGTGCAGAAGAAGACATTTTGTTGTTGAAGAAGTTGAAGTTGAGAAGGTGGAGTGGTTGTGTGGAAGAAGAAGGAGGTAGGTTGGTATATAGGGAGGAAGTGCACTAGCCGTTGGAGTGCAACGGCTAGGTAATATAACGACAAAGTGTTTGCCGTTATAAGCTTATAACGGCAAAGAGTTTTCCGTTATAAGCTTATAACGGCAAACACTTTGCCGTTATAAGCACCAACCCTTGTTCAGTCAACCAGCCACGAACGAGCTCAAAACTAGCCCCAGACTAGCCACGGGTGACTGAACAAGCCACACCTAGTTGCTCCGTGGCTTGTTTAGTAACTGAACAAGCCATTGTTGGTTGTGCTCTAATAAAGCGAGGTAAGCGCAATTTCCAGTGGACTCCTGATTGTGTTGAGGCTTTTCAAAACCTTCTGGCTCACTTGGAGAGACCCCCGATACTATCCATGTCGGTCGACCATGAAGATTTATTCGTGTACTTGGCAGTATCATCTCATGCAATAAACTCGGCCTTAGTAAGGGAGGAAGATAAGGTTCAAAGGCCGGTATATTTCGTGAGTAAGAAGTTAGCGGCAACAGAACGAAACTACCCGAAGATAGAAAAACTTGCATATAGCCTGTTGATCACATCTAGGAAACTTCGCCACTATTTCCAAGCTCATCCTATCACCGTATATACCGATCATCCACTCCGACAAGTCTTGCAGAGACCAGAGGTGTCCGGAAGGCTACCCAAGTGGAATATCGAGTTAAGTCAATTTGATTTGAATTTCCAACCCCGAAGATCGATAAGGGGACAAGTGTTGGCTGACTTCATAGCTGAGTTCACTATTCCTGAGGAGGACATACCAAGTGAAGAAGCCGACCCCTCAGAACGATAGTTCGGATCCAGCACCTGGAAGCTATACACCGACGGTGCTAAGAATGATAAACGGTTCGGCGTTGGAGTTATCTTGGTTACTCCTGAAGGACGGTCGATCTACTATGCTATAAGATTAGAGTTCTATGCAACAAACAACGACTCCGAGTACGAGGCCCTAATTGTCGGGCTAAAACTCGCAAGAGAGCTGGGAATAACAAGGTTGGACATTTCCTGTGACTCTAAGATAGTCGTAAACCAAGTTCGAAAGGGGTTTCAAGCCAAGGGGCCAAGACTTGTATTATATTTAAGAGAGGTAGGAAAGCTTCTAGGTGGTTTAGAACACTACAACATCTCCCATATCCCTCGGTTAGAGAATCAGAAGGCAGATAAATTGGCCAAACTGGCTAGCTCTGACCACCCTGAACACACGGAAATGGTCCCGAGTGAAACATTCGAAGCTCCGAGTATTGATCAGATGGAAAGTGACCCAATACTGGAGACCAAACTAGAAAGGAGTCATGGATGACACCCATAAAGAACTTCCTGATAAGTGGAATGCTTCCAACCAAGAAAAGCAAAAGGCGTGTCGTTATTCGTAAAGCCTCTAGATATATCATGCAAGGTAAAGTTATTTATCGACCAGGATTATCGATGCCACTCCTCCGTTGTATAGCCCATGACGACATCAAGCGGGTGCTAAAGGAAGTACACGAAGGTGAATGTGATGACCATACCAGAGGCCAAACTTTGGCTAAGAAGATACTGCGATACGGCTACTTCTGGCCTACTGTGAATAAAGATGCGGCTAGTTATGCACAACGTTGCAACAGGTGCCAGAAATTTGCAAATATTCCCAGAGCACCCCCTAACCAGCTAAAGACAATGGCGAGCCCGTGGCCATTCACTATTTGGGGAATTGATATTACCAGAAGCCTACCAATCGCCAAAGGCAGAGCAAAATTTGCAATTGTGGCCGTGGATTATTTTACGAAATGGGCCGAGGCAGAACCATTAACCACGATCACGACAAAGCGAGTGATAAATTCATTGTCAGAAATATCATATGTCGGTTTGGGATCCCGAAAATCATTACAACAGAAAACGGGACCCAATTCGATAGCACAGAGTTTCGAGACTTCTGCCAAAAGTATCATATCGAGAAAAGATACACCGCCGTAGCGCATCCGTAATGAATGGACAAGTAGAAGCGGCAAAAAAAGTAACCAAGTCCATTCTGAAGAAGCGATTGAAGTGGGCCAGAGCCATGTGGGTCGATGAATTGCCTTTAACGTTATGGGCTTACAGAACGACCTACAAATCCTCAACGGGTCACACTCCTTTCTCCCTCTCATTTGGATCGGAGGCGGTCATTCCGGTGGAATTGGAAGTACCATCCCATAGAACTACTTATTATGACCCGATTACTTACAATGAGCTACTCCTCAAGTCTTTGGACATGATTGAGGAAAAGAGGGATGAAGCGGATCTGCGTGCCTCGAGGCACAAGCAACAGGTTGCCCGATATTATAAAAGGAAAGTTCGGGCTTAAGCTTTTGAACCTAGTGTCCTAGTTCTAAAACGTGTCTTCCCAGACCCCGTCTTCTTGGGTCCGAAATGGGAAGTACCGTATACCATCCGACGGAAGCTTGATAATTGATCTTTCAAGCTAGCGACCGTGGGCTGTAATGAAATCCCCAGAGTTTGGAACGCCTAACATTTGCGGCATTACTTGACATGAATTGTCATTTTTACTCTTTTCATTTTAGAACCATGTAAAAAGGAATGACTTGTCTAGAACGGTCTGGTTGCATAAGCAAAAGATTATGAAGTGGACGTAGGTCATGATTCGACCGAACCACTATAAAAATATCGTGTGTCATTTACCTTTACTGCCCTGTTTCATGCTTATTCTTTTGTTTCTATTTGTATATACTATGATGCTCGTGACTTTCATTACAGGCCCTAGGACGATCCTAAGGTACGTAGAAATAGAGTCTAAAAAACAAAATTAATATTAGCACGCTCCAGCTCTTGAAGAACAGAGCGTAGAGGGGACACTAAAGTAAATAACACATCCACCAACACTCTAACTCTGTGACTCGAGAGAGAATATAAAGAACGGAAAAATGAAACGTCCATAAGGCGTGAAGGTGCACCACTGTTAAAAGACCGCCCTAACCTCACTCTACCCTTGGCATTCGACGGGAGAGTATAAAGGCGCCAGAGACCGAGTGCCACAAATGAAATCCTACCCTACTGAAGGATTGGGGGGCAGACTGGAAGTTGAGTTCGAACTCCACCCTGGGCATACGACAGGAGAGTATAAAGGCATTCTGATTAAATGACATGAAAGGACTCCTACCGCGCTGCAGAACCGGGGACAAGAGTGAAAGCTGAGCCCGAACCCTTCATTTCTGGACATGGAGGGCAATACGTAGTCAATCCTAATCAATCCTAAACAAGCCCTGTCCAGGCACCACGTTAACGATTGATTGGGGGCATATACATACATACATACACATCCCGATGAATGCAGAGACTTTAATTTTTTTTATTGCAGGGACAATTTATGATGTGGTTTTAACTTAGTTATAGCTTGAATGTTTATGCACATGACTAAGTATGAAAAATTTGCAGGTACGCAACAATGCAAAAGAAACATAACTTTCATTTACTAAGTGCAGATTTACAAAACGAGACTGAACAAAATGGGAGGGCCGCACTCGCGACAACTACAAAGGGCCAGTGGAAATCTAAAAACAAAACACAAACAAATGAGCCTTACTTATGTTTCGGAGATGACTTCGGTTTCTTCTCTTTCTTCTACTTCTCTGGTTCCTCCTTGTTAGCATCAGAAATACCGCGCTTTTTCCCTTTCTCCTTCTTTGAGGAAGAATCTTGTGGAATGCCTGAGGACTGAGATGCGAGCTGTGTGGTTATTGACTTAGACAATTTTATAATTAGCCCAGAGCTCGGGGTAGCCGCCGCGAGAGGTGGTATGTTTAAAGGCTCTTCCTCAAACTTAACCTTTAGGAGCTCATCATTCTTAGCCTTCCTCTCGGCTAAAGTCATGATATTGTCCTCCTCAATACCCCTCATGATGACAACATCCTCCCCTTCATCTCCGTCGTCGCCAACAGTTTCCTTTAGAGCTCCAATTATCTCAGCATCTTTAGGAATCCCTGTGCTTGACGGTATAATGACCTTCTCAACCGCCTCCGCCTCTATTTGCTTCTCTCCAATTCCTTCAGCGGGCCCGACACCTGAATCATGAGAAGCAACAGTTATTAATTTAGGAGAGAGCATAGTCCTTTCAGCTGTTTGCTCAACAATGCAACGACAAGTTATAACAGCTTTGACAAATTATGAAGAGAATGTAGAGATACCTTACGCTGATTTCTCACTTGGAGTTGTAGTAGAAACCTCGGCAGGGGGAGGAATAGGAACTTCAGGAATTAGCGGATCAACGGGATTGTACTCCTCGACCTTAGCAGCCTTCAGTTCAATAGCGGAGCTAGAACCTTCCTCAACTTGATTCTTACCTTTAAGCTTACACCTCTCCTCCTCCATAAATTCTTTAATTAAACGCCTCGCTTCTGCTAGACGCTCAGGTTCCTCGCCTTTGAGGTAAGTTTGCATGAGCTGGTCTTCATCAATAGCCTCAACCTGTAAACGTTGCTTTTCACCTTCAACAATTTGGTCCCACATGTCAACTAGAGTGGTAGGATAGTTCTTGATCCAGGAAATGTCTCAGGTCCGAATGACCTGACCTGAGAAAAGAAGTCTATCAGCAATTCATCAAAATTTTCTATCTCCTGTTCAGCCGAGGAAAGTTTAGTGGTAGCATTGGAAGCAGACTCGAGGGCTTTATTAGCATGTCCTTCAGCGAGAACTGCTCTTTCCTCAGCATGAGCCAGCTTGTCCTTCAAACTTGCCATTTCCCCCTCCTAAGCAGCTTTCTCCTCGGCAAAGCGATCGTGCAATAGTTTCAACTCGGTGTTGGCTAATCTAAGGTCCTCTATCTCTTTCCTCATAGCCGTACACTCCTTGCTATTTGAGTCAAACTTAGTATGGAAACGTTTCTCCGCGTCCTCGAACTGCTTCTTGTAGTTTTCGACATCCCGCTGAGCCAAAGCAAGCCAAGCTTGAGTATCTTCTAATTTTTTTTCTCGGCTTCATCTCTGGATTTAACGTCATATTCTGCCTTTTCCCGCGCATCCTTTACATCCACTTTAAGATGGCGAATGATCTCGGAGAGCTTCTTGGCATGCTTCTGTTGTGTACAACAATGTGTTGTATGATTTTTGTTTGATGATAACAAACATATGATATTATTTAAATGTGTTTGCAATTGTACTATTTTATATTTCATTTCATACAAATAAATATTTATTGAATAATATATTAGTGTACACAATTGAATATTCACACAGTATATTTATTCAAATAAATATTTTATTTCAATATTTGAAATAGTACAACTCTATAACTCCACCATTGTATATCCACAGTTGTTACACATCACATGAAGTTGTACTACTAAATAAATTGAATACGATAGATAAATTTGTTTGAACACAATAAAATGATATTTTATTTCAATCAAATTTGTTTATTACAAATATCAGTACAATTTTGTACATCATTCTATACATCTGTTCCTCACTACAACTCTCATCACTCTAGTATACATTCACTGCCTAACTACAGTTACACTCGTTCACTCATATACAGACTCATACAGTTTTTTTCATTAACACGTATATTTGTCTTCGTGTACTCTGGATCCGATCCAGCTATCTGACCAGTCACCTTCACGCCTTTCACAAAAACACACAGAGTAAACTGGAACAAAAATATATTAATTATAAACAGATATAAATCTATTTTTAAATTTTATTTGCCTAAGAATTTTGGTGTGTTTCTCATAATTTTCTAGATTTAGTCTGAATTCCCCAATACAGACTGCTTGTGATATTCCCATTGATACACTATAAATACCACAAGGCAGGCTGTATATTTCTAGTGCTCACAGATCAGCCTCAACACACTACATCGGTTTGCTGATCAGAACCAGCGTCAAAATTAGCTGATTTTGAACGGCCACAACTCAGTACAGCGGTCTGCTAATAAATATTCATTCGAATAGCCACACACATATATATACACATATATATACACACACACATATGTATATATATACGTATATGTTACAAGGAGCAGTGCACAGGCCATCATGAAAACACAACAATGCAATAAGGTATATCACTTCAACAAGACAAAGTGCATGGACCAAGTCTAGATTGCAAATGTACAAGTTCAAGTCAAAGTGATATACAAACAATATTCAAGGAAATGGCCAAGTCAGCATGGATCAAGACAGGTAAAACATGTTTCAGCATGGACAAGAACAGCATATACAAGAATATGGACACCGATTAAAGTTTCAGGTAAACAATTCAGCATGTACAAGTGCAAGCCAACATACAAATCAACAATGGTAAACAGCAGTGATGAAGTTCAGACATGCACAAGTCAATAAGCATTTTCAATACCAACTACTCAAGCCCAAGGTGATATAACATATATCCAGAATGCAAACACAAAGCTAGAGAGCACAAGTCAATGCAGCAGTGACTACAATGTTGAGTGTAAAGGTGCACAAATAGGTGTGCAGTGCACAATGAAAAGCTCGACAGTGCATCAGGGAGTTCAAACAGGTATGGCTCAGCAATTTTACAAATGGCAGCAAGTACATAAGCATGTGTGAGAAAACATGGACAAGTACACAAGCAAAGTACAAGAGCAGGGTGACCAGAGCAAGTAGATCAAACAACTACAAGTGCCAAAAATTATAGGTCATAGTAAAATAGCAAGGGGCCACAAATAAACAAAGCACAACAAATGTGTCAAGTGAAATATCAGTTCTTATTTTTTGGGCAAGACAAAATCAACTGTGTATATGTCAAGTCAAAAGCCATAATACGGGATGCATTCAACAATGAAACGAGCAACCAAGATAAAGATCAAATATAGTGTTTGTTTTAATCAGTAAAGCATCAACAAGCAATAAAGATCAGGGAAGTATCTGTTCAATGGAAAATCTTATAGCAACTGTTCTTATCTTAGTGTTTCAAGGCAAAGGATTTAAAAAGACCAGATTGAAATTTTCAAAGAGAAAGCAAAATCAAAGTTCCAGAAAAAGAGTACAAGTTTGATTCCAGAAAAATATATACGACAATTAATTTTTAAGGACCAATTCAAATCAATGAAAATCTCACGTTAATTTCCGGAGCAGTTTGAAGATTTCAAACTCCAAAAATTCAAAGTCGTAGCCAAAATTTACGCAATATCTCAACCAAAATCGCAAGAGCAATTCAAAGGGGACGAGCTATCTAGAATCAGAAAATCAAGGGTTCAAAACCCTATAAATAACAAATGGCTTCGTCATTGGCAGATCAATAGAAAAGCAGGGCAAAAATCGAGTGTAATAAGAGAGAACAAGGGAGAAAATCACATATAATTTTTTTCCAGAGCAATCAACATCGAATCAGAATTTATTGGAGCATCAATTCGATCACATAAATCATAGAAGGAAGATTGATTCCAGAGAAACCCTAGGGAAGCCACCGCCACCATTAAAATAAAAGAGAAAGCATCAGGACAAAGTGAAAAAGGAATAACAAGTGGCCGACCAAGTTTATAAAGGGGAAAAAGAATTTTATAAACTAGGGTTTAATTTTTTAAAGGGTTTTTAATTTTTATTTTTAAGTGTTTTAATTTGTAATCAAGTTTATAGTTTTCTAGTTTGTCTGTAAAACTAGGGAGACGAATTACGGGGTTGTAATTCTAGGAAATCTGGTTTCAGGGATAGAAATCAGTGCAGTGTTTTACGCGCAGGATTAGTGTAAGTAGAGTGAGATTGTGAGGCCGTTTTTTGTAGCTCCTAGTAGAAACTTGGGGATACGTTTTGAGCATAGGGTTAGGACAAATATGCTAGGTATTGTTGTGAGTTTACGGGTGTTGTAAGCGTTGTAATTATTGACTAATACCTAGTAGAAACCTTGGGGAATACAGCAGTAGGCGGGGTTTTGCCGAAGCTGGGTGTATCTGTGTGTTACTTATTTTCCGCATTTACTCTGATTATTATCTGTGATTGATATTATTTAATTGCTCAGCAAAAACTGCAATAAACCCTATTCACCCCTCTTCTAGGGTTAATTTAGATTCCACAGCTTCTTCATTCCTTTTTATTGTTTAGCCACGAAGCCTACTCGGTCCTTAACCTCTGTGTACCAATCATCGGGAACCGGTTCAAGATCTGGAACAAAGTGCATACTTCCGAAGTAGATTTCAGGGAACTGCTCCCGCAAACGTTCCAACTTTGCCTGATTTTTAGTAGTAAGAACCACTGACTGTGTAGTGGTAATGTCGATGTTACGCTGTTTGGAAGGGACAAGAGCTTTCTTTCCCTTTTCCAACTCTTTGCTTGGGTCCTTACGCTTGTCTTTGGCCTCATGATGCTTTTTGGTAGATTTCTCCTAAGGATGGACACTCTTTGGAGGGATTGAAACTTTGGGTGACTGTTTGTCTCCCTTACGCTGAATCTGATGACTATGATACTTTTCGATGTCGTGCTTTGGGGGAGAACGAGGGCGTGAAGAGTGAGGCTGGTAGGAATCGTGATGCTTCCTGCTATCTCTTCCGCGACTGTCACCACGGTAATGCGTGGTAACGGGATTGAATCTGGGCGTATACTCGCGAAGATCCCGATGATAATAACGACGAAGAGTCATTCTTCCTGCAAAAATAACAGACGAATATAAGAATCATGAGTCAATACAGTGTATAAGTGTTGTGACGTGCGGTGCATTTGATGTATGTGTCTTGTGTGATTCCCCTATAGACTAGGGCCCGAAGCCATATTTGTTTATGCAGTATCCCCATCCTTAACAGGGGTAGGTTCTTCCTCGGAAGTACGAAAGAACGACCATGTTCCAATATCCTCAGAGGTGTAAATATTATCTGGCAGGGGAAGCTTGGCTAATTCTTCAAATATTTGTTCCTCCATTTGTAAGTCATGAGTTGGAAGCTTAGTTGGTGGCGGTGAGAGGGCTGCCTTTCGGGAATGGAAGCACCTGTCGGTTCATCGCCTTGAACTTCACCTCCGGTATACACATTCAGATCTTCATCATCTTGGACACTCATCGACGAAGGACTTTTGGGAAGCTCAGTCGAGGTTCTGATTTCTGTGGCACCTGCCCCTCAATTGGGGGCATGTTACTAGATTCTCCAGGAATAGGAACGATAGGAACATCAACCGGGGGCACATACTTGTAAGGCTTGCCTCCTTGACCGAGGCCCCGTTTATATCAAGAAGCCGATGTTTATAAAGGTTCTCATATGTTTTGCATTTCTTGATTCTAAGAAATTCGGACTTGCTTTCCCTAAGGAGGGTCAAACGATCTTCGTATATTTCGCCCTCTTGCTTCTTAGGATTGGGAACTGTAAAAGGAAAAGAAATATTAGTGTGCCAATGTATGCAATTGGAGCAGACACTTAAGGCCCTGAGACTTACTTGACTTCAGCTACCTCCTCATACAGCCATCCTGGTGCTTTATATAAAACCACTCAGATTTAGCTTCGCCTAAGTTGATGTGTCCATCAGTCAGGACTTTCTTAGTGGGGATAGAATCGAAGAAAACAAAATTTGGGGTCCCTATAGAACGATGTTTAAAGTGGAAATAGAAGTTCAGATCTTTATAAAAGAGCTCAGTATTAAGAATTTCTACGTATGCAATGTACAAGCTATATAAAGTAGCATAGGCATTGGGGTGAAGCTGCATGGGAGCAATACGCATTTGTCTTAGAAAATTGATGACGAGTGGATGAAATGGAGGAATAGCGCCTATTGAACACATGACCTTGCTGATGGCCATATACCCTTCTGGAGAAGAATGGGGCCTATATGTTTCCTCCACAACTTTAACAACATCCCACATAATCCCATGCTTTAAACATATTTTCTTTAGCATTATATCATCAAGTGTGGAAGCTAGGGAGTCACTCGGATCGTCTAATTCTATGACACTCTAGAATTCATTAGGAGCGCGATTATCTCCAATTTCACCTTCTTTTTCTTCTTCCTCGAGTGATGTACTTTCAGGGGATGGAGATCCTATACTAATATCCACTTCACATTCAGATTTGGAGTTATCCCAATCTAGGTTCGACGGGAGTACGTCAGGATTGTAATAACTTGAAGTCTCTGGAGCTATATTCTTATCTGATAATCTTGCTGAATGTATGTCAGACATATCTGCTGTGTCAACATACAAACATCAAGAATTAGAGTATAGCTACCCGTGACCCCCGTGTGTGCTAGTGCCAGTGTGTGCCAGTGTTTATGGTACTAAAAAGAAAAAGCATAAAGTAAGGAAAATGAACACGCAATTGGTTATTATGCTGTGTGTTCGATCAGTCCAGAAGATTCATTGCGAAGTCCCTATCCTAATTGTTCATTGATTTATTCGGGTTACGACTGATTCTTAACTGGGAGGTATCGTGATATGCTTGGCCGATTTATGTTGCTAAAACGAATAAAGTTGTAAACTTGACTTATCTCGAAGACAGACTGGTTTGTGTGTGAAACTCAGTTCACAAATATTGTTTCGTTCACGCACAAGCGTCAGCTCATGACCGTGAATAACTATATGACTAAAGGGGGGCTCGTGATGAAACATCATTTCGGGTTAATAGGGTTGGCTCGCCCATGACTCGGTCGCACCACCTGCTTCGTCCCCAAAGGACCCGGCTCGCGCATGAGGATGGGATCAATTCATCCAATCAGCTTGCGTCGAAGGACGGTTCGTGGACACCCCCCCTTCTCGACAAAAATGGGATCGGGTCGCTAAAGCATGACCCGACCCGGCACCTATCTTCTCTTCATGACCCGAATCATCAAGGCACACCTCTTCACCAATCCTCTCTCCTACCGTCTTCACGAACAGGTCTTCTATGGTAAGACTTTTCCCAAACCACCTCCCTGACCTGCCTCACATGAGCTTATCGTTTCTCCTAACTCCATCCACAACCTTTCATCTTACAAGTCGCCATAGTTACACGCAAACTCAGACCCCAAGTTCGACTATCTCACTAACTAACACTCTCGCCCCCAAGAGTGAGAGTATTAGCTACTCACACATGCGCCGCCTAAAGAAGGAGAGTCGCCATGAACGTCGGTGACAAATTTGGAGAGGGGAAAAACCGACACCATTGGTAAGGGATATAAATGGTAAAGGCTATATTATCACGTTGAGAACGACAATTGAAATAATCAGAAGCTTAAATTGCTTTTACCTATTGGATCGATTTAGAGATTTAAAGGATAAGTTGGATTTGGGGGTTAGGGTTCTAATCGTTTGGGAAGAATAAAAGCAGTAAAAGGTAAATAAAGAAAAGTAAAAATGACTAATATACAGTGGCCATCGGGTGATTTCATCCTCCTTCACTCGACCGCTTGTTTCAGCCCAAAGACCTTATGCAAGGCAACTGGGCTTTGGCCCAAAGCGACACACATGCTAACGGTTCAAACCGATATGAAGGAAGTCCATTGGCCAGGCACGCAAACGATTCAAAGGGAGCAAGCCTAGTTCAATTAGAAATTGTTCGAAGTAGCGTCTGCCTATGTGAAAAAAAGAGGTGACAGGTCAAACAATTGAAATTTTAAAGATCTTCGAGAATTTACCTGAGGGTATATTTGCAAAATAGCTCAAAGTTGAAAATCGACGAATATGCAGGAAATAACTAGAAATTAAGTTCTGTATTTATACTCGTCTTAAGAAATCAGAAAACACAATTTCACGAAATGACGTGACCATACAAACAGGCACGGCTATTGACGCCAACCTTTTCAGGAACATATAGATGCAGGATTTTGAAGTACATTCCATCCTTGATAAAACGTACTTCGAGGGGGAAAAATGTTGGCTAGCTTTTTGACCAAGCCACCAAGGACTTAAACACCTATAATTATATGGACAAAGCTCATGGATTCAAGAGGGGAAATCATAGCTTAAAATACGCAGATGAGGGGTGCGGCTCGTGACATATAGGACCCAGCTCATGAAGATGGCTTGTGTTGCCCAGGACATGGCTCGTGGTCCAGTTCCCCGGCCCGCTCATGGTCCAGCTCCACGACCCGCTCGTGGTCTATCTCCACGACCCGCTTGTGGTCCAGCTCCATGACCCGCTCATGTATCAGGATCATGATCTGATCGCCCAACCAACATGGCTATTTGACCCATTCAGTTCACATCTCTTACAAACTGAAAACCATGGATCTAGTGACACATGTCGATAACAGTCACATTGACCACTTCTCCACTCGCCCACGAACTGCTATGAGATCTTCGGGATGGATGTCACGTGTCCTCACGAACTGCCTGCTGGAATTGTCTATAAATAGCCCAACTCTTAGCATTTTTTAGGATCTTTTGGTAATTAAGAGCTCTGATTTCACCATTATCGTACTTATTCCATTTCTAATCAGAAATGTCATTAATTTGCTGAGTGGATTATCATGGTAAAAATGAGATTGATAGGAAATTTTAATTGTACTTGCATTAGATCATATAATCAGATTCATATAAAGTGGACATAGGCTCGTTAACGTCGAACCACTATAAGCCTTGCGTGTCTGTTGCATTTTATTTCATTTCTAGTTATAATTCTCTACAAATCAAGATAATTTGGGTGTTAGAACCACTTTTTGGTCTAATATTATCTATTTATATGATTTTGGATTACTGATAAATGTATAGTAATGGTTAACCTTTGAAATATTAGGCTCTGTTTGTAATATTATGTCTTCTGATCTGTATTAATTTGTTTCATTTCTATAGTATTTGAAGTTAACTGCTGCTTTTAACACTGAATTTGCATTGCCATTGCAGCATCTAGCCTCTCTGTAAGTTTCTTTATCTATCATTTTTGTGTATCAATATCTATTATTTTCTCCTTGATTGAAATATTATTTTCAGTGTGATTGTATTATTCTCTGTAAAATATGCTTTAACATATAGGATATTGACAAATATGGGTTCAAGTAGTTAATCGAGTGGATCAAGTGATATCGAACACGAAGTTACTGAGTTGATAGTTAGCCATATTGGAAATGAATATTATTCAAGATGGATCCCGAGACTACCATACCGAAATGACACGTTGAGTGGAAGAGAAAACATTTTTAATGTGCTTAGTGGTATTTTGATTGTAATGCTTGAAATTTGTGTAAAAGATTAACTCTTATTTATTTTGTGGTTCGTTGTTTGATTTTATAAGTCAAAATGGACTTAGTTGTTTGGTTTATGTGCGAATAACATGCAAGTATTTATGTCATGTTTCAATTCAATATTTTGTGATTTATATTTTGGAATATGAATTGTATTATGATTTTTTTAAACCAGCTGTAACATATATTTCTAAAATCTGAATTATCTTAAATTTTATTTCAATATTTTAGAGCCAAAGCGAAGTAGCTATTGTGAAAATTTATTTCTATTCATATTGGCTTTTTATCTTTTTGACTTATAAGTTTTTACTGTGCAAACAAACTTTTTGGTTTTTTAACTGTTTAAAAGTAAAAGCACTTATCATATAAGCATAAGCATTTTTTTCTTTAGGTTGTCAAACGGACCCTTAAAGTTATTTAGAAAAAAGGAAAATTAAGATAGGGAAAGAAAAATATGTTGGAGAAGGCAAAGGGAACAATATTAAGGGAAGCTAAATTATTTATTTAGAGAAGAAATTGTAAAATATATGGAGATCTAAGAAACCTAATTAAGATACATGTAAGCATGAGGCAAATAAAGGAGGAAAATCAAAAGATAAAATAAAACTCAAATGATTCTTCAATAGGAATTTGAATTAAAATTAGTTTTTCTATAAAAGGAACTAAAGCACTTAGCATTGCTAATGAAAATCAAGCTTGATTCGTTCATAAAATAAGCTCGGTGTTGTAGTTGACTTGAAATTAGATTTTGAAAAATATATAAGTTGAGGTATCTGTAATATAAGTATTCCACAAGATGACTAAACTAAAAGCAAGAACCAACTTTTAAGTAAATTGAAACAATGATTGGTGATATTACATTCTAAGGTGATTACATAGCGTTAAGTACTAGTTCCTACATGTACATCAGGGCAAAAAAAAACATAGTTATTCAATATAATTACTAATAGAATGACCTCCCTAGACTTATAGTTAACCAAGTCGTAAAAGCTAGGGAAATATAGATTATCTGGAACAAATACTTCATTGTGTTTACGTCATCATTTGCTGGAAATCTTAATTTATTCATTGTGAAATAAATTAATATCAACTTGCTACTTCAAACAATACGTAGTCTGCACAAAGTAGTTGAAAATTAGGAAAACGATTAAAAGTCACGTAGCAACTAATTCTAAGCAAAATTAACTTTTACATGTATTAAACCAACTATATGTATTGATGTCTAAAGTATAACATAGTATGTAACTAGGAAAGCAATGCCTATGGTCATTTTTTGATTAAAAGTTTACCACCACAACCACTTTCGATCCATCTTCTATGTTTGGGAAATTTCAAAAAAAGAATGTAAGGTTAAGCTTAACTGGATAAGCTATTGTCCTATACTGTTGGGGATTTTGTGGTTTGAGACTATAGGAGGAAGAATTGTCGTACTTCATACTTTAAGGATCTATATGATAGATTCTTTCAGAAAATAGTTCAACCCATCAGGTACAAATGAGTTATCGAACTATCGACTTTTAGGATTCAATAAAGTCCTGGAACAGCGAAATCAAATTCAAAGTTTGTACTACTTTGATTCGATCAAGAACACTATGATTTTATAATTTTTGATGATGCAATATAGTAGGGAACAAAAAGGAAGAAGAAACAGAACTTTGCAACTGTTTATAAGTGTTGCAAATCAAAAAATCTGCAACACTTTAAGATGTAGTAATGGCAGCGTTGCAAGTTCAAGAAGAAGAAGATAAACCGAGAAGAAAAAGTAATTCAAACATCGGAAAACTGCTGCTATTTATAGACAGCGAATCGTCGCATCCATTTACAATGCTCACGTCCATTCAATTTGAAAACGTTGCGCCTTTTCATTTTGTAACGCTCTAAAAACGTTGCAACTTGAACTGTCGCGTCCAATCCTTTGCAACGGTTCAAAACGTCACAATATTCCCCGCCTGTTATTTAAAATACATTCGGATCCTTAATGGGCTAAAAACCGGCCCAATACTATGTAGAAAATCCGATCCAAAAAATTGTCATTGGATCCGGACCCGACCCGATTTAGTTCGGTTCAGTCGAACGGCGGTGGTGGCGCGCGCGTATGTGGTATAGTGATGCATGGCCTCCCTTCACACAACAAAGTAAACATTTGGGTGCCCCATGGCCCCAACATCCTCTTGAGAAGGCCCCTTAAGTACTAAGATACTTTTATATCTTCCATAATGTGTGACAAATACATTTCCTCTTCTTTCATTATTTCTTTCTTTTCAAGAATAAACCCATACCCTAAATCAATGTTTTGAAAATTTACAACAATCTCCCCCAATTTTCAAAATAGATAATAAAGAGGACGGTTGAATCACTAGAGTGACTTCCTACATACCCGAGTGGGATCAAGCCTATGTAGTTCAAAGATCAAGTTTTGCATCATCGTGGAAACAACACTTAATTAAAAGGTAACTTTTGGATTTGAACCTTTACTTAGTGTAAACCATTCAAAGTTCTATCGAGATTCTATGGTGAATGAATCTTGAACCAAGTATCCCTTAACGATAAAACCGAAACAATCACACATGTTGAATTCCTTAGTTAGAGTGCTCTGTATTGCTCAGCACGTTAATGGCCATGTGCTTTAATCCTGGTTCATGAGTCTATTTTAGAAAATGGTCTTACTTTCCTAGGAAACGACCTGATTTCCGTACTCATATAGGTAAGTCTGTTAAGATGTTTTTGCGATACACCTTTTAAGGTTTCTAGAATATTTAGGATATTTATCCATCCTTTGTTCTTGTAGAATCCAACACTAAATATTATGGGATTATTGATTTCGTGTTCCATAATCATACTCTTAACTTGTTGGTACCCATTGAACTTTGTCTATCATTTTCAAGACACAAGTTGGGTTTATATTAAGGATGATCAATCTTCATTCACAGACCTAAGTCCCATTTCTTTTGACTTTATAGAAACCATTGCCTTTGGATGACAATTTGTAAGTGGGCCAGTCAAGTTTTTCTTCGTTTCTTTGTAGTTAATAGTTATAACTCCACTTTCAAGTAACTATCTTACCATTTGATGTTTTAGACTCACATGTTTAGACTTTCCATTATATGTCTTATTAGAGACATTATATATTGTTGCTTGATTATCACAGTTAATCAAGACTGCTGGAGATGGCTTCTTCCATAATGGGATTTCCATTAATAAACTCCTAAGCCATTCTGCTTCCTTACATGCATCTGCTAATGCAATCAATTCTAATAACATAGTTGAATCAGATATACAGGTCTGCTTCTTGGAATCCCAAGACACAACAGCGCCTCATAATGTAAATATACATCCAGTTGTGGACTTAGATTTGGATTCTACATTGTTCCAGGTTGCATCACTATATCCTTCTATTACAGCAGGATCTCCTTTATAAGATAAACCATAGTTAATGGTTCCTTTTAAATAAGCTAAAACTCTAGAAATAGAGTGTTCGAAACCAAAATTACTCATAAATCGACACATTACACTTATAGCATGTGCGATGTTGGGTCTAGTGCAATGCATAACATACATAAAACTCCCAATAACACTAGAATACTCTAGTTGAGAAATGGTACATCCATTATTCTTTTTTTATTTGATACTTGGATCCAGAGGAGTCGGTGCTGGTTTGTCATTATAATGACCATACTTCTTTAGGAACTTCTCAACGTAACGAGATTGAGTTAGTAATAAATCCCCCGCTTTCCTAAAGATTTTAATTCCTAGAATTATATCAGCTTCTCCTAGATCTTTCATATCAAATTTAGAAGATAGAAACTTCTTATTTTCATTCACACATTATATATTGGAACCAAATATTAGCATGTCATCAACGTATAAGCATATTATAATGTACCGTTGTTATCCGATTTGCTATAAATACATTTATCAGCATCATTAACAATGAATCCATATGACAGTGCTACTTTATCAAATTTCTCATGCAATTGCATGGGAGCTTGTTTTAGGCCATAAAGAGATTTTATTAATTTACAAACTTTCTTTTCTTGGCCCGGGGTTATGAAGCCTTCAGGTTGTTCCATATATATCTCTCCTTCTAAATCTCCATTTATAAAAGCTGTTTTACATCCATTTGATGTATGATCAAATTATGAATTGATGCAAGTGCTATTAAATAGCGTATAGAAGATATGCGAGCAACTGGAGCATATGTATCAAAATAATCTACTTTATGCCTCTGTTTATATCCCTTAGCAACTAATCTAGCTTTGAACTTATCAATGGATCCATTTGTATTCAACTTTTTCTTGAATATCCATTTACATCCTATAGGTTTAGCACCAGGACATAAATCAGTTAAAACCCAAGTTTGGTTCAACATTATGGAATTCATTTCATCATTGATAGCTTCTTTCCAGAAATTAGAATCTCTAGAACTCATAGCCTTAGAATGAGTTTTGGGATTATCATCGACGTTCATTACATATCTTGTCACATTAAGGACTTCGTCTACATTGCCTTTTACGAGATATGTTATGAAGTCAGGACCGTAGTCCTTTTCTATTTCCCTCTTTTACTTCTCTTTTGTTCAGTATTATTATCTGGTACTAACACTTCCTTGCTGTTTTGAGCAGGAGCATATTCATCATCATTGATATCATTAGTTACAGTTGGATCCGAACTAGATGATCTCAATGGATTCTCAAAAGTTTGATTTTCAAAGAATTCTACATCTACAAATTCTATAACTTCTAAAGAGTCAAGAATAAGGAATCTATAAGTTATACTATTAAGAGAATATCCTATGAAAACACACTTAAATGCCTTATTACCTAACTTTGGTCGTTTGGGGTCAGGTTTTCTAACATATGCTAAGCAACCCCAAACTTTAAGTCTATTAAGGTTAGGTTTTCTATTAAACCATAATTGATAAGGGGAAATATTATTCTTTTTAAGTGGTACTCTATTTAAAATGTGACATGCAGATAACATAGCATCACCCCATAGATTATAAGGTAAATTAGAACTTATGAGCATGACATTAACCATTTCTACTAAAGTTCTATTTTTCCTCTCAGCAACACCATTTTGTTGTGGTGTATATGGAGCGGTACATTGGTGATCTATACCATTTTGTTTACAAAACAAAGTAAATTCATTTGAACAATATTCACCACCACGATCTGAATGTAACACTTTAATTTTAACTCCTAATTGTTTTTCGACTTCTGCTTTGTAAATTTTGAATTTATCAAAGGCCTCATCTTTAGATTTCATTAGATATACATATGCATATCTAGTATAATCATCAATAAATGTTATGTAGTATTAGTTACCACCATAGGTGATATGACTTTTTAAGTCACCCACATCACTATATACCAAATCAAGCAAACCAGTTTTCCTTTCAACAGATTTAAATGATTTCCAGTGTATTTTGCTTGAACACATATTTCACATTTATAGATAGAATCGAAATCACAATCAAAAATTATTCCTAATTTTAACATATTTTTAAGAGATTTATAATTAACATGTCCTAATCTACCATGCCATAAATTAACTGAATCAACAATATAAGCATAAGATTTCTTTACTAGATTCAACTTAATCATGCCATTACAAGAATATCCCTATCCAATTAATTTTTCATTATTGAACAACACTAATTTATCAGACTCATACACCATCTTGAATCCTCCTTTATTAAGAAGGTATCCAGAAACCATATTCTTACACATAACGGGTACATAAAATACATTGACTAATATAAGAACTTTCCCAGAGGTGAATGTAAGTTCTATTGTGTCTTTTCCCATAACTTTGCTTGCAACCTTGTCTGCGCCAATCACTTCACTGGATTCTCCATTATTTTCTACTTAAGTCTTGAACAAATTACGGTATTTGCAAATATGAATGGTTGCTCCAATATTGAGACACCAATCATTATCAATGCCACTAACGGAGTTTGCCTTTTGAACAACTGCCACAAGCTTTTATTCGACCACATTTGCCTTTTGTTGTTTCTTCCGAAGACGACAGTCTCGGGTATAGTGGTCGGGTTTGTTACAATGGTAACATGCACCCTTCTTTGTGTTCTTGGAATTATTTTTCTTCTTAAACTGTGTCTCATTCTTAGGCTTCAATTTATCATTAATTTCAACATTATTTGCCTAAAATTGAGACTCAGTTTGCGAATTCTCATATATTTCGCGTTTACGAGAATCCTCTTCAATACAAAGATGAAGCTGTAAACCATCTAAATCATAATTTGTTTTCGCATGTTTCAATTTTTTCTTATAATCATTCCAAGAATTTAGGAGTCTTGAAATAATAATTCCAACAACAGAAGATTCAGGGAGATCAATTCTGGCATCTTTAAGTTGATTCACCAACAGTAAGATTTCACTTACTTGTTTGGACTTGTTGGCGACCATTTTGAAATACGAATTTTTTTATTACTTGCCATAGATATGTGATACTTTCTCTCCTGTGTAGTCTAGAGGTCCTTTGCAGTTTCCAAGGCCTATGAGCGTTGTAGACTGGAGTATACAATGCATTCAGGATATGCCCTTTGCATAGAAAATCGTCCTCTTTGTGCTTTGCACGTTTTTCCTTTAGAGCAACATCTTCGTTAGCGGTTTCCCCTGGAATAACTTCCAAACCGTCTTCCAAGATGCAGAACAATTTGACGATGATCAAAAAGAACTTCGTGGTCTCTTGCCAATGAGTGAAATTTTCGCCATCAAATTGCTCCAATTTAGTCAAATGTTGATTCATCACTTGAAACATGCTCAAACCTTCCATGTTTGAAGATATTATATGAAATTTTATTGGGGATTTTGCTGTTTGAGACTATTGAAGGAAGATGAATTTCAGACTTTAAAGATCTATATGATAAATTCTTTCAGACAATAGTTCATCCCACCAGGTACAAACGAATTATCGAACTATCGACTTTCAGGAGTCAATAAAGCCTTGGAATAGGAAATCGAATTCAAAGTTTGTATAACTTTGATTCGATATAGATCACTCTGATTTTACAATTTCTGATGATGCAACATAGTAGGGAACGAAGAGGAAGAAGAAACAGAAATTTGCAATGGTTTATAAGCGTTGCAAATCAGAAAATCTGCAATACTTTAAGATGCAGTAATGGCAGCTTTGCTAGTTCAAGAAGAAGAAGATAAACAGAGAAGAAAAAGTAATTCAAACATCACAAAACTGCAGCTATTTATAGACAGTGAATCGTCGCATCCATTTGCAATGGCCACGTCCGTTACAATTTGAAAACGTCGTGCCTTTTCGTTTTGTAACGCTCTGGAAACGTTGCAATTTAAACTGTCGCGTCCATTTATTTGCAACAGTTCAAACAATATTTCCACACTCGAATCCTTAATGGGATGAAAACCAGCCCATTATTGTGTAGAATATTCAACCCAAAAGAATTGTCATTGGATCTGGACCCGCACCCGGCCCGGTTCGATTCAGTTGGTCGGACGGCGACGGCGCGCATGTGTGGTATAGTGATGCATGGCCACCCTTCTCAAACAAATTAAACATTTGGGTGCGCCAAGGCCCCAACATCCTCTTGAGAAGACCCCTTAAGTACTAAGATACTTTTATATATTCCACAATGTGGGACAAATACATTTCCACTTCTTTCATTCTTTATTTCTTTTCAATCATAAACCCATACCCCAAATCAATGTTTTGAAAATTTACAACATATACAAATGCAAATTCGTTACAATTGGTCACAACTAACTAATGCAAGGATTTGTGAATATATTATATTAAATGTCCAAATATTTGATTATTTATCTTTATTTTGAAAGTGATAATTTGATTAATCAATAATCTCCACACAAAATCATGAGGTGGTAGTTATGAAAAAATTAATAAATAAGTAAAACTAGAAAAAGAAAAAAAGAGTTGCGGATGCAAACCCAACCAATTATGGATAAAATACAATGAATTAGGCAATGAAGCCATAGTGATGACCATGAAACTAGGGCTTGCAATAAGCATGTTAATTGCTCAAAAAAAACTTATATATTACTTATATATATAGTACTCAAGCTATCAACAAAGCTTAACTGCTACAGTTTCACTTAAAATAGGTTGATCAATTTTCGTTTTACTAAACATGGATTGGTTTGTGCGTGTCATGTAAGCATCGTTCTCATTATGCCCCACGTCCCGCATTTATTTGTATACGTATTAATATATGTATAAACTGAAAAAGTGGATCTAGAAATATTCTTTGTCCACTTATGCTTATCTCCACTTCTCTTGATGGATAGAGAATGTGTCAAGGCTAAATAACGGGATTTGGATCTCATCAGTCTATATATGTGGCATGTGGTTATTCATCGACTACACCAAAATTCAGCAACATAGACTGACTGAAAATTCATATCTCACTTCTCCATAAGGCGGTGTGAGAATTTTACTTCACATTAAGACAATTGTAGCAGCAGAGAGTAGGATTTTTAGTTTCAGCAACGCATAACTTCTCTTTTCTTGTACTATATCTGTGCAATCAATGGCTGGAGGTAAATTTATAATTTCCACATTTTAGATAATTTATATACTGGTTAATATTATTGGTATTCGAGCCACCTTCGTGCTATATTGCTAAGATACGACAACTGTTTCATTGTATCAAACTAGCATGTGAAATCAAACCATATAATTACTGTACAATGTAAGGAAAGTTAGTATGCATGGAATTCAGTCATAGATTATGTTTTATTTTTCCCTCATGTGACAATACATTGTGTTGGGAATGAGTTCCTTCCTATGTGGACAAACTCATATTTATTTGGAGTAATAAATGTTGCTACGGTATTTTGTGTTTTTATTTGAAAAGGTGACTTATTGTCCTTTGGTGTGCCTTGGTAATTGCACCTTGATGGGAATTATCATCTTATTAAATAAGGTAGTTGAATGGAGATTTCAAGGTGCCTTTTTGGTAGCTGTATATACATATCCACATTTTGGGCAGCAAAAAAAACACACAACAACATCAATTTGAACAACATTGGTAAATAGATATCTACCATCAAAACATTTCCAGCTTCTCCGAGACTTTGTGGGCTGCTTCTACTACTTTGAGATTGCCCTTTGCTGGCGTGTTTTTGCGATATGTCTAATCATTTCTAGGCTCTGTTTCCTAGTGATATTTTTCACTTTTCTAGCTTTTATTTTGATATTATTATTGCTAGCTATTGTTGGAATCCACTTTGTGACTTGGATTTGGATTTGTGTATCACTCCATTATCATAGTAAGAGAAGTTTGGATGGACCCCCGTCATTGGTCCACTGGTTTTTACTCTTCACATCGAAGAGGTTTTCCACATTAAAAATTCGTGTATGTTCTTATTTTATTATTATCTCTTATTCTGTTGGTTATTTGCATTGATCATTGGTGATTGTGGTGCATTTTGCTGGGTTTGTCTGTGTCATTCATAACAAACTGTAACAACCCGAAAATTTGGGCCAGTTTAAAATTTTTATTTTGGGCAATTTTAGCGAATTTTGATTATTTAAAATGAATTATTTTAAATAAGATTGACGAAAATTTATTTTGAATATAATTCGAACATATATATTATACGCGTCGTCGTTAGAATATAAATATTTATTTTAATTATAATAGAATTGAAAATTGCGCGGTAGTTCGATAATTCGATTTCAAACTTCAAATGAATGTAACGGGTGCAAAACAATCCGGATTTTAGTGAAACAAAAAACATTAGGATCTAATTGATAATATCTTTCCAACGAATCCGAAAAATAAAGATTTCATAGCGGGAATCAAAAGATATGTCCAGTTGAAAATTCTGAATAGTCGCTACGGAATTCAGGCCCTTAAAAATGGACATTTTGCAAACGACCTCGGATTTCGACGAAACCACTTTTGTTGGATCCGTGATGTAAAGTTATTACTAGATTCCAAATTTCATAATTTTTCAAATCAATTTGTGAGCGTGGCAAAGGAAAACGCGTTTGACCAGTTTCAGTTGATTTTAATCGACTGGAAAATAGCCATTTTTCTAACGGTCTCAGAATTCGATGAAACTAGTTTTGTTAGGACCGTATCGTAGATACGAAGCTAGAAAATATTTTTCTGGGATTTATAGAGTTAGTATGTGACCCCGGTAAATTGAAATGCGCGTTCAAAATCAATATATAGAGTTATATGTTGATTTTAACGGAAACTGATCGAAACAGTCGAATCAGCTTACGATACATATCCCATTGTGTTCGGAATGGGGGTAATACGCTATGGACGATAGGCGGTGGGTTTCGTTTCGGATTCATATGAAGAAGTTACTTTTTAAAATTAAAATATATTATATTATATATATATAAATTTTTCATATACCCCCTCCCTCCATTCAGTTTTCACGATTCAATTCCTCTTTCCCCTTTCCTTGTAAAACCGACGCCTCCTTCGATGAATCGCCACCCGCCTCCGACCCCACTCCAGCCGACACCATCACCTCCACTTCGCCACCCGCCTCCACCTCCTGTCGCTCCGCCCAGTCAACCCTCGCACCTCCCCTTCTCGATCCACGAACCCAAACCCGCCGATTAGGCCCCCATACCCCATCGCCGCCCTGTCCACCACCACCTAACCATCCGCGACGCCCATCAGCCTCTTCTCCTGACCTCTTCCTGTTCCGATGCCCCCCGGTGCCACGGTTGGCCCCACGACCTCCTCTCGCACTCTCTCTCCTCGGAAACTCCCCTCCAATCGGCGCAGACAGCAGCAAACCCATTCCCACACCTTCGTCGTTTAACTGTAAGTCTTCTTCTGATTTATCCATGAATAAAGTTTAGTTTTTATATAACGTAAAGTTTTGATTTTAGAATAGGATAAAAAAATGATTTTTACTTGCATAAACATTCAATTTTTATGAAGATAAGAATTATAAGTTTGCAAATAGAAAAGATATGATTTTTAAAATAGAAAAGATATGATTTTTAAAATAGAAAAGATATGTTTTTTTAAAATAGAAAAGATATGATTTTTTAAAATAGAAAAGATTAGATTTTTGAAATGGAAAAGGCGAAATCTTTATATTTGAAAAGGCAAAATCTTTATATTTGAAAAGGCGAAATCTTTATATATAGTAGCGAAGTAAAAATTCGATTTTTATATATTGAATAGCATAGTAAAAATTTGATTTTTATATATTGAATAGCAAAGTAAAAATTTGATTTTTATATATTGAATAGCAAAGTAAAAATTCGATTTTTATATATTGAATAGCAAAGTAAAAATTCGATTTTTACATATGTAGATAATACGGGCAAAGAAAGTGAAAAGAGGCAGAACGACGAAGATTTCTCTAAATGAAGTGTCGTGAAGTTGGATAGCTATCGGTGAGAATTTCTCACTCTTTAATTTTATTTTTCTAGTTATATATATATATACTAGGATGCAGACGGTGTTTAGTAGCACCCGACACCCGTCATCCACAAACCATGGATGGCTTGTTTGTTAAATTGTTGGTTGTGTAGTTGGTTAGATTATTCGGTTTGAATTGAATTGTTTGGTGAAATGGAATGGATTTGATTGATGTGTGAATGGCGTGGGCCTTCACTAGACCGGGGATAAAGCTAGGCCTTGTCCCGTTTCTAGTATCGTGTCGTTATGCCGCCGAAATTTTCTAAAATATGTTAGAAAAATAAAAATATCATTTTATTGAATAAATGAACCGAATAGAATATTCATGTGTTAAAATAAAATATTTGATCGTTAAAAATATAATTTTTAACGTGAATGTGAATAAATAAATATTCATTTACAAACCGGACGGTTTGTTTATGTACACCTATTTGAAGGACATTGATTGGGACGATAAATTTTACACATCGCCCAACTGCACAAGTAAAACCTATGTTTGATTGTTTGAAACCCCACACGGTTATTGGGATGATATTTGACGTACACTAATCCCGATTGTTTAGTTGTATGTCGATCGATTGATTGACAGGCTGTTATAAGCGTTGAATATTTGTATTTGATGCTTATACAGTGTAGAATGCACTTTGGATGATGGTTGATTATTCATCGTTGTTGATATATACATGTGTTGTAGAAAATCCATATAATTAACATTATATGGTAATTGATTGGGCCTCATTCCAGTTTTAAAATAGAAATATTTGAAAAAGAAATATTTGAAATAGAATATTTGAAAATAGGAATATATGAAGCCGTATTGATTAGATTGACGCCATTTTGACGTGAACGATATTTATATCGATTTTATTCATTTTATAATGAATATCGAAAGTGATTTCAAAATCTGATATTTTGAAAAGAATTGAATATAAATGAATTCGAATTGAAATTGAACAGAAATGAATTCGAATTGAAATTGAATAGATTTGAAATTGAATAGATTTGAAATTCGAACTATATTGAAATGAATTGAAATTCGAATTATATTTAAAGTGAATTAAAATTCGAATTAAACTAAATTGATTTGAAATTTGAAATACAATGGTTTGAAATTGAATAGATATGAATAATGAATCTTTGATTTGAAATTGAATATGAAGTTGAAACCGTTTTGAAAATGAATTTAAAATGATTTATAAAGCACGTTTTGAATTGAAATCGACGAAGTATATATTATATATATAATATAATGGCCTGAATAGAACGCGCCGCGCCGCGGCAGTTCGCGAATTTCGACCATTAACTTCGAACGAATATTACGGGAGATCCGACCATCGGATTCTCCTAAAACCGGAACCGTTGGGTTCATATCGAAAAGAGCTTTCTAACGAATATTAGAAATTTGAAATCTAACGGTTGGGTTTGGAATTATGTCCAAATCAAATTTGAAAAAGGTCACTATAAGTGCAGTTCGATGGCCATTGATGGAAATCGACCGTACAGGCCTTGATAAAATTATTAAAAATAGTAATAATTTGTGTAAAATCATAAGAAATGATTTAGAAAGAATTGGGATGAAAAACTCCATATTTGAAAAGATGAAAATAGATTTTTATCGAAATGAACTAGTTTTGAACTAGAATTATAATTCTATTTAGTTTTAAATAAATTAATTGAATTTGAAATGGTTTTGAAAATAACCAGAAATTTCCAATGATTGCATTGGAATGGATTTGAATCGAAATTGTCTTCGGAATATTTCGATGTTGGATTTCGTGATTATAAGATGTTGTTATGGAAATTTGAAAGATATAAATATATATATCGTTATTTCCAATACGATATCTGTTGGTCGTAGAATTTGATATTGAATATAAGCCGATATATTTTCTATTCAGAGCCTTGTATTTAATATCAAATGTGATTTGGGTTTGTCGTGAATGGTGTCTTGACTAACACTGTTCTTGAACCCAGTTAAGAAAAGATTAAATCTTTTTATTTGGATTTAATGAAGTGTACCAATTAAATAATATTTAATTGGAATTGAATTGATATTGATTTTTGGGTTTATCGTGGACAGTGTTTTAAATAACACTCGTTCTTTAACTCGATAGTTAATTGAATGTGATTTTGGGTTTATCGTGAACCGTGTTTTAAATGACACTGATTCTTTAACCCAGTTAACGATTAAAACTAAGTGGAGTTTTAATGAATCTTTAATTAGATTGAAATAATCGAAATGGAGTATCACCAGTTTTGCTCCAGGCATTAGGTAAATCTTTAATTAGATTTGAACGTGAAATGGTAATTGAATTTACCGATAACACCGTGGTGTTAGATATGAAGTATAACCAGTTTTACTTCATGGGATGAATAGGTTGGGATTGGGAAATTAAAACCAATGATTACTTCGGTAAGGTTCGTTAATCTCGACTAGTTGAATCGAAATTCAAAAGGAGATTAGAGAATAAATTCAAGGAATTTATCTTGGATAAAATTAATGGGAACCTTTCCCTATGAATGTGAAATTTAGAAACTAACTGTCGGTTAGCCAAGCAGAATGGTTTTCTGGATATTGATCTGATGTTGGTTTCAGCCTTCGGGGTTAATATTTGGGAAATTATTCTCTTGATTCATTTACGGTTAGTGACTAATGAATTGGAATGAGGCGTATGTTGTGTTTGTGTAACACTTATTTAAAATATACGCGAGTTATTCGGAAAGACCGGGTTTAACCCATTCTGAATAACTAGTACGACGATAAGTCGAAGATGAAGACGGCGGTCGAAGACCGGAAGTCTTCACGTTGTTTGGGTGATTACTGATGATCTTGATTGGGCTGTACACCCAAGAAGATGGAAACAGTTGGTGATCGTCCAGACGTACTTGGAGATCGATGGATATGCGGGGTACTAGGTGCCTGCGGTTTCGTTCAGACCTAGAACGGACTTGTAAATGGACTGTGTGTCTGACATCGGATTTCATTCTGTGTGACTGATATCAGTTGCATAGAGTGGTTTGCCTGTGTGGCAGGCTAAGATGCAAATGATCAAGGCTTCTGTTGAGAAGCAGAGTCTTGTGGTGATGATCGAAGCACGGCCTTTGTGGCGTAGCTTTGTGTAGCGTTTACTTCGCGAGTTTCGCACCCCGGTTGTGAATCAAAAACGGGAGAGGACCTCAGGGAGGGCATGCGTTTCTTTCTAGCTAGGGTGGTGTCAGTGACCTTCCAGCCCTTACATTTATATACTTTTTACCTCTGTGGTTGTTGCTGTTGCGAGGCGCCTCGTTTAGATCGGACGATCCGGGTCCGATGGAGCCATTCGTTGGCTCATTTACGCCCCAAAGGGCGGGGAAACGCAGTGTTCAGGCATTTTAATCCACATCGGTGGACCGGCCCTGACGATCCAAGGGTCGATGCGCTCTGACCCTGAGGCTCGGGCTAGAGAGTCTCGAAGACGGTGAGGACGATCCCTGGCCTCCGTTCATTGATGGAAATCCAATTTCCAAATACGTGACTTTGCGGTTTTATTTGTAAACCTATATATGGCGACATAGTGGCATGGGACGCTCATGTCGCCCATGATTGATACTTATGATTTGAAGTTGTTTTATACACTATGCACTTATAATACTATCAAATAATCTGTTTTAAACGTATCAAGCATTCTTGGCTATTATAAGGTAAAAACCCTATCCCCCGGCTTGCGCTGCATTGTGTGATAGGACCTGGGTCTTATAATAGCTTCATTTTTCTTTATTTAGCATTGCGTTGTTGTTTTATACACTAGTATTCTTGGGAGGAAACCCGTTCCGAGTTATATGGCGTGGTCCCTTGATTTACCTAACTTTAAAATAAAGATTATTAACTGTTTTAGTTCTCACACCAGTCACATGACTGACCTGGAGTTTATTGTTTTAACCTAAACTCTGGGTGCCCTTATTTTGACACGGGCAGCTAGTAGTTTTGGTTTTGCAGATTTATATTCACAGGATCCTGGTTTACAGCTGGAATGGTATCCGGAAAGCTTTGTATCCGTATATCTCCTTCTAGTTGTGTATTGTATTATTTTCCGCTGCGATGTATTTAAATGTAATTTAAATCTCTGATATTTCTATGTAATATTCATTTATACTCTGTATATTCTTGTAATCTGATGCATTGTTGTAATATACAATGAAATGCTCTCCCGTTTGCGTTCTGTTGTGGCTTGTTCTCGAAACGATAGGGCGTTTCGAGCGGTCTGGATCGGTTTAGCGACTGATTCGGATCGAGCGAAATTCCTTTTTGTCACAGGTGGTATCAGAGCTTTGGTTTACAAAGCTCAGAGAACAAGACACATTAGAACCGTACGAAAGAATTCATCAGTTATTGGATTAGTAATATCCAATTAGAATGACTCGTTAGAGATAGGATCAGTAGTATCCTAGAACGAGTGTGAAGAGTATATTTTTGAAAGTGAAAACAAATCTTGTTTTGAAATATAAATCAATTATTCGTATTTGATTGTTTATTTATATTGATTTGGACAATCAAATATATAGAGATTTTAGTATACGTATGATCCACGTGTATTGAAGCCTCAAATATATTCGATAGATATAGAATCACACTCTAGTCGCTCGGACATGATTCTAATGATTGACGCGTCATCATTAGAATTTATTTTTGTGTTTCGAAGGTGAGATTTCTATATATTTCCAATTGATTGGTGTGAGAACCAAAAATTAGATAGAGTCTATTGTTGTGATTTGGCATCAAAAATCTGAATTTTGACTATATATCAAAGTTATGAATTTGAAATGATAATTCACTAATTGATTGATGATTGTGTTGTTTGATTATTGGATGATTAGTTAAAAGTTGAACCATTTAGCCTAATTGAACCAAACATTGAATTGTATTGAAAATTGGTCGCAATTTCATGCATATAAATGTACTTTCATTGAACAGGTCATAGCAAGGAGGCTAGAGCAGAGAAATAAAATTGTTTGCCCGACAAATAGGTACATGTTTAACATAATTTACTATTTTGTTTGGATGATGATAATTTTATGAGCCGATTGGCTAGCCGCTTGGCTTTTTCTTTTTCTTTTTGAGATCAGAAGGCCTGTATGGAAATTTCGGGATTTTCCCGTGGCTCCCGGTGCAGGGGAGGTTATGGCGAAATTTTTCGAAAATTCCGGGTGTTAGATAAAAATTTTGAAGAATTTGAAAATTCTCAGAAACTGAAAAGTTGGAGAATGGAAGCCAGATCGAACGTAGAGTTGATTAATCAAACCACTTTCGACTTTGTTCCTTTTCGGGGATGAAAAGTTTTAAGTGGGGGAGATTGTAACAACCCGAAAATCTGGGCCAGTTTAAATTTTTTATTTTGGGCAATTTTAGCGAATTTTGATTATTTAAAATGAATTATTTTAAATAAGATTGACGAAAATTTATTTTGAATATAATTCGAACGTATATATTATACGCATCGTCGTTAGAATATAAATATATATTTTAATTATAATAGAATTGAAAATTGCGCGGTAGTTCGATAATTCGATTTCAAACTTCAAATGAATGTACCGGGTGCAAAACAATCCGGATTTTAGTGAAACCAAAAACATTAGGATCTAACTGATAATATCTTTCCAACGAATCCGAAAAATAAATATTTCATAGCGGGAATCAAAAGATATGTCCAGTTAAAATTTTTGAATAGTCGCTACGGAATTCAGGCCCTTAAAAATGGACATTTTGCAAACGACCTCGGATTTCGACGAAACCACTTTTGTTGGATCCGTGATGTAAAGTTATTGCTAGATTCCAAATTTCATAATTTTTCGAATCAATTTGTGAGCGTGGCAAAGGAAAACGCGTTTGACCAGTTTCAGTTGATTTTAATCGACTGGAAAATGGCCATTTTTCTAACGGTCTCAGAATTCGATGAAACTAGTTTTGTTAGGACCGTATCGTCAATACGAAGCTAGAAAATATTTTCCTGGGATTTATAGAGTTAGTATGTGACCCCGGTAAATTGAAATGCGCGTTCAAAATCAATATATAGAGTTATATGTTGATTTTAACGGAAACTGATCGAAACAGTCGAATCAGCTTACGATACATATCCCATTGTGTTCGAAATGGGGGTAATACACTATGGACGACAGGCGGTGGGTTTCGTTTCGGATTCGTATGAAGAAGTTACTTTTTAAAATTAAAATATATTATATATTTTTTTTGGCAAGGCCGACCGGTTTTTAAGGTGACCGCAAACACCTTTTATTATAACTAATAATAAAACACAATACAGACCAGGTGATTGCAGTGACAATCAGCTATAAAGGTTTTTTTAGGTGGTCCGTCCACCACAACACTAGCATAATACATGCTCAGCAGACTTACTAACCAACATCATAGCTTAAAAGATAAGGATACCCAGACTACACATTACATGACACAATAACAGCTAAAATAACCTACTGCGGATTACATAGTAGAGCTCCAGACGCAGTAAACTTCAGCACCACACTCAGTCATTGTCAAACAAGTTCGTGCGTAACAGTACATTCTTCTTGCTACGTGTCATGTAGCCAGGAAGAGATGCAGAGAGAGGCGAACTGGATTAAGCGTCATAACCAGCAGACGACAAAGGCGGAGGAGCTCTGTAGGCCGCTGGCGGGGCAATGTGCGCATATGGGTTAGCTGCCTTGTTGTTCTTGCTAGAAGTGGATATCGATTCAAGGATGCCATTTGTGTTCACAATTGATTTTGCTTTATCTTGAGTCAAAGCACTCGTCTGTATGCCAGCATTACATTTAGGAGGAGACTGCTTGTTGAAAAAACCAGGCTTAATGCCTGTGTTGGTAGTTGGTACGGTAGGCGACTTTTCCACACTACCCTTTTCTTTGTCACCAGTTTTCAAAGTGTCTTCATAGCTGTTCACATCTTTTATTATTTGTTTCATAGGGTTGTCCATCTCGACAACTGTATTCAAAGATGCAACAGGATTTCCTGCAAGAGGACTGTCCTTACCCTCAACATGAAAAGACAGCTTGTTGTCCGTGTCCTTGTTCGAGTTTGAATTTTGAATTGCTTCTTCGTGTGGTCCCACACCTTCTTTATCCACATTCACGTGGGTTTCATGAAGGCTATCATTAACCATAATTTTCTTATGTGCTTCATCTAACAAGTCACTGAGAACATCAAATATATTATATTATATATATATATATATATCATATACCCCCTCCCTCCATTCAGTTTTCACGATTCAATTCCTCTTTCCCCTTTCCTTGTAAAACCGACGCCTCCTTCGATGAATCGCCGCCCGCCTCCGACCCCACTCAAGCCGACACCATCACCTCCACTTCGCCGCCCGCCTCCACCTCCTGTCGCTCCGCCCAGTCAACCCTCGCACCTCCCCTTCTCGATCAACGAACCCAAACCCGTCGATTAGGCCCCCATACCCCATCGCCGCCCTGTCCACCACCACCTAACCATCCGCGACGCCCCTCAGCCTCTTCTCCCGACTTCTTCCTGTTCCGATGCCCCACGATCTCCTCTCGCACTCTCTCTCCTCGGAAACTCCCCTCCAATCGGCGCAGACAGCAGCAAACCCATTCCCACACCTTCGTCGTTTAACTGTAAGTCTTCTTCTGATTTATCCATGAATAAAGTTTAGTTTTTATATAAGTAAAGTTTTGATTTTAGAATAGGATAAAAAAATGATTTTTACTTGCATAAACATTCGATTTTTATGAAGATAAGAATTATAAGTTTGCAAATAGAAAAGATATGATTTTTAAAATAGAAAAGATATGATTTTTAAAATAGAAAAGATATGTTTTTTTAAAATAGAAAAGATATGATTTTTTAAAATAGAAAAGATTAGATTTTTGAAATGGAAAAGGCGAAATCTTTATATTTGAAAAGGCGAAATCTTTATATTTGAAAAGGCGAAATCTTTATATTTGAAAAGGCGAAATCTTTATATATAGTAGCGAAGTAAAAATTCGATTTTTATATATTGAATAGCATAGTAAAAATTTGATTTTTATATATTGAATAGCAAAGTAAAAATTCGATTTTTATATATTGAATAGCAAAGTAAAAATTCGATTTTTACATATGTAGATAATACGAGCAAAGAAAGTGAAAAGAGGCAGAACGACGAAGATTTCTCTACATGAAGTGTCGTGAAGTTGGATAGCTATCGGTGAGAATTTCTCACTCTTTAATTTTATTTTTCTAGTTATATATATATATATATATATATATATATATATATACTAGGATGCAGACGGTGTTTAGTAGCACCCGACACCCGTCATCCACAAACCATGGATGGCTTGTTTGTTAAATTGTTGGTTGTGTAGTTGGTTAGATTATTCGGTTTGAATTGAATTGTTTGGTGAAATGGAATGGATTTGATTGATGTGTGAATGGCGTGGGCCTTCACTGGACCGGGGATAAGGCTAGGCCTTGTCCCGTTTCTAGTATCGTGCCGTTATGCCGCCGAAATTTTCTAAAATATGTTAGAAAAATAAAAATATCATTTTATTGAATAAATGAACTGAATAGAATATTCATGTGTTAAAATAAAATATTTGATCGTTAAAAATATAATTTTTAACGTGAATGTGAATAAATAAATATTCATTTACAAACCGGACGGTTTGTTTATGTACACCTATTTGAAGGACATTGATTGGGACGATAAATTTTACACATCGCCCAACTGCACAAATAAAACCTGTGTTTGATTGTTTGAAACCCCACACGGGTATTGGGATGATATTTGACGTACACTAATCCCGATTGTTTAGTTGTATGTCGATCGATTGATTGACAGGCTGTTATAAGCGTTGAATATTTGTATTTGATGCTTATACAGTGTAGAATGCACTTTGGATGATGGTTGATTATTCATCGTTGTTGATATATACATGTGTTGTAGAAAATCCATATAATTAACATTATATGGTAATTGATTGGGCCTCATTCCAGTTTTAAAATAGAAATATTTGAAAAAGAAATATTTGAAATAGAATATTTGAAAATAGGAATATATGAAGCCGTATTGATTAGATTGACGCCATTTTGACGTGAACGATATTTAT
Source organism: Allium sativum (assembly GCA_030737875.1). NCBI lineage: Eukaryota > Viridiplantae > Streptophyta > Magnoliopsida > Asparagales > Amaryllidaceae > Allium > Allium sativum. The sequence goes on along the minus strand of CM060922.1, from coordinate 18,616,811 downwards.
ATCGATTTTATTCATTTTATAATGAATATCGAAAGTGATTTCAAAATCTGATATTTTGAAAAGAATTGAATATAAATGAATTCGAATTGAAATTGAACAGAAATGAATTCGAATTGAAATTGAAATTGAAATTGAATAGATTTGAAATTGAATAGATTTGAAATTCGAACTATATTGAAATGAATTGAAATTCGAATTATATTTAAAGTGAATTAAAATTCGAATTAAACTAAATTGATTTGAAATTTGAAATACAATGGTTTGAAATTGAATAGATATGAATAATGAATCTTTGATTTGAAATTGAATATGAAGTTGAAACCGTTTTGAAAATGAATTTAAAACGATTTATAAAGCACGTTTTGAATTGAAATCGACGAAGTATATATTATATATATAATATAATGGCCTGAATAGAACGCGCCGCGCCGCGGCAGTTCGCGAATTTCGACCATTAACTTCGAACGAATATTACGGGATATCCGACTGTCGGATTCTCCTAAAACCGGAACCGTTGGGTTTGTATCGAAAAGAGCTTTCTAACAAATATTAGAAATTTGAAATCTAACGGTTGGGTTTGGAATTATGTCCAAATCAAATTTGAAAAAGGTCGCTATAAGTGCAGTTCGATGGCCATTGATGGAAATCGAATGTACAGGCCTTGATAAAATTATTAAAAATAGTAATAATTTGTGTAAAATCATAAGAAATGATTTAGAAAGAATTGGGATGAAAAACTCCATATTTGAAAAGATAAAAATAGATTTTTATCGAAATGAACTAGTTTTGAACTAGAATTATAATTCTATTTAGTTTTAAATAAATTAATTGAATTTGAAATGGTTTTGAAAATAACCAGAAATTTCCAATGATTGCATTGGAATGGATTTGAATCGAAATTGTCTTCGGAATATTTCGATGTTGGATTTCGTGATTATACAGATGTTGTTATGGAAATTTGAAAGATATAGATATATATATCGTTATTTCCAATACGATATCTGTTAGTCGTAGAATTTGATATTGAATATAAGCCGATATATTTTCTATTCAGAGCCTTGTATTTAATATCAAATGTGATTTGGGTTTGTCGTGAATGGTGTCTTGACTAACACTGTTCTTGAACCCAGTTAAGAAAAGATTAAATCTTTTTATTTGGATTTAATATCAAATGTGATATTGATTTTTGGGTTTATCGTGGACAGTGTTTTAAATAACACTCGTTCTTTAACTCGATAGTAAATTGAATGTGATTTTGGGTTTATCGTGAACCGTGTTTTAAATGACACTGATTCTTTAACCCAGTTAACGATTAAAACTAAGTGGAGTTTTAATGAATCTTTAATTAGATTGAAATAATCGAAATGAAGTATCACCAGTTTTGCTCCAGGCGTTAGGTAAATCTTTAATTAGATTTAAACGTGAAATGGTAATTGAATTTACCGATAACACCGTGGTGTTAGATATGAAGTATAACCAGTTTTACTTCATGGGATGAATAGGTTGGGATTGGGAAATTAAAACCAATGATTACTTCGGTAAGGTTCGTTAATCTGGACTAGTTGAATCGAAATTCAAAAGGAGATTAGAGAATAAATTCAAGGAATTTATCTTGGATAAAATTAATGGGAACCTTTCCCTATGAATGTGAAATTTAGAAACTAACTGTCGGTTAGCCAAGCAGAATGGTTTTCTGGATATTGATCTGATGTTGGTTTCGGCCTTCGAGGTTAATATTTGGGAAATTATTCTCTTGATTCATTTACGGTTAGTGACTGATGAATTGGAATGAGGCGTATGTTGTGTTTGTGTAACACTTATTTAAAATATACGCGAGTTATTCGTAAAGACCAGGTTTAACCCATTCTAAATAACTAGTACGACGATAAGTCGAAGATGAAGACGGCGGTCGAAGACCGGAAGTCTTCACGTTGTTTGGGTGATTACTGATGATCTTGATTGGGCTGTACACCCAAGAAGATGGAAACAGTTGGTGATCGTCCAGACGTACTTGGAGATCGATGGATATGCGGGGTACTAGGTGCCTCCGGTTTCGTTCAGACCCAGAACGGACTTGTAAATGGACTGTGTGTCTGACATCGGATTTCATTCTGTGTGACTGATATCAGTTGCATAGAGTGGTTTGCCTGTGTGGCAGGCTAAGATGCAAATGATCAAGGCTTCTGTTGAGAAGCAGAGTCTTGTGGTGATGATCGAAGCACGGCCTTTGTGGCGTAGCTTTGTGTAGCGTTTACTTCGCGAGTTTCGCACCCCGGTTGTGAATCAAAAACGGGAGAGGACCTCAGGGAGGGCATGCGTTTCTTTCTAGCTAGGGTGGTGTCAGTGACCTTCCAGCCCTGACATTTATATACTTTTCACCTGTGTGGTTGTTGCTGTTGCGAGGCGCCTCGGTTAGATCGGACGATACGGGTCCGATGGAGCCATTCGTTGGCTCATTTACGCCCCAAAGGGCGGGGAAACGCAGTGTTCAGGCATTTTAATCCACATCGGTGGACCGGCCCTGACGATCCAAGGGTCGATGCGCTCTGACCCTGAGGCTCGGGCTAGAGAGTCTCGAAGACGGTGAGGACGATCCCTGGCCTCGGTTCATTGATGGAAATCCAATTTCCAAATACGTGACTTTGCGGTTTTATTTGTAAACCTATATATGGCGACATAGTGGCATGGGACGCTCATGTCGCCTATGATTGATACTTATGATTTGAAGTTGTTTTATACACTATGCACTTATAATAGTATCAAATAATCTATTTTAAACGTATCAAGCATTCTTGGCTATTATAAGGTAAAAACCCTATCCCCCGGCTTGCGCTGCATTGTGTGATAGGACCTGGGTCTTATAATAGCTTCATTTTTCTTTATTTAGCATTGCGCTGTTGTTTTATGCACTAGTATTCTTGGGGGGTAACCCGTTCCGTGTTATACGGCGTGGTCCCTTGATTTACCTAACTTTAAGATAAAGATTATTAACTGTTTTAGTTCTCACACCAGTCACATGACTGACCTGGAGTTTATTGTTTTAACCTAAACTGTGGGTGCCCTTATTTTGACACGGGCAGCTAGTAGTTTTGGTTTTGCAGATTTATATTCACAGGATCCTGGTTTACAGCTGGAACAGTATCCGGAAAGCTTTGTCTCCTTATATCTCCTTCTAGTTGTGTATTGTATTATTTTCCGCTGCGATGTATTTAAATGTAATTTAAATCTCTGATATTTCTGTGTAATATTCATTTATACTCTGTATATTCTTGTAATCTGATGCATTGTTGTAATATACAATGAAATGTTCTCCCGTCTGCGTTCTGTTGTGGCTTGTTCTCGAAACGATAGGGCGTTTCGAACGGTCTGGATCGGTTTAGCGACTGATTCGAATCGAGCGAAATTCCTTTTCGTCACAGAAACTGGTATCGGAGCAAGGTTGGTTAATTTGTAGTAATCCCCTGATGGATTCTAGTAATATTAACACTAGTAGAATGATTAGTTTGAATGGAGATAACTATCATATTTGGAAGGGAAAATTGAGAGACTTGTTGTATGTCGAAAGTTGGCATTTACCTGTGTTTGGTGATGAAAAACCAGAAGGTAAAACTAATGATCAGTGGCTATTTGAACATGAACATGTGTGTGGATTTTTTTCGTCAGTGGGTTGATGATAATGTATTGAATCATATAAATGATGGTGTTAACGCAAGATCCCTATGGCAAAAACTTGAATCCCTTTATGCTAATAAGTCTGGAAACAGTAAATTGTACCTAATCAGGCAATCGATGGGCTTGAAGTACAATTCAAGCAAGTCACTTTTTGATCACCTGTATGATTTTCATGGTATTATCCAGCAATTATCATCTATGGATATAAATTTTGATGATGAAATTCAAGGACTTTTTTTACTTGGCACTCTTCCTTATTCATGGGACATTTTCAGAATGACACTTTGCAACTCAGCACCACATGGCAAAGTTACACTGGATATTGCCAAAGTTGGTATATTGAATGAGGAGATGAGGAAGAAATCTCATCGTGTGTCTTCTTCATCCGAGGAAGCATATGTTGGTGGAAACAGAGGAAGAAGCAAGAATAAAGCTCTAGTTTCCAGAGACAAAAGCAGAAGCAAACATCGTGGAAGATACACAAACGTGAAGTGTCATTATTGTGATAAATCAGGTCACATTAAGAAATATTGCTATAAGTGGAAAAGAGACAACAAGGGTGGTAAAGGCATGGAAGATAATAAACAAGATAAAAAAGATTGCAGTAACGATGATCGAGCTGCTACTGCAACTAATGGTGATCTTATCATTGTACATGATGAGAGCTATGTGAACCTTGCTAAATATGAGTCGAGTTGGGTAATTGACAGTGGAGCATCACTTCATGTGACATCACTACATGTTATACACCTGGTGACTTTGGGGTATTGAAGATGGGCAATGATGGTGTAGCTCAGGTTTTAGGCATTAGAGATGTATGTTTGGAGACCAACATCGGAGCAAAGTTATTGCTTAAAAATGTTAGACATGTTCTAGAAATTCGATTAAACTTGATCCTTACTAGAAAACTCGATGATGATGGCTACTACAACACTTTTCATGGTGGTCAATGGAAGCTTACTAAAGGAAACATGGTGCTAGCTTGTGGGAGAAGCACACAAGCCGGTACTTGCTGCATGGCTCAATTCCCACTAATTCTGTAAATGTGGCAAATGATAATCCTGCAAAATTGTGGCATAGAAGACTTGGCCATATAAGTGAAAAGGAGCTAAGTTGTTTGATGAAGAAAAATGCACTACCTGATTTAAAGTGTGTAAAATTGGACAAATGTCCTCATTGTTTCGCAGGAAAGCAGAATCAGGCCTCCTTTAAGAGACATCCTCCTTCAAGAAAACCAAGTTTGCTTGATGTTGTTCATTCTGATGTTTGTGGTCCGTTAAAAGTTAAGACCTTTAGTGGTGCACTTTACTTTGTTACTTTTATTGATGACTTTTCAAAGAAATTGTGGACTTATGTTCTAAAAACAAAAGATCAGGTACTTGATGTTTTTAAGCAGTTTCAAGCCTTGGCTAAAAGACAATCTGGTAAAAAGCTAAAGTGTTTACGTTTTGACAATAGTGGTGAGTACATTGGTCCATTTGATGAATATTGTAAGGCACAAGGTATTCGACATCAGTTTACACCAAAGAAGACTCCACAGTTGAATGGTGTAGCAGAGAGAATGAATAGGACTTTGTTAGAGAGAATGAGGTGCATGCTTTTAGAGGCTAAGGTACCAAAACATTTTTGGGGTGAATCTTTGTTTATAGCTACACATGTGATTAATTTGTCTCCTTGTTTTTTGTTGAATGGTGATGTTCCAGATAAGGTTTGGCTTGGCAAGCAGGTTTCTTACAGTCATTTACGTGTCTTTGGGTGTAAGGCATTTGTGCATGTGCCTAATGATGAAAGATCAAAGCTGGATTCCAAGATTTTCCAATGCATCTTTGTGGGATATGGTCTTGACAAATTTGGCTACAAGTTTTATGATCCTATAGAGAATAAATTGATTCGTAACAAGGGTGTAGAATTTGTTGAAGACCAAACAATTGAAGACATTCAGAAATCACAAGAAACTACCTCTCATAGTGGCTATGATCTAGTTGATTTATATCTCCCTCCTTTGACTCCTGCAACTCCTGCACCAGCTCCAACTGAGCATGTACAAGAAAATGACAATGAATGTCATGTACTTGAGGAAGATGATCTGCATGATGAAGATGCTGAAATTGATCATCATGCTTCTCCTGAAACTCAAACAACCTTGATAAGGCAATCTACCAGGGAACAACTTCCTTCCACTAGGTATCCTTCTTCTGAGTATGTTCTCTTAACAGATGGAGGAGAACGTGAGACCTTTAAGGAAGTTATAGACAACGATGATAAGCAACTTTTGTTGGATGCAATGAAAGAAGAGATAAAATCGTTGCATGATAACAAAACTTTAGATCTAGTGAAACTACCAAAGGGAAAGAAGGCTTTGAAGAATCGTTGGATTTACAAGCTGAAGCAAGAATGAAATGCAAAGACGCTACGGTTCAAAGCAAGACTTGTTGTAAAAGGATGCAACCAGAGAAGGGGAATAGATTTTGAAGAGATATCTGCACCGGTTGTAAAGATATCTTCCATTAGAGTTGTTCTGGGTCTTGCTGCTGGTTTGAATTTAGAAGTTGAGCAATTGGATGTGAAGACCGCTTTTCTTCATGGTGACCTTGAAGAAGACATTTAAATGGAACAACTAGAGGGCTTCAAAGTTAAGGGGAAGGAAGAATATGTGTACAAATTGAAGAAGAGTTTATATGGTCTAAAACAAGCTCCAAGACAATGGTATCACAAATTTGACTCTTTTATGGGGGAGCAAGTCTACAAAAAAACATATAATGATCATTGTGTTTTGTTGAAGAAATTTGCTGACGATGATTTTATCATTTTGCTACTTTATGTTGATGGCATGCTTATTGTAGGGCAAAATGTAGATTGGATTGCTAGTTTGAAGAAACAGTTGAGAAAGACTTTCTCCATGAAGGAATTTGGGCCGGCGAAGAACATTTTAGGAATGAGAATTATTCGTGATCGCAAGGCTCGAAAATTATGGCTGTCACAGGAAGCATATATTCAGAGAGTGCTTAAAAGGTTCAATATGGAGAAAGCAATGCCTGTGAGTACTCCACTTGCTATGCATTTTAAGTTGAGTTCTCAACAATGTCCTTCCACAACTAAAGAGAAGGAAAAGATGGCGCATGTTCCTTGTTCTTCCGCCGTGGGTAGTTTGATGTATGTAATGTTTTGCACTCGGCCTAATATAGCTCATGATGTAGGATTGGTTAGTAGATTTTATAATCCGGGTAAAGAGCATTGGATTGCTGTGAAGTGGATTATGAGATACTTAGAAGGTACTGCTAATATGAAGCTTTTTTTTGGAAGTGACAAGCTTTGTCTTGTTGGTTATTCAAATTCTGATATGGCAGGTGATATTAACTCGAGAAAATCTACTTTGGGTTATTTGATCACTTTTGCAGGGGGAGCTGTGTCTCGGCAATCTAGGCTACAAAAATGTGTGGCTTTGTCTATTACTGAGTTGGAGTTTATTGCTGCGACAGAGGCATGTAAGGAGTTGTTGTGGATGAAGCAGTTTGTTCGTCAACTTGGATTTTTACAAAAGAGGTATGTGTTGTATTATGACAGTCAAAGTGCAATCCATCATGCTAAGAATTCTACTTTTCATGCAAAGTCAAAGCATATTGATGTGAGATATCATTGGATATGCAATGTTCTTGATTACAAGTTAATTGAGATTGAAAAAATTCATTCCGATGATAATGATTCTGACATGATGACTAAAGCTTTGCCAAAAGACAAATTTGAGACTTATCGTTCAATTGCCGGAATGGCGACCACCTCGACATAGTTGAAAGGGGGTGGTTTGTTGGGAATGGGTCCCTTCCTATGTGGAAAAACTCATATTTATTTGGAGCAATAAATGTTTCTACGGTACTTTGTGTTTTTATTTGAAAAGGTGACTTATTGTCCTTTGGTGTGCCTTGGTAATTGCACCTTGATGGGAATTGTCATCTTAATAAATAAGGTAGTTGAATGGAGATTTCAGGGTGCCTTTTTGGTAGCTATATATACATATCCACATTTTGGGCAGCAAAAAAAAAAAACATACAACAACATCAATTTGAACAGCATTGGTAAATAGATTTCTACCATCAAAACATTGCCAGCTTCTACGAGACTTTGTGGGCTGCTTCTACTACTTTGAGATTGCCCTTTGCTGGTGTGTTTTTGCGAGATGTCTATTCATTTCCGAGCTCTGTTTCCTGGTGATATTTTTCACTTTTCTCGCTTTTATTTTGATATTGTTATTGCTAGCTATTGTTGGATAATTCGTGTATCCACTTTGTAACTTGGATTTGGATTTGTGTATCACTCCATTATCATAGTAAGAGTAGTTTGGATGGACCCCCATCATTGGTCCCGTGGTTTTTTACTCTTCACATCGAAGAGATTTTCCACGTTAAAAATTCATGTGTGTTCTTGTTTTATTATTATCTCTTGTTCTGTTGGTTATTTTCTTTGATCATTGATGATTGTGGTACATTTTGTTGGGTTTGTCTGTATTTTTCATAATACATTGAAGATCCTTTTACATATTAATATAATATGGCCCAAACATGTTTGTATTTATCAAATAGCGTGTGCTTTGTGTACTGTTTCTATTTTCATGCAAATGGATGTATATATATTATGCATTTTCCCATTATGTGAATGGAAGGCTAATTCAATGCTTCTTGAACCTACAGAAAAGCTGATATGTATTTATTATTATACTTTGCTATGACCTGTCATTTTTTAATATGAATTTAAAATACAAGTTGTTTCCTTTATAAGTAATGCAATGTCTTAGGTTGCAATTCATTAAAAAAACATGCATGCTATGCATTTTTATATACATATGGGTTCTTAGACTGTTAGCTGTAACATTGCTTGTACCCTATGAAGTAAATTCATGACTGTTCATATTTGATAATAAATACCGGAAAAGTATGATATGTCCTTGCCTGGGAAGTATGATGTGGACATTGCATGTTGCAATAGGAGTTATATTGTCACTACTAAATTATCTTATACATTTTTTGATACATGTAAAATTTATTCCAGAAATGCAAATCTTATATTTTTGTACTTACGAGAAATGTCACTATGGATTAAGATTTGCCACAGTATCTTATGCCAAGTATATGTTTCACATAGGAACTATATGACTATATGATTTGTATTCTTCAAATTGTGATTAAGTCACTAAAATAATATTTTTACCCAGAGGAATGCAATTATTTGTCCAATTTGATTAGAATAAAATAATGGTTAAATTATTAAGTAAAGGAATTCTAGATACCCACAGGTATAGAATTATGTCTCATAATAATTGAGAAACCATTATTTTTAATATTGTTGTTAAGAAAATCTAATGCATCGATGCCACCTATACCCACAAGAAGGTTTAGATTATGCTTCAGTTTGAATTTGACATTCGGTTGATTCAAAATAAAGTTATTTGCATCAGTATATTAATTGATTGTTACTGTTGCAGCAAACTCTTTTGTTGTAGCTAACTCTTTTCCTAGCACAACTCAAATTTCTACTCTCAGTGGTGAAAACTATTTGGAATGGAAGGACAAGATCCTTTTGGTATTAGGGTGTATGGATATTGCCTTGCACTTCGCATTGATGAACCACCTGTGCCCGCAGATCAAAGTACACTAGAGGAGAGATTGAACTATGAACGTTGGGAGCGATCCAACCGATTAAGTGTAATGTTCATTCAGTCTCATGTGAGTAAGAGCATTAGAGGTTCAATTCCACAATGTGACAAGATCATGGAGTACATGAAGGCCATTGAAGAGAAATTCATTAGCTCTAACAAGACATTGGTTAGAACCCTCATGAGTAAATTTACTATGATGAAACATCACAAATCAAAGAGTGTGCGTGAGGGAGCACATAATGGAAATGAGGGACATTGCTTCTCAGCTTAAGGCACTTGAAGTTGAAATTCCAGAATCATTCCTTGTTCATTTTGTGCTTAACACTCTCTCTTCGGAGTATGGACCTTTCAAAATCTCTTATAACACACATAAAGAAAAATGGTCTATTAATGAACTTTTGACTGTGCAAGAGGAGGAAAGACTGAAGAATGAAAATTTGGAGAACACAGACTTAGTCACTCATAAAAAGGGACAATGGAAAAAGGGTAAAGGTATTGAGAAAGATTTACGGAAAAAGAATCATGGCACTGTATCATTCAAGAAACATGTAAATAAGGATGAATTCTTCTTCTGCAAGAAAAAAGGACATCATAAGAAAGATAGCCAAAATCGAAAGCAGTGGCTTATAAAGCATGATAATCTTAATGTCCTTGTGTCTTATGAATCTAATTTTGTAGATTCACAACAAAATTCATGGTAGATTGATTTTGGAACTACAATTCATGTTGTGAATATTATAAAGGGATTTCTCAGCCTAAGGAAACCGATGAGAAATGAACAAGGCATTTATTCAGGAAATGGAATGCTTCTTATGTGGAGGCTGTAGAGACTTTTATGCTTATTTTAAATAATTGGCATGTATTGGATTTGGAAAACACGTTTTGTGTTCCTTCTTTTTATAGAAATCTACTTTCTATTTCTCGTTTGGCACAATTTGGTTATCAATTTAATTTTGTTGGTTCTGAACTTATCATTTTAAAGGATTATGTTCAATTTGGTTTTGGAATTATAGCAAATGGTTTATTTAAATTGAATTTAGATCCAAAATATGAGCATAGTCTTATAAGTACGCATGTTAAAGTTGGCACCAAACATGCCATTCTGGACGAGTATTCGTTTGTACTTTGGCGTAGGAGATTAGATCATATCTCCATTGAAAGAATTAAAAGATTGGTTACTGATGGAGTTCTAAACACTCTAGACTTTTCTGATTTTGGTACTTATTTGAATTGCATAAGGGAAAGCAAACCAACAAGAACAAAAAGGGTGCCAAAAGAAGTAGTGAAACTCTTGAAATCATACACACATATATCTATGGTCCATTTAATACCCCTTATCTTAATGGTCATAGGTATTTTATCTCATTCATTGATGACCATACACGATATATGTGCTTATACCTTCTTAATGATAAAGGGTAAGCACTTGATGCTTTCAAAACATATAAGAAGGAGGGTAAGAAACAATTAGAAATGACAATAAAGATCGTAAGGTCTGACAGGGGTGGTGAATATTATGGTAGATACACATAGTTAAGACATAATGAGGGTCCGCTTGCGAAATTTCTTAAGGAAGAGGGGATTGTTGCACAATATAATATGTCGGGCACACCGCAACAAAATGGTGTTGCAGAAAGGAGAAACCGTACCCTTATGGATATGGTAAGAAGTATGATGAGTGACAATGATCTTCCCTTATTTTTATGGAGCGAGGCATTGAAAACACGGTGCATTTGTTGAATAAGGGTCCATCGAAGGATGTTCCTAAAACTCCATTTGAGTTATGGAAAGGATGGAAGCCTAGTTTGAAGCATTTACATATATGGAGCTGTAAAGTGGAAGTTAGAGTTTACAATTCGCAAATTAAGAAATTGGATCCTAGAACAGTCAATGGATAGTTCATTGGCTATGTAGAAAAATCTAAAGGCTATAAATTTTACTGTCCCTCACATACTCCTAGAATTGTTAAGTCAAGAAATGCAAAGTTCATAGAAAATGGTGACATTAGTAGAAGTACGGATACTCGAAAAGTCGAGTAGGAGGAAATGTGGAATCAAGGTGAAACATCCACATATAAGGATGATTTGGTTGTTTTTTCGAACATTCAAGCTGATACTTGAATGAACAACCAATTCAAAATCCACCACCTCTAGAGGAATATGTCATCATTGAACCTGAAGTTCAACCTACAGTTCAACATCCAGTAATTATGGGTGAAGCTGAAGGTCTTAGGAGATCTTCAAGGATAAGGAACCTTGATATTTCTAGTGACTATCTAGTGTACATCATTAACACTGATTTTGATATTGGACATAAGGAAGATCCCATCTCCTTTTCACAATCCATGAGTGAAGAAAATTCAGATGTTTGGTACAACGACATGAAGGATGAAATGGAATCTATGGCTAAAAATCAAGTATGGGAAGTTGTCGAGTTACCAAAAGGAGTGCATGCCATAGGCTGTAAATGGGTCTACAAGACCAAAAGTAACTCGAATGGTAACATAGAGAAACATAAAGCTAGACTTGTAGCCAAAGGTTTTGCACGAAAGCAAGGCATTGGTTTCCATGACACATACTCTCTCGTTGTAAAAAGGATTCTTTTAGAATCATTATGGCATTAGTAGCACATTATGACTTGGAGCTACATCAAACGGATGTGAAAACAACTTTATTAAATGGCGATCTTGAAGAAGAGGTATATATGAGGCAACCTCAAGGACTTTGCTTAAGTAAGGGTGAACAAGTGGTTTCCAAATTAAAGAAATCTATATGTGGATTAAATCATTCCTCCCATCAGTGGTATCTCAAATTCCATGATGTTATAACCTCTGATAGATATATAGATAACATTAAGGATGATTGTATATACCTTAAGGTCAGTGGGTAATTTATCATCCTAGTATTATATATGGATGATATCTTGCTTGAAACCAATGATATGGCTTTGTTATACAATGTGAAGCAATTTCTTTCGAAGAACTTTGAAATGAAGGATATGAGCGAAGCCTCTTATGTCATTGGTATGGAGATTCACAGAGATAGATCTTAAAATACATTAGATCTATCTCATAAAGCCTTTATTTAAAGAGTTCTCGAAAGATTCAAAAGGAAGGAAAGCAAAGCCAATGCAGCACCCCTTGTCAAAGGTGACAAATTCAGTTTAAGTCAATGTCCAAAACATTCTTTAGAAAAGAGAGAAATGGAATATATTCCCTATGCATCTGCAATTGGAAGTTTAATGCATGCACAGGTTTGTATAAGACCTGACATAGTATTTGCGGTTGGAATGCTTGGTAGATATCAAGAAAATCCAGGAATTTACCACTAGAAAGCCCCAAAAAAGGTTATGAGATATCTGCAAGGAACTAAAAGTTATAAGTTGACATAAAAACATGTTGACAATCTCGAAGTGGTAGGATATTCAGACTTAGATTTTGCTGGGTGTCTGGATTCAAAGAAATCCACCTTGGGATATGTATTCATGCTAGCTGGTGGTGTCATTTCCTGGAAAAGCGCCAAACAATCAATACTTGCAACATCCATAATGGAGGCAGAATATATTGCTTGTTTTGAAGAAACTTTATAGACCATGTGGTTAAAGGATTTTATCACTAGGCTTGAAATCATGGACTCGATTCATAAGCCATTGAAGATCTATTGCGATAACTCGTCAGCTACATTCTTTGCGAAGAATAATAAAATTGGGGGTGTAGTAAGCATATTGACATAAAGTATTTGGTTGTACGAGATAGAATCTAAGAACAAATTGTGGGAATTGAGCATATTTCTACAGATTTGATGGTAGCTGATCCACTGACTAAAGGACTCTCAATAAAGGCGTTTACAAAACATGTAAACAACATGGGATAAGCATGAGTTTGTTTTATGCATTTTTTCTTAATTCTTATTGAAAAGATTGAATGGCAATAATAATAAATCTTGTTTGTGCACGTTAAAGTTTTGCTCCTAATATGATATTTCATGAGAACATTAGATCCAGGATGACTTGTTGTAAGTCATATATAAAGTATTATCGTCTAAAGTTTAACCGAAAATAATGTATTGTGATACATGGAAGGAAATTGTGACTTTCACAATCAAAACAACCACGATTCCTGCATTAACTTCCAAGTAAAATATGATGAGCACAATTGGTTTACTTGGCCAAGATGTTTCAGTTTATATTTCTTGGATCAAAAAGATAAAATGTGTCACGTGGTTCAAGTGGGAGAATGTAAGAATCGTTCTCATTATGCCCCACGTGTTGCATTATTTGCATATATATATATATATATAGATATATATTAATGTATGTATAAAATGAAAAAGTGGATCTAGAAATATTCTTTGCCCACTTGTGCTTATCTCCACTTGTCATGATGGATAGAGAACGTGTCAAGGCTAAATAACATGATTTGGATCTCATCAGTTTATATATATATATGTGGCCTTTGGTTATTCATCGACTACACCAAAATTCAACAACATAGACTCACTATCCCTCTTTCCATAAAGATGTGTGAGAATCTTACTTCACCTTTCGGTAGTTGTAGCAGCAGAAAGCAGGCTGTGACGGCCGGAAATTTCGCTCGATCCGAATCAGTCGTTAAACCGATCTAGACCGTTCGAAACCCCTGATAGTTTTGAGAACACGACAAATAGAACGCAGACGGAAGAACATTTCATTTTTATTACAACAATTCCATCAGATACAAGACTATACAGAGTATAAATGAATATTATACATTCGACAAATATCAGAGATTACAATAAATTACATAGCAGCGGAAAAATAATACAAAGCACAACTGAAGGTGATATACGGATACAGAGCTTTTCGGATATCATTCCAGTTGTAAACCAGGATCCTGTGAATATAAATCTGCAAAACCAAAACTACTAGCTGCCCGTGTGGAAATAGGGGCACCTAAAGTTTAGGTTAAAACAATAAACTCCAGGTCAGTCATGTGACTGGTGTGAGAACTAAAACAGTTATTTAAAACTTTACTTTAAAAGAGAGTAATTCAAGGGACCACGCTGTATAACACGGAATGGGTTTTCTCCCAAGAATACCAGTGCATATAATAAATAGCGCAATGCTTTTTTGAAAAATGAAGCTATTATAAGACCCAGGTCCCATCACACAATGCAACGCAAGCCGGAGGATAGGGTTTTCCCTTATAATAGCCAAACATGCTTGGTACATTTAAAAAAAACAAATCATTTGACACTATAATAAGTGTATAGTGTAAAAATAATTTCAATCATAAATATCAATCATCGACGGCATGGGTACCATATATCATGTCGCCATACTAGTTCTACAATTAAAACCGCAATACACGTACTGGAAATTGGATTTCCATCATGAGTCGAGGCAAGGGGCAAGCTCCTCTCCGCTTCGAGACACTCTAGCAAATGCCTCAGGACTACACACTCTGGGTAACCCCTGGGATCCTCCAAGACCGGTCCTCTCTTACGTTTGAGGATTAATTATTCCTAAACACACGTTTCCCGGCCCTATAGGACCTATAATCGAGGCGCCTCGCATCCAAACCAAAAAGGTGAAAAGTATATAAATGTTAGGGCTGGTAGGTCACTGACACCACCCATAGCTAGAAAGAAACGTCGTGCACTCCTTGGGTCCTCATCCCGTTTTTGACTCATACCGAGGTGTGAGGCTCGCGAATCCACGCTATACACAAAGTTGCCACGTAGGCCGTGCTTTGATCATCAACCACAAGACTTTGCTTTTCAACAGAAGCCTTGATCCATGTAACTCAGCGTGCCACACAGGCAATTCATTCCATGTGATTGATATCTATCGATATATAACCTCTAAGCTCGTACATCTTAGAGAAGGGCGTTAAGCAAGAGAATATATTCTCCGCCACCAAACAGATATATATTTAACAGAAATCAATCAACACAGAATAAAATCCAATGTCAGACACACAATCCATTTACAAGTTCGTTCTGGGTCTGAACGAAACCGGAGGCACTTTCCTCGCGTATCCATCGATCTCCAAGTACGTCTGGACGATCACCAACTGATTCCCTCATCTTGGGTGTATAGCCCAATCAAGATCATCAGTAATCACCCAAACGATGTGAGGACTTCCTGTCTTCAACCACCGTCTTCATCTTCGACATATCGTCGAATCGGTTATTCAAAATGGGTATACACCCGGCCTTTACGAACAACCCGCGTATATTAAAAACAAATGTTACATAAACACAACATACGCCTCATTCCAATTCATTAGTCACTAACCGTAAATCAGCAAGAGAACAATTTCCCAAATATTAACCCCGAAGGCCGAAACCAACATCAGATCAATACCCAAGAAACCATCGTTCTTAACTAACCTACAGCTAGTTTCTAAATTTCAATTCTTAGGGAAAGGTTCCCATTAATTTTATCCAAGATAAATTCTTTAAAATTTATCCTTTAATCTACCTTTGGATATCATTTCAAACCAGATTATGGTTTTCCAAACTAGTCGAGATTAGCGAACCACACCAAAGTAATTATTTATTTTATTTCCCAATCCCAACCTCTTCATCCCATGAAGCAAAACTGGTAATACTCCATATCTAACACCACAGTGTTATCGGTAAAATTAATTACCATTCCACGTTCAAATCTAATTAAAGATTTAACTATCGCTTTGGAGCAAAACTGGTGATACTCCATTCTCGCTCATTTTCCAAATTTGATAATTTAAATTATCAATTCACATTTCGATCTAATTGCAGATTCATTAAAACTCCTTTTTCTGAGTTAAAGAATTAATGTCATTTAAAACACAATTCACGATAAACCCAAATCACATTCCATTTATTATCGGGTTAAAGAACAAGTGTCATTTAAAACACCCTTCACGATGAACCCACAAATCAATTCTATTTACAACCCATTTCAAATCCAATTTATTTATTTAAAAATAAATGGGTTTTAGTTTTAGTTCAAAACTAGTTCATTTCGATAAAAATCTATTTTTTTCTTTTCAAATATGGAGTTTTTCATCCCAATTTTTCCTAAATCATTTCTTATGATTTCACACAAATTATTACTATTTTTAATAATTTTATCAAGGCCCGTACAGTCGATTTCCATCAACGGCCATCGAACTGCACTTACAACGACCTTTTCCAAATTTGGTTTGGACGTATCTCCAAATCCAACCGTTAGATTTCAAATTTTTAATATTCGTTAGAAAGCTCCTTTCGATACGAACCCAACGGTTCCGGTTTTAGGAGAATCTGACGGTCGGATCTCCCGTAATGTCCGTTCGAAGCCAATGGTCGAAATTTACGAACTGCCACGGCGCGACGCGTTCTATTCAGGCCATTATATTATATATATAATATATATAATATATATTTTGTCGATTTCTATTTAAACTGAATTTTATAAATAGTTTTAAATTCGTTTCAAAAACAATTTCAACTTCCATTTCAAATTCAAATCAAAATTGAATTTTTCCTTATAAATTCGTTTTAAAATTCATTTCAATTCAATTCTAATTCGTTTTATATTCAATTCAATTCAAATTCGTTTTCTATTCAATTCAAATTAAATTCTTTTTCTATTCAATTCAATTCGAATTCGTTTTCTATTCCATTCAATTCGAATTCGTTTTCTATTCCATTCAATTCGAATTTGTTTTCTATTCCATTCAATTCGAATTCGTTTTCTATTCAATTCAAATTAAATTCGTTTTCTATTCAATTCAATTCAAATTCAAATTCGTTTTCTATTTATTCGATCTTTAAATCTCTTTTCAATATTCATCCTAAAACGAATATAATCGATATAAATATCGTTCGCGTCAAAATAGCGCATCTCTAATCAACACGACTTTATATATTTCAATAATTCCGTTATTCTATTCAACAAATGAATATTTATTCTATTCAATACATGAATCTATATTTTTGTCAACACATGACTAATCTCAATGAATGAGTACTGTCCACGTGTGACTATTTTTGTTATTTAATATATTTTATAAAAATCATGGTATCTATCGTTTGATTTCAAATCAGACTCCAACCGTAAATTAGTAAGAGAACGATTCCCTAAATATTAACCCCGAAGCCCAAAACCAACATCAGATCAATATCCAGGAAACCACTCGTCTCATCTATTTTCCAGCTAATTTCTAATTTCATATATGATATAGATGTAAATTTTATTGTTAAAATATTTCGTTCAATACATGACTAATCTCAACGGATGAGTATTGTCAACACATGAACCTTTATTTTATAATATAAAGATGTAAATTTTATTGTTAAAATATTTCGTTCAACACATGACTAATCTCAACGGATGAGTACAGTCAACACATGAACCTTTATTTTATAATATTCTTTATTTTCTAAATTGGAATAAGGCCCAATCAATTACCATATAAAGTTAATTATATGGATTCCATACGACAAATGTATATAATAGCAACGATAAATAATCAACCATCATCCAAAGTGCACTACACTGTATAAGCATCAAATATAGATATCTAACGCTTATAACAGCCTGTCGATCCATCGATTGACATATAACTAATTATTGGGATTAGTGTATGCTGTATTTTATCCCAATACCCGTGTGGTGTTTCAAACAATCAAACACAGATTTTATTTGTGCAGTTGGGCGATGTGTAAAATTTATCGTTCCAATCAATGTCCTTCAAATAGGTGTACATAAACAAACCGTCCGGTTTGTAAATGAATATTTATTTATTCACATTCACTATATTCATATCCACGTTAAAAATTATATTTTCAACGATCAAATTATTTTATTCAACCTATGAATATTCTATTCGGTTCATTTATTAAATAAAATGATATTTTTGTTTTTCTAATTTATTTTAGAAAATTTCGGCGGCATAACGGCACGATACTAGAAACGGGACAAGGCTTAGCCTTATCCCCGGTCTAGTGATGGACCACGCCATACACATATCAATCACATCAATTCAATTCACCAAACAACCAAATTCAAATCAAATAATCTAACTAATCTATCCAACCAAACAAACAAGTCCATGGTCTGTGGACAGTGGTGTCGGGTGCTACTAAACACCGTCTGCATCCTAGTATATATATTTTTAACTAGAAAAAGAGATTGAAGAATGAGAAATTCTCACCGAAGCTATCCAAACTCCACGGCACTTCTTTTATAGAAATCTTCGTCGTTCTCGCCTTTTTGTCACTTTCACTATCCGTAGCCACTACATATATAAAAATCACATTTTTATACTGTTGCTATGTATATAAAAATCACATTTGTTTAATCACTCCATATGGATAAAAATTCTATTTTCACATCGCTACTATATAGATAAAAATTCTATTTTCACATCGCTACTATATAGATAAAAATTCTATTTTTACATCGCTCCTATATAGATAGAAATTCTTTTTTTTACATCGATGTTCATATAATAAAGATTAGATTTTTATCACGCTATTCTCTATATAAAGATTTCGCCTTTTCAAATATAAAGATTTCGCCTTTTCAAATATAAAGATTTCACCTTTTCATATATAAAGATTTCGCCTTTTCATATATAAAGATTTCGCCTTTTTATATATAAAGATTTCGCCTTTTTATATATAAAGATAATATTATCATATTCTCTATTATATAAAAATTCTATTTTCAATACACTACTTTATAAAAATAGTATTTTTATATCTTCTATTATATAAAGATCATATTTTTAATACTCTACTATAATAAAAATCATATTTTTATATCGTTTCTTACATATAAAAGATTATATTTTTATCTCGCTTTCCCGTATATAAAAATCTACTTTTTACTTTGCTACCTCACAAATGAAAATCTCATTTTATAAATCAATTTTTATAAATAAAAATCATAGCAGTTTTATTTATAAAAAAATCAAATCTATCTGTTTTCAAAATTCGAATCTTTTTTGAATATAAAAATCATTTCTTTTAGAAAATAAAAATCATATTTTTATCATTCAAATCACTATATAAAAATCGTATATTTTCATGACTAAAAATTATATATTTTCATAACCAAAAAGTCAGATTTTTCATAGTAAAAAAACAAATATACAAAGTTCAGAAAACTTACTGTATTTGATTAAGGAATGGGGGGTCTTCACTGCGTCGTCGGGGGTGCTCGAGGAGTGCGTCGATCGCTGTCTCGCGGTGGCGAACTGATGGTGGGAGGCTCGCGCTCGTCGGATGTGGGTGCAGGGTCAGAGGCAACGGTGTGCTTCACGATGGCTCTCCATTTGATTTGGGGATTTGGGGGTTTCGGTTTTCGCATGGAAGGAAGGAACAGGGGAGGAGGAGAACTAGGCGGAGGGGAGAGCAGGGCCAGGGGAGGAGCTGCTTCGCCTGAGTGTCGGCGGCGCAGGGGCGACGCGCCCTCCTGGAGGCACGGCTCCGATCGCTAGGGCACATCCCTTTTTTTTATTTTTTATTTTTGTTTGATCTGAATATAGGAGAGAGAGAGGGAGGTGAGGTGTTAAATATTTAATTATTTAATTATTTTTAAATCTTCTTTAAGTTGACTTTTATTCCGAACTCGAAACGAGACCCGCCGACTGTCGTCCCTAGCGTTTTACCTACATTCCGAACACAATGGGATATGTATCGTAAGCTGATTCGACCGTTTCGATTGGTTTTCATCAAAATCAACATATAACTCTATATATTGAATTTGAACGTGCATTTCAGTTTACTGGGATCACATACTAACCAGAAAAATTCCAGAGAAATATTTTCTAGCTTCGTATTGACGATACGGTCCTAACAAAACTAGTTTCGCCGAATTCTGAGACCGTTTGAAAAATGGCCATTTTCCAGTCGATTAAAATCAACTGAAACTGGTCAAACGTGTTTTCCTTCGCCACGCTCACATATTGATTCGAAAAATTATGAAATTTGGAATCTTGCAATCACTTGACATCACGGTTCCAACAAAAGTGGTTTCGTCAAAATCCGAGGTCGTTTGCAAAATTTCCATTTTTAAGGGCTGGAAAGATATCATCAAATAGATCCTATTATTTTTGGTTTCACTAAAATCCTGTTTATTCTGCACCCGGTACATTCATTTGAAGTTTGAAATCGAATTATCGAACTACCGCGCCATTTTCAATTCCTTTTATAATTATATATAATTATTTATATTCTAACGACGACGCGTATAAATATATACGTTCTGAATATATTCAAAAATAAATTTCTCTTCGATATTATTTAAAATAATTCATTTTAAATATTCAAAATTCGTTAAAATTTCCAAAGTAAAAATTTTAAACTAGCCCAGATTTTCCGGGTAATTACAATCTCCCCCACTTAAAAATTTTCGTCCCTGAAAAGGAACAAAGCCGAAAGTGGTTTGATTAATCAGCTCTACGTTCGATCTGGCTTCCATTCTCCAACTTTTCAGTTTCTGAGAATTTTCAAATTTTCTAAAATTTGGCTAACACCCTAAATTTTCGAAAAATTTCGCCATAATCTCCCCTGCACCGGGAGCAACGGGAAAATCCCAAAATTGCCATACAGGCCTTCTGATCTCAAAACGAAAAAGAAAAAGCCAAGCAGCTAGCCAATCGGCTCATAAAATCATCATCACCCAAACAAAACAGTAAATTATAGTAAACATGTACCTATTTGTCGGGCAAACAAATTTTATTCTTCGGCTCTAGCCTCCTTGCTATGACCTGTTCAATGTAAGTACATGTATATGCAAGCAAATGCGACCAATTTTCAATACAATATTTGATTCTATTAGGCATAATGGTTCAAAAATTATCAAACAACTAAACAAACAACACAAACATCAATCAATTAGTGGATTAACGTTTCAAATTCATAAATTGATACATATTCAAAAAATCATGTTTTTGATGCCAAATCACAACAATAAACCTAGCTATATAGGTTTTGGTTCTCACACCAGTCTAATGGAAATATATAGATATCACACCTTCGAAACACGAACACAAACTCTGATGATGATATATCAATCATCAGAATCATCTCCGGGTGTCTAGAATGTGATCCTGTATCTATCCAGTATATTAAAACTTCGAATATACGTTCATGATGCATATATGCAAAATCTTTATATATTGGATTGTACAAATTCAAAATAAATAAATATTCAAATATGTATAAAATGGTTTAAATTTTTAAAACAAAATTGTTTTCATTTGAAAAATATACTCTTCACACTCGTTCTAGGATACTACTGATCCTATCTCTAACGAGTCATTCTGATTGAATATTACTAATCCAATATCTGATGAATTCTTTCGTATGGTTCTAATGTGTCATGTTCTCGAGTTCTGTAAACCAAAGCTCTGATACCAAATGTGACGGCCGGAAATTTCGCTCGATCCGAATCAGTCGTTAAACCGATCTAGACCATTCGAAACCCCTGATCGTTTTGAGAACACGACAAATAGAACGCAGACGGAAGAACATTTCATTGTTATTACAACAATTCCATCAGATACAAGAATATACAGAGTATAAATGAATGTTATACATTCGACAAATATCAGAGATTACAATAAATTACATAGCAGCGGAAAAATAATACAAAGCACAACTGAAGGTGATATACGGATACAGAGCTTTCCGGATATCATTCCAGTTGTAAACCAGGATCCTGTGAATATAAATCTGCAAAACCAAAACTACTAGCTGCCCGTGTGGAAATAGGGGCACCCAGAGTTTAGGTTAAAACAATAAACTCCAGGTCAGTCATGTGAGTGGCGTGAGAACTAAAACAGTTATTTAAAACTTTACTTTAAAAGAGAGTAATTCATGGGACCACGCCGTATAACACAGAACGGGTTTCCTCCTAAGAATACCAGTGCATAGAATAAACAGCGCAATGCTTTTTTGAAAAATGAAGCAATTATAAGACCTAGGTCCCATCACACAATGCAACGCAAGCCGGAGGATAGGGTTTTCCCTTATAATAGCCAAACATGCTTGGTACGTTAAAAAAACAAATCATTTGATACTATAATAAGTGTATAGTGTCAAAACAATTTCAATCATAAATATCAATCATAGACGGCATGGGTACCATATATCATGTCGCCATACTAGTTCTACAATTAAAACCGCAATACACGTATTGGAAATTGGATTTCCATCATGAGTAGAGGCAAGGGGCAAGCTCCTCTCCGCTTCGAGACACTCTAGCAAATGCCTCAGGACTACACACTCTGGGTAACCCCTGGGATCCTCCAAGACCGGTCCTCTCTTACGTTTGAGGATTAATTATTCCTGAACACACGTTTCCCGGCCCTATAGGACCTATAATCGAGGCGCCTCGCATCCAAACCACAAAGGTGAAAAGTATATAAATGTCAGGGCTGGTAGGTCACTGACACCACCCATATCTAGAAAGAAACGTCGTGCACTCCTTGGGTCCTCATCCAGTTTTTGACTCATACCGAGGTGTGAGGCTCGCGAATCCACGCTATACACAAAGCTTCGACGTAGGCCATGCTTTGATCATCAACCACAAGACTTTGCTTTTCAACAGAAGCCTTGATCCATGCAACTCAGCGTGCCACACAGGCAATTCATGCCATGTGATTGATATCTATCGATATATAACCTCTAAGCTCGTACGTCTTAGAGAAGGGCGTTAAGCAAGAGAATAAATTCTCCACCGCCAAACAGATATATATTTAACAGAAATCAATCAACATAGAATAAAATCCAATGTCAGACACACAATCCATTTACAAGTTCGTTCTGGGACTGAACGAAACCGGAGGCACTTTCCTCGCATATCCATCGATCTCCAAGTACGTCTGGATGATCACCAACTGATTCCCTCATCTTGGGTGTACAGCCCAATCAAGATCATCAGTAATCACCCAAACGATGTGAAGACTTCCGATCTTCAACCACCGTCTTCATCTTCGACATATCGTCGAATCAGTTATTCAAAATGGGTATAAACCCGGCCTTTCCGAACAACCCGCGTATATTAAAAACAAATGTTACACAAACACAACATATGCCTCATTCTAATTCATTAGTCACTAACCGTAAATCAGCAAGAGAACAATTTCCCAAATATTAACCCCGAAGGCCGAAACCAACATCAGATCAATACCCAGGAAACCATCCTTCTTAACTAACCTACAGCTAGTTTCTAAATTTCAATTCTTAGGGAAAGGTTCCCATTAATTTTATCCAAGATAAATTCTTTAAAATTTATCCTTTAATCTTCCTTTGGATATCATTTCAAACCAGATTATGGTTTTCCAAACTAGTCGAGATTAGAGAACCATACCGAAGTAATTATTTATTTTATTTCCCAATCCCAACCTCTTCATCCCATGAAGCAAAACTGGTAATACTCCATATCTAACACCACAGTGTTATCGGTAAAATTAATTACAATTCCACATTCAAATCTAATTAAAGATTTAACTATCGCTTTGGAGCAAACCTGGTGATACTCCATTCTCGCTCATTTTCCAAATTTGATAATTTAAATTATCAATTCACATTTCAATCTAATTGCAGATTCATTAAAACTCCTTTTTCTGGGTTAAAGAATTAATGTCATTTAAAACACAGTTCACGATAAAACCAAATCACATTCCATTTATTATCGGGTTAAAGAACAAGTGTCATTTAAAACACCCTTCACGATGAACCCACAAATCAATTCTATTTACAACCCATTTCAAATCCAATTTATTTATTTAAAAATAAATGGGTTTTAATTTTAGTTCAAAACTAGTTCAATTCGATAAAAATCTATTTTTATCTTTTCAAATATGGAGTTTTTCATCCTAATTTTTCCCAAATCATTTCTTATGATTTTACACAAATTATTACTATTTTTAATAATTTTATCAAGGCCCGTACAGTCGATTTCCATCAACGGCCATCGAACTGCACTTACAGCGACCTTTTCCAAATTTGATTTGGACGTATCTCCAAATCCAACCGTTAGATTTCAAATTTCTAATATTCGTTAGAAAGCTCTTTTCGATACGAACCCAACGGTTCCGGTTTAAGGAGAATCTGACGGTCTGATCTCCCATAATGTCCGTTCGAAGCCAATGGTCGAAATTTACGAACTGCCGCGGCGCGGCGCGTTCTATTCAGGCCATTATATTATATATATAATATATATTTCGTCGATTTCTATTTAAACCGAATTTTTTAAATAGTTTTAAATTCGTTTCAAAAACAATTTCAACTTCCATTTCAAATTCAAATCAAAATTGAATTTTTCCTTACAAATTCGTTTTAAAATTCATTTCAATTCAATTCTAATTCGTTTTATATTCAATTCAATTCAAATTCGTTTTCTATTCAATTCAAATTAAATTCTTTTTCTATTCAATTCAATTCGAATTCGTTTTCTATTCCATTCAATTCGAATTCGTTTTCTATTCCATTCAATTCGAATTCGTTTTCTATTCCATTCAATTCAAATTCGTTTTCTATTCAATTCAAATTAAATTCGTTTTCTATTCTATTCAATTCAAATTCGTTTTCTATTTATTCGATCTTTAAATCTCTTTTCAATATTCATCCTAAAACGAATATAATCGATATAAATATCGTTCGCGTCAAAATAGCGCATCTCTAATCAACACGGCTTTATATATTTCTATAATTCCGTTGTTCTATTCAACAAATGAATATTTATTCTATTCAATACATGAATCTTTATTTTTGTCAACACATGACTAATCTCAACGAATGAGTACTGTCCACGTGTGACTATTTTTGTTATTTAATATATTTTATAAAAATTATGGTATCTATCGTTTGATTTCAAATTAGACTCCAACCGTAAATTAGTAAGAGAACGATTCCCTAAATATTAACCCCGAAGGCTGAAACCAACATCAGATCAATATCTAGGAGACCACTCATTTCATCTATTTTCCAGCTAATTTCTAATTTCATATATGATATAGATGTAAATTTTATTGTTAAAATATTTCGTTCAACACATGACTAATCTCAACGGATGAGTACTGTCAACACATGAACCTTTATTTTATAATATAAAGATGTAAATTTTATTGTTAAAATATTTCGTTCAACACATGAATAATCTCAACAGATGAGTACAGTCAACACATGAACCTTTATTTTATAATATTCTTTATTTTCTAAATTGGAATGAGGCCCAATCAATTACCATATAAAGTTAATTATATGGATTCCATAAGACAAATTTATATAATAACAACGATAAATAATCAACCATCATCCAAAGTGCACTACACTGTATAAGCATCAAATATAGATATCTAACGCTTATAACAGCCTGTCGATCCATCGATTGACATACAACTAATTATTGGGATTAGTGTATGTTGTATTTTATCCCAATACCCGTGTGGGGTTTCAAACAATCAAACACAAATTTTATTTGTGCAGTTGGGCAATGTGTAAAATTTATCGTTCCAATCAATGTCCTTCAAATTGGTGTACATAAACAAACCGTCCGGTTTGTAAATGAATATTTATTTATTCACATTCACTATATTCATATCCACGTTAAAAATTATATTTTCAACGATCAAATTATTTTATTCAACCTATGAATATTCTATTCAGTTCATTTATTCAATAAAATGATATTTTTATTTTTCTAATTTATTTTAGAAAATTTCGGCGGCATAAAGACACGATACTAGAAACGGGACAAGGCCTAGCCTTATCCCCGGTCTAGTGATGGCCCACGTCATACACATATCAATCAAATCAATTCACCAAACAACCAAATTCAAATCAAATAATCTAACTAATCTATGCAACCAAACAAACAAGTCCATGGTCTGTGGACAGTGGTGTCGGGTGCTACTAAACACCGTCTGCATCCTAGTATATATATTTTTAACTAGAAAAAGAGAATGAAGAGTGAGAAATTCTCACCGAAGCTATCCAAACTCCACGACACTTCATTTATAGAAATCTTCGTCGTTCTTGCCTTTTTGTCATTTTCACTATCCGTAGCCACTACATATATAAAAATCACATTTTTTTATTGTTGCTATGTATATAAAAATCACATTTGTATAATCACTCCATATGGATAAAAATTCTATTTTCACATCGCTACTATATAGATAAAAATTCTATTTTCACATCGCTACTATATAGATAAAAATTCTATTTTTACATCGCTACTATATAGATAGAAATTCCTTTTTTACATCGATGTTCATATAAAAAAGATTAGATTTTTATCACGCTATTCTCTATATAAAGATTTCGCCTTTTCAAATATAAAGATTTCGCCTTTTCAAATATAAAGATTTCGCCTTTTTATATATAAAGATTTCGCCTTTTTATATATAAAGATAATATTATCATATTCTCTATTATATAAAAATTCTATTTTCAATACACTACTTTATAAAAATAGTATTTTTATATCTTCTATTATATAAAGATCATATTTTTAATACTCTACTATAATAAAAATCATATTTTTATATCGTTTCTTACATATAAATGATTATATTTTTATCTCGCTTTCCCGTATATAAAAATCTAATTTTTACTTTGATACCTCACAAATGAAAATCTCAGTTTATAAATCAAATTTTACAAATAAAAATCATAGCAGTTTTATTTATAAAAAAAATCAAATCTTTCTGTTTCCAAATTCGAATCTTTTTTTAATATAAAAATCATTTCTTTTAGAAAATAAAAATCATATTTTTATCATTCAAATCACTATATAAAAATCGTATATTTTCATGACTAAAAATTATATATTTTCATAACCAAAAAGTCAGATTTTTCATAGTAAAAAAACAAATATATAAAATTCAGAAAACTTACTGTATTCGATTAAGGAATGGGGGGTCTTCACTGCGTCGTCGGAGGTGCTCGAGGAGGGCGTCGGTCGCTGTCTCGCGATGGCGAACTGATGGAGGGAGGCTCACGCTCGTCGGATGTGGGTGCAGGGTCAGAGGCGACGGTGTGCTTCACAGTGGCTCTCCATTCGATTTGGGGATTTGGGGGTTTTGGTTTTCACGTGGAAGGAAGAAACAGGGGAGGAGGATAACTAGGCAGAGGGGAGAGCGGGGCCAGGGGAGGAGCTGCTCCGCCTGAGCGTCGCCGGCGCAGGGGCGGCGCGCCCTCCTGGAGGCGCGGCTCCGATCGCTAGGGCACAACCCTTTTTTTATTTTTTATTTTTGTTTGATCTGAATATAGGAGAGAGAGAGAGGGAGGTGAGGTGTTAATACATTTAATTATTTAATTATTTTTAAATCTTCTTTAAGTTGACTTTTAATCCGAACTCGAAACGAGACCCACCGACTGTCGTCCCTAGCGTTTTACCCACATTCTGAACACAATGGGATATGTATCGTAAGCTTTTTCGATTGTTTCGATCGGTTTTCATCAAAATCAACATATAACTCTATATATTGAATTTGAACGTGCATTTCAGTTTACTGGGGTCACATACTAACCAGAAAAACTCCAGAGAAATATTTTCTAGCTTCGTATTGACGATACGGTCCTAACAAAACTAGTTTCACCGAATTCTGAGAGCGTTTGAAAAATGGCTATTTTCCAGTCGATTAAAATCAACTAAAACTGGTCAAACGCGTTTTCCTTCGCCACGCTCACATATTGATTCGAAAAATTATGAAATTTGGAATCTCGCAATCACTTGACATCACGGATCCAACAAAAGTGGTTTCGTCGAAATCCGAGGTCGTTTGCAAAATTTCCATTTTTAAGGGCCAGAATTTCATAGCGACTATTCTGAATTTTCAACTGGACATATCTTTCAATTCCCGCTATGAAATCTTGATTTTTCGGATTCGCTGGAAAGATATCATCAAATAGATCCTTTTATTTTTGGTTTCACTAAAATCCGGTTTATTCTGCACCCGGTACATTCATTTGAAGTTTGAAATCGAATTATCGAACTACCGCGCCATTTTCAATTCCTTTTATAATTATATATAATTATTTATATTCTAACAACGACGCGTATAAATATATACGTTCTAAATATATTCAAAAATAAATTTCTCGTCGATATTATTTAAAATAATTCATTTTAAATATACAAAATTCGTTAAATTTTCGAAAGTAAAAATTTTAAACTAGCCCAAATTTTCCGGGTTATTACACAGGCATTTTTAGTTTTAGCAACACATAACTTCTCTTTTCTTGTATTGTAGTTGCGCAATTAATGGCTGGAGGTAAATTTATAATTTCCGCATTTCAAAAATTTATATATTGGTTAATATTATGTCATCCTTGCGCTGGGGCCATGCTAATCTTCTCTGTATCGTTCCAATTTTACGTGTTCTGTAGTGTTTCTCTGCTTTTGAGTTGACATTTGTTTCTAGTTTGTAAAGTATTTGGTGTAATGTTGTTTTATTTTTAGCCAACTCAAATGTAATGTTATCTTCCTTTATGTAATTTAAGTACCCTTTTGTGTTCAAAAAAAGCATGGATTGGTTAATTTTCCTGACATATAATGATTTGAGTCAATGAAGATGATGTACATGGATAAGAGAAAAATGCAACATATTGTTGCTTTAGAAATAGCTCAAATTAATGTCTCTGATTTGTAGGTTTGCTTATGAATCATGAAAGTGCAATTGAGTGAACCTTATCATTTGGTTTCCAAGTGAATATTAAGATGTCATGCTCTAATACTAAAATATCCTTTTACATCTAAACAATATCAATAGCAAGTAGCTAAAATTTGGGGAATGACATTATGCTAAATGTAGAAAAGACTGATAAGCAATAGTAGAACATATGTTTATTAACACATGCACATTCTTATAATTGGCTAATAACACTGATATAAGCCAACAAGGTTTGACTTGCTGTTTACAGAAGTGAAACATTGAATTAATACAAACCTTAAAAATGGATAACGTGATCTAGAATAGACAATATAAGTAACTATTGTGTTTTCCCATTTGACTCATTCAGTCTCCAAGACTTCCCGTTTAGCTAACATCATAGAAACAACAACTGAATGTTTGCGGTTAAGCACATCTACTACACGATTACCCTTCCCAAGGGTATTATGGATATCGAAGTCATAAGCTGTAAGAATCTCGAGCCTATGCTGCTGGCGCATTTTGAGCTCTTTCTTGGGAAACAAGTACTTGAAGGATCTATGGTCAGTGAAAAGGGTAAAATGCTCGCCAAGCAAATAATGGCGCCAAAACTTCAAAGCAAACACGACCACGGCTGACTCAAGATCATGAGCATACTAAATCGCATTCATTCACAACTGGCGAGAAGCATAGGCTACAACTCGATCACACTGCATCAACATAGAGCCTTAGCCATAATGACTGGCGTCGGTATAAACAACAAGGTCTTGATTCCCTTCAGGAACCCCAAGAACAGGAGCAATAGTGAGAAGTTCCTTTAAT
Organism: Allium sativum; assembly: GCA_030737875.1. Lineage (NCBI taxonomy): Eukaryota > Viridiplantae > Streptophyta > Magnoliopsida > Asparagales > Amaryllidaceae > Allium > Allium sativum. The sequence continues at coordinate 18,587,046 of CM060922.1, read as the reverse complement.
CTCTGAAAGGAAGCTTCACACTAATTAGACCACTCGAAACGAACACCCTTACAGGTAAGGCGAGTAACCAGAAGTACGATACATGAGAAATCCTGAATGAAGCGACGATAATAACCCGCAAACCTGAAGAAACTACGAACATCCGAAATAGTCTCGGGACTTTTCAAACTCTGGATGGCCTCAATCTTTCATGGATCCATATAAATACCCTCAACAGAAACAAGATGGCCAAGAAAACAGACTTGCCTCTCTTAAAAAAGTGGCATTCGAATAGTTTGGCCTTAAGCTGATGATGGCAAAGTGTACTCAGAACAATTCGCTAATGAAAAGCATGCTCGGCTTCAGATTTAGAGTAAACAAGAATATCATCGATGAAGACAAGACCAAACTTCTCAAGATACTTGTGGAACACTCGATTCATAAGATCGACGAAGAATGCTAGGGTACTAGTCAACCCAAACGGCATGACATGCCACTCATAAGAACCATAATGAGTGTGGAATGCTATAAGAGGTATGTTATTCTCCACAGTTCACAACTAATGAAGCCCAGTGGCAAGGTCCAACTGAGAAATGACTTTAGCTCCACTTAACCGGTCGAACTATCGTCGATCTTGGGAAATGGATATCGATTCTTGAGAATAAGCTCATTAAGCTTACGATAATCGATGCTAAGCCGAAGAGATCCATCAGACTTTCAAACAAAGACGACCGCGACACCTCACGGTGATGAGCTGGATTGAATGAATTACTTGGACTTACACTCAAAAATTTGCTTCTTTAGTTCCTCGTTTTCTTTAGTTGACATCTGTATAGGAGACGACTAACCGGATGAGCACCAAAAACTAAATGTACATAGAACTCGATAGCTCGTATGGGTGGCAACCCCGAAACGGTCTTGAAAACATCTACAAAATCACAAACCACAGGAATGCGAGACACATCATCATCATCTTGGTCTCTCTCTCTCGAGAGAGAGAATATAAAGATGCCATAGAATCACAATCAACAACATTAAGCACAAGAAAGAGCAACGAAGGCGACTCAGGATGACAAAGATGTAAGATGCGCTCGACACATAAAATCTTGGCTGCGTATCACTTGAGTTAATGCATACCCAAAATCATATCAAATCCAAGAGAAGGAAACGCATGCAGATTCGCACGGATAGAAAACCCACAAAAAACGATCTCAATACCATCACATAATAAGCTAAGAGGGGCAAATCCCCTGATGGGATTTGCTATCCACAATGAAGTTGCAATGCAACAAACATCCAAAGAAAGGATGTCCACAAGTTCCTTCGATCCGAATGAATGCGAAGCACCTGTATCGAAAAGAACTATAATCATGCGATCATAGAATAAAAGAGAACCCTCAAGGATAGGACGCGTACCTCTCTGCTGAAATGAACCACCACCAGACTCCATCACATTAAACTTGCCTTGCTGTTTGGACCTTAGAAAGAGGCCATTTGTCCTTCCTTCTTACAATAGCGGAAAACGCGCATTTTAAGACAATCACGAGCAAAATGATTACGATACCCACAATTGAAGCAACCCTGCTTGGCAGGCAGTGCTCCACTAGTTTGAGAACTCTAACCCGTAGGCTTCTTCTTCTTACTAAGAAAAGACTTGGATTTCTGAAATGGAAATTTCTTCTTGCCAAATTGCTTACGAACTCCACTCTCATCACCGCTATCCCTCTCATTCTCGACTACCTCGAGATGAAGGGTTGCATCAACCAATTCCTCAAAAGACAACTTAAGTAGTGGCATCAAATACTTCTTAAGATACTTCTCTAACCCAGTAACAAACTTGAGATTCTTTTTGTAGGATGTACCGATATGCTCCAAACCATACTTGAAGAGAGCCCGAGATCAAGGAAACGACGTGCAAGGATGGTTTTCTCTGACTCAGGAACAAACTTGAGCTCAAAACGCTCATGGAACTTCTTCCACTCAAGGGAAGACTCGTCAACCTCAGCTATAAATAACTCATACTAATATAAAGCTCGGCCTTGCAACATACTAGATACTACAAGAACCTGGTGATGGAAGGAAATTTTCATGTGAGTAAAAATGCACTCATAGGTATGAATCCATGCCTAGACCTCCAACACAGACTCAGAACCAAGAAAAGGCTTCACACCAAGATGGGAGAAGTCACAACACATATCACAAAAGTTGACTTGTGCGGAGGGAATGAACGAGCTGGAGAAGGAGGTTGGGTGCTCCGTATAAGCTCCATAAGCTGATCAGTAGAAAGAGTGATGACTTCGGTCGAGAATCACTGACTGGTCAGTTACTCTCAATGGGTTGGGTGCCATTGGATGGCCAAACCCGCTCCTCGGGACCTGGACCACTGCTCGGTCCAGTACCCTCCTGATTCCTCTTTCCTTAACCAACCATTGGCTACAAAATAAAATAAGTTACAATTAGTATGGGATAAGATATGTTCACACATTCAATTATGTATGGAATTATAATAATTTATTCCTAAATGCATTCCCTTCCTCTATCTACCCTACAACAAAAGAAGTTAAGGCACGATTAGGCATGATTAAACTTATGGTTAAGATATAAGGGCTAGATGTTCCACTTATATTATATATTGATGTATTATATTGCTCGCATTATGTTCTGTATTAATCGTATTTTGTTCTAAACTTTGCTCTGATGCTAAGCTGTGACGTCCCACCCCGAGACCCATATTATTAAAGAACATTAATGAGTAATGTTATCTACTAATGCAGAGAATAAGGTCAGTTAAGAGCGACCATTCATAAGTCTCATATTAAATAGACCTTAAGAATATCGATAAAATGTACTGACCTATTTTTTGTGTGGACCGATACTCTTAATCTCTATTTAACACAATACTATAGTGGATAGAATAAAATCTAGAACAAATACGAATAATAAACATAATGCATATCACAGAATAGATCGTCCAACATTAGATACATATACATATAATATACAATCATACAGTGTCACCAAAACGTGGTATACAACCATAATAGGTACAACACTAGTCCAAAATGAATTTACTATACATCAAAGTATGGATCATATGATATATACAACAAAACAGCTATACAAAGAGCTCAAAACTGCACGACCCATGATGAAAGCCAAAAAGGAATATCTACAACAGTTGGCATTCCTGTAAAAGCTCAGTTTGACCCAAGCATTAACACACACAGGTCAGTCTAGTCAACAGTGAGTAATATCTTGTATAATGATGGATAAGAGCATAACAAAGAACTCTTAAAGAAAAGAGTTGGGAAGTATAACTCAAAGGGATTCTAGAAGTTCAAATACGTAAGTCATAAGTAAAGGTGAACTATGCAACTCACTTGCTAGCATAAAGCTAGGTATATCCTCTACCCATTCATAATGCGAACCTTATTCCCTAAAATTATCAACTCACCAAATAGCTCAAAGAGTTAAAACACCACAAAATGGAGCATCACACTCCAGTAGATAAATCACATAGTGTATAAATGGATTCCCAATCCAATAGTTATCTCAATATAAAATCATGGAAATGGATTCTCAATCCAATGATTATCTCAATATAAAATCATAAAACTCAAATCCCAAATCACAAACAACCTCGAATACATGGATCCATCTCAAATAAATATGCAATGCCCTCACAAATACTATAGCTCCCCAAGCTATAATATTGCTCCCCGAGCAATATTTAGGTACTTATACGTATTCAAATTAGGCGCCCAACATTGCGACCCCGGTCGAGTATATCTTGACTTCGCAAGTCAAATGAATATGTATACATGACTCCCCGTGTCATAGCTTCCTTGAAGCGAGTATTGGCTCATCCAACACATAACGCATTGCTGACTCTAAGTTAGTAACCCAGATAGTGGTAATGGTGTGTCTTATACCACACGTTCTCACTATATGGTTTACTAGCCCCTTGTCAACTTCGCACTAGAAAACCATATGAAACACGAAATCAACAAATCACTCATCAACAAATCAATAGCTTCAATCAGACGATGTTGAAAATTAACCAATCCCATATACCTCCATGTCCCATACCAAGGGTGATATCGTTTAATTCTTATTGCATCATCTCAAAGGGTGCAGAACGTGTAGTTTTATATAAGAAAATACTTGATTTTTCAAAAACGTGCTTATAAAACGGTTTTAAAAAATCAACTATTTTTTCAATCATCCTGATTATTTTTTGAAAATAGATTTTATACTATTATTTTGAGGCCGTTTAATATTAAAACAAAAATTATAAAATTCATTTAGCCTCAAAACTATAACGAATATAATATTTATTTCTATATTGGAATGCTAGTTTAAAACCGTTCAAAGTGTGCTAAATCATCACCAAAACTCATCACAAAACACTACCAAAATAACATCATTCATTACCAAAACCAGAAGTTCAAACTTGGCCGATAAATAGCTTAGTTTACTAAGCTTAAATATCAGCAAAACTCAAGTGAAAATGCAATAATAATTCACTAAACAATGCACTAAAACAAGGTATTTACCCTTAGGAATCAATACACCATAACTAGGCAAAGGAGCTAATGCTCCAGCTTCTAACAATTCCTAGGGGTTGACCAGGGGGCCGACCCCTTGCCTAGGAGTGGTCGAATGTACGATTGACCCCTCTTAGGCACTACGTGACACCTCACGTCCATTAATGTCACTCATAAGAGAATGCATTAAGTTTTGTGAAGTGCAATAGTGTAACACCCCACATCCTTTAGTGTCACTCACAAAGGGAATGAACTAAGTTCTATGGAGCATTTAGGGTAAAAGATGCAGATAAATTACAAGACAGACAAAATTAAAACAGCAGAAAATAAAACTTTACTTTATTGATAAAATAGTTTGTACAACAATGTTTTCCAATATCATAGTATCATCTGTCTTACAAAGTAAAAAAGCATAAATTAACATTTATATTCCCCAATGTAGCATAAGCCAGCCATAGCAGCAGAAAAAGAGAGTCCAAAGCACTTTGTCAAAGAATCTTCGAGCTTGGGAAGAGTGACGGTCCAATCTAACCTGAGCTATACTATTCCCTCCTTAACTACCTGGGGGGGGGAACGGAAGAAAAGAAGACGAAAGAAAACTGGGTCAGACATAAAGTCTGGTAAGTTCAGTTACTTCTAGCATGTGAACAAGGAAAAACAAAACGACATGAATTAACTGAATACAAGACAATACCATGATGATAGGGCCAACAAGATAGGGTAAGATTAACACAAGATATGCTAAGACAAGATAAACTGGATATGCTTTAATACTTTCTCTGCTTCGTTATTAACCTGTTATTATGGTTTCTATGTCTCTGCACCACCTATCTAGTGTCCCAACTTGTAATCTGTCTAAAATGATAACGCGATCCCAATCCCAGTAATTGTGGTTGCCTTTAGGCGTACGTTTATTATTTATTACCTAGATCTAATCTAGGGTTTTATATCAAAGTACTTCCTAGATTCCACTCGGGTTTACGCGGCTTATCTAATGCTTCATAGATTCAGGGTTTATGCCACCTAGGTCCAACTAGGGACTACGCTACCTGTCGAATGATGCCCCTAGTATAGGACACACTACCTAGAGCGGTATATGTTCCTAGACTTTCCCCACGTATGTGTCGTGAATCGTTATCGCTGTCTTGATGCACATGTCCTCTTTATGTGCGACCCGAGTCCCGTGGCAGGGCAAATCAAGAAACACGGAACTCGGTCGGGAGCTTTAAGTTATCTGCCGATGCAGATGCTAAGGTCTGTTTTTTTCCAGTGGCTATGGTCCCACTTGATCCCTCCCTCAACTATTGAAAGGCACACCTTGAAAAATGAGAACTATACGCAGGCCCTCTATGCCCCCACTAACCTATGGCCATTCGCACCCATAACTAGATAGCAAGTATATGGTCTGTTGGAGTTCTCCGCCTTTCCGCTTCACGTATCTCGATTGACTCAAGATGGTAGGTAGACGACGATTTGCTATCACAGGGCTACTGGTCTCGTCGAATCACGCTGCTCCATCCTAGTCTTTAGGTTGCCTTATATTGCAACCAAGGCATACCCTTGGTTCTTCTGACGCAGACCTTAACCTCGGTGAGCCCAGACGGATCATCTGCAGCCTCACAGAGGGATACCAAGAGTACCCTCACGTCCCCTTGAAGCCGCATGCTTCATCACCTAGCTTGTTTGAGCCTCCCTTAAGATCATATGAACGTTCGCTCCTTTTTGCGTTCAACTAAGGATTACTACTTAGTTCTCCTAACTAAGGTTTACCATTTAGTTTCCTGAATCGTGGTTTTCCTTTAACCAAGGTTTATTACTTAGCCCCCTTTAACTAAGGTTTACTACTTAGTTCTCTTTTCTCATCAATTTGGATTGGTTAAGTGTCATCAGTCAATTCAAGTTAACTTAACCCATTCATTTGTCCTGTTAAACTGGTTAAGTATTATCAGTATTTCATTTTGACTTAACCCTACCAGCATCAAGTTATATTGGTTAAGTATTTACTTAACCCTACCCATTCATCTTGTATTGGTTAAGTGTTCCTTTTTAACTTAACCTTGCCTATCTGTTTTAACTAACATGTTATAACTGTTAAGTGTTCCCTTAGTTAACTTAACCCTAACATTGGTTTGATTAACATGTTCTAATGGTTAAATATTGTCCCTTCATGTTTTTAACTTAACCCTATTCATTTATCACACTCTGATGGTTAAGTGTTCAAGCTTACTTAACCCTACGGTCTAGTCCAGCTAACATATTAAATTGGCTAAGTGTATTAAATTTACTTAACCCCAACCTCTAGTCTAGTTAACATGTTAAATTGGTTAAGTGTATTAACTTTACTTATCCCCAACCTCTAGTCTAGTTAACATGTTAAATTGGCTAAGTGTATTGAATTTACTTAACCCCCACTTTCTAGTCTGGTTAACATATTAAATTGGTTAAGTGTTTTTCTTAGTTACTTAACCCCTACAAATCTTGTCTTGTTACCATGTTAAGTTGGTTAAGTGTTCTAGTTAACTTAACCCTATCGTTCTAACTTAAATGTGTTAAGTTGGTTAAGTGTTCCTATGGACTTAACCCTCCCATTCTAGCTTAACTGTGTTAAGTTGGTTAAGTGTTCTTATGGACTTAACCCTCCCATTCTAGCTTAACATTAATTGTCTTATCAAAGCACCAGCCACTCACATTAGACATGTATTGTTGTGGCTGCCGGTATGCCAGTTGGTTCCGCGCAGTCTTACGCCACAACTCAGTCTAACCTCGGGCCTTTATCGGGCTCAATGCCTTAACCTCCCACATTGGATAGGTATTGTTGTGATCACTAGACAACCGGGCGGGTCCGGGCAGGTTTACATCACAACTCAATCCAACCTCGGGTTAAGCATGTTCGTATTGTCTAAATTTACTTTTCTCATTCAGGATAAACTCTATAAGTAAATTTTCCCTAATTTACTTATTCCATTATTACTCTTTTAATGTACACTGTCAACATTTATTATTATGGCCCATTTTCCCTATATATCATATTTATAGTTTTTGGTATGTAAATTATACCAAATTAAGTGTCACTAACCATGATTAATCTAAATATGACAATTACTCACAATTATGACTAAATTCAAAATTTGTGCTAATATACTTATTATGCCAAATTAACTTTAATTGACCCAATTCTGATTTAACATCCTAATTTATAGTTTATGGCAAGACTAGAATTATTATTCTAGTTTACGCCTAAAACTTAGCTTACTTGCCAATACTAAATTTAATATGTCAAGTTACATATTCCATAATTCATGTCATCGAATTTGCGTTCTAATAAACATGCCATAATACATGTTCTAAATTATGTCAATCACAATTATGTTCATGTTCCAAATTATGCCAATTTTCAAGTTTACAAATACGTTTTAGTCAATTTCATGTTTTCCCAAATCGTGTTCCCACCGTTCGTATAATCGTGATTCATCCTAGATTATAAATAAATCTAGATTCATGGATAAAAGGGAATGAACCAAAATGCCATGAAAAGATATACATAATAACTAGCATAAGATGATAATTCACTAATTTCAGATCTAACAAATTACACTGAATAAATTGATTTAAAGCTTCGAAGGCCTATAGATCTGATAATATTATGACATGAAAAGGGTTGAATAAATAACATAGGTTCATGTATATGGGTAGATCTAACTTAATAGATAAATTCCCATAATCAAGATCCAAGGATAATTAAGAATAGACTGGAATAGATAATCAAGTTTAGATCCAATTTCACAGTCATAATCTTAGGCAATAATATCATGTTCATGAATCATAGGTAATTATCCACTATTGTCCTTGTCATAGTCATAGGCATTGGTTTATGCTCCTAGTCAAAGGCTTATGTTCATAGTCAAAGGCTTATGTTCATAGTCAAAGGCATATGGTTTCAAAGACCATAGTTCCATAGTCATAATCTTAAGCATTGGCAATTTAGTCACAATGTGTTCTAGGCCATAATCAAGAATCAGATCCAAAGTCATAAACAAGCACAGATTCAATGAAATGATAAGGCATATTTCTTATATTCTTTTAATTTCATGTCACAAATAGAAAAAGGCGTTCAAATCTAAAAAGTAACTGACTTACATTGATTGGATCTAGAAAAGAATAGAAAGATAGCGTTGCTTGAAGCCGTTGAATCTTTACTTGAATCCTAACTTGTTTTGAATCTTCTCTTGAAAGACTTGAGCAACATATCCTCGTCTTGATTTATATTTTATTTTAATCTATTTATTTAGATTTAGAGGAAGAAGAAGAAGCCATGTCCATCAAGAATTTGTGCAACATAAGGTTAGAGAAGAATGGTGCAAAGAGAAGGAGACCAGGGGGCTGTTTATATAGGATTGCAAGTTAATTTGAGTCGTCGATGAAGCCAAGGTTAATCAAAGCCATCCGTTCTAAAGAGAAGCCAATTATGTTCACAATTACTTTCTTAATGTACATTATTAACATTTATTATTAAATTTGTATTCACATTAGATACATCCCCCCTTTACACATTTATTATTAAATTTGTATGCACATTAGATACATCTCCCCTTTACACATTTATTATTAAATTTGTATGCACATTAGATACATCTCCCCTTTACACATTTATTATTAAATTTGTATGCACATTAGATACATCTCCCCTTTACACATTTATTATTAAATTTGTATGCACATTAGATACATCTCCCCTTTACACATTTATTATTAAATTAGTAACTTTAGTGTTAACAGAAATACGGGGTGTTACAAATAGGTAAACATTACAGAAAAATTTACAAGGCAAATAAAATAAGCAGCAGAAATTTTTTAACTTCATTATTAAAAATAAAGCATAGTTTCAAACAAGTGACAATAAAACTAGTTACATCAGATTTGTCTCATAAAATCATCTCATAAACCAAAGCAGCAGAGTAAATAATCATACCCCTCGCCATAAGCCATACTAAAGTAGAGAACAAATCGAAACGGTACATCTTAAAAAATCCAAGTCCAAATTGTAAGAGAAACTCTAATCACTTTTGAGTGCTTCCACTCTAAGGATCTAGGGGGAAGGAAGAAAGAGGTGAAAGAAAAAGGGTCAGACATAAAGTCTGACGAGTTCCGGTGATTTACAAATGTGCATAAAATGGAAATGCCTAAACATGTAAATAAGATCGGATGAGAAAGGTACAGTGTCTTAAAAGGTAACTGATAAACTAAACAGAACAACATGATGGACAAGAATAACAAGAATATACTATGATCTAGTAATGCTTCACATTTATATCCTAAAACAGGTAATGTCTGCACCAACACTAGTATAACAAGTTCAACAGGATTAGGTTCTTAAACTAATTACATATTAGTAGGATTAAATAGCGGGATATACCCTAATTACAAAACCATATTAGGTGTTAACCTAATTACACAACAACAGGATTTGGTGTACCCTAATTATTATACATGTGATCGGCTCCCTACTACGTAAATACCTTGCGTCAACCCCGATAGTAGCGTGTATCACCCCCTAATCCAGCAACTGTATAACACAGACCTATTTACTGGTGTTAAAGTGTCTTATCTTCCCTAGTTGGACCCATGCACGCTCATGACTCCGCCAGAATGCACCCATACCCACCCCCATGTGAACTTCTTACTATCTAGTTCAGTAAAGCGTGTCCTGGCTCCTACCTAGTGCGAGGCCCCCTCTAATAATATACCAACAGGGATACTGACTGATATGGGTTCCAAATTGAATATTGACACAAGCTAGACCCCTTAAGCTTGTGCCCCAAAAACTAGGATTTAAGAGTCCCTAAAACCCGATACAATAGCAGCACGAGGGACCTCTTAGCTTATTAATATTCATGTTTAACCTAGCAGGTTTTGGTTTACTAATAAGCGTGGTTGTAATATTACATCTCGTTATGCGTGTACAACCCTTCTCCAAAAACCTTCCCAAATGTATATAATTTCCACAACATTTCAGTTTATTAACCTACATCTGGTACTTACCATATTCTAACATATCATTTACTTAATGTTTGTTATATGTCAAATCAAATATGTCCAATTCATATGCATATTACTCATCAACTATGTTCCCAAATTACAACATATACAGGTTTATGCATATTATCCATTAAAGCAAGTATATACACATTGTACCTTTTTATCAGTTACAGTAAGTCTAAACATGTGTATATTATCCTTTTCCCATATTATAGTTAAACAGTCCTTATTTATCAACATGCCTAAATTCCTCTTTTTATATAATTCATTATTTCACTAATTATACACACACTCTAATCGGGTATAGCCAAGGCTTCCAAAGGCCTAGGCTTGGCGTAAAATAAAAAGGGAAAACAGAGGAAGGAGAATAGAATCAAATCACATAGGCATATAGGCAAGACTGGAAATAAAAATAAATCCTAGAAAATGGGAAAAGGAAGATAGATACATGTAACTTGTTAATTATCTAACATCAAAGGCATTTGTTCTACTGATCATAACGACATAGGTGATTAACAGTGGAAACATGTATAACTTTTATCTTACTAACACTATATATCCTAACCTAATTTTATTTAACTGTCATGTTTATATTCTAAGAAATCAGATCTGCAAATGACAGGAACTCACAGTAGGTCTGGGTGAAGATGAGAATAAATCTCTTATATATATAACACCATGTCGTAGAAAAAGTCAAATCCAAGTTGTATATATGCAAGTCCTGATGTTGTGTCTGTTTGGTCCAATCCTCGGCAATTCCCCCATTATATGTTTATATTTTTATATTTTTAGAATAGATTTACAAAGGCATAAGGTATGCAGAAATGGTGTAAAACAGAATGGGAGAAGCCACATATTTATATAATCACAGAGTCAACCTCATACTTTAGATCTTAGGGTTTTAATTTTAACTGAATAAGTAATGCCGAGTCAGCAACGAATATGGTCACAAAACAGTCCAGATTCAGTGCATGAATCCGCCCAGATCTGGAATGGGTCGACCCATGCACCCATGAGTTCGACCCAGCCGACCATGGGTTGACCCAGGCCGCGTGTGGTTCGTCCCACAACAGTTCTGGTTCCCGCTTTACTTTCACGCTTACTTCATTCGAAAAGTCTGGAATTATAATTTTATTATATTTACATCCATATATGTATACAAACTTCTAATGCTCATAACTTCTTTATACATTATCATTTTACGCAAATTTGGGGTCTATTTGAACCAAAATTCTGAGACGAACGCAACGGTAATGCCGGTTTCACTTTATTTTTAATATGTAATTAAGTTATTCCCAATTTATTATCTTTAAACTAGGTTATAATGTATTAAATTCTGGGGTGTTACACATTGGTCGAACTCTTGGCCGACCTAGGAAAATGCATTTTGTATAGGTTGATTCTTGATGATACCCCAAATTTCAGGCAACATCAACCTATTCAAACGAAGTCAAAATGCCATGAAATTTTGAACATGCATTTTCAGATAACCCCTTTACAAATGCAAAAATTAAGCAAAAACATCAAGTATATAGCAAGATAAAGTGGCTCAAAGTTGATCTTTTGTTGTGATTTCAGCAACGTAGAAATTAAAAGAAAAAGCTTTAGGTTTTCATACGTATTTCTTACCGACAACAATCAAAACCAACTGAGACTAGAAATTTGTGAGTGAACACTCACCTGAAATGGATTAGCAGCAAGAATTGATTATTATTGCACTGAATTAGAGCTCTTTTGGTTGAAAGAAGACTTCTTTTTCCCTGTAGAAGCAATTACAGGCACATGCAAAGGAAAACTTCAATTACAGTAAACCAAATCCATACTAAATGATGAAAATCCCAGATTTAGATCCATGTTTTAGGTGTATACCTGCTATTAGAGAGTTTTCACAACTAAAATCTTCAATTGGAGGGTGGGGTGGATTAAGGCTTGTAGAGATTTACAATAGTGGATTTCTAGGTTTTTTTCTATTTTTCCTTTCTTTCTTTTTTGCTGGAGAAGAAAGTCAATAAGAAAAAAATATGTAGCCTTCAAATTCTCCAGACATTTCTTTTGGGTTAACAGATGGTTAGTCCCTTTAATTATTAATTAAGCCGTTATTTTACTATTAAGGCCCTTAAACACATAATTAGGCTATGTTGTTATGTAATTAACCATTTTTTTAAGAAATAGTAATTAACCTATACAACCATGAATTATGCCAAACTGTACACTATTATTCACACAACCAACATGGATTAACACAAATAATACTAAATAAAGTTTGTTAACACCATTTTAAAACATTTTAAGCTTATTAGCTCTAAAACTTGCAATTTTGCAACAAAATTCCACACATTTAAATATTTTACTTACATTTGTATAATCCTTATCACACAAACAAAATAAGTATTACAAATGAATCATTTTCAACTTAATAAATCATTAAGCATATCAAAACACACATTTTTATATTTATTATTAATTACAACAACTTAACCTTTTATAGTTTATACAATATTACTTATTTTTGATCCAATATTCCAATAATTGTTTTATTAAGCAAATATTTAAAATTATTATTATCAAACCATCATTATAGGGGTTTTACCATAAATTTCTACATGAGAAGACATTTACTCTTTTTATTTCAATAATGTAATACATATTAACACATGTTAGTATTTTAAATGTTTCAAATACCTAATTTCTCAAAAAAAAATCAATATTACACTTTTAACTCAAATTTCACAATTAATCACCCAAGCCTCAATTTAATCACTTAGGCGTGATTGAATTTCACCATCAAACCACAAAAACACCAATTTACCTAAATAAATAAGTCGAATAACCGAGCTAATGATTTATCCAACTTAATTATTACTCCAAATGTTATATTTTACTTGATTATTTACTATAACCGGGTAATCATTGCATACTAGGGTTGTTACACATAACTTTGAGATTATTAATACATTAGCATAGCTAATCATCCATCATTTCAACAACTATTCAAATAACACAAGCAGTTGTATGAGCAATCAGTCAACTTAAAATCACTTGCGAATTATAAAGGTGATATACTTTTCAATATGAATTTGTAAAGCCATGAGATTTATTCTCACCTACATTTTCTACTCCTTTCTTTTTAGATTTTGATGTTCTCTCCAAAACAATTCAACGATCTTTGACCTAACTACTTCCTCCTCTCCTTTCTTTCCCTTTCTTCCTCTCTTTCTTTTCCACTTACTTTTCTTTACTAACTTCTTTTTATATGAGGGTTCGGCCCAAGGAAGCTAGAGGAGGACAGTTTAGTGGATGTAGGCTGTGGCTTTGAGGATGAGAAGTGGACGCCAAGAGGGTAGAGGGCAAGGACGAGAGAGGTGTGTGGAGTAGCAGCCCGAAAGGGGTGTGTGGGGTAAAAGATGGCTCGGGTTGTGGTGTTAGAGGGTATGGCCAAAAGGAGGTAGGGGGTGAGGGGTGGTGGCGTAAGGTACAAATAGGTGAAGGAGGAGGGTGGTGGTCATGGGTTATTTAGGAAGGAATGGTGTGGAGGAGATGGAGTTTTGGCTTGGGTTTGAAGCTTTAAAATTTGCGGCTATGGTGGAAGAATGGAAACCATTAAAATGTAGAGAGAGCTTGGGAAAGAAGATGAAGTTGCTTAGGATTTTTGTGAAATAGAATAGTAGAAAGGGAAGGATATTTTAAGTGAGATATGCTTAGGGGTTAAGACTTAGAATGGGGACAAGGTAGTGGTGTTTGCTTAATGGAAGAAGTGATAGTTTCTTTATGAAATTTTAGAGGTGATGATGGTGATAAGAGAGGTGATAAGGAGGATATGATACAAGGTAATGATGGGGTATTATATGCTTGGTTTCCATGCATGAAGAGATTTTGCTTTATGTGATTTGTGACATGTAATGATGATGTGTCCTTAAGTATGTTTAAGGTCAAATCATATATAGTTTAGGATGAATCTCTTTACTAGTTTAGTAAATTTACTTTATTAAGATTTCATAACTAGATTTAAATAGTTCTCGTATTACTATTTAAGTTGCAAAATGTTTGAACAACTTATTTTGATTGAAACATTGATTTTCTACTTAAACATTTAACAATCATATTTTTTTTCTTTTATTAAACGAACTCGTTTATGTAAACAAAATTGAAATATGCATTTTCTTACTTTCTTCTATTAATTAAAACATGTTTATTAATATTTGAAAATTGTATTTAAATAATATTAATAGTTCCAAAATTTACGATGTTGGGAAAAAAATGTTAAATTATGATTCTTTACAATATACGATAAATTGTTTTAACCTGTAAGTTCATAAAACTGATATAAATATCTCATCTGATCGTTATACTTTTCAGAACCGTAATTAAAAATGAGTGTATGTATCCAGAACCATGCACCATTATTTTAAATTCAAAAAACACCATTTTTCAAAATATCAAAATTTCTTGGTCGTTACATTCTCCCTACTTAAAAGAATTTTGTCCTCAAAATTACTTGCATTCAAACTCAAATAGTTTGCTTATAAACTTTATTTCATAACTATATTTCATATGCTACACATAGATCATCTATATGAAATATTCCTTCCATCTATTATTTGAATTCACTACTTTACTGCCGAACTAGTATCAATCTCCTGATTCTCTAGTGCGAACTTTGATCATGCTTCTCAATCAGATACATTTTCTTTGCTTGCATAGTTTTCAATTGTGATAGAAAACTCAAGTAACCTACCATAAATCCTCATCAATATTCGTTGTCAAGAAATCGAGTGATAAATCCTTTTTGGGATTGGTGTAAGTCCCTTAAAATTATGTACTCGAATATAAATTAACTTTTATATGAGGAAATGATCTATGTACAACCTATGTGTTTATTCTTATGGTTTTAACCTTACTATTCACATTAATTTCCCATCATTTTCATAGGTCTGGGTTGCTCCCCTATTTAGCTCAATCAAACTTAATTCCATTTAGATTCATTTTACTATCTCAACTTGAATCCAATTACTTAGATTTCAATTTATTAATTCAATTTCATTAAATGAATTCGATTATTCAACATAACATCCAACTAAAGATCAATACACTTTGTTATAACCAAATTGATAAGATTCAACCTTCACATTTACTTTTATTGTTTTCAATTTAGTTTAACCATTTTATCAATTCATTTGCCTTTGATTGATTAACACCAATTTATGTTTAACAACATTTCATTCTGTATTCATCCAATATAGTTACTTATATTACAAACAAAACTCAGGATTTTATTCCATAAACCATTTACTTTAGTTAATAACCATCCTAAACACTTCGCTTATGTTTATCTTTTTCAGTTTTAAGTTTACCAAACTCAAATGAATAACATTTAAACTAATTTAAATTCACTAACTAATCATCTCATTAGTTTTATTTCATTCATTTACTCAAGTTAATCTCCTTTCTATATTCGCATTACCAAGAACTTATTTTATAAGTTTAATTCAACTTTACTTAACTAAGTTCCTATCCAATTCCCTAGTGGTCTCTACTTCTATCGTTTCAACGGTGACTTGATTTCTCCCATTCTCTCTTCATTCCTTTTTCTTCTCTCTTTATTCATTACCTCTCATTCATCTTTCATGTATTATCACCTCAAAATCATCTCCCCTCTCCAAATCGTATGCCTGTTTTCGTCATTGTGGCATAGACAGCCATCTAGCGTAATCTTAGGTCTACAATCGCCTCAAAATCGTCACTCCTCTCAAACCCTTATTCATAGTGCTTAATTCCTCTGTGCAATGCGATTTTCCCATCCCCATCTTCTGTTATGATAATCTGCAAGCTAAGTTGGATGGTAATCCATTCCCCTCTCGATTCCTGCTAGGTATCACAATTGATCTACGTCCCCACATTCGAGACATCAAAAACTGCTGTGGGATAAGTATTTTCTAGCCTGAGTTTTTTGGTTGGTTCATTGGGTTGCTTACGAGTCTTTTGTTTGTGGTTTGCATCTATGTAATGTTGGGTTCGGGAATATTGCTTTTGTGCTTTTTGGATATGTTTTTGTTTGGTTTTGTTGGAAATGTTTTCATAAACACTAGGTGAATTATTAAAAATGTTAGAATAAGTGTATGAATGGCTCCTATATGTGAATAGTCTCACATCTTGGGACTATATGGAAGAAGCAAGTATTTATACTTGTTTCTAAGAAATCAAGTTGGGGCCTTGGGCTCCCAATACATGCTTTGTTGTGAGGAGGGAGACCATGCGTCATGACCACCAAACACGCGCGCGCGGACGACCGACTCGACTCGACCCGGTCCGGTCCGGTCCGGTTCGGGCTCGTGCTTGGGCTTGGGATTTGTGGTGTAGACACTTATATTTTTGTACCATAAAACATTGCAATTTTCGAACCCTTTTTTTAATGGAAATTATTTATGCACCGATAATTTTTATGCAACGGTAATATTTTTGCAACGGTAAACTTTGTTCCGTAATTTCAGCAGATCCGGTTTATTCTCCCAAACCCTAATTCTCGTTTTATATATACTCTTCAGCTATAGACGAGAAAAGAGACCGAATTACATATTCTCTTCTTGCCTCCGCCATTAAAATTTTCTTTTAGAAATTTTTGAGCAGTACTTATTTTCGAAAGTGCAAATCTGCACTGATTTGTTGTGCAAGCAAATCAGTTATTGTTTTCAGAGGCTATTTTATCCTAGAGGTGGCGGCGAAGGTACGAACTAGTTTGCACCTATGACCAGATCGCCGAATCGTCTTCAAGAAAGCGACGAAGTACATAACTCAGCTATTGTTTTCCAACAATTTGAAGATGATCTGAAACAATGGCTTCCAACTCAACCCTAGACGATGCTGCTCCACCCTATGCCTTCCAGATCCCTCTCGTGACTGCTGCTCCGTTCAAATTCGAAGGCTTGCATTTCAAACGATGGCGTCAGAAGATGGAGTTCTTCCTGACGATGAGGAAGGTCGTGGCTGCGCTGACTACTGTCAAACCGCAGCTACCAGACAGACCTGCAAGGCTGATGCAGCAAAGATGGCATATGGACTGAACAGTCAAAGCAACTACAGACCTGGACTGAACATGATTACCTATGCAGGAACTTTATTCTGAATGGACCGAGCGACGATTTGTATGATTACTACAACTCAGAAGAAAAGACAGCAAAGGAGATCTGGGAAGCACTGAAGAAGAAGTATGATACAGAAGAAGCAGGGGAAAAGAAATACGCTGTAAGCCGATACCTAAAGTACCAGATGACTGATGATAGATCGGTAGAGATGCAGTCTCATGAGCTTCAGAAAATAGCTCATGAGATCATCTCCGAAGGTATGGCATTGGATGAACAATTTCAAATTGCTGTTATTATTGACAAATTACCCCCAGGGTGGAAAGATTTTAAGAATGTCTTACGACATAAGACTAAGGAATTTTCCTTAGGAAGCTCGATCACGCGCCTCCGTATTGAGGAGGAGGCACGCAAACAGGACCAGAAAGAGGAGGTGTTGATTGTCAATAACAACAACACTAAAAAGACCAAACCTGCTGTTCTGAAACCGAACCCGAAATCATTTAAGAATCAGAACAGGCGCAATAAACAGAATGGGAATTCGCAAGGAAAACCAAAAGGACAGCAGAAACCAGCCCAAATGAATGATTCTGGACAGTTTTTTCTATGTTACAACTGTGGAAAACCACGTCATATGGCACGAAAGTGTCGGAACAGGCCAAGCTCTGCACCACAGGCTATCCTAACTGAGGAGCCTCTTACGGCTATGATTACTGATATTCACCTTGTTGGTGGATCAGAGTGTTGGTGGGTAAACACTGGTGCTTCTCGCCATGTCTGCTATGATCGTGGCTTGTTCTCTACATACATAGCTATTGAAAATCAGAAAGTGTTGTTGGGAGATTCTCACACCACTAAAGTTGCAAGGATTGGCAATGTGGAAATTAAGTTTACCTCTGGAAAGACTGTAATTATGAAAGATGTTATGCATACTCCAGAGATAAGGAAGAACCTGGTTTATGGCTTTCTCCTTAATAAGGCTGGCTTTACTCAAGTTATTAGGGCTAATTTGTATACCCTAACTTATAAGGGAACTTTTGTGGGAAAGGTTTATGCTTGTGAGGGTATGTTTAAATTGAATGTTGAAACTAATAAAGTGACCGCTTCTGCTTATATGTTGTGTGATTTTAATATTTCACACTCTAGATTATGTCATGTTAATAATCGAATAATTCGTAACATGAGCACCCTAGATATGATACCTAAAATGACAGAATCTGAACCTGATAAATGTGAATTCTGTACACAAGCTAAAATCACAAAGAAACCTCATAAATCTGTTGACAGAGTTTCTGAACCCATAGAGTTGATTCGTTCTGACATATGTGAACTTGATGGTACTTTGACTAGACAAGGACATCGTTATTTTATCACTTTTATTGATGACTGTTCTGATTTCACCTATGTATACCTTATGAAAAATAAAAGTGATGCTTTTGACATGTTTAAAACATTCAAAACTGAGATTGAGAATCAAGCAAATAGGAAAATTAAGAGACTTCGTAGTGATAGAGGAACAGAATACGAATCTAATTTAATTCTGGATTTCTATAAACTACATGGTATAGTACATGAGAGAACTGCACCCTATTCACCTGAAATGAACGGTAAAGCAAAAAGGAAAAATAGGACCTTTACCAAACTAGTAGTTGCCATATTACTAAATTCTGGTGCAGCAAAACATTGGTGGGGGAGGGGGGATATTTTATTGACTGTATGCTATGTTCTTGAATAGAATCCCCAAATCTAAGAAAAAAAATTCACCTTATGAAATTTTAAAGAATCATAAACCCAATGTCTCATACTTTAGAACTTGGGGTTGTTTAGCATATGATCGCATTCCAGACCCTAGGAGAACAAAATTGGCAAGTAGAGCATATGAATATGCATTTATAGGTTATGCTATTAATAACAAAGCATACAGATTTTATGACATAAATGCACATAATATAATTGAATCGAATGATGCCGATTTTTATGAAAAAAAAAATTCCTTTTAAATAAAGGAATAGTAGGGGGCACTTCAAGTATGCCTATTAGAACAGAACTTAGTGAAAATTCTGAAGCTGAACCTAGAAGAAGTAAAAGAGCAAGAACCATAAAAGATTTCGGTTCATATTTTTGTGCTTTTACTATTGAGGAGGATCCCATAAACCTCCAAGAGGCCTTATCTTCCTTAGATGCCGATTTTTGGCAAGAGGCTATAATTGATGAGATGGATTCTTTAGAATCCAATAAGACTTGGCACTTGGTAGATTTACCCCCCGGTTGTAAGTCTATAGGCTGTAAATGGGTACTTAAAAAGAAATTAAAACCTGATGGTACTATTGATAAATATAAAGCACGACTAGTAGCCAAAGGTTTTAAACAAAAAGAAAATATATATTTCTTCGACACTTTTTCACCTGTAACTAGAATTACATCCATTTGGGTATTAATCTCACTTGCTTCTATTCAAAATTTACTTATACACCAAATGGATGTTAAAATTGCCTTTTTAAACAGTGAATTAGACGAAGAAATTTATATGGACCAGCCTGAAGGATTTGTAATACATAGTCAAGAACATAAAGTATGCAAATTAGAAAAAACATTATATGGTTTAAAACAAGCACCTAAACAATGGCATGAATTGATAACTTAATCATTTCACATGGTTTTAAAGTTAATGAAAGTGACAAATGCATTTATTACAAATCTGAGAATGACATTTGCACTATTATATGCCTTTATGTAGATGACCTACTCATTTTTGGGTCAAATATTCATGCCATAAACTCGGTCAAATCCTAATTAAGTGCTAATTTTGATATGAAAGATCTAGGTGAGGCGAGTGTAATCCTTGGTATTAAGATTACTAGGTCAGAAAAGGGAATTTCTTTGGATCAATCTCATTACATAGAGAAGATACTAAAGAAATTCAATTACTTTGACTGTAAACCTGCATGTACACCATATGATCCAAGTAAAAATTATTTAAGAACACTGGTGAAGGTGTAAGACAGTCTAATTATGCGAGCATCATTGGCAACCTTCGGTATGCCACTGATTGTACTAGACCCGATATTGCCTATGTCGTGGGATTATTGTGCAGGTTTACCAGTAGACCTAGTATAGAGCACTGGAAAGCTATTGAAAAGGTTATGAGATACCTTAAATGAACTATGAACCTTGGATTACATTATGAAAGGTTTCCAGCTGTACTTGAAGGATATTCTGATGCAGACTGGAATACCTTATCTGATGATTTTAAAGCGACCAGTGGTTATATATTTAGCATCGCTGGAGGAGCTATTTCTTGGAAATCCAAGAAACATACTATTTTGTCTCAGTCTACTATGGAGTCTGAGATGATAGACCTAGCTACAGCTAGTGAAGAGGCAAAATATTTGAGAAATCTGCTAGCTGAGATTCCCTTATGGGAAAAACCGAAACCAGTTGTGTTGATACTTTGCGATAGTACCGCGGCTATTGCAAAAGTTCAGAACCGTTATTATAACGGTAAGAGACGACAAATACGTCGTAAGCACAACACGGTTAGAGAACTACTTTCCACATGTACCGTTAGAGTAGATTACGTACGAAGTGATGAAAATTTGGAAGATCCTTTGACAAAAGGACTATCGAGAGAGAAAGTCTTTAATTCTTCTAAAAGAATGGGACTATTGCCCTTAGATTGTTAAGTCACACATAATGGTAACCCGACCTAAATGACTGGAGATCCCAAGAACTAGGTTCAATAGGTAAAAACAAGTTGTGTAGTGATAGGAGTTGAACATGCTATTTAATAAACCAAGAAGCATGTATTCCTTAAGTGATTAAAGGATGAGTTAATAGAAACTTTTAATGAGATCTATACTCTATTTGGAGTGGAGTACCTACCTTCAGGATTGCTCTTGATAGACTCACCTTTGTGAATGTGGAAATGTGGCCGCTTCCTATGGAGTTTTGGGAAAAACTTCTAGAGCGTTCACTAAACTAGGATAGACGTGCATGGCCATAAATGCACGGGCTTATTTTTGATTGCACTATAGAAAAGATTGTGTGTGGTCTGATGTCAGGAATAGAGTTCAAGACTACGTGTCACTCTAGTAAAAACTGAATCTTATTCACTATGCAAAGGTTCAAGTCGGATGACACCTTTGTTTATGCACAATCTTATGTTTTTAGAAATTGCATGAAAATATTTTTAAAAATTCAAGTGGGGGATTGTTGGAAATGTTTTCATAAACATTAGGTGAATTATTAAAAATGTTAGAATAAGTGTATGAATGGCTCCTATATGTGAATAGTCCCACATCATGGGACTATATGGAAGAAGCAAGTATTTATACTTGTTTATAAGAAATCATGTTGGGGCCTTGGGCTCCCAATACATGCTTTGTTGTGAGGAGGGAGACCATGCATCATGACCACCACACACGCGTGCACGACCGACCGACTCGACTTGACCTGACCTGGCCCGGTCCGGTTCGGCCTCGGGCTTGGGCTTGGGCTTTGTGGTGTAGACACTTATATTTTTGGAACATAAAACATTGCAATTTTCGAACTGTTTTTTTATGGAAAATTATTTATGCACCGATAATTTTTATGCAACGGTAATATTTTTGCAATAGTAAACTTTGTTCCGTAATTTGAACAGATCCGATTTTTTCTCCCAAACCCTAATTCTCGTTCTATATATACTCTTCAGCTATAGACGAGAAAAGAGACCGAATTACATATTTTCTTCTTGCCTCCGCCATTAAAATTTTCTTTCAGAAATTTTCGAGCAGTATTATTTTCGAAAGTGCAAATCTGCACTGATTTGTTGTGCAAGCAAATCAGTTATTGTTTTCAGAGGTTGTTTTATCCTAGAGGCAGCGGTGAAGGTACGAACTGGTTTGCACCTCTGACCAGATCGCCGAATCGTCTTCAAGAAAGCAACGAAGTACATGACTCAGCCATTGTTTCCCAACAGGTTTGTGTGGAATGTTTGGAGATGTTTTGCCTGCTTCTTGTAGGTTCACTGCCACGATGGTCAGTAAACAAGTGAACCATTGCTCTGGTTTAATTAGTTTCGTGGTGGTGTACCCACCTTTTTTTTTTTGAAAGAGAAAAAAATCTGGCCCGAGGCCCAACAGATTGGGATAAACCCGATACAACATCACAAAAGGAACAAACCCTAGCCGCCTCATTCATTTTAGAGATAAATGAAACCCTAGTGAAAAACCACAAAAATGGTGGACAACTCTAAAGAGACAACTCCTCCTTCATCACGGCGGCTTCCCAAAAACGTCTTCGTTCATCTCCCTTCTCTTCTCACTTAAATCAAGCTTAGGTTTGATTTCATAATCTCTCAAATAGGGATTCTAGCTTCCCGAGTGCTTTTCATGAAGCTCGATGTAAGTCGGGGAGTTCATTTCTAACAGATCTGAACTTCTCATACAGTCGAAGTTTCTTTTTTGCCTTATTGAGCCTCTGTTGTCTTCCGAAGTTCTTCTGCTTCTACTCTCACCATCAGACCAAACAGATAAGTGGTAGATCTGGTTATTCAGCTCGATTTTGAAATAATTGTCCCCGATTCTGTATAAAGCTCTGAATTTTTCTTCTGATTTCCTCTTTTCCAGGTGTTTTGATCGATCTGGATCACTGCTGGAGGAACCACGCTCTGAATCAGGTAAACGTAATTGATTATTATTCGATTTATATAATAAATCACACATTTTTAGATTAGAATAATGTCTACTTCCCTCACAATGTTTTGATTTGAAAACAGAGGTGATGGAAGCCCCAGGAAGGATGTCAGATCTGTTCAAAACACCGTTTGAGATCTCTGAGAGAATTCTGATGGAGTGGGGATTTTTGTGGCCTGCAACAGGTGAGATAAAGGCATTATTATTCTTACTTATGGAATTAAATAAAATAGGATTAATAATGTCTTGATAACTCCCTTTGCAGTGTTGGAAACTGGTAGCATGGCTGGGATTACCATCACCAAAGAGGAAATCAGTGGACTTTTTATTGGGATGTTGCTTGCCATTCAGTAAATATTCTTCAATTTGTTTCTCATAGTCTGCATTACTTTTCTGATATGCTTGATTGTGCAAGTTTTCCTGCTTGAATCTATTGGCTTTTTTCATAACTATATCACTATCATTTAGAATAATTTTCCAAGTCTGAGAAGAACTATCTTCTTTACCAGTGTGAAGCCTCTGGTTTCTTTCTCTTTATATATAAAAAATAGTTGCTATTAGTAGAACACATGCTCTAACAAATTTGAAGGACTTGGGCTTAATTTTTTTTTAAATATACTCAATACTATCTCTTATATTCAAAGAAACATAGGATTGACTGAATCCCATAGTACATTTGGCATTATACCAAATGTACTGAGAATAAGCACAGTCAAAAAATAAATGATTGGAGCTTTCAACCTCACTTTTACAAAGGAAACATGTGTTATTAGAGTCCTTTTCCATTTGTTACAGTTCTCTCTGGTTGGAAGTTTGTTTAAAATAGCAAAGTAGGCAGAATGTGCCATTTTGGTGCAGTTTGATTTACACCATATTATTTTATGCCAATCAACTTCTACCTCTTTGCCTTGCAAATACTCCCAAAAATTTTTAAAAGAGAATTTTCCTTTTGAGCATAAATTCCAAATCCAATGATCCCTAAAGCAATTTTGATCAATTTGAATGTCCCTGATAACATTTTTAAATATATGAGCAGCAGGGTTATTATGGAAGCTCCAACAATTATTTGAAATAATATTCTGAACTTTGTCCTTAAACCCCCCTAAAATATATAAATTGTTCCACCCCAAAAGATTGTCTAGTGAATTACCACTAATCCATGGGTCAAACCATAAACTGGTTTGACTACCATCTTTTAATTTTCTGAAAATCAGATTTTTACCAATATCCCTACAGTCTAAAATACTTTTCCAAACATAAGAATGATGCATCTCTTTTCTAGCTAACCAGAAATTTATATTTTTTAAGTATTTAGCACTCATCCATATAGCCCAAAGAGATTTACCATCCAAAAATTTCCAAAATAATTTAAACTTACTAACTTCAGCAATATCTTTGATATTTCTAAGCCTAAGACCTCCAAATTTTTTAGGTTTGCACACTATATCCCATGCAACCTTATGGTATTTGCCTCTCCAAATAAAATTAGAGCACATTCTATCAATCTTATGAATGACACTTGTAGGAATATTATGAGACTGTAACCAATAAATAACCATAGCAGAGATAACTATGTGTGTGAGCTCCATTCTACCTGCTAGTGAAAGTAATTTACCAGACCAACCCTCAAGCCTATTTTGAATCAGATCTAATAATCTAGTGCAATCTTTTTCACTGATCTGATTTATGCTTAAGGGGAGACCTAAATACTTAACAGGAAGATTACCTTCTTTAAACTTCAAGAGTTGCAAAATTTCATCTTTAATAAGAACATCCTTACTAAAATAAAATTTTCTTTTGTTTAAATTAACAGCTAAGCCAACATATTTCTCCATATTTTCCAAAATCTTGTGGACAACAATAACACTCATTTTATCAGCTTTTAAAAATAAAAGCATGTCATCAGCATATAACAAATGTGTAATGTGTGGTTTGACTCTATTTATTGGTTTAATGTTTCCCTTAAGCACTTCTAATTCCATTTGCATAGAAAAGTATTCCATAACGAGAGAGAATAGGTATGGTGACAAAGGGTCACCTTGCCTTATTCCTCTATTGCTATTTATGAAGCCTTTGGGGGAACTAATTATCATAATAGAGTAAGACACATTATATGTGCATTCTTTAATTAAAACATAGAATTTATTATCAAAACCCATCTTCTGCATAATGTAAATGATAAAATTCCTATTGATTTTATGAAATGCTTTATGCAGATCAATTTTAATGCACATGAGATTTTTGTTCCTCATGTTAAATTTTCTAATTAACTCATGAGCAAGCAAGGAATTTTCAAAAATTAACCTACCTGGAATAAAGGCACTTTGGTTCTCAGAAATAATAAATTTTAGAAAACATTTCAATCTATTGCAAAGAAGAGAGGCAATAATTTTGTAAATAAAGTTAAAACAGGCAATAGGCCTGTAATCATCTAGACTAGAAGGGCTTTCCACTTTGGGGATAAGGGTGATGTAGGTGTGATTAGTGCTTTTCAGAAGTTTACCTGAATTAAAAAATTCAGAAATTGAGTCACACAAAGCATTTTGCATCTCACCCCGATGTGTTTTGTAAAATTTAGCGCCAAACCCATCTAGGCCAGGACTATTATCATTATTAGCTAAAAATATGACATTTTTGACCTCTTCTTGCCTAATAGGGGCAAGTAAGATATCAGAACTATTATCATTAGCAAAATATTTAAACTCAAAATCAGGGAAAGTATTGGTAAGCTTACTAGAATTGTACAAATTGCAGAAATAACTAATGGCCTCAGTCTCAATATTATTAGCATCATTAGTTATTCTGCCATTTGTGTTAATTAATTTACCAATATTATTCCTGTTTTTCCTATTAGACATTCTAGAGTAGAAAAATTTACTAGCTTCATCACCAGCTGTTAACCAATCAACTTTAGCTTTCTGTTTGAGATTAACAGAGCTAATATGTAGAGCATTAAACAACTTAGCTTGGGCATTAAAAAAATTCTCAGCCTTGTTCTTATCTGAGAAATTGATATCAAGACCATTTTGCAACCTGGCACATTCTTCTCTGATAATTTTGATGTCATTTCTGTTTCTAGAAGTGTTCCAGGTTTTTAAATTAGACTTGACCAATTGCAAGGTTTTACTGAACTTAAATTGAGCAGTACCATAAAACTTGTTAATAAAACAACTTGTGACAACATCCTTATAATCATTCTCGTAGACCCAGCCATTCACAAATCTAAAAGGGGGGTTACCAATGATATTTTTCTCTGAGTTAATGGAAAGTAGGATAGGGGTATGATCACTTATGTTTTGGGGGCAGAGTGTTGCAATTCACACTAGGAAAAAGTTTGATGAAATGTTGATTAAATAGAACCTGTCTAATTTGCAATGTATATTCCTAAACTCACCTGATTTCCAAGTGAATTTGTTGCCAACTATGAGGGGTTCTATTAATCCAAATTTCAACATAAAACATGCAATTCTTTCTTGTTTAGAAAAAGGAATGGGGTTGCCTCCTCTTTTTTCACAGTTATGAAAAACAGTGTTGAAATCCCCAATGAGCAACCAAGGACTATTTATAACCTTACTGAACTGCTCAATATAATTCAATAGCATAATTCTGTCATTTTCAAAGTTGGAAGCATAAATAAAGGTAATTTTTAAAGACAAACCACCTTTATTTTTGAAAGAGCAATGAATATATTGCATATCAATAAAGTAACTGATGAGAGACCAAATGGTAGGATTATGAAGAACCATTATCCTGCCATTTCCTCCCATCAAATTATTATTGATAATGTTCCAATTTGAAAATAACTTTTTTTGCAATTCATCAATTTTTTGGTCACTGAGTTTATGCTCAATCAAACCTATAATACTGGGTTCGTACTTACCTAAGAAATTAACTAAATATAGTTGCCTTTCTGGGGAGTTTAACCCCCTGATGTTCCAAGCAATAATATCCATTATGAAAAATATATAAAATAGAAAGAGATAAAGGATACACATTACCTAAGGGGGACCACTGTGCTTTTTGCTGTCCACCTTTACTCCCAACTGTTTGCCACTCTTTTAGTAATTGCTTTTGTCAGTAGGCTGAAGTTGTTTTTCCCATTTAGCATTCCTGCTAATATATTTCTTTCTGAAATCATGGTCTTTGTCATCTTCAGTTTCCTCTACTGTAACTATGTCTGTTAGACTTTTGGTCCTGCCCTTTTTCTTTTTTAATACAGGTGAGACAGGTTTGGAGGGTTTAGCCGCTGCTAATGTCTGGTTTACTGCCTCCTGTATATTTTCTAAAGTAATGGCTGATTTGGAAGGGGCAAGGCCATTTGCTAACAGTGCCATATTGGTATAGATGGGATCGGCAACGAGAAGATCATCGCAGAATTTCCCTAGTGATTTAGCAGAATTATTTGTTGAAGTTGTAATATCGCTTGAGTCCATCGTGGGGGGGATGGGCTCAATGACCTATTTAGAATAGGAACCCTCTTCTGCTTTGTGATTGTTTTTATTTGATGTTTTTTGCTCCTCTGCACTTGTGGGAATTTCAAGATTCGTTCCCACTGTCGTATTGGGGGTTTATTGAATCTACAATTTCTCTGCAGTGATTACAGTTTTCTGGATATGTTGAGTAGACTGATAGTGAGCACTTTTGCCTGAATCCGATTGTAGGTTGGAGGCATTTATGCTCATGTCGTCTACAGTGTTTTCCATGTAAGTTTGCGAGGAGTTAAGATAGTTGTTCACAGGGACTGCTGAGCTAATGCCAGATATTCTGGTATCGATGTTTCTGATTTCTGAGTGAGATTCTCCCTTGTTAACATCGGTACTGTTATCAAGGTTTGCACCTTCTTTTGGACGTTCACTCTGATCTTTATTGTTCAAACAAACATCAGTGGAATGGCCAAAGAACTTGCAAATTTTACACCTATCTGGTATTTGCTCGTATGTAATATGTTGTGTAATATGCTCCCCGTCATGTATGTAGATAGAGGCTTCATTAGGCAACTCGGGTCTGCATTAATCTCAACAAGTAAGCGAGCGTAACTCAATCGAGTTTCCTTCGCTGTCTGTTCATCCATTTTTAATGGAATTCCAACAAGACTCCCTATGGCACTGAAGATTTCTTTGTCCCATAGTCGTAGGTTCAGTTCTAGAAGTCGGATCCATATGGGCATAGTGCTCAAAATGTCCCAATCAAGAACTGATTTCTTGGACCGTTTCTTTAATATAATCAACTTCCCATTGATGAAATAGGGCCCGCCTTTTAGGAGCTTCTCTCTATCTTCTGCATTTGTAAAACTGAGTATAAAAAACCCATTTTCCCTTGTAAAAATCTCAAAGGAACCACTAGAATTCCATGTTCGGATGACCTAATTCCTGAAATAGTGATAAGCAGGTATTTTTCCAAAGACGTATGCCATGATAGAAAGTCCCCATTTACTTTCTGTGCAAATGCAAGCCTCCTCAGAAGCCACGACTATCTTTTCTTCTCCAATCGTTTCAGCCAGAGGGATGAAACTCAAATCAAATTCTGAATCTTGATTGCCTTTCTTTATCAAATCTGCCCAGGATGAAGCCTTCAGATCTTTAGCCAAATTATTTTTAAAATCCTGATTTGGTTCTTGAGACGATCCAATCGGGTTTCTTATGGGATCTTGTGCCATTCCAGTTTGACTTCTTGGTTGGTGTCGTGCTCCATTAGAGGAAGGCTAAGGCTTTTGCCTCGCTTTGAATGGGTACTCATTAGTTGATCCAGCCTCCTTCTTCACATGAACAAAAACATTTGGATTCTGAAAAGATTTGAATCCTTTATTGCGGTTGATAACTCTTGTGAATCCCTTCTCATCCACTAAGAAATCAGGAGTGGATTGAGGAATATTTTAAGGAGGGGAGCAGAGGGTAGGGGTAGAAGAAGACCCCTCCTTGGAATTAGGATTATTGTCGAGGATAGGATTCAAGAAGGATTTAGGATTGGCAGCCATGGCTGCAAGCTCTCAACAGAAAACATTTTTCCTTGTGGTTTTGTTATGTACCTATTTTTTTCCTTGCATCTCATACCATGTTGTCTAGGTTGATTGTGATAGCCTGGTTTTACCATAGTAGCTGTCTGGTTTTGGTTGAAGACTCTGCCTCTTGGAGTGTAATCATTTTCCACGTCAAGCTTTTTCATCTGTGATGAAGCTGCTGTGAATTGCTAATTTGTTCATTGGATTTGGTATGTTGTTCTGCTTAAGAATTTCAACTTCTACTGCTTAAGTATTTGTTCTATGTCAAAGAAGTTATGCAATTGGTAATGCTGAAGTGTGTTCTGCGCTTCTCTGTGCTTCGGTGCTAAGAAATTTCTTCATGTTACTTGGTTGCAATGATTGCTCTAGCGGTAGATTAGAGGTGATGCTCTATTTCGGGGTATGCCTCCGGTCATGTCTATTGCTTTTAGGGTATGGTTAACTTCTGACTATTATACTATCATGTCCGGTCTTGCTGTTTTTACTGTTGTAGGCTATGTAAAGTCCTATCCTTTTATTGCTACAAGCTGTCTCACTTCTTTGGTGTAAGTCAGAGTTAGGCATGTGCCTGGGAAATACATATTGTAAATTATTGTAGGCTTTGCCTATGTTTGATCTGTTTGTATTTTTAGAATAGTTTAGTACTTAAGACTAGCACCTGTGCTATGAGCTTATATAGTTGCAGTGGATGGATCACTATAAAACTGTTTGTGGTAGACGGTCCACCATAAAAACCGATAGTAGTAGTTAGACAATTTGTCTACCTCCTGCAATAATTAATTTATTATTTGTTATAATAAAAAGTGTTGCGGATCACTTTAAAATTGGTTGTCCTTACTAAAAAAATTCCTATTCAACTTCATTTTATTCCACTTGACTTAAGTTTTAACTTGTAAATACCATCTGATTTTATTTAACTTTCCCTTATCTAAATTTCAAATCACATACTTAATCTTTCTAATTATCTCCATTCTATAATTATTTTATTAAACTTATCCTAAGTTTATTCACATTCTATAACTTAATTTTGTTATACATATTTCAATTAACTTCTTTCCTTATGTTAAATAAGTTTCAAAGCATAACATCCAAGTGTTCTTGCTTATTTAAATATCACCAAATACCTTATAATCAAATTGTGAACCTTAATTCACTTGCCATTTGTCATTCGATTATTTTTATTCGTACTCTATCTACTAAACATATTATTTAACTCCTCCCACGGTCTAGGGATAAAGAATTAATGTTCTAACCACACAGTTTCAACTAACTCTTATTAGTTCTTTAAGGAATATATTATAGTCAAATTGTGAAATATTAATCACAAGATATCCACTCTTTTGTTTTACAGATTTTCAAACAATCCTTAATTTCTACCTATAATTCTTTTTTTTCAAAAACATTTCCTTATATTTAAAATATAATCTAAGGTAAAATTATTTCATTTATCTAATTTAAAACAATATTATGTCCAATCTCAAAGTTTAAAGATTCCTATTGATAACATGGGCCACATGTATTAACTATAACCTATAAGCCACTCAAGTATCATTCAACATAATATAAAATAGTTTTTTATATAACTAACAAGTACGCACTCATATATATATATATATATATATATATATATATATATATATATGCACACACACACGAACTCAAAACTTAATCTAGGGTATTACTAACCCTATCTATATTGAGTTACTCATCGAAAGATATTACTAATCCTATCTTTGATGAGTGTTTACCCGAACAAAGCCAATGTCATTGCTTAACCTTCAGCTCTGATCCCAAACGGGACGACCCAAAAACCCGTACCCTTTAAACCGACAATATTAACCACTATCCGATTTAAATTGTACAAATCCTTCAAGGGTAGTAGATGTAAATATAATAGAATAGAATAGAATCTCACTACAGTGGGAATAAAATATAATATTGAAAAATATTTTTACAATGGAAAATTTAAAAATACGTTTATCAAAGTCTATACGTTTGGTGAATGAAATAATATACTATGTCTATAACACTTTCCCTTACATTTGCTTGGATAATTATAACACATGCCCTTATATTTGCTGACAACACAACATACACAGCGGATAAAAGAATATGTTTATACGTTTGGTGAAGATCTCCAACTCTCCTATGGAAACTCTAATTGTCTTCAGCTAATCCTGAAATAACTCGAATATGACCCAAGTATTTAAAACACCCAGATCAAACTTGGATAAACCAGCGTGAGAAAATGTCAATAATAAATGACAGTATCATATATCACCTTTTTAAATCAAAATCCTTTCAAAAGAAAGAGTATCTCATAAGAAGAGCCCACACATTAACGTGGACATGTTTTTCCCTTATGACAACCCAAATCATTTATATATTGAAATAAACTTTTGATTTAATTTGATATCATTTCCGATGTATAATCTTTGAAATCATTTCGAATATAAATACTCAAATACCTAAAATTGTTACCATTATTAAATTTCGAGGCTATTATGTTATATAATCAAAAATCGTTGGATCTTATTGGAGAATGGTTTTCATACAAATGACCAGGCTAAATATTTCCTTTTCCATGATTGGGAACACCTTTAGAGGGATACCCCGAGAATCCAATACACACATGGGTTCTCTACCAACACAAGATCGGCCCACCTCTACACATGCCTCTATAGACATGCATCTTCAATGCTACCGAATACATCATCATTGGTCGTATTCGACCTATTACCGAGTGCTTAAAGTTTCCATGCGCCACATTAAAATATACCAGGTCTCCATACCATAGTAATTTATGTCGAACGAAATGATAATACCCTTTTACTAGACGTGACCTGGGCAGCCTTGCTGCTTCAACCCTATTTTGGTCATTTTTGATGTATGAGTCTCAATAAATGTAATGATTTACCTTTTTCATATCATCTTCATTTTCTTTGTTTGTTCACATTGCCATATTCTATTTGACTGCTACCCACTTTGTCACAAAGTATACGACCCCTTAAGCTCATATGTCTCAGCGAATAATGTTAAGCTTAAGAATGTTTATTCTCCGCCACTTGATGTATAATTGTTACAAGTTAAAGCACGAGGTCTAGAAATGCAATCGTCAGACAATCATCCATACAAGTTCGTTCTAGGACTGAACGAAACCAAAGGTGCATTCCTACCGCATCCAATAAGGATTAGTAACGAACCATCCTTGCATCGAATAATTGTAACATAGAACTATTGTCACTCCGAAGCAAATCGAGATTTTAACCCCAATTAATTGACAAGCATTTCCCTACTATAATTATCCTTATTTTCTTCAATGAGTTTTCAATCTTTCGAACGTCGTTATTGGTTCGAAGTGGTCTTCAGATAGGTATCACCCAAGTCCGACTTCGGTTCCTTTGAAATCCAATTATCGTAAATCATAAGCCAAAAAGAGATATAATAGGATTTAAAAATCCTGATTTCAATTTCATGATTTCATTTAATAGTTCCATTCAACTGATCCCATTCATATATAGCTTGCTTTTAAATAAAGTTTTCAAAGGATTAGCTGCCCAAAATTGGGAATAATATTACCTTATCAAATTTCTTATTTCCAATTGTTTAAATTTAAAGGGAAATCCACTGTCAAAAATCCTGAATGAAAACCCTTTTTAAAATCTTAATACTTAGCTTATTCAATCAAATCCATTTCTCATAAATTTAATAATTCCAAATTAATATTTACTATCCAAAATCGTGAATATTATTCCTTTATAAAATATAATTCAATTAGACAAACACCATTCTTTTGTATAATTAAAAAATCTCATCTTTTCAACTAAGAGTAATTCTAAGTAAATTCATCTTTTCACATTGGTTAATTTAAAACTAATTTCCTTAATTACCACATGATCCAAATTCTTTAACTTCTTAACAGGTTAAAAATGTTATTTAAGATATCGTTTACTGCAAACCCTAAAACATAACTTAATTAATATCATTAAGTATATGGGATCACAAAGACCATTTAAATTTACTCAATCTCAAATTTCGTATTCAACGAGTGTCATGGGCGGAACAACGGTGAGATCACCTTTTAAATTCCATGAATAGGACAAATTCCCTTTGTGGATTTTAACACCAAGTAAAAGATTATCTCTATAATGCAATCCAAATTAATCACATTTCAAACTGTAAATCTTTTATACTTAATTCATTTCTGATATTTCAACCTTATCCACTCCTCGCCCAGATGAGGCCAAGTAGGTCAGGGAACTGGTTGCTCCTAAACATCTCCTTAGTTTAAGAACCTCGAACCAAATCTTAGAAATAGAAAAATCAGGTTTACTCATCGACTTATTAGAGCCAAGATTAATTAAATTATTTTAATTGCTTTTCCTCAATCATTTGATTAAATTAATTTTGAAATAAGCCATAAACTTATCAAATCATCTTAATAACACTCAATTTAATAATTTAAAACATTGTCGATTAATTTTGGCAAGAATCATTAATTTCGAACTATTGTTTCAAAAGATACAGTTTTTCGCTGTAGAAAAAGTACTACGAAAAGTGCTATATATAATTTATTTGATTCAATCGACTTTGCTTATTCGAAAATTCATATTTTCCTACTCAAATCTCTTTTAAATAATTTATCAGATTTATTCCATATTTTTTTATAATTAAATTCTTCCATTTATAAAGGATTTTCCTTACGGTCGCTTAACTCCAAAAGCGCGATTTTTATAGAAAACTGATTCTGACATAATTCAAAATCTATAAGATGAAATCTTGATTTTATTCCTACATTTTAAAAACTATTGTTTTAATAGTCCAAACACTTCTTGTTTCAAAGAAATCCAACCTAAGAATCATTCTGTAAATTCATTTGAAACCTTTAGCGACAATTGCGAAACTACCGCTATGTGACGTGCCTGATTTAAACTCAATTTTCTATAAATAAACTTTCGAGTTTGATTTTATAATTACTTATCATAATAAATTAATTTACAACCAATAATTTCATTTATAATCTATTTCGAATAGATTTCCAATTTATCACTCCTTCCTTTCTGGTTGGACTTTTGTTAAGGCAATTGACACACGTGGAGGTTTAATTACAGCTTGGAATGAATCAATTTGGTCCTTATGTTGGTCTATTCAAAATAAATCAGCACTTCATGTTGCACTACGTCATATCCCCTCAAACCAAATCTACTTCTTCTCTAATGTTTATGGTCCTCAAGATGTATCTGATAGATCCCTTCTCTGGTCGGATTGTTGCTCTCTGGCATCCCAATTCTTGGGCCCTTGGGTGATTGGTGGAGATTTCAACACTACCAGATTTGTTTTTGATAGAAACCCAGGCAATCTATCCCAGGACTCTGATGACTTCAATTCTTTCATTTTTGACTGCTCCTTGATTGATCCACCGATAAGTAACCTCTCCTTCACTTGGTCAAACCATAGATCACCACCATCGTTGGCTAAACTTGACCGCTTTCTATATAATGGCGCTTGGGATGAGCTTTTCCCTTTGACTGTTGTGTTCGGTTTGGCTTCAGTTATATCAGATCATTGCCCCATTCTGCTAAATTCTGATATTTCTGCATGCATCAATCGCCCCTTTAGATTTGAAAGGTTGTGGCTACTCGAACCCTCGTTTGATGACTTTATTCATTCAATTTGGTCTCAAAACTTAAATGTAGCATCAGCATCTCAAAGGATTGTCCTAAAATTGAGAACCCTTAGAAAAATTATTAAACCATGGGCTAAAAACATATGGGGTTCTATCCGTTCCCGCATCTCCTCTATTCAAAATGAAATTATGAACATCAATATTTTAGAAGAACAGCGCCCTCTTCTTGAAGCTGAGCATGATAATTTACGTGCTTTAGAAGACGAGTTGGATAGACTGATGAAACAAGAAGAAATTGGTTGGAAGCAAAGATCCAAAGCCAAATGGTTGGAGGAAGGAGATAGGAATACATCATATTTTCACCGAATGGCTAATGGCAGACGGAGATCAACATTCATATCGGAAATAATTAAAGATGGCCTCTCTTTTTCTGATCAAAATGTCATCCTCTCTCTCTTTTCTGATTTCTTACGATCCCAGCTTGGTCGTTCACATTCAAATTCACCTGATGTTGAATGGCATCTTCTTTATCCAAACCCTGCGCCTATTCACATTGATCATCCTTTCTCTGATTCAGAAATTTGGGCCGCATTGAAGGATATGTCGGACAATAAGGCCCCTGGTCCTGATGGGTTCGGCCCAGTTTTCTTTAAGCATTTTTGGGCCTTGGTCAAATTTGATATAATTGACATGTGCAACGAATTTTATAATGATCCTACTTCAATTGCCAGACTAAACTATGCCAACATTATCCTCATTCCCAAGCATTCGGGGGCCAACACTTTATCTTCTTTCCGCCCTATTAGCCTGCTAAACACTACTTTTAAAATCATCACAAAGGTGTTAGCTAATCGTCTTCAATCTGTTATTGCCACACTTGTTGGACCAGAACAATCTGCTTTCATTTTGGGGAGGAACATTCACGACTGTATCGCTGCAACTCAGGAAATAATCTCCTTCTGTCATCATTCATCTACCCCTGGTGTTTTACTAAAGCTGGATTTTTCCAAAGCATTTGACTCAGTAAGTTGGCCCTTTATCATGGATGTTTTTAAACACAGGGGTTTTTCAGATAAATGGTGTTCATGAATTGATAATATACTTAACTCAAGCTGCTCATACGTTTCAGTAAATGGTGCTTCTGGAAACCTTTTCAAACCTAAATGTGGGCTTAGACAAGGCGACCCTCTTTCCCCTTTGATTTTTGTGCTTGTTGCTGATGTGTTTAATCAAATGATTAATCAAGCTTCTTCACATGGTTACTTGGATGGTATCTCTCTCCCAAATACTCCCCTATGCATCAACAATTTACAATTTGCAGATGATACTATTATTTTCTCTTCCCCTAATCCTTTCCATATCCAGTGCCTCAAAATCCTGTTATATGTATTCGAGTTGATATCTGGTCTTTCCATTAATTTTAATAAAAGTGTTATTTACATGCTTGGCAAGTCTGATCATCTTGGTGACTTGATTTCTTCTACTCTCAACTGCAAAGTAGCAAAATTCCCAATGACCTACCTTGGTTTACCTCTCAGACCCTCTAAGCTTCACAAAAATGATTGGTTTCCCCTTATCAATAAGATTGAAACTAGATTAGCATCTTGGAAAGCAAATTCATTATCATCTATGGGCCGTTTAACTCTAGTTAAATCTGTGCTTTCCGCTATCCCTACACATTGGATGTCTCTTCACAAACTCCCCAAGTGGGTAATTTGTAAGATTGATTCAATTCGAAGTTCATTTCTTTGGAATGGTCATAACATCAAGAAATTAATTAACTGGAGGACGGTATGCCTACACTCTGATCAAGGGGGGCTTGGTGTTCTTGACCTTCACCATTTTAATATTGCTTTACTGGGCAAATGGGTTTGGAGACTCCTAAGCACTGGGAATTTCATTTGGAAAAATTGGATTTTAGCTCGCTACTTTTCTTCTGACCCCCATCTTGTTTTGCATCATCGTCCTTCCTCTAGAATCTCTCCCTTCTTGCATGGGATTCTATCTTGTCTTCCTCGTATTAAATTTCTGTTTCATGTCTCTTTGGGGGGTGGTTCATCCTATTTATTCTGGCACGATATTTGGCTTGGTCAGTTACCTCTCTCTCTTTCCTTTTCTTCACTCTTTTCTCTTCAGTCTAACCCTTCGCTTTCTGTTGCTGATGCTTTTAATGATGATTATGTAAGCTTAGTTCCAGGTTCGCTTTTTGATAGGAGTATTCTTTTGCAGTTGCTTAATATCTTTGCTCTCATTAGCAACTCTCAGTTAAATAACTTGGATGATCATTTTGTTTGGGTTCTCTCTCCATCTAGAGGTTTTTCTGTTTCCTCATGTTATAAATACCTGAATTTTTCGGGTAGATTGTTTAAATTCTCAAGACTATGGAAATGCAAGCTGGCTCCAAGAATTCTCTTCTTCCAATGGTGTTTGATTCACGAAAAGGTCAATACAAGGGAGAAGCTCTTCAAATGCAACGTGGTTCCTGACCCCAGCTGCCCTTTCTGTAATTCTCATGCTGAATCCATTCATCATCTCTTCTTTTCCTGCGACTATTCCTTCTCAATCTGGGCTGCAGCGAGTTCCCATTTAATTGGTTTCATCCCCATCATTTCTTCTTTTTTTGACCATTGGGAATCTGATCCTTGTCCATCTCTTGATATCTTACTGGCTGCTTATAGTTGGTGTATATGGAAAGAAAGAAATGCACGAATTTTTAATAACAAGGCTAATTCGATCATGTCTATCTGTCATCGTATCATTCATATTTATTCATCCTCATCAGGTTCTGGAGACAATCATGCTGCTATATTCAGGTTTGCACTGCCGACGGCCTCTTCTCCAGCTACTTCGGTTGATAGCAATGATACAGAGTCTAGTATGGAACTCATGTGATGACTGATGATGCCTCTTTTACTTCTCAGCATAATACTTGTATAATTATGATGGTTAACAGTTTGATCTGAACGCTTTTGTAGTTGTACCCGTAATATTCTCTATGTGTGTTATATGATGTATCTTAAACTTTGTGATGGTTGTATTTTGGACCACCAACTGGGTTTGTCAGTTGGATATATACTATTATCTATTAATTAACCGGCTGTGTAGCCCCGCGCTACATATCCGTTTGCTCTAAAAAAAATACTATTTTATTAATATTTTTCAAATATTAACTATTTAAGTCTCGATCTTTTCTAAATTCAAATTAGAAATAATAAGACAAATAGTGCTTTTAGAATTCGTTTAAACCTGTGTTTATATGTCTAACTCAAACCCATTTTTTTCCAAATCGACTTCAAATTGATTTGACTATTCATTCCCTTATTTGAACTTTGGTTTGTTAACTTTTTAAAATTCGATTTTTACTCCATTTCCACCATTAAACTCCATATTTCTTTAACTTCAAATCTACCGATTTTCATAATCAAATTCAAAAATAAATTTTTTTATTACATTTTCAACTTAATTTTAAATATCTTTTTCAAAGTGAGTATTTTTTTTCAATCAATACACACACACACACACACACTATATTATCAAGATGGTTATTGCACTATTTTGATATGATTAACATCCAATATCATATCTAATATTCATCCATTAATCCAAAAATATTATAAAGTGATTTCAATCACTATTCATCCATTCACACAACTTGGTGATGATCAATATATTAACATAGCTAATCATCCAACATTTCGAATAATCATTCAAATAACAAAATCAACCAACTTAAAATCACTTGCAAATTATAAAAGTGATATATTTTTCAATATGAATTTGTAAAGCTATGAGATTTATTCTCATCTTCTTTTTCCACTCCTTCTTTCTTTATAGATTTTGACATTCTCTCCGAAACGATTCGATGATCTTCGAACTTGCTTCTTTCTCTTCTTCTTCCTTTATTTCTTTTACTCTTACTTTTCTTTACTAACTTTTTTTATATGAGGAAAGATCTGCCTTGGGGAGCTGGAGGAGGAGGGTTTGGTGGGTGTAGGTTGTTGCTTGGAGGAGGAGAAGCAGAGACGAGAGGGTGGAGGGGGAGGCCGAGAGGGGTGTGTGAGGGTAGGAGGCCAAGAGGGTGTATGAGGGGGTGGGTAGGATTACGGGTTGGAAGGTGTGGCCGAGAAAAGGTAGGAGGTGCAGGGGTGGCGGCGTGAGGTACAAATAGGTGAAGGAGGAGGGTGGTGATGGTAGGTTATTTAGGGGGAAAGGGTGGAGGAGGTGGAGTTTTGGCTTGGGTTTGGAGCTTTAAAATTTGCGGCTATGGTGGAGGAATGAAAGCCATTAAAATGTAGAGAGAGCTTAGGAAAGAAAATGGAGTTACTTAGGATTTTTGTGAAATGAAATGGTAGAAAAGGAGCTATTTATAAGTGAGAAGGCTTAGGGGTTAAGGCTTGGAATGGGGACAAGGAAGTGATGTTTGCTTTATGGAAGAAGTGATGATTGCTTTATGAAATTTGAGAGGTGATGATGGTGATAAGAGAGGTGATAAGGAGGATATCATGTAAGGTAATGATGGGGTATTATATGCTTGGTTTCCATCCACGAAGAGATGTTTTCTTTATGTAATTTGTGACACGTAATGATGATGTTTCCTTAAGTATGTCTAAGGTCAAATCATAGATTAGTTTGGGATAAATTTCTTCATTAGTTTAATAAATTTACTTTATTAATTTAATTGATTTCATAACTAGATTCAAATATTTCTCATGTTACTATTTAAGTTGCAAAACATTTGTACAAATTGCAAAACATTTGTACAACTTATATTGGTTAAAATGTTGATTTTCTGCAAAAAAGTTTAATAGTAATATTTTTATGTTTTAAACAAACTCGTTAATGTAAACAAATTGAAATATGAATTTCTTACTTTCATCTATTAATCAAAACATGTTTATTAATATTTAAAAATCATATTTAAATAATATTAAATGTCCCAAAATTTACAATGTTGCAAAAAGAAATGTTAAATTTTGATTTTTGATACGATAAATTGTTTGAATATGTAAGTGGATAAAACGGACATAAATATCTTATTTGATCGTTATACTTTTTGGAATCGTAATTAATAATGAGTGTATATACAGAACTGTGCGCGATTATTCTATATTAGAAAAACACTATTTTTCAAAATATCAAATTTTCTAGGCCATTATAGTTTGCCTCGCATATTCATGAGGCTGCGTTGAGATTCCTTTGTAAGAGGAATGACATACCTTCGAATGATGTTCGGGCCCTCAGAATGGATGATAGGTGCACACACCCCCAAAAGGATATACTGTGTTGAACAGATACATGTGTTCTATTGGGTGTGTGCCCCGTTTTGCCCATTTATCCGAGATATGTTGTATTTCTTTCACCAAGCGACGATGCAACTCCATCCGAACGCGTATGCCTTCCTTCTCGGAACCTACATTATGTACATAAAGAATTTGGGTGTGGAACCGACCGAGGAGGATACTCGATATCTCTACTCCCTCAAGATAAGAAGTAACTCACTTTCCCTCGCCTTTTTAGAGGCACATGCCAACAGGCCCGTCATCCTGGGGGAGTGGAACAAGCTTAGCAATCTCAAGCACAACTTGTTCTATATTCGGTGCCCACGGCTTAGCGGTCGTAAGTTTTTTAGTACTTATGCTGCTAACAAAACTAAGGAAGCACATGTGGCGATGAGCAAGGCCCGAGAAGAGCATAAAGAAGTGACAACCTCTCTTTCGTCTTGAGTGGCCACAGTTGAGAAGGACAACAAAGCAAAATTTGAAGAGAATACCTGGTTGTGGAAAGATAATGAGGAGGTAGAACGACTTAGGGAGGAGAACAAAGCACTGACCGAGGAAAACCGACAGCTGACAAGAGAGAATGAGGAGACAACGCGCCTCATGAAGAAGTGTGAAGAGCTCAAAAAGAAGCTTGAATCAAATAATATTGAGCTTGAGCAGGCGAGGAGAGAGAAGGCATCAGAGGCAAGGTGCGTATGCCTGACACGCTTCAAACAGCTGAGGCATATGACTCTAGTATCTTTTTACCTTAAGTTGCAAATAGTGGCGTAGCTAAGCTATAACGTTGGGATAGGCACTCAAGCCATATAAAGCAACTGTGCACATATTGTCTTTTTTTTTTTGAAGCAGCTGTGCATTATGAAGCTGCGCACATATTGTTGGGTTTGAAGTTCTCCAATATAATGCACAGATGTCTTTTTGTAATGAACAATTAGTCTTGTTTTGACAGGTAAATGACACTGTTTGGTTGAATTGATGTTTGATTTGGTGTTTGTTATTTGATGATTTTCGTGAATGAACCAATGTGTTTTTGACATTCATCTTTCAATACCTTATGTATTTTACTGATTATGATTTTGAGGTTGCTTGAAATCAAGAATTGAATCAATGAATGATTAAACAGTAGTGGCAAGATGCTTGAAGGAGCCATGTTTATATTTGTATTCAGTTAAAAATATAGCACTGTCACTATTCTGTACTTTATACTGGTAAGTAAGGATTCTGAAGATTGAAATTGGTGTTTAGCAATGGTTTAATTGATCGAGGATGGTATTGGTTTTCACGAACTTGAGAAACCTGATATTATGAGGAAACTGTGCAATATGAAGCCGTGCACATATTGTATTTCTCTATTATGAACTGTGCACATATTGTATTTATTTTTTTGTGAAATACTGGGGTAGGCACGTGCCTACCCATTTACAATGAGGCTCCGCCCCTGGTTGCAAATATTTACACTAATAGAAATCATTAAACTTCGATTATTTAATGGAAATAAAAAAAGATCAAAATTTAAATAAAAATTAGCATTTTTTACTCTTCAATTTCACTATTGACATGATGAAGTAAGATTGTTTACGAAACAACAATCAAGAGCTATGCAATGAATTTTGTCTTTTTTTATTTAAAGAATGTTTCTCAATATATTTGGTTAGACCTCCAAATTTGCGGATCGATTTAAATTGATAGAAGGAATCAAAATTGAAGTTGGAAAAATCTTCAAATAGTTTTGGGTAATCAAAGTTTACACCATATGCCTTCCAATTATTTATTTACAATTTATAGTAGAAATGTACATTTGTTCATTATATGCTAAATAGTTTGTTTTTCATTTTTCGCATAGGTTAATTTAAAATGTCAAAATTTCTTTATATGCTTCACGTTCTTTTTTTACCCAAAAATATAC
Source organism: Allium sativum (assembly GCA_030737875.1). Taxonomy (NCBI): domain Eukaryota; kingdom Viridiplantae; phylum Streptophyta; class Magnoliopsida; order Asparagales; family Amaryllidaceae; genus Allium; species Allium sativum. Next base: position 18,544,924 of record CM060922.1, on the reverse strand, counting down.
TCCTCAACGTTTCCAAACTTACGCCTCGCTCATGGACCAATGCCTCATGTACACTTTAGCATTTTAAAACTTTGACCAAAATATGTTACTTCCTCATGTTATTCTATTAATCTATTTTCTTATAGCAAGGTCTATATAGTTCATGAATAAGATTGTTACCAATTTAATAATCTTGCATTAAAAAGCTTCACCTTAGAACTGTGAATGACGTAGGCATAATAGGTAGAAAAGTTACACAATGAATGTGAGGCTCTATTGGCTACTTAATTTGCAAGTTGCAACCAAGTTTGAAAATATTTTTCACTCTCGTTTAATTTGTGTTAATGTTTTCAAATTAATAAATTGTTTTAATGCAATTTTCAGTTGTAAGAAAACAAAATTTGCGATTTAGTATGTTTATGAAAAACCTTTGGTAAGTTTCGAGTTTTTATCCTAGCAAAACAAGAAATTTTCATAAAAAGGGCAAAGAAATGTTAAAACTAAAGTTACACATGTGTGGTTATTTCTTCAAATTGATTTTTCATTCAATTTTTCTTAGTTTATTTCAATTATGCATAATGGAGCAATGTTGGATATTATGAGAAAATGGTTTAACTTCATGTGAAACAATATGTTGGGATTATTACATTTTTCATCGCTTCTCCCTGTTATTGTAGTATTATTTAATCTCGGGCTTTGTTTATTTTATGTGTTTCACTTAGATCATATCCAACAAATTTAAGAATGTAATAGTACGATTCGTAATATTACTTCTGAATACTCAGGGGTTCAGCAAACAGTCATGCGTTGATTTAATCAGCGCTCTTAATAGGACGCTGATTTAATTAGCGCCAAAGCTGGGCACTGATTTAATCAGCGCCCAAAAAATGAGGATGACTAACATGCTAGAAATTATTATTTGTTGCCTTCCAACATGTTTTATCTATTGATAAATGTGTAAAGCACTGAGATGGAAAACTATGTTTCCAGTCTTTTTTTTCTTTCTATGGGAGCTGATTAAATCAGTGCCCCAAGCCAATTTAGAATAATTGACCCTTGAATTTTTCTCTGAATATTCAGGGAAATTACGTCTGTTTGGATACGTTGGTTCGCTATATTACGTATTCAGTAGCTGAATCAAGGGTTGTTGGAGCTGCTCTTAGATATGCATTACTTAAAACATTTTGCAGCTATTGATGTGCGAATTCCTTTTTGTTACAGATATGGAAGTCACATTTTATATAACATTCTGTTAAGGGCTTGAAAATATAGGTTGTACTGCAAACTTGAGAGAGTGACAAATTTCAAATTAGATTCCAAATTGGGTACGTTGAACTTAAAAACTAGCATTTTAAGCTCTGAAGCAGATACTAAATTACAAGTTATGTCATAAATATCTTAAATGATACTTTTTTATTGATTTTTATTGTCGAATATATCAAGTCCAAGGTTACAAGCTTGGACTTGGATTCGAAGAGCTATACTGAATAATGGGTTGGCTATGCTAATTAGGTCTAAAAGTTTAGTTACCATGTTCTAGTGTAAATAATGAGATCGCTACTACAATTTAGAAGTTTAAACTCATAGTTAAGCTATCAATACTTTTCGTTGCTTAGCATACACCATAGAATTCTAACAACTTATTACTAAGCCACTTGTCATGCAAAACTGAGTGTGTTCACATTGTTGCCCTATAAAAACCACCTATGGGAATATTCCTATAATGGTTGACATAAGAATAGGAAATTCCACCATTAGATCAATGTGTAGTTCTAGAAACACTTTAGAACATTATTGGATTTCGTAGGTGATAAGTAACATGTCAAAAATGCAATCTTAAATACCAGTATTCTTTGATGAAGATATACTTGCAGAATAATTTAAAAAATATATTTGTTGCACGTTGCAAATATGATTTACTCAATGTTCAGTACAACTACCTTGATTGGCATATCAATTCAAAATCCATTAGTGAAATAATGGTTCACCCACGCAAAATATCAGTCCATTAAGGCACTTGAAAGTGTGATCACAAATCGAATCCACATTTGCGGATTGCATGTATGTCATTTGAACTGATCTTAGTTTCCATTTCGGTGCAATAATTGGACATGTTTCACCTTTAGGAATAGAACCCGTGCTTTAGGCGGTAGATTTTCCATTGTTGTCTCAAAGATAAGGCTATGGTTTTTTATTTGATGATTGTGCTCAGAGGCAGATCAAGAAATTTTATTCAGGTAGGACAAACTTTTGTCCCACACCATAATTTTTTTCGATTTCTGCTACATGTATATTAACATATGTTCGCTTTTCGCAAATGAAGCAAAACACACAGGCTCGGTTGGCATTAAGGAGAACTATTTTTCCATGAATATTCGGCTATAATATTATACTATTTTATAGACTTTAAAATTTTGTATGATGTGCATGATCATTTTTGTCAACTTGGATTTTTTAATCAATGTTTAATTAAACACTTCCAGTCTCAACTATGCACTAGTATCAAAGTTCATGTATTTTCAAAATTATACCATAACCAAGAAACAAAGACATAGAGCTCCAAGTGTGGGTGTATATACATATATTTCAAACCGATTTATAATTTAATTAGTCGCTTTATTTAGCATTGTAGATCTATGTTTTTTGTGATTTAACGGTATTTATAATTGGACATGCAAACTTTGATTTAGATTTCGAAATTAGCAATTAAATCCAATGATTAACGCATGCAATATCCCTAAAATACACACAAAACCAACATGTGAAAATCTCCTTTCATCTACTCCATCAAGGTTAAGAGATTGTAAATTGAAGGTTAGGCACTCCTCAGTTGGTGGTCGTCAAGTTGTATTTTAAATGCTTGATTCATTGCCCATAACATTAACATCAGCTTAGTGTACTAGGCTACTAGCACACTTTCGCTAAAATTTATTATTATTTTCATATCGGCTAAAGCAATTACCTCTGTTTAAACTGATCAGCTAGTTGCCGTATTTTTTCACCTAACACATTTGCATCAACTCCAACTAAGGTAGTTGATTAAAATACAACTGCAACGCCAGTTGTCTCAACGGTAACCAAATCTCCTGCCTTAGTTGGAACTTGGAAGCCAAACTTTATTGCCTAAACTGCAACTGCAGCAGCTGCCTCAAAAGCAATCAACTCTACATATGAACATGTGCCATTATGTGCGTTGTATTCAGTTTATCTTTAAATTTATCTATATGTTTTTTTTCTTCTATGTGGCATGCTGTTCAACATCTGTTAACAACCTTAATTTACTGCAGTAACATGTAGGAAGAAGCGAACACAAGGAAGCTGAATTGAATTTTTTTCTTCCATTCTATTTTGGTATGTTCCTAATTGCTGCTATTCCAATATTACTTAATGGTTCGCTTTATAATGTGCCATTATGGATTTCCAAGTGTCTACAATTCTTCCAGCTGACTATTCTTCTCAAGTGAGCTGATAATGACCGAGCTAGCAATTTACCCATTTGCATACAAATTAAGTTTTGCTTAGCAACATTACATCTTTATCATTTCGTCATGTATATTCTAGCCCTCGGTTATTTGTAATAAATAGATTATGCTTATCCTGTTTGCTTCTGAAATTTTATCACCCCTTCTATTATGTGTTTAGATAGTGAACATATCAATCAATCTACGATTATTCCTTATATCTATATTAGCTGCATGCCTGTTTTGTTTAATAAACGCATATGTTATTCTAATCAAATAATTTTTATTCCAGTAATGGAAATAACTGTCAATCTGATGCCTTTTGACACATTTATTCAAGAAATTATAGTTCACCTATCAATTCAACGTTAACAGCATTGTTTTGGAAGAACTTATTAATGGTCCTAGTATTTAGAATGGAGATTAAAATTACAGAATATTTGATATAGTTGTAACCTATAATTAGATGCAAAATTGATTGCATATAAGTTTTAAAACATTAATGTACATATTTTTAAAATTAGAACCATTGAAAAGTGGCTATATGGACTTTATATTAGCACAACTTTGCACTAAAATAACAAACTGTTTTTGACATCAAACTCATGTGGGAAGCAATAGTTCACCCTAATGTGCGGACTGGCGGAGCTAGCCCCGTGCGGGCCTCTGCTGCACCCCAGTATCAGAAAAAAATGCATTACTACTTACTCAATGTCAAAATTACAAAATGCATTACTATCAAACTGTATGTTAGTCAAACTGTAAATCAGCCCACCCCTTTGTTATTTCCTAGGTCCGCCCTTGTAGGTTCGAGAGCACCCTAAATAGTGCAGCACCACAAATGCCCCTTCAATCTCCACCAAGTATTTTCCTTTCTCTCTCCTTCCACTCACTCTCTCACTTCTCACTCACATTCTTTAATATAAACGGGTTATATATTATATATATTCCTCTTGCGTCTTATATTTGTAAGTAAATTAGTCTAATTCAAGTTGCACAAACAACAAAAAGCTATGTGGAAATTTTGGAAGAATAAAAGCATGACGATTCATGGCCATCCATTCACTTGTTGCCATGTACACTGTTATTATCCAATTTAGAAGTGGACGTGATTCGATCTGGTACGGTTTGGAAATCAAACCGCTTTCGCCTCATATCAAACGGTTGATTAAAAGTACAAACCATTAAACTAACTGTTTAAACGATTCGGTTTTATTATAATGTTGTCGAGTTTTGGCTCGGTCTGGTCTGAACCTATAACAACCTGAATTTTTAATAATGGATATTTAATTGATTTAAATATTTAAAATGATTAATATTAAGAGTTAACGACTTAGAAGTAATTTAAATGAGAATTTAAATGCGATTTATCTTGAAATTTAAATTGTTGAAATTAAAATCCAATTTTGTTTTGTTTGAAGCTATATAAAATTCTGTTTGAATATATATATATACGATAATAATAATTTATTATCAATCGATTTGAGAGGTTGAATTCAATTTTTATATTTTATCTATTTGATTTAAAACGTGAAAACAACCATTTTTCAAATGATCATATAATTCAGAGAAACCGGTTTTATCGGGTTCGAAATATTAAACTAATGTAAGATTTCAATTTTCGTATCAATCAGAGTTGTTATGTAGGCGTGCGCAATATAAATGCGTATCAATATTCAATTTGAAATCAATAATAATTTATAATTTTATTTGAGAAAATAACTATTAAAAACGAACGAATCAGCTTCTGAAACAAGGTCCATTATTTTCGGAATATGGGTTATTAACTATGGACGACAGCGAGCACGTTGCGATTTGGGTTCCTAAATTTTCGAATTTTAACCCTTCACTTCTAACTATAGCATCCATTTTCATAAATAAATAGCCAAAAGTTTGTCTTCCAATCCATCAATAACTAGCAAAAACTCCCAACTGAAAAGTTGTTCGCATCAACGTTTAGAGTTTAGCCACATTGGGCGCTCGACAATCGAAGGTTGTGGGTGGTCAGCAATTCACCAAAACCAAAACTGTGTCACTTCCATTCATTTGGTGATTGTGACGTCATCGTCGACAATTGGATGATGGCACCTGAAGGGTTAAGGAAGAGGGGAGATTGGGCTTTTGATCCGTGAAGGTGCGACAACGGTTGGTGGCCTATAGTGGTTGATGGTGGTTGATTTCCTAAGTTAAACGATTTCCGTTCCACTCGATAACGACGATGAGTAGGATATCAAGTCTTCAGGCAGAGGGACGCCAAAGTGAGGCAGTGTCGGCGGTGGTGCTAGGTCGGAGTCTGATGGCCAAGGAAGTTGACGGCGGTCGGTTGGAGTTTGCGATGGGGTTTCAAACGAAACCTAGAAGGAGAACATAGTTAGTGCCGTGATTTAATTAGGCTAATCAAGGTGTTAGTTGCTAATGACGGTCATTAGTGAATATAATTTATTTTAATTAAAGTACAAATTCATAACACATGTATTTATTTCATACGTGATCATATTTCGACGAAATAAATTGCGTTGGTTTCATATTCGTGAACACTACGCATACGAGTTGGATTGGAATGATTTGGAGCTATTTGTATTTTTATGTAATTTCAAACACATATTTATAATTCTATAAATCGACGCGGAATCATTGATTGGGATGGCCGTTGAATTAACTCTTACACTTTCTGAAATACCGTGAATGTTTTTATTTCATATAATAATATTCACTGTTGTTAGTATAAATTGTGTGTTTAGATGCTTTGGATAATTATCGCATTGTTGTTGATTATTGATATTTATGTTTCGTCTTTGAATGGATGAACTTTGACACTATCTTCTTTCATGCAGAAGATTCATCTTAAATGAATTAGATTAAAATTTACATTTCATATGCATTTATAAACAAATATAGAAGCTATGATGCAGGGGGACAGGTTGGAGGGATCCAATAGGAATCCTCAATGTTTTTGAATGTTACCTGCTTTCATATTATACTTATATGAACTGTCTAACATAATTAACATTAAAATCTGTTTTGGATGATGATTGTTGAATTAAATTCAACATTGATGTGTTATTAATTAATAAACAGTATTGGTTAAGTGATTGGTAGCATATAGCCTAAAATCCATATTTTTAAGATGTTGATTCGTCGTCGGGTGAATTGAATTAGTTGAAGTTATAAATTTTATTTTTATAACAAAAAGCAAGATTTTAATTTATATTTTGCATAAATTATATAAAGTAAAGCGTTTATAAACAAATCAATACTTAAAATTGGTTTTGTAAGGTAATTATAACTGATTTGTACAACAAACTTTTGTGTTATAAATAAGATTAAAATTGGATATTTCATGTGTTTAAATTAACTAAGCTTTATAAATAAGTTTTATGAAGTTATAAAATTCTATTTAGTAATTAAATGAGTTTATAAGTGATTTCAGTTGTTTTGAGCGAGTTTAATAATACTTTTATTGAACTTGTAAAATGATGCAGAAATGATATTGGATTTTAAAGTTGAAATATATAAAATGTTAGATATTTACAAAAGAATTTATAGTTGTTTAATTTGATTTCAAAATAAATTATAAAGGACTTGTTTTAAAATCAAGCAAGACTTGGAGATATTTGAAGTTTATAGAGAAAGGTAAATCATGTTTTATAATGAGATTTTAAATGAATTTTACAAAGGATGTTTTAAAAGAGGATTTTATAATAAATCCGAGTTTTATGAATAAGGTTTATAAATGAGATTTAAAACTAATGCGATTGGTTTAAATGAGGATTTACTTAATAATTTAAGTAAAAATGACTATATTATAAAGAGAATTTCAAATCAAAGAAATGGGTTTTAAACCTTATTTGAATTGAATAGTAAATGAAACTTATTGTGACATTTACTGAATATCATGTTTTACGTTAACAAACTTCTATCTATCTTGTAGATAAAATGTTGTCGAGTCAATGTATGAGAGGTAAATAAAATAACCAATCTTGGATGACTTCATTATTATCCAAGAGGTGATATTGGTATGAAAACGAAAATAGATGTTGGAAATCAAATTATTATTTCCATAAGTAGTGTGATAAACTTTAATTTTCCAAGTTTAGCTGCTAAATAAAACCGTGGGTTTTATAGTTTACAATGTATCACATGACATTGTTTGGCCTGGTTATGATGTGTGACTATACCTATGCCACTTGGTTAACCATATGGTGATATTTTTCTAAGTATTGGAAATAATATGATTTGTGAATACAGTTATTCAAAAGAGATAAGTGTATGGCTATAGTTTTGAAGTAATGAAAGAGAGAGGTTTGTGAATATACTTATCCCGTTGAGATAAATATATGAAATCGACTTGTAAGAATCGATGAACTGATTTTAGTGAATTTTTTAATTAAAAGAGTCTATGTTTCTAATGTACTTAATTGTACAACTATAGATTGATAGGTAAAGAATCGACTACACATAAATTCCCTTTTAACTTATAACGTGTTGATTCGAGGAACTGAGATTTGAACTGGATCTAAAGCCACTTCAAACTGACTTGAAAGCTGAACTTGAAGGTATGCTTTTTCATATTAAGATAATTTGAAGGGGTAGACCTTCGTAGCGAAAATGGGTGCTCGTTGACGTCTCTGGTTAACTACCAAGATTAAACTTGTGGTAGTAGTCCCTATGTTTTGGTTCTACATGATGTGAGGACTTCTTGTTACTTGTCCTAGAGGTTATCTCGATTGGATGTAGTAAAAGAGTACCTTCAGTTTGTCCTGATCCTAGAGGTCTGTAAAATTTACCATTTGATAAAATTCTTAACCAAATACTGTAAAGAAAAGGACATGCAAAGAATAAATGAACATTGCAATTAGCATCTACATTGCAGAAGGTATATTTGGCATCCAGAATTAAACCCATCAAATGAAGTTTCTGCTTAGTATTAATTGTGTTTGCCATCACTTTCCACAATAAGAAATTTTCTTCGTAGAGCTTCCTAAATTCCAAATACGTCAAGACCATGCAAAAATGTCCTTCTCCTGTTGCAAAGCTTTATATACATTCTTGATCATGTGAGGACCTCCACCCCAAACAATAGAATTATCACTTGATAACCGTTTTCTTTTAGCGATTTCTTTCCACAATCTTCTTAAAGTGGTTGAACTAGAATACGGCAAAACCAAACGACCATCATTCAAAAAATCCTTCACAAGAGCAGCATCTGATATACCTGAATTCAACTTTACATTGTAACCTACCACATTACTAAGTATTAACCCTTCCTTTGCCCAAGGATCATGTCAGAACGAGGTATTCTTCATGATTTTAACATTCTGCTGAACATAAGGAAGAAAAACATCCCTTAGCTTCAAAATGCTCCTCCAACACCAACAGGAATTTTGACTTATTTGCATATTCCAAACGTTCATATTACCAATCATATTCTTTTTCATTTAAAGAGTCCATAAACTAGCATCATTGTTTAGCAACTTATCAAAGTATACCGATATTGCTGCTTTATTCCAAAGAAATAGGTTTGTTATACCTAACCCGCCATGCTTCTTATCATCATAAAGTTTGCTATAAGCAATTGGAATTAGCTTTTTGAAGAAAGGATCACCATGCCACAAAAATTTGTTCAGTGCACTTGTGATCATTTTAATTAGCTTGATGGGAAAATGTAATGCCTTGACCAGTAAGTACTCATCGCAGTAGCTATTGATTGAACAACAGTGAGCCTAACAACTTGAGATAGTTTGCAATTAGGCCAAAGCATCAATTTTCCAATAATTTTGTTAAACTAGTTACGATATATATATATATATATATATATATATATAAAGTAGCAAATGCTTTCAAAATTCAAATTAAAATCTAATTTATGCTATTTACCATTCATAACAAAATTTATAATAAGAAGTCAAATCTTCTTAAATAACTTTCCTTGTAATATTGTATGTCATAGAATTTTGTTAAGTTAGGATAATTTTTAAAAAATAAAAATAAAATATGAAACCTAAAAATCAAAACAAAGTAAAAAAAAACAAGGCAAGTAGGATTGTCATATATGTGAAGATATATACATATACAAGATCACATAGGATAAGACAAATATGAAACTTGATTTGTCCTTTTACATTACATATAAAACCAAAAATAATAGTGTGCTATTATAATAAGATAACAAGGCAAGTAGACTTATCTCAACGATAGAGCATTGTGAGCATAAACCAAGGTAAAAAAAGAAGGTGGAATTAGAAGGAAGATATATACACTTGAAATGAATGAATTGCTCTGACGATGATAATTTTGAGAATTGAAGACTACAGGATTCCACATCACTAGTAGTATACCAAAGCTGGCATTTGGTAAATTATGTTCAAAATGCCATGTTGAAGATACGAAAGCAGACGCTTTAATGGTAGAACTTAAGTCCAATTTTGTTTCCGATAAACAAATTAATTGAATGTTGTTATCTCTAATCAATGCCTTGATTTCTCCTTGCTTAAAGGTAAGATTCATACCTGTAACATTCCAAAATGCAATGTTGTGCTTCATTTAATTGATAAAGGATCTATAAGTAAGGTAGGATGCTTCCTTGTGTGCCTTGTAGACGGCTGATTTTTGCCTCCTGCTGGCATTACGTCATGTGGAGTAAACTCCTTACCCTCATTTAAATCCTCAAATTCAACAGGTGAAAATTTCTTAGCTTTTTTTTTCCTTTTGCCTTTTTCTTACTACCATGTGAAGATGTTTCAATAGAAAGACGAGATGATAAACTGGAAGATGTAGAATTATGAGTGATAGGCAGTGGGAGGATTATGTGAGGAGGAGTTGAAAGTTGAGCGTATGGAGAAGAGGAAAGATTAGATGAATTAATCTTGTAGCTGAAAGAAGAATTTGTTGGTACATTAAAGCTGAAAGTGGAATCACAAGCAGTAGTGTGAAGAGATGAAATAGTAGGTGAAGTGGATACACCATCAGATGAACCAAAAGAAGTTGTGGCAAAGAGAACCATCCATGTTAACCAAAACAGAAAAAGTATTATGAGCTTGAAATTCATCAGCCACTTGAGTGTTATCTTGAACAACTTGCTTTCCTTTTTCCAGATTACCGGTGCTACCTCGATCACCTTTTGAATTCTTAGCAATATCAAAGTATTCACTCAATTTCTTTTGCCTTACCCCTGAATGGTGCACCATACCATTACTATCAACAAAGAATACTTTCCTTTTGTCTACTTCCTTTTGTCCTGACTTATTTTCATTAATATTCCCATCAACCTTTTTACCAGAAGTTGCTATGTCCATAATCAAATCACTTGTTTGATCTGCATTTTCATTCCTCTTCAAGATTTGCTTCTTTTTTGGAGCAACATAATTCCACTTTATTATTAGGATTAGGTTGATTCCTTATCCAATACAGTTTCGAATTAGTATTTACATTAACATACTCTTCTTCCATAACCTCCCCATCCATAACATTCATCTTATTATCATCAACTAGCAATTCACATTCACTTGTAGTATGACCAAAGACTTTGCAATGTGTACAGATTTTCAGTTTCCAATCATACAATTTTTTTTACAAAGGGACAGTTTTCACCAAGCCTATCCACTTCAGTACATTCCAGCAACTCAAATTCAGGGGAAATCTCCACTAAGGCCTTAGCATATTTGAATCGTTGTAATTTCTCAATGTTCTCATCAAAGCAAAGCGGTTTTCCAACATGATAGACTAGCTAATTAATACCATAAAAAGTCCAAAGTAATAGAGGGATTCTATGCAAATGTATTCAAATAGACACACTTCTAATTTTTTAAAGTGAACTACCAATTAAAGGATCCCATTTCATTATTATAAACATCCTACCCGTTATGAAAATAGGATCAGCATGCAGAACTCTTTCTCTATCAATATCATTTGAAAATTCGAAGAAAATAAAAATAAAACCATCGGATTTAATATGCACTACTCCATCCAATTTCCAATGTCTATGCAGAAAATTTACTACTGAAAGATATGATAATGTACCATTTAAGAAGAAACCTACAAGATGATTGTTCCAATATATCATGCCTTCCTCTTTAACAAGTTATAGAATCATCTTTCTCTTACCATCCCTGACAATCTCATATTGTGTTAGCTTGAAAATTCCAGCATTACGCGGTAAAGCTTTGAAGAGTGAAGCAAAATCAGATTTAACAAGACAAGGGTTGAGATTGGGCAAGTTCGAAGAGATTACAGTTGGACGATTTCAGTTGTTTGATGAATTGATTTTTGTTGAAGATGGAATTTGAGAGTATTCATTACCCAGAATATTGTTCAAAGTCGTTTGATCCATATTCTTGGCCCTTAAGGAATTGCCAACATCGAGATTTGACCTAATAGTCTCATGATTAGTGGTGTTTGATGAAATGTCAATTGATGAATTATGTACTCGAGCATTATCATTGCCCAAATTCGATCTCAAAGATGAAATTTCCACATTCTTGGCATTTAAAAGGTTTCCATTATCAAGATTCGATTTATTGACAATAGGATCCAAAGTGTTTGATGAATTGATATTAGAGGCAATGCCAATTTGAGGATTTACAGAAGGAACATCAGAATTAAGAGATGAAACATTAACATTCAAGATATTAGCAAGAGAAGAATTTTCAAGATTCAAGTTCAAATCAGCTTTAAAAGCTGCAGAAAGATTGACAAGTGCAGGATTGAGCGAAGAAAGATTGGAAATAGGAGGAGGAGGAGGATCAAGAGTAGAGGGGGAAGGCCGAATCAAGGGAAGAAGAAGATGACTAGAGAGGAAGAGCGGACGCCATTAGCAAGGTTTTCAAAGTCGTGGATACTTCTTTACTATTATTACTTAAGATTACTTCTTTCAGGATTTCTAAACACTTAAATGAGGAAAATCGACATAATATTGTTCTAATGAGTTGGCAAAAGAAATAATTTTACCAAGATTTCATATAAAATAGAATTTTCAAGCTAAATATAGTTTATGTATGATTAGTTTGATTGGAAATGATAATATTATATTATTTTCATTTATTGTTAAGTCGTGCTCACTTTTGAATATTGACTATTATTGATTAATTGATAATGTGCCTGGCCAGTTTATGGGTATTAGCTACTTGTTCGGATAAGAGAAATCTTATCACTTTTTTTGCATGAGTTGGGCAAGAATTTAACCTTAGTAAAGCATTTAATATGTCATTAACCCAGGAAAAACCTATGTGAAGCAATTTTATATATAACTAGAAGTGTATAAGTGAAATTTATAAACGAGGATTATAAATAGGAAATGTATTTGATTTGAGAATGAAAAGATCTGAATTTCCGGAGACTTCTGAAAATGTTTTACAAAAAGAAATAGTATGATTATTTGAAGGTGTTTGTGTATATAAATGGATTTTAAAGATTATTAGAAAAAAAGCATGGATCTTGCTTGTGTCATTGGAAAATATTTTTGATGATGACTGCGACAATCATCGATGTTCATTTTCAAGTTTCTAAGTAAGACTTACTATTATAGATAAATTGCTGGATTAAAACGAAAGTTAGTTTGAATCCAGAATTTATGATTTTGAAATCTGGAGTTAGGTCCAAAATTCTCATCCAAATTATAATATGGATGCCTTTATATTATAAGTATTAGAGTTATTTGATTGTGCATTTAACTTGATGGTCATGTTTCATAGATTTGTAATGGAATTATCAACAATTTTGGACAGTCGAAATTTTCAACTTAGATTTGAAAACCTATCTAAGTTTATATTAAAACTAAAGAGAATATGTTTATAATTTTTTAACAAAATGAAGTTGAATGTATAAATTAATTTTAATTAAAAAAAATGAGCTCATCATGTAGTGATAGTTCATAATTTTACGATTTGAACTTCAATTGAGTATATAAGATCCAATATAAGTCGGAATTTTTTGAAACAAGAATCTATTGGATTATTTTTTCTGCTGGAAGAGAAAAATCATGATTTCATCTTGTAGATTGTGAGTTATGCCAAAAACAAATTTTCAAAAAAATCGTGGTGTGGTGGTTTTATAAGCTATAACGATTTATGTAATAAAATGGAAGATCTTTAAATGAAAAAATTGGAATTTCTATTAATAAAATATACCTGCATGGTATATTAACTTGTGGTAAGTTTAGATTTGCATTTTTGAGTTGCCTGAGGTAGCATAAATGATCGGTCAAGTAATAACCTGAGACTGTTGAGCTGATGGTGACGCTTAACATGATGTTTATCGTTCTTGTGTGACGATAAGATTTATATTCTGAAGAAATCTCAAGTTAAGAGTTTTAGTGTTTATGACACTATATGACAATGATGTGTGTTGATTGATTGTGATTGCATGTAACATTATGTTACATATGTGTTATTTGCTGAATTACTACATTACAACATATAGCATCATATTTGGTTGTTTCTGTGATTACTATGTTCGTTTATGCATATCTTAATTGTCATTGTAATGTTACTTGTTTATTTGGTTAACTCTCTTTTGGGTTATGTAAGTATATACAGGTATATGGAGACAAAAGCTAGTTAACTTGCTTATAGGTTTTTGTTTCATAAATGAGAGTTTAATTTACCGACAAACAGGTTCATGTTTATGTTATGATTTGTTTGGATGATTTTATGTCCAAGATAGGGGTAGTCGCTTGGCTTTTGTTTTCTTTTGGATTGAGTGAGGCCCTGCGAGGCACTTTGGATTTTTAATATCGAGTCGTACAAGGGAGGTACTCCCGAAATTTTTCGAAAATTTCAGGCATTAGAAAAAATTAACAAATTTTAGTATGGAATGTTTTTGAAGTAAAATTAATCGGTTATAACAATTTTCATAACTTGTGATTTCAGGGACAAAATTCTTTTAAGGGCGAAAGAATGTAACAACCCGAATTTTTAATAATGAATTTTTAATTAATTTAAATATTTAAAAAAATTAATTTTAAGAGTTAATGACTTGGAATTAATTTAAATGAGAATTTGGATGTCGATTTTACTTCAAATTTTAAACTATTGAGTTTAAAATCCAAATTTATTTAGTTTGAAGCTATATAAAATTCCATTTGAATATATATATATATATATACATATGATAATAATAATAACAACTTATTATCAATGAATTTGATGGGTTGAAATCGATTTTTATATTTTATATATTTGATTTAAAACATGAAAATATCCCTTTTTCAAACGATCTCGGAATTCGATGAAACAAGTTTTTTCGGGTCCAGAATGTTAAACTATTATAAGATTTCAATTTTTGTATCAATCAGAGTTGTTATGTAGGCGTACACAATATAAATACATATCGATAATCAATTTGAAATCAATAATAATTTATAATTTGATTTTGAGAATAACTATTAAAAACGATCGAATTAGCTTCTGAAACAAGTTCCATTGTGTTCAGAATGTGGGTTATTAATTATGGACGACAGTGAGCACGCCTCATTTTTTAGTTTGGAAAATTTCGAACTCGATGAATAGTGTTTTCTGAAAGGCTATATAAGCATCTTACCCGTTCACTTCTAACCCTAGCTTCCATTTTCACAAATCAATGGCTGAAAAATTATCTTTCAGTCTGTCCACAATTATCAAAAACTCCCAACTGGAAAATTGTTCGCATCGATGTTAAGAGATCATCCATGTCGAGCGCTCGACCATCGGACATCGTGGTTGACCAAAAATTCACCAAAACCAAAAACTATGTCACTTTCATTCTTTCGGTGATTGCGACGTCATCGTCGACTATTAGGTGATGGCACCTGAAAGGTGAAGGAAGTGGGGAAGCTAGGCTTTCGATCTATGGTGGTGCAGGGTTGGTTGGTGGCTGATAGTTGCTATTCACTAAGTTGAACGATTTCTGTTCAACTCGAGACCCAAGGCAAACGATCGTGAGAGGGAGGTTGAGGCTTCGGGGGAAAGGACGCCAGGGTGAGGCGGTGTGGGTGGTGGTGCTAGGTCGGAGTCCGATGGCCTAGGAAACTGGCTGTAATGACCTTTCCTTTTGACCGCTCCAAGTCGGTAATTAAATCAAGTCGGAATGTTTAAAATGACATATGGTTATTTAGCTTATAGGATTTAAACAGTATATACACACAGAATTAGAGAACATAATAAATAGTAATATATCGCAACAAAAATTTTATTTTAGAAAAATATTAGAGTTTACAAAATTTTATTTTATAGCGGAAGATTTATATACATACATAGATTTGAAAAAAAACGGAAGAACGAACTAAAGCGAGAGCGTCTTCACATTCTTGAAGCTTCGATAGCTGAAATCTCTAGATATGCAACACTCGTATCTGACCAGAACGTTCCATGCAAAACATAAAGCACTCGAGTCAGGATTAATCATTGTTCAAGTAAATCAGCTTCAATAGAAACTAAAATATAATAGTCAATATAATTATAAGTATGCGTCTAATGCAAAACATACAGTTGTGTAGTATCTGGTTCTTATCAATGTGCAATGTCTGTTCTACATCAACTTAAATTTAAGTATAGTATCTGCTCAAATCAGTTTAACTAGGAACAAATCTAGTGTAGCATGCGTTTAAATTGGCACAACCGATATATGTCTCTATTCCATAAACAAAGCAAAGTGTGTAAACTAAAGTACTTCGGGCTTAAAAAACAAGGCACAAAAAGCAGTTGTAACAACCTACATTCTACGCATCGGAGGATCATATAATATTTATTTCATTTTCACACGAAGTTGTATGGTCGTGTAACTTTGGAGAACGACTATTGAGGTCATTTCCCATGTTCACGATTTTTGATGAATTTTAAATGACCGTTTTGCCCATAGCGAATCTTGTTTCACCAATAACTTTTGATTGGTGAGGAATTTTGACCTGAAACCACTTCCATCCGATTCAGATGATGGTTTACCTTTCCGTAGAGTGGTCACGGTAGTCAAACGGACTTACTGTTTGGGAGATAGGCTGAAACAAGGTTTGGAAGGTGAAAAACTGCTTAAGCTGGCTTAATAGGATAATTAGTGGATGGGCCCATAATCCATTTTGGGATTAGGGTTATGGGGAGGCTGAAATGAGTTGGGAAACCATCTCATTTCATTTTCTCAGCTGCCACTTTCATTTCTTCAAACCTAGTAATGACCTCCACCTTCTAAACTATCTCCTAATCACATTCTAAACCAATATTAAGCTAATCAACATCATGTCATGGAAAACTAACATCAAATTGGAGGTAGAGCTACTGTGTTGCATTCGGATTCAAACCAAATCAAATATATTTTCAGATCTGAGATTGATTTGTGGCTAAGGTGAGTGATTAGCATGTTTTTACACTAATTACGGTTAATTAAGGGTGACTAGTGATAATTAGCGAAATTATGACTCGGAAAAATATGCATAAATTCTGAAATATTATTTTATGTCACTAGTGAAATTTTTTGTTAATTTGGATTAAGTTTGCTAATCTTATAATTAAAACATGGTTAAGGGGATTAAGGGGAAAATCATGCTTTTTGGGTATGTTTGATCTAAAATAACCTATATGCTTGATGTTTTGATCTTGTTGTTAAACCTATATGTTGTTACTATTGTTTGAGATGTTTTGTGATTATTTAGTAAAGTTAGAATGGTCTAAAACGCCGTCATGTGGCGTAAATAGCTTGCTGGAAATGGCGCAGGAATTCGGATCGGACAAGAAGTGGAGGATCGGATCGCCCCCTGGGGTCGTGAGAGCTGAATCACGAACCGAGCCATTTCCCCCGAACCGAACCAATTTCCTTGAAGTCCTCGATCACCACCACAAGCCATGCATCATGAACAGGTTACCTCCACGAACCAACCCGAGAATCTCGACCTTGAACCGCTTGGTGACCACGAACCGAAGCACCATGGGTGGACTGTCACGAACCAAGGAGCCCAAACCGAACCGGATGCTCATCACGAACCAACCCGAGCAGCGTACCACAAGCCGCCAACCTTGAAGTACTCCGAACCGACCCGGAGAGTTATGCACCTACGAACTGAATCTCCCATTCAAATTGAACGGAGACCGAACCAAACTAGAGAAGACTAGAACCCGAGATGCAAAGGAAGTCCAATTGAGAAATTATTACTCAAGATCCAGACAGGAACCAACGAGTTTACTTCATGATTGGGCTTTGCTGCGGGACGTGTGCAAAGGGGTTTTCGATATCTATAGCTTCGGTTCACCACCGAGAGATGGACTAGTGGCTATGGATCAGCGCAATGAGGTCATTACGACTTCCAAGGGCAAGGTGATCGTAGCATGGCTATGGATCAGTGCACTGGGGCCGTTAGGACTCCCAAGGGAAAAGTGATCGTAGCAAAGGATTAATGGCTATGGACCAGCGCAATGAGATCTTTAAGATTCCCAAGGGGAAGCGGTCGTAGCAAAGGATTTGGTAGTCAAAGTAGTGGATATCGTATGCTTTACACACTGAGTGAGAGATGTGAGGTTGATTGCTATGTTTGATATTTGCTATCACCATGACATGCACACTCCTATTTTACACTTTATGTTAGTTTTACCTTAGAATACTGTACATCTTGTTGTGCTAACTCTTTGGTTGCAAGTCCAGGTTCAGGTATGATTATTTATACCTGCTATTGTTTTGTTTTGCTGCAATCGCTCATACCAGACTTTTGTCTGACCTAGAGTTTTATGTCTCTTCTTATTACTCTGGGTGCTCCTAAACGATTAGATTAAAGACAGGTTAGGTGGTATGCACGAGTAGCTGTCCGGAGACGAGCAGGAGGCTTCCACGTACTATTTACATATATTCTCCCCATGTTGTTGTCACTGCTTTGGGAATTAGTAGTGTACCTTCTCTATTTTGATTTAGATGCATTATTTTGAAGTTGTAATAATGGTATTGGATCATAAGCTATATTTTGGATTTCCGCTACTCCGATAGTTACGGTTTAGTTATTCAGCTTATGCACTATCTTGCCTGTTTTATGTCAAGTTATGTTATTATTATATTTTATTCCATGCGCAGTGAGATATACTACAGGTTATTTGGTAGTTCTTCATTTCAAACCCTTTTCTTTTGACGACCGTCCCGTACTAGTTGGACATTGGCACAATGCATTTCGAGGGAAATGTCGGCTGGTGCGGGGGTGGCCGTCACACTTGGTATCAGAGCCTAGGTTGCGTAGTTTACCTAGGAGAAGACATCAGGGAGATATAGTATACATATATGAGAGCGTGTATTTGTGATATTTTGGTTTTCAAAAACAATATATATATACTATTAGTATATCTAAGGAAGAAGTCGCACTGCACTGGCATCACTAAGGAGATGGTTAATCGTTTTCTCTTTACAGATTGGACGATGAGCCGAAATATGAGGAGTAAGGTTCAGGGCCAATAATAGGAATGCCCCTGATATGAGGACGATGTTTACTCCCTTCATGAGAGAAATGCTTAAGGATGTTCATGGAGCAGTTCCTAATGCTGTCAATGGTGGTGGTGAGGTAGCGCAGGAGCCTAGAGCCGATTTCGCCAAGCTCTGCAAGGATTATACTGGCCTTGGTAGGAAGCCGTTCCACGGAATAGAATCGGCTATGGAAGTCTAAGATTGGCTTGATAGCTGCGAGCTCATCTTTTAGGATTTGGGAATCGATGATGCAATGAAAAGAAAGTTAACATCGTGTCACCTTCAAGGACGAGCTATGAATTGGTGGAATGCTATTAAAGCAGCTACTCCTGAGGATCAAGTTACCTGGAATCAGTTTAAAACTCGCTTTAGTGACAAGTTTATCCCATCTTCTCTGAAAACAGAATTGTTTAGGAAATTCTTGGAGCTTAAGCAGAATGGTAGGGCAGTCTCAGAATATGTTGCTGAGTTCGATACTCTATTGAAGTATAGATTATCTCGTATCGAGACTGCCGAGTAAAAGAACGAGAAGTTCATAACTGGCTTAGACGAATACTTGGGGGAAAGACTTATAAACCACATCGATGAGACATTTGAATGTATAGTTGGGAAGGCATTGAGATCTGAGAGCCTTTACCCTAAGTCAAAGGCCGAGGTTGTTATTACATCTGCAGGGGAGCCAAAGCCGTAGGCAAGCGATGGAATCAAGAATAATTTGCAGAATAAGAGGAAACAGAACCAAGCTAAGGATGGTCAGAAGAAGAATAAGAAAGATGTTTAGTTATAAAGCTGTGGCAAGAAGGGCCACTATGCCAAAGATTGTCGAGCAAAGTCAGCAGACAAGAAGTGCTTTAATTGCGGCTAAGTAGGACATCAAGAGGATAAATGTCCACAACCCCCTAAAGAGAAGCAGATTGTGAAAGCATATGCTATCAACGATGTTCCTTCTTCGTCAAATTTCCCAACAACGGCAAAGAAGGGAGAGGGCGTCATTATTCAAGGTATGCTTTCTATTTATGACGTTCCTGTTCGAGTATTGTTTGATACTGGGGCTTCCCGTTCCTTCATATCTAGTGACCTGTAGATAGGTTGGGATTGGAACCCGAGATTGTCGATAGACCTTTAGTTGTGACGAACCCGATCGGTGGTTCGATAGCCTTAATATGATTTGTCGTAATTTTGTTTTATCGAGTCATGGATGTATGTTTGCTTGTGATTGCTTTGTTTTGGGCTCTACTGGGTTTGGCATTATTTTAGGAGTCGATTGGCTCAAAAGATATGGGGTGGTGGTAGACTGAGGGGTCTTTAGTGACTATTAGAGCGGATATTAAGCGGAGGGTACTGTTTGGTGGCCTACCAAGTGATAGGGATGGTGGCTAGTTTTCTAAATTCCCTCAACATCCCGCATGATGGGTTATCATATGTGCCTATTGCTGGCGGGTATCCAGAAATCTTCGAGGAGGTGACCGGACTTCCACCACACCGAGAGATCGAGTTTCGAATTGATTTAGTGAAAGATGCCAGACCTAAAGCGATGCCTCTTCGTCGTATGGCGCCAAAGGAGCAGGGAGAGCTCTAAGTGCAAGTAATCGATCTTTTAGAGAAGGGATTTATCCAAAGTAGTGTTTCCAAGTGGGGAGCACCAGTTGTATTTGCTACTAAGGCAGATGGTTCCCTTCATTTATGTGTAGACTACAACGAGTTGAACAAGGTGACAAGAAAGAATAAGTATCCTCTTCTGCGAATAGATGATTTGTTTGATCAATTGAATGGAGCGAGAGTGTTCTCTTAGTTAGATCTCACGACAGGATTTCATCAGCTTCGAGTAGCAGCTGAAAGTATGCCAAAAACGGCATTTCGGACACCGTCTGGATTCTATAAGTGATTGGTCATGCCATTCGGGTTGACCAATGCACCAGCATATTTTGTGGATCTTATGGATAGGGTATTCTGGGATCAATTGAATAAGTTTGTTCTTGTGTTCATGGACGATATCTTAGTTTACTCAAGAACAGAGGAAGACCACAAGGAACATTTGAGGACGGTGATGGAGGTGTTGAGGAAACACCAATTGAAAGCAAAATTTTCTAAATTCACTTCTGGAGGAGGGAATTGAGATTCTTGGGCCATGTTGTTTCAGAGAATGGTATTGCCATGGATCCTGCGAAAATGGCTATGGTACAAGATTGGTCTACGCCCAAGAATGCAACAGACGTAAGAAGTTTCTTGGGATTAGCTGGATATTATGGTAAGTTTATCCAAGACTTCTCCAAAATAGCAACAACGTTAACTCAGTTGACCAAGAATCAAACTTTCGTCTGGGATAAGAGTTGTGAGAATGCATTCAAGAGTATAAAGGAAAAGTTGACGTGTGCACCAGTGTTAGTTATTCCTAAGGGGAACGAAGAGATGACGGTATACAAGGATGCCTGTGGTACCAGACTAGGTGCAGTATAGATGCAAGGAGATAGGGTTGTGGCTTATGCTAGTCGACAGCTGGAACCGCATGAGAAAAGATATCCTACCCATGATTTGGAATTGGCAGCGATTGTATTCGCGTTAAAGATGTGGAGACATTATCTCTTGGGAGAAAGATTCGAGTTGTTTACCGATCATAAGTCATTAAAGTATAATTTCTCCCAAAAGGATTTAAATCTTCGACAGCAGAGATGGTTAGAATTCTTGGCTTCATATGATTTCAATATCGCATACACACCTGGGAAGGGCAATGCGGTAGCTGATGCGTTGAGTAGTAGATATGCTAGTTTAGGGGCTATGTTTCTGGAATGGAAGCAATTGGAGTATATCGCAGGATATGATTTCAGACCTAATTGTGAATTAGATCCAGAGATGTTAGTAAGTTTGACGATTAGACCGACTTTAATTGAGCGGATTGGTGCCAATCAAAGGGATAATCCTAACTTATTGGAAATCATCTCCAAGGTAGAGATGAATATCGATGGTGAGGAAATGAACAAGTACAGACTTGATCGAGATGGATGGCTTTGAAAGAATGGTAGACTAGTTGTACCCAATGTTAATGGATTGAGAGATGAAGTGCTTGGGGAATGTTAATGTACCGAGACATGAAGCAGACCTACTACTGGGAAGGGAAGAAGAGAGACGTTTGGAAGGTTACATCCAAGTGCATGAACTTCCAGCTAGTTTAAGTCGAGCAAAAGAAGCCTAGTGGTTTGTTACAACCATTGGAAATTTCCAAATGGAAATGGGAACCAGTCTCAATGGATTTCATCGATGGTTTATCAAGGACTAGATCGGGCCATGATAGCATTTGGGTGATTGTCGATCGATTGACCAAAAGTTTAAGGTTTATATCGGTCAAGTCGAATAGAACGACAACTAAGTTAGCAGAACTGTATATGAAGTGGGTAGCGAGATTTCATGGAGTACCTAAATGTATTGTGAGTGACCGAGATCCATTATTTACTAGTGGGTTTTGGAAGAGCTTACAAGAGGCTTTAGGGTCAGAATTACATCTCAGTACCACGTACCATCCTCAAACCGACAGTCAAACAGAGAGAGTGAATCGTGTATTAGAGGATCTCTTAAGGGCTTGTATATTGGAATTTGAAGTATCATGGGATGACCATTTGCATCTGGTTGATGTAACAACCTGGAAAATCTGAACCAGTGTAAAAAATTTAAATTAGCTACTTTAGTGGATTTAAATATTTAAAATAAATTATTTTAAATAATAACGACGAAAAGTATGTTTGAATCGATGTTTGAAAATAAATATAATTATTTTTAATTATAAACAAGGCCTGAAATAGCGCGACAGTTTCAAAATTTCAATTCAAACTTTGACGGACAGTACCGGGTGCAAAATAAAACGGATTTTAGTGAAACCAAAAATATTTGAATCAGTTTATGAATATATTTCTAACGAATCTGAAAAATCGAAGTTTCATAGCGGAAATCAAAAGTTATGGCCAAATGAATTTTCAGAAAGGTCGCTATAGAGAATATATAGCCCTTGAAAATAGACATTTTGCAAACGACCTCTGTTTTCGACGAAACCACTTTCGTTGGATCCGGGATGTCAAATTATTGCTAGGTTTCAAATTCCATAATTTTTGAAGTTAATATGTGAGCATAGCAAAGGAAAATGTGTATGGTTGGTTTCAGTTAAATTGGATAAGTTTCCTGAACCTATCACGACCTTCGAAAATGGCCACATCGGCAAATCCTTTTACTTCTTCAACCTCCTCTTCTGCCTTCATTTCATCCTTTCCCCCTCTTCCATCGCGATTTCCTCTTCCTAAACCACCAGATCCACCACCTCCAAATGAGAATCCTCCTTCTCAGCAATTCAATCCCCTTTTGTTAATCCAGAGAATCCTTCGAAATCGTCCTTTCCTTCTTTATGAATACTGATTTTGCTACTCTTTTCAAAGGCCAACCTTGTAACGCTGGAACTTATCAGCCTGTTCAATTCGAGATCCCAAGGGATGGAAAGAAGAAAAGTATTCCATATCTGTTGAAGAAAGAGGGAATTAACTATTGGAGCAATTATCTGGTTGGTTTCTTCCTTGACGGTACTCTTTCTTTTCAGGCTGTTTCGAATTTTTTAAGGTTCCGATGGAAGTTGATTGGTGTTGTTGATATTAAATCCGATGGAATTATGTTTTATTTTAAATTTTCTGTTGATTCTGATCGGGAGAAAATTCTCCATGCTGATCCTATTTTCATTCGTGGAAGAATGTTCATAATAACAGTATGAGATCCATCTATTGGTTGTTCACAATCTGTGATTAGGAAAGTTCCTATATGGATTCAATTATATAGAATTCCTATGATTCTTTGGACATTGATTGGTATAAACTGGCTCGTTAATCATATAGGAAGATTAATTTGCTACGATATTAGTATTGAATGGTTAAACAGATTTAGATATGCAAAGGCATTAGTTGAGGTTAGTCCTTATTTTGATCTTCCTGATTCAATTGTAATCAATGACTTGGGTGTTGGTTGTCCTTCAGCGAAGATAGCTTATGCATGGAAACCTAAAATCTGTTCTAGTTGCAAAATATTTGGACATGATACTAAATTTTGTGAAGTTCATGTGACAAATGATGTGGATAATGGCTGTAAAAATCATTCTGGGTTGAAGAGTAATAATGTTAATAATACTGAAAATACAGTTAGACATGATAGGAATAATCATATTAATGTAAACAATAGCAGATGGACTTTTGTTAATACGAAGAAGAAAAAAGAATGGAGGAGGAAATATGGTGATGAAAATAGTGCTAAAGGGAATAATACTGCTAGTACGAATACAGACAATGCTAATCAGTTTGATATTCTGAATGATGAAGGTTTAACTGATATAGCTGATGAGTTAAATAGTGTTGTTGGTCAGTCTAATGAGACTTTGGATAAGAATCAGAATTCATCTCCTGGTATGGTCAATGATACTTCTAAATTAGTAGATGATATATCTTTAGTTAATGATAAGTCTCTTGATTTGGTTAATGTTTTGAATTCTAAAGTAGATGATGTTTCATTAGTTAATGATTTAACTACTGATTTGGTTAATGAGCAATCTAAAGATGTGGATCGTTTTAATGTTAAAACTTTTGATGATCAGTTTAAAGAAGTTGATGATGATTCTTTAGTTGGCGATGATTTTAATGATCGTTTTATTGATGATTCTTTAGTGGGTGTTTTGTTTACTTCTTCTACAGCATCAACTGGGTCTTCTACTTTGGCATCTTCTTTCTCAAATAAATCTTCTACTTCGGTACAATCTTCACAGGATATTGCCACAAAGTCTTGTTCTGTTTCTTTTAGCAATTCTACTTCCAATGCATGCCAGAGCAGTTATGCTTCTATTTTAGCTTCTTCTTTCAGTGTCTCGGCTACTTCAACTGCAAGCTCCACTCCTTATGATCATCTAAGTCCTCCTTCCTTCTTAAATTTACCACCTCCTAGCTCTAGTCAGTGTGATTTGGCAACGTCTTCCAAGCTTACAGGTAAATTTTAGGCGGATGCTGATGATCATGAGCCTCCAGATGTTAATATTTCGTTGAAGAGTAACGGTCGACGTAAGAAGAAAAAGAAAGTTTCTGTGCGTGTTGTTGACTTAGATGGGGGAATTGATTATGAACTTGAGGATGTGATCCCTATTGGTAGTTATTTGAAGTCTAATAAGCGGCACACTAGAAATAATCCGCAGTATTGAAACTTTGCTTTGTTTCTCTTCTGGGTAATGCTTCAGTTCATAGTTGTTGAGTTGATTGTTATCTGTGCAAGGTTTGTTGTTTCTTTGCTTATTAGAAGTTCAGTTTGATGAGTAGATCTTTAATTCGTTGCAAGTATATTTGTGCAAGCTATTGGCAATGGTTTAAGTCTTGTGATTCAGTTAGTTGTTTGGTGAAGATCGGGAGTTAGAGTGGTGAAAATTTGGCTTTTGTTTCTCTGGTATTTTTGTATATGTTTTTTCTTTATACTGCATTGTAATGAGAAATGTGAGTGTTGTTTAGATAACTGTGGTGACTTTGTGTTAATATTGAATTGTTATCTGAGTGAATAAAAGTTTAAAATTGCCTTTCAAAAATTAAATTGGATCGACCAGAATATGGCCATTTTTCAAACGATCTCAGAATTCGACGAAACTAGTTTTGTTGTGACTGTATCGTCAAAACATAGCTGGATTTATTTTTCTAGAATTTTTGGGATCAGCATATGGCCCCGGCAAATTGAAATGTACGTTCAAATCAAATATTGAATGTTTTATACTTTAATTTGAAGAGAAACTGATCGAAACAGCCGAATTGGCTTACCGGGCATATCCCATTGTGTCCGGATGGGGGTAGTTAGCTAGTGACAACAGTCGTTGGGTTTGATTTGGAGTTCATGTGAGAAAACACTAAATTTCGAATTAATATATATATCGGCGAATCAGAAAATTTCTTCCATAAATTAAAAAAAATAAAAAAAGTATTTTCTCTCTCCACGTATACGACTGACGACGGAAATAGTTCCTCTGATTCCTCCTCCTACACGCAAAATTAGACCCTGCTCCAGTTGGGAATTTTGTAGAGCTCGGAGAGATCTTCAAATCCATACATGTTGCACCCCGTATCATCGCCTGAATCGCCCGGATCGACGCCCCGAAGTTGCACCGTTCGAAGCCCCACCGCCATCACCTGCCGCCGTCGCACCTAACGCGGTCCCCACCACCTGGCGCGCCATTCGAAGCCCTTCGACGTGCCTAAACCCGATCGTCACCACTCACCTTGGATTGGAAGAAAACCGCAACCCTATATTCGAACCTTTTGCTGAGGTATACGGCTTTGGTTTTTAAAACTGATTTTAACACTTTTAAACCGTCGCAAAATTCGATGAACTTCTAAAAATCATTTCTTTTTGCTATTTTGTCGAAATTCAGTGAAACCGGAGACATTGGACTCGTGGCGACGTCTTCTACATTCTAGAAGAGACCGGATATTTTTATGAGCCTTCTACAATTTTTGGAGGAGTGGAACCCAAGGTGAGATTTCTGAATTATAAACGATATGGAAATGACGATGTATAAATTATATAGTCGATGTATGAGTTATATAAGCGTTGTACACCGCATGTATAAGCGTTGTATAAGTTGTATGTTCGATGTATAAGTTATATATGCATTGTAAAAATTATATATGC
This sequence comes from Allium sativum, assembly GCA_030737875.1. NCBI lineage: Eukaryota > Viridiplantae > Streptophyta > Magnoliopsida > Asparagales > Amaryllidaceae > Allium > Allium sativum. The sequence goes on along the minus strand of CM060922.1, from coordinate 18,518,408 downwards.
GTTGAAATGACTTGAAATGAAATCGAAATATATTTGTGTACGTATATCTATATATATATATACTCCCCTCGTCCACAGACCATGGACGATATATATTGGTTGTGATATTGTTTGGATTATTGGTTGATGTGAAATTTGGTGAATATCATGAATGGTTGATTGGAAATGATTGATTGGGGTTGAAATCCCAATAGGATTAGTATATGGGAAAATTCGTCTGCGTACGAACTAGATATTGAAATCCCCATTGTCAAAAACCACGAGGTTTTAAGGTAGAGCGAGGTGCCGTACTCGGGACGGTGCCGGTTTTAACTACCCTGCCGCTATGCTGCCGAAATTTTCTGAAATGTTTCTGTGTTTGATTTATTTTCATGTATTGAAATATATTCATGTGATGGATGAAATAAAATAGTTTGAATGATAAAAATAACATTTTTATCGAACGATTAGAATAAATTGTTTTATAATAAAAATCACATTTTTATCATCTATATGAACTATATAAAATAATCGTGTTTTGAAACAAATTGTTTTACAATAAAAATCACATTTTTATCATCTATATGAAGTATATAAAATAATCGTCTTTTGAAATAAATTGTTTGACAATAAAAATCACATTTTTATTATATATATGAATTGTTAAAAATAGTGATGTGTTGAAATAAATATCTGTTGGATAAAAATATCAATTTTATCAAATATATGAAATGAATATGGTTTTGAAATCGAAGAATGAATTATATATATATATATATATATATATATATATATAATTAAGATAAATCGAATAACGAAGCTGTAGTTCGTATTTTGAAACCGTGATTTCAAACGATTATTGTGGGAGATCCGACCATCGGAATTTCCCGAAACCGAAACCGTTGGGTTCGCTTTGGAAATATCTTTCCAACGACACCAACTCTGTAAAGATCCAACAGTTATATTGTCTGGAATGTTTAATTCAAATCTGAAGAAAAACAGCGCCAGGATCAATTATATTTATATATATAATTAAAATAAATCGATTAACGATGTTGTAGTTCGTGTTTTGAAATCGTAATTTCAAAGGATTGTACCGGGAGATCCGACCGTCGGATTTTCCCAAAACTGAGACCGTTGGATTCGTTTTGAAAAGATCTTTCTAATGATGTAAAATTTGTAAGGATCCAACGGTTAGATTTTCAGATATGTGTAAATCAAATCTGAAGAAAAATAGCGCCACGGCCACTTTATGGCCTGAAGCGTCGTTTGAATGAATTGGCTATTTTTAAATAAATAAAAATAGCGATAAATCGTGATAAAATATTATAAACGATATGGAATAGAAATAAACCAAATTTGCTCGGTTTATTGGATAATTGATGGTTGAATGTGTTTGACGTGAAAATTACATAAAAAAACCGAACTATTGATGTCGAATAATTTAACCATTGAAATGAATTGATTTGAAATTCTGAATATACGTGAATTATTTGAAAAGGCCGAGTTAATTCTCATTTCAAATAATTGATCAACGATTAAAAGTCAAAGATATAAAGACGATGCAAGACTGATGATCTTCACGTCGAATGGAGGGGTGCTACTAATGCTCATGATGGGAGTAGCTACCTTGAAGGGGCTGAAGTGGTAGCCGTCCGGACGTATATGTTGATTGTACGGATGTGCGAGGAATAAAGTGCCTCCGGTTTCGTTAAGACCCAGAACGAATTTGTAAATGGACGTGTGTCTGACACTGTATATTGACAACGTGGCATGTACAGATGTTGTGATCAAAGCTTTTGTTTAAAAGCAGAGCTTTGTGGTTGATGATCAAAGCACGGTTTTGAATAGCTAGCTTTGTGTTTATCGTTGATTCGCGAGCCTCACACCCCGCTATGCACCAGAAACGGGAGAGGACCTCGGGGAGAACATGCGTTTCCTTCTAGCTAGGAGTGGTGTCAGTTTTTACACGGTCTGACATTTTACTTATGTGGATGATGGATTGCGAGGCGCCTCGGTTAGTTCGGTCTCTTTGGAGCCGATGGTGTGGTCGGATATGACCAGTTTACACCCCATAGGGTGCGGAAACGCAGTGTTCAGGCATTATAATCCACATCGGGTGGACTGGCCCTGACGATCCACGGGGCAGTTGCGGCTATTCCTGAGGCTCAGGCTAGAGGGTCTCGAAGCGGTAAGGACGATCCCTTGCCTTGGTCCATGACAGAAATCCAATTTCCAAATACGACATTGTGCGTCTTTGATTGTATACTTATATATAGCGACATAGTGGTATGGGGGCATTAATGACGTCTATGATTGATAGTTATGATTGAAATTTTTTTTGAAACATATAAACACTAGCAATAATACCAAATGATTCGGTTTGCTCATATCAAGCATATTTTGGCCATTATAAGGTAAAACTCTATCCTCCGGTTTGTGTTGCATTGTGTGATAGGAACTGAGTCTTATAATGGCTTCATTTTTATAAAAAGCATTGCGATGTTTAAATGATTTACTTGTTTTAAAGCACTGGTAATCCAATGGAGTAAACCCGTTCCGCGTTAGCGGCGTGGTCCTGTGATTGGCCATATTATAAAATAAGTTAAAGTAGATTTCTCATACCAGTCCCATGACTGGCTAGTAGTTTGTTTCACTTGTAAACTCGGGTGCCCTATTTCTACACGGGCAGCCTTGTGTTCAGGTTTTTACAGGCTCTTTCTGGATAGCTGGAGCTGAAGATGGATTCTATCATTTATCTCTTTTTTTGCTGTTCAGTTCCTGTTGTACATATTATGTTTTGATTTCCGATGTAGACATTTTATGTAAAGCTGAACTGTATTTTGTACTAAGTATGATCCTGTATATTGTGTATCTCTGATGATTATGTTTATCTAGTGTATTCTGTTGTACATTATCTAGTGTATATATATATATATATTTATTTATGTTCTGTTGTTATCTGATTATGTGTAATATTCCAAAGATTACACTTGCCACCGTCGTACGGGGGTTTGGGGTCATCACAAACGTGGTATCAAAGCTTTGGTTAATCTTAGCTCAGGAATATAACATATTAACGAACTTGTCATAAATAGAACCAGTAGTGTTCTAGGACGAATAACTCATTAAAGATAGGATCAGTGATATCCTAGTATGAGTAAAGCAGAATGGAATACACCTCGATAGACGCATTTACGTTTAAGTATATGTTCTATGCTTTATAATATCTTTTCTGTTGACCTGACACTTGGTCTGCTATTTGCAGAAGTACTAGAAAATGAGTGTCAGAAACAGAGGAAGAAATTCTATGGTTCAACAATCTAATGAGCCAATCATGCTCCCACAGCTAGGATCAGCTATAGAAGCTCTATTAAAGAGATATCGAAATCTGGGTGGAGTACAATTCTCGGGCAATGAATCCATTATTCAAACTCAAGCTTGGATGAGTTTTGCTGAAAGAATTTTTGAACGTTTCCAGCTGAGAGATGATCAGAAAAGATTAGTGGCATCTTGGGCACTCAAAGATGAAGCTTTAATCTGGTGGGAAACAATCATTAAGGATAATCCAGAAGGTAGTATTACCTAGGATAGATTTAAAGAGATTTTCAGTGAAAGATTTACTCCTCCAGAAGCAACTGAGCGGTTATGTTATGAATTCTACTATCTGATACAAGGAGATATGAATATTCCAGTATATCATAAGAGATTCAATGAACTTTCTCATTTTCCCCCTCATCTAATTCAAAACCGAAGAGGAAGAATCTGAGGTTTATTAACGGGCTCCAAAGAAAGTACCAAAGTAGTGTAATGGGACATGTGAATCTTCCTTTTTCTGAAATGATATACATGGCTTATCAGTATGAAGATCTAGATAAGCGAGGCCTTTTTGATGATGAAGAGGAAGTTAGCACTAGCAGTAAAAGGAAATTTGAAACTAATAGCCCAGAGACAAGTACACAGCCTGAGGTCAGTACGACGTCTGGAGCCAGAAAGAAGCCTAGAATCAATAGGAAAAAGGTTAAGTCTAAAAAAGGACCAGTAACAACTGCCATACGCTTTAACTACAATAAGCAAGGACATTTGTCGATAAGTTGCAAATCTCTTCAGAAACATATAATGGGTAAATTTAAATCCAAGAACTGGTTGCAAGAGAAGAGAAAATGCAATCTGTGCCATCGGGCTGGGCATGTAAAGCAAGATTGCCGGTTATTAAAGAAATCGGAAGTAGTTTAGGTAAATGAGGTAGCAGAAACTTCTGCATCCTCATCTAGTCAAGAAAGGCCAGATGTTTTAGAAGGCACGCTTAATGTCAGAGATATTCCAGTAAAGTACTATTTGATACAGGTGCGTCGCAAAGCTTTATTGCAAAGAACGCGGTTAAGAAACTGGATTTGAATTTGAAAAAGCTCAAAACACCAATGACTGTTCATAATCCGGTTGGGGGTTCCCTCGATCTTAGTTGGGTTTGTGGAGTGCCTGTCTCTTTCTCCTGTTATCGATTCCCTACCATCGCAATCATCATGAATTTTACAGAGTTCGATCTTATTCTGGGAATGGATTGGTTAACCAAATATGAAGCTGAAGTTAAATGCGCCGACAGAGTCGTTAAGACGAAGATTAAATCAGGGGATCATATAACCATTCCATGTGAAGGTCAGAATTCTAATAGAAAAGATTTTTGGTCAGCTTTAGATGTTTCTCCTGCTTAATCAGAACCTATTCCTGTCGGTACGGAGAATATTCCGGTCGACATTGAAGATATCCCAGTTGTCAAGAACTATGCGGATGTGTTCGAAGAACTTGTTAGCTTACCCCCGCAAAGAGAAATTGATTTCAAAATCTCTTTAGTTCCGAATGCAAGGCCAGTAGTTCACGATATTCGAAGAATGACCTTGAAGGAGAAAGACGAGTTAGATAATCAAACTCGACAGCTTGTATGGAAGGGTCTGATCAGACCTAGTTTCTCTGATTGGGGAGCAGCAGTGGTATTTGTCCCGAAGTCAGACGGTACTCTCAGACTATGTGTAGATTATCGTGACTTGAATAAGCAGACGTTGAAGAACAAATATCCATTGCCGCGGATTGATGATTTTGTTGGATCGATTGAATGGTGCTCAAGTATTCTCACAAATGGACCTAGCTACAGGTTTCCATCAGCTTCGTATTGCTGAAGAATGTGTTCCTTTGACAGTATTCAGAGGTCCAGACTTATTCTACGAGTGGTTAGTAATATCGTTCGGCTTATGTAACGCTCCAGCTTATTTTGTCGATCTAATGAACCGGGTATTCAGAGGAGTATTGAATAAATTCGTTCTGGTTTTTATTGATGATATACTAATCTTCTCTAAGTCAGAAAGCGAGCATGAAAAACATTTGGAATAGGTGTTAGAAATTCTCAGAAAGAATGTTTTAAAAGCAAAGTTTTCCAAATGTATATTCTGGCAAGAAGTCAAATTTCTTGGTCACGTCGTGTCAAAGCAAGGAATTTCAGTGGATCCCAGTAAAATCACTGCTATTTAGAATTGGAAACAACCTCGTACACCCACAGAAGTCCAAAGTTTTCTCGGATTGGCCAATTATTATCGAAAATTCATTAAGGATTTTGCGAAGACATCTATTCCTTAACAAAGCTTACTAATAAACATTCGAGATTCAACTGGACTCCAGAATGTGAGGCAGCTTTCCAGAAGCTGAAGTTAAAACTGACGACTGCTCCAGTGTTAACAATAATTGATGGCAATCCGGACTTGAAAGTCTGGACAGATGCTTCTAAAGAAGGTCTTGGTGCAGTATTAATGCAAAGAGGCCAAGTAATCGCTTATGCTAGCCGTCAATTGAAACCACATGAAAAGAATTATTTAACTCACGATCTTGAATTATTATGCATCGTGTTTGCAACGAAAATCTGGAGACATTATTTACTGGGTGAGAAGTTCGAACTATATACCGACCATCAATCTTTGAAGTACTTATTCACCCAGAAATATCCGAATATGAGGCAACAGCATTGGTTAGAATTTCTCGCAGCTTATGATCTAGATATTTTATATACTCCGGGGAAAGCCAATATTGTGGCTAATGCGCTCAGCAGGAAGAATGTGATCATCGCCAGTATTATCATTACACCATCGTTGATTGATAAAATATCTATTCTTCAGAAAGGCGATAGTTTTGTTAAACAGATGATCAGAAGAATTCAAAGGGGCGAAGTCTCCAGTTTCCAAGTGGATAGCGCAGGAGTTCTGAGATTGAAAGGTAGAATTTGTGTTCCCGACAATCTTGAGCTCAAAAGAGAAGTAATGGACGAGAGCCACAAGTCCAAACTGAGTATCCACCCAGGGGTTAGTAAAATGTACAATGACCTCAAGCGAACATTCTGGTGGAAGGCGGTGAAAAGAGATATCTCTATGTATGTTAGTCGGTGTTCCACCTGTCAGCAAGTCAAAAGCGATCAGTAGAAACTCGCTGGATTGTTGCAACCTTTGGAAATTCCAGGTGGAAAGTGGGAACATATTTCTATGGACTTTATAGATGGTTTGCCCAGAACCAGGAAAGGAAATGACAATATTTGGGTGATCGTAGATCGTTTCACGAAGATCGCCCATTTCATACCTGTCAGATCGAATAGAACTGCTCAGAGTCTGGCGCAAATATATTTCAAGGAAATATTTAGACTGCATGGAGTTCCCATGAGCATCGTTAGTGATCGTGACCCCATTTTTGCTAGTAAATTCTGGGAAGCATTCTAAGAAGAATTGGGAACGAAACTGAATTTGAGCACCGCATATCATCCTCAAACAGATGGTCAGACTGAGAGGGTAAACCATATTCTAGAAGATCTATTGCAGGCTTGTATTATTGATTTTGGCAGATCATGGGAAGACCATTTGCATTTGGTCAAATTCTCATATAACAACAGCTACCAAGCGAGCCTGAAAATGTCTCCATTCGAAGTATTGTATGGTAGACCGTGCCGTTCTCCTGCTTGTTGGGTTGAACCTGGTAATAGACTCGTATTGGGGCCAGATATGATTCGCGATGCTGTAGATAAAGTCGATTTCGTTAAGAAACGATTACTAGCCGCTCAAAGTCGACAAAAGAGCTATGCAGATAAGAGAAGAAGAGATATATAATTTGTTGTTGGCGACTATGTGTATTTGAAGGTATCTCCGATGAGAGGGGTCATCCGGTTCAATAAAACTGGGAAATTGGCGCCCAAATTCATTGGTCCGTTTCCTATTTTAGAACGGATAGGGACTCTCGTTTATAAAGTTCAGTTACCTGATTGGTTGCCTGGAATACATAATGTGTTTCACGTATCTCAACTTCGAAAGCATGTTCATGATCCAGAGTTGATCGTGGAAGAAGCAGCGCAATGGGATATAGAAATTACTCCAGAATTAGCTGTGAGAAGAGAGCCGGTCAAGATTATCGGCAAAGAAACATAAGAGCTGAGGAGCAAGAAGGTTCACTTAGTCAAAGTGCAATGGAGTAGAGATCCGCGAGATTGTACTTAGGAAACTGAGGAAAGCATTAAGAAAGCCTATCCTAAGTGCAGGGTGGATATCTCTGATTGACTCTGGTGCAAGGTACATTTACCATATTTTGCATTTCCGTTATGTTCTCTACTTTGTTGTTGTTTTCTTTTCATAGATGTAAAATTTTAATCATCTAGTCTGAATGATTTTAAAAATAGTATATGAATTAATTGGTATATTTTTGAAAAGTTAAAAATAAATTGATTGTTGTTTGCGTTGTGTGATTGAGAATTTGATTTATTAAATTATTAAAATGTTAGTTAATTTAATCAATAGGAGAATGAATGGTAGATTTATTCGAATGAATCAAATATTGAACTGATTTGAATATAGATAGAAATATATACTTGTACATTATATATGTTTGAATAGGTAAATGGATTAGCTGTTGAGTAAAGAATTTATTTGCGTGCCCGACAAATAGGTAAACCTTAATGAGTTGGATGCGCAATTTTATCATAATATCAACTCCTGTGAATGCCATTGGATGTGGAGTGCTGGTTATTCTGTGTGTAATTAATAAATGTCGCCATAGGATAGTAACAATTAATTTTGAACTACACTACATGACATACTTCTTGAAGATAACATACTTCGTCATATACTACATAAGCATTTGGAGCTTGTGTGACGAGGTTGAAGTTTTACCATACGAGCGAGAGGCTTGTATGGCGATGACTATATTGTACAGGTTGAACTGATGACTGATATGGACCATATAAAATGTAACGATAAATTGCCAGATTAATAAAAAAAACCACTTGGGTCTAGAGATGATAATAAACACATCTCTCTAGTCTTTAAGGCACAAAAACTATTTATGGGGTGACGAGAATTTATTCTCTGGAGTTATTATCCATACACACTCCCCCGTGGACACTAGAATATATCACTATAAATATGTGTGCTTATAAGGATTTATTGGGTACCTAATACGACCCAATAAATTTCCAAACCCCTCCCCATACAAAGGAGGTTATGGCGAAAATTTTCGAAAATTTAGGGTGTTAGCAAAATTTGTGAAGAATTTGAAAATTCTTAGAAACTGAAAAGTTGAAGAATGAAAGCCAGAATGGAAGTTGAGTTGGTTAATTAAACAACTTTCGACTTCGTTCCTTTTCGGGGACGAAAAGTTTTAAGTGGAGGAGATTGTAATACCCGGAAAATCTGAACTAGTTTAAAAATTTTAAATCAGCTATTTTAGTGGATTTAAATATTTAAAATAAATTATTTTAAATAATAACGACGAAAAGTATGTTTGAAAATAAATATAATTATTTTTAATTATAAACAAGGCCTGAAATGGCGCGGCAGTTTCAAAATTTCAATTCAAACTTTGACGGACTGTACCGGGTGCAAAATAAAACGGATTTTAGTAAAACCAAAAATATTTGAATCTATTTATGAATATCTTTCTAACGAATCTGAAAAATCGAAGTTTCATAGCGGAAATCAAAAGTTATGGCCAAATGAATTTTCAGAAAGGTCGCTATAGAGAATATATAGCCCTTGAAAATAGACATTTTGCGAACGACCTCTGTTTTCGACGAAACCACTTTTGTTGGATCCGGGATGTCAGATTATTTCTAGGTTTCAAATTCCATAATTTTTGAAGTTAATATGTGAGCGTAGTAAAGGAAAATGTGTATGGTTGGTTTCAATTAAATTGGATCGACCAGAATATGGGCATTTTTCAAACGGTCTCAGAATTTGATGACACTAGTTTTGTTGTGATCGTATTGTCAAAACATAGCTGGACTTATTTTCCTAGAATTTTTGGGATCAGTATGTGGCCCCGGCAAATTGAAATGTACGTTCAAATCAAATATTGAATGTTTTATACTTTAATTTGAAGAGAAACTAACTGAAACAGCTGAATTGGCTTACCGGGCATATCCCATTGTGTCCGGGATGGGGGTAATTAGCTAGGGACAACAGTCATTGGGTTTGATTTGGAGTTCATGTGAGAAAACATTAGTTTTCGAATTAATATATATATCGGCGAATCAGAAAATTTCTTTCATAAATAAAAAAATGTATTTTCTCTCTCCCCGTATACGATCGACGACGAAAACAGTTCCTCTGTTTCCTCCTCTAATTCCTCCTCCTACACGTAAAATTAGACCCTGCTCCAATTGGGAATTTTGTAGAGCTCGGGGAGACCTTCAAATCCATACCTGTTGCACCCCGAATCATCGCATGAATCGCCCGGATCGACGCCCCGAAGTTGCGTCGTTCGAAGCCCCGCCGCCACCACCTGACGCGGTCCCCACCACCTGGCGCGCCATTCGAAGCCCTTCGACATGCCAAAACCCGATCTTCACCACTCACCTCGGATTGGAAGAAAACCGCAATCCTATATTCGAACCTTTTGCTGAGGTATACGGCTTTGATTTTTAAAACTGATTTTAACACTTTTTAACCGTCGCAAAATTCGATTAACTTCTAAAAATCATGTCTTTTTGCTATGTTGTCGAAATTCAGTGAAACCGGAGACATTGGACTCGTGGCGACGTCTTCTACATTCTAGAAGAGACTGGATTTTTTTCTGAGCCATCTACAAGTTTTGGAGGAGTGGAACCCAAGGTGAGATTTCTGAATTATAAACGATATGGAAATGACGATGTATAAATTATACAGTTGATGTATGAGTTATATAAGCGTTGTACACCTCATGTATAAGCGTTGTATAAGTTTTATGTTCGATGCATAAGTTATATATGCATTGTAAAAATTATATATGCGTTGAAATGACTTGAAATGAAATCGAAATATATTTGTGTAAGTATATCTGTGTATATATATATATATATGTACTCCCCTCGTCCACAGACCATGGACGATATATATTGGTTGTGATATTGTTTGGATTATTGGTTGGTGTGAAATTTGGTGAATATCATGAATGGTTGATTGGAAATGATTGATTGTGATTGAAATCCCAATAGGAATAGTATATGGGAAAATTCGTTTGTGTACGTACTAGATATTGAAATCCCCACTGTCAAAAACCGCGAGGTTTTAAGGTAGAGCGAGGAGCCGTACTCGGGACGGTGTCGGTTTTAACTACCCTGCCGTTATGTTGCCGAAATTTTCTGAATTGTTTCTGTGTTTGATTTATTTTCATGTATTGAAATATATTCATGTGATGGATGAAATAAAATAGTTTGAACGATAAAAATAACATTTTTATCGAATGATTAGAATTAATTATTTTACATTAAAAATCACATTTTTATCATCCATATGAACTATATAAAACAATCGTGTTTTGAAATAAATTGTTTTACAATAAAAAGCACATTTTTATCATCTATATGAAGTATATAAAATAATCGTGTTTTGAAATAAATTGTTTGACAATAAAAAACACATTTTTATTATATATATGAACTATTAAAAATAGTGATGTGTTGAAATAAATATATGTTGGATAAAAATATCATTTTTATCAAATATATGAAATGAATATGGTTTTGAAATCGAAGAATGAATTATATATATATATACATATATATATATATACATATATAATTAAAATAAATAGAATAACAAAGCTGCAATTCATATTTTGAAACCGTGATTTCAAATGATTATTGTGGGAGATCCGACCATCGGATTTTCCCAAAACCGAAACCGTTGGGTTCGCTTTGGAAATATCTTTCCAATGACACCAACTTTGTAAAGGTCCAACTGTTGGATTATCTGGATTGTTTAATTCAAATCTGAAGAAAAACAGCGCCAGGATCGATTTTATTTATATATATATAAATATAATTAAAATAAATCGATTAACGACGCTGCAGTTCGTGTTTTGAAATCGTAATTTCAAACGATTGTACCGGGAGATCCGACTGTCGGATTTTCCTAAAACTGAAACCGTTGGATTCATTTTGAAAAGATCTTTCTAATGATATAAAATTTGTAAAGATCCAACTGTTAGATTTTCAGATATGTGTAAATCAAATCTGAAGAAAAACAGCGCCACGGCCGCGTTATGGCCTGAAGCATCGTTTGAATGAATTGACTATTTTTAAATAAATAAAAATAGCGATAAATCGTGATAAAATATTATAAACGATATGGAATAGAAATAAACCGAATTTGCTCGGTTTATTGGATATTTGATGGTTGTATGTGTTTGATGTGAAAATTACATAAAAAACAGAACTATTGATGTCGAATAATTTAACCATTGAAATGAATTGATTTGAAATTCTAAATATACGTGAATTATTTGAAAAGGCCGAGTTAATTCTCATTTCAAATAATTGATCGACGGTTAAAAGTCGAAGATATAAAGACGGTGCAAGACCGATGATCTTCACGCCGAATGGAGGGGTGCTGCTAATGCTCATGATGGGAATAGCTACCTTGAAGGGGCTGAAGTGGTAGCCGTCCGGACGTACATGCTGATTGTACATATGTGCAAGGAATAAAGTGCCTCCGGTTTCGTTCAGACCTAGAACGGACTTGTAAATGGACGTGTGTCTGACGTTGTATATTGACAACGTGGCATGCACAGATGTTGTGATCAAAGCTTTTGTTGAAAAGCAGAGCTTTGTGGTTGATGATCAAAGCACGGTTTTGAATAGCTAGCTTTGTGTTTATCGTTGATTCGCGAGCCTCACACTCCGGTATGGACCAGAAACGGGAGAGGACCTCAGGGAGAATATGCGTTTCCTTCTAGCTAGGAGTGGTGTCAGTTTTTACACGGCCTGACATTTTACTTACGTGGATGATGGATTACGAGGCGCCTCGGTTAGTTCGGTCTCTTCGGAGCCGATGGTGTGGTCGAATATGACCAGTTTACACCCCATAGGGTGGGGAAACACAGTGTTCAGGCATTATAATCCACATCGAGTGGATAGGCCCTGACGATCCAAGGGGCAGTTGCGGATGTTCCTGAGGCTCGGGATAGAGAGTCTCGAAGCGGTAAGGACGATCCCTTGCCTTGCTTCATGACGGAAATCCAATTTCCAAATACAACATCGTACGTCTTTGATTGTATACCTATATATGGCGACATAGTGGTATGGGGCATTAATGCCGTCTATGATTGATAGTTATGATTGAAATTGTTTTTGAAACATATAAACACTAGCAATAATACCAAATGATTTGTTTTGCTCGTATCAAGCATATTTTGGCCATTATAAGGTAAAACTCTATCCTCTGGTTTGTGTTGCATTGTGTGATGGGAACTGAGTCTTATAATGGCTTCATTTTTATAAAAAGTATTGCGATGTTTAAATGATTTACTTGTTTTAAAGCACTGGCAATCCAATGGAGTAAACCCGTTCCGCGTTAGCGGCATGGTCCTGTGATTGGCCATATTATAAAATAAGTTAAAGTAGATTTCTCATACCAGTCCCATGATTGACTCGTAGTTTGTTTCACTTGCAAACTCGGGTGCCCCTATTTCTACACGGGCAGCCTTGTATTCAGGTTTTAGCAGGCTCTTTCTGGATAGCTGGAGCTGAAGATGGATTCTATCATTTATCTCTTTTTATGCTGTTTAGCTCCTGTTGTACATATTATGTTTTGATTTCCCCTGTAGATATTTTATGTAAAGCCGAACTGTATTTTGTACTAAGTATGATCCTGTATACTGTGTAACTCTGATGATTATGTTTATCCAATGTATTCTGTCATACATTATCTGGTGTGTGTATATTTATTTCTATTCTGTTGTTATCTATTTATGTGTTATATTCCAAAGATTACCCTTGTGAATGTCGTACAGGGGGTTTGGGGTCGTCATAGTTGAGTTCACATATAATAATAGTTATCAGTCCAGTATTGGTATGGCTCCATTTGAAGCTTTGTACGGAAGGCCGTGCAACTCACCATTATGTTGGTTGGAAACCGATGATAAATTTGTGCTCAGGCCTGACGTAATAAGAGAAACTTCAGATAAGATCAAGGTTATTCAATAGAGAATGAAGGGTGCCCAAGATAGGTAGAAGAGTTATGCTGATAAAAGACGAAGAGATTTGAAATTCTTCGTTGGCGACATAGTATTCATCAAGATTTCTCCGTTGAAGAGTGTGATTCGATTTGGTAGAAGAAGAAAGTTGGCACGAAGGTTTGTTGGTCCGTTTCTAGTTCTCGAACAATTTGGGAAGTTGGCATATAAAGTTGGATTCCAGACAAGATGGCAGGAGTGCACAACATATTTCATGTTTCCCAGTTAAGGAAGTTCGTGCACGCTTCTGATATGACTACTTCATCAGATCAGTTGGATGATATCGAAGTGGAATCTGAGGCAGTTGGGAGCCACAGAACGATTCGTATTGTTGGACATGATACGAAGCAACTTCGAAGGAAGGTAGTTAAATTGGTTAAGGTCCAGTGGGGTGATAATGAGAACGACTGTACTTGGGAAACCGAGGAGAGCATAAGGATGTCATATCCAGAGCTCTATGCCCAGTAAGATTTTAATCGCAATATAGTTATCCCTTTGTTAGTAAACTGCATGCTAGGATAATAAGCTTGTTGTATTATTGTGTATGTTTGATTGTTTGTAAATGGTTGATAGGCATGCGGGACCCATTGTACATTTTCTTGGCTAAGGAATTTCGGGGACGAAATTTCTTAAGGGGGGAATAGTGTAACGACCCACATTCTACGCATCGGAGGATCGTAGAATATGTATTCCATTTTCATATGAAGTCGTATGGTTGTGTAACTTTGGGGAACGACTATTGGGGTAATTTCCCATGTTCACGATTTTGGCTGAATTTTAAATGACCATTTTGCCTCTGGTGAATCTTGTTTCGCCTATAACTTTTGGTTGGTAAAGAATTTTGACCTGAAACCACTTCCATTGGATTCGAATGATGGTTTACCTTTAGAGTGGTCACATTAGTCTAACAGACTTACCGTTTGGGAGATATGGCTGAAACATGGTTTGTAAGGTGAAAAACTACTTAAGTGGGTTTAATAGTGTAATTAGTGGATGGGCCCATAACCCATTTTGGGATTAGGCTTATGCGGAGGCTGAAATGAGTTAGGAAACCATCTCGTTTCATTTTCTCAGCCGCCACTTTCATTTCTTCAAACCTAGTAATGAACTCCACCTTCTAAACTAACTCCTAATCACATTATAATCTAATATTATGCTAGTCAACATCAAATCAAGGCAAACTAACATCAAATTGGAGGTAGAGCTCTTTTATTGCATTGGGATTCTAACCAAATCAGAGATATTTTCAGATCTGAGATTTATTTGCGGCTAAGGTGAGTGATTAACATGTTTTTACACTAAATACGGCTAATTAGGGGTGGTTAGTGATAATTAGTGAAATTATGATCAGAAAAATATTCATAAGTTCTGAAATATTATTTTATGTCACTGGTAAAATTTTGGGTTAATTTGGATTAAGTTTGCTAATCTTATAGTTAAAACATAGTTAAGGGGATTATGGGGAAAATCATGCTTTTTGGGTATGTTTGATCTAAAATAACCTATATGCTTGATGTTTTGATCTTGTTGGTTAAACCTATATGTTGTTACTGTTGTTTGAGATGTTTTGTGATTATTTAGTAAAGTTAGAATGGTCAAAAACGCCGTCGTGTGGCGTAAATAGCTTGCTGGAAATGGTGCAGGAATTCAGATCGGACATGAAGTGGAGGATCAGATCAGATCGCGCTTAGTGTCGTGAGAGTTGAATCACGAACTGAGCCATTTCCCCCAAACAGAACCGATTTCCTTGAAGTCTTCGAGCACCACCACGAGCCATGCATCACGAACCGGTTACCTCCACAAACTGGACCGAGAACCCCGATCCCGAACCGCTTGGTGACCACGAACCCAAGCACCATGGGTGGGCTGTCACGAACCAAGGAGCCCGACCTGACTCGGATGCTCATCATGAACCGACCCGAGCAGCGTACCACGAGCAGCAAGCTATGAAGTACTCCGAACCGACCTGGAGAGTATTGCACTCATGAACTGAAGCTCCCATTCGAACTAAACAGAGACCGAACCAAACTGGAGAAGACTAGAACCCGAGATGCAAAGGAAGACCAAGTGAGAAGTTATTACTTAGGATCCAGATGGGAACCAACGAGTTAATTTCATGATTGGGCTTTGCTGCGGGACGTGTGCAAAGGGGTTATCGATATCTATAGCTTGGGTTCACCATCGAGAGATGGATTATTGTCTATGGATCAGCGCAATGAGGTCATTACGACTTCCAAGGGCAAGGTGATCGTAGCATGGTTATGGATCAGTGCACTGGAGCCGTTAGGAATCCCAAGGGCAAGTGATCATAGCAAAGGATTGGTGGCTATGGACCAGCGCAATGGGATCTTTAAGACTCCTAAGGGTAAGTGGTCTTAGCAAAGGATTTGGTGGTCAAAGTGGTGGATATTGTATGCTTTACGCACCAAGTGAGAGATGTGAGGTTAATTGCTATGTTTGATATTTGTTATCACCATGACATGCACCCTCCTATTTTACACTTTATGTTAGTGTTACCTTAGAGTATTGTACATCTTGTTATGCTAACTCTTTGGTTGCAGGTCAGGTTCAGGTATGATTATTTATACCTGCTATTATTTTGTTTTGCTGCAATCGCTCATACCAGACTTTTGTCTGACTTAGAGTTTTATGTCTCTTCTTATTACTCTGGGTGCTCCTAAACGAGCAGATTAGAGACAGGTTAGGTGGTATGCACGAATAGCTGTCCGGAGACGAGCAGGTGGCTTCCACGTACTATTTACATATATTCTGCCTGTGTTGTTGTTGGTCACTGCTTTGGGCATTAGTAGTGTACCTTCTCTATTTTGCTTTAGAGGCATTATTTTGAAGTTGTAATAATGGTATTGGATCATAAGTTGTATTTTGGATTTCCTCTACTCCGATAGTTATGGTTTAGTTATTTAACTTATGCACTATCTCGCCTGTTTTATGTCAAGTTATGTTATTATTATATTTTACTCCATGCGCTACGAGATATACTACAGGTTCTTTTGTAGTTCATCATTTCAAACCCTTTTCTTTTGATGACCGTCCCATACTATTTGAACATTGGCACAACGCATTTCGAGGGAAATGCCGGCTGTTGCGAGGCGGGCCGTCACAGCAGCGAAGGCAGCATGCATTGGGTGTGGCACAGTAAGTTTCATTTACTGCAGTTGGCTCTAAAAGCAATGAGTCATTTATCAACATTTTATCTATATATATATCAATTCAATGTTAACGTCAACCCTTTTATATAGTGCTAACCTTCCAAAATTGTGTCCATTTTTACAATTATTCGTGGTCAATATAAAGTTGCGCATAAGCAACTTGCATTCAGGAAATTTTTACAGGGTAAAGCAAGAACAAGAATAAGAACATAATAAAGCAATGCACCAAATTGCAAGGCTGCGAGAAAACTCATCAATAGCAGTTCAAATATATGGGTCCAAGGAAGGTTAAAGCCAAGCTACAAGTACCAGTGCAACATCAACATGTGCTGCAGCAGGTCAATGGGTATGATAAGGACACCAACAAGGCAAAGATAAACAACAAGCAAATAAACAATATTGAATATGGCTACCATAAACTATAGCACAACAATTTTCAAATGATCAAACAGGGTGATATACACATAAATGTGTATATTTAATCTGCTTATTTATCTTGTTTTATATTTAAAATAATTAATACCGTGTATTTATAGTTGTGTTTTCATATTATTTATGTTGAATGGATTAGTACACCTAATTGTTGAAAAGTTTGAAGAATTGATGTAAGAAGAGTGTTGATTTTGAGAGCTAGATTAAAGCTTGACGAAATGTTGTTGTTCAACCACCTTCTACCGTATATTTTAAAGATTCAATGCCTTTTCATAAAGATCGCTTGTCTCAGATGTTATGGAGTTCTTATTCATGCTCAAACCAATTGAAGTTGATGCCATTTGATGCACGCAAGCTAAGACATTTGCACTCACATGCGTTCACATTTAGCTATTTAGTCTAATTGTTATTTTGGAAAAGGGCTTTTGTCCTACATTGTGTAATTGGCCATTTAGTCTCTGCCATAGCAGCTATAAATACACTGTATTTCCTTCATTTGTAATTACATTGGGTTTTATTCTGTATAACTTCTCTTGGAATAAAATTCTTCTCCTTCTCTTTTTAGTTGTTATTTTATTTTATTTATGTTTATTTTCTTTCTCTTCTCTTCTAGTTATGTCTAGCTAATTAATCTTTAATTAGGGAGTGATGACACTTAGATTAGATTCAATATGAATCACATAGCCAAAGAAGTTAGGACTTCATGTATATAGATCTAGATCTAAACCAAGGGTTAGATCTGAACCTTCATATTTTGTGTCCTTTAAGAGCTACGCTCCTTCACGGGGTATATTCGAGTTCGATTTAATGTTTATCAGATTTAGATCTAATTTTTAGGTTTTTAGGAATAAAGTAGTGAATATGTCCTGATAGCCTATGGTTGTTTAAGAGCTTAGCACCTGCATAGGCTATGCTTGTTGTTATTCACATGTTTGTTTCTATAAACCTAATAATCGTTGATTCATGTTTGTGACAAAAACATGTATTAGATCTGTATTAATCTGTTTGGTTACGGATTCATATTAATCTAGTTTATGTCATTGCTCCCTAGTTGCTTTCTTTTATTATTAAAAACTCTCTTTTTGTTTATTTTTTGTTATTTTCAAACAATCAAAATTTCGGAATAACTTGATTAGATTTATTAATTAAAATATTTTTGGTCCAAGAGTTCGACACCCTTTACAACAACCCTTGTTGTTTAGGAAAGCCAAACGAATTAAATAGCCGTTTACAGTTGTTAATTTGTTCGCAAACAAATTTTGGCACCGTTGTCGGGGATCAAAATAATTTTTATTAGTAAATCCTTCGGGTTATATTTTTATTTTCTTATTTTTCTATTAAAAAAACACAAAAAGATTCTTATTTTTATTTATTTTTTTCTTTTGTTTCCTTTTTATTTATAGAAAAAAAATCTTGTTTAATTGATTTGGTATTACTTGTGGATACCACAATCGCTATAACAAGAGAAAAAAAAACTTGCAAATTTTGTTTAATTTCTTACCTTCCTTTTACATTCCCTCTTTTTATCTACAATTTCCTTCCAATAATAAAAACAAAAACAAAAAAAAATCATTTAGTAGTCTTTTTTCCTTCCTTATTTTTGTGATCACTTTCCTTTTTGCAATTTTTTTTCCTTTTTTCTTTCCAAAATCATCTCCATGCCCCTCATTTTCAAGATTTCCATCACCACTTTCCCTATATCCACTGCGCAGTCAACCACCACATTAACACATCAAGCTCCGTCACTACTTCATTAAACACCACCATCATTTCATCCGCCTTTCAACCAACTACTCTGCATCACTACTTAACGTACCTCGTCTTCCATATTTTTCAACCCAACACCACCTTTCAGCACACTTCCATTAATCATTCCAACTGTTGTTCCTGAACCCTGCGTGTACAACATCTCCCACAACAATCATTCTCCACCAACAAACAGCATAGCCTTGTCACTGCTAAAAACTAATCCACAGCCATACTACCGCCTTCTTACGCAATACCCCAATTACAGAACCACAATTGCCGATCACTTCAACACCTACCATCCACACTTGGCCATCAACACATACACCACTTCAAGCTGCTCTCTACACTGCCTTATCAAAACCGTGGCCATAAACCATTCCCTCCTACGCACCTTCAAGCAACTCAGAATAGGCAACTACTACTCACTTCGACAGTTGCAAACATTTCATTATTCCACCGCAATACATTCGCCATCCACTTCCATCCCAACTGCAAGCAGATAGTCCCCACAGACCCCATCACACAATTCTCTTCCAAAGAAACCACTCGACCATCAAGCTCACCAACCACACCAACAATTCTGAATTCGAACTCACCTTAAACACCTCACGATTGACCCCTACCTCTGCACGTTAACATCAGAACCCAAACTCCAATCTCCTCACAGTCGAAACCCAAATCGAAAATACCCCTAGCAGCGATCCCAACTCGGATTCCAAGCACGAACTACATCAACCACCGACCAACTAACCCAATTTATCGCATCGGCCACCCTCGAATCAGCAAAACCCATCTTCACCATGTGTTCGAACCTTCCCCTTTGCCGATTCAAAAACTCGTGTCTACCCAATTTGAATTAAATAACTGCCCCAAACCAGATTCGAATTCGGAAATCAAGCACACTCAATAAAAAAAAGAGAGGAAAGAGGGCGAAATTTTTTGGTCTGTTCGAAATTGATTTTGCTGGGCTGCTTATTTTAGGACAATAATTGTGGTTTTATTATGAAGATAAATCATTTTTTTGGTGCATGGTACTTAAATTGATGTGGAAATATATTGTTTCCCTTCTTTTATTTTGACCTGAGCTGTTTTGGTAATATAATATAAATAGAGGGTGTGATTTGTTTTAGAAATTGGATATTTGTTTAGTGACCTTTATTCGTGATTTCTTGTAGGCGTTGGATTCAGTTTATTTTCAGCAATAAGACATGTTCGAAAGTGTTTGTCTGGTTCTGGTTTAGCACTAATCTCTATTGTAGTGCACACCTAGTTTTAGAATTAGTTCTATTGGTTAGTTGAGTTTTATTTATTTTGTCTAGTTTTTTTTATTTCTAGGTCTTAATTAGACGTTAGTTGCAGTCTTTCATTTCTTTTGCTCAAGTTCTTTAAAAAAAGGCCAAAGAGGACAAGTAAACAAGGAATTGAAATCGAGGAAAACAAACAAATTAGCGGAAGTTGAATTGGAGCGGTTGCACACCAAGTGGGGTGTGAACGCACTAGCGCTACTCAGTTGCACTGGACAGACTGCCAATCTAAGTGAGTCATTTCTAAACTCTACAGGTGCTCTACTACAAAGAAAAATACATAGATATTGCTTGTAAAAGAAATCTGCAGGGGCAACGGCTTTCTTGTACAATCTTTTTAATTTCTACAATCTTTATTTTTGCATCTTTATTCATTCTGTTCAGGGCAATACCCCAATTCACATAAGGTGAGGGATATCATTACCCTTTCCTTAGCCTACAAATTGCATTTCATTGTAGAATCTGACTAATAATAACGGTTATACATTGGACTTAAGGGAATTCAGGGCACATATAGGGCATAATTGTATTTTGATAGTTGATTTATTTGGAACGAAATATTTCTTGGTGTCTAGACTATGGTAGAGAAATAACCATTTATAAATATTTTGGTGATTCGTAAATATTATATTGGTTGTTTCTCTGAAGGTACTTAAACCTTCGGCTGCATTGCTAGGGTGATTCCTGTTGCACCGATAACTCCTGTCCGTTAACTGGCTAAGAAATCTTTTGTTCTAAGTAATCAAACATGTCACTATATAATTTTGGGTTAGGAGCTATTAAGGACAGAAAATTTCATTGTAGCCAAATTCTGTGTATCTGATTGTTTTGTCAATTAAAAACTAAAAAAAATAAAAATTCCTCAAAAACAAAACAAATAATTGAAAAATAAAAACAAATAATTTTTTTAACTTCTTTGTCTTTTAGCCCTCGTCAGTTCTGTAGGTCATTAGTTTTCTAAAACTCCCATTTTCAAAACTCTTTTTTCTCTATCTCACCTCTTTCCGAACTTCTCCATGGTCTAAATTTCTTTGGGGATCTCTTTTCTTCTTCTTTTTGGTGCATGCAAACTTGGATCCGTGACCAAGAATCTCGTCGTTTAGTTCGAATCGGACCACCTTCTCTTCCTCAAAACCCAGTTTACTCGAACAACCCTTAGAAATGGCTAACGAACCTGCACGTCTTACCCTGATGGACAGGTTCCTTCCCGATAGAGCTTCTGTCCCTTCTTGTATTCAGTTACCCGATCCTGTAGGTAACCACTTCGAAATCTGATCGAGTGAGATAAGCATCCTCCCCAAATTCGGTAATTTTTCTCATGATGAACCATATAGTTTCTTAACAAAATTTGAATACATTTGTGCAACCTTTAAATTATAACAGTTATGTGGGGATGGTATTAAACTTCGTTTGATTCCATTCGCACTAACTGACTCCACAGAAAAATGGTTTCTCAGCTTGCCTCCAAATTCAAAAAGAAAATGGAAAGAATTTACAACAGTTTTCCTTGAAAAGTTCTACCCTCTAGAATATACAGCTAGATTCAGAAACGAGATCACTAATTTCCACCAAAAAGGGGGGGGGAATCTTTTTGGCAATATTTCAAAAGAATTAAAGAACTGTTGTTAAGTCGTCCCCATTATGGTTACAAAACATGGTTGTTATGTCAAACTATATACGATGGACTCGATAATGGTTCTAGGCAAATGTTAGAGTCTATGTGTCAGGGCAATTTCCTAAAATAGACTAACGTAGAAGCTTGGGAATTTTTAGAAGATTTAGCAGAAAAATTGAAACAATGGGAATGAACCAATGAAAAATCTATCTATTCGCGTTCCAGTAGTAATTCTACTGAATCCTCTTCTTCTAAAGCTCTTGAAGATGCATAAGTGAACGTTGTTAGATCACACACTTAGTCTAATAATGTTTCCCAAGCTATGTGTCACATATGTCTTGACTCCAATCATATGGTTGATGAGTGTCCCCAGTCCCTTGAGCTAGTGAATGCTTTCAATAGACCCAACAACCACCCAAATCTTTCTTATGGTCCAAATAACCCCTTGATGAATAGACCCTCGAATTGAGCATTTCTGAACAGTGCTTCGAACCCTCCCATTAGGCAAAATCAGTACAATTTAGACCAGGCGCATTTCCACCAATCTCATCAAACGGTTGCACCCCAACATGAAAAACGCCTTTCTACGATTGAGGGGAATTTATCTGAGGTAGGTAACCTATTAGTGTAAATGACTAAGCAAAGTATTAAAAATCAAAACAAGTTAGACAACACGTTACACTCATATATGCAAAACATGAATCAACAAATGGGTGAACTTCAAAAACAAATGTCTCAACTTAACGCTATATTAAGTGAAAGGGAAAAGGGTACGTTTCCAAGTCAACCCATCCAAAATCCTAAAGGACAAATTGTTGTTTTGAATCCTAAAAGGGGATATCTGGTTTTAGAAAAGCTAAACTGTTTGAAAATCCCTGGGGAAGATTGTTTGAATTAAAACAAATTAAATTAGAATTTGTAAAAGCAAATAGAAATAGAAATTGAATTGAAACCAGTTAAGTGGAAGATGAATTGAGATAGAAAAAATATATCAAACTAGAGTGGATTAGAGACAATCCGAAATGGAATTGGACCGGTAAGTTAAGAGTTGAAATTAAAAATGGAATCTGAGTTAAGAACAGAATTCGGCTTGGGTATAACTGAATAATTGGGATGACATTGGTATATGCAGAATTGGTAACACATGGAAAAGAATATATTGATATGACCGACAAAAGGTACCAGTTTATATTATATATGGGTTTGAGATTTCGATGAGCCGAATTGGCAAGCCGCTTGGCTGTTTGATTTTCTTTTGGGTTGAAGAAGGCCTAGAGAGGCAAGTTGGAGTTTGATCTATTGACCAGTACAAAGGAGGTGCTGGCGAAATTTTTCGAAAAGTTGAAGTGTTAGAAAATTTTCAAAAATTTTATTTAATAAGAATGAATAAATATTTAATTGAAATTAAATTGGTTCAGTTGAAACCGAAGTTAAGAAGTAAACAAATAATTTTTATACCAGTTAATAGGGTTTGATTTCTACTTTAGCAATTTCGAGGACGAAATTATTTTAAGGGGGGAAGAATATAACGACCCGTATTTTTATGGTATTATAAATAATTTATTTAATTATTTAAAAAATGGATTGGTAATTTAAAATGATCAGAATTAATTAATATTGAATATTTAATTAATATAAATAATAGAATAATATATTTAATTTCTGAAATAATCGGAAATTGTAGAATTCACAATATTGTGTGAATTGAATTATTTAGAATATATAATTCAGTTTTGAATTGAATTATAATAACAAATATATTATATAAATGGCAGTTGAACTTATAATTATATTATAATTACAATCGAGCTCAAAATGGCGTGGTAGTTCGTAATTTGGTGATTCGAACTTTAAACAAATATACAGAATCCATTTTAAGCCGGATTTCTATGAAACAAGAAATGTTCGGAGCTGGTGAAGTATATTTTTCTGATGGAAGAGAAAAACTAGGATTTCGTCATGTATATTTTGATTTATGATCAAATCAAATTTTTGAAAAGTCGCTGTGGAGTTCCTATATAATTTTATAACGATTTATTTATATTATAAATGGATTTTTAATATAAATTGAATACTGATTTAATCTGGATTTGAAATGTCGAGTTATAAATTCAGATAGGAATATTTTGGAGCTGTATTATATTCTGGGTGAATATATATATGATAATATTAATTTATTAATATTAAATTTAAATATTTTTAAATATATTAATATTTAAATGGGTTTATTTAGAGCTTTAAAAATAGCCAATTTTGCAAACGACCTCTGTTTTCAACGAAACTAATTTTGTTGGATCCAGAATATTAAATTATTGTTATGTTTCAATTTTCGTGATTTTTGGAGTCAGTATGTGGCTGTGCCGATTTTAATGTGAAAAACAGTCGATATTTTGACAGTTAAAAATACGCTGTGTGAGCAAACGGAGCCGGAATTCGACGAAACTTGTTTCGTTGGGTCCGTAATGTCGAATTGAAGGTGTATGTCCATTTTCAAGATTTTTGGATACCATGTGTAATCTTAGGGATTTTTAAATGATAAATACAAATAAAGTTATAATATAAATTATTAAAATAATATGTAAACCTTACTCTGGAAGCTAACCAAACCTATAAATATACCACTAAACCCTAACTTTCTTCATTTCTGACGTCAACAACGCTTCTACCGCCACCAAATTTTCTCTGCGCAGTAAAATCGTGAGATCCAAAATTCCTCCATAAAATAGATAAAAATCTATAAATCGGAATTCTTATATATTAAGACTCCTGTTGATCTACTCTTCATTGTCATGTATATATCAGGTTGTTCGAACCACTTTGGTACGTTGCCTCCTAAAAGTCGTAGCCTAGGGTTTTATTTTCAAATCGATATATGCAGAATCAAGGAAAATGAAGTTTGGATTCTCGATTGTGGTGGAAAACACCACTTACCTAGGGAGTTTGAGGATTTTTAGTACGAAAAGGGGTCGCACTTCTCCCTTGGCCTGCTATGAAGGGCTCGATGTCGCAGTTGTTTGGGGTGCGAGCTTGAAGGGAGGGTGCGAGCTGTTTTTTGGGTGGTGTTGAGAGGGAGAGAGATGGTGTTAAGCTCGGTCATGTAGCTGTTTAAAGGATGAGGCTCAAATTCAAAAGATAAACTGAAGTCAAAGAGGAAGAACAGTGGGATATTTTGGGAATTATATGGAAGACAGCATGAGTGACAGTCACAAAAATAGGGGGAGGGGGCGAGTTGATTGTAATGGGCATAGGAAGGAAGAGGGTTTGATGAGAAGAAGGTTGGTGAGTTCGGACGGTGTTTTTGTTGAGTATGGAATGTAATGGAGTTATGAAAGGATACGGCCATGTCTCAAGGAAGCTACAGTAAGGGAAAAAGGGTTCGAACCTGGTGCTAGAAGAAGATGATGTGCGGTAATTATATGGATAAGAATAAGTAAGGATTAAAAATAATTAACTAAAGGTTAATGATGGTTATACTATATAATAGCTTGTAAACTTCATAACTTAGTCATACATTATCAGAATCAGACGAAACTGGATCCGTTGGGATCGTATGGACGAGCACGACAAAATGGAACTGATTCGAAGTGAATTGGAGCTGGTTACAATTTATAGCGAAATAAATTGCATGATCTGAATCAACAACAGTTTATCGTTATTTAACGATAAACCACCAATGTTAGTAAAACTCACTAACTCTATCAGTTTATATTTTTATAAATATAATCTAGTATTGATAAATGATGATTGATTGCTGCATGATGATTGTTTGAATTGCTAATTTAGTGGTTGAAATTATAGATAACGATATATATATATATATATGTATATGTATATGTATATCGTTAATCAAATATTGATTCTGTTTATCAGAATATTTCATATTGAAATGAAACCGATGTTATTTATATTGTTTAACATCTGTGGATGCAGGGAAATAGGTTGGAGGGATCCAACTGGATTCCTCAATATTTATAATACTGTTTGTTTTCATATATTGTGATGTATAATCTGTGATTGATTATGATGATACTAGTCTGGTTAATTGGTATTTTAAATACCATAAGAAATACTGGAATGTAAAACGAGAATTTTTAAATTGTATTTTGAAAATGAAATATTTATAGGAAATAAATATGATATTGAAAAAGGAATATTTATTTGGAAAATAAATAAAATTATAAAAGGAATATTTATTTGGAAAATAAATAGAATTATAAAAGGAATATTTATTTGGAAAATAAATAGAATTATAAAACGAATATTTATTTGGAAAGTAAATAGAATTTTAAAAAAGGATTTATATAAAATAAATAGAATTTTATAAAAGGATTTATATAGAATGAATAGAATTATACAAAAGGATTTATATAGAATAAATAGAATTATATAAAGGGAATTATAAATGAGATTATAATTGTTGGAAATGAAATAAGATTTGTATGAATAATTCTACAAATAAAAATATAAATAGGTTTGAGATATTGTTTTTAAATATGAAATCAAACTATTTTGATTTTATAAAGAAATATTTTTCACGTTCTATGTGAAAATTAGATTAAAGTAAATATTTTTCTAATGAAATATTTATAAAGAAAATAGGGTTTAAAATAGGAATTTAAAATGGAGTTAAAGGGATTAGAAACTGACTAGAAATTAGTTGAGTTGAATAGCTTTATGGCTATCGATCTGATGTTGGTTTCAGCCTTCGGGGTTTATGCTTGGGAAGTTGTTCTCTTACTAGTTTACAATTAGAGACTGATATAAGAGAGAAGATAGTGATGCGTGAATCAGAAATGGAAACGTTTTTCTAAAGTTAATAACGTATATTTTCTAAAATTAGAAAATAAGGATTTGATGAATATATGGAAACAAGAAATGGGGAAACGAATAAATGTTGTTTGATGATTGATCGATTGAATTTCCATCTGGAAATAATATCGTTGTTTGCACACATGTTTTTCTTTGATAGTTAAATCACCGACTATCAAAGTTTTTGACCATTTTTCCGTCATCAATACGGAGAGACCGGGATCAGATTCATTATCTGAAAACCAATCTGTATGGGCGTTATCGTTGTGATCAAATATGATGAAGATAATTGAAGACGGAGTTATGCAAGGGCTGTCCTATTTACATAATAGTGCCTTCGGTCTGTCCAGTCCCAGGACGACCTGTATGGAAGAATGTCTGACAGAGTATATTTAATAGATCGCGTAAGTTGATCTCTCCGAACATATTTACGTTTGGTGGTGGAGGAATTCATTTCTCTTAGCCGTATACCCGTGATATTTTTGGAGAAATCAATTTGTAATTTGGTGGGTATGATGATGTGACATTCAAAGTAAATAAAGGTGTGTTCTGTACCTTTTGGCCACAAGCCTCACAAACGGGAATGGTATAAAATCGGGTAGGTCGCATAGCTAAGTGGTTAGCTGCCAATTAGGCTGTATTGTCACCTGATCTAGAGAAATTCCATTTACTTCTATAATCTATTTCGATGCTGTCCCTTTCGGGAAATGGTTGTTGATCCCAACAGTTGGTGATAATACATTCGGTACACTCAAGCGAAATGAGTGACCGGTCATGTTTAGCCTGGGTTATAAGATGTACCCGGTGTATTCCTCTCTAGAGATACACTATCGGAAGGTGGTCCCATACCTTACCAGTTGGAATTCATTAACCAATAAGCGCCCCCGGTTTTTGATTATTTATTATGTATGTGGAACATGAGATGAAAGCGTTCTGCTAGATGATTATAATATTGTGGTTGATAGACATTATTATAATATCAAATGAGTTTGATATAAAGATTATCGTTCCTTTCAAAAGGTTTTTGAATGTTGGACCAAGTGTTTTGGATTCTCATAAGGCAAAAACCCGTTCAGTTATACGGCGTGGTCTTATGAGATATTGTTTAATTGCTCAAACTATTTTAAATGGTTTTACTCATACCAGTCCCATGACTGATCCGGAGTTTATTTTGTTTTGTTTTCCCTAAACTCTTGGGTGCCCAAATTTGTACGGGCAATCAAGTAGTCAGGATTTTACAGATATACCGAGAGCTAAGAGCAAGAGGCTTCATGGAACAACCCGCATTCTATGCATCGGAGGATCGTAGAATATTTATTTCTTTCTCATACGAAGTCGTAAGATCATGTAGAGTTGGGAAACGACTATTGGGGTCATTTACCATGTTAGTGATTTTTGCCGATTTTTAAATGTCCATTTTGCCCCTGGCTGATCTTGTTTCGTCCATAACTTTTGATTGGAAAGGATATTTGACCTGAAACCACTTCCATTGGCTTTGAATGATGGTTTACCTTTCCGTAGAGTGGTCACATGTGGAAAACGGACTTACCGTTAGGGAGAAATGGCTGAAATAAGGTTTGGAAGGTGAAAAACTGCTTAACCGGGCCAAATAAGGTGATTAGAAATTGGGCCCATGACCCATTTCGAGATTAGGGTTATGGGGAAGCTGAAATGAGTTAGGTTTTCATTCTATTTCAGTTTTCTAGCCTCCACTTACCTCTAAGAAACCCTAGAAATGGCCTTCAACCTCTAAAACACCCCCAAATCACTTTCTACTTGAAGATTGGGATTAGCAATATCAAATCAAGGGAGATCTTCACCAAATCAAGATTAGAGCTGCTGTTTTGTATTGGGATTCACACCAAATCAGAGATTTATTTCAGATCTAAGGTTTATTTGTGGCTAAGGTGAGTGATTAGCTTGCTTTTACACTAATTATGGCTAATTAGGGCTTATTAGCGAATTTATGCATGTTAAAAATCTGAAAAAATATTTATAAATTCTTAAATGATGTTTTAGACCTCTGTTAGAAATTTGGGTTAATTTGGTTAAGTTTTGCTAATCCTATCATTAGTTATGCTTGAACATGCTTAAGGAAAAATATGGGGTTTTAGCTATGTTTGATCCATTTTAACCTATCATATTGATGTTTTGGTGTTTAAGGTCACTTCTATTTGTTGCTATGACTTTGTGGTATGCTTTTTGATTGATTATAATAGTTATAATGGTCGAAAATGCCGTCGAATGGCGTAAACAACTCACTGGAAGTCATAGGAAAATGCAGGAAACCAGACCGGATCGTAAAGCCTGACCCGACCCGATTGTGGTTAGTCCCTACGAACCGAACCGCCCATGGATGGTGACCACGAACCGTTTGTACTTGGCTAGGAGGAGTATTCTCTCCGGACCGAACCGCCTAGAGTTCTCCGACCTGATCCGCCAGAAGCACCCGGACCCGATCCATCAACGTTGTTTGGCGACGCGACTTGGAGACTACGACCCGACCCGGTGTGCTCTGAAGGAGGCCGATCCGATCCATCATCATATGAAGACCTCCAATTCAATCCGAAGAATCTTGGCAGTTGGCAGAATCAATCCAGTGGGGGATACTGAAGGCCGAACCGAACCAATGGCTGTGAGGAGATCCGAACCGATCCGGTGATGACCAATAACCCGAGATGCAAAGGTAGTCCATGTTGGAAGTTAGATCTCAGGATCCAGTTGGGAACCAATGAGTTCACTTCATGATTGGGCTTTGCTGCGGGACGTGTGCTAAGGAGTTGTCGACGTTCATAACTTCGATTCACCACTGAAAAGAATGATAGGCTACGTATCAGTGCAGTAGAGTCATCACGACTTGAGGGGCAAAGTGATCGTAGCAAGACTACGTATCAGTGCAGTAGAGTTATTATGACTAGAGGGGCAAAGTGATCGTAGTAGGACTATGAGCCAGTGCAGTGGAGCCCTTGTGACTCCATGGGGCAAAGTGGATATAGTAGAGGATTAGTAAGGCTATGAGCCAGTGCAATGGAGCTATTGTGACTCCATGGGGCAGAGTGGACATAGCGAGGGATTAGTGGCTGTGGATCAATGCAGTGAAGCCATTGTGACTTCATGGGGCAAAGTGATCATAACAAAGTATTGGGTGATCGAAGTGGTGGATATCGTATGCTTTACGTACTGAGTGAGAGATGTGAGGATGGTTGCTATGCTTGATTGATTGCCATCATTATGACATGCACACCCCACCCCCGTATGCTTGTACACCATATGTTTGTGGCACCTTAGAGTATTGTACAGTATGTAGTGCTAACTCTTTGGTTGCAGGTCCAGGTTCAGGTATGGCTTAGTATACCTGTTATTGTTTTGTTTATGCTTGCTACCACTCATACCAGACAGATGTATGACCCAGAGTTTTATGTTTCTTCTTATTACTCTGGGTGCTCACACGAGCAGACTAGAGACAGGTTAGGTGGTATGCGCGAGTAGCTATGCCGGAGATGAGCAGGAGGCTCCCACGTATTATCTTCATATATATTCTCCATGTGTCGTTGGTGGTCACTACGAGGGCATTAGTAGTGCACCTTTCTTGTTTAGCTTTTTGAGACAGTTTTAAAGTTGTCATAATGTTGGCTTTGGATTATAAGCTGTATTTGGATGTTCCGCTGGTATGATAGTTTGTTTTCAGCTTATGCACTGTCTCACCTATTTTGTGTCAAGTATATTTTATGATTATATTTTATTCCATGTGCTGTGAGACATATTACAGGTTCTTTATTGATTCTTCGTCTTCTTTCTTTTCTTCTGACGACCGTCCCGTGCTAACTGGACATGTGTACAACACACTTTTGGAGTAAATGTCGGTTGGTGCGGGGCGGGCCGTCACATTTGGTATCAGAGCTCTAGGTTGCGTAGTTAACCTAGGGAAAGACACTAGGGAGAGATAGTATGTATATGAGAGCGCGTATTTGTGATTACTTTGGTTTTCAAAAGCTATATATATATATATATATATATACTCTTAGAAGTATAAGGGTGATGTAGTATTGCACTGGCACCACTATAGAGATGGTTAATTGTTTTCTCTTTACAGATTTGACGATGATTCGAGGTTTGAGAGGTGCTGGTAGAGGAGCCAATAATGGGAATGCTCCTGACATGAGGGCTATGTTTACTGACCTCATGAGAGATATGCTCAGGGATATTCAGAGGGCGGCTCCTAATGTTCCTAATGATGGTGGTGTAGTTGTGCAGGCGCCTAGGGCCGATTTCGCCAAGCTGTGCAAGGATTACACCAACCTTGGTGGGAAGACGTTCCACGGAACGGAGTTGACCACGGATGTTCAGGATTGGTTGGATAGCTATGATCGTATCTTCGAAAACTTGGGTACCGAGGATGCGATGAGGAGAAGGCTAGCGTCTCGTCAGCTGCAAGAGAGAGCGACGAATTGGTGGAATGCTATTAAGACAGCCACTCCCGAGGATCAAGTTACTTGGGATCAGTTTAAGGCTTGCTTTAGCGATAAGTTTGTTTCAGCTGCTCAGAAGTCAGAATTGTTTAGGAAATTCTTGGAGCTTAAGCAGAATGGTAGGGCAGTCTCGGACTATATTGCTAAGTTCGACACTTTGTCGAAGTATGGATTATCCCTTATTGATACTCCTCAGAAGAAGAATGAGAAGTTCATTACTGGTTTGGATGGATACTTGGGGGAAAGGCTTATTAACCACATCGATGAGACTTTTGAACGATTGTTCGGAAAGCTTTGAGATCGGAGAGTCTTTACTCTAAGTCAAAGACCGAGGTTGCATCTGCAGAAGGGCTAAAGCCGCAAGCAGGCGGTGGAGGCAATAACAACTCTCAGAACAAGAGGAAGCAGAACCAAGCTAAGGATGGCCAGAAAAAGAGTAAGAAAGAAGTTGAGTGCTTCAGCTATGGTAAGAAGGGCCATTATGCCAAAGAATGTCGGGCCAAGCCAGCGGATAGGAAGTGCTACAACTGTGGCCAAGTGGGACATCATAAGGATAAATGTCCACAACCTCTTAAGGAGAAGAAGATTGCGAAAGCATATGCTATCAGTGCTATTCCTTCTTCGTCGAATGCCCCAACTGCGGCGGAGAAAGGAAAGAATGTCGTCATTCAAGGTATGCTTTCTATTCTTGATATACCGATTCGAGTATTGTTTGATACTGGGGCTTCCCGTTCCTTCATATCTAGTGACCTGGTAGATAGGTTGGGACTGGAACCCGAGATAGTCGATAGACCTTTATAGTGACGAACCCGATTGGTGGTTCGACTAACCTTAGTATGATTTGCCGAAATTTGGTCTTATCGAGTCATGGATGTATGTTTGTTTGTGATTGCTTTGTTTTGGGCTTTACTGGGTATGGCATTATATTGGGAGTCGATTGGCTCCAAAGATACGGGGTGGTGGTAGATTATGAGGGCTTTTTGGTGACAATTAGAGCGGATGATGGGCGGAGGGTAGTTTTTGGTAGTCTACCTAGTGATGGGGTAATGGCTAGTTTTATAAATTCCCTCGACATCCCGCATGATGAGTTGTCAGATGTTCCCGTGGTTGGCCAGTATCCGGACGTCTTCGAGGAAGTGACCGGGCTTCCAGCACACCGAGAGATTGAGTTCCATATTGATTTAGTGAAAGATGTCAGACCTATAGTGATGCCACTTCGTCGTATGGCACCAAGAGAGCAACGAGAGCTCAGGGTGCAAGTAAGCGATCTTTTGATGAAGGTATTTATTAGAAGAAGTGTTTCCGAGTGGGGAGCACCAGTTGTGTTTGCCACTAAGGCAGATGGTTCCTTTCGGTTGTGTGTAGACTATCTCGAGTTGAATAAAGTGACGAGGAAGAATAAGTACCCCCTTCCAAGGATAGATGATTTGTTTGATCAATTGGAAGGAGCAAGAGTGTTCTCCCAGTTGGACCTCGCGACATTATTTCATCAGCTCCGAGTAGCGGCTGAGTTCCGAAAAAGGCATTCAGGACGCCGTCTGGATTCTATGAGTGGTTGGTCATGCCATTTGGGTTGACCAATGCACCAACGTACTTCGTGGATCTTATGAATAGGGTATTCAGGGATCAATTGAATAAGTTTGTTCTTGCGTTCGTCGACGACATCCTTGTTTACTCGAGGACAGAGGAAGAACACAAGGGACATTTGAGGATAGTAATGGAGGTGCGTTGAGAAAGCACCAATTGAAAGCGAAGTTTTCTAAGTGTCACTTCTGGAGGAGAGAAGTGAGATTCTTGGGTCATGTTGTTTAAGAGAATGGTATTGCCGTGGACCCTGCAAAGGTGGCTACGGTATAGGATTGGTCTACGCCCAAGAATGCAACAGACGTAAGAAGTTTCTTGGGGTTAGCTGGATATTATCATAAGTTTATCCAAGACTTCTCCAAGATAGCAACACCGTTGACTCAGTTGACTAAGAAGAATCAAGTCTTCGTTTGGGACGGAGTGTGTGAAAATGCATTCAAGAGTCTAAAGGAAAAGTTGACGCGTGCGCCAGTCTTTGTCATTCCTAAAGGGAACAAAGAGATGACGGTATACATTGATGCTTGTGGTACCGGACTAGGCGTTGTATTGATGCAAGGAGGTAGGGTTGTAGCTTATGCTAGTCGGCAACTGATGCCGCATGAGAAAAGGTATCCTACCCATGATTTAGAACTGACAGCGATCGTATTTGCGTTGAAGATGTGGAGACATTATCTCTTGGGAGAAAGATTCGAGTTGCTTACCAATCATAAGTCGTTAAAGTATCTTTTCTCTCAAAAGGATCTATATCTCTGACAGCAGAGATGGTTAGAGTTCTTGGCTTCGTATGATTTTGATATCGCATATACACCTGGGAAGGGCAATGCAGTAGCCGATGCCTTGAGTAGGAGACATGCCAGTTTAGGGGCTATATTCCTTGAATGGAAGCAACTGGAGTATATCGTAGGGTACGATTTCAGACCAAAGTGCGAATTAGATCCAGAGATGTTAGCTAGTTTGACGATCAGACCCACTTTGATTGAGCGAATTGGTTCCAGTCAAAGGGACGATCCAAACCTATTGGAAATCGTCTCCAAGTTAGAGAAGGGAAATAATTAGGAGATGAATTTATATGGGCTTGATCGAGAAGGATGGCTTAGAAAGAATGGAAGGCTAGTTGTACCCAACGTGAATGGTTTGAGAGATGAAGTGCTTAGGGAATGTCATCACTCAAAACTGACTATACACCTCGGTGGTGACAAGATGTATCGAGATATGAAGCAGACTTACTACCGGGAAGGGATGAAAAGAGACGTTGGGAAGCTTATATCCAAGTGCATGAATTGCCAGCTAGTTAAAGCCGAGCAAAAGAAGCCTAGTGGTTTGTTGCATCCATTAGAAATTCCCGAATGGAAATGGGAGCAAGTCTTATTGGATTTCATTGATGGTTTACCAAGAACTAGATCAGGACATGATAGCATTTGGGTAATTGTGGATCGATTGACCAAAAGTGCAAGATTTATACCAGTCAAATCAACCAGAACGGCAGCTAAGTTAGCAGAACTGTATATGAAGTGGGTAGTGAGATTTCATGGAGTACCTAAAAGCATTGTGAGTGACCGAGACCCGTTGTTTACTAGTGGGTTTTGGAAGAGCTTACAAGAGGCTCTAGGGTCAGAATTACATCTCAGTACCGCGTATCATCCTCAAACCGACGGTCAGACAGAGAGGGTGAATCGTATATTGGAAGATCTCTTGAGAGCTTGCATATTGGATTTTGGTGGATCATGGAATGACCATTTGCATCTAGTAGAGTTTGCATATAATAATAGTTATCAATCCAGTATTGGTATGGCTCCATTTGAATCTTTGTACGGAAGACCATGCAACTCACCATCATGTTGGATAGAGACCGGTGAGAAGTTTGTACTTGGACCAGATGTGGTAAGAGAAACTTCAGATAAGATTAAGATCATTCAGCAACGAATGAAGGCTGCCCAGGATAGGCAGAAGAGTTATGCTGATAATAGGAGAAGAGATTTAAAATTCTCCGTTGGTGCCTTGGTGTTTGCCAAGATTTCTCCGTTAAAGAGCATGATTCGATTTGGTAGGAGAGGCAAGTTGCCACCAAGATTTGTTGGCCCATTCCCAGTTCTCGAACAAGTTGGGAATTTGGCGTATAGAGTTGATTTACCAGAGAAGATGGCGGGAGTTCACAACGTATTCCATATTTCCCAACTAAGGAAGTTCGTGCACGACCCAGATATGACTATTTCACCTGATCAGTTAGAGGACCTCGAAGTGGAACCCGAAGCGGTTGGGAACTGCAAGCCGATTCGTATTGTCGAGTAAGATACAAAGCAACTTCGAAGGAAGGTGGTGAAGCTAGTCAAGGTTCAGTGGGGCGAGAACGAGAATGAATGTACTTGGGAGACAGAGGAAAGCATTAGGAAGACGTATCCAGATCTCTTTGCCTGGTAAGATTTTCTTTGCGATTTAGTTATTCCGCATGCTAGGATAAACTTGTTTTGCATGTTAGATTGTTTTTTTATGGCTGATAGGCATGCGGGACCCTTTGTGTGCTTTGGTTAGGGAATGCGGGGGCGAAGTTTCTTAAGGGGGGAGAATGTAACGACCCGCATTCTACGCATCGGAGGATCGTAGAATATTTATTTCTTTCTCATATGAAGTCGTAAGATCATGTGGAGTTGGGAAACGACTATTGGGGTCATTTACCATGTTAGTGATTTTTGCCGATTTTTAAATGACCATTTTACCCCTAGCTGATCTTGTTTCGGTCATAACTTTTGATTAGAAAGGAGTTTTGAACTGAAACCACTTCCATTGGCTTCGAATGATGGATTACCTTTCCGTAGAGTGGTCACATGTGGAAAACGGATTTACCATTAGGGAGAAATGGCTGAAATAAGGTTTGAAAGGTGAAAAACTGCTTAACCAGGCCAAATAATGTGATTAGTAATTGGGCTCATGACCCATTTCGGGATTAGGGTTATGGGGAGGCTGAAATGAGTTAGGTTTTCATTCCATTTCAGTTTTCTAGCCTCCACTTACCTCTAAGAAACCCTAAAAATGGCCTCCAACCTCTAAAACACCCCCAAATCACTTTCTACTTGAAGATTGGGATTAGCAATATCAAATCAAGGGAGATCTTCACCAAATCAAGATTAGAGCTGCTGTTTTGTATTGGGATTCGCACCAAATCATAGATTTATTTCAGAATTAAGGTTTATTTGTGGCTAAGGTGAGTGATTAGCTTGCTTTTACACTAATTATGGCTAATTAGTGCTAATTAGCGAATTTATGCATGTTAAAAATCTAGAAAAATATTTATAAATTCTTAAATGATGTTTTAGACCTCTATTAGAAACTTGGGTTAATTTGGTTAAGTTTTGCTAATCCTATCATTAGTTATGTTTGAACATGCTTAAGGAAAAAATGGGGTTTTGGCAATGTTTGATCCATTTTAACCTATCATATTGATGTTTTGGTGTTTAAGGTCACTTCTATTTGTTGCTATGACTTTGTGGTATGCTTTTTGATTGATTATAATAGTTATAATGGTCGAAAATGCCGTCGAATGGCGTAAACAACTCGTTAGAAGTTGCAGGAAAATGCACGAAACCAGACCGGATTGTATAGCCTGACCCGACCCGATCGTGGTTAGTCCCTCCGAACCGAACCACCCATGGATGGTGACCACGAACTGTTTGTACTTGGCCAGAAGGAGTGTTCTCTCCGGACCGAACCACCTAGAGTTCTCCGACCCGATCCGCCAGAAGCACCCCGACCCGATCCGTCAACGTTGTATGGCAACGCGGCTTGGAGACTACGACCCGACCCGGTGTGCTCTGAAGGAGGCCGATCCGATCCATCATCATATGAAGACCTCCGATCCGATCCGAAGAAGCTTGGCACGAATCGATCCAGTGGGGGATACTGAAGGCCGATCCGAATCAATGGCTGTGAGGAGATCTGAACCGATCTGGTGATGACCAATAACCCGAGATGCAAAGGTAGTCCAAGTTGGAAGTTAGAGCTCAGGATCCGGTTGGGAACCAATGAGTTCACTTCATGATTGGGCTTTGCTGCGGGACGTGTGCTAAGGAGTTGTCAACGTTCATAACTTCAATTCACCACTGAAAAGAATGATAGGCTACGTATCAGTGCATTAGAGTCATCACGACTTGAGGGGCAAAGTGATCGTAGCAGGACTACGTATCAGTGCAGTAGAGTTATTATGACTCGAGGGGCAAAGTGATCGTAGTAGGACTATGAGCCAGTGCAGTGGAGCCCTTGTGACTCCATGGGGCAGAGTGGACATAGTAGAGGATTAGTAAGGCTATGAGTCAGTGCAATGGAGTTATTGTGACTCCATGGGGCAGAGTGGACATAGCGAGGGATTAGTGGCTGTGGATCAATGCAGTGAAGCCATTGTGACTTCATAGGGCAAAGTGATCATAACAAAGTATTGGGTGATGAAATTTTGGATATCGTATGCTTTACGTACCGAGTGAGAGATGTGAGGATGGTTGCTATGCTTGATTGTTTGCCATCATTATGACATGCACACCCCCACCCCTGTATGCTTGTACACCATATGTTAGTGACACCTTAGAGTATTGTACAGTATGTAGTGCTAAATCTTTGGTTGTAGGTCCAAGTTCAGGTATGGCTTAATATACCTGTTATTGTTCTGTTTATGCTTGCTACCACTCATACCAGACTGATGTCTGACCAAGAGTTTTATGTTTCTTCTCATTACTCTAGGTGCTCACACGAGCAGACTAGAGACAGGTTAGGTGGTATGCGCGAGTAGCTGTGCCGGAGACGAGCAGGAGGCTCCCACGTATTATCTTCATATATATTCTCCCTGTGTCGTTGGTGGTCGCTACGAGGGCATTAGTAGTGCACCTTTCTTGTTTAGCTTTTTGAGACAGTTTTAAAGTTGTAATAATGTTGGCTTTGGATTATAAGCTGTATTTGGATGTTCCGCTGCTATGATAGTTTGATTTCAGCTTATACACTGTCTCACCTGTTTTGTGTCAAGTATATGTTATGATTATATTTTATTCCATGCGATGTGAGACATATTACAGGTTCTTTTTTTATTCTTCATCTTCTTTCTTTTCTTCTGACGACCGTACCGTGCTAACTAGATATGTGTACAGCGCACTTTTGGAGTAAATGTCGATTGATGCGGGGCGGGCCGTCACACTTCAGGAATATATAGCTATTGTTTATTTCCGCTGTGCTGTAAGTGTTATACTCTGATAATGTTACTGTATACATATACTGATTTTATTTCAAAGTTATGTATCTATTATATATTGTTTCGTTCCGCTGTGGGATTTGTGTTTACTCTGAGGTTGTATGTTCTTCTTCTTATTCTATTCTAACTTTCTATCTTGTCTATTCTCACCCTCTATTTTCTTTCATTAACTATCTGGTATTCCCGATGCTTGAATAGTTGACATTTAGTTTATGTCGATTACTCAGGATCGCCAAAACCCGGGTCGTTACAAACTTTCTTTCGGTAACATGGCTGTTGAGCTAAACATCTTTAGAACCGAAAACTCTCCTAACTCTTATGCAGATCAGTTTTCTGAAATTCATGCTATCCATGACAATGAACCTGAGCTCGACCATCCGAACAATGAAACTGAATCAAACTACGAAACTTTATTTCAAGATATCCCGAAAAAAGTCTTAAAATCAATTCCTACTGAGTCGCTCACAACTGTGTCCATCTCCCAACCAATTTCTTCGGTCGAGTCTTCTCCCTAATATGAACTCAAAGTGATTCCTAGTCATCTTAAGTACACTTACTTAGGAGACAATGAAACTCTTCCTATCATTATCGCTTCTGACCTTGCTACAGAGCAGGAACAATTGCTCCTTCCCATCCTTAAGAAAAATAAGGAAGCAATTGGTTGGTTCATGACTGATATTAAAGGGATTAGTCCTTCGATAGTCTAACATCGAATCCACCTTATAGATGATCCCAAACCCACTTGTGATCCCCAGCGTCGACTAAACCCCATCATGAAAGACGCTGTTCGTGATGAAATCCTTAAATGTCTTGACAATTGAATCATCTACCCGATTTTCGATAGTCAATGGGTTAGTCTGATTCATGTGGTACCTAAGAAATCAGGGATTACCGTGATCTAGAATGAAGCTAACGAGCTTATCCCAACCCGCACCTAGACTGGTTGGCGTGTTTGCATTGACTATAGGAAACTTAACGCTGCAACACGTAAGTATCATTTCCCTCTGCCATTTATCGATCAAATGTTGGAACGACTAGCTGGTCACGAGTACTATTATTTCCTTGACGGGTACTCAGGCTATAATCAAATCTCTATCGCTCTTGAGGACTAAGATAAAACTACTTTCACTTGTCCCTTCGGTACATTTGTTTACCACCGTATGGCTTTTGGTCTCTGTAATGCTCCTGCAACCTTCCAGAGGTGCATGATTAGCATTTTTTCTGATATGATCGAGCGATTTTTGGAAGTTTTCACGGATGACTTTTCCATCTTTTGGAACTCTTACACTGAGTGTTTACATCACCTTGATCTTGTTCTTAACCGTTGCAAGGATAAACACTTAACTATTAATTGGGAAAAATGTCA
The DNA here is from genome assembly GCA_030737875.1 of Allium sativum. Classification (NCBI taxonomy): domain Eukaryota; kingdom Viridiplantae; phylum Streptophyta; class Magnoliopsida; order Asparagales; family Amaryllidaceae; genus Allium; species Allium sativum. Next base: position 18,479,195 of record CM060922.1, on the reverse strand, counting down.
CTTTATTGTCAAACGTGGCATTATTTTAGGACATGTCATCTCTAATAAAGGAATTGAAGTAGACAAAGCCAAAATCGAAGTTATCTCTAATCTTCCCATTCCCAAGTCCATAAAGGACATCCGATCTTTTTTAGGTCGTGCTGGCTTTTACCGTCACTTTATAAAAGATTTTAGCAAAATCAGTCGACCTATGACTAATCTTCTTGGTAAGGATGTTCCTTTTGACTTCAATTCTGACTGTATTTCACCTTTTGGGCATCTCAAAAATGAACTTGTATCTACTCCCATCATCTGCTCTCCCAACCGGAAGTTGCCTTTTGAAATCATGTGTGACGCCTCGAATTTCGCTGTAGGCACTGTCTTAGGACAACGTATCGATAAAATTCTTCATGTCATTTACTACGCGAGTAAGACATTGAACGACGCTCAAATCAATTATACAACCACTAAAAAAGAACTCTTGGCTGTCGTTTTCGCTCTAGAAAAATTCAGACCTTATCTAGTTGGCTCACACATCACTGTTCATACCGATAACTCCGCACTTAGGTACCTTTTCTCTAAAAAGGATGCTAAGGCTCGTCTCATTCGTTGGATCCTTCTACTTCAAGAATTTGACATTACCATTAAGGATAAAAAAGGATCCGACAACGTTATTACGGACCACTTGTCTCGTCTTCCAAATGCCCCGTCTTCTTCTCTTCCGATCAACGAGAATTTTCCGGATGAACAACTCTTTTCTTTATCCATTGATCCTTGGTTTGCTGACATTGTCAACTACTTAGTCACTAAGAAAATCCCTACTTTTTGGTCTAAGCAGGATAAACTAAAATTCTTTTCCCATGTGAAACATTTTTATTGGGACGACGCTTATCTTTTCAAGTATTTCCCCGACCAAATCTTTCGAAGTTGTGTTCCCGATACTGAAACTCACAGTGTCCTCTCTTACTGTCACGGCCAAGCTTGTGGTGGTCACTTCGGTCCCAAAAAGACAACTAAAAAGGTTCTCCAATCGGGTTTCTACTGGCCCAACCTTTTCAAAGACGCTTACGAATTTTGCAAAACTTGTGATCGACGTCAATTCTTAGGGAAAATTTCTAAATGGAATATGATGCCCCTAAACCCCATTCTAGAGGTAGAAATTTTTGGTGTTTGGGGTATTGACTTCATTGGACCCTTCCCTAATTCTTTTGGGAACCTTTATATTCCCTTAGTCATTGATTATGTTTCGAAATGGGTCGGAGTTGTTCCATGCAAAACAAATGATAACAAGGTTGTTATGCGCTTCTTAAAAGAAAACATCTTTTCTAGGTTGGGCATACCTCGCACAATAATCAGCGACAATGAAACACACTTGTGTAATCATTCTTTTGAAGCCCTTATGAGAAAGTGTTCGATAACCCATAAGTTATGCACTCCTTACCATCCTCAAACTTGTGGGCAAGTTGAAGTATCGAATAGGCAGATTAAACAAATCCTTGAGAAAACTGTGAATCAAAATCGTAAATATTGGTCCCAAAAGTTAACCGACGCTCTTTGGGCTTACCGCACCACTTTCAAAACAAACTTGGGAATGTCCCCTTATCAGTTGATTTTTGGTAAGCCATGTCACTTGCCAGTTGAACTAGAACATAGGGCGCTATGGGCAATAAAAACTCTAAATATTGACTTAGAGCAAGCAGGAGAACTTAGGAAGCTTCAACTTAATGAACTTGATGAAATTCGAAATGATGCCTATGAAAATGAATTTATAAGGACGAAATGAAAGTTTTTCATGATAAATAAATTTTACGTAAAACTTTCATGCCAGATCAAAAAGTTCCCTTGTACGACTCAAGATTGCATTTATTTCTGGGTAAGTTAAATTCTAGATGGACATGACCTTACATTGTGCGGACTATTTTTCCGTATGGTGCAGTAGAAATTGAGAATCCAACCAATGGTTCGTCCTATAAGGTCAATGGTAAACGCCCTAAACCTTACTTGGAATCAATAACCAACCAAGAGGAAGAGCTCGTAGTCCTCCATGAGCCACATTACATTCGGTAAGACGCACTAATCCTCTTTTGTACATATGTAAATATTCTCTTATTTTTTTCCCTTTCACTAAGATATATTTGATTAACGACTGTGGAGACATAGCAATCAAATTTTATGAACTAGGTCATTCTTTGAACAAGGATTAACTAAACGTCATAAATAACACCTTGGTTCTTTATTGATAAGTTGAACTGTTGGGTGACAGGAATGAACAATATTTATTCATTAAGTCGTAATGTGTCCTTTTAAGATGCTAGCTTGAGACTATGCAGATGTTAATCATGTTCTGGAGCAAGCGTGTCAACCCTTGTTATACATGTTAGAATGTGCAAGTAAAAATAATCAAAAAAAAATCATGCGTAATATTTTTTCTCACTTAAATTTTGCAATTCGTAAGTTCTAAATTCCGTTTAGCCCACTTAAGGAGAAATGACTTAGTGTAGCATTCTTCTTCGATACCCCACATTATTCAAACCCAAGTTTTAGTTGATTTATATTCATGTTTCGACAAGTTTTTCTTATATTGGTATACTCAAGAACCTTTTTACTGATTTATTGTTAAAGTAAAAAAACGTAACTTTTTATACCAATATTACACTACCCACTCCGTACTTGTTTTAAGGTAGGGTAACCATATACCACATCTTATTTTATGTGGGTTATCTATCTTATGAAACTTTGCTTATCTTTCCTTCATCTTTTTATATAACATCAATCTAGACTTGTGTGTTGAATTATGGTTATAGAAGTAAAGTAACTAGGGCACAAAACTTTCCTTTCATGAAGTGTTGGTTATGATTCGCTTGATAGAGGAGGAATCAAATGAAATAATATACGATATCATTCCATTCCATCTCCACTCATCATTCATCATGCAAAAAAATGCAATAAAGAGAAAATCTCTAAGAATAAAATAGTCATTCATCATTCTTGACTATAAAGCATTTCCATTCCATCCACATCCATCATACCGTACTTAGAAGCGAGGATTGTAGTAGAGGAGATGAAAGGAAACAAAACATCCATATGTGCCTTAGTGTTACTTTATCTTTTGTAGTTTGAAGTTCAACTTATACACTTGCCCTCTTATCCGTAATATTTTTAGAACTTGCAAAATTTTCCTTCATCTATGCATAACTCACATCCAATACATTACAGTTACATTGGTGCAAAATTATTCAGAAAAAATGAATAAATGATTGGGTGCACATTGTTGATGTGTAGAACTTTGGTTGATACCACACTCTTAACCTTCAAGGCAATTACAGTGTTATCAAGGAATTGCGATTCAGCTTGAATTTTTTTATTCATTTTTGCACCAATAATGGGATGGATAATTTAGGACTAAACTATTATTATTGAAGTTTGGTAAAGTCCTTGGAACGTGAAAGACTTAAATATATTGTTTGATTAATCCGCGTACATTAGACGCTTTGGATTTTGTGGGTAGTATCCGCTGAAAACCCTCACGAGACAACACTCGTCCTATTAGGGGTTTAACGACTTATTGCATACGCTAAATGCAATCGTGTTTCCTATGAAAGTGCAACATATCTTAGTTTATTTTATTCGAGGACGAATAAGAAGATAAGCGTGGGGGTATTTGATATAGACGTAAATGTGTATATTTTATCCACTTATTTATCTTGTTTTATATTTAAAATAATTAATACTGTGTATTTATAGTTGTGTTTTCAGATTATTTATGTTGAATGGGTTAATACACTTAATTGTTGAAAAGCTTGAAGAATTGATATAAGAAGAGTGTTGATTTTGAGAGCTAGATTAAAGCTTGAAGAAATGTTGTTGTTCAACCACCTTCTGCCGCATATTTTAAAGATTCAATGCCTTTTCATAAAGATTGCTTGTCTCAGATGTTCTAGAGTTCTTATTCATGCTCAAACCAATTGAAGTTGATGCCGTTTGATGCCCACAAGCTATGACATTTGCATTCACATGCACATTCACATTTAGCTATTTGGTCTAATTGTTATTTTGGAAAAGAGCTTTTGTCCCTCATTGTGAAATTGGCCATTTAGTCTCTGCCATAGCAACTATAAATACACTATATCTGCTTCATTTGTAATATCATGGGGTTTTATTCTGTATAACTTCTCTTGGAATAAAATTCTTCTCCTTCTCTTCTTAGTTGTTATTTTATTTTATTTATGTTTATGTTGTTTATTTTCTTTTCTTTCTCTTCTCTTCTAGCTATGTCTAGCTAATCTCCTTCAATTAGGGGGTGATGACGCTTAGATTAGATTCAATATGAATCACATAGCCAAAGAAATTAGGACTTCATGTATATAGATCTAGATCTGAACCAAGGGTTTGATATAAACCTTCATATTCTGTGTCGTTTAAGAGCTACGCTCCTTCACAGGGTAATTCGAGTTCGATCTAATCCTTATCAGATTTAGATCTAATTTTTAGGGTTTTAGGAATAAAGTAGTGAATATGTCTTGATAGCTTATGGTTGTTTAAGAGCTTAGCTCTTGCATAGGCTATGCTTGTTGTTATTCACATGTTTGTTTCTATAAACCTAATTTTCGTTGATTCATGTTTGTGACAGAAACATAAATTAGATCTGTATTAATCTGTTTGGTTATGGATTCATATTGATCTAGTTTATGTCATTGCTCCCTAATTACTTTCTTTTATTATTAAAAACTCTCTTTTTGTTTATTTTCAAACAATCAAAATTTCAGAATAACTTAATTGGATTTATTAATTAAAATATTTTTGGTCCCAATGTTTGACACCCTTTACAACAACCCTTAGGAAAGCCGAACAAATTAAATAATTGTTTACAGTTGTTAATTTGTTCACAAACACAGGGACAAAATTAAATGACAATATCTGAATCTTCACATGTACACACCTATGTATATACGCATGAAAGTTTCATAAGCAGGTGCATGAATCAACTTCAGACAAGTCCGATAGTAAAAATGGATCATCGCAAGTTCAGCCATGTCGTCAGGTTCAAGAACAAGTTCAACAAATTGTTCAAATACGAAGTTCCCAAGTTTACAGTCATAAGAAATACACAAGTCCAAAAAAATAAAGACATTGCTTCAACAATGCATAGATGCAAGCAACAGTTTTAAGGCGTTGCACAAAATCAAGGGTAGGTAGCTATTTTAAAATGGATACACATGGTCACATATTCAATCATTACTTAGGGGGCTGCATGCATTTCCTTCAACAATTCATTTTCTGGGTAACCGATACATATACATTTCAAAACTAACATATATGTTTCTATACAAATTTTTTCAAGGCAAAATAAGATACTATCAAAGCAAGATCGTTTATAGCAAAACTTGTAAAGGCAGCAAGGTATCAAACAGTCGCATAAATGACATAGATAATCATGGCAAACAAACCACAAGTGCAACTAGTAATCATTTCAATTTAATATTGAAGTTAAAACCCTTGAATCAAGTAAATAGTGAGTAAAAAAACTCACCTTTTACATCTGTGTTACTCCAAATACAGAGCGCTGACGAATGTGCGAGTTGTTGCGAGGCACAGATCTATGTTGCCGAGGCACTGTGATTTGGAGGTGGTGGCTTCGGATTGCGGGGATTCGATTTGTCGATGGTAGTGGTTCGATGGCGGTCTCGAAGAGGCGGAGCGATTTGATGATTCGATGGTGGTCGATGCTCGAAGCTAAGGCGACGAGCTGAAGGAGGAACAGTCGAGAAAAAATGAAGAAGGAGGCCGCGATTAAATTTGAGGAGGGTCGATCGATTCTTTTTTAAGGCCATTAAAGAGGGATTTAGGAAAAACGTTTAGATAGTGGAAAATGAAAGGCACGGGAAATGAAAGGTAATAGCAGAGGAGAAATAAAATTTAAGGGGAGCGAGAAAAAAGTAAGGATAGTGGAAATTTATATGGACACGGACACGTTTAGAAATTTCAGAACAATTTGAATAGGTCGCAGCAAAATTTAGTCAGCTTAGGAAGTGGCAAAATTACATTAAACAAATATTTCCAAATGTATATATATACTATGTATTATACTCTTAAGTGTACAAACCAATACTAGAGTATTTATACATTTCAAACTTAAATTAATTTTTATAACCAAATTCAAATTTGGATAAATTTTATTAGATTATAAGAATTAAGATAAATTATATTACAAAATTTAACTTTTGAGTTTAAATTTCAGAAAAATTAAGTTCAAATATTTTAAAACAAACTTAGATTCCAATTTATTGATTAAATTTCATCCTTATATTTTAAGACTAAGTTCGAATATTCAAAAAAATTAGTTCTCAATTAGTTATAAAATAAATAAACACTTTATTTAGGATAAACCATTCATATTAAATATCAAACATTTATTTATACATAATATTTTATAAAAACCAAGTTCAAATAAACTAGATTTTAAAATTTTAAATGAAATCTCCTAAATAAATGTTCATTTCATCATAAATTTTAAATTAAATTCATTTTTTTAAATGACAAAATTATTGGGTCATTACAATCTCCCCTACTTAAGGCTTTTCTTCCCCGAAAAGTAACGTCATTGAGAATCAATCTTATATAAAAATTTACATCTACTTTTCAACTTTTACTTAGCTTAGAGCTTTATTAGAATGAAAATAATAGAATTTGAATGTCTCAAAAAATTTCTAACACCCGGATTTACAAAAAAAATCAGTAGCATCCCCTTTGTATGGCTCGATCAGAAAAATTTACAAAACATATATGAATTTATATCTCATCCACACTATGAGGCATTCCAAACAAGGGGAAAACAAAACAATAAACCCAAGTATGGGATTAAGTCCAAGATGCTTACCTTAAGTAAGGACCCAGATTTTTCGGTCATTTGAATTTGAATATTTAAATATGTTTTAAATATTATATTTGGAATATTATTAGATTTGAATATTGAATTCGTTTATAAAAAAGATTGAACATGTAGTTTATATTTAATTATTATAGAGCTCATAGCATCGCGGTTGTTCATAATATTGAGTTTTGAACTTCAAATTAATATACAGGATCCGATATTAGTCCAATTTCTATAAATAAAGAAACGTTTGAATCTAGTTGATTATAATTTTCTAATGAAAGAGAAAAATCCAGATTTCAGATTATGGATTGTTTGTTATGTCCAAATCAAATTTCCAAATAGTCGCAACAAAAATCGTTTATAAAAGATAACGTTTATTTAATAAATTTAGTAAGGATCTCAATATAATTTGGATACCATTTAATTCGAAACTGTTAATGTTGGATTATAAATCCATATTGTTTATATGGAAGCTATATGATAATTTTATTTGGTCATTTAAGATAATAATAATAATAGTTTATTATTATTAATTAATTGAATTGTTTTGGAATTTAATTAATATTTTATCGTTATTACATAAGCCTTAAAAATGGCCATTTTGCAAATGCCTTGGTTTTCGATGAAATTAGTTTCATTGGAACCGTAACGTTAAATTATTGTATAAAACCCAATTTCGTGGCATTTCGATGTCGTATGTGACAACGGTAGCCAAAAACGCCTCGATTTTTAAATTAATCGTTTTATCGATTTAACTTGGAAATTATGAATAACAGATTTCCTAACGAATTCATTTTCAACGAAATCACTTTTATTAAATCTATAATGATTCATTTTTGTAGTATTTCAATTTTCAAGTTAATTGGATTTATTTTGTGATCCTACGTAATTTAAAAGCGTGTTGATTCACATATATTAGTTATAAAGGAATTTTCTCAAATGATCTCAAAATTCGACGAAACCTTTTCCATCGTGTCCGAAATATTGTTTTATGCTAGAATTTCATTTTTGTCGAAAACATATGTGGTAGTTTTTAAACGTTCCTTTGCGACGAAGTTTAACTTAATAATAAAATATTAAAATGTTGCCTATACAAAGCCCTAACACAGTCAAAACCTAATATCCTCATTCTCTATGGTCAACATATGTAATAGCCGCCACCAACAAAGTGAATGGCCAACAATTCCCCTTTGTCAATTCGAATTTTCTCTGAATCTATAAATTGAACTCGAAATCTGTGAACTAAGATGTTGTTGAGTTTGATGAGATCTCCATTTCTACCAGTGGTGATCGGGGTTAAAGACCGGTGATGGCCGGAGTTATGTCGAAAAGGTTTGACGGTTGTAGCGTTCATGCTGGCGACTAGAAGCATCGGATGTGATGAAATTGGGGTAGGTAGTCGAGGGGGTTGCGCCACTTATTCTAACAGAGTTTGATCTGCATCTGGCCGAGGCTGAATGACGTTGTGGCTTGCTCAAGTTGGTTAGAGCGTGAGATGCAAGCGTTCAACTAGATTATTATTATTATTTGATTTAGACACTATCATAATACCCGAAAGGATACGATTTTTAAAATGTTTTGGGTTATCTTAAGGTAAAAACCATCCATAATTATATGTGGATTCGGTCTTACGATTATCATTTCATGTGAAAAGGATATTTACTTTAAAATCAAGTTGGTTGTTGTTTATAAACTTAATGAGTTTTCTCCCGCTGGTTAACTTGACTGATCCTGGCGTTTGCAATGCTCGGGTCAGATTAAGTTTTACAAGTTCAAGTTGTCGGATGTTGTGAGGAGACGAGCTGGAAGAGTTCAAACGTATGATATTATATAGTTATTATTCCGCTGTGTGATTGTATATGAGGACAGGTTATTATAACTATCTAGATGTTGATGTAGATTGTAAGTTTTATTTCAAGCTTTCAATAAATATTTATTTCTATATTATATTTTGTTCCGCTGCGATGGGAGACTCTGTGTTGTGTTGGTTCTTGTTCTTCTATTCTAATATTTCTTTCATTCTTTTCTCACCCTCTAATTTCTTTTTATTAACTATCTAGTGTTTCGATACTTGAGTTTTGGCAAGTAATACGGGCTTATGTATTATTGTCGGAATTCGGACTTCGAGTTCCCCGGGTCGTTACAGTGGTACCAGAGCATAAGATTTAGTAATAACCTTGGCTCTGTGGCGTAACTCGATAGAGATGGGATTAGTAATACCCTAGATTGAGTTTGAGTGTATATATATGAGAGCGTATTTGTAGATTTTATATACAAATGTTTTGTATTATGTTATTTAATCGATTCAATTTTGAGTTGGCAATAGGCACAATATTGTTTTGTATAGAGGGTAAATGAAATATTTTACCCAAATTATATTTTTGTATAGAAAAGAAATGATTTTATCATAGTATTGAGATTTTGGTTTGTTTGTTTGATTGATTTGAATGAAATTCAAACGAGATTGTAAATGGTTTAATAAAACTAGAAGAAGATTTCACATAAAATTTATGAATGAGAATTTTAATATAAAATTGAAAATCGGGATTTAATAACTTAAAGATAAGTTAAAATGGAATGAATTAGAATAAATGATTTTTAAAATAAAAATCAGAATTTGGTTTTTATGATGGAAGTAAACTAATTTGAAGGATTAATTAGTTAATTGAATATGAAATGAGACTTAACCTGGTTCAGTAAATAAGTTAGTGAATTAAATTTGTAATTGGAAGTCAATTTAATGTTGACCAACTATTATTGATGTATGTTGAACCAAAGTGAATATTAATATTGAACGTAAATTCAATTGATTTGATTAAGTTGGTTGTGCACTGGTTTTTGATCGGCTGATTGACTGTTTGTTTAGTAGGTTGAATAAAAATCAATTGAAGCTAAGAAAATGAATTCAATATTATAAATTGAATGGGTTCGCATATGAATTGAACCAAATGATTTAACCCCGAATTTGCATATGAATGTTGTTATATGGTTGATTTTGGGAATTTGTTTAGTTACCCTATTTATTAATAAAGTATTATTTAAATATTTCATGTAATTGTTACTTACATGTTGAATTAAGATTAGTACATGTTCCAAAAGGCTATGAGGATAGATTTTGGTTGCGTAGATCGAAATAAATTGAGCAAGTATGCTCAATATATAGCCCTCGAAAAAGGTACGCCTACGCGAAAATATAAAATTTTGGTTGTTGAATTTTGTGGGTCGATGTATATATTTTTTTTGTTCTTGCGATATCGCAAAAGTCCCTCCGTATAGGGGGAGACTTAGGAAATTTTTTCCAAGAATTTAATGTGTTAGAATTTTTTTGATATTTTTGAATTTTTTAATTTAACAATAATAAATTGGTTTTTGATTTAAATTAAATTGGATTTTAAAGTTGATAGGTTTGTAGCATTTTTTCTACCTTAGTAATTTCGGTGACGAAATTCTTTTAAGGGAGAAGAGTGTAACGACCCAGGTTTTTCGGTCATTTGAATTTGAATGTTTAAATATGTTTTAAATATTATATTTGAAATATTAATGGATTTTAATATTAAATTCATTTATAAAACAAAGGTTGAACATATAATTTATATACAATTATAAATGACCTCGTAACGTCGCGGTAGTTCGTAATATTGAGTTTTGAACTTCAATTGATTATACAGGATCCAATATTAGTCGGATTTCTTTGAAACAAGAAATGTTTGAATCTAGTTGATAATAATTTTCTAATGAAAGAGAAAAATCTAGAATTCATACTATGGATTATTAGTTATGTACAAATCAAATTTTCAAATAGTCGCTATGGAAATTGTTTATAAACGATAACGTTTATTAAATAAATTTAATAAGGATTTCTATATAATTTGGATACCGTTTAATTCGAAACTATTAATGTTGGATTATAAATCCATATTGTTTATATGGAAGCTATATGATAATTTTATTTGGATAATTATGATAATAATAATTTATTATTATTTAATTGAATTGCTTTGGAATTTAATTAATATTTATCGTTATTATATATAAGCCTTAAAATGGCCATTTTTCAAACAGCCTCGGTTTTTAATGAAATTAGTTTCATTGGAATCATAACGTTAAATTATTGTATGAAACCAAATTTCATGGCATTCCGATGTCGTATGTGACAACGATAACCAAAAACACCTCGGTTTTTAAATTAATCGTTTTATCGATTTAATTTAGAAATTAAGAATGACAGGTTTTCTTACAAACTCGATTTTCAACGAAATCAATTTTATTAAATCCGTAATGATCCATGTTTGTAGTATTTAAATTTTCAGGGTAAAAAAGGTATTAGTTGCTAATAACGGTCATTAGCGAATATAAATTAATTTGATTCGAGTACAAATTTATAACATGTGTATTTATTTCGTACATGACCAAATTTTGACGAAACAAGTTGCGTTTGGTTCATATTTGAGAAAGCTACGCGTATGAGTTGGATTGGATTGATTTGGAGCTATTTGGATTTTTATATGATTTCAAATGACTACTTGAAATTATATACGACGCGGAATCATCATTTGGAATGGCTGGTAAGTTAACTCTCACAATTTTTGGAATACTATAAATGTTGGTTTTTGTATAATAATATTTATTGTTATCGGTATAAATTGTGCATGGATGCTTTAGATGATTATTGCTTTGTCGGTGACTATAGATATTTATATTTCTATTTGTGAACGAATGACCTTTGACACTACCTGCTTTTAAGCGGAAGATTCATCTTAAATGGATTAGATTAAAATTTCTATCTCATATGCATTTATATATTGGTATAGATACAATGATGTAGGCTAATAAGTTGGAGGGATCCAACAAGAGTCCTCAATGCTTTTGGATGTTACTCGCTTTCATATTATAACTATATGAACTGTCTAACTTAAGTAACATTAAAATCTTTTTTGTGTGATGATTTTCGAATTAAATTCAACATTAATGTGTTATTACTCAATAAACAGTATTGGTTAAGTGATTGGTAGCATATGGCATAAATTCCATATTTTTAAGACGTTGATTCGCTGTCACGCGAATTGATAAAGTTGAAGTTATAAAATTTATTTTTATAACAAAAAACAAGGTTTTAAATTTTATTTTATATCAGTTATAAAAAATAAAGGGTTTATAAATAAATCAATATTTATTGTTGGTTTTGTAAAGTAATTATAAATGATTTATATAGAAAACTCCTGTATTATAAATAAGTTTATAATTGGAAATTTCGAGGGCTGAAATTAACTGAGCTTTATAAATAAGTTTTATGAAGTTATATTCTGTTTTGTAATTAAATGAGTTTATAAGTGATTTCAGCTATTTTGAACAAGTTTAGTAATACTTTTGTTGAACATGTAAAACGATGCAGAAATGATATTGGATTTCAAAATTGAAATATATAAAAAGTTAGATATTTATAAAAGAATTTATAACTGTTTTATTTGATTTTGAAATAAATTATAAAGGACTTGTTTTCAAATCGAACAAGATTTGATAATTTATTGAAGTATATAAGAAAAGGAAATCAAGTTTATAATAAGTTTTTAAATTAACTTGCAAAAGGATTTAAAAAAAGGTATTTTATAATAAATCCGAGTTTCATGAAAAAGGTTTATAAAAGGGATTTAAAGCTAATGCAATCGGTTTATAAACGAATTAAGTAAAAATGATTATACTGGAAAGAGAATTTCAAATCAAAGAAATGGTTTTCAAACCTTATTTAAATTGAATAGTAAATGGAACTTATTGTAACATTTACAGAATATCAGGTTTTACATTAACAAATTTCTATTTCTTAAAGATAAGAATGTTGTTGAGTCAAGATCTAACAGATAAATAAAATATTCAAACTTGAACGACTCATTATTATCCAAGAGATGATACTGGTTTGAAAATGAAAGTGAATGTTCAGAAATCAAATTATTATTTCTATAACTAGTGTAATAAACTTTAATTTGCCGAGTTTAGAAGTAAAATAAAGTTGTCGGGTTTTATAGTAAACAATGTATCACATGACATTGTTTGACCCAGTTATGATGTGTGACTATACTTATACCACTTGGTTAAGTATACGGTGATATTTTCTAAGTAGTGAAAATATTGTGATTTGTGAATACACATGCTCGAAAAAGATAAGTGTATGGACATGGTTTCGATGTAATGAAAGAAAGAGGTTTGTGAATATATTTATCTAGTTGAGATAAACATATGAAATTGACTTGTAAGAATCGATGAAATGATTTTAATAAATGGTTTTAATTAAAAGGGTTTGTGCTGCTATTGTACTTAACTATACAACGATAGATTGATAGTTAAAAACTCAACTATCAGTAAATTCTCTTTTCACTTATAACGTGTTGGTTCGAGGAACCATAATTGAAACTGAATCCAAAACAACTTCGAACCGACTTTAAATCCGTATACTGAATTTGTAGGTATGCTTATGCGTATTAAATGAGTTGAAGGCGTTGACCTTCAAAATGAAAATGGATGCTTGCTGATGTCTTTGGTTACCTACCAAGATTTAAAATGGATGTTCTGCATGATCCGAAGACTTCTTGTTACTAATCCTATGGGTTATCCTGATAGGATGTAGTAAAAGAGTACATTTAGTTTTTCGTAGTCCTGGACAACTTATATGGACGAATGTCTGACATTGTATTTCTCAGACCACGTACGTTGATTTTTACAAACATATATCTGTTTGGTAGCGGAGAAGGCAACTTCTTTTAGCTTAACACTTAGAATATTTTTGTGTAAATCAATTAATGATTGACGTATTTAACAATGTGGCATTCAAAGTTGAATATGATGTCTCTAAAAAAGTAATCGTAGCCTCAAGCCTCATTAACTGGGAAATAACTGAAATCGGGTTGGTAGTAGAACTATGTGGGACATTCCCATTAGAGTACATCATCACCTGATCTAGATAAACTAGTTGTCTCTTTTATATGCTTTGGAATGAATACGGCTGATTGGCCCTAACCGTGGTGGTGATTTATTCAGTACACTCAAGTTGAATAAATGGTCGGTTCTGTGTGGCCGGGTTGCAAGATGTTTTTGTTGAACCCTAGTGTTTTTATCTCTAGAGGAACATTGTTCGGGAGGTAGTTCCTTACTTGGATATGTATGGAAATCCAAACTCCAGTACGAGCCGTGCGGTTTTAGATGTAAACCAACTATGTCAAAAAGTGAGATGCAAGCTTTTCGGCTATATTCTTATTTTATTTGTGGATTTTAGACATTATTATAATATCATTGGTTATCGTAACGAAAAAACACGTGCCATGTTTATGTGTGGTCGTGTCTTGCGAGAGTTCCATTCTCTTAAAGGATTTTCTAAAATTAAGCAAGTTGTTTGTAATGTGAGTTTTCTCACTGAAAGTATTCTTGACTTATCCCTGTTATTTTGCTTTCCTTAAAATATGCTCCGATCAGACCGAGTATATATTCCAAGTTGCACTGGATTTTACTTAGAGCCGCAGGAGAGGAGCCAGAGTTGGAACAAATTCCCGAATTTTCTCGTATTAATTTATTTTCATTGTGTGTGTTATATTTATCAGCATTATATAGGAATATTGTATAGGCTGACCTAGTTGTGCACTCTGATTTTGTAATAATGTATATATAGTTTCCTCTTTGTGTAAAGAGTATTAATATATTATATTTTATTCATTCCTCTGTGGATTCTATTCTGCTCTGATACTCTGGTGTTGATTTTTCTTCTTTTTCTATAACAACATTCTTTCTTCTTCTCACCCTCTAACTTCTTTCTTCTAACTTTCTAGATTTTTAGTACTTGAGTTTTGACAAATGAATACTAATATTGTATTAGTGCCGAAATTTGAGCTTCGAATTCTCATAACGTTACGTAACCCATATTAAATATGAAATAAGAGGATTACTTTCATTAACAATCAATTTACGAATGTGTGACATTGTCGCTTAAATGTCAAAATACATTGTGTTATCTTGAATTGAAAGGTTAGTTTCTAACCGTACAAATACGTCTTTTTTAAGTTTAATGAAAAGTAAAATTGTTTTAGTACAATAATCAAACATTAACGTAAATTAATGCATTAACCTTAAGCAAGATAACTCAAATTAGATTATAATTAGCATTATCCAAAAGAAGAGTATAGAAATTATTATACTAAAACTATAAATTTTTTGTTTCTGATAAGGATTATTATTAATTTAACAACTATATACGCTGAAAATAGAATATATTGTTAAAATAAAAAGTTAGATAGGATTTATTTATATTTTTATTATAGGACTGTTAGTGCGGGTAGGCAAATTCTATTTATACACCGTAAATTACTCTACCTACACCATTAAAAAATTAATTAAATTAAAGACAAAATTACCCTTATTAAAAAATAATCAAAATAAAATTAAATAATAAAAATTTCATATGTCCACATCATACACAATCGTTAAAATTCTTTTATAAAATAAATGAAATTTCTATGTGTTATCAAGTGAATTTAACTTAACTTCTATTGAAGTATTAAATTTTATTCGTATTCTTTCTTGTTATATTCATTAATCAGTTCTAACATTATGCATTCCAACTTAGTCACAAAAATAATTTTACAAATGAAGTATTAAAATTAATATGGTTCACAGGGTACTAAGTTCTCAATTTTTACTATATTTAAATCGGATTTTAGTTTAAAATCAAAATTTAAGTAGATTAATATTTTATTATCCAAAATTTAAAGTTAAATTCTAATATATGAATAATTAAATAAATATAAATCAAATTAAGGATTTGAATTTGAGTTGCAAAAGTGAATTCATTGATTTTAGTAATCAATATTTCTCGGTTCGATCAATGCACATCAGAAAGATACTAAATGAGTAACTTATTTTGTTCTATTCAGTTTTGAGGATAGTTTAGTAATATATACGATGTATAGTAAGAAAAAAATTGTGTATATGATTTGAAAAAAAATACAGGTGTATCTAAAGAAATTTAAGGTGTATAAATAGAATTTGCCGTGGTATTCGGTTCGGTTCGATTTAATACAGTTGGTTCCAGAATAACTGGTCCTCGCCCAGGAAAAATATATTCGCGGAACCATCGTGCAAGGAAGAAGAGTGCAGAGGCGCAAGGAAGAAGAAGACAGAGGCGCAAGCATAACACACTAGTAATCACGGCATCCTTGGAGTTGCAGCCGTTCCTTTCAGAGTTTTGTTGGATCAGTTTGTACACATATTTATCTCTAGTAGGTAATTTTCATATATATTACTTCTAATTTCTAAAACATGTTGTATGCGATGGGTTTTCTTGTCTATAACTATGTGGGGACATACATATATTTCAGCATCTAGAATATTATAATTTGTGGTTGTTTGCTGAAACCTAGTTTACAATGTTTTATTAGTCACCGACGGCTGCTACACCATGCACTTGAGCGATTAAAAATCCTCCTTCAAGTTAACATTGTTCACTGCCTCATTTTTCATTTTGCTGTAGCTTCATTTAGCATCATTTGTATATCCAAGCTTCAAGTTAATGTGGTGTCTACATAGTGATTGTAATAAGTGGCCATTAATGTCCATGGTATTAAAAGTATTGGACGTTTCTTTTGACGTGGATGCTAATTTGGACTATAATTTCACGAACCCAGCTCTTTATGCAACTAGAAATGCAAATATTGTTGGATCTTTTCAGCCAATGCCGTCGACTTTATCGGGACCAAGGTGACCAAAGTAATTGTACTATTTCATACTTGTTTTTCTATTTGTCTTCATGCAATTATAGCTGTGTTTGATTGAATGAGCATTAAAGTAGCTCAGTGTATTTATATGTATTGCTGTCTGAATCATTAAAGCAGTTTTCATGCAACTGTAATGCTGAAAACATTGGATGAAACTCTTCAGCCATTTGCATTGAGATATGTTTATTTTTCCTTCCTCCGCATGTAATTATCTGTTAGGAGCTTGAAATCAAGCGTTTGTTATACAAGAATTGTCACTTAATGTTTGACGTTAGCTTGAATGTAAAATTATATACTATTTTTTTAACATGAAAAAAATGTTCAGTCACAGAAATCCAACTCATTTTATATGCAGTATCAAATTTTCTGGGCATTTACGGTATATGATGGAGCAAACTCTCATTGGATTTGCTACATAGATTGAGTCCATATAGTGAGCCAAAAAATGGTTTAAATGAATAAATGAAACTCTGTAGAAGAAAGAGTTGTAAGCAGAAGAATGGTTCAAATGAATGACTTGGAAAAGGGTTCAAAAGAATGATTCAAAGAATATTGCTGCATAATTGATGAGATTGCTCCAAATAACATTGTCTCTTTTGTAACTATAAATGAATATAGAATTCAACATTACCGATTGAAAACAAGTGCAACATTAACAAGAAGAAGGGAAGCAATGTATAGTATGTAGAGATATGGACCAAATCCAAGTGGGTAGTTAGGCAAGAAGATTGCGCATGAAAATTAAGATAAGGACGGCGACAGTTAAGGCTACTTGCATCTTCATATGGTGAAATGTTCAAACTCAACAAGTCAAAATGGAAGCAATTAATAAGTTGGAAGGGGGTAACGAGGACAATAGAGCCGTTAGCGTGTGAATACATTTTTATCATATTTAGCATGCTTTGTCATTATCTTTTAGCCGTTAGGCTCATGCATACTTGGTATATTTAATACTAGCCGTTAGACTCATACATATTTGGTATATTTTGTACTAGCCGTTGGGCTCATAGCACTATATATGTGCTCTTTGTATCATGTTTTGCATCAATAAAAATTGCAATTGTTCCTCTCTAATAACTCTCCTCCTCATCCCTTAATATGGTATCAGAGCAAAGTTGCCGAAAGGCTTAATCATCAAGCAGAAAGTTGTTTTTGTTTTATGGCCAACAACAATGAAGTAACCTCGGATGTTTCAGGAAGTATGGGGTACAGCGCTCCACCTAACCATCATGACCTGATTAAACCAAAAAACCCAAATTATCACCACATCTCTGGACGAAGACAATTACATTCTATGGAAATATCAAGTAGAGATCGCTTTAAGAGGGTATGATTTACTGCAGTACATTAATGGGACAATAACAGTCCCACCAGTGACGATAACCAATTCGGAAGGAGAAATTGTGCCTAACACAGACTACACAAAGTTTCAAAAACAAGACAACCTCCTCTCCTCATGGCTCCTATCGTCATTAAGTTTGAATTTATTATCACAAATAGTTGGATGTAGCACGTCTTATGAAATATGGAAAACAGTTGAACAAATTTTCAGTTCACAATCAGCTGCTAGAATCATGCAACATAGAAGGGAATTACAAAATTCTAGAAAAAAGGAGGCAAGCATAAAAGAATACTTAGGAAAAATTAAAAATCTGTGTGACAAACTAAATGATGTTAGCCATAAGATTAGCGACAATGAGCAAATCCTATTTATTATTGGTGGATTAGATGAAGAATACGAATCTCTAGTAACTGTATTAGCCACACAACAAAACTTACCTGACTTACAGTTCGTTCGATCAACACTCCTTGCTCATGAAGGCAGAATCGACCAAAGAAAAAAAGCACAAAGTAAGTTCTCTGCCAATTATACCACAGTCAGAAATAAGCAGATACAAGGAGATAACAACAACTATCGTGTGAAATATCAAATATGCCAAAAGTTTGGTCATATGGCGAACAAATGTTACTTCAGGTATAATTTAGACACAGGTAGACAACAGGCAAGCCAAAATTACTCTTCACAAAGAAGAGCACAAGCAAATATGGCAACAACAGGGAATTCAACTCAAAATAATAATAACACAAACCGAAGACATAATGCTGCAGATGATGATGAAGTAAAAAATGAAGACAATGGCTTCGAAGAATGGTACCCTGACTCAGGAGCGACTCGCCACATAACTAGCAATCTTCAAAATTTAAACATTGGGAGCAGAAATTACTCGGGTATGAGAAATTTGCATATGGGTAATGGTAGTACTGCTAGTATCACACACATAGGCAAAGGGACTATCTTTGGGAAAAGACAACTCAAATTAAACAATCTTCTTAGGGTACCTACGATTAATAAAAATTTGTTAAGTGTATCAAAATTTGCCAACGACAATAGTGTTTACTTTAAATTTCATCCTAAGTTCTGTTTAGTTAAAGATTCCCTAAATCATGAAATATTACTTCGAGGTAACCTATACGATGGTTTATACAAATTCAAGACTGCAAACTCAAGTGGAGAATTCTGGTACAATAATGTAGATGCTAGTTGTGACAATGACTGTATTAGGAATAGTTGCAATAACGTTGATTATGACAATAATAGCAGTGAATGTAACGTGATTAATTCTTGGCATGTAAAATTAGGACATCCTAATCTGGAAACTGTTAAGATTGTTCTGCGTAATAATAACATTCATTATAAAAATGTACCTATCAAACACACATGCACGCACTGCCAACTCGGCAAGAGCTACAAGCTCCCTTTTAGTGATTCTGAAACCAGCTATAATGAGCCACTGGAGCTTATAGCCGCTGACTTGTGGGGATCCGCACCTCTAAATTCATATCGGGGACACAGGTATTATCTTTCTTTTGTGGATGCTTATTCTAGATATACTTGGATATACATGCTGAAAACTAAATCAGAAGCTTGCAATACAGTTATGCAATTTATAACTCATGTCGAAAAACAAATGAACAGTATTGTTAAGGTTGTTCAGACAGATAGGGGAGCTGAGTTTAAACCTCTAACTAATTACTTTCTCAAAAGAGGGATCAAACATAGATTAACTTGCCCCTATACGTCCGAACAAAACGGTTTAGTCGAAAGAAAACATCGATACATAGTAGAGACTGGTCTCACTTTGTTATCACAAAGCTCATTACCCATGAAATATTGGAATGAAGCTTTCTACACATCTGTATTCCTCATTAACAAGTTGCCAACCACAGTCTTAAACAATAAAAGCCCTCATGAAATGATATACAGTGTTAGACCAGAATATGGTTTTCTGAAAGCCTATGGGTGTCTATGTTTTCCATGTTTGAGAGACTATAACAATCATAAACTAGGTATGAGATCAAGCCCATGCACATTCATCGGGTACGCACAAAACCAAAAAGGCTATAAGTGCATGGACAAAAATGGAAAAATATATGTTTCTAGACATGTGATATTTGATGAAAACAAGTTTCCTTATGCAGAAATGCAAATCGGCAAAAAGGATGGGGAACAAAGCATAAACAATAACATACGGTTCGAGCCATTCATTACTGAACCACCTTCAATTGATAGAAATGAAGAGCAACAACGCACAAGCAATTTAAACACTCAGGAAGAAAATATGGATCGAACAAATGAGCAAACCAATGAGACACACAATTACTCAGAAGATACAAACATACATCAATCAAATCAAAACAAGCAGTATAGTGAAGATACAGAAAACAACAACCATGTTGACACTACCAGCAACAATGATACACAGCAGCAAACACCACCACAGTCAACTAAACATCACAAGATCACCAGGTCAAAGAGAGGCATCTTCAAACCCAAAGTATATAATATTTCTGCCAGTGAGATCGAACCATTGAATTTCACTCAGGCTATAAGATCAACAAATGGAAGGAGGCAATGGACACTGAATATAAAGCTCTCATAAAAAACAACACTTGGAGCTTAGTGACTCAACCAAAACACAAAAATGTGATTGGTTGTAGGTGGACATACAAAATAAAAAGAAAAGAAGATGGATCTATTGACAAATACAAGGCCAGACTGGTTGCAAAAGGTTACGTGCAACAATTTGGTTTTGATTTCAATGAAACTTTTTCCCCAGTCATAAAACCCACAACCATCAGAATTATACTGACCATTGCTCTAAACAATGGATGGAATGTGAGGCAACTGGACGTCAACAATGCTTTTTTGAATGGGGAATCGACTGAAGAGGTATACATGCAACAACCTGAAGGATATGGTACCGGTGATAAAGTATGCAAACTACACAAAGCAATATATGGCTTAAAACAAGCTTCGAGAGCTTGGTATGAAAAGCTAAAGTCAACTTTGTCTAACATGAGTTTCTCACAAGTTAAATCGGACAATTCTCTATATATGAAGAAGGGCATACATGGAACTGTGTTCATTCTAGTATACGTTGACGACATGCTAATAACAGGAGACAACAGCGAAGAAATAAACAGAATCGTACACAAGCTGGATCAAAATTTCGCCATCAAAGACTTGGGGGAACTAAAAAAATTTCTTGGAATACAAGTGATTAGGAAAAACAATGGTGAATTAATATTATCCCAACAAAATTATATCACTAAAATACTGCAAAGGGCAAATATGCACAAGGCAAACCCATTACCTACGCCTATGATTAGTAACCTAAGACTATCTAAGCATAAAGGAGAAGCTATCGACAATGCCAAACAATATAGAAGCATAATAGGAGCGTTACAATATGCAACTATTACTCGACCAGACATATGCTACAACGTCAATAAACTCAGTCAATACATGCAGAACCCTTTATCAGAATATTGGATGACATTAAAGAGTGTGTTACGATACTTACAAGGCACAAAACATTACGACATACGCCTAAATTCAGAAAAGGAACTTAACTTACAGTGCTTTAGCGATGCCGATTGGGCAAACGATATTGACGATCGAAAGTCTGTCTCATGATACTGCGTTTACCTCGGTTCAAATATCATTTCCTGGTGCACGAAGAAACAACAGACCACATCAAGATTTAGCACAGAGGCTGAGTACCGTGCACTGGCAAGCGCTACAGCCGAAATCATGTGGATAGAATCACTGATGGAGGAGCTTGGTTTCACTCCAAGACGAAAGCCGGTCATTTGGTGCGATAATAAGAGCACGGTATCTTTATCTCTAAACCCTATTCAACATTCAAGGACGAAACATCTTGAAGTTGATCTCCACTTTGTGAGAGAAAGAACGCAATCAGGAAAACTTGCAATATGTCATGTGCCCGCATACTATCAGAGAGCAGATGCTCTCACGAAGGCCCTTTCGACCAAAAATTTTATCAGAATGAGAGAGGAACTTCGCGTTATCAGTGCAGGCGGAAGCCAGAATGAAAAAGGAAACCCTAGTTCGAACTGAGGGGGCATAACGAAGACAATAGAGTCGTTAGCGTGTGAATACTTTTTTTATCATATTTAGCATGCTTTGTCATTATCTACTAGCCGATAGACTCATGCATACTTGGTATATTTAATACTAGTCGTTAGATTCATACATATTTGGTATATTTTGTACTAGCCGTTGGGCTCATAGCACTATATATATGTGCTCTTTGTATTATGTTTTGCATCAATAAAAATTGCAATTGTTCCTCTCTAATAACTCTCCTCCTCATCCCTTAATAGGGGGTATGTTTGATTTTTGCCCATGTATTTTTTTTTCTCTATTTTTTCTACTTTCCTTAATCATATATGTTGTTCTTTTCCACTTTTATGCAGATAAAGACTTTGACTAACCTTGAATATGAATGGCAAAGTCAGATATGCACTAGAGATAATTTCAAAGCTTTACTTGGATACATGTTTAGAAGAAAAGAAAATATTTCGCTTCAAAAGTACAGAACGAGGCATGCAGCAAACCACAATGGAGTATGTATTTCATAGAAAATTGAACTGGGCACTGATTAATATAAAAGTGCACATAGATTATCCAACTGATTGGCAACTGGGAATCCAATCCAATGCTATTTTACATTGGACCTGAAAATGCTATTTTGCTATTCAATTAAATGAAATCGACCAGAAGAACTCTCATCCATTCCTCTTCTGGAATTGCATTCTACAATTGCGGGCATTATGGATAGCTAGAATCACCATGGATCCATTCCTCTTCTGCAGATGAGCATCAATGCTTTTTGATTTTACTGCCTGTTTGCATTTGATAATTAAATATAAATTTTGTACTTTACGAGTTCAACTCTAGTTAATATAGGCAAAGCTTTTTTATTGAACAATTAACTGTTTCTTTCTGACCATGGATGCCAAACTGTTATAGTTAAACATGTGCTATCAAGTTCTGCTCTTGTTCGCTGAGAAAACTAGATCAGGTGACCAATGCGATGATTCCTATAGTTTAAAGTCCGAAAATTTCTGAAAGATGAAAGCTTACATGACATAAGATCATGTATTTTTTGCATAAGTGCTTTCAAAAAATAAAGGATCTTATTCCTTGGTTTTTTCAGAATTATTGCATAACAGACAAGTAGTTTGGATGATACAATTCCAGTGCTTGATTCTGTCCAAAGTGTCTAATTTATTTGATAATGCAAGATATGTGCAAGCTGTGCAGTTAAAATGCTTAGCGGTTAAATAGCGGTAGACACTACAAAAAAATGTGCATTTACAGACTGAAAAGTAATGTGACGGCCCGCCCCGCACCAACCGACATTTACTCCAAAAGTGCGCTGTACACATGTCCAGTTAGCACGGAACGGGTCGTCAGAAGGAAAAGGAAGAAAGAAATGAACATACAATGAACCTGTAGAATGTCTAACAGCGCATAGAATAAAATATAATAATAATATGCTTGACATAAAACAGGTGAGACAGTGCATAAGCTGAAAACCAGAACTAAACATCTTAGCAGCGGAAATCCAAAATATAGCTTATTACAACTTTTCAAACTGTCTCAAAGCAAAAGTAAGATAAACGAGGTACACTACTAATGCCCAAGTAGCGACCACCAACGACACAGGGAGAATGTGCATATATATATATATATATATATATATATATATATATATATATCATACGTGGAAGCCACCTGCCCGCCTCCGAATCAGCTACTCGCGCATCACCAGCTAAACTGTCTCTTGTCTGCTCGTGTGAGCACCCAGAGTAATAAGAGGAGACATAAAACTCTGGGTCAGACATAAAGCCTGGTATGAGCGATAAGCATCTAAAGTGAACAATAACAGGTAGACTAAAACATACCTGAACCTGGACCTGCAACCAAAGAGTTAGCACTACATACTGTACAACATTCTAAGGTACCATATCAAACGGTGTAAAGATACAGAGGTGGGGGAGGTGTGCATGTCATAGTGATGGCGAACAATCAAACATAGCATCCATCCTCACATCTCTCACTCAGTGCGTAAAGCATACGATATTCACCACTTCGATCACCCAACATACCATGCTACGATCACTCTGCCCCATGAAGTCATAAATGGCTTCACTGCACTGATAATGTAGCCACTAATTCCTTGCTATGTCCACTTGCCCCATGGAGTTATTCACCCCATCTGTGTTGGCTCATAGCCTTACCAATCCTTACTATGTCCACTTGCCCCATGGAGTTGTTCACCCCATCTGCGCTGGCTCATAGTCTTACTACGCATCACCTTGTCCCTTAGGTCATAATGACCCTACTGCACTGATAACGTAGTCTAGCTACCATCACCTTGCCCCTCAAGTCATAATGACCCTACTGCACTGATAAGTAGCCATCATTCACTTTTATTGGTGAATCGAAGTTATGAACGTCGACAACTCCTTAGCACACGTCCCGCAGGAAAGCCCAACCATGAAGTGAACTCATCGGTCCCCAACTGGATCATGAGCTCTAACTTCCCATATTGGACTACTTTTGCATCTCGGGTTATTAGTCAATACTGGGTCGGTGCGGATCTGAGTGCTCCTTCTTCACTGGATCGGGTCGGGTCGTTATCACCCCTGGCGGATCGGGTCGAGGTCTCCAGCTTGCCACGGTTCGGATCGGGTGTTCTCTTCAGATCGGTTCATGGCGCCTTCAACTCGTGGGCGGGCATTCGGGTCGGAGCGTTCGAGTATCAGCGGATCGTGGATGCTGCCTCCCTCTGTCGGATCGGGGTGCGAAACACGAGCAGATCGGGTACGCGAGGCAGTTCACGGTTGAGGTTCGTGGACCTTGCGCAGATGGTTCGGCTCGGAGGAGATGACTTGACTCGTGGTGATGTCCCACGATCCCATAGGGCGATCCAATCGACCCTCAATCCCCTATCCGATCCGAATTCCTGCACCTTTTCCAACGAGTTGTTTACGCCCCTCGACCCTCGACGGCGTTTTCGACCATTCCAACTATTCTGTTCAATCACAATGCATACCATACAGTCATAGAAATATGTATAATCAACCACAAACATCAAAAGAACAATATGGTAGGTTAAAATGGATCAAACATAGCCAAAACCCCATATTTTCCCTTAAGCATGTTTAGGTGAAACATATGATATGATTAGCAAAACTTAACCAAATTAACCCAAATTCATATCAGAGGTCTAAAACATCATTCCGAGTTTTATAAACATTTTTCCAAAATTTTATCATGTTTAAATTCGCTTATTAACACTAATCACCCCAAATTAGCCATAATTAGTGCAAAACTATGCAAATCACTCACCTTAGCCACAAACAAAACTTAGATCTGAAATAAATCTCTGATTTAATGCGAATCCCGATGTTAAACAGAAGCTCCAATGTTGATTTGGTGTAGATCTTCCTTGATTAGAGGTTGCTAAGCCAAATCCTTAACCAAAAGATGATTTGGAGGTGATTTAGAGGTTGGAGGCCATTTTTTAGGGTTTCTTGGTGACAAGTGGAGACTAGAAAATTGAAATGGAATGATCCTCTATCTCATTTCAGCCTTCTCATAACCCTAATCCCGAAATGGGTTATGGGCCTATCCACTAATCACCCTATTTGGCCCTGTTAAGTAGTTTTTCACCCTCCAAACCTTATTTCAGCCATATCTCCCAAACGGTAAGTCCGTTTGGCTATTATGACCACTCTACGGAAAGGTAAACCATCAAACGAATCTAATGGAAGTAGTTTCAGGTCAAAATTCCTTTCCAATCAAAAGTTATGGCCAAAACAGTAACAACTAAGGGCAAAATGGTCATTTAAAAATCGACAAAAATCATGAACATGGGAAATGACTCTAATGGATGTTTCCCAAAGTTACATGACCATACGACTTCATACGGGAAAGAAATAAATATTCTACGATCCCCCGATGCGTAGAATGCGGGTCATTACACTCTCCCCCCTTAAGGAATTTCGCCCCCGAAATTCCCTAATCAAAACACATACAAAGGTCCTGCAAGCCTATCAATCATAAAACAACAATCAAACATGCAAATAGGCAAAACAAGTCTACCCTAGCATGCGGAAAACTAAGTTGCAAAATAAATCTTACCAGGCTAAGAGTTCTGGATATGCCCTCCTAATGCTCTCCTCTGTCTCCCAAGTACAGTCATTCTCGCTCTCGCCCCACTGAACCTTGACTAGCTTCACCGCCTTCCTTCGAAGTTGCTTCATATCGTGCCCCACAATACGAATCGGCTTGCGGTTACCAACCGCCTCGGGTTCTACTTCGAAGTCCTCTAACTAATCAGGTGAAATAGTCATATCTGGGTCGTTAACGAATTTCCTTAATTGGGAAACATGAAATACATTGTGAACTCCTGCTATTTTCTCTGGTAAACTAACTCTATATGCCAAATTCCCGACTAGTTCAAGAACAGGGAATGGGCCAACAAATCTTGGTGCCAACTTGCCTCTCCTGCCAAATCGTATCACGCTCTTCAACGGAGAGATCTTGACAAACACCAAGTCACCAACGGAGAATTTCAAGTCTCTTATCCTCTTATCAGCATAACTCTTCTGCCTATCTTGGGCAGCTTTCATTCGTTGCTGAATGATCTTAATCTTATCCGAAGTTTCTCTCACCACATCTGGTCCAAGCACAAACTTCTCGCCAATCTCTATCCAACATGATGGTGAGTTGCACGGTCTTCCGTACAAAGCTTCATATGGAGTCATACCGATACTGGATTGGTAGCTATTATTATATGCAAACTATACTAGATGCAAATGGTCATCCCATGATCCACCAAAATCCAATATAGAAGCTCTCAAGAGATCTTCCAATATACGATTCACCCTCTCCGTCTGACCGTCGGTCTGAGGATGATATGCGGTACTGAGATGTAATCCTAACCCTAGAGCCTCTTGTAAGCTTTTCCAAAACCCACTAGTGAACAACGGGTCTCGGTCACTCACAATGCTTTTGGGTACTCCATGAAATCTCACTACCCACTTCATATACAGTTCTGCCAACTTGGCTGCCATTCTGGTCGATTTGACTGGTATAAATCTTGCGCTCTTAGTAAATCGATCCACAATTACCCAAATGCTATCATATCCCGATCTAGTCCTTGGTAAGCCATCGATGAAATCCATCGGGACTTGCTCCCATTTCCATTCGGGAATTTCTAATGGTTGCAACAAACCACTAGGCTTCTTTTGCTCGGCTTTAACTAGCTGACAATTCATGCATTTGGATATAAACTTCCCAACGTCTCTTTTCATCCCTTCCCAGTAGTAAGTCTGTCTCATGTCTCGATACATCTTATTACCACCGGGATGTATAGTCAGTTTTGAGTGATGACATTCTCTAAGCACTTCATCTCTCAAACCATTTACGTTGGGCACAACTAGTCTTCCATTCTTTCGAAGCCATCCATATCGATCAAGCCCATATACATTAATCTCCTCATCGATACCCATCTCTAACTTGGAGATGATTTCCAACAGGTTAGGATCATCCCTCTGACTAGAACCAATCCGCTCTATCAAAGTGGGTCTGATCGTCAAACTAGCTAGCATGACTGGATCCAATTCGCACTTTGGTCTGAAATCAAACCCCGCGATATACTCCAGTTGCTTCCACTCAAGAAACATTGCCCCTAAGCTGGCATGTCTCGTACTCAAGGCATCGGCTACCGCATTACCCTTCCCAGGTGTATATGCAATATCAAAATCTTACGAAGCCAAGAACTCTAACCATCTTTGCTGACGGAGATTCAGATCTTTCTGAGAGAAGAGATACTTTAACGATTTATGATCGGTAAACAACTCAAATCTTTCTCCCAAGAGATAGTGTCTCCACATCTTCAGCGCAAACACGATCGCTGCTAATTCCAAATCATGGGTAGGATACTTCTTCTCATGCGGCTTTAGCTGTCGACTAGCATAAGCCACCACCCTACCTCCTTGCATCAATACTGCACCCAGTCCGGTACCACAGGCATCCGTGTATACCGTCATCTCTTCGTTTCCTTTAGGAATGACTAACACTGGCGCACGCATCAACTTCTCCTTTAGACTCTTGAATGCATTCTCACACACTCCGTCCCAGACGAAGGACTGATTCGTCTTAGTCAATTGAGTCAACGGTGCTGCTATCTTGGAGAAGTCCTGGATAAACTTATGATAATATCCAGCTAATCCCAAGAAACTTCTTACATCTATTGCATTCTTGGGCGTAGGCCAATCCTGTACCGTAGCCACGTTCGCAGGGTCCACGGCAATACCACTCTTTGAAACAACATGACCCAAGAATCTCACTTCCCTTCTCCAAAAATGACACTTAGAGAATTTCGCTTTCAATTGGTGTTTCCTCAACACCTCCATCACTATCCTCAAGTGTCCCTTGTGTTCCTCCTCTGTCCTTGAATAAACAAGGATATCATCCACGAACACAAGAACAAACTTATTCAACTGATCTCTGAATACTCGATTCATAAGATCCACAAAGTAGGCTGGTGCATTGGTGAAACCAAATGGCATAACCAACCACTCATAAAATCCAGACGGCGTCCTAAATGCCGTTTTCGGAACACTATCATCTGCTACTCGAAGCTGATGAAATCCTATCGCGAGGTCCAACTGGGAGAACACTCTTGCTCCTTCCAGTTGATCAAACAAATTATCTATCCGCGGCAGAGGATACTTGTTCTTCCTCGTCACCTTATTCAACTCGCGATAGTCCACACACAAACGAAGGGAACCATCTGCCTTAGTGGCAAACACAACTGGTGCTCCCCACTCGGAGACACTCCTTCTAACAAATCCCTTCTTCAAAAGATTGCTGACTAGCACCCCGAGCTCTCGCTGCTCCCTTGGTGCCATACGACGAAGTGGCATCACTATAGGTCTGGCATCTTTCACTAAATCAATACAGAACTCAATCTCTCGGTGTGGTGGAAGCCCGGTCACCTCCTCGAAGATGTCCAGATACTGGCCAACCACGGGCACATCTGACAACTCATCCTGCGGGATGTCGAGGGAATTTACAAAACTAGCCATAACCCCATCACTAGGTAGACTACCAAACACTACCCTCCGCCCATCATCCGCCCTCATTGTCACCAAAAAGCCCTCACAGTCTACCACCGCCCCGTATCTTTGGAGCCAATCGACTCCCAATATAATGCCATACCCAGTAAAGCCCAAAACAAAGCAATCACATACAAACATACATCCATGACTCGATAAGACCAAATCCCTGCAAATCATACTAAGGCTAGTCGAACCACCAATCGGGTTAGTCACAACCAATGGTCTATCGACTATCTCGGGTTCCAGTCCCAACCTATCTACCTGGTCACTAGATATGAAGGAACGGGAAGCCCCAGTATCAAACAAAACTCGAACTGGTATATCATAAATAGAAAGCATACCTTGAATAACAACATTCTTTCCTTTCTCCGCCACAGTTGGGGCATTCGACGAAGAAGGAATAGCATCAATAGCATATGCTTTCACAATCTGCTTCTCCTTAAGAGGTTGCAGACACTTATCCTTGAAATGTCCCACTTGACCACAGTTGAAGCACTTCTTATCCGCTGGCTTGGCCCGACAATCTTTAGCATAATGGCCCTTCTTACCACAGTTGAAGCACTCAACCTCCTTCTTGTTCTTTTTCTGGCCACCTTTAGATTGGTCCTGCTTCCTCTTATTCTGAGAGTTATTCTTACCTCCACCGCCTGCTTGCGGCTTTGGCCCTTCTGCAGATGCAGCCTCAGTCTTTGAATTAGGGTAAAGACTCTCTGATCTCAAAGCTTTCACCACAATCGATTCAAAAGTCTCATCGATGTGGTTGATAAGCCTTTCCCCCAAGTATCCATCCAAACCAGTAATGAACTTCTCATTCTTCTTCTCAGGAGTGTCAATGAGAGACAGTCCATACTTCGACAAAGTGTCGAACTCAGCAATATAGTCAGAAACTGCCCTCCCATTCTGCTTTAGTTCCAAGAACCTCTTGAACAACACTGACTTCTGGGCAGCTGGAATGAACTTCTCGCTAAAGCGAGCCTTGAACTGATCCCAAGTAACGTGATCTTCTAGAGTAGCTGTTCTAATAGAATTCCACCAATTCATCGCTCGCCCTTGCAGCTGACGAGACGCTAGCCTTCTCTTCATCGCATCCTCATGACCCAAGTCATCAAAGATACGATCACAGCTATCCATCCAATCTTGAACATCTGTGGCCGACTCCGTCCTGTGGAACGGCTTCCCACCAAGATTAGTGTAATCCTTGCACAACTTGGCAAAATCGACCCTAGACGCCTGCACTACTGGGCCAACACCAACTCCGGGATTGGGAACTGCCCCTTGCACTTCTCTAAGCATGTCTCTCATGAGGTTAGTAAACATCGCCCTCATGTCAGCGGCATCCCCATGGTTGGTCCCTCTACCAACACCCCTCGTGTCTCGGCTCATCGTTAATCTGAAAAAGGGAAACGATTGACGACCCCATAGTGGTGCTAGTGCAGTGCGACTTCATTCTTATACTACTAATAGTATATATATACATAGCTTTTGAAAACCAAAGTAATTACAAATACGCGCTCTAATATACGTACTATCTCTCCCTGGTGTCTTTCCCTAGGTTAACTACGCAACCTAGAGCTCTGATACCAAGTGTGACGGCCCACCCCGCACCAACATTTACTCCAAAAGTGCGTTGTACACATGTCCAGTTAGCACGGAACGGGTCGTCAGAAGGAAAAGGAAGAAGGAAATGAACATACAAAGAACCTGTAGAATGTCTCACAGCGCATAGAATAAAATATAATAATAATATACTTGACATAAAACAGGTGAGACAGTGCATAAGCTGAAAACCAGAACTAAACATCTTAGCAGCGGAAATCCAAAATATATCTTATTACAACTTTTCAAA
Organism: Allium sativum; assembly: GCA_030737875.1. Classification (NCBI taxonomy): domain Eukaryota; kingdom Viridiplantae; phylum Streptophyta; class Magnoliopsida; order Asparagales; family Amaryllidaceae; genus Allium; species Allium sativum. The sequence continues at coordinate 18,448,237 of CM060922.1, read as the reverse complement.
CTGTCTCAAAGCAAAAGTAAGATAAATGAGGTACACTACTAATGCCCAAGTAGCGAACACCAATGACACATGGAGAATGTGCATATATATATATATATATATATATATATATATATATATATATATATATATATATATATATCATACGTGGAAGCCTCCTGCCCGCCTCCGAATCAGCTACTCGCGCATCACCAGCTAACATGTCTCTAGTCTGCTCGTGTGAGCACCCAGAGTAATAAGAGGAGACATAAAACTCTGGGTCAGACATAAAGCCTGGTATGAGCGATAAGCATCTAAAGTGAACAATAACAGGTAGACTAAAACATACCTGAACCTGGACCTGCAACCAAAGAGTTAGCACTACATACTGTACAACACTCTAAGGTACTATATCAAACGGTGTAAAGATACGGAGGTGGGGGAGGTGTGCATGTCATAGTGATGGCGAACAATCAAACATAGCATCCATCCTCACTTCTCTCACTCAGTGCGTAAAGCATACGATATTCACCACTTCGATCACCCAACATACCTTGCTACGATCACTCTGCCCCATGAAGTCATAAATGGCTTCACTGCACTGATAACGTAACCACTAATTCCTTGTTATGTCCACTTGCCCCATGGAGTTATTCATCCCATCTGTGTTGGCTCATAGCCTTACCAATCCTTACTATGTCCACTTGCCCCATGGAGTTGTTCACCCCATCTGCGTTGGCTCATAGTCTTACTACGCATCACCTTGCCCCTTATGTCATAATGACCCTACTGCACTGATAACGTAGTCTTGCTACCATCACCTTGCCCCTCAGGTCAAAATGACCCTACTGCACTGATAAGTAGCCATCATTCACTTTTAGTGGTGAATCGAAGTTATGAACGTCGACAACTCCTTAGCACACGTCCCGCAGCAAAGCCCAACCATGAAGTGAACTCATCGGTTCCCAACTGGATCCTGAGCTCTAACTTCCCATATTGGACTACCTTTGCATCTCGGGTTATTAGTCAATACTGGGTCGGTGCGGATCTGAGTGCTCCTTCTTCACTGGATCGGGTCGGGTCGTCATCACCCCTGGCGGATCGGGTCGAGGTCTCCAGCTTGCCACGGTTCGGATCGGGTGTTCTTTTCAGATCGGTTCATGGCGCCTTCAACTCGTGGGCGGGCATTCGGGTCGGAGCGTTCGAGTATCAGCGGATCGTGGATGCTGCCTCCCTTTGTCGGATCGGGGTGCGAAACACGAGCGGATCAGGTACGCGAGGTAGTTCACGGTTGAGGCTCGTGGACCTTGCGCAGATTGTTCAGCTCGGAGGAGATGACTTGACTCGTGGTGATGTCCCACGATCCCATAGGGCGATCCGATCGACCCTCAATCCCCTATCCGATCCGAATTCCTGCACCTTTTCCAACGAGTTGTTTACGCCCCTCGACCCTCGACGGCGTTTTCGACCATTCCAATTATTCTGTTCAATCACAATGCATACCATACAGTCATAGAAATATGTATAATCAACCACAAACATCAAAAGAACAATATGGTAGGTTAAAATGGATCAAACATAGCCAAAACCCCATATTTTCCCTTAAGCATGTTTAGGTGAAACATATGATATGATTAGCAAAACTTAACCAAATTAACCCAAATTCATATCAGAGGTCTAAAACATCATTCCTAATTTTATAAACATTATTCCAAAATTTTATCATGTTTAAATTTGCTTATTAACACTAATCACCCCAAATTAGCCATAATTAGTGCAAAACTATGCAAATCACTTACCTTAGCCACAAACAAAACTTAGATCTGAAATAAATCTCTGATTTAATGCGAATCCCGATGTTAAACAAAAGCTCCAATGTTGATTTGGTGTAGATCTTCCTTGATTAGAGGTTGCTAAGCCAAATCCTTAACCAAAATATGATTTGGAGGTGATTTAGAGGTTGGAGGCCATTTTTTAGGGTTTCTTGGTGATAAGTGGAGGCTAGAAAACTGAAATGGAATGATCCTCTATCTCATTTCAGCCTTCCCATAACCCTAATCCCGAAATGGGTTATGGGCCTATCCACTAATCACCCTATTTGGCCCGGTTAAGCAGTTTTTCACCCTCCAAACCTTATTTCAGCCATATCTCCCAAACGGTAAGTCCGTTTGGCTATTATGACCACTCTACGGAAAGGTAAACCATCAAACGAATCTAATGGAAGTTGTTTTAGGTCAAAATTCCTTTCCAATCAAAAGTTATGGCCAAAACAGTACCAACTAAGGGCAAAATTGTCATTTAAAAATCGACAAAAATCATGAACATGGGAAATGACTCTAATGGATGTTTCCCAAAGTTACATGACCATACGACTTCATACGGGAAAGAAATAAATATTCTACGATCCCCCAATGCGTAGAATGCGGGTCATTACCAGTAAGGACCGAATCATTTTAGTTTTTATTCAAAGACTGGTTATTGACCGTCAAATGCAGTCTTAAGATTTAAACGCTTCAGACTGAAAATCAATCTTTAGTCGGTCGGTACATTTTAAAGATTGTAGAGTAACTGAATGTCAGTCTTTATTACACCCACTAAAACATACTTATAAAACAATATACAAACGGTGGAAAGCCTTTCTAATCTATTTGAATCCAATGGCTAATATTTAGGATCCATGTGATATCTATCACTTCGGAGATTGAATTTAAACAATATTAAACTGTTTGTACGTTGTTTCTTTCATAAAAACAAAATCCTTGCCTTCTTCCAACTCCCCATCACTTGCGCATAGAATGTAAATCTTGCTTCTTCGATTAGAATCCAAGCCATATAAAAGAATGATTAGCAGAATCCTTAAGTGCATAGGTGGATAGACAGAAATATGAAAGTTAAAGCCCGATTCAAACTGGACAATGCAATTACTGTCAAATGAGGTTGTTCCTAATGTTTCATATGCTTGTACCATCAATGGCCTTTCTGGTGTGCTCTACAAGTTGTTCGACCAAAGGTATTTTCAGCGTGTTATATATCTTCAAATACAACTTATGTAACACAGTGAAGTTTGCGAATACCTACAAGCTACAGGAAAGAGATGCCTGCTATGACTAATCAACGCAGCTATAAACGACAAGCTTTTTTTTTTTTACTATTGCAGAACATTCTTATACAACAGTTGAGGTGACTGTTTTTGCTTCTCTTTTTTACTGCTAGAAATATCACCTTCAAGAATACAGCACCAGCACCAATGCCTGGAATGGAAGGATGACATGCTGCAGCATTCGGAATATCTGGAGACAAGGCATATTTCTTCGGCTGTGGATTTGATGGAGCTCAGGGCACACTTTGTGATGACCCAGGAAGACATTACTTCAAAAATTGCTACATATCGAAGGATCCATTGATATCATATGTGGCAATGGCAGTGATCCATGTACAAGGGATGTGAGATACACTCGATTGCAGAGAGATTCGGATAATCGGATCAATAGCAGCACAAGCTAGAAATTCGTCATGCGTGCAATCAGGGTTTTGCTTAGTGAACTGCGATGTTACAGGCACCAACAAACTGTACGTAGGAAGAGCAATGGGGCAAGTATTGGATTATGTTTGCTTACACTCATTTTGCTGATGTTGTCACTGAAGGAGGCTGGGATGACTGCTGGGATCACAATAGCAAATAGAAACACGGCATACTTTGGATCATATAGACATTGGGGACTTAGAGCAAGGGCAGTGCATGACGTTACATGGGCGAGAGAGTTAGATTATCCAATTACTACCCAGCCTTTTCATGCTAAGAGCTTCGTTGATGGATGACATTGGCTTCCGACAGATGCATGATTTTGCTTTTACCATATAGGATTTGTATATTCCTTGATTCTTCACGTATAACTTTCAAAAATACCAAGATGGGAAAATGTACATTTCATCTATTTTGTTATGTGTAATGCATGTATCAGTATGGATGCTTGCTTAAAGATAAAGATTTGATTCGTATTGTGTACAAAAAATATGAAAGTGGCAGTCTAATGTAATGATATTAATGATTATGATATTTACAATCAGAAAAAATTTCTATGTGCATGTGCCTTATCTTTAATTAAATTCAATCGTTAATCTGGACTTCCAAAGAATAAAACAACCGAGAGGTGTGATGATAATAGGATATTCGTGATCTGAGACTAGTTAATAACCATGCTTCAGTCCTTAAAATTCAGTTTTAAAAACAATTTAAAACCGATTTTCGGTCTTTACATTTTAAGACCGATGTTCAGTCTCAAATGTTTTTTAAGACTTGAGAATTAGAGATTGTCATTATTAGTCTTTGTTCTGTCTTTAAGTGATGTTTGAAGACTGAATTGTTTAACTAAAGACTGATATTTTATGTCTTTAATTCAGTTAATTTTAGTAGTGAGAGGTGTAAAAAGCGTAGCACGAATAAAACGGGAAAATAGCGTAGGGTGCAAAAATGTTAATAGATGTAAAGCTATATGATTAAAATTAATTGATTACCATTCTTGAATCATTTGCGTAGATGAAATGAATATGAATTAATATTATATAACAAAATCAAAGGATATCGTGATTATGCACACTAGATTCGAGGATTATTACTAATTTTCTATCTTATATAAAACACTAAATACTAAGTACTTTAAGTTAGCTTTTTACATTTACTTTTTTGATTTATTTTAAAAGAGAACTTGTCAAATCATCCTAAATAATATTAATATTGCTAAAACGGGTACTAAATAACGTTGATTTAGCGGGTGCGACCGGAAAATAGCGGGATTTAAAGCTGAACTACTGCTCATCAGCACTACATTGAAATAACGTAGCAGACAGAGAGCTCTATGGGCTATGACAGAGATTTTACGGGACTTTAGCGAAACTTTAACTGCATAGTGTGCAAGTGAACATTTTAGGTGCGCTGATGCGATTCCATATGTGATGATATCATGACATGACACATACAGATCTTTGACTCGTAAATTATTCCAAGCCGACTTAAAATTAAACCTCCCATTGTGAGAAGGAATCCACCACGGTACCACCAACAGTCTACCTTGCTATTATTGTCTATATTGATATGCTAAATAATATTTTGAATGTGGCAAGGAAAATTCATTGAATTAAGAGACCAACTGACTCTGAAATGAATGCAGAAACTTCCTTCTTGTAACTTAAATAACGGACACTCAAGACTCATGGGTCCAACCAAACATTGGTACCTCTCACTTTGAGATTGATTTTCCATGGAGCAGAAGCATTAGGATCTTCCTAAATAATACAATTTCCCAGCTGATTTTGTGATGTTTGCCTTCCCATAGAAAATTTGCACATAAAACATCAATTTTATAAATAATTGCCTGTGGCGTTTGGCAAAGCTGAACCCAAAAACCCACCGTGGGATAAACAACAGACTTAACCAATTCTAATCGTCAACTCAAGTTTGAAACCCTTCTAGGCCTTGTGTTGATTTTTATTTTTTAATCTTGTCTACTTGTCTATTATAATCCGAAGATTTTAAAGTGGAGCAGCTCAAAGGGACGCCCAAGTGAAAAAAAGGCAGATTATCTTGCACAGCGTTGAGACTACTTTAAATCTCCTGGTTTCATGAGAAACCCTGGTCGATAAATACTTTTGACTTTTGCTCATGTTATGCTCCTAGCATTGATTCAGGGAAGAAAGCAGCAATGGGAAGAAGATTTGATAGTGTTTGTACAAATAAAGAAGGAGCTGGCAATTCATCGAACAGTTGGGTGCAGAATAATCTGAGCAGAGAAGACAGATCATCATCCATCTTGAGGGTCAACGGGCAGCACAGAATCAGGGAGGACGATCCCTTGGTCAAGGCTACGTTGGCAGAACCTTGACAAAGCACAGAAATAGGCTATGCACGTGCACAGGTGCAAGCTATGCAGTTTAATAGTTGTAATTGGGCTTAATAGTTGTAATAAGGCAGAGGAGCAAGCATAACACACTAGAAATCACGGCATTCATGGAGTTGCAGCCGTTCCTTTCAGACTTTTGTTGGATCAGTTTGTACACATATTTATCTCTAGTAGGTAATTTTCATATGTATTACTTCTGATTTCTAAAAATATGCTGTGTGCGATGGGTTTGCTTGTCTATAACCATGTGGGGACATACATATATTTCAGCATCTAGGATATTATAATTTGTGGTTATTTGCTGAAACCTAGTTTACAATGTTTTATTAGTCACCGACGGCTCCTACACCACTTGAGCGATTAAAAATCCTCCTTCAAGTTAATGTTGTTCACTGCCTCATTTTTCATTTTGCTGTAGCTTCATTTAGCATCATTTGTATATCCAAGCTAACACAAGACGATGTGAATGATTAGCTGTTCCATATTCACTCTTTTTAAAGTCGAAAAAAATTGGTTCTCGCTTTGTATATGTTATACACCCAAAAAAACATAAGACCTAAACTAATACAGAATGAGAAGGAAATAGTTCTACAGCCTATTTACTTCTTCAAGTTTTGACCCTGCATATTGAATTTATTCACGTTTTCATATTACATTTGCTATAATACACATGGACTCTATGAATTAGTCGCATATCACAGTTCCTTCTTGGCTAGTTTAATTTGGCCGTTTCCCAGTTTTACTGTTAGATACTAATCACGATGTAAGCAGTCAATGCCCTTTGAGTCGCCATACTTGATTCTTAGCTTACTTTTTCTGACTTTTCAACTTCTTAATTTCCTTCCAGCTGCTTAATTTGCTTTGAACTGAAAGTAGTTTTTATCAATAACCCGTAAGTTAATTTTCTTATAAGGCCAAAAAAAAACTAGTGATTTGCAGCAACCTCATCGAATATGCTGCAACGAGTCCCATGCTTGCTGTTCCTCTTCATCACTGTCATCATCCACTCTCCTTTTCCATGTAGCGGTGCTCAGCTGCCTATTTATATCCCTTATATCCCATCAGCAAATATATCGACAAAATGGATAAACAAGCCCCTGACCATAGACAACCACCCGCTTTATGGCCTGGGAGGAAACGAAAGATTCATCCTCATAAGACAAACACTCGGTCCAGCGTTTGGTTGCGGCTTTATCTGCCCTGGAGCTGCTGACTCATGCACTTCTTATCTATTTTCCATCTTCATAGGTGACTTCGACTACACTAAACCGTACACCCCTCCAGCAGTAGTATGGTCCGCAAACCGTAACCGCCCTGTTCGGGAAAATGCCACTTTAGAATTTTCCAAAAACGGGGATTTGCTTCTAAGGGATTCTGATGGCACCCAGGTCTGGTCTACTAATACTTCTGGACAATCTGTGGTTGGTATGAACTTAAATGAAGTTGGAAGTCTCATTCTTTGCAACGACAAAAACAAAACTGTTTGGTCATCTCTTGACCACCCTACCGACTCTCTTGTTCTGGGCCAAACGCTGAGGCAGGGTCAACGTTTGTCTGCTGATGTTTCTTCTGCTAATTCAACCCAAGGTCCGTTGTATCTTAGCATTGTTAGTGGTGGTTTTCAGGCATTTATTGGTACGCAATTGTACTATGACAATACTGTTGTTTCTTTAGGGGTCGATAATCTTCCTATCGGACAAGAAAAGCCTACCCATATTACGTTTAATAATGGCAGTTTAGACGGCTCATATAATGGATCGAGCACACCAGTTACGTCCATATCGTTACCGATAGCATATTCGATTCAGTATATGCAGCTTGATTACATGGGCCATTTGAGAATTTATGAGTGGAATTCTACTGGGTGGATTTCTTTAGGGGATGTTTTCCTGGTTGCTAATCGTTATGATGATTATTGTGCATATCCCAATGCCTGCGGACAGTATGGGATATGCACCAATGGACAGTGTTCTTGCCCAGTTTCAGATGATGACAGTGTGAATTACTTTAGACCAGTTGATCTTATGAATCCAAGCCTAGGTTGTGTGCCATTAAACGCTCTTTCATGCAAATCAGTCAAAACACATCAAATTTTAACACTCTTCAACGTGTCTTATTTCTATGTTGAACAAGCAACAACCCCGTATATTAACAATACAAATGCTGAAGCTTGCAAGCAAGCGTGTTTGGCAAACTGTTCTTGCAAAGCTGCATTTTTTCAATATTATTATGACGATGAAGCTCTGCATACTTATTGTTACTTGGAATCAGAGTTGTACTCGCTGAACCACAATTTAGGAAAATATACCGATCTAAATTCATCTGCATTTATCAAAGTGCAACCATTTCCTATTACAAATTCAGCACCTGGATCAAACTCCAAAGTCAGTGTTAGAGTTATAGCTGGTGCTAGTGTCACATCTGTACTTGCTTTTATTCTTATCGTTGCATGCGTCCTAGCATTTCTAAGGAGAAGATACAGTCATAGAGAAGTTGAGGATGTCGATGAATTCGCAATGTTGCCTGGACTACCAACAAGATTTGCGTTTGAAGATCTCAGAGTTGCTACTGATGACTTCTTACGAAAACTTGGAGAAGGTGGATTCGGTTCTGTTTTTGAAGGAACACTAACTGATGGCACTAAAATAGCCGTCAAAAGATTAGATGGTGCTGGTCAAGGTAAAAAAGAATTTTTAGCCGAGGTTGAAACCATTGGTAGTATTCATCATGTACATTTGGTGAGACTGATTGGATTTTGTGCAGAAAAGTTTTACAGGCTTTTGGTTTATGAGTATATGCCTAATGGATCACTTGATAAATGGATTTTCTACAAAGATAATGATTTTGTTATAGATTGGCAAACAAGACGTAGTATCATAAATGATATAGCAAAGGGACTGACATATTTACATGAAGATTGTAGACAAAAAATCGTTCATTTGGATATCAAGCCTCAAAATATACTTTTGGATGAGAATTTCAATGCTAAAGTGTCAGATTTTGGATTAGCAAAACTTATCAATCGAGACCAAGTTGAAGTAGTTACAAGAATGAGAGGTACCCCTGGATATTTAGCTCCAGAATGGATGACCTCGGTTATTACCGAAAAAGTGGACGTCTTTAGCTTTGGCGTCGTGGTGCTTGAAATTGTATGTGGAAGAAGGAATTTAGATTACTCAAAAGATGAAGAAAACATTCATTTAATTAGTCTCTTGCAAAGAAAAGTTACAGAAAATAAGCTAACAGATATGGTAGATTGTCGTTGCACCAATATGCAGAGTCATATCGATGATGTTATAATGATTATTTATCTTGCAATGTGGTGTCTACAGAGTGATTGTAATAAGCGACCATTAATGTCCATAGTGTTAAAAGTATTGGACGGTTCTTTTGACGTGGATGCTGATTTGGACTATAATTTCACGAACCCAACTCTTTATGCAACTAGAAATGCAAATATTGTTGAATCTTTTCAGCCAATGCCATCGACTTTATCGGGGCCAAGGTGACTTCTACTTGAAGTGTTACTTAAAGTAATTGTACTATTTCATACTTGTTTCTCTGGGTTTTTTCATGCAACTATAGCTGTGTTTGATTGAGTGAGCATTAAAATAGCTCAGTGTATTTATATGTATTGCTTCCGAATCATTAAAGCAGTTTTCATGCAACTGTAATGCTGAAAACATTGGATGAAACTCTTCGGCCAATTGCATTGAGATATGTTTATTTTTCCTTCCTGCAGCATGCAATTATCTGTTAGTAGCTTGAAATCAAGCGTTTGCTATACAAGAGTTGTCACTTAATGTTTGACGTTAGCTTGAATGTATAAATATATACTGTATTTTAACATGAATAAAATGTTCAGTCATCCAACTCATTTTATATGCAGTGTCAAATTTTCGGGGCATTTACGGTAGATGATGAGCAAATTCTCATTGGATTTGCTACATAGATTGAGTCCATATAGTGAGCCAAAAAATGGTTTAAATGAATAAATGAAACTCTGTAGAAGAAAGAGTAGTAAGCAGAAGAATGGTTTAAATGAATGACAGGGAAAAGGGTTCAAAAGAATGATTAAAACAATATTGATGCATAATTGATGAGATTACTCCAAATAACTTCATCTCTTTTGTAACTATAATAGAATGCAACTGAGCACTGATTGATATAAAAGTGTACATAGATTAACCAACTGATTGGCAACTGGGAATCCAATCCAATGCTATTTTATATTGGGCCTGAAAATGCTATTTTGCTATTCAGTTAAATGAAATTGACCAGAAGAACTCTCATCCATGTGCAGCCTTCAGAACTGCAGATAAAGGAGAGCCAGGAAGAAAAGTGGAATTGCATTCCACAATTGCGGGCATTGTGGGTAGCTAGAATCACCATGGATCCATTCCTCTTCTGCAGATGAGCATCAATGCTTTTGATTTTACTGCCTGTTTGCATTTGATAATTAAATATAAATTTTGTCCTTTAGTAGTTCAACTCTAGCTAGTCAAAAAAGGCAAAGCTTTGTTATTGAACAATTGACTGTTTCTTTCTGACCAACGGTGCCAAACTGTTATAATTAAACGTGTGCTATCAAGTTCTGCTCTTGTTTGCTGAGAAAAATAGATCTGCTGACCAATGCGATAATTCCTGGTAGTTTAAAGTCCAAAAATTTCTGAAAGATGAGAGCTTACAAAACATAAGATCACGTATTTTTTGCATAAGCGCTTTCAAAAAATAAATGATCCTATTCCCTGGTTTCTTCAGAACTATTGCATAACAGACAAGTAGTTTGGACTTTGGATAATACAGTTCCAATGCCTGATTCTGTCCAAAGCGTCTAATTTATTTGATATTGCAAGATATGTGCAAGCTGTGCAGTTCAAGCGTTTAGCGGTTCTATAGCAGTATAGGTGTAAAAAGCGTAACACGGATAAAACGGAAAAATAGCGGAGGATGTAAAAATATTAATTAGATGTAAAGCTATGTAGCACCCCTAAAGCCCCCTAATATCCGCCATATATCCCATTTTTCTCTCTCTCCACTCATTCCTTTACCTCCCACACACTTATTTTAATATAAATACTTAGTTTATATATGAGGTAAATGGGGGGCTCACTATTTGGAATGCCGTTGAACGCTCCTTATATATATATGTATATATATATATATATATATATATATATATATATATATATGTATGTATATATATATATATATGTATATATATATATATATGTATATATATATGCACTGAAATATCCGCCATATATCCCATTTTTCTCTCTCTCCACTCATTCCTTTACCTCCCACACACTTATTTTAATATAAATACTTAGTTTATATATGAGGTAAATGGGGGGCTCACTATTTGGAATGCCGTTGAACGCTCCTTATATATATATATATATGTATATATATATGTATATATATATATGTATATATATATGTATATATGTGTATATATATATATATATATATATATATATATATATATATATATATATATATATATATATATATATATGCACTGAATTTGTTTAGGGGGGAAACCGACAGGAACCGTAAAACTCCCCTAATGCATCTAACCTGGTCAGCGGATACCACATATGTGGCTAGTCATAGGGTATGCACATGGTAAACCCTTTTGGCATGTTATTCCGGGTTTCGAACTTGCATCGTTGTTACCTCGACACAAGTCATTAACCACTGGGCTAATGCTGTGGGCTATATAATTAAAATTAATTATTTATCGTTCTTGCTTCATTTATGTAGATGAGACGAATATTAATTAATATTATATAACAAAATCAAAGGATATCATGGTTATACACACTAGATTCCAGGATTATTACACATTTCTATCTTATATAAAGCACTAAATACTAATGACTTAAAGTTAGCTCTTTAAATTTACTTTTTTGATTTATTTTAAAAGAGAACCTGCCAAATCATCCTTAGTATATTAATATTGCAAAAACATATACTAAATAACGTTGATTTAGCAGGTGCGACCGGAAAATAGCGGACTGTTCATCAGCACTACATTGAAATAACATAGCGGACAGAGAACGCTACGGGCTATGACAGGGATTTTACGAAGCTTTAACTGCATAGTGTGCAAGTGAACATTTCAGGTGTGCTGATGCGATTCCACATGTGATGATCCCATGACACATACAGATCTTTGACTCATACATTATTCCAAGCCTATTTAAAATTAAACTTCCATTGTGAGAAGGAGTACACCACGGCACCACCAGCAGTCTACCTTGCTATTATTGTCTATATTGATATGCTCAATAATATTTCGAGTGTGACAAGGAAAATTCATTGAATTAAGAGACGAACCTGACTCCGAAATGAGTGCAGAAATTTCCTACAGTGTAACTTAAATTACGCACAATCAAGACTCATGGGTCAAACCAAACATCGGTACCTCTCACTTTGAGATTGATTTTCCATGGAGAAGAAGCATTAGGATCTTCCAGAACGAAATTGCTATTGTACCCGAATTTAAGTTTGTCAGATCTTGCGAATGAATATTAACCGCATGATTCGCGTGGCTATTCTGAATTTTACCGTTAGTTGCTTGTATAATTACGGAAATGCCCCCTATATTCAGCTATTTTAGGAAATTCGCACAATTTAACCGCTTCTGCTTCGGTCATAGTAGCATCACTCCTTCCTGAATTATACAATTTCCCAGCTGATTTTGTGATGTTTGTCTTCCCATAGAAATTTGCACATAAGACATCAATTTTATAAATATTTGTCTGTGGCGTTTGGCAAAGCTAAACCCAAAAACCCACCTTGGGATAAACAACAGACTTAACCAATTCTAATCGACAATTCAAGTTTAAAGCCCTACTAGGCCTTGTATTGATTTTTTTTTTTTTATAAAAAATTAAATCTTGTCTGCTTGTCTATTATATTCCGAAGATTTTAAAGTGGAGCAGCTCAAAGGGACGCCCAAGTGAAAAAAAAAGCAGATTATCTTGCATAGCGTTGAGACTACTTGAAATCTCCTAGTTTCACGAGACACCCTGGTCGAAAAATACTTTTGACCGTTGCTCATTAATAGCCAGACCCGCCCATGTGGAAAAAAAGAAAGAGAAAACTAATTATTATTATTATTATTATTATTATTTATAGCTGAACATCAAAAAATAATCCAGTAGAGAATATTTGAAATTAAAGAGATTTAAGTCTGACAAAAGTTGAGAGAATTAAATTAGTTAGATTAAATAGATATAAGTTGACATGTTGTAGACATGTTTCATAATTTTTGGGCTTCGGAAAAATTAATTTTGGCCAAATGACAATAAGCAAACCTCCCTAACGGTCGATTTGATTATATCAGCATTGCCCAAGATAACTTTAACAAATATGGGAAGATCATTAGCATAAATTAAATGATTTAGAAGTATAGAATAGTTGTAAATTGGAGAAATATTACCTTTTACCTATTGTATTTCCAAAGACAGTGTAAGGAACCCTGTCACTAGGGGTGTCAACGGATGCTTTCGGATACGGATAGTGTCATATCCGTATCCATATCCAAAATTATTTTTGGATATCGATATCCGTATCAATTTAATTTTCGGATACGGATAATACCATATCCGTATCCGAAATTATTTTCTAATATCGAATATCCGCATCCATTTAATTTTCGGATATCCGTATCCGCTTAATTTTCGGATACAGACGGATATCAGATATTTATCCGCTCTGCCAGTAATTAATAAGTTTAAGAGTATAAATAAAAATGTTTGGATCAACATAAAATAATTTTTATTCAAATGTTTATAAAACCAGGAAATAAAGAAATGTGATGGTGAAACATTGTTTTATACTAATATCCATACATATATCAAGAAATATTCCAAAATTAAATACTAAAACTACCATTTTTCACTAAAAATGAACAAAAATATATATCATAGTAACATCCAATAGTTACAAAATAATTATTAACTCTATTTTTCTATTTTGAGTTATATTTATTACACCAATTAGTCGGACAAATATTTTTCAGATACAAATACCACTGTAACCATATCTATATCCGAGAAGCTTTTCGATATCGGATATCCGCATCTGCTTTTCGGATAATGTCAGATAATGGATATTTGACATATTTTCGTATACGGATTCGGACGGATATCGGATTTTTCGGGTATTCATTGATAGTCCTACCCATCACGGTAGCAAAAAGATAAAGAGATAGTGGATCTCCTTGCAATGTCGGCCCTGGCCCAGTACTAGCTAGGCCATTGCACTAGACAACAAAAGCAGTAGCGCATCAATAATGCTGCGTTAGCAGAAATCGCGAACCAAAAAAATGCTGATTTCGTGAGCGCGTAAGGAAGAAGAGGGACAACCACGAGAATTGCTCGAGATGGCTAGGAAAGAAAGTGGTCTCCTATTGCACCGAAGGAGAAATCAAGGACTCGAAGTTAGTAACCCTAATTTCAAAATTATTCTATTTTAGTTTAATTGTTGTTAATGGCTAAAATTTGGAATTTTATGTGCTTTAGAACTTCTTTTAATTGTATATTCTTTGTTTGATAATTTATATGGTCTTCCTTTTTAACTTTCAGGCATAATAATTTGTTTCGTTTGACAATCTTCGAAGCATATTCTTACATTATTGATTTAAGCAGCTTACCTGCTTTACTTAGTTCTAGTTCAATGTGCCTCCATCGGCTATCTATTTTGCCCAACATGAGACACCACTCAACCAATGAAGTTAGAGAATATCAAAATGAGAAGGAAAAATGATCTAATGAAAACGCTTCTTCCTGACATCTTCTAAAATGGTATCTAAGCATGTATTTTCTTTCCTTCTCCTATTTTTTGATTTCTAATATATAGACCTTTGTTTCAAATCTGTATTATACTTTATCTTTGAACAAATATTCAGTTTTAGGTGAATGTTTTTGTTTCAGCTTAATCTTAATTCAAGTTTTTTTTAATGTTAACTAACTTTTGGAGATATATATAGGCTGAGCATGCAAATGTTAAATTCATAGTTTGCATCTGGAGTGTTGAGCGTATCTTAGATACAAACAAATAAGTGCTAGTAGTTGTTCATAGCAGCAGTATTGAGTTTTCACATATTAATTATACCTTATAAATAAGAATATTATCCAGTATCACCATACAAAGTTTTACTACGAGGCATTATATAATAAATCGCACCGGGCATCATAAGTGTCGGGACCGGCTCTGTAAACTCCTTGTCGTAACCCTCTACTACCGTGAAAAAACCCATATGGGTTGCCATCTATTAGTACATAAAAGGTGGGAGTGTATTGCAAAAACAGTGGTTTGGGTAGCGGAAGTAAAACACCCAATAATCTAGCTTATCGACAATCTCAACAATGTCAATCCAACAAAGTTGATAAAAAAACAAATGGCTCAAATTGTAGAGAAAAACATAAATAGAAAAGGAAAAGAACACACTAATATAACGAGGTTCGGCTATGCCTATGTCCTCGAACCCAACAACCTTTTATTTCTTTACCTCAAAAGGAGGTACAATATGAGAAGAAATACACAACTCAATAAAACTTTCTCGCTCTATAATAGATACTGAAAATAGGGATTTTATTGAAGATAATATATGGAGAGAATTTTTCTTCCTGTGCATATAAAAATATGAGTCAATGCCTGCGTATATTAATAGGAGGAGGGACGAAGAGTGCTTCATGGATAAGGAAGAAATATTTCCTGATTTATTCCACCACAAATCTAGCACATTTTTAATTTGTTTTTACCTATACCAATATTTGATTGATTAAAATCAAATAATATAACTTCTCATTCCATCCAAATTTGTTGCCACATATATCAAGATTTGATTGATTTATCAAATCAAATAATCTCTAATCTTTTCAATTTGTTGCCAATAATTAATTGATTACAAGATTCAATTAAAATTTTCTCCATAATTAACATAGATTTAACTCATCCAATTTTAACACTCCTTCTCAATTTAAATATATTCATCAATCAACAGAATTAGTTCTTAGGGTCAGCGCCCACTGGCGCTAAGTAGCTCGTACCACACCGGTCAAGTTTGAGCAATGCTCAAACTTGTCCTTTGGAATCGACTTGGTTAGCATGTCAGCTGGATTGTCATTTGTGTGACTTCTTCAAGCATGAGAAAGAAACTCCTAACATCATGTGCTTTGTTCGTGAGTTGTAGGCTTGATTTTCCATAAGAAGAATGATTCTCTGACTATCTGCAAACAACCCCATGGTCTTCTGCATCATTAATAAATCTTGCAAAAGCTGCAATAAATACAATCCTTCCTTAGTCGCTTCCACAATAGAAATGAGCTCTGCCTCTGTAGTTGATAAAGCTACAACTGTGGCTTGGATCTACAAAAAATTGGGTCTATGCCAAGTGTAAAAACATGGCCCGAAATCGATTTCCTACCATCTCTATCCCCAACATAATCTGAATCACAATAACCCCCTAGAGTTATGTCACTACCTCCAAACAACAAACCAGTATCAGAACTTCCTCTCAAATATCTTAGAATCCACTTTCTTGCCAGTGAGTCTTTCTTGGGTTAGACATGTATTTGCTAACAACACCAACTGCATAAGCTAAATCAGACCTTGTGCATACCATAGAATTGTTGTCAAGCGCGCATGTTAAAGCGTGAGAGCGTACGAGCTCACGCGTTTTTCCCAGCCAACCGTGTTAACAAGTAAGGAAACTCGCTGGAGAAGGAGAAGCGGTCGGAGCAGCGCTAAATCTCATGAAATTGTGGTGTCGACGAGTTATTGTGTGCGTAAGTTGGAATTGGGGATCTCTTGAAAAACCTAGAATTTAGGGCTGTCTTGCGTGCTTCAAAAAAATGAGGAAACGACGTCATTTCGAGTTAAGCCGATTTAGCTCTTCCAACGGGTCTCATTCCTTCTTCAATTCAATAATCACTTCCCAGGGATTACGTCAATGATTATTCTTCAAATTTCAATGTCCAAATTCAACTATAAATCGGTAAGTCTTTTGTTAAGGTTATTTTGCTGAAATTTTAAGGTTTATGTTATGTTATGATTAATGAAAATATTAAGCTATGGCTATTTTGCTGAAAATTTAATTTTGTGAGAGCTTACGATATGTGTTACGATCCCACAATTTACGATCTTTGTATACCCCAACACTCTTTGGTGAGAACTCGAGTTTGACAACATTATACCATAGCATACATAAGGCTTCCAACCGCACTAGAGTAAGGAATATTACTGATATCTCTTTTGTCTTCATCTGAAGTGGGGCACATATCTCCGGATAGCTTAAATTGAGAGCCTAATGGTGTAGCCACCAGTTTAGCATTCTCTATACCAAATCGAGATAGGACTTCTCTCGATATATTGAGTTTGAGTGAGCCTCAAAACTCTTTGCTTTCAATCCCTCTGAATCTCCATCCCTTAGTTCTCTGTGTGTTTCCCAAATCTTTCATGTCAAACTCCTTACTGAGCTCCATCTTCAATTCTGAAATTCTAGTAATGCTCTTAGAAGCTATCAACATATCATCAACATAAAGCAACAAATAGATGATGTCATCATTACATTTCTTAAAATAGACACATTGGTCCTTAAAGCTTCTAGAGTAACCTTGTGAGATCATAAACTTATCAAAATTCTTATACCACTGTCTACGAGGTTGTTTTAAACCATAAAGAGATTTGTTAAGTTTACAAACATGACTAGGTCTGCTACTATCAATGAACCCCTCTAGCTATTACAGGTAAATGTCCTCCTCAGGGTCACCATGCAAGAATGCTGTCTTGACATCTAATTGTTCTAACTCCATGTTGAAGTGAGAAACCAATGCTAAAAGAATGCGAATGGAAGTGTGTCTAACAACTAGAGAGAAAATGTCATGGAACTCCGCACCTTTCTATTGAACGTAACCCTTCGCCACTAATCTTGCCTTGTACCTTAAATCATCATTGCTGCCGTCTTTCACTATATATCCATTTACATCTAATTGCTCTCTTGCCGGGAGGAAGTGGCACTAAATCACAAGTGTGATTTTTTGTGCAAAGACTCAATTTCCTCTTCCATTGCTACTAACCAACTGGAACTATAAGCTGAACTAATGACATCTTTATAGTCTCTAGGTTCATCATGAAATATGCTTAATGCATAAGCTACCATGTCATCAAAGTCAATATCTTCAATGCTTAATCCTACAAAATCATCAAGCCATGTAAGTCTTTTCTTCTCTTTGGTTGGTCGAGTTCGAATTTGAGCTCCATCTTGAGAGTGATCTTCTATCTTTTCCCGATCAACCACGGTGTCATCGGAATCACCATTTTTACTCATATGGAAGTCTAATGATCTACCTTGTGTTTGGTATTCTGAATTTGTCCTCCCAACATCATCATTAACTGAAGAAGAAGGCTCCACTTTTAACATAGCCTTCTCATCAAATGTAACATGCCTTCTAGTAACAATTTTCTGGGTAGTAGGATACCACAACCTATAACCCTTAATTCCTTTCTTCTAGCCAAGAAAAAAACACACTTGCACTATCTTGGATCTAACTTCCCTTTTCTCTCATGCATATAAGCTGGGAAACCAAACACTCTGGGAAAGGAATATGAAACATGCTCTCCCTTCTATACTTCTTCAGGAATCATCATATCTATGCCGGTAGAAGATGTGCGGTTGATGAGGAAAACCGCTGTAGATAATGCTTCTGCCCAAAATCTCTTCTTTAATCTCGCAGTCAGACGTAAACAACGAGTTCTTTCCAACATAGTCCGATTCATTCTCTCTACAACTCCATTTGACTGAGGGTCTCTTGGCGTGTAGTGTCTTTTGATTCCCCTGGACTCATAAAATTTGATTAATTTTTGAGAAGTGGATTCACCACCATTATCAGAACGAAGAACCTTCACTTTCTTTCCATACTTCTTCTCTATAAGAGATTTTCAACTTTGATACCTATCAAAAGTTTCATCATTGGACTTCATAGAGTAAACCCATGCCTTTCTAGAAAAATCAACAAATGAAACAAAATACCTGGCTCCTGCAAAAGATAGGCATGGTGTGGGGCCCTGAACATCAGTGTGAACATACTCTACAAGATCTTTAGATTTATGCTCTGCATTGCCAAAAGAACCTTCGTCTGCTTTCCAAGTACGCATCCTTCACAAAAGTCAAGTTTTGGATGATGAACACCGTCAATCCAATCTCGCTTTCTTAATGATTCTAAACTACGCTCTCCAAAGTGATACATACGAAAATGCCACAATCTGGTAGAATCAGAATCAATAACCAAAGCTGACTCCGCTACATCAGTTGTACCCTTCAGCAAATATAGATTTTCAGCTATTACCCCTTTCATTACTATCAATGAGCCATCTGTAATTTTTAATGAATCCTTTTCTATTACACACTTTAAGCTAAAATTGCACAATGCTTCAATGGAGATCAAACTACGCCTTAAATCTGGCACATGCCTGACATCACATAAAATACGAACAACACCATCAAACATCCCTATTTTTACTGTTCCATTATCAACTATGCGACAAGAAGCATTATTTCCCAAGAGAACCTCTCCTCCATCAACCTGATGATAAGTGGAAAAAGAGTGCCTATCAGGTGTCATATGATAGGATGCTCCTGAGTCAATAATCCATATAGTACTCTTCATAGAAGAGGCAGAAGCTGTAAAAACGCCAGGATCACTTTCTGAATCTGATGTCTCTGCAATAAAAGCTAAAGCTTTTTTAGCAACGCTTTGTTTTTATTCTCTAACTTAGGGCAACTTGCAATATAATGTCCAGGTTTTCTACAATAATGAAAAACTCCCTTCTGAGCTCCCCTTGACTGAGATCTGGACTTAGCTCTATCTCCACCATATTTGGGTTTACTCTCACTTCTTCCCCTTTGTGTAATAAGGCCTTCAGAATCATTCTCCATGCTCATGCTTGCTAACTTTCCCCTCAACATCTTGTTATGTAAATTTGTCTTTACATCCTCCAAGAAAATAGTTGAATGACCATAGATCATAGAGTTAACAAAAGTGTTAAACTCTACAGGCAAAGAACATAACAGAATAACAGCTTGTGCTTCATCCTCTTTCTTTACATTAGCTGCTCAAAAATTCATGACAAGAGTGTTAAGGGCATCAACGTGAGCAAATACATCGGTTCGGGACTTCATCTTGAATGAATAAAGTTGTTGTTGTATGATGATGCGGTTGATGTGGGACTTGTTGTTGAACTTTCTCCGAAGAGCATCCCATAGATCCTTAGCAGTTTTCACATGAGAAAACTCTATAAGTACTTCATCGGAAAGGCTTAGCTGGATGGTAGTAAGAGCATCCTCTTCCAATTCTTCTATCTCTACAGGTGCTAAATTCCTTAATTTCTCTAAAATTTCTACAAACGATGGAATTTGGCCATGAAACTTTAACTAATGCGTTCGTCTCGGAATTCTGGTCAACTTTTATGTTTTGAGTTTTACAAACGGAGTCCGTGTGAAAAAGTTACGGACGAAATACGAAAATGGATGGAAAATAATGAAATCAGAATTTATAATTATAATTTACGTTATTTGACCAAGCCGACTAGGGTAATCTGAGGCCCAGGCGGTCGACCTACTAGGCATCAGACTGCCCAGTGATGGCTAGGTTTTCAAGGTTTGGTTTATAATTTTATTAAAACGAATGAACGGAAATAACTTTAAACTGTTCCAATGATTCTAGGCCATTTCCACCCCTATAAATAAAGGGGGTAAGGCCTCATTCTTTTTCACTAAAATATGCAGTGGCAGCGGAGCTCTGCCATTTTTTTCCTTCTCAAAACCTAATTTCTAAAATAAAAATATATTCATACATAACAAATCAAATCCAATTAATATGAAATTGAGAGGATAAGCAGATCTAATGGAAAGGAATGAATATTGATGCTCCAAATCAGATTCTCCCCTCTCTTCCTGCTTTCTTACGTTTCTACAGATCTGGAATTTTCCTCTTTCTAGATAAATTGTAGATTTATAAAAATTTAGGGATTGTAGGCCTAAAGGGTTCAAAACTAGGTTTTTGGAGGCTATAAGGTGAGTGAGAAATTTATGAATACAGTTATAATAACTTATCTATTTCATTTGAATAAAATCTATGTTTTTATGCCTATTACCTACAAGATCTGTTCATTTAAATATTGTGAATTTATTGGCAACCATCAAATCTGATTATAAACATGGTTAAAACTAGTGAATTATAAGCTGTGGTTATGTATAACATAAATTGTAGGATTCTTAACTAGTTCACATATATTCCTACAGTTATATCATGAAATATGTTGTACATGTTGCATAACACTATTCATCTGCAAATCAGTCCCATTAAACACAAATTAGATGTAGTTACATTCCAGATCTTTAGTTCAGTGTTGAATAATAAAATATGTGAATTTGAATAAAAAGATGACATTGATAAATTATGTGATTGTAATAATAAAAGAAATATTCCTATTCGTATTCAATATTGTTGGGTTTTGACTTAATCATTGTAAACAGGCCATTTTCCTCCTTGAACAAAAAGGCATTATGTACGTATAAATATAAATACATATATTTGTGCGTAATTTACATCGACTATTCCAAAATATATATTTACATATATTTCTTGTGATTTGGAAATATGTCAATTCTACTAATTATGCATTATTTACAATGATTACGGCTAACGGTCTTTTGTGAGATTTGAAACTTTTTTGGCAAGATCGAATATAAAAAAGGAGATGTTTGGTTAATTGATTAGAGCAAATTATTAATTTAAAAACAAGAATAACAATAAAAATAATAACTACGTTGAACGCACTAAAACATAAAAATAAATATATACGTATTATTTGTCCAAATCAACGGAAAACGGTAAAATATACATTGTATGGGATATTTGAATGTTCAGATAAGGTTCAATTATAGAATTATATGTAAATGTAATCCATATTGAATTAATATATTTGTGGTGACCATTTGTAGCAATCAATATAATTAACTACTATAAAAAAGACCGCAAATCAATAAATAACAAATGTAATCAATATTGATTTGGAGAAACAAACGTAATAGGAAAATTGTTATAATTCCTAAAATCAATTACGATAAATGTTGTAAACCCCAATTAGGAAATTTGAATTATAGCGCGTTTATACACGAGGTTAAGCTCAAATTGTGGTATAAGCCTGCCCGCAACCGATCGACAAATCCAGCAACCACAGGTAGTCAGCTTAATGTGAGGGGTTTAATGTGTAAGAATAAATGTATTAATGTATGAGGTTAAGTTTAACTTGTGGTAGAAGTCTTCCCGGAACCGACCTGCAAATCCAACATCCACAATTAGTCAACTTAATGTGTGAGACCTGATACACACAAACACATATATATATAACAGTAAACAAATAAATAAGAATAGTAATTGTCGGTTAGGGTACAACAAATAAATACTTTGGGACTGATGAATAGTTGCCTTAGGAAAAATATGACCATTATAGTCATAAAGGGCAATACAAGTAGAACTAAAAGGAACTAGATGTCATAAGGGAATTTGTGATTTTTCATTTAAATACTAAGACCAAATTAGGTAAGAAATCAAGTAAATATTCTAGGGGAAAAGGGGACATAACCTTCCTTATTTATATTAATGAAAATAGAAATATAATATAAAATATAGTTGGACTTAGTAGGTTAATAATGTAAATTATTATTAACCATATGAACCCGTGACAAAAATGAATCATGTACGTATAGCATTTCAATGTAGAGGGACTAAATGTGAATGACTTAATACGTAGCCCATCTTATCCCAAACAGGGATAGGTATAAAAGGCTAATGTGGTACAAAATAATAACCTTCGCGTATAGTCCACTACATAGGTCTTAAGCAACTGGGGTCGAAGAGTCCATCTGGGAATAGGCCTTTCAGTTTATGGGTCTTAAATGGCAAGTGTATGTGGGCCTACCCAAATCTGGAAACTAAAACGTCAAATATGACTACCTATCCTACTAGAAGTAAAAAAGCGACTAAGGAGGTTATCTAATAATGCTAGCTAGAAGTATAACGAACGATAAAATACCATCTCTCACCTTATGCAGAGAAAGGGTATATGCGTGAATGACGGAAGCCTTAACTAGTAGGGCCCATAGTTAGCGCACTCTAGTTCATGTTAACGTTAAGTAAAGTATCGAGAAATAATAAATGACCAATCGGTCCGCCCAGAGTCTTAAGCGATTAGGAAGAATCCACCCTATCTATCATTGATAGTGAGGCAATAAATGATGAAGGATAAGCGAATTAAAGTATATGAATATAGAAACTCCGTAATTAGGGGTCTAACCTCGATATAGTAACCATCTAAGCTCTAGTATAAAGGCTTCACAAAAATGTGGGTAAACATCCTATCTCGGTACTGTACTTTGGGAATACCACTTTAGGGAGAGTAGTAGGGTCGTGCGTAAACATTTACCAGGTTAGGCTAGAATCACTAACCTTGTTAGGCATATATCTTAGGTTGAACCAAACGGGATGCATTTGTGTATTATAGTCTATGTTGAACATTTCTTAGTCACCAAAACTTGTTGTTCTGACCCCCTCCTCATTACAACGTCCAAGGTTTCCTAGAGAAGGTCAGATTCTAGCAAATGTTGAGTTTGGCTTCCGGTTCTCGTTCTCTCATGCTCGGCATTAATAAAGTGACTTACTTTGAAAAAGTAGTTACTTGAGCTAATATTAGTTTATCTTATTTTATTTCTACTGTGAGTTATCTTATCGTACTCTGATTACGCTCGTGCTCATTTATTTCAAGCACCAGATATATATGCTCCATGTTTGGATGTGTTCATGTTTTGATTTTTTTCGAAATTTGGGTGTAGAAAAGTGTTGGGTGTTACATTTGGTATCAGAGCTTAGGTTAAATGATCAGACGAATTAGTTAAATTTGGACTCGTAGGAGAACGTAATTCGATTCCCTTTTCTGTTTTTCTTCGTCTTTATTACTCGACTTTAATTTATCTCAATGATGAATTAATTGTGGGCATGAATATATAAAATAGGCTTTAAACGACTAAGAGTTGAAATATGTTGAGTTCGGGTTTCTAGCCAATTCTGTCTTACCCCACAGTATGTTGGCGGTCTCGTCGTAAAGAGCATTAGGATGACATATGGCGGACCCGCTGATTCAAGTTTGGATACTGGAAAAGTTATACATATATATATATATATATATAATCTAGCTACAACCGAGATAGTCATAAATTCTTGTTTTTGGTTTCGTTAGCAGTTCGCGTTAAAGCCATTTTTCGATCTAAAACGGGAAAAGTCCACGTTAAAATGTCGTATCCATTTTGGAAATATAATTATGAGGTATACCCATTTGTTACTTCGTTGAAATTCCAAATATACGTTTATTGAAGCATTCAATTGAGTTCTTGGCCTTGTATTCGAGCAAATTTTATTTTTAAAACTATTTGAAAAATAAAATGGATTTCAACGGTTTTGGAATACGGTTTCAGAAAATAGGTTGTAAAAATATGGTTTAGAGATTTTCTTTATCTATTCGTGTTTTAAATTTTTCGGGGCCATTCGGTAATTTTAATAAACGTAATCCGATTGGTAGGAAGAAAGGAATTAGAAATGACAAGGAATATACCACCAAAACTCAGGAATAATAATATCCATTCCTTGTGATTTTTAGTATCCATTTTACTATATATATATATATTGGATAATTTATTAAAGTTATCAAAATTAATCTTAAATTGTTTTTCAGCTCCAACATTTTTGAACACGAAAAAGTTTTCTAGTTTGAAATATAAATAATAATAGTAATAAAATGGATTTATAAATACGAAACCGTTAGTTTATAATAAATTCCATTTTTGAAAAGTTTTAAAATTTTCTTCGGAAAGGCTAAGGAAAATCCTTCATCTTGATTTTT
This sequence comes from Allium sativum, assembly GCA_030737875.1. NCBI lineage: Eukaryota > Viridiplantae > Streptophyta > Magnoliopsida > Asparagales > Amaryllidaceae > Allium > Allium sativum. The sequence goes on along the minus strand of CM060922.1, from coordinate 18,423,386 downwards.
GGGGTATTTGGTTTCGTGAATCGTCTGTTAGTTGTCAACTAGGTAAGGAGAAAATCTGTTTTAATTTATATTACGGATTTCAAAATCATTTTTGGAATTCATCCGTTGTGTAGTCACATCATCGTTGTTGAGACTATACGTCCTTTAAGTTGGTTTGGAATTTAACTACGGTCTTTAAATACCGCGGTGATGAGGATAATTATTTTATGGATCAAATCGAATCGTAAAAGATAATGTCGGACGATTAATATTTTAATCTGGCCTAATAAGGTCAAGATCCAACCTCTGTCCAAAGCCCAATTGGTGGTAGACCGTTTAGTGTTATACTAGGACGATCAATTAGTTGATGAGTTTTGGTACAACCTGGATCGAGGACTCAACCATAAAAGTTGCGTCCAAATTACCCCCTTAATTTCCTCCTTTCGTTCTTTCTTTCTCATCTACGCGAACCATATCTCTATCATTCTTTTCTTTCTTTGTTGCTGCTTCATCTCCTCTTTTTCCGTGCTAGTTTGCGCATTAGAACTTGCCTCATTAATACTCCATGATCTAATTTCTTCTCTCCGACCATTTCTTGGCCTAAAATACCTAGTCGCACTATTCGATCCTACTCATACCATTCAAGTCTCCTTCTTAGGTAGAGACCGTTTGTGTAACAACCCGGAATTTCTGAACCAATTTAATTTTTTTTATTTTAGTTATTTTAAAGGGTTTTGAATATTTAAAATGATTTATTTTAAATAAAAACAATTTAAAATTTATTTAAATCAAAGTTAGAACGTGTAAATTTAGAATTTAATTAAAACAAACTCGAAATGGCACGATAGTTTGAAATTTCGATTTTAAATTTCAATTGAATGTACAAGATTCAAAATAAATCGGATTTCTGTAAAACCAGAAACGTTAGAATCTGTTTAATTATATCTTTCTAACGAGTGTAAGAAACTGATATTTCACTTTATAATTTGTGAGTTATGTCCAGTTTAAAATTTAGAATAGTCATTATGGAATTTATATATATTTTAATATAATATATAGCCCTTAAAAATAGCCATTTTACAAACGACCTCCGTTTTTAACGAAACCGCTTTTGTTGGATCCAGAATGTCAAATTATTTTTAGGTTTCAGATTTTATAATTGTTGGAACTAATATGTGAGCATAGTAAATTTAGACGTGTTTTGTAAATTCATTTTATATTTAATCGACCAGAAAAAGGCCACTTTTCAAATAGTCTCCAAATTCGACGAAACTAGTTTTGTTAGGACTATATCGTCAAAACATAGCGAGATTGCAATTTCTAAAATTTTTGGAGTCAGTACATGGCCTCAGTAAATTAAAATGTACGTTGGAATTCAATATTGATCGTTATATTAATTTATATTTTAAATTTCGAGAAAAACAGATTGAAACAGTCGAATTGACATACGAAACATATTCCATTGCGTCCAGAATGGGGTATTTAGCCAGGGGTGATAGTCGTTGGGTTTGATTTGGAGTTCGGAAATCAAACGAGCTATCTACGAATTAAATAATAAAAATGGGTATAAATATATATTTTCCAAACCCTAAAATTCACTTTTCTTTCTGCGACACCGGTCTTTTATTTGAACGGCCGATTTTATTCCAATCTTCTTCCCAAATTTTCCTTTAATCCGTTCAGTGATTTTCGAAATTTATAAAATGAAAATTAAAGAACTTTGAGAGATCTTCAATATGATTTGAGGATGATGATTTATAGTGGCGTGATTCGGTCAAAATTTGAGTTTGAAGGTGGGAATTTCGGCGTAGATTTCGAGGGCTTAGGGGGCTTCGAGCTAGAAACCAATCATGGCATGGGTGGGTGTCTCGAAGGGCGTTCGAATGATGGGCTCTGATCTAGTGACAACGGCTTGAAGGATGAGCAGCGGTGGCGAATTAATTTCGTGCGTGGTGGTGCTTATTCCAGAAAGAAGGAGACAAGGGTTGTAGAAGAGAACGGCCATGATTTTTTGTAATGTAATTAATAAAGTAATTAGTTAAAAAAAATATCTAAAGTTTAAAATGTCATAACTCCTCCATATGATGTCCAAATTCAGAAAACTGAAGTCCATTGGAACTATAATTTCGAGCACTACGTGGTGCAACAGACTAGGATGAAAACAGAAGTTGTTGGAATTTTGGCAAGACTAAACTCACTGTTAAATTTTGTTAAACTAATCGTTATTCAACGATTTCAAAACCGATCAATGTGAGAACTCTCTCACTCAAAACATTTCTGTTATGTTATTTATTTTTTGGAGTTCAACACACGAACTCTTCACAAATCATTTGAAATAGAAGCGATGTATGGATATTAGAGACACTCGCATTTCATACTCCGCGGATGCCCACTTTTTGGCGTCGTAAATGGCATTTGGTTGTTGAGTGTGTGTGTATATAAGTATATATATATATATATATATATATATATATATATATATGCGATGTGAAAAATATATATGCGTTGTGAAAATATATATGTGCGATGTGAAAAATGTATATAAGTTGTATAAGATACATATATGCGATGTGAAAAATATATATGTGTTGTATAAAATATACATATGCGATGTGAAAAATATATATGTGTTGTATAAAGTATATATGCGTTGTATAAAATATATATGCGTTGTATAAAAATGAAATGCGATAAAATTGATTGTTTTGTGGATTAAACTTGTGGAATATGGGTTTGGCAACCCTATTATTGATTAATGGATAAAATGGTTGTGTAAGGTGTGAGCCTAGTCAGGAGAGGGATAATGCTAGACATTATTCCGGTCCTACAAATAGCGCCGTTATAATGGTGAAATTTTCTGAAATAGAAATGGAAGGAATAAAATTGTCATGCTATGGAATAGTTATTGGATCATTAAAAATATAATTTTTAACTTGAGTATGTGATGTATAATATTGTCATTCTATGGAATAATTATTGGATCGTTAAAAATATAATTTTCATGAATATGCGAAGTATAAAATTGTCATGTAATGGAATGTTCAATTTTGATTTTAAATTGAAATAGAAGTTGGAATCGTTTATAAAACGAATTATAAAATACGTTTTAAATGGAAATCGACGATATATATATATATATATATATATATATATATATAAATGGATTGAATAGAACGCGTCGCGCAACGACCGTTCGTGAATTTCAGCCATTAACTTCGAATTGATGTAGCGGGAGATCCGACTGTCGGATTCTCCTAAAACCAGAACCGTTGGGTTCATATCGAAAAGATCTTTCCAATGAATATAAGAGATTTAAATTTGAATGGTTAGATTTCAAATTATGTCCAAATCAATTTCATAAAAGGTTGCTATGGATGTAGTTCGGTTGCCGTTATTGGAAACCGACTGAAAAGGCCTTAATAAAATTATTAAAAATATGGAAAAAAAGTGTAAAATCATAATTAATGATTTGCAAAGATTTTGGATAAAAAATTCCAATTTTGGAAAGATAAAAGGATATTTTTATCTGAATGAACTAGTTTAACTAGAATAATAATCAATGTTTTTAAATAAATAAATTGGATTTGTAAATGGGTTTTGAAATAACCAGAATTTTCCAACGAATAAATTGGAATGAATGAATGGTGATTAAATTTACCAAAGCATGAGAAGTGATATAAACCAAATATACTTGGTTTTTGATATTGATGGTGATTGATTGCTTGTTTAAATTTTGCTTGACCAGTTTATGAGCAAGATATGCTTTTACATTTAGCATTGGGTTGGATGGAAATATTTGTATGCTAACATCTTGTGAAAAACTTCACGATTTGACTATGAGATATTTAGAGATGTTGTTGTTTATTTCAAAATTTAATGAATGATTTTGAAATGATATTTTACTTAAGTGAAAAGAAATGTTTTCTCGATTTTGGACAGGTAATGTTTTATAGAACAGAAAGGATTTCGAGGGCTAAACCCGATGTTGCCAAAATGATTTCAAAATGCATTATGTGTTTGACATTGTAGTTCTTCACATAACCGATTAGTTGCTATTGATGATATATCTGTTTGGCGGCGGAGAATTTATTCTTTTTCTTAACACCCTTCTTTGAGATGTACGAGCTCAAAGGTTATGTGATTATTAGTGACTGATCATATTTGTGAATTGCCAATGTAAAGTACTATATTTTTGAAAGTACTTGTGATTATTATGTTGTGAAATGATTTTCCCCACTTCGGGATATAAAATGATTTAGTATGCGGCTAAAGATTCGGGTAACCTTGACGACAAAAAGAATGGGTGAGAAGGGCGGTGTATTTTCCCCGAGGGCATGTGAGGTGCATCGTCAGTGTAGCCTTCTCCATCGTGGGAGGTGCACACACACACACACACACACATATATATATATATATATTGAGTTGCTCAGGTGCGTACCCTTTGCCTTGTCTGAGAGGAACTCGATATTTGGTTGCATACTTTTTTGTATGCATTGTTATGTTTTGGAATTTATATTTCCAAATATTTTGGTTTGAGATCCCGAAGTTAAATCTACTTTGATATAAAAGTCAGATATATATTTCAAAATGATTTGAAACAAGAATTCGGGAATAAATTCCAAAGAAATAATTTCTGTAAAGTGAATTTGGGATTAAGCCTAAATGGGTAGATTGAAAATTTGCATGTTGTTTCATGCATTGTAGATCCATATGACTATTATTGGTTATTGTTTATGCACTGGTATTCATAGAGGTAAACCCATTCCATAACATACGGCGTGGTCCCGTGATTTACCCTATTTTTAATAAAGTTAATAATTGTTTTAGTTCTCACACCAGTCCCATGACTGACTCGGGGATTATTGTTTCCATCTAAACTCTAGGTGCCCATATTTTCCACACGGGCAGCTTGCAGTTTTTGTTTTCACAGATATTTCTTTTCCCAGGATTCTGGATTACAGCTGGAGCTATATTCGTAAAGCTTTGTATCCGTTTATTTTATTCAGTTGTGGTTGTTGATATTTTCCTCTGCACATTATATTAATGTATTATATTTCCGTTGTTTTGTAATTTAATTCTTTGATATTATTTTCTGCTATAATTATTTATTTGTAGTCTGATATCTTGTACTCTGATGTAAATTGTTGTAATAGCAATGAAATGTTCTATTGTTTTCGTTCCGATGAGTCATGTTCTCAAAGCAATCTGGGCTTCGAACGGTCACTGTCAGTTTACCGATCGATTCGGACTGAGCGAAATCAGGGTCATTGGATCAGAATGAGCAAAAATGTCTCGCCGCTTTAGGGATAAGAAAATTTGTCGAGACCATTGAGCTTACACCGGCCAGTTGCTTCGAGATCTTAGAATAGGTTATTTCAAAGGCAATCACTGTTTCGAAGATGAAGATTAAGCTATCTTTGGATGGTTTTTCTAAGGAGAGTCTAAATGAGATATTAGAGGAATCTGTGTTATACGCAGGTTTATATGGTCTTTTGTTTGACCAACTTAGGAGATTTTGCAGCAAGTCTCTTTTCTTAATGTTGGGAATCTATGTTCGAACTGCCCATGTAAATGTATGACCCATTTCACACATCGTTCTATAAATGGAAAGTTATGACTAAATTTGTCTCATGACGCGTAAATTATTCTTTTGTTTGATTGATGGCGTAACCATCATTTAGTGTCGCATCATATTTGATTCAGCTTGTTATTCTTGTGTGTTGTCTCATGAAGTTATTTTCTGTAATTTCGCCTATCCATTTTCTTTTTAGACAATATTAGGTGGATTTCCATGAGACGTAGTTTTGTGGTAGGTTTCTTTCCTTATCGCAATTTCTCTCTTAGAAGAAGTGGTGAAGTGGAAACCTCCAAAACCACCAATAATGTTTGTAACACAAGATTGAACAATTTGTTACCATGATATGGCTAATTAAAGATTAAAAAAAATTGGTTTGAGCTCCATCCGCGGAGGATGACATCTCGTTATTTATAGCCATTGTTTAGGAGTTTTGGTGTTGTTTTGTCATCGTCTTTGTTGTTATCCCTTTCCAGCATCAGGATCTTAGTTTTGTGGTGATTCGTGCTTGTAACTGTTAGTGCTGTTTAAATCACACGATTTAGGTTAATGAGATCTCTAAGTTTGGAAATGTTTATGTCATTCACACATGACTATTTGAATGAAATCTCAATTTTCTTATCCAAGCTAACAGTTGTGTTATTGCTGGAAAGAATAGAATTCTGTATTGGATAAATTTTATCAAAGAACCGGTTTTGCGTTGATTTTGTCACGGGTATATAAATAAATAATTCACCATTTCTTGTTAAAGCTAAAAATTATTTTAATCTTTTTGTGTGTGATTTCAGTTTTTGCATTTTGGCGTGACCGACTTCCTTTTTCGCCAACTAGTGACTTGAATCGTTTAAGTTTCCACAAATTACATTTTTTGAATGTTTTTGGAAAACGTTGTTTGAAAAAAAAGACTTTTTTTTATCATTTTCTTATTTTTATAGGAAAGTAAAACGGTTTTGAAATGAAATTTTCAAAATAAACATGATAAGTTTTTAAGCGAGAATTTATTTTTATGAAAAATTTCAATTTTGGTCACATGAACGGTGTAGGATGATTTTTGGATGCTTCGTGTGCGTGTTTTATCGATGTAGTAGGACCGACAATACGATAAAAACGTTAGCGGTAGCAAGAAATGTTGTTTTTGCCTTGGGAACGTTGTTTCCATACCTTTTCAATGATGCACGCGAGCTATTAATTAACTCGTTTTACGTTTCAGAGCATGTTTTAAGCCTCCTTCACAGTCTACAGATGGAAAAAATTTGGAGTATTTTGGGTAACTGAGGTGAAAATTTTCACTGTAGGGCGGGAAATGGAATATTTGTAAGTGGAGGAAATGTTAAAATTCTTCGCTTTGATTTCTTTTTTCGGGTTTAAGATAAACTAAATAGGAAACAATTAGACTGCGTGACGTTTTGGTTGGTAGGGTTGGATGCAAAATTTGATTGCTTCACACTTTTATTCATAATTTTATGAGGGTAGTGGATGAAAAAATGTTTTCAAAATTTGCATTCATATAGAACTGCCGGTATATTTAGAATGTTTTGCATTATGTTTTCAAAAGTATTTCAAAGGTTTAATGCAAACACATAGGAGGATCCGATTAGAATCATCTTGCATGCATGTTTTATGGTTCAACTACATTATGAACACCATGGATATATACACATGGTTGCAAAGTGGATGTACACAAATTGGTTGTGTAGAATAGGACTATAAGCGTCAAAATTTCAGGACGAAATTCCTTTAAGCAGGAAAGAATGTAACAAACCAAAAATTTGGAAATATAAATTAATTATTAGAATTTCAAAAAAATACGAATTTCTTCAGACGATGTAATTTGGCCATGAAACTTTAACCGATGAGTCCATCTCGGAATTCTGGTCTACGTTCATGTTTGGAGTTTTGCGAACGGAGTCCATATGAAAAAGTTACGGACGAAATACGAAAATGGACGAAAAATGAATAAATTATGATTTATAATTATAATTTACCTTATTTGAACAAGTCGACCTGGGTAATCTGAGGCCCAGGCGGTCGACCGCCACGGTCGACCCACTGGGCGTCAGACTGCCCAGTGACGGCTAGGTTTTTAGGGTTTGGTTTATAATGTTATTAAAACGAATGGACGGACATAACTTAAAATTAATCCAATGGTTCTAGGCCATTTCCACCCCTATAAATAAAGGGGTAAGGAATCATTCTTTTTCACATAAATCTGCAGTGGCAGCGCAGCTCTGCCATTTTCCTCCTTCACCAAACCTAATTTCTGAAATAAAAATATATTCATACATAACAAATTAAATCCACTTCATATGAAATTAGGGGGATAAGCAGATCAAATGGAAAGAAATGCAAATTGATGCTCCAACCAGATTCTCCCCTCTCTTCCTTCTGTCTTACGTTTCTATAGATCTGGAATTTTCTATTTCCAGATATATTGTAGATTTATAAGAATTTGGGGATTGAAGGCTAAAAGGATTTAAAATTTTGATTTTGGAGGCTATAAGGTGAGTGGGAAATTTAAGAATACAGTTAAAATAACTTATCTATTTAGTTTGAATTAAATCTATGGTTTTATGCCTATTCCCAATCAGTTCAATTCATTTAAACATTGTGAATTTATTGGCAACCATCAGATCTGATTATAAACATGGTTAAAACTTGTGAATTATAAGTTGTGGTTATTTATAACATAAATTATAGGATTCTTAAACTTGTTCACACATATTCCTACAATTATGTCATGAAATATGTTGTACATGTTGCATAACACCGTGGATCTAGAAATCGGTCCCATTAAACACAAATCAGATGTAGTTACACTCCAGATCTTTAGTTCGGTGTTGAATAATAAAATATGTGAATTTGGGTAAAAATATGAAATTGGTAAATTATGTGATTGTAATAATAAAAGAAATATTCCTATTTGTATTCAATATTGTTGGGTTTGGATTAATCATTGTAAACATGTCATTTTCCTCCTTTGAATAAAAAGGCATTATTTTGAAATCACAAGAGAAATGATAGAAAGGATTAAAAATAGAAAAGTGGTGCAAATGTACGTGTATATATGTGTCTATATATATATATATATATATATATATATATATATATACATACATACATACATAGAGAGAGAGAAGGGTTCCATGGCACCCTTATTTGGAAGCACCCCAAATGCACCTCATTTATGTAAAAAAAAGTTGGTTGGGTGGGGGGGGGAGAGTTAGTGGAAAGAGAGAGAAACAGAAATATGTGGTGGAAATCAAGGGGCTAAAGGGGTGCTGCACTATTTGGGGTGCTCTTGATCCTATCTCATATATATATATACATATATATGTATATATATATATATATTTGTACGTAATTTTCATCGACTATTCCAAAATATACATTTAAATATATTTGTTATGATATAGAAATATATCAATTCTATTAATTATGCATTATTTACAATGATTATGGCTAACAGTCTTTTGTGAGATTTGAAACTTTTTTAGCAAGATTGAATATAAATAGGATATGTTTGGTTAATTGATTAGACCAAATCATTACTTTAAAAATAAGAGTAATAATGAAAATAATAATTACGTTGAATGCACGAAAAGAGAAAAAATAAATATATACATATTATCCGTCCAAATCAGCGTAAAACGGTAAGATATACATTGTATGGAATGTTTGAATGTTCGGATGAGGTTCAAATATGGGATTATATGTAAACGTAATCCATATTGAATTAATATATTTGCGGTGATCATTTTGTAGCAATCAATATAATTAATTGATGTAAATAAGACCACAAATCAACAAATAACAATTGTAATTGATATTGATTGGGGCAAATAAATGTAATAGGAAAATGGTTACAATTCCTAAAATCAATTAGGATAAATGTTGTAAACCCCAATTAGGAAATTTGGATTTAGTCGCATTTAGACACGAGGTTTGTAACAACCCACAAATCCGAACCATTTGAGTTGACTGAAACACCACACGTCCAACCCAAATAATACAGAATTACAAGTCATTAAGAAGAAAAAGATAGAAGATGAACATAAACAAAGAACAGAATCTCACAGCGGAAAGAATAAAATTTATTATATAAAATAATCTTTGAAATACAAAACTTTGTATCATATATACATACCATCATCAGAGTATAATACAACATTTGTTATAGTGGAAAATAACTCTATAATATCTAACGGTAAAGCCGCCTGCTTCAAACTCCTCCAAGTGTATCTGTAAAAGCCTGAAACACTTGACTGTCTGTACAAATTTGGACAACCAAGAGTTTGGGGAAAAACAAACTCAACAAACTCTAGGTCAGTCATGGGACTGGTGTGAGTAAACTCCAACTATATTATTTAACTTTGAAAAATACTTTAAAAGAAAGGGTAATAGTAAGACCATCCCACACATAAAGATGGATGGTTTTTACCTTACTATAACCAAAACATTTTTGATATCAAAATTCAGTGATATTAAAATAATGTCTAATCAAATAAATAACCAAATAGTAGAACGGTTGCATCTCACGCTCTACATACATAGTACAAAATCAAAAACCGCAGGGCGCTTATTGGAGATTTGATTCCAACTATGACAAGGCATGGGACTACCTCCCGATTAGTATACTCTAGATAGGATACACTGGGGTTCAGCAAGAACATCTTGCAACCCAGCCACACATGACCGCCCACTCATTTAGCATGAATGTAGCGAATATATTGTCACCCACAGTTGTCGGCCGTCCAACCGTAATCCGTAAGATATGGAATCGAAAGAAAAATTAATAATGAATTTTTTCTAGATCGGTGACAAACATACCCTTCTTGGGTATGACCTAACTAGCCATTTTGCCTGCCCGATTTTTGTCATTTCGTGGTTGTGAGGCTTGAAGCTACGTATACTTTTTAGAACATTTGGCCACCATTCACTTTGAATGTCACATCGTCAAACCCGTCAAATCACTAGTTGATCTTCCCAAAAATATTCCGGGTATAAAAGCTAAGAGAAACGAATTTCTCTGCCACCGTACGTAATACCTTGAAAAGATCGTCTTATGTGATCTGTATTGACAACGATGGTAAAAATATATTTGATAGTCGGTGATTTAACTATCAAAGGAAAACAAACATCCATCAAACAATCACTTTCCCTTTCTAATTAATATTCTATTTTAAGTTTCCTTATCGAATTCCATATATATCGATATATCGATTTCTAGTTATCAAAACTTCTTAAAAATATTCTAACTCCTTAAATTTCCGGAAAATTTCGCTAGCACCTCCTTTGTACAAGTCAATAGTTCAAACCCCAACTCGCATCTCTAGGCCCTTTCCATTCAAAAAGAAAATCAAAAAGCCAAGCGGCTTGCCCAGTAGGCTCATAAAATCTTATATGGAAATTTAAACATGTATCTTTTTGTCGGGCACTTAATATATAATCTTCATTCTCTTCATTCCATACCTGTTTAACCTATATTCAATCATTCCCAGTGCATTCCTAATCAATCCAACCCTTTTTATTTAATCACGTTTCATTTTGCTAATTAGTTTTCTTATTAGTCCATTTGTTTGATTTTGTTCATTTTGAATTCATCATCTTATCCCATGCCTCACTTTCTTATAAACAAGCCAAATCCACATTTTACTCGAGTTCTGTATTCGATTATGGGTTTTTAGTTCACAAATTTCACTTACTTAACAAAGGTTAAATTTTATCCAAAAATCTATTTACTAATTTCCTTTCGAAATTAGTTAACATTATTCGATAAATAAAAATCTGATTTTTGATCCAAAAATAAATCCATTTACTCGGCTCAAGTTCGTACTTATTTTATAACTCAAATCTGGATTTTTCCTAATGGAAATTCAGTTTTTTATTCACTCAAAATCCTTTTATTTTATTTAATAAATAGTTATAGTTTAAAACGATTATAACACTGTTTTTCTAAAAATTTGATTTTGACATAACTAAAAATCTATACAACGAAATCAAGTTTTTTCTCTTCCATTATCAAATTATTATTCAATAGGTCCGGGCGTTTCTTGTTTCATTAAATTCCGACTTATATTGAGTTCTATATACTCGTTTGAAGTTCGAAACACAAAATTACAAACTACCGCGCTGTGGCGGGTTCGTTTTAATTAAATTAAATATAAATGTTCAAAAACTTAGTTTAGTAAACAAATTTCAATTACACTTTTAATATTTTTAAAATAAACCCGTTATCCGAATCTAAACTGAACAGTCCCGATTTCCCAAACTCGTCAATTATTTTATTCCATATTTATACTCCGTTATAAATTAATTCAAACTCCAATTTTTATATTCAATTCCAATTCATATGGAATTAGACTATTTAAATTCAATACAATCGAATTTCAATTATAAATTCTTTTTATGGGAATCATCAATTAATCCAACATCCTTTACCATTATAAGCCGATACCATCTAATAGTGAAGCCGTTCAAGTTGGGGTATTTTCTTTATCTCTCAGACATTGACCGACAACGTTCTTATCTTGATATAGGTAAAAGCTTGTAAAAACTCAATTTAAATCTTTCCTTTCATTCCATTTCTATACTAATATAAATTTACCTAATTTTATAAATATAGCTTTAAATTTTAGAGTATCCAACATTGTCTATTACTTCATTCAAAATTTATAACTTAGTTATAAATTCATTTTCAACTCGATTCTCTATATTAATTTCCAATCTCTTTGGAACTAAATTATTTTATAAAATTCAACAAAATCGAATTATATTTTTTATCCCTTGGATTTACACTAATTTAATATATAGATTCTAGGTTTCAGAATAAAATCTAACGTTCCCTTTTTGAAACGATTTTTAATTCCTCTTAAATCAAGCTTGAATTAAAATTTCAATTTATCTAATAATAGTTATTTTTATTTACGTATAAATAACGTTTATAATTTCATTTTTTTAAGAACTAAAACAAATTTTCAAATTCAAATTCCATTTGAAATCCAATTCGCCTTTTGAAAAAATAATTTTTCCCTATTAAATTCAGACTTGAATTTAAAAATTAATATTATCAAATGATAATTTTCCTTTCCATTTTTAAATATCGTTTATAATTTCAATTACTTTTTTTATTACTGAAAACAAGTTAATATTTTCTAACTTATTCGGAATTCAATTTCTATTTCGAAAATTGAAATTTTCCTTTTTATGACCAAAAATCCCTTTCTATAATATTTTTAAGTGTCAACCTCTAGGGGCAGTGATATTCAAACATTCAGATCCCAAACATCAATTCAATTCAACATATCACGCATATATAAATATCTAAACAATGATAAATAAATTTTTGAGGAATCCAGTTAGATCCGTCCAACCTTTTTTCCTTGCATCTACAGATGTTGGACAACATAATAATACCAATCCTGCTTCAAGGCAAGATATCGCGGTATAGAAGGTCATCCACTCATATATCGTGGGGCGATAGGGTCATCTGCTAAAGATACTACGGGCATACACTAATGGTACTGCGGGAAATATCCAATCACCAATATATATATATATATATATATATATATATATATATATATATATAATAACCACAACCACCAAGCCTATATATAACTAATATATAATAACCAAGACGGATAAAAAATTTGTAAATACAACCAAGCAACCAACATTTTATTTTTAATGATCAAAATTAATTTTTAAGTGAGATTTACTTACCTGATTTTCCATTTTGATCCGTTCTGGTTCCAAATTAAATTCTAGCTTGTGAAATCCGTAGTCGTGAATTACATGACCAGTTCTTGTTCAACTAAATCTTGTATTCATTATATAATCATCGAACAATTTAAATAAAAATAAAAACTTTAGGTATCAATTAAAAATAATTACTTTAATTATTATTATTTTGATTCCTTCTTTCCGACCTCAATCCTTCGCCTTTACTACAAATTCAAATGCCTGACCCATCTATCTGCTTTTAATTTTCCCTTCTCAGTCAACACTTCTATATGAAATCTACCCTAGAAAAAAACTGCGAACTGCCTACCCATGTGAATACTCCTCAGAAACCCATTCACCATTCAACAGACCAATTTGCAAAACAAACAGCAGCTTCGAACTTCCCAACGGCCTTCCCTTCACCATCTTCGAACAGTCCTGGGGTCAAGAAGACTGTCGAACCCCATACTTCCATCTTGTGAATCAACTTCCTCCAGGTCTTTTCAATTTCCGACTTCCCAGTGAACATCGAGCGACATTTTTGTGCTCAGAAATTAACCAAGCTCGGGCAACCATCTCGTCCCTCTTCCTCAAGGTCAACGCTAATTTCCACTTTCCCAGCTAGCACCGAATTCATCAAATTACCCAACTCAATCAAACATTGCACTAGTTCAAGCACTGTATCCCGTTCGAAACTGACCCAATACCAGTGTCGATCTCACACCATACAACTGCACCCATCGCACTCTATTATTGATGGCGAGTTTCACTCAGTTAGCGGTTCCATCATGGTTCGTAACTCCCGAGTATTTTCAACGTCGAATCAAGCATTAGATGGATCCGTAATTAAAAATCGCGATTGGGTTTCTAGATCGCGGTTTCCATTTCTTATATTTTTTTCCCATAGATTTGATTTCGAACGATTGGAAAGAAAAGTGACAGAGAGTCGTCTTTGATTTCCATGAAGGGGCTGATTTCGATTCTGATTTCTGATAACAGAAAAGGGAACTGGAAATGAGAAATGGAATTGGTTTCAATTTATATGAATTACTAGAAAAGAGGAAAGGGGAACTCAAACTTTTTTGTGTGGCTTGAGAAATAAAATACCAAGGCGATGGATTTATATAGAGGGAGCAAAAGACATTCGTACCATGCCATTAACTTCGTGGTTCTCCCAGATATCAAAAGCAGAAGACAATTTCTTCAGCTCGATGCAAGGTATAGGTTGCGTGGTTTTAAAACGAAGAGACAATAGGTCAGCTCATAAATTCATAAATAAATCTGATATGATTATTGAAGTGATCCAAAATATCTCGGTCCATAATTCGCAGCCCCGAAATCCTATCTGGTTGTGACAACCAACGTATGCAATATTTTGAACTTAACGGAACATATTCTGAATTTTAAATTGATCATTTATACAGACTGTCAATATTAAATTAATGATTTAAATTAAATTCAATTTAAAAATCTAAATCTATTTCGGACAATTAAATTTGTCGATAATAAATTTTTATTATCGTTCTAATTCAATATAGAATTCATATTGATCGACTTAATCGTTTTAATTCAGTTTGTAACTGTAAATTCAATTGTTTGTTGATAATTTGATATATATTCCAAATTAAATCGTATACCGATATAAAATTGATAAATTCAATAAAAAATCTATTTATAATTCTAATTCAATATTTAAAGTAAATTAAAATATTCATAATAAATAGCCAAAAATCTGGGACGTTACATTCCTTCCCCCTTAAAAGAATTTCTTCCCCGAAATTACTAGGGCAGAAGAAATACTATAGATCCTTTTACTTTTCAATAGCCCACTTCAATTTAATTCCAAATCAATTTATTCAAGTTGATTTAAATTAATAAATTTACTTCGATTCATTTAACTTCCTTAAATTTAAATTCTAGAATTCAAATACCCGGTTTTGATTTCAAATTCGTTTATAATCATATAAATATATAGAAATTATAAAATATATACATAGATATTATCACAAATTCAAAACATTAGAATTTTTCAAAACAACTTGCTTTTCTCAGATAATTTCCTTTGGAAATATCATCATGGTAGCAATCCATCACTTAGAAACTCAAAAATGAACACCGATGATGTCTAGATCATCATCATAATTATTTTCCAGTAATTGAACTGATTCAGTGCTTTATCATTTTCAAAAATCCATTTAGAACAATTTTTATTTAAAAATCTTTCCAAAACAATGCTATATTACTTTATTATACATGGGAAAAATATTTTTCAATTTTCCGAGATTTAAATTTCAATTCTGGTTTTAATCCAATTCAGTTTCATCTCATTTGTACATATTATTCATATACAAGATCTATTTCGTTGTATATAACCATTCCAGTTTTTTTTTATAATCTCATTTGATTATAATAATACAACCAACACATCTATGTATTATAATAATCTCAGAAAATTATTCACTTTTATATCCAAAATATAATTTTGGGTAAAATTATTTCATTTACCCACTTTTAAAATAATACTGTGTTGAATTACTCTATTCAAGTCTTTATAAATACCATTCGATATAGTTGATCAAACTGTACTGACCAGAGTTCATAAACCACTCGACAAATCAATCAACACAATATAAAAAAATTATATGAACTTACAAATATGCTCTCTCACATATATACACTCCACTCATTCTAGGGTACTACTGACCCTATCTCTAATGAGTAAACCCCCACCAAAGCCTTGGTGTTCTGTCAGCCGAAGCTCTGATACCAACTGTAACAGCCCACAAATCCGAACCATCTGAGTTGACTGAAACACCACACGTCCAACCCAAATAATACAAAATTACGAGTCATTCAGAAGTAAAAGATTGAAAAGAACAGAAACAACAAAACAGAATCTCACAGCGGAGCGAATAAAATATATTATATAAAATAATCTTTGAAATACAAAACCTTGTATCATATATACATACCATCATCAGAGTACAATACAGCATTTGTTACAACGAAAAATAACTTTAAAATATCTAACAGTGAAGCCGCTTGCTTCAAACTCCTCCAAGTGTATCTGTAAAAGCCTGAAACACTTGACTGCCCATACAAATTTGGATACCCAAGAGTCTAGGGAAAACAAAATAAACTCTGGGTCAGTCATGGGACTGGTGCGAGTAAACTCCAATCATATTGTTTAACTTTGAAAAATCCTTTAAAAGAAAGGGTAATAGTAAGACCAGCCCACACAAAAACATGGACGGTTTTTACCTTACTATAACCAAAACATTTTTGATATCAAAATCCAGCGATATTATAACAATGTCTAAATAAATTAATAACCAAATAGTATAACACTTGCATCTCACGCTCTACATACATAGTATAAGATCAAAAATTGCAGGGCACTTATTGGAGATTGGATTCCAACTATGACAAGGTATGGGACCACCTCTTGATCAGTGTACTCTAGAGGGGATACACTGGGGTTCACAAGAACATCTTGCAACCCGGCTACACATGACCGCCCACTCATTTAGCTTGAGTGTAGCAAATATATTGTCACCCACGGTTGTCGGTCGTCCAACCGTAATACGTAGGATACAGAATCAAAAGAAGAATAAACAATGAATTTTCTCAAGATCGGTGGCAAATATACCCTGCTTGGGTATGACCCAACTAGCCATGCGGTCTATCCGATTTTTGTTATTTCCTGGTTGTGAGGCTTGAGGCTACGTATACTTTTTAGAACATCTGGCCACCATTCACTTTGAATGCCACATCGTCGAACCCGTCAAATCACTAATTGATCTTTCCAAAAATATTACGGGTATAAAATCTAAGAAAAACGAATTTCTCCACCGTAATACCTCGAAAAGATCGTCTTATGTTATCCGTTAGGAATACTCTGTCAGAAATTCATCCATACAAGTTGTCCTGGGTCCGGACAAACATAAAAGCCCTTGCATTTTACTCCGTCTTCAGTTATCTTCAGCATAATCTAATTCGCAACGCCTATGCCTATACGGAGTGGTTTTCGGATATTAAATCCAACTGGTCTTTCCGTATTGACAACGATGGTTAAAAAATCTTTGATAGTCGGTGATTTAACTATCAAAGAAAAAAAACACTGATCAAACAATCACTGGCCCTTTCTAATTAATATTCTATTTTAAGTTTCCTTATCGAATTCTATATATATATATATATATATATATATATATATATATATATATATATATCGATATATCGATTTCTAGTTATCGAAACTTCTTAAAAATATTCTAACTCCTTAAATTTTCGGAATATTTCACTAGCACCTCCTTGTACCAATCAATAGTTCAAACCCCAAATCACCTCTCTATGCCCTTTCCATACAAAAAGAAAATCAAAAAGCCACGCGGCTTGCTCAATAGACTCATAAAATCTCATATGGAAATTTAAACATGTATCTTTTTGTCGGTTACTTAATATAATCTTCATTCCATGCTTGTTTAACCTATATTCAATCATTCCCAATGCATTCCTGATCAATCCAACCCTGTTTATCTAATCAAGTTTCATTTTGCTAATTAGTTTCCAAATTAGTCCATTGGTTTGATTCGCTTCATTTTGAATTCATCATCTTATCCCACGTCTCACTTGCTTATAAACAAAACAAACCCAAATTTTACTCGAGTTCTGTATTCGATTACAGGTTTTAATTCACAAATTTCATTTACTTAACAAAGGTTAAATTTGATCCAAAACTCTGTTTACTAATTTCCTTTAAAATTATTTAACATTATTTGATAAATAAAAATCTGATTTTCAACCCATTTACTCGGCTTAAGTTCATATTTATTTTATAACTCAAATCCGGATTTTTCCTAATGGAAATTTGGATTTTTATTCACTTAAAATCCTTTTATTTTATTTAATAAACCATTATGGTTTAAAACGATTATAACGCTGTTTTTCTAAAAATTTGATTTTGACATAACTCAAAATCTGTATGACGAAATCAAGATTTTTCTCTTCCATTACAAAATTATTATTCAATAGGTCCAGGAATTTCTTGTTTCATCAAATTCCGACTTATATTGAGTTCTATATACTCGTTTAAAGTTTGAAACGCCAAATAACGGACTACCGCGCTGTGGCGAATTCGTTTTAATTCAATTAAATATAAATGTTTAAAAACATCGTTTAGTAAATAAATTTCAATTCCACCTTTAATATTTTTAAAATAAACCCGTTATCCAAATCTAAACTGAACAATCTCGATTTCCCAAACTCGTCAATTATTTTATTCCATATTCATACTCCGTTATAAATGAATTCAAACTCCAATTTCTATATTCAGATCCAATTCATATGGAATTAGATTATTAAAATTCGATATAATCAAATTTTAATTATAAATTCATTTTATGGGAATCATCAATTAATCCAACATCCTTTACCATTACAAACCGATACCATCCCATGATAATAGTGAAGCCGTTCAAGTTGGGCTATTTTCTTTACCTCTCAAACCTTGACCGACAACGTTCTTATCTTGAGATAGCTATCTTGTAAAAACTCAATTTAAATCTCGCCTTTCATTCCATTTCTATATTAATATAAATTTAACTAATTCTATAAATATAGCTTTAAATTTTAGAGTATCCAACATCGCCTATTATTTCTTTCAAAATTTATAACTTAGTTATAAATTCATTTTCAAATCGATTCTCTATATCAATTTCCAATCTCTTGGAACTAAATTATTTTATAAAATTCGATAAAATCAGATTATATTTTAAATCCTTTGGATTTACACTAATTCAATATATAGATTCCAGATTTCAAAATTAAATCTAACGTTTCCTTTTTGAAATGATTTTTAATTCCTCTTAAATTCATACTTGAATTAAAATTTCAATTTATCTAATAATAGTTATTTTTCTTTATTTATAATTATCGTTTATAATTTCATTTCTTGTTTTAAATACTAAAACAAGTTTTCAATTTCAAATTCCATTTGAAATCCAATTCGCCGTTCAAAAAAATAAATTTTCCTTTTTAAATTCAGACTTGAATTTAAAAATTAATATTATCAAATGATAATTTTCGTTTTCATTTTTAAATATCGTTTATAATTTCAATTACTTTTTTTATTACTGAAAACAAGTTAATATTTTCTAACTTATTTGGAATTCAATTTCTATTTCGAAAAATGAAATTTTCCTTTCTATGACTAAAAATCCCTTTCTATAATATTTTTAAGTATCAACCTCTTTTGCCAGTGATATTCAAACATCAATTCAAGTCAACATATCACGCATATATAAATATCTAAACAATGATAAACAAATTTTTGAGGAATCCAGTTGTTTCCCTCCAACCTGTTTTCCCTGCATCCACAGATGTTAGACAACATAATAATACCAATCCAGCTTCAAGGCAGGATATCGTAGTATAGAAGGTCATCCACACATATATCGTGGGCCGATAGGGTCATCCGCTAAAGATACTACGGGCATCCGCTAATGGTTTTGTTGGAAATATCCAACCAACAATATATATATATATATATATATATATATATATATATATATATATATATATATATATATATATATAATAACCACAACCACCAAGCCCATATGTAACTAATATATAATAACCAATACTGATAAAAAATTTGTAAATGCAACCAAGTAGCCAACAATTTATTTTTAATGATAAAAATAAAATTTTAAGTGAGATTTACTCAATTGATTTTCCATTTTCGATCCATTCTGGTTCCAAATTTAATTCTAGCTTGTGAAATTCGCAGTTGTGAATTACATGACCAGTTCTTGTTCGACTAAATCTTGTATTCATTGAATATAATGTTCATTATATAATCATCGAACAATTTTAATAAAAATAAAAACTTTAGTTATCAATTAAAAATAATTACATTGATTATTATTATTTTGATTCCTTCTTCCCGACCTCAATCCTTCGCCTTTACTACAAATTCAAATGCCTGCCCCATTGATCTTCTTTTAATTTTCCCTTCTCAGTCAACACTTCTACATGAAATCTACTCAAGACGAAAACTGCGAACTGCCTACCCATGTGAATACTCCTTAGAAACCCATTCACCATTCAATAAACCAATTTGCAAAAAAAAAAAAAAAAAACAGCTTCAAACTTCCCAACGGCCTTCCCTTCACCATCTTCGAATAGTCCTTGGCTCAAGAAGACTGTTGAACCCTATACTTCCATATCGTGAATCAACTTCCTCCAGGTCTTTTCGTTTTCCGACTTCCCAGTGAACATCGAGCGACATTTTTCTGCTTAGAAGTTAACCAAGCTCAGGCAACCATCGCGCCCCTCATCCTCAAGGTCAAAGCTAATTTCAACTTTCCCAGCCCGCATCGAATTCAAATTACCTAATTCTATCGGACATCGCACTCGTCCAAACAACGTATCCCATTCGAAACTGACCACCAGTGTCGATCTCACACTATACAACTGCCCCCATCGCAATCCATTGTTGATGTCGAGTTTCACTCAATTAGCGGTTCCATCATGATTCGTAACTCCTGAGCCTTTTCAATGTTGATCGAGCATCAAATGGATCTGAAATTAATAATCGCGACTGGGTTTTTAGATCACAGTTTCTATTTCTTTTTTTCCCCGAAGATATGATTTCAAACGATTGGAAAGAAAAAGGACAGAGAGTTGGCTTTGATTTCTATGAAAGGGATGATTTCGATTTTAATTTATGGTAATGGAAAAGGGAACTGGAAATGAGAAATGGAATTGGTTTCGATTTATATGAATTACTAGAAGAGAGAAAAGGGGAACTCGAACTATTTTTCTATGGTTTGAGAAATAAAATACCAAGGCAATGTATTTATATAGAGCGAGCAGGAGACATTCGTACCATTCCATTAACTTCGTTGTTCTCTCAGATATAAAAAGCAGAAGACAATTTCTTCAGCTCGATGCAAGATATAGGTTGCTTGGTTTTAAAAAGAAGAGACAATAGGGCGACTTATAGTTTTATAAATAAATATGATATGATTATTGAAGTGATCCTAAATATCTCGTGGTCCATAATTCACAACCCCGAAATCTTATCTAGTCGTAACAATCGACGTATGCAATATTTTGAACTTAATGGAACATATTCTAAATTTTAATTTAATCATTTATACAGACTGTCAATATTAAATTGACAATTTAAATTAAATTCAATTTAAAAATATAAATCTATTTCAGACAATTAAGTTTGTCGATAATAAATTTTTATTATCGGTATAATTCAATATAAAATTTATATTGATCGACTAAATCATTTTAATTCAGTTTTTAACTGTAAATTCAATTGTTTGTTGATAATTTGATATATATTCCAAATTAAATCATATACCGATATAAAATTGATAAATTCAATAAAAAAACTAATTATTATTCTAATTCAATATTTAAAATAAATTTATATATTCATAATAAAACAACTAAAAATCTAGGATGTTACAAGGTTAAGCTCAACTTGTGGTATAAGCCTGCCCAGAACCGACCAACAAATCCAGCAACCACAGGTAGTCAGCTTAATGTGAGGGGTCTAATGTGTAAGAATAAATGTATTAAGGCACAAGGTTAAGTTTAATTTGTGGTAAAAGTCTGCCCAGAACCGATAGGCAAATCCAGCATCCATAGGTAGTCAACTTAATGTTAGAGGCATGATACATAAATGTATATAACAGTCAACAAGTAAATAAATAAATAAGAATAGTAATTGTTGGTTGGGGTAAAACAAATAAATATCTTGGCACTGATGAATAGTTGCTTTAGGAAAAATATGACTATTATGATCATAAAAGGCAATAATAATAGAAATAAAAGGAAATGGGTATCATAAGGGAATTTGTGATTTGTCGTTCAAATATTAGGTCAAAATTAAGGAATAAACCAAATAAATATTCTAGAGAAAAAGGGGATATAACCTTTCTTATTTATATAAATGAAAATAGAACTTATAATATAAAATAAGTTGGACTTAGTAGGTTAATAAAGTAAATTATTATTAACCATATGAACCCGTGAAGAAAATGAATCGTGTACTTATAACATTTCCGTGTAGAGGGACTAAACGAGAATGACTTAATACGTTGCCCATCTTATCCCAAATAGGGAAAGGTATAGAAGGCCAATGGGGTGCGAACCAATAACCTTCATGTATAGTCCATTTCTTGGATCTCAAGCGGTTAGGGTTGAAGAGTCCACCTGGGAATAGGTCTTTCAGTTTAGGGGTCTTAAATGGCAAGTGTGTGTAGACCTACCCAAACTTGGAAACTAAAACATCAGATATGGCTACCTATCATACGGGAAGTAATAAGCGACTAAGGAGGTTATCTAATATGGTCAGCTAGAGGTATAACGAATGATAAAATACCATCTCTCACCTTATGCGGGGCAAGGGTACGTGCGTGAATGAAGTAAGCCTTAACTAATAGGGCCCACAGCTAGTGCCCTCTAGTTCATGTCAACGTTAAGTAGAGTATCAAGAAATAATAAGTGACAAATCAGTACACCTAGGGTCTTAAGCGATCAGGAAGAATCCACCCTATCTATCATTGATAGTGAGGCAATAAATGATGAAGGATAAGCAAATGAAAGTATATGAATATAGAAACTCCGTAATTAGGGGTCCAATCTCGATATAGTAACCATCTAAGCTCTAGTATAAAGACTTCACAAAAATATGCGTAAACATCCTATCTCGGTACTATACTTTGTGGAGAGTAGTAGGGTCGTGCGTAAACATTTACAAGATTAGGCTAGAATCACTAACTTTGTTAGGCATATATCTTAGGATGAACCAAATGGGATGCATCTGTGTATTATAGTCTGTGTTGTACATTTCTTAGTTATCAGAACTTGTTGTTCTGGCCCCCTCCTCATTACAACCTCCCAGGTTCCCTAAAGAAGTCTGGTTCACGCGAATGTTATGTTTGGCTTTCGGTTCTTGTTCTCTCTCATGCCCGGTATTGATAAAGTGACTTACTTTGAAAAAGGTAGTTGCTTGAGTTAATATTGGTTTATCTTATTTTATTTCCGTTGTGAGTTATCATATCGTACTCTGATTATGCTCATGCTCGTTTACTGCAGGTATCAGATATACACGCTCTGTGCTTGGATGTGTTCAAATTTTATTTTTTGTCGAAATTTGGGCACAGAAAAGTGTTGGGTGTTACATTTGGTATCAGAGCTTAGGTTAAATGATCAGTGGAATTGGTTAAATTTGGACTCATGAAAGAACGTAATTCGATTTTCTTTTCTGTTTTTCTTCATCTTTATTACTCGACTTTAAATTATTTCAGTGATGAATTAATTGTTGGTCTGAATATATAAAATAGACTTTAAACGACTAAGAGTTGAAATATATTGATTTCTGGTTTCTAGCCAATTATGACTTACGCCACAGTAAGTTGGCGATCTCATTGTAAAGAGCATGAGGGCGACATATGGTGGATCCCACTAATTCAAGTTTGGATACTGGAATAGTTATATATAAAATCTAGCTACAACCAGATAGTCATAATTTCTGGTTTGTGGTTTCGTATGAGTTATGATTAAGGCCATTTTTTGATCTACATGGGAAAAGTCCACGTTAAAATGTCATATCCATTTCGGAAATATAATTACGAGGTATATCCATCTGTTACTTCAATGAAATTCTGAATCTACCTTTATTGAAGCATTCAATTGAGTTCTTGGCCTTATATTCGAGTAAAATTTATTTTTAAAACTATTTGAAAAATAAAATGGATTTCAACGATTTTGGAATACGGTTTCGGAAAATAGTTTATAAAGATATGGTTTAGGGATTTTCTATATCTATTCACATTTTAAAATTTTCGGGGCCATTCGGTAATTTTAATAAACGTAATCTTATTGGTAGGAAGAAAAGAGATAGAAATGAAAAGGAATATACCACTAAAACTCAAGAATAATAAATATCCATTCCTTGTGATTTTTAGTATCCATTTTACTATATATATATATATTGGATAATTTATTAAAGTTATCAAAATTAATCTTAAATTATTTTTAAGCTCCAATATTTTTGAACACGAAAAGGTTTCCTGTTTGAAATATAAAACTGGGATACAAATAGTACTAGTAATAAAATGGATTTATAAATACGAAACCGTTAGTTTATTATAAATTCCATTTTTGAAAAGTTTTAAATTTTTCTTTGGAAAGGCTAAGGAAAATACTTCATATTGATTTTTGGGCATTTGGTTTCGTGAATCGTCTGTTTGTTGTCAGCTAGGTAAGAGGAAAATTCACTTTAATTTATATCACGGATTTTTAGCTGAATTATTTTTAGAATTCGTTCGTTGTGTAGTCGCATCATCGTTGTTGAGACTATAAATCCTTGGAATTGGTTCGGAGTTTAACTACGGTCTTTAAATACCGCGGTGATGAGGATAATTATTTTTCGAGCACATCGAATCTTAAGAGATAAAGCGGGCGATTAATATTTTAATCCGGCCTAATAAGGTCAAGGTCTAACCTCTGTCAAAAGCCCAATTGGTGGTCGACTGATTAGTGTTATACTAGGACGGTCAATTAGTTGATGAGCTTTGGTACAACTTGGACCAAGGATTCAACCATAAAAGTTGCGTCCAAATTACCCCCTTAATTTCCCCCTTTCGTCCTTTCTTCCTCATCTAGTTGAACCATATCCCTATCCTTCTTTTATTTATTTTTTGCCGCATCGTCTCTTCTTTTTTCGTGCTAGTTTGCGCTTTAGATCTTTCCTCATTAATACTCCAAGATCTAATTTCTTCTCTCCGACCATTTCTTGGCCTATAATACCTAGTTGCAATATTCGATCCTACTCATACCATTCAAGTCTCCTTCTTAGGTAGAAACTGTCTGATTGGATCAGAATAATCAAAAAGGTCTCATCGCTTTAAGGCTAAGAAAATTTATTGAGGTCGTTGAACTTCCACTCGCCAGTTGCTTCGAGATCTTAGAATAGGTTCTCTCAAAGGCGATCATCATTTCAGAGATGAAGATTAAGCTATCTTTGGATGGTTTTTTTTGAGGAGAGTCTCAATGAAATTTTAGAGGAATCTGTGTTATACATAGGCTTATATGGTCTTTTGTTTGACCGGCTTGGGAGATTTTGCGGCAAGTCTCTATGTTCGAATTGCCCAAGTAGATGTGTGACCCATTTAGCACATCGTTCTATAAATGGGATGTTATGACTAGATTTGTCTCATTATGCGGATATTAATCTTTTGTTTAATTGATGGAGTAACCATCATTTAGTGTCGCATCATATTTGATTCAACGTTTTGTTCTTATGTGTAGTCTCATGGAGTTACTTTCTGTAATTTCGCCTATCCATTTTGTCTATAAACAATATTAGGTGGATTTCCACGAGACACAGTTTTGTGGCAGGTTTCTTTCCTTATCACAATTCCTCTCCTAGAAGAGACGGTGATGTGTGTTAGAGAATGCAGAATTGATCGTTAAGGAAAAACTAACACTAAAGGGGAGGGGGGTAAATAGTGTTGTTAAGAAAATTAAGAAAACATAAAACTTATATGATCTACTAGACGAATCACACACCATAGAAATAATCACAGACACAGAATCAAACATAAATACATAAATAAACAAAAATAAAATGCAAAAAAGGAAAGAACACACCGGATTTTATACTGGTTCGGATTACTCATATATCCAGTCCCATGCAACACTAGATTGCGTAGAGTTTTATTACTATATTAATATCCAAGTACAACACCCTTGATTTCATTGCCACAAGGTTAACACCGATTCCAACACTCTTAATTTCATGGCTACAAGATTACCACTGATTCCCTTGATCAAGTATATTCCCTTGATTTCCTCGGGTATAAGGTTAACACTGATTTCTTCCTTGATTTCACGACTACAAGGAACACGCCATTTCCAAAACTGTCCAAAATGATTACAACAACCCTATAACTCTTCAATAACACTTCGATTCAGAGAGTAATGAGTAGAGATTGAGAAGAGAAGAAGTTTTGTATAATTAGACTTGAAATAGGTAGAGTATAAGTGTAGAAATTACAAAAAATATGAAATATTAATGGTTTAATGAAAGGGGATGACGATGGAGAAGAAGAATGGTTAAAAAATTAAAAATCAACCTCTATTTATAAGATTTGAAAGGTTGCAACGCTTCTGGAACATTACAAATGGTGAAAAGACACTTCCTTTCAATTTTGAAAATATGACGGTTATACATCGACATCTGTATCTTTGTATGTCGACATATCCTCTTCAAAATTTGAAATTTGAATTTTTTTCAAGTGTTTTAATGTATATACAATTTTGGATTCTATACACAAATCTTAATAGTATACTTTTGATCCGCGATGAAGACACCAAGTCGCCTTACCTTTCTACCAAAGTCCCGGTATCAATGAAAGAATAACCAAGGGACACATAGTGGTTAACGAAGGAGTGGGGAACGAGGGGATATATTACTACAACAAGTTATGTATCGCAAGCACCTCTCTTTATCGTCTACTGGGCAAGATCGCACCCTTGGCAGAGGAATAATAGGAACTACTCTAAACCATTGCTCCCAAAGGGAAAAAAAGTAAGCCAACAACCTAGCGTGTGGTTCATTTAGTACCGCAGTCCTGAAATGTGCAATCTGGTCCCTTGCAAACTGGTCACATTGGTCTCGTCCCTCGTAAACCTAGTTTTATGCAGAAAGACTCCCGTTGTTCTCCTTTGGTAGTGCTCATAAACCCTTTACCCCATGCGTAGACTCCTGTCTAGATAGCGAAGGAAGGTAAGGGGCCTAGAGTAAGCGGAGTACCTTTGTTGCTAAGGTGCTTGGATGAAGGTTAGGTTTTGGTCGAAAGACTAAACTAAAGGGGCAGCTCGCATCCTAGCGTAATGCCCCACTCCTTGCAGTCCACTCGTTGAACTCGTGTCACCTCTATGACTGCGCCACCTCTTGCGATCTTGCTCTCATAGACCGTGCTCGTCCAGTATAAACATTGGCCTTTGGTTGCCTCCATAGTAACAAGAGCACTATGTCCTATAAACGATAGTAAAGCATAATTCTAGTTCATAGTGAAATCTTTTGAAAGGTGTTCGCCACTACTTATCTTAATTTCTTTTTCATTTCAAAAATGCATTTTGAAAATATCTTCCTGGAGTCCATTGTCCAGGGAATTCTATTATGTTTTCGCTATTCATATATCATATATATGACTTTTGAGTCTCTTTTATTTGCTAATCTTATTGGAAATCATGTAAAGACAATACTGACTTGGTATAGCTATTTGTATTAGTATTTTACAATTAAGAAGCAGTTGCTTCTTGTACATATTGTGCATGAATTTAGTATAACTGCATTTATTCGAGTGATCCACAAACGACGAAAGTCCCTCTTTCGTCTGCCCCTATCCCAATGAGAGAAAACCAAAGCTCTCATTTTATGTTGAGTAGCAGTTCGGGTAAGTCTTAAATGGGTCCCTGATTGATGCAAATAAACGAATGCCAATTAATATACTGGACTTGGTAAAATAGGCACCAATTAATATACCTCCCTTCGGGCGCCTCGTCTAACTCTGGTCATTGAATCAAATGAAACTTTAATGAATAACTAATTGATTTCTTTTCTTTCAGTCATCCTCTTATCCCCCTATTAATACCAGGATTATTCCAATATATAAAATAGAAATTCCAATGGCTTTTGCAATAGTAGGTTGACGGCCAACCACAATTTTTTATTCTATTCGGCCCGAGAAATTCTAGCAATATAAAATAAAATGAAACAGGGCATTCATTATCTTGAATTTTTTATATGCATTGGTATGCAAGACTAGGGTACAAAAAAATCTTTTCTTTACAATTTTAGTTCTTTTCATAAGAAAGTGCTCTTAGTTCAGCTCAGTAGAACGAGGGTCTCTAAAACTCGATGTTGTAGGTTTAAATTCTACAGAGCATGATTCATTTCTTGTTATGTTGAATCCCAAAAAACTAACTTAACAAAGTTACATTCCGACTTGCACCTCCTGGAACAAAAAATATGTGTCCGACGCACAAAGAAAATATTTTGTTGCGAATGAACAAGATATTGAGGAATTGTCCATGTGTAAGATCCTCATTATGGATACGGTTCTTTTCCACAAAAAAAGGGAATCTTTCGTTACAATAGAACCGGAAGTGATGTAGAATCGAAGTCAATTTACTTTACAAAAAGAAGATATCAATGAACATCTATGAAATGGTTTCACGGGATTCAACCAATTGACTCGATCGTGGGATATCATTGAGAAATAGGAATCCGTGTTATCAAAGAATTTTCCGCAATTATTTCCAGTATAGAATGAGTCAATCATCCACTTTGGTATCTTTTTGAACAAAAATGGTAACCTCCATTGATCAAGAATTTAGGTCTTTAGGAAGTATCACGATCATCCAATAAGAAGGGTTTCGATTTATTCAAATGAACGATTTGAACACATATTGATTGTATGATTGAAGGGTTGATCATTCAGACTTTTCAGTTCATTGATTGGATATCGCTACCCTCTCTTTCGCCAAGATTTGATGAAGTTGGGGGACACGGATAAGACTCGTATCAGGTAAGTTTCAAGATCCTAGGATTAGAAATCCACAAAGGTGCCTGGTCCTAGCAATTCTAAGAATTCAAAATTGTGGCTATATGTAAGAGTCAAAAATAAAAGTGCCAGAGAAACCGACGCACTCCTCATTAGTAGGATTGGATTGTTCATCCGAAGGGTGTTTTTTTTTGCTCTTCAATCTGAGTCTCATTTGATTAAACGATGCTTACGATTCTGTTAGTAAAACCCTTCTTCCTGTATAAAGTTTTATATCAAAATATTTCATATTCTATGAATTTGATTCCTCAACCCTAATTTGAAATTTTGACTTATACGTCGATTGAAAATACGTTAATATACAACTATCAGATATATTGCTTCACCTTGAATAACTATCGATAAATGCCATTCTTTTCAGCTTTCTATTTTATTAAGAAAGCAAATAAGCTTACCTTATTATTATAGAAAGGGGCAGGTAAATGTTTTTCTTACTTGAAGTCTCAATGAAAGAGAGAAAGGGGGCTTGAAAGCAATCATTCATTGCTTCTAGGCTTACGGAAAAATGATAATCCAAGGACTCTTTACTAATAGAATATCATAGGGCCTTGAGCCGTACTCCCATCAGCTTTCAAGTAGATAAAGAAGTTTAGGCTAGTGACATCAGCTATCGGCTATTAGCTGAAAGCATCTCCTTGCATAATATGGATTCCAAGCCTTCCTCTTTGTCAATGATTTTAGATCGCCCCTGTCTTGTAGTTCGATACACTACTCTAAGGCAAGTTGCCTATACAACATCTTGAGTTTATAGTATTTATATTAATATCCGCTTTGGTTATCACTACACCCTCTCTAGACAAATGATTTGATTCAAGCCACTGCACTACTGGGCCTTAGTAACGTGCATCCTGCCTTAATAATCGTATAGGCACCCAGGAACCCAACTCATTAAAGAAGGAGACTCCCTAAACAAGACTACTAGTTGGTATGGAGAGATTAGCTTTGCGCTGCGCACCTAGTCCCTCTCCGTCTTACTTTTTAATATGAAAGGTAAGAAAAGTATAAAATAAAGAAAAGGTGTCTTTTTCAAAGAAGACGTATGAGACAAAGTCATTACGTACACACTACGAGAGGAGGGAGCCCGCTTCCTATTCAACATCCTGAGAATGAGGTCCTTGATGAGAGCGTTTGTTTACCACACCCGCAAAAGCCAGCTCTTCTATCTACTTCAACAGGAGCAACTGAAATCACTCAAGGCACTGGCCGCTTAGCCGAATAAGAAACTAGGAAATGGTTCTCCACTTGGAACATCATAGACTGGCTCCACGACACCGGCAGATGGAAAGGTCGGCTTCCTTGAAAGGTGGGCCCAATTCAAAAGCATTAAACCTTACTTATGGAATTGGAATTCCCTGCATATCTATATTAGGGCATTCACCCCTAATGACTAATGACTTTCATTCCCTCTCTCAAAGACCGCTTTTCGTCGAATTCGATGATTCAGGAGTTCCACAAGTACAGTACCGAAAGAACAAAAAGAGAATTACAATCGGAAGGTAACGAGGAGACAGGAGTGAAGACAGCAGGCACAATAGTGCTGAGTTAAGGGCCTCCAATGCCTCTAAAGTCTAAGCAGAAAGGCTTCACTCAGGTAGACTAATCTCCAATATCAAAATTCATTGCCTCTATCTATCGGTTTTTGTCTTCTGGTGTCGCCTTCTCCCAAAAATGTGATGAGCAGGCATATAGTTAAGGGCTACCTGAGGGCCTTTCACTTGTGACTATTTCCCCAAAGAACACCCAAAGTTTGACTCGTCCAGGTTCAAGACATTCAAATGCTCTTTCAACCTCAACCGCTAGGTCTTCAATACGCTTTGAGAGGCTATCTCTAATTCAAAAGGGCTTATGCATTCCACTTTCCACAAGGTGTAAAAGAAAGGGCCAAGGTATAATCCTTCAGATTTTATCACTCTAAAGAGTAACATAATATTGGGGGCATTTTCTTTACTTATTTAATTGGAAGAACTGATACCTCTTTCCTAGTTGGTTGAATTTCTTCCCCATCTCCTTTTCCAATGAGGTTAATCTGATAGTCATTCACAATTCAAAAAGCCACCTTTTCGATGCAGGTCACGTGACTTACAACTCAGCCTTTGCGCTTTTTGAGACTTCCTCTACCCTCATCTTTATGTGTTATGTTCCCGCAGCACTTCCGTATGGAGAAAGATGGGCTTACCATGTTCCATAAATAGCACCTGTCCTATGCCGATTTTAGAGGATCGTGCTCCACCCCAGTGAACTCATGCGGTTTCGACGTACCCAGTGGCCAGAGGCAAATCTGTTAATGGTCCTACGGACAAACACCATTCAGAGGTAGATGGCCCGCCCCACCTAAAATAGAAATCTTTGACTGGGCTTACACACATTCGCTCACTTACGTTGTCCCCCTTCAGCTCAACCTAGCCTTGGCCAGTTTATTAACTGGAAAAGGGGGCTTCATACGAAATCTTCACTGACAACATATGCATGATTGAGTAGAGATTGAATATCCGAAACATAAGAACAATCTGACTAGAAAGTCATTCAAAACTTGATCGAAGAACCAGCATTTATTGAAGAAGCAATATAGTCGATTACAAAAGTACTAGTTTTAAGGGCTCGTTGGAATTGATCCGCTACGGGATTTACATTATATGCCTTTTCGGTATATTAACCTATTTTCATTCGACGAAATAATATTGTCTATATGAAGGTCATTTCTAACACAGTCCACTACAAATCAAATTATATTGACGCATCCATGAAAAAATTATCTTGAAAATATTGACCATATGGAATACATAGATGTATAAATGATATATAACTATATCCAGTATTTCAAATTTTGAAGGTCTTATAAACCACTGTTAAGGATCCCTCGAAAAGTTAATCCTTTTTAGAAATCGAATGGATTCGGTCTTATACATACGTGAGGAAGGTAATCAAAAAAGAAAGAAGATGAATTCTTCTTTCTTTTATCACTTAGGAGTCATGCGAGATGAAAGTCTCATGCACGGTTTTGAATGAGAGAAAGAAGTGAGGAATCCTCTTTTTGACTCTGACTCTCCCACTCCAGTCGTTGCTTTTCTTTCTGTTACTTCGAAAGTAGCTGCTTTAGCTTCAGCGATGCGAATTTTCGATATTCCTTTTTATTTCTCATCAAACGAGTGGCATATTCTTTTGAAAATCCTAGTTATTCTTAGCATGATATTAGGGAATCTCATTGCTATTACTCAAACAAGCATGAAACGTATGCTTGCATATTTGTTCATTGGTTAATTCGGATATGTAATTATTGGAATAATTGTTGGAGACTCAAATGATGGATATTCAAGCATGATAACTTATATGTTTTTCTATATCTCCATGAATCTAGGAACTTTTGCTTGCATTGTATCATTTGGTCTACGTACCGGAATTGATAACATTCGAGATTATGTAGTATTATACACGAAAAATCCTTTTTTGGCTCTCTCTCTTCAGCCTTATGTCTCTTGTCCCTAGTGGGTCTTCCTCCACTAGCAGGTTTTGTTTTGGAAAACTCCATTTATTCTAGTGTGGATGGAAAACAGGCCTACATGTCCTGGGTTCAATAGGACTCCTTACGAGCGTTGTTTCCATCAACTATTATCTAAAAATAGTCAAGTTATTAATGACTGGAAAAAACCAAGAAATAACCCCTCACGTGCGAAATTGTAGAAGATCTCCCTTAAGGTCAAACAATTCCATCGAATGGAGTATGACTAAATGTGTGATAGCACCTACTATACCAGGAATATCAATGAACCTAATTCTTGCAATTGCTAAGGCTACCTTCTTTTAGCTTCTAGGCTTATTTCTTAGTTCAAGATCCCTCTTACTAACTAGAATAAAATAATTAGTATATCTGTTCCGCCCAAAATGGGCTAGGTTATGAACTTATAATCACGGAATCGACTCGATCATCAGATTATAAGTTCATTCCATACCGGACCAGACCGGAATAGGGTTATGT
This sequence comes from Allium sativum, assembly GCA_030737875.1. NCBI lineage: Eukaryota > Viridiplantae > Streptophyta > Magnoliopsida > Asparagales > Amaryllidaceae > Allium > Allium sativum. The sequence continues at coordinate 18,390,472 of CM060922.1, read as the reverse complement.
ACATTCTTATTGTGAGAAGGGGTCATTCGAGCATACGTAAATAGACACTATGTTTCAATATGGATCCCTACATTGTTACATTCTATTTAGGATTAGGAATAGGCATAATCGGACCTGCTTTTGACATATATATCGTTATTTGGGTACCATATTCACTTCTTTGGGATTCTATTGAATCAATAAATAGGTTTGACTGTACATCTTTTTTATATTTAGAGTATTCTACGGATAATTCAGATTGAAGCAATTTGATGTCTTGGGGCTATATGACATGACTGATCGATAAAAATACCCTAACACTCCATCCACCTTTGTCCATATATTCCATATATCACAATGGACAGATATCATATTAATGGAATACGATTCACTTTCAAGATGCCTTGATGGTGAAATGGAAGACACGCAAGACTCAAAATCTCGTGCTAAATAGCGTGGAGGTTCGAGTCCTCTTCAATGCATAATATTGAGAATGCTCATTGAAGGAGAAATTCAATAAAAGATTTCATATCTAATCAATATTGATATACTAAGTATCTTGTCTGTTGATATGAAGTATTCCGGCGATCCCCATGATCTGAGTCCGAGCTGTTGGAATTGGAATAAGTTCGGTAGCAGATCACAAAATCTTGGTAATCTTCTCTATCTAATGAATGAGGAGTCCGTTAGGAAATCATCCGCCTCGCGCCACCCACTGAGTATATGATTCAATTGGAATTACACTGGGGTAGATTGATAGAAACCTCTAGTAAAATACCCACTAGTACCTACAACCCAGCGGATAAAGTACATTACATAGTACATTTTAGGGATTGGCGATTTACCCATTCAATGACTTTGGCACTGGACGTTCCCGAAATGGGTACTATCGGGTCGGGTGAATTAGAGAATAGACAAACGCCTGTTGGCATTCCAGCTTTCCTTCTCTTTTCAGGGCCTATCCGAAAGAGAATCTAGTACCTCTTGGTCGTAAATAGGACGGACCACCTCCATGGATATCTTTGCTTCAGAACAAAACAATTCGAATTAGGCTCGGTCAACCGGAATATATATTGTCCATATGGGAGATCTTCCAATTGTGAAGATCCATCGACCTAAGACAAAGAGAAAGGCCTATCTATTTTCTTTAGTTATTCAATTAAACCAATGATTCATTATTGGAGCAGATAGCAACAATTGTTTCATCAAACATGCGTAATTTTTTCTTTTTCGATGGATTTCCATGGTTTCATTAATGAAAATTCTTTGATGTAGTGAGTAATAGGCTCTGGTTGTTCATCGTTCAAGAATTCTTGTTTAGGCAGTTCATATCATCCATACATAGTGTTTTGATCTAAGATTTCAATTCTTCCATGCTTCAGAAGTAACATATTGTTCCATGGAACTAAGGTCCAAAATATAGAATAAATAAGTGTTTCCACGACTCTACCATCTAGCCAATTTTATTCCACATAGTCCCCTTTTCATGGCCACATATCTTTAAGGCTAAGGAATGAGAATTCGTTCCCCTATTACATTAATAAAATATTTTATTTCATCCGGGAAAAGCCATCTCTTTCTCTACAATGTCTTTGCCATTTGATCCAATAGCGTTCCTTAGATAGGAAGAGATTTGATAAATATTGATAAATCTCGGATGGAGTATTCAAATGGAAAGATCAATTAGATAATGAACTATTGGTTCTAAGCCATCTCTGGTGATGAATCAATAATTTGAAGTGCTTTTCTTGCGTATTATTGATGAACCAGTGTCTAGATATAGATGTAAAAGAATTTGTTTGGGAAGTAATAATTCCCTTTGACATCTCTTCATTTGCAAAGAATTCTCAACATGAAAACATAGAGACAAAGTGCTAATCTTTGAATAGGACAAAGAAAAGATCTACAGGGTCCCAAATGAATTGGCTTATTCGAAAAAAGCCTTGTTCTTTGGATGATCTATCTCGAGTCTGGTACTGCATGGTTCCACTCTGCAAGAACTCCGAATCATTCTCTTAGAGCTCATCCTTTTTATGATAAATGATCTGCTTGCCCCGAAATGACCCGACCCAATAGAGAAATACCAATTTAGTGGACCTTTCGATACAATCAAATAGATTGCCGCTAGGGCGCTATATTCTGGGAGCCCAAACTATGTGATTGAATAAATCCTCCTGTATCTGTTGCGGGTCGAGGGCTCCTTCCCCTTTTTCAAACTCTAATTCGTATTTTTCATAGAAAAATCTTTGATCAATGGTAGAAAAAGATTCATTTCGCATCATATCCAACGGATTCCTTGGTTCGGACCGAAAAAGTAATGTCACTCGATTATTATCAAACTAACTGCAATCCTTTTCTATACGTGAGGATCCCGCCAGAGTGCCTTTTACTTCTAACAGGCCAGGAACTAGATCATAAGCATTCTAATTGAATCCATAAAAAGTGATCCAATTTTTTTTCATTGGATCCAGGTCCGGGTGAAGACCAAAGATCTTGAGTGACCAATCCGGCAGAACAACTCAAAAGATAAAGAAGCATCGTTAATTTCTTCATGCTCGTTCCTAGTTCGAAATACCATTTGTACAAATAGGAATCTCCTTCCTTACACGATTTCTTCTTCATATAGATAGATATAGTATCTATGGAGCAATTACTCAGAAGTACATTTTGTGCATCAACCCTGCCTATTTGATAGAAAAAGACCCCATGATCCTAAACCGATCTTACCCGGGATCGCAAATCCCAAGTTTGGCTATGAAGAGCGGATCTAATTATATTAGTTTCTATAATAGATTTCTTCTGTGTAATACCAACTGATAGGGCCTCATTTATAAGTGCTACAAGATCTCGTGCATTAGAACCCATAATTATGTACCCGAATCCGTTAGGATGGAATATTTTCTTTTCCAAGTGAAATCCACTACTACATGAAAGAATGAAAAAGTGATTTGGTTGTTGTGGAGTAAGAAGTCTTCGTATCTTAATGCATGTATTGAATTTATTTGGAGCTATTTGAGTGGGGTCTACTTTTTGGGGAATACGAGTCGAAGTAATAACAAGAATATTTCTAGTGGAACATCTTTCACAATCCCTGGAGAGACAGTTCTCTAATAGACCGAGGGATAAGTAATTCGACTCATTCACATATAGGTCAAGAATGTTTGGAATCCATATTATGCAAGGAGACATTACTTTTTCTAATTCGAATTGAAGGGTGATATCAAATCAGTTTATTTTCGGCGTCGTATACATAATTATCACATTCGTCACAGTTAGCAGCTACGTACCAAGGTCATCATCAATATCGTCACTATCATCAACATGGATATCGTCACTATCATCAATATCGATATCATCAATATCGATATCTTCAATAAGATACTATTTAGGCTTGCCATCCAGGAACTTGTTCCGAAATACCGTAATGAAAGGAACATAGGAGTTTGCTGCTAGGTTTTTGACCAAATAGGATCATCCAGTACCTATGGAACCCATCACTAAAATACCCTTACAACGGGATAGGGATAAGCGGAGCGAAAAGAGTTTTCCATCAGATGGGAAATGAAAACAATTAGCCCCACACGAGGTTTGTGAATAAGTGATTGTCTGATAATGAGCATGGAATATCCATCTTTTTGCTAAACAGAATCTATTGAACTCATAATTCATTGGATACTTTTTCTGAATGTCAACTAAGTATCGTAACTAAAGTGATCCCGGTTGTTTAATCATTTGATAACCCGAGTCATTATTTGATAAAGGATCACTTTGAGTCAGACTCAATAGAATTTGATCAATCATTTTTTCTGTCACTAAAGTGGAGAACTGAACCGAGAATTCTCTTTCTTCATCATCAATCGAATCGCTGTCCACGATCCATTATTCCATTTTATCATCAATCCAATCACCGTTCACATTTTTTCTTTTTCTTATTAGTGAATCGATCTCTTTACTTGTATGACTTAGATGTCTCATATTTCTCGAAAAAGTGATTCGATTGATAGAATTTGGTATAATACTTATGAGATCGATGAGATTTATATTCAAATATTTCTTCTTAAAACATATTAATTTGACTCCATCAGTGGGACCACCACCCAATATCATGTTGCCACCAAAAGAGAAAGCCTATATCTCTTCCAGAGAATCTCCTAATTGTTCAAGAGCAACTAGAAAGTGATTCTTTAAACAAAAAGAATTCATTTCATATGTAGGATACCTATCCAGAATTTTTCTAACTCTGTTTGAAACTCACTAGAGGCTCAGGAAAAAAAGAAAAGATGAATACAAACAAGATATCCAGCAACAAGAAGAAGGAAAAGGATTGAATAGAGAAACTCCCAAGCATTTCTTGATCTCAGATGTACCCATATCAATGGAACGGGTAACTCATTATTTCGATGAATCATTTCTTCGGACAGAAGAAGATTCTGTAAACACTTATCCAAAATCTCACTTATCAGAGTCCATTGTGGAAGAGTCCTCTGAGGAATTAGCCATGATATATCTGATCGATACATATTATCATGAAAAATGGGTACAAATTTTTGACAGCTACTTAGTATTGGCAATGGGTCTGAAAAGCTTCAAGGGCGAAATTTAGATATTTGCACCCTGTCGAAGTAAGGAACCATGGCATATATGTTTGGAAGAGATTCCATTTTGAGAGATTTGAAAAAGCACTATCTCGTTGGAAGATTCCATACATCTGCTCTTTCCCAACGTATATCTTTAGACAAAGACTTCGTTTTTTCCTCTTTTTGGATGGTAAATATTTCTTAGAACATGGAGTGTGAATCAAATCCATGTTTGAATTGGAACTAAGATACTGATGCAAGTTCTTCCCTTCTGAATCAGATAGATTCATATCTGAAAGAGGCCTAAAATAAGTTCTTTCAAAATTGACTATTCTTTCTTCTCTTAGAAATGTTGCAGAAATGTCTGCGATCGAGTAAATAGCTCTACGAACGACCCGATCAGATCGAATGGGAAAATGGAAAGAGATGTACAATTTATACATTTCATCACCACTTTGTAGAAAATCATTAGGTATGAATATATCAGATACCCGTGACTCGATTGGTGAAATGGTCTCTCTCTCCAAAAAAAATATGTTTTTTTACCGACGCACAAAGAAAATATTTTGTTACGAATGAACTAGATATTGAGGAATTGTCTATATGTAAGATCATTATTATAGATACGGGTCTTTTCCACAGAAAAAGGGAATATTTTGTTATAATAGAACCAGAGGTGATGTGGATCATTCAAAAATCGAAGTCGATTTGCTTTATAAAAAGAAGATATCAATGAACTTCTATGAAATGGTTTCGCGGGATTCAGCCAATTGTCTCGACTATGGGATATCACTGAGAAATAGGAATCCGTGTTATCAAAGAATTTTCCGTAATTATTTCTAATATGGAATGAGTCAATCATCCACTTTGGTATCTTTTTGAACAAAAATGGTAATATTGTTCCTTCATTAATTAAGAATTTCGGTCTTTGGGAAGTATCACGATAATCAAATAAGAAGGGTTTCAATTTATTAAAATGAATGATTTGAACACCTATTGATTCTAACAACTGATTGCAGGGTTGTATCATTCAGACTTTTCAATTCATAGATGTGGATCTCAGACATATGAATGTTCTGACTTAATAATAGATGGGATTGAAGTCAAAGTGAACGGATTTAATAGAATCACTGATCTTCAAACAACGAGGGACTCACAACTCCTCCATCAAAATAAAAAGAAAGAGAAAAAAAGGAAACTATCAATGGTTCGCTACGCACCTTGAAGGATCATAGCCTACTTCTCATGGACTAGCCACTTTGCTATTTAGCGATCTCAAAACTTGGAGAGGAGACCGGAAACCATCTTTCTCATTTCAACTAAGGAATACAGATTCAAGAGTTTACTACTTAATCATCAAGTTTTGGAGATTTACCAATGGAAAAAGGTCATCCTAGGGGAAAGTCCCAACCAAGACAAGGGGGTGAAAAAAACATCAGATGATAAAAAAATCAAGTCTCGAGCCCGTGGGATTCACATCGTAGTGTAATCTCAACTAGATTAGGTCACCAGAAACTACCGAACCAACATTCTAGGATTAAGTCGGTGGACTCTACGATCCAAATCCAATGTTGATTCCCAATCTCAAACCTAAGCGACCATATAAATGTTAGATCCGGGTTTACAAAGGTTGTTTTAGCTTACTTTTGACCGATGAAAAATGTCAACAAAATTGGCCCGAAATTGAGCTTAAATTGATCTATCTCCAAATTATATCATTTCGCCATTTATTTTTAAGGAAAATGCATGCCAAAAAGACAGAAAAGTAGACAACTTTTCGTTGCGCACACTATTGTTTTTCTTAACACGTTACACTCAAACGTTGTACTATGTAAGCCTCCCCGAGGAGACCTACTTTTCTTTACCACTCTACAAGTGCTCAACTAATCCCTTCCTCTTCGGATTCTGATGTCGATGTCTATTCCACTAGGCTTAGGCCAAGTTATTGAATCAAAATTCCGACTACCCCTTAACAAGTATTGAATGCTCATCAGATTATTTGTCCTCAGAAAGACCATCGACTTCTCAGAAGGTAGCTTAGGAGAGAGACTTCTCAGAGGAGAGGGAGCTCTACGAGAGCTAAACACAAGAAAGAACCCAGTATATTAATTGAGCGGGAACTCAGGTGCACATCGAAAGAGCAGCTAAGAAAGAAGTTGGTGCGCAGTGACTTTCTTTACTTGCGATTTGTAACAGTAATGGATTACTGACATACAGACTTCGATAAAATGCGGGGAAGTGTAACTTCTCTGGAACTCAGGGAAGAGTAAGAGCTAATTTAAGATAAGAAGCAAGTAATTTCTTGAAGAAGGGCGCTCAAACGGATATCAATTATAGGTCAACTATCTGGGGATAACTAAAAGACAACTGGGAGGAACCTAGTATACCAAGTACAAACTATTCGCTACACACCCCATTAATAGTCTCTCCTTCGGGGTGATATTCCAATAATAGCTTTGATCTTGATAACCAATGAGATAAAGAGGGGCTCTAGACAGGGGAAATAAAAGCAACAAAATTCGTTATCTCTCGCTACGCACCATGTGTTCAATCTTTTTTAGCGGTTTCCCCTGAGATCTTTATCATAAACGCAACCTTCATTTTGCTCATTCATGGAGTTGTATTTAGTACCTCTAAAAAAGATCATTATCAACCGTTAGTCAGTAATGTGGGTTGGCTTTGATTACATAGTGCTGCGCGCCTAGGAGGGCACAGCGCTTAGGGATGCGGAGGAGCTATTATCGTATCACCCAGCACCCTAACCTAATGCGACCGGACCCTAGAGAACCTTAGCATGGGGAGACATATAATTCAGAAGAATATGCGAGTGATTCATACACATCATCTCTTTCCTTTATTAGGGGTTCAACCAATTGATACATTTCCACAAATAATTGAAATTCCATTTCTTGATTTCTATCTTCAGTTTTTGGAAACTTACGAAATTCTTGCGTTAAACCCTGATTAATGACCCTACAAAATTCCTTAAATTATATTTGACTAAATCATGGTATTGTGAACATTCCCTCATTTTCATTTCGAACCATCTTAATCTTCAGTTTCCTATTTATTTTTATTGAAAAAATTCAATTATTGATTCACTATCCATTGACCCATATGGATCGACCTCGCAACACTATAATAGAGAATGAATATTCTGTTTACTGAATCACATAAATTTTTAGTCAACTCCATATATCTATTTCAAACTCAAATGTATGAACGGAGATGGAACAATGGAATAAAGAACATTTTTGGGGCAGGTTCAAATTTTTGACGGGTTAGAATTTGATTTCGTATGGGTCAATAATTTCACATCAATGAATTTTAAATTATATTCTAGTATCAGAATTTTTAGGGGTATCTTTTTCAATTAATATTGGGTACCCAATAATCAGACCTTCAAATATCTTATATAATAAGTTAGTAATTTATTAGTAAGTCAGTTTGTAAGTCAAAGCCCATTGCTCCCCACTAGGGTTAGGTATAAGGCGGCAGATCCTTAGTTGATACGTAAATGGATGCATTCGCTTAGTGCAATTGTAGTATCAGAGTACGTGGATTGACAGAAAAATGTCCGCAATAGCTAAGAACTATCTGGAGGGGGTGCAGAATGTTTATCGAAATCCTCCTAACACAGTTTTAGGAAAGGCCAGGCCCGCAGTCTCGTTATTCCTGATGATCAGGATAGGAAAGCGAATCCGCAACAAAAGCAACCTATTCTATCAAGCTAATCATGCAATCCTACATATATTCTCAATGGAGGTATCTCTCACTAGTTGGGCTACCTCTCCTGAGAATGCATACCAGGGAGATTCGAATAGCTGTTCTGGTGCAATGACCCACCACGCAAAAAAGCCAATTAGAAGACAAACTAACGTGACAAATCTGATATCGGTGAAGTATGAGTACACAATCTCTTTCAAAAGCCTAAATTAATTGATTCTCGTTGTTTTTCTATGAACATCCACTAATCCTATTCCTCCCTTAGGAGATATTTGCAAAAGCACTTTTTTCCCACGTTTGATTAGTGTTTCTTCTAGTGGGGGTATTTGCAGCCTATTGGCGACGTAAGGCGTCAATACCTCTATGATCTTGCTTCCCTTCTTTCCGAAAAAAACGTATGTTAACTTCTTTTCTTTATATCTTAAAAATGAAAATTTTTATCTCCCGGATTTTACCCTAATCTGCTCTTTCATCTTTGAAATCTCTTTCCATCTAAATTCTTCCATCATTTCGAGTATGTTTGTTCTCTTGTGTATAAAAGCCCTCACCTTTACTCTAAGGGATTCCTCCAAAGCTTTCTATGCATTATCTCAAGATATAATATTGTGGTAAGCCTTCCGGTTGAATCTGAAAAGTACTCTGTCGGGGTCTCTATATGAAGTTTGCCTATCAAAAAAGAATTTTATGTGCTCACAGTAAAAAAAGGCTACTCTATTCGATAGACCAGAAACAATCGAAAAAAGCCAGACCAGTATGGTATCTATTTGAATCCGGAATATGGTGATACCCCAGACTGTACCAACTTACATATGTCTCTCCCCCATCAATCAGTACTAGTTATTGTCATTTGGATTCCTCTTAACTTGATTTGTCTGATGATAAATGCGGAACGAAAGAAGGAACCTTCTGTTGGGAATTAGATCCTACTCTTTGTCTCCCCTCTTCACAGAAAATGGAGAGATGAATTGATCGATTCATTGGATCCTAGGTCGGGACTGACGGGGCTCGAACCCGCAACTTTCGCCTTGGCAGGGTGGTGCACTGACTGATTGAACTACAATCCTAGGAAAATTAGGTGTACAGCCTTAGCACAAGCGCTAAGTAAGAAAGCTACCTTAGAATGAAATTCTTTTTTCTAATTGGATTTCATTCGAACTATTTAGTTTCGCCATGTTGTAAAAGAGACACGAATGAGATACTATATTCTTGCTTTAATGTTAGATGGTGCTAAATCAATCAGTGCCGAAGCTGCTATAATTACTTCAGCGGGAGCCGCGGTCGATATAGGAAACGTGTTCAGTTCTTTGATTCATTCCGTGGCTAGAAATCCCTCATTGTCAAAACAATCATTTGGTTATGCCATTTTGGGGTTTTCTCTAACCGAAGCTATTGCATTGTTTTCCCTAATGGTGGCCTTTCTGATCTCGTTCGTCTTCTAGTCTTATATTAAATTTGGCCTAGTATACCAAGTCCAAACTTTCAATTTGAATTTCTCAAATATTCCACCGTTATGACTATGACAGAGGCATAAATCACTTACTTTATTTTATTTGGCTTAGGCCTGAATTTACACATAGCATTTCAAATCCTACAATGTATAAACTATGACTACTTGACTACTCTCCCTAGGGAGTACGCCATGGAGCACATGGAAGACATGGCTGGCGATGTACTTGAAAGGGATCCAGCAGAAGCTGGATGTCCTCTACGACAAAGATGGGATGGAGTTACCCCAAGGGATTGGTTGATCCCACATTACAGACCTAATGTTCACTTTAGACCATGATTTTGATTATATCAACTTCTGTTACCATAATTTATTGGTGTATGGCCAAATGTCCTAGACTTTTTCGTATGCGCTGGACGTCCTGAATCTTCTTTAAGAATAATCGCAAACACATACTCCTATGGTCACTTTTTATACCATTTTATTCAAGACCCAATGTTTAAACAGGCCTTACTCTATGATTATAGCCAGGGGAGGCGTTGTCTTCTTGATCAGTCAAGAGGGCGAGGCCCCCTTGTCTTAGGATGCGGGGGGTGAAGAAGAGGGAATATGGATCTTCGCATCTATTGATGATCTGATTCAAAATGTCCAAGGTTGAAGAAAATGAAGGCGAATATCTCGTCGAAAGGCAGGAGGGGAATCCGAGGTTGCTTACGAGAGCCAGAAGCTCAACGAAACAACAGGGAATGGACGTACTCGGCACACGAGAAGGAGAATGTATTTTAGTGCATTGCTTACGGGTAGGTGCAAGGTTTGTGGTGAGGAGTAGCCACTGTGTACTTTGTGACACAGAAGAAGTTGTCCCACATCATTATACCGCCCTTCATATCGTAATTTGATTTGCATCAACAACTATCATTTGGGTCAATATTTTCAAATATAATAGTTGCGGATGGAATAACAACAACTAGTTCTGGTTAGCCCAATCCCAGTCCACCATTTGACCTACTTATGGCATGCTAGTGGCAGTTGACACTAGTTCATATTTGTATTCCGTCTGTACTCAGACATATATTTCATGCAGAGACGAAGCTAAGCCGCTATGGTCGTTTACAACTATTAGAAGCGATAACTAGCTGCAGACAGGTTAAAGCAGTGCAGACAATAAGCTCGAAAGGGTTCATTCAAGCACAAAAGAAGGGGTAAAACCATATATAAGTAATCTTAACCTAACGACCTCGAAGGACTGGGTGCGTAATTTAAACTTTATGTTATCCATAGCTTGCAACTTGATTAACATGAAATGATACAAGTAAGTGTCAATACACTTAGGACCTTCTATTTAATGCCAAGCAATCCCCAGCCCTTATATTTAGCGCCTTGCAATCCCTAGCGGAAAATGCATGTATAACCAATTTGGTTTGATGTTTTTCAACATATTCCACGCCTAGTGGATTATCCGGTTATTAGGTAATGCTTCCAAATAAATAAGTGATGGGAATTCTCTCCAATGCTTGGATGGTATAAGTATCGAGTATCTTCTCCGATGGGTCCTAGCTCAAGTTCCCTACATAAAGAAGTAAATTTCATGCAAGAAGGCATAGCTTGTTCGGATGGAGGTGTGTTGGTGCTTGTAGCATAAAGTAAAGAATGTTCCGAATGAGCGGAAGAACGGAACATGCATCCCATTAAGCACTATATATATATACATATACATATATATATATATATATATATTACAAGCTATGAACACTTCCAAAGGCGCATGCTCCTTATTATCCCATCCCGACGCTCAAATAACATTAAGTTGTATGTCATAATTTATGCATGATTGCATCAACATAGACTCATCATTCGTAGATGTGATAGAGTCTGAAGGATTTTCCAAAATAGCTGCATCATCCAAAATGTGTGGTGCTGAAAGAATGTCTTCCTAACCGATTCCAATTTCCTCAGCTCCTCGCGGACTAGCTTTTTCTTGATGCAGACCTTCCTCGACATTTAGTTCTCCACTTGTAACGACCCAGGATTTTAGGGCCAATTTAAAATTTTTATTTTAATGAATTTAAAGTATTTTAAATGATTGATTTATTTTAATCGAAGTTAAAACGAATAAATTTAATTTATATATAAAAGGAATTGAAAACAAGCGCTGCAGTTTGAAATTTTGACTTTAAACTTTGACTGAATGTACAGGATTCAAAATAAAACGAATTTTAGTGAAACCAAAAATATTTAAATCTGTTTCAGAATATCTTTCTAATGAATCCGAAAAATTGAAATTTCACTTTATAATTTATAAGTTATGTCAAAATTAAAATTTAGAAAAGTCGCTATGAAATGAATATATATAATATATAAAGGTCAGAATGGCCACTTTTTACATACGAAGGAATCGGAACTCGAAAACCATTTCCATTGAGTTCAGAATGACGTTTCTGCATTGAAAAACAGTAAACACTTATATATTTTGAGTTTCAGAAATTATTGTTTTCAAATTGTATTTTTGATATTAAATATATTCGCCCTGAAAATAGTCATTTTTCAAAAAGTCTCAGAATTGAACGAAACGAATTTTGTTGTGATCGTATCGGCATAAGAAAGCCAAAAATAATTTTTCCGGATTTTTCTGACTTCGTATGTGGCCCCGGCAAAATTATATTTACGTTCGAATTTAAAATAAAGGATTTATTTGAAAATAAAAGAAAACCATACTGTAACTTCAGAATTGGACCATGGGGATAGCGCCATCGCGTTCAGAAGACGTCAAAACATTAAGTTCGACAGTCGTTGAGCGCGAATCGGAGGTCGTATGTGAAAACGGTATTTTCTTGAATTAAATAATTAATTAAATAATTAAAATAAAACCCTAAATACTAGTATATATACCCGTATACAGTACGTATACCTCTTCTTCTTCCTCTCGTTCCTGAAGCCGCCGAAACCCACCTTCCCTTCGAATCTTCAAATCCCCTTTTCTCCTTCATCTCTCAACGGTTTTCAGCGTACCATATACCGATTCGAAGCTCTTCCCGAGATCTTCAAGTTGGTACCCACCACCACCCGAACCACGCCCTGTCAAAGCCGCCACGTCAGCCCGAAGCCGCGCCGTCGCAGCCCCGTGGGCCCCGCCTGAAGCCGACGCGCCACCCCCCTTCCCGGCGAGCAAAGCTCCCTCCTTCCTGGTCCTTTTCCAACAAACGGCGCTCAATTTCATTCAGTAAATCAAGAGAAAATCGAAATTGAAGTTTTGAACAAAACTGAAAATTAAAGGGTAATTTTTATTTCAGATTTTGCGACGCTTTTAAGCGTGACTGCAGCAGTTGTTAAAAGTTAGTTTATTTAAAACATCAATAACTTTTTCATATAAACACCGATTCTGAAAATTTCAGATCCGATGGAACCGTGACTTCGAATACAACTTTAATACAGAGCAATTGGGAACAAATTCTAATCTAATTGAGGTGAGAATCCTATTTATTTTATTTAAGTAATTATGTTTTAATTATTGATGTTCGCATTCATAATCATATATGTATGTGTTATTCTGCGCTGTGATAACTTAGATGTTATTTATGTTTTATTGTTGTTATGGCAAATATATTCGCTTGGTTTGATGCGATAAATCTCATAATAAATTGAGATTCTAAATTTGTGAATACGCGATGAAAATTATAATTATTATATGCTTATCCAAGAAATGTGAGAATTCACTTAAACTTAAATTGAATTGATTTAATTTATAAAGCTGTATGTGAATCTGCTATGATATAAACTGTATGTGAATCTGCTATGACTTAATCTGTATGTGTATGCTAGGACTAAAACCACTGCATGTTGATTGACAATTTTTGTCAATATTAGAATAAGAAATTTTTTACTTTATGTTGATTGACATATTTGTCAATATTTAAATAGGAAATGTTGAAATTGTTCATTGTATGTTAGAGTGACATTTTGTATATATTATAGAAAATGACATCGTATGGTAAAAATAACATTTTGCTATGTTATATTATAGAAAATGACATCGTATGGTAAAGATAACATTTTTTTTATATATGTTAAAATAGAATTATATATAGTATGTTGAATGGACACTATTTTTGTTATGTTAAGAATGGGAATTAACACCGTATGTTAATGAACAATTTTTGTTCATATTTGAATAGAATTTACACACCGTATGTTAATGAACAATTTTTGTTCAAATTTGAATAGAATTTACACACCGTATGTTAATGAACAATATTTTGTTCATTATTAAAATAAGAAAAGCACCGTATGTTAATGAACAATATTTTGTTCATTATTAAAATAAGAAAAGCATCGTATGTTAATGAATAATATTTTGTTCATTATTAAAATAAGAAAAGCACCGTATGTTAATGAATAATATTTTGTTCATTATTAAAAATAAGAATATGGCACTATATGAAATGAACTAATTTTTGTTCATTATAAATTATAGAATATGCCACCGTATGTTGATGAACGCTATTTTTGTATCATTATTAAAATAGTATTATACACCGTAGGTTGATGAACGCTATTTTGTTCATTATTAAATTAGTATTACACTGTATGTAAGAATGACAAATTTTGTCAATATTAAAAGTAAAATTTGCCATTGTAGGTTAATTGACAAATTTTGTCAATATTAAAAATAGGATTTGTCACTATATGTTAAATGACAAATTTTGTCAATATTGAAATAGAAATTATTCACCGTATGTTAATGAGCAACTTTGTTAATATAATGTTCACCGTATGAAATTAACATTTTTATTTAATGTTATTATAAAGAATGGTCATCTTATGATAATGACATTTGTGTCAAATGTTGATAGGTAAGAATATAAAATGATATTGTATGTAAATAGTATTTTTGGCAAATAAAAATACAAAATGGTCATTGTATGAAAATATTATACTTGTCATGTTAGAAAATAAGGAAATGCATGGTATGTAAAAATAGTATTTTTGTTATTGTAAATAAATAGAAAGAGTTAAAATGTGGCATTATGTAAACTTACATTTTCTAAATGTGAAGTGAAGAAAACAGAAATTTACATTTTCTAATGCAAAAGATATAGTAATGATATTGGGAAATTTATATTTTCTAATAATTTTGGGAAATCTATATTTTCTAATAATATTGGGAAATCTATATTTTCTAATAATATTGGGAAAAATATATTTTCTAATAATATATTTTCAATGTTATAAAAGGGAAAATGAAGTGTATGTACAATTTAACATCATTCACAATGTTAAATAAAAGGAAAATTCCACCGTATGATAGTTACACTATTTTATAATGTTAAGAGTTAAAGAACTTGACCGTAGGAAGTATATACATTATTTATAATGTAAAATAAAAGGAGAATTTGCATTGTAAGATCATATACATTATTTATAATGTAAAATAAAAAGAGAATTTACATTGTAAGATAATAAACATTTTTTTTATGTATATAAAAAGGGAATTTACCTCGTAGGAAAAGAATTAACATTATTTATAATGTTAAATAAAAAAGAAATGAAACTGTATGTAAGCATTAACATTATTTATAATGTTAAATATAAAAGAAATGAAACTGTATGTAAGGTTTAACATTATTTATAATGTTAAATAAAAGAAATGAAACTGTATGTAAGGTTTAACATTATTTATAATGTTAAATAAAAGAAATGAAACTGTATGTAAGGTTTAACAGTATTTATAATGTTAAATAAAAGAAATGAAACGTATGTAAGAATAACATTATTTATAATGTTAAATGAAAGGTAAGTAACTGTATTGAAACATTAACATTATTTATAATGTAGGTAAAAGGGAACTTACACCATAGGAAAGTGTTCATTATTCATAATGAAATTGGAAAAGAAATATACAAAGAAATGAATGGGATGGCACATTATAATTTACATTCTTAAATGAAAATTATAAAGTATAAAATAAATAATAATGAATTAAAAAGGGAAGAATTATCGTCTAATCCTAAACTACATTGTCACGTAAGTAGAAAGGTGAAAGTTAAGAGAAATGTAAGCTGCACGTAGGGACGATAAACTAAACGAATTATTTATATATATTTATATATATATATATAATTATAATATAACGAATCGAGCGCAGTAGTTCGTGTTTTGAAATCGAACTTTTAAACGAATATACAGGAAGATCCGACCGTCGGATTTTCCCAAAACTGAAACCGTTAGGACCGTCTTGGAAAAATCTTTCCAACGATATAAGCTACGCTAAAATCCAACGGTTAGATTTTGAGGAAAGTGAAAAACAAAATTGATTGAAAACAGCGCCAAGGTCGCCCTTGACCTGAAGCGTCGTTAAATAAGGAATTAATTATATTAAATAATTAAGGCAAGAATTAATCGTTATAAAATAAAATAACGATATGAAATATGTTTTTCTCAAAATATATGAATGCGAGATTATTTGGAAAGACCGGGTTAATCCCATTCCAAATGATCGTACGATTTCAAGAATTCAAGTATGAAGACGGCGTATGAAGACCGTAAATCTCCCCTCGAATGGACAACGATCAAGACTCTGAATTGGTTTGATCCCAATTCAAGGGTCGGGATAATTGCCCAAACGTACGTGTTGATTTCACGGGTTTGACCCTAGTTCAGACCTAGAGCATGGGTATAAATGGATAGTGTGTCTGACATCGTACCCCACAAAATATTATGTTGTTGATATTCATTTAATATATAAACGATTGGTGGCAGAGAATTTATTCTCTACTTAACACCCGTTTATATAGTGACAGAAGATCAATAGTACGGTATGAAGTGATGGTGTGGCATACTAAGATGCAATGATCAGGGTTTCTTGTTGAAAAGCAGAACCTTGTGGTATGAAGAACATGACTTCACGAGCCTCACAAACCGGTAAAGTCTAAAAAGGGGGAAGGGAACGCAGGGAAAGTAGCACGTTTCTTTCTAGTTAGTAGTCATTTTACTTTTGGAGGATGATGAAATGAGGCGCCTCGGATAGGTCCTATAGGACCGGGGAACGTGTGCTTAGGAATTGCCAATCCTCTAAGCTGTATGTGAGGACTGGCCCTACAGGATCCAACGGTTAACTGCGGGTAATCCTGAGACGTTAACTAGAGCGTCTCGAATCGGTAAGGAGTCCTCCCTAGCCTGGACTCATGATGGAAACCCAAATTTCCAATACGACCCCGACGGATTTGATTGTATTACTAGTATTGGAGGCATAATATATGGTACCTATGCTTCCTAGGATTAATACATTGCTTTGAATTGTTTTAAAACATATACACCCTAATAATAGTATTAGTTTCGTATTTGGCGTATTTAGCATGTTTAACCACCATAAGGTAAAACTCTATCCTCTTGGTGTGCGTTGCATTGTGTGATGGGACCTGAGTCTTATGGTGGTTCCATTTTTCAAAAGACATTGCGTTTTGTTACGTTTTACTTATCTGTATTGACACTATAGTTATGCACGGCAATCCACTGGTACAACCCGTTCCGCGTTAGCGGCGTGGTCTTTGGATTTGCCTTATTAGTATAAGTTATTTAAGATTTCTCACACCAGTCCCACGACTGACCCATAGTTTGTTTCACCTTTTTGCAAACTTGGGTGCCCTCTCTTCTACACGGGCAGCCAAGTTTACAGGTTCATTCTTTGCTTGGAGCTTTTCTTTGAAGCTGCTTATTTTCTCTCTCTTAGATTCTGCTTGGGAGAAGAGGTGATGACTTGGAGCTTGAAGATTTTTTGTTTCTATTGGCATCTATTCTTTTCTTTTTAGACATCAAACTTATTTCTTTTCTGCAAACTTGTTGTAATAGCTTAGATTCTGTGACTGTGGATTTTCTGTGATTGATGACATTATATTTTTCCGCTGCTATAATGTTATTACTCTATGAATCTCCTTTGCTATATTGTATCTGTGTTCTGTTTTATTGTATTTATGTTGTATTCCATATGATTTCTCCTTGCTTTCACTTGTGGAAGTTTGGGGTTATCACACCACTAGCCTGATTTAACGATGGTTTCTCTTCGAGCAACCCCTCCTGGCACAGCCCATCAGGTTTATCTTCTTGTTGGGATAGGCTCTATCTTTCAGAAGCCAAGTGGATTTTAGATGAAGGACTTGACTTGTCCACTAAATGACTTGATTCTAAAACCAATTCTAAACTCTCTGTTTGCCAGCCTCTCAATCATCGTGAACTATTAGTTGTTATAATTTACTATACTTGCAAACAATCAAAGTTAGCTCAATTAACCTATGTCTCCTTCCCTCTGTATTAATGCAAACAATTGTGGAATGTGCAGTGTCGTGTGTGCTCATGCAGTTCAATCAAACACTTCGGAACATAGTGACAAGATTCAATTCATTACTAGAGCGACCATTATCGTTGACCTTTCTCCGTTGCAAGGATCAAATTGAGGAGTTCCACTGAAGATCGGATTAGAAGAATCAAGCATAGTGTAACAACCCGGAAAATCAGCACAAATTTAAAAATTTTATTTTAGCAATTTTAATGGATTTTGAATATTTAAGAAGATTTAATTTAAATCATAACGGCTAAAAATTTATTTTCGACGAAGTTAGACCGAATTAATGTATTTTAACTATAAAACGAGCCTGAAATGGCGCGGTAGTTTGAAAATCCGATTTCTAATTACAATTGAATATATAAAATTCAATATAAGTCAGAATTGGACAAAACAAGAAATATTTGAATCTGATTAACTATATCTTTCTAACGAATGTAAGAAACTGAAATTTTGTTTTATAAGTTGAAATATATGTCCAGTTTAAAATTCAGAAAAGTTGCTATGGAATTTTTATATATTTTAATATATATAAGGCCCTTAAAAATAGTCATTTTGCAAACGACCTCCGTTTTTGATGAAACCACTTTTGTTGGAACCGAAATGTCAAATTATTGTTGGGTTCCAATTTTCATAATTTTTTGGATCAATATGTGAGTGTGGCAAAAGAAAACGCGTTTGACCAATTTCAGTTGAATTTAATCGACTAGAAAATGGCCATTTTTCAAACGGTCTCCAAATTCGATGAAATTAGTTTTGTTAGGACCGTATCGTCAAAACATAGCTAGATTTACTTTTCTGGAATTTTTAGAGTCAGTAGGTGGCACCGATAAATTAAAATGTACGTTTGAACTGGAAATATATTGATTTATATTTTAATTTAAAGGAAAATTGATCGTAACTGTCGAATTGGCTTACGAAACATATTCCATTGTGTCCGGAATGGGGGTATTTGGCTGCGGACGACACTCGTCGGGTTGGATTTGGAGTTCGGATCAATTAACAAGTTAAATTTGAATTAAATAATATTTAATTAAAAAAGATTGTTTATTAAAGGAGTCAAACCCTAATATTGGCCAAAATCATTCCCAGCGAAATCAAACATTAAAACCCCGCTGTTACTCGATGAAATCAAGGATGGATTTTTTTTCCAAACCTCTTCCTCCTCAATCGATCCCTCCAACGTCGAATTAGTGTTCTTCCAAAAGCAAGATTGTTCATCTCAGCGCGTTCAACCACTTTAACGGCTGTGATTAATTCTAGCGTGATAAGTGGTGAGCAGTTGAGCTCGGAGGCACGCTGTTCAGACCCATTTCCAGGGCGGAGAAGACCACCGAGTGCGACGTAGTGGTGGATGTTGGCGGGCGGCGCTCCTGCGCTTCCTGTGGTGCCTCCAGGTCGGCGGCGGAGGGGCCATAGCAACGGCAACGATGAAGTCTTGGTGTGGAGCTTCGCGCGAGCGACAGTCCAGAGATGTTTAACAGTAAACAGTTTTTTTTTAAAATCAAATTGGTTCATTTTCAAGTTTTTATACTGAAATCAAATTATTTTAAAAAAAATCTGAAATATATGTATATATTATTGTTATAAAATCTGAAATATATGTATATATTATTGTTTTAAAATCTGAAATATATGTATGTATTATTGTTTTAAAAATCTGATATATATATATATATATATATTAATTTAAAAATCTGAAATTTATATATATCGAAGTAAAAATGTGTTTTCATTATATATATATATATATATATATCGAATTAAAAATGTAATATTTAAATATAAACAACTTTGTTTTGGAAATCTAAACAGCTTTGTTTATTTTAATAAAAATAGCATGGTTTTATAAATATGAATTATATATATAACAACAATATAAAAATTCGATTTATATATATATGATGGCTAGATAAAAATATGATTTTTAAATGATTAAAGATTATATTTTTAAAATAAGTAAAGATTATATTTTTAGAAAAGTAAAGCTTATATTTTTAAAAATGAAAAGATACGAGTTTTCAAAAGGAAAAATATGGAAAACTGAATTATAAAAATATGATTTTTATAATATTAACTTCAACATAAAAATATGATTATGATATGTATAATAGCGATATAAAAATTCGATTTTTACATATATGCCATTAGAATAAAATTGCGATTTTTATACGAACGGTATTAGATTAAAAATGTGATTGTTATCAATTTAGCGCTGATATAAAAATATGATATTTATAAATAAGTATCATTATAAAAATATAATTTTTATATAGAAAGTGATGTATAAAAATATAATTTTTATATGGAAAGTAGCGAGATAAAAATATGATTTTTAAAATATAAACATCATATTAAAAATGTGATTTTTAATATGAATATCGTAGAGAAGACAGTGTTGGAATTTCGGCCAAATCCAAACGGTTCAGAAATTCAGAATAGAATGGAGGAGTGGATCCCTAAGGCGAGAACTTCTCAATTTAATTTTTTTTCTAGTTAAAATATATACTAGGATGTAAACGGTGCTTAGCAGCACCCGACACCGTCGCCCACAGACCATGGACGACTTGGGTGTTCGATTGTGTTGTGAAAATTGTTTGTGATGAGAAATAGACTGTATAAAATTTTCATGTGTTAAAATAAACTATTTATCATTAAAAATAAAATTTTTAACGTGTATATGAATGAATAAATATTCATTTACAAATCGGACGATTTGTTTATGTACACCCATTTGACTGATATTGATTGGGACAATAAATTTTACACATCGCCCAACTGCACAAATAATGTTCAGTATTTGTTGGTTGAAACCCAACACGAGTACTGGGATGATATTTGACATACACTAATCCCAATTGTTTGGCTGTATGTCAATCGATTGGTTGACAGACTGTGTAAGCGTTAATTATTTATACTTAATGCTTGTACAGTGTAGAATGCGCTCTGGATGATGGCTGATTGTTTATCATTGTTGTTCTATACATGTGTTGTATAAAATCCATATAAATAACATTATATGGTAATTGACCGTGTCTGATTCTAGTTCAAAAAGAATGAATATTTTAAAATAACGAATATTTTAAAATAATGAATATTTTAAAATAATATTTATTAAAAAATCAAAATATGATTTTGATGTACGATTTTGGTTGGACACGGGAATATTTAAATATATGAAGCCGGGTGGATTAGATAAGCGCCGTTTCGATGCGAACGATATTTATATCGATTTTATTCATTTTATAACGAATATTGAAAAGGAAATTATTTAAAAATCAAATATTTTGAAAATATCATCAATCATGCTATAATGATGTAGAATATTCAATTTTGTTTTAAAATTGAAAAAGAAGCTAGAATCGATTTTAAAACGAATTTATAAAAATAAGTTCTGAACGGAATATATATATATATATATATATATATATATATATATTAATGGCTTGAATAGAACGCGCCGCGTAGCGACCGTTCGTGAATTTCGAACATTGACTTCGAAACGAGATTACGGGAGATCCGACTGTTGGATTCTCCTGAAACTGGAACCGTTGAATTCGTATCGAAAAGAGCTTTTTAACGAATATAAGAGATTTGAAATCTAACTGTTGGATTTGGAATTATGTCCAAATCAAATTTGGAAAAGGTCGTTGTAAGTGCAGTTCGATGACCGTTTATAAAAATCGGCTGTAAAGGCCTTGATAAAATTATTAAAAATATTAATAATTTGTGTAAAATCATAATAAATGATTTGAAAAGAATTGGGATGAAACATTCCATATTTGAAAAGATGAAAATATATTTTTATCGAAATAACCCAATATTTTTAAATAAATAAATTGGATTTGAAATGGTTTTAAAAATAACCGGAATTTCCAAGTGGAATGGATTTGAATCGAAATTATCTTCGGAATATTTCGATATTGGATTCCGTGATTATATGGACATTGTGGAGGAATTTGGAAGATATATATAGTTATTCCAATACGATATTTGTTGATTTCAGAATTTGATATTAATTATAAGCCGATATATTTTCTATTCAGAGCCTTGTATTTAATATCAAATGGGATTTTGAGTTTGTCGTGAATGATGTCTTCACTAACACTGTTCTTAAACGTAGTTGAGAAAAGATTAAATCTTTTTACTAAGATTTAATGAAGTTTACCAATTAATTAATATTTAATCGGAATTGAATTGAATTGAATTTTGGGTAGTATCTTTAAAAATGTTGTTCTTAAACCCAATGGAGTTAAGAAAATAGAAACTAACTGGAGATTAGCTAAGTTGAATGGTTTCCTGGGTATTGATCTGATGTTGGTTTCGGCCTTCGGGATTAATACTTAGGGAATTGCTCTCTTACTAATTTACAGTTAGAGACTGATGGTATGGTGTCTTCAGTAACACTGTTCTTAAACCTCATGTGAAAAGAATAAATCTTTTAATTAAGATTATTAGAATTTCCAGTTATATTTAGTAATTGGAATAAAATGGAATGTGATTTTGGGTTTATCGTGAACCGTGTTTTAAATGACATTGGTTCTTAACCCAGTTAAAGACAAGATATGATTTCCCAGTGTTAAATAATCATTAATATTGCTTTCTGGGAAGATTAAAACCAAGTGGAGTTTTAATGAATCTTCAATTAGATTGAAATGTGAATTGATAATTTAAATCATCAAATTTGGGAAATGATCGAGAATGGAGTATCACCAATTTTGCTCTAGGCAATAGTTAAATCTTAATTAGATTTGAATGTGAAATGGTAATTAAACTTACTGATAACACTGTGGCGTTAGATATGGAGTATTACCAGTTTTTCTCCATGGGATGAATATGTTGGGATTGGGAAATAAAACAAATGATTACTTCGGTAAGGTTCGCTAATCCCGGCTAGTTTGGAAAACCTTAATATGGTTTAAATTGTGAAAAAAATATTTGAATAAAAGAATATTCTGGATTGGAATGAGGCATATGTTGTGTTTTTATAGCACTTGTTTATTATATAAGCGAGTTATTCAGAAAGACCGGGTTTATCCCATTCTGAATAACTGAATCGACGATAAGTCGATGATGAAGACGGTTGTTGAAGACCGGAGGTCTTCACATCGTCTGGATGATTACTGATGTCTTGATTAGGCTGTACACCCAAGACGAAGTAATAAGTGGTGATCGTCCAGACGTACATGGAGATAGATGGATATGCGAGGGCCTCTCTCCTGTATTGGACATATGGGACGAGGAATAAGGAGCCTCCGGTTTTGTGCAGACCCAGAACGAATTTGTAAATGGAATGTGTGTCTGACATTGGATTTCATTCTATGTGATTGATAGACATTCGTTGCATAGCGTGAATTTCCTATGTGGCATGCTGAGATGTAAATGATCAAGGCTTCAATTGAAAAGCAAAGCGTTGTGGTTGATGATCAAAGCATAGCTTTAATATAGTGCCGCTTTGTGTGTAGCGTTAATTCGCGAGCCTCACACCCCAGTGTGAACCAGAAACGGGAGAGGACCTCAAGGAGGACATGCGTTTCTTTCTAGCAAGGTGTGGTGTCCGGAGTTTACAAGCCCTGACATTTTACTTATGTGGATGATAGAAAGTGAGCTGCCTCAGTTATATCGGTCACTACGGTGCCTATGGACGGTTCGGTCAACATATGACCAGTTTACGCCCCACAGGGCGGGGAAACTCATTGTTCAGGCATTTTAATCCACTTCGTGTGGACCGGCCTTGACGATCCAAGGTGCAGTTGCGGCTGTTTCTGGGGCTCGGGCTAGAGAGTCTCGAAGCGGTAAGGACGATCCCTTGCCTTGGTTCATAGATGGAAATCCAACTTCCAATACGACATGTTGCGATTTTGATTGTAGGGCCTAGTATGGCGACATAGTGGGATCGGGTACTCGTGCCGTCTATGATTGATACATTTATATTTGAAGTTGTTTTTGACACTATACACTTACAGTAATAATAAAATATGAAATTTTACGTACCAAGCATCCTTGGCTATTATAAGGTAAAAACTCTATCCTTCGGCTTGCGTTGCATTGTGTGATGGGACCTGAGCATTATAATACCTTCATTTTCTTTTTTTAGCATTGCGTTGTTGTTATATGCACTGGTATTCTTGGGGTTAAAACCCGTTCCGGGATTACAGCGTGGTCCCTTGATTTACCTAACCTTAAAATCAAGCTAATAATTATTTTAGTTCTCACACCAGTCACATGACTTACCTAGAGTTTATTGTTTTAACCTAAACTCTGGGTGCCTATATTTTTTACACGGGCAGCTAGTAGTTGGGTTTTGCAGGTATACTCACAGGATCCAGGTTTATAGTTGAAGGGATATTCGGAAAGCTCTGTATCCGTATATTTCTTTCAGTTGTGTTTTGTATTATTTTTCCGCTGCTATGTATTTAAATATCTGATATTTATCAAATGTATGTTATTTATCCATACTCTGCTATATTCTTGTACTCTAATGTAATTGTTGTAATAAGCAATGAAAAGTTCTTCTATTTGTGTTCTGATTTGTCATGTTCTCAACTCAGTCCGGGCTTTCCTTCACATGGAAGTTTGGGTCGTTATATTTTGGTATCAAAGCTTTGGTTTACAGAGATCGAGAATAAGACACGTTAGAACCAAACGAAAGAATTCATTAGAGACTTGATTAGTAGTATGCAATGAGAATGACTCGTCAGAGGTAGGATCAGTATTATCCTACAACGAGTGTGAAGAGTGTTGTTTTAAAAATAAAATTAAAAACAAATTTTGCTTTGAAGATTTAAACCATTTTATATGTATTTGATTATTTTATTTATATTAAATTTGGACAATCGAGTATATATACGTGTCATGAACGTATATTCGAAGTTTTAATATACTGGATAGATATAGAATCACGCTCTAGTCGCCCAGAGATGATTCTGATGATTGACTAGTTGTCATCAGAGTTTATGTTTGAGTTTCGAAGGTGAGATATCTATATATTTCCAATTGACTGGTGTGAGAACCAAAATTAGATAGAGTATATTGTTGTGATCTGGCATCAAAAATGGATTTTTAGTATATATAACAATTTATGCGTTTGAAACGATAATCCACTAATTAATTGTTGATTGTGTTTGTTTTATTATTGGTTTGATTAATTAAAATTTTGAACCATTAAGCCAAATTAAATCAAATTTTGAACTAAATTGAAAATTGTTTGGAATTGCATGCATATAAATGTATATACATTGAACAGGTCATAGCAAGGAAGCTAAACAGAGGAATAAAATTGTATGTCCGACAAATAGGTACATGTTTACTAATTTATTGGGTTTGGATGATTTTATGAGCCGATTGGCTAGCTGCTTGGCTTTTTCTTTTTCTTTTTGAGATGAAAGGGCCTGTGTGGTGGTTTGGGGATTTTCTCGATGCTCCCGGTACAAAGGAGGTTATGGAGAAATTTTTCGAAAATTTAGGGTGTTAGCCAAATTTTTGAAAAATTGAAAATTTTTAGAAACTGAAAAGTTGAAGAATGAACGCCAGATTGAAAGTTGAGTTGGTTAGTTAAACAACTTTTAGCTCCGTTTCTTTTCGAAGATGAAAAAATTTTAAGTAGGGGAGATTGTAATAATCCGGAAAATCAGAACCAATTTAAAATTGGGGCATTTTACCATAAGGGCCTCCTTTCATTCGCTAATTAGTTTCTTGGACACATCATTACAATTGTTATTTTCTAGAACAAAAATTAATTTGGCTATTTGTTCCTTCTATTCTTCGTTCCCGTAAGCATTATTGAAGCTCGAAAAAACCCCAAATCGATTTCAAATCCACTTTCTTCTTTATCTTTATACTTTCGAAATCAAATATACTGCTAATCTACTTTCGAAACAAAATCGACTCAGTTGATTCGTTGAAGAAATCAAACCGCATCATTTTTCTCAGCTGAACAAGTAAGTAATTGTTTATTTTTGCTATTCTGTATATGTCGATTGCTGATGTTAATCGCCTCACCTTTATTTAGCTGAAGAAACTAAAACACAATTTCTATTTACTATTTACAAGACGAGATTTTTGTTCAGTAGTTGTTGAACATGCACTTGTTTATCTTTGCTATTTATTGTTCCCCGATTTTTTTCTGTTTTCTATATATCGATTGTTTTTGTTAGCTAAAGTAAGTAGTCATTCGTTGATTAATTTTATTTGCTATATAAAAATGTTCATACGTACATATTCAGTGGTAGAATTTATTTTGTTTGACAACTTAAAAAGATAAAGGTGTTTATCTTTTGATTTGTATCATTAAATATGTATTGAAATTTAGCACTATTTGAAAATTACTGATACATA
Source organism: Allium sativum (assembly GCA_030737875.1). Classification (NCBI taxonomy): domain Eukaryota; kingdom Viridiplantae; phylum Streptophyta; class Magnoliopsida; order Asparagales; family Amaryllidaceae; genus Allium; species Allium sativum. The sequence goes on along the minus strand of CM060922.1, from coordinate 18,364,071 downwards.
TAAACATATTTGTTGTTTTTTAATCATATATATATATATATATATATATATATATATATATATATATTCAGTGGGTTAATAACACGTAATATGAATCAACTTATAGTCATGATGAAATTGTTCATACGTATATACTCAGTGGTACATGTTAATTTGTTTGATAGCTTGAAAAGATAAAGGTTTTTATCTTTTGATTTAACATATATCTTTTCAAAACTGAATTTCATATTTAACAATTTTTAAATGTTTAGTAGAATATCTTATTTTATTTCAGATTTAAAAAATATAATTTCATCTATCTTAAAAAAAAGCTGTTTTATGTTTGATATATCTTCCGAATTTCACAAGTTGATATTGTTTGTGTTTTATGTTACTATTTGTTAAATTATATACATAAATTTAGTCTAAACTTGTTTTATTTTATTTTATTTCAGGTTTAGAAAAGACTGTTTATCTATCTTTTCAAAACTGAACTTCAGATTTAAAAAAGATAATTTTTTTAATGAAAACTATTTTGTCTTTTTCTTAGAAAACCATTTTATTTTATGTTTTTTAACAGAAAAAAGATAAACGGTTTTATCTTTTTCTCAGAAAATCATAAAACTTATACTTTTAATAGAAAAAAGATAAATGGTTTTATCTTTTTCTCAGAAAACCATTTATTTTATGCTTTTTAACAGAAAACCATTTAAATGATTTTATCTCTTAACTATAATTAAATATTTATGGACTGTCTAAAAATAGGTTAGAAATCTCTTTGTTTCTTCAAGTGAAGCCTGGCCTTTAAATTTAGAATGGAGCACTTTTATCCTCTTTTGTATTCATTTTTTTCAAGATGATATTCCTTTGATTTCTGCTTATGCACTCGGTGTGTAGCATGATGCTTGATTTGAGGTTGTGCATCTATTAGCAGTTTTTTATTTGTGCACACAGGAAGCGATCCAAGAGAAGTAAAAGCATGTCTGAAGGTTTGGGCTCAGGCTATTGCTTTGGCTTTTGCATCAAATGTTAGTGGATGATCGTCACTAACATTACTTATTGGTGTGTTGATGATTCACATGTGAAAAAGAAAGGCAACATTATTGCTGGCATTCTTTGTTCGGCAATCTTTTCCAACATTTGATAAATTCATATGCATTTTCATTCTATATGAATAGATAAAAGAACCTATATTTTATACAAAATAGCACCTGAAGCTGTCATCACAAATTGTATCTTTTAACTATAAGTGTAGACTCATACTAATCTGTATATATAGACACTTTTATAGTGTTTTTTGCTGCATTTTCTATTTTATGTATATGGTTTGATTCGAGTCCCATGTATATGGGTTGATTCTGCTTTTTTATATTGGCACTTTATTCAATATGACATAGTAAAGATAATGCATTTATTTCGTGCAAATGTTTGTGTTTAACTGTTATTTGGAATACGATGTTGTTAGTTCTGTTCAAACTGCTAAATTGTTTTTTTTTATTCTTATGTTGTCTTTTTATGTGTTTTGATTATGTTGTTGTGTCTGATTCAAATGATACACATCGAGTTTGCAATCCTAGTAGTTGAATAAAAAGATAAAACAGTGTTTTTTAAAAGTGTTACTTAATCAACATATAAGTTATATGATTTCTTGAGAAAAAGATAAAACCGTTTATCTTTTTTCTATTAAAAATGGCGCCCTGAAGTGTTTAATTGCCATGGAATTTAGTCCTTAAAAGAATAAAAAATGTTATTAATATAAAAGTGTCATTTTATTTTAAAACAAAAGTATAGTTTATACAATGAAGCTGCTAATATGTATTAGTTGTATAATACAACAGAACAGGAAAAAAAATGTTTATCTTTTCAGCGACATTTGCTATTTATACATCCATATTTCTCACCACTCGTATCATATACAACAGGTATCATTGCACCCCTTTATGACTTTATGAAACAACAAGTGAAAATAGTAAATCAACAGAAGAATTGTAATCATTTTTAGCTCTAAAAAGTAGATGCAATTATATTTATTAAATCTGAAATAAAATAAAATATTCGATTTAACTTATCTTTTATCTTTTACTAAAAGATAGAAGCAGTTATCTTTTTTAAATCTGAAATAAAATTAGATAATCTACTAAACATCTAACAATTGTTAATTACAAAAATTCAATTTTGTAATCAAAAGTTAATTTTTATCATTAACATTGCATATTGCATCTAACAATTAACACTTATATATATATATATATATATATATATATATATATATATATATTCGACTATCTTTTTTAAATCTGAAGCTCAGTTTTGGAAAGATAAAAGCAACTATCTTTTTTAAACTTGAATAACATATAGTCAGTAGTCATTTGCTCATCAAACCAAACAAAAATGCAATAAACTATCTAAGCAATTTTTAACAGGAAAAAGACAAATAGTTTTATCTTTTTCTCAGAAAAGCAGAAGAAAGATAAATATTTCTATTTTTATCTCAGAAAATCATTCAATCAAACTCATTACTATTGGACAATATATTTCTTACGTCACTTGGCGAATAGACAGTTGGCATTTCTCAGTTTATACTAGCATCCTTCCAACAAATTAAAACTACCCAAACAATGCTATCGCCTAGATATTTGTTTATCAACAAAGCACATATTAGATAAACTGTCTAAACCAAAGAATAGCAGGTCATATTCCCATCATGCAATTTGTGCATATGCTAGACAGTCCAAACAATGGCATAGCAGGTCATATGTTTACCTTTTACTTGCATGTATATAAACATACATATATATATATATATACACACACACACACACACACACACACACACATATATATATATATATATATATATATATATATATATATATATATATTTAAACTGTCAAAGCTAATGCATAGCAGATAAGGTGTTTACTAAACATACATATTTTGGATATATCAAACTATTTAAGCACATATGTATATAACATATTATGTGCTTACTAAACAAACACATTTTACATATGTAAGCATACCATCTAACCAACCCCATTACTACTGGACTATTCATTTCATAAATTCCATGACAATTAAACACTTCAGGGCACCATTTTTAACAGAGAAAAGATAAATGGTTTTATCTTTTTCTTATAAAATCGTATAACTTATACTTTTAACAGTAAAAAGATAAATGGTTTTATCTTTTTATTAGAAAAATATCTAATTTTATCTTTTTAACAGAAACTCCTATAAAGTCTCTATATGTACAACCTTGAAAATGATAATTATAGTAAAACCAATCGTCATCACAACAACACTGTGCGATTCCTATTAGGATTCGTTTGTATAATACTGTTAATAGTTTAAAGTAGTATAAGTTATATATTTATCAAATTAATCATTAAATTTTACACATCAGCCAATATAAAATCATCAATAAATTCATGTAAAAGCATATAACCTGATACATGCAATCGCATGACAATATCATGACTAAAAATCGAACAACTAATTTGTTTGAAGCGTGAGATGTTGTTGACCTAAAAATAAAATATACTCCAATTCATTTGAAGCATGATATATTGCAGCTGTAGAAATAAAATTGAATCGTTCAATCAATTCGTTTAATTCACTATTCAACTTTGAAAATTGCCTATTTGATGAAGATCGACTAGGGCAAACGGAGATGCAAAATAACAGCCGCGGCATTTTTTGTCCTTGAAACTTATTATTTCAAAGCCGTCTCCTTTAAACTAATTGGGCTGCAATCAGAAGCCCTTCACGAAAATTTCCACTTTTAAATTTTTATTTTGGCAACTTTAAAGAATTTTGAATATTTAAAATGACTTATTTTAAATAGTAACAACTAAAAATTTATTTTCGATGAAGTTAAAATGAAGAATTTTATTTTAATTATATAACGAGCCTGAAATGGTGCGGCAGTTCAAAAATTCGATTTCTAATTTCAATTGAACATACAAAATTCAATATAAGTCAGAATTGGACGAAACAAGAAATATTTGAATCTGATGAACAATATCTTTCTAACGGATGTAAGAAACTAAGATTCCACTTTGTAAATTGTAAGTTACGTCTAGTTTAAAATTCAGAAAAGTCGTTGTGGAATTTATATATATTTTAGTATATATATATATATAAAGCCCTTAAAAATAGCCATTTTGCAAACAACCTCCATTTTCGACGAAACCACTTTTGTTGTGTCTGAGATGTCAAATTATTGCTAGATTCCAAAATTCATAATTTTTGGAATTAATATGTGAGCGTGGTAAAAGAAAACGTGTTTGGTAATTTCAATTTGAATTTAATCGACAGAAAAATGACCGTTTTTCAAACGGTCTTCAAATTCGACGAAATCAGTTTTGTTAGGACCGTATCGTCAAACCATAACTAGATTTAATTTTCTGGAATTTTTAGAGTCGGTATGCGGCCCCGGTAAATTCAAATGTGCGTTTGAATTTAAAATATAATGATTTATATTTTAAATTTAATGGAAAAGAATCGCAACAGCCGAATTGGCTTGTGAAACATATCTCATTGTGTTCGGAATGGGGGTATTTAGCTATAGGCGACAGTTGTTGGGCATCGTTTAGAGTTCGAGATTAAAGGTCAGCTTTTGGAGGATAAAATATTAATTAGTTAAAATATATATGGTCAACTCCTTTCCTCCTTCACTCTCTACGGTCAAAAGAAATGAAAGAAAAACATGAAACCCCCAAAACCCAAAACCCTTTACCGCTACCTACCTCCTAGCGCCTCCATGACCATCGCCCCTCCCCTCTCCAACCGTCGCGCCTCCCCAACGGCCGCCACCCCCTTCCCTTCTTCCTCCTCTCTTCATTCGATTTCCCCGAATCCCCATCCACCCGAAATCGCGCCACCATCCGCGATAAGGCCCATCACCGCCTAGTTTCACCACTGCATCGCCGCCAGACCCCTCGAGCCACCTCCCTCTAGCACCGCATCCCCCTTCTTCGCCTTTTCCGACCTTAGTCCTGCAAGCCTCCTCCTTTTCTCTCCGATTGAACCCGAAAGCCCGCACCCACGTTGACGCAACCCTCTTCGATGAAGACCAGCACCCCGGCGCCCCTTACTCCACCTCGTGAGCCGATTCAAAGTAAGAAATTTCTAATTTGAATTTTGTTTTCAGTTTTAACTATTTATAGCATATAAAAATTTGATTTTTAATTATATGAACAACATAAATAAAAAGGGTGATTTTTATTTGAATGGTTTCGAAATAAAAATAGGATTTTTATTATGAAGTTAGATTTATAAAAATAGGATTTTTATTATGAAGAAAGCGTTATTAAAATACGATTTTTATATGCTTAGATTTGAAATAAAAATACGATTTTTATACATATGGATTTGAAATAAAAATATGATTTTTATTGTTTGAAAGGCAATATAAAAATATAATTTTTATTTTATATAAAGCGCTATTAAAATATAATTTTTATAATGTAGTAGCGAAATAAAGAATTTGATTTTTATACATATAGCGAAATAAAAATGGGAGTTTTTAATATATAAACATCATATTGAGAATGTGATTTTCAATATGAACAGCGTGGAAAAGACTGCGTTGAATTTCGGCAAATCCAAGCTATTCAGAAATGAAATTGAGGAGTCACAACACCAGAAAAGGCTTTTTATAACAGTTATTACTGTTACTAATGATCTTTATAACAGTTATAACCATTACAACAACATACGTGACAAACTGTTGTCACGAATATTGTAACGGTTAAAACCGTTATAAAGCGTTCATGTTGTAAATGTTATTATCGTTATAAGATATGTGCTTTGTAACAGTTAAAACCGTTAGGACTGAAAATTTTATAACAATTATAACCGTTGTAAACATTATTTTTATAACAGTAATAATTGTTACAAATATGAAATATGTAACAGTTATTACTATTAGCGTATAAATCTAACTATTTTCATGTAATAATTCACCAACAGTTATAAATGTGACAAATTTGAATATTATACCAAGACTGCAGTAGGTAATTTCATACAGCATACACCAATAATAATATACAACATATAATATAACAATAACATAAAGCAAATACAACATATCACAATTTATATCCTTAAGCAAATTCCATTTCGGCCAAGTCAAAATTTAACATACAATCATAATACCATTTATCATCCATAACAAATACCAAAATAACATCTAAGTATCATAATTTTGCATACAACCATTACACAAAACGCAAACGATTAACGGACCAAATTACAAATCCACCATCGACAAGATTAGATAGTGTATACATACCATTTTGGGGTGCATCAAAAATTAACGCATCCGGATCCAGAACTTCCTCCACCCAAATGGCTTTCTCTCCTTCTAGTACAGTTCTATGATGACAAACATTTTGCACTCCTGTATATCCCTTCGCTACCTCCTTTAATGTTGACGACAATAACACTACCGACTGTTTATCTCTCGTAGATGATCCAACGGAATCAATAGAAGTAGTATGTAGATTGTTATTACCTCCATCGGAAGCAACTTCTTCACGTGGTGTCATATTCCCTCCTTGTTGATTGATAAGAAGCTACATAGATTGTTGCAGGTACGCCAATGTTGAGTTCATTGATTTGATGTCTTCATGCATTTGATTTTGGTTGTTCTCCAATTTAGCTAACTGTTGCTTAGTTGCATTATCTTTTGCCGCGGTAATTGCTTTCGAAGCTTGTGTTATTTTTACTTGCTTTACATTGCATGTAGAGCTGATTGCACGACAATAACTTCTTCTTTTATTAACTCCAAAAACTTCAGCAATGGGATCTTTATCAAAATTATCTAGACTTAGAGCATCATCACCACCTTCTAATCTTTGTCTTGCTTCCGCTGCTTCAACCAAAGCCTACAATGTTCCACAAGTATAATGATATGAGTCTATGCCTGACTAAAAAACAAAGAAAGTTTAACTGAAGATGCTTGATTAAAAACAAACAAAGAACTACTTGACATACTATCAACCAAAGAATTGACATTCGTTTTGCTCGACACAAATTTATTGTACAAGGCTAAGTAAACTGAGCCATTCGACTCAGGTTTACTAAGCCTATGGCTCAGTAAACCTGAGCCGAGTGGCTCAGTTTACTGAGCCTACAAGGCTCATTGTAACTGAGCCACTCGGCTCAGGTTTACTGAGCCATAAGCTCGCTTTCCTGAGCCGATGTCTCAGTAAACCTGAGCCTACAAGGCTCAGCAAACTGAGCCACTCGGCTCAAGTTTACACTGATCTACACAAAAAAGAGTTATTACACAAAAAGAGTTGGGAAGGAGATCGCGGATAAAGTAGGAAAAAAAAAGCTATATGGTGCGTGAATTTACCAGCAACAAACTAAACAAATATCCAAATGAAGCTATCTACCTATTGGTACAAGAAAACAAAAAGGAATAATTTACCACTCAGTGCATTATGGTGACTCGCGACAGTGCAGAGTTTTTTTTTTTTGGACCATGTTTGGGCTGTGTAGAATGTGTTTTCTCTCTTTATTGGGGGCAATTCCTTACATAAATTGTTTTGTAAATCTGAGCCAAGTTAGTTGTGTAACATGAGCCCAGATTTTATGGTAACTTTGTAAACCTGAGCCAAGTTAGTTGCGTAACTTATGTTCTAAATTTTCACCAAGAATTCACAAGATATGTTTTTAGTTTCATGAGATGAAAGTCAAAAAATGGTTTTGTAAAGCATTGATCAAACAAGATTCTTCAATGCTTCTTTATGAGAAGAAATTGTCTAAAGTAGATTTAGTTTTCATTAGATTTTAATTCGAAAAGATAAAATGTTAGTTAGCATCCTTAAAACCAAAGGCACTACATGCCACAATTTTTTGACTATGTTAACACACACACACACATATATACATACATACATATATATATATATGTATTTGTGTGTGTGTGTGCTCGTGCGCGCGTGTCTATATATACAATTTAATGATAAATTCTAATCTCCAATAGTGATGATTTACGAAAAATATTATATGTAAAAAAAAATTAAGTGTAAAAATAACAATAGGAGTGATAAACAAAATCAATTGGAACTCAATTTCTAAATAACTACAATCGGCAAAATTTGTTTGATTTTGTTTTATACATAACAGAAAACCCCTCTAGTATCAGTTTGATAATTTAGAGTATTGCTACTAACACTATTATTTCCACTTCTTAATAGCTGGTTTTGAAAACAAAGAATGGAAAAAATTACAATTTTAAATGTTACATTAATTATACATTTGACACTGAACGAACTAAGGATTGTTCTGAGAAATATTATTGAAAATTTTAACTTCTTCTTTGGTGATATATTGTCAAATGAACTTAAGTAGATTTGATGGAACATTCCCCTGCAAATATTTACTAATATGAGTAGAGCCAGATACAGTATATCAATCAATAACTAGTATTTTGCAAATGTTTTAGTAAGTAAGACCATGCATTAAAAAGAGCTCTAAATCGACGTGCTTAGAAAGATTCAGAATGTATGCTACACGCAAATGTGCAAAAACATGTACAAATGACATGTTAAGCAATTAATTACATAATATGTGGTAACTTAGCATTGAATAATGACCTGAACAAACCTATTCATTAAGAGTGCTCACAGTATTATTTGTATCAATATCTTGATGGTGGTCACCCCTATTTAGGTGTGAACATAATATTTCCCCCAAATGTGATAAACAGAGCACACAGGTGACCCGCGACCATTAAAAACCATTTAACAAGTAGGACCAAAGACAAGAACAAATGTACAAGACAAATTTATTTATTGACTTTTAGTTCAAGGAAAGATGCATATATCATTTAGTCAAATAGGTACAAACAGTACAATCCAACTCTAGTCCACTATTAAATAACATGAAGCAATGATTCAGGTAATCAACCAAGAACTTATGCTGCAGATAAAACTTCTTTCTCAAAATGATATATGTTAGCCTACTTTGTGAACTAGGCTACACAAAGAGCCAATAGTAGGAAAGCCATCAACCGGTTCGGATCGGAGGGAACCAGCGCAGGAAAGAAGAAGAAATCAAATAGGCAGACATCACATCGGTTCGGTTCGGAGAAGCACTTCAGTGACACCAAAAGAAAGCAAGTAGCCTCATCGGATCGGATCGGAGGCGGCCGATCTGAACCCCTTCTTTCTGAGCCTGTGACCGTTGCTACACACGTTTCCTGAAGACTCGGAACAAGCACAGCCATTTCTTCCCACGATCTCCCAATAAATCGATGCGCTGTCACCATGTGGAGGCCTCCGAACCCGACTCTTATGGGATGGGTGCCACGCAGTTCCGAACCGGAGCCACTTCGAGGAGATTTTTCACCTATAAATACACCATAAAGAGGCATTTGAAAGGATCTTTTGGCAAATTCTCAGTTCTAACTTCCTTCATAGCCGAATTTCGTAACCATATTCAGATCAAAATCATCTCTTAAAATCCATTTTGGAGATATTTGAGTGAGCTTATGCATTGTAATTGTGAAGTTGAGTGAGAATCATTGTTGTATTTGCATTCAAATCATTAGTTAAAAGAATAGAAAGTGGACGTAGGCCCTTTAGTGCCGAACCACTATAAATCGTGTGTTCTTCGTTGCCTTTTAGTTGTATTTCATTAAAATCATAGCTAATTTGGGTGTTAGAACCAATTTTTGGTCTAACATTTTGGTGCTTTCATTGAGAGACCTTCGAATTCTCAGCCTTTTCGGGATTATCATTCTTCTATTTGGACTTTTAATTTCAAAGAAGTTAATCCTTTGTCTCTGACATCTTTCAGTACTTGTTGACTAACTGTTGAAGAATCGAGTATCATGGCTAAGATCAAAGGAAAAGAAGTGCAAGGTGCCAGGGGAAACGATGCTAGGGAAGATCAGCAAACCATCGTGTTAACGAGGTCGCATGCTCAAAGCTCTAGAGCAGACCGCTCCGATTAGGAGGATCCGAACCGGATGGAAGGCATCGATCGGAACCGGATGGAAGGCATCGATCCGATCCGGTCTAATGAGGTCGAGGGCACTCACTCTCTCCATCCAAACTGCCCCAACCAGGCCACTGTGAACCGATCCGATCCGAACCAGAATGAAGCTGGAACTTCAACTCGAGCTCCCTCCAGCGCTCCGATTCCAGCCACGATGACTAATGTTCAGCCTGATCCATCTGCACCCATTACCCAGGGAGAGTTTTCATGTTTTCTTGACATGCTCCAAAGCACTAAAGAAGCATTGGATGCCCAAAGGCGTGATAGCCTTCGCATGCAGGAAAACATGATCACTATGGGTAGAGAACTACAGGAGCTCCAGAGGCAGAAGACTCCTTCCCCAACACGCCGCCTTGCTACAGATGATTCGTCTTCTTTGGACGAGGAATGCCCTCGCGAGAGAAGGCCGCTTGAACGACCTTAGAACCTCGATCAATTGACTTTTGGATCTTTAGGATCCCGAGAAGATGCCGCTCGTGTATTGGGCCCTGATGACCCGAGCATGCAACAGCCTATGTTGCTACCCATGCGCGGATCCCACGTCCTTCCAAGGGATCCTAATATTACCAACCCTACGCAGCAACAGCTTCTCCAACCTCTACCTCCTGAGATTGACCGGGAGCACAGAGAGCAACGTAGAGTAGCTGCCGCCAGAAATATGAGGTTATCCCCTGATCAGGAGCCCAGGGGTAATCCGAACATCAGACCTAAAGAGCCTGTGCAGGCATTAACAAATGTCGATGTATGGGCAATGGTGCGCCAGATTACGTCCGAAAGCCGGCGGTATACTAATGAAGATTGGAGCATTGAGCGAAGTCATACCCCTTCACAGATGACATATTGGATTTCTAGTTCCCTCGGCGATTCAACTTGCCTCGGATGGATCGATATTCAGGAAGAACAGACCCAGGGCAGCATCTGATGAGGTATGCATGGTTCATGAATGAGGTAGCAGCCCCAGATGCCATAAAATGCAAAGCTTTTCCAATCTATCTTGAAGACGTAGCGTTAATGTGGTTCACCCGACTACCCCCTCGGTCGATATCAAATTTCACAGAATTGGGTGGGCGCTTCATGAATCAATTTCGACTCCATGCCCGAAAGTCCAAGAGCATCATAGAATTGTCATAGATTAAACAGGCCTTAGGAGAATCTTTGAAGTCATATTTGGACCATTTCAACCTGGCCATCACTGGAGTTAGTGATCACCATTAGCCCACTATCCTGATGGCCTTGATAGAAGGGGTTGATCCTGATACAGAGTTCGGGGATTACTTGGCTGGAAACCACCTCCTACTAAAGAATTGTTCTATGAAAAGGCTAATATCCGCTTAAGGCGAGAAGAAGCTAAGGCAAATCAGAAGAGAAAGTCCGAAGGGGCCTCGAAGGAAGGTGTACAGAGTAACGTTGCTGTGAAACAATCTGGTGACAGTTCAGGGAAGGTGGAAGCAAATGTTGGCAACCAGAGTGGGGGTAATAGCAACAAAAATGGGAATGACAATAGAAGGAACAAAAACCAAGGGAATGGCTCTAATAAAAGACCCAGATTCCAGAATTTTGAAAATTATACACCATTAAATGATACGTTGGAAAATATTTATTTAGATACATATAGCATATTACAGTACAAAAAACCATCACCCAGAGACTCCACTAAGAAAGAGATTGCAACAGGAAAGTTTTGCTTGTTTCATGGTACCCACGGTCATTCCACCAATAAATGCCGTCATTTGAGAGATATCGTCATAAGGTTGCTGCGAGAAGGGAAGTTAGACGAGTACAAGGTAGCCCCAGGGGGCAGGGGACAAGGGGGACAAGCCCCGGACCACAACCAACCTTCTTCAAAACCCACAACTCAATAAAAAGGTAAGGGGATTGTCATTAATACTATTATAAGCGGACCTCACTTAGTGGGTCGTAGTTTTAAAGCAATGGACCTGTACATCAACGCCGCCAAGCATTTTGAGGTAGGAGAATGCAGTAGCCTCGAAGACGTTACTCCAGTAACACAACAAAAGATGATGTCAGACGACGTCGTATTCCGCAATAGAGATGATTCCGGAGTTCAATCTCCAACCGATGATCCACAAGTGATTACCACAATAATTGGCCCTGCTTTAGTCCATAAAGTGTTAGTGGACAATGAGAGCTCGGTCAATATCCTCTTCAAGAAAGCTTTCGAACAAATGAGACTCGAAGCAAAAGATTTAAAGCCATGTGAAGGATGGATACGTGGATTTAACGGAGCATCTACAGCTCCGATGGGTTTTGTGGAACTACCAGTCACACTAGGGAAGGGAGATCACCAGAGAGTAAGGGTCCTGCCGTTTGTAGTTTTGGATGTGGAGTCGCCTTACAATGCCTTCCTAGGCCGACCGGCGCTTGCCGAATTTAGGGCATATATTGCACCTTGGTGCTTGCTGCTTAAATTCCCGTAATGAGGGGCGACCAAGCTACAGGACGAGCTTGTTACATGACGGAGTTAAAGATGTTAATAAAGGGGTTGAATATAGAAGCTAAGGATGATTCGGCCCCTCCAAAGGAGGCCTCAGCACAACAATTAAGGGGTCCTACCCCAAGAGAGTCGCCTTCAGATGTGCTCGAGGATATAGATCCCAGAGAGGATAGAGAACCCAGGGATAGGAAGGCAACTCCCAACGAAATAACAATAGATATACAATTGATGAAACAGATCCAACAAAAGTACCGAAGATCGGCTCGCAACTGGATCCAGTTAGAGCGAGGGAATTGGCTGATTTCTTAAAGGCAAATCTGGATGTGTTTGCCTGGACTAACGCTGACATGCGTGGGATTTCGCCTAACATCATACTCTTTGTGTATTAATCCAAAGCACCCACCAGTCAAGCAGAAGAGACGGATGTTAGGCCCAGAGCGGTAAGCAGCTTTAAAAGAAGAAGTAGAGAAATTAAAAGATAATGGATTCATTAAGGTTTCGAAATATCCCGACTGGATATCGAATCCTGTCCTGGTCAAAAAGTCAAACGGGAAGTGGAGAACGTGTATTGGCTTTTCTGATTTGAACAAGGCTTGTCCGAAGGATAGCTTTCCTTTCCCCAGAATTGATCAGCTAGTAGATTCGATGGCCGGACATGAGCTTTTATCCTTTATAGACGCCTATTCCGGGTACAATCAAATTCCCATGCACATACCAGATCAAGATCATACAAGCTTTATCATAGATTTGGTGGTAATGCTGTTTGGGTTAAAGAATGCGGGAGCCACGTATCAGCGCCTAGTCAACCACATGTTTTACAATCAAATCGGGAAAGCCATGTAAATTTACGTAGATGATATGCTCGTGAAATCCAAGCAATCTCCCGATCATACGAAGGAATTAGCAGAAATGTTCGACATACTACGAAGGTATGGGATGAAGTTGAATCCTTTGAAGTGTTCTTTTGGAGTGGCATCTGGCAAGTTCCTTGGATTTATCGTGAGTTCCAGAGGAATCAAAATCAATCCGGACCAAATAGCGGCAATCCGGAATATAGAGGAGCCGCGAAAGATTAGGGATGTTCAAAGCTTAGCTGGGAAGGTTGCAGCACTGGGCAAGTTCATCTCCAAAGCAACGGACAAGTGTGTACCTTTCTTCGACCTGATAAAATGGGGAAAGCGAAATTTTGAGTGGACTCCCGACTATGTGGAGGCGTTCCAGAATCTATTAGACTTCTTAGAAAAGCCTGCAATATTATCAAAGCCTGTGGAACATGAGAATTTATTCGTCTACTTGGCGGTATCATCTCACGTCGTCAGCACATCATTAGTACATGAAGAGGATAAAGTCCAGAAACTTGTGTATTACATAAGCAAAAAACTAGCTGCTGCAGAACGTAATTATCTGAAGATAGAGAAGCTTGCTTATAGCCTCCTGATTGCTTCCCGCAAACTTCGCCATTATTTTCAGGCACACCCGATAGTTGTATATACCGATCAACCTTTGAGACAAGTGGTGCAGAAACCCGAAGCATCGGGGAGGTTACTTAAATGGAATATTGAGCTGAGTCGATTTGATTTGAACTTTCAGCCACGAAGATCAATAAGGGGGCATGCATTGGATGACTTTATAGCTGAATTTACAATTCCTGAAGAGGAAACGGTGAGTAGCAAGGTGGTTACTTTGGATCGAGAGTTAGAGCTTAGTCCGTGGAAACTATATACAGACGGAGCCAAGAATGATCGAAAGTCCGGCGCCGGAGTTGTTTTGATAACTCCTGAAGGACGATCTATCTACTATGCATTACGGTTAGAGTTTTCTGCTACTAACAACGATTCCGAGTATGAACCCCTGATTGTCGGGCTGAAACTCGCCAAAGATTTGGGAGTGAAGACACTAGATATATATTGCGATTCCAAGACAGTTGTATGCCAAGTCCGGGAAGAATTTGCTGCTAAAGGCCCTCGACTCATTACTTATCTCAGAAAGGTAAAGGAGTTGTTGGGAGGTTTGGAGCATTATAGCCTAACACACATTCCAAGAGCGGAAAATCAGAAAGTAGATCGACTGGCGAAGCTAGCAAGTTCTGATAATCCTAAAGAAACTGAAATGGTTCCGATAGAGGTGTTGGAATCTCCGAGTTTCGACCTAATGGAAGCAGAGCTAGCCTTGGAAGTTGAACCATAGAGAGAATCCTGGATGACATCGATTAAGAATTTTCTCAAGAATGGAACCCTCCCGTTAAAAAAAAGCGAAAGACGAGCTGTAAGACGCAAGGATGCAAGATACGTTTTATAGGACGATGTCCTTTATCGCCAAGGGTTTTCAATGCCCCTATTACGGTATATCGCACACGACGACATTAAACGTGTACTATAAGAAGTACATGAAGGTGAGTGTGGAGATCACACTGGGGGGCCAAACCTTAGCAAAGAAAGTATTACGGTATGGATATTTCTGGCCTACCGAGAATAAAGACGCGGCTGATTATTCACAACGCTGCGATAGATGTCAAAGATTCGCCAAAGTTCCCAGAGCGCCTCCGACCCAGCTCAAGTCGATGGTAAGTCCATGGCCATTTGCCATGTAGGAAATTGGCATTATTGGAGTGTTACCTATTGCTAGAGGAGGAGCTAAGTACGCAATCGTTGTTGTGGACTACTTCACAAAATGGGTGGAAGCCGAACCTTTAACAACCATCACGGCGAGGAAGGTGATCGGTTTTGTGGTTAGAAACATTACTTGTCGATTTGGGATACCGAAGACCATGATAACCGATAATGGGACGCAGTTTGACAGCATCGAGTTCAGAAACTTCTGCTAGAAATATAAGATTGATAAACGATACACTGCAGTAGCTCACCCTCAGTCAAATAGCCAGGTCGAAGCCATAAACAAGGTCATTAAATCAATTCTAAAGAAGCGGTTGGAGCAGGCCAAAGCTAGATGGGTAGACGAGTTGTCATTAGATTTATGGGTCTACAGGACAACCTTTAAGAAGGCTACTGGCCATACTCCCCATTCACTTTCCTTTGGGTCAGAAGCAGTGATCCCGGTAGAATTGGAAGTCCCTTCTCATCGAGTTACATATTATGACCCGATGACAAATAAAGCACTCCTCCTAGAATCTCTTGATATGATTGAAGAAAAAAGAGATGAAGCCGACTTGCGTGCCTCGAGGCATCGACATCAAGTAGCATGTTATTATGACGGGAAAGTTCGCTTCAAAACCTTTGAACCAGGAGACCTAGTACTGAAACGAGTCTTCTCGCCTTCAGCCAAATTGGATCCAAAATGGGAAGAGCCATACAACATCCAACGGAAGCTTGATACAGGAGTATTCATGCTAATGACCGTGGACGGTGAGGAGAATCCCAGAGCCTGGAACGCTCAGCACTTACGACGATATCTAAGCTAGATAGAAATGCCATCCTTTTTGTTTTTATAAGCTATGTAAAAAGGCATGACTTGCCTTAAAAAGGCTGTTTATATGAACAAAGGATTATGAAGTGGATGTAGGCTACGACTTAGCTGAACCACTATAAAAATATCGCGTGTCATCTACTTTTCTACATTATTTATCTCTTCAACAATTATTCTATCATGACTATGAAACACGAAATACTAAATTAGATTTGGAAAGTTGAAGGTGACTTATGTGCAAGAACAAATAAAATGATCGTTTGCAAAATAAAAGAATGGGAAGACAACATTCTTAACTCTAACTCTCAAGAATCGAGAGAGAGTATAAAGGACGGGAAGATGATGTCCCTTGAGGCATGAAGGTGCACCCATATGAGAGACTGCCTCAACGATACTCTAACCTGGTTATGAGACAGGAGAGTATAAAGATGCTAGAAAGAAAAAGCATCAACGATGAAAGGAATATTTCCCTGCCGGGAAATCAGGGGCAATTGGATTTTGAATTTAATCAATCTCGAATAATTCTTGCTCAGTTATTCAAGATTGACTGGGGGCACATATGTGTGTGCATATTCCCCTAAATAATGACTTCATTATATAATTGTGACATGACATGCTCTTGCATTTTTGCTTAAGTATTAAACTAACAACTATCAGACATTATAGTCAATAAATTATTATTATTTACAAACACGTGAGTTTGTACAGGGAAATCAAGCAAAGGATGCGAGGGCCGCACTCGCTGCAACAATTGCGGACCAATTAAATGCCAAAATAAAACAAAGCACTCTGTCACTTGGCCTTTGGAGCGGACTTGGATTTTTTGGCAGCTTTCTAAGTAGCCTTAGCTTCCTTTTCAGCATCAGTTATAATGCGTTTCGGCCTTTTCTTCTCTGCAGTCGAAGTGCTAGAATCAGTTGATTTTTTACCAGGAGTTGGAACACTGGAATCAAGAGAAGATTTTTTAGCAAGCTCCTCTATAATAGACCTAGTTGAAAGCGTAACAACTGACCTTGATCCAGGATCCACCACTGCAAGGGGTTTAAGGCTTTCGGGGTTCAAGTCTTCAGCTTTCAGCTGCATACGTTTGTCTTGTTCGGCTTTCATTTCAGCCAAAGTGATGTCATTAGCACTTTTTGAATCCCCAATTATAGCCACATCAGGGTCTTCCTCATGCCCCTCGCTACCACCATCATCTTTCAAGGCATCTATCATCTCGTCATCATGAGAAGTGTCGGCCTTAGACAGTTCAGCTCCCCCTCCTGACTCTACAGTGGTAGCCATATCCTATTCTCCTTGAGTCTTTTCCACGGATTTTACCCCAGTGGTGGTTCCTTGATGCATGCCATCCTTCTCGGTCGATTCAACACCTACAGAATGAGAAGCAACAGTCATCAACTCAGGAGAAAATAAAGGATTCTCCATCGATTTCCCAATTATGTGGTGAAAAGTGGAGACGACCTTGACGAATTGAGGTGAAAAGGTAGAAATACCTTCCAATGATTTCTCAGTTGGAGTGACTACCGTCTCTGACGCTGATTCGGGTATAGGAGATAAAAGAGATGTCTGAGGGATCCTCGGATTTTCGGGATCATATCCCTCGACTTCAGAAGTTTCAGCGGTAATGGAAGAAGAACCAGCCTCAAGGATATTCTTTTGTTTGGCCATCTGCTTCTCCTCCTCCATAGCAGCGGCGATGAGGCGACGCTCGTCGGCCAGGCATACCGGCTCATCATCTCTCAGATATTTTTCCATAAGTTTATCTTCGTCGATGAAGTCTACCTTAAGTTCCTCTTTCTCCCATTCGATAATTTGACTTCATACGTGAACTAAGGTAGTTGGATAGTCTTCAATCCAAGAGATGTTTCGGCGACGAATTATGTGCGCGAAGAGTTCAATCAGTAATTCGCCAAAATGTGCACTTCTTGCTGAGCCTCTGATAGCTGTTTACGGGTCTCTTCAACAGACTTAATGACATTTTCCACATTCCCCTCAGCTAGGGCAGCCCTATTTTCAGCTACCATTAACTTGGACTCCAAGTCAGCATTTCGTTTCTCCAGTTCAACATTTTTTCTCGCTAACTCGGCTTTTTCTTGCTCAAGAGTATTATAAGCCAGTTGCATTTTGACATTGTCCTACTTAGCATCTTCCGCTTGTTACTTCAACTCCAAACGCTCTTGACTATGAGATTCCAGCAAGTCATGATAACGCTTCTGTAACTCCTCAAATTGCTGCTTGAAGTTGGTAGCATCTCGTTGAGCGATGACAAGTTGAGGTTGTGTGTCCTCAAGGTCCTTCTCCAAATTTTTCAAGGCCTTTTCATCGGCATCTACAGTCTTTTTCATCGAATTAACATTTGTAATTAAAGTCCGAATGATACTGGCGCGAGTGGGCTCTTTGGCCTTCACGGTGGTCTCCTCTGAAGAAGTGAAAAATTAAAGGATTTGTGCCAAAGTCCTATGAAGTATATATGGTTTCAGGCAGGGGGAGATCTCCTAAACCCTGAAATGTGGAATCGTCGGTAGTAGGGACATCTCCTTGAGAAGCGTCTATTGGCAGCTCTTTAGGGGACATTGACTTCTCAGGAGAAATAGCATCATCAGGGATGGTATACCCTTCTTTGAGCTTTTCAACTATGTTGGCTAACTCGTCGTCCTAAGTTGAAGATGGAGAAGGTGAAGTTCGAAGAGGTATTGTTGGACTTTTCGAGACCTCGCCCGTTTCAGGAATAATGTCCACTAGGGGGATGTATACATATGGACCCGACCCATGACCTATGCTACGGGTAATGGATAGTAACCCGTGATGATGGAGATACTCAACCTTAAAAACTTCGTCGATGGTTAGAAGCTTTTGATCGCCATTGAGAAGCCGATGCAACCGATCAAAGTACAATTGATCTGATATTTGTTTTGGGTTATCAACTGCAAAC
Source organism: Allium sativum (assembly GCA_030737875.1). Classification (NCBI taxonomy): domain Eukaryota; kingdom Viridiplantae; phylum Streptophyta; class Magnoliopsida; order Asparagales; family Amaryllidaceae; genus Allium; species Allium sativum. The sequence goes on along the minus strand of CM060922.1, from coordinate 18,345,265 downwards.
AAAAGTGAAAGCAGGTTAATGTATTGGCATGAACATTCAAAATTGAGATCTAGAAAATCGTTGCTTTACTTGATTTGGTCCATCTCCTGGCGCACCCCGGCTGTTGCCTGATATAAAACCATTCGAGCTTAGAATCGCCGGCCTTCCTGCTAAATGGAGCTGAAATAATTTTCCTCTTTGGAACTGATTCAAAATAGCAGAAGGAAGGAGTCTCTTGAGTCCGATGCTTGAAATTATAAAAAAAAAGTGGACGTCATCAAAGGTAGGCTCTATACCTAAAACCTCTCTGTATGCTATATATAAGGTATGTAAATAAGCATAAGAGTTGGGGTGTAATTGCACGGGGGCAATCCGCATCTGTCTCAGAAAGTCGACGACAAAAGGCGGGAACGGTGGAATAGCCCCAACCATGCACATCAATCGAGTAACTGCCATAAATCCATCTGGAGGATTGTGTGGATGATCAGCTTTTGATGGCACTAGGGTATCTCTTTTCAGTATCACGTGCTTTAAACATATTCGAATAAGTTTGTCGTCATCAATCGTCGATTCAACAGAATCTTTGGGTAACTCCAATATAATGGCAGACTCAAACTCATCAGGAGCTCGATTATCTCCTATCCCTCCTTTCTCTTCATCGCCCAGAGAAACTTCACTATCAGAAGTCGTTTCGCTGTTATGTGCTCCTACTTCATAATCTGGGCCCTCATCGTCCCATTCAGGGTCTGAGGAAGATATGTCATCAAGAGCAAATTTCTCAGAAGTTTCTGCAACTTCTATCTTCTTTGCTAACCTAGATTAACGTCTCTCGGCCATGATCACTAGACTACTGAAGAAGTAATAACATAAGTTAGAGTAAGATAGCCCACATCCCCCCGTGTGTGTGTGTGAACTAAAGTGTGTGCTACGTGTACCAAAGATGCAAAGTAAACACATGAGAGCGTGATATAAAGATTCAAAGGATTAATAATGTTTCAGAACAGTTCTTGATTCTTGTTTATGTTCATAGGGCACTATCCTAACTGTCCCTTAAATGGAAGATTGTGTCAAGCATTGGTTTACCTAGTTAAATAAGTTCTTGTCCATTAAGTCATGATAATTCAGTTCGGTTCGGATACGTGTGGGGATCGGATCGGGGAGTAGAACCTCGTCTTGGTTCAAAGAAAAAGTTAGAGCACGACAGGTAAACCAGGTCGGTTCGGAAGAAGGAACTCAGAGCGGTTCAGATTGACTTGAGTATCCATGCCGCTCTTCTTCCTAATTTCTCACTCCCACCCGACCCGGTCAAGTGAGCTTTGTTTTTCCCTTTGCCTTTTGCTCCGTCCCGATCCGGTCGCGTAAACTTCTTTCCCTTCCCTTCACTCCAAAGTTTCTCCATCCGAACCGATCCCAGTTCCTCTCCTCTTCTTCATCTTCATCATTTTTCCATCCCGTTCAGTCGATATCGAACCCAACTTCATGTCGAAAGCCCCCATCATGACTAAGTGCTTATGTACTCAAATGTTCTACAATTGATCCTAACACCCTCCAACACTGCCTCGAGATGGCGTTGACGCCATTAACGATGATGGCGGAGGATGGAGAAGGCCACGGCGTCAAAATTAAGCAAACACCATGTTCGAATCGTCCAATTTTACCACAAATCTAAACTGAAAACGATTACAGCAAGGTAATTCGAGATTTTAAACCTACCAAGTTATTTAATTTAAAGACGAACGAGAGAGTTTTGGAGTTTTTGACGTTTAAAGGTTTCGATGCAAAATCTATTGGGCGAGAGCAATAAAAGAAGGGGAGGAAGAAGAAGTCGGGAGGCGGACTTATATAAGTTTATGGTGACCACTTGTATTCCCAGTCTTTTTTAACCCGTTCGGACCGGGATTCAGGCCCACAAATGCATTCTGGCCTGTTAGTCCACTGTTAAGCAATACAGGAGGGAAATCCATTCGGGTTGGGTTCGAACCGAAAGGGATTATACACATTGACTTGGCATGCAGGTTGAATTCAAGGAAAAATAAAGAAAAAGCTTACCTGGAGGAATCATTGGACATTAAAAGGAGCTCTCAAAGTTGTTCGACAATGAAGAAAGTAATTCATATGGTTTATGAATATATATAAGAAGCAAAAGACATAACATTATGAAGTGGCACGTCTCAACAAATAAATGGAAGCGATCATTCAATGGCTTTAATTCAAAGGCTGTTTTGTAAACTACTTCGAAGCACACTTTATCTTAAATAAGAATGTACTTCGAGGGGGCAAAATGTTAGCCTACTTTGTGAACTAGGCTACACAAAGAGCAAATAATGGGAAAGCCATCAACCGATTCGGATTGGAGGGAACCAGCGCAGGAAAGAAGCAGAAATCAAAGACGCAGACATCACATCGGTTCGGTTCGGAGAAGCACTTCAGCGACACCAAAAGAAAGCAAGTAGCCTCATCAGATCAGATCGGAGGCGGCCGATCCGAACCCCTTCTTTCTGAGCCTGTGACCGTTGCTACACACATTTCCTGAAGACTCGGACCAAGCACAACCATTTCCTCCCATGATCTCCCACTAAATCGATGCGCTGTCACCATTTGGAGGCCTCCGAACCTGACTCTTATGGGATGGGTGCCACGCAGTTCCGAACTGGAGCCACTTCGAGGAGATTTTTCACCTATAAATACACCATCGAGAGGCATTTGAAAGGATCTTTTGGCAAATTCTCAGTTCTAACTTACTTCATAGCCGAATTTCATAACCATATTCAGATCAAAATCATCTCTTAAAATCCATTTTGGAGAGATTTGAGTGAGCTTATGCATTGTAATTGTGAAGTTGAGTGAGAATCATTTTTGTATTTGCATTCAAATCATTAGTTAATAGAATAGAAAGTGGACGCATGCCCTTTAGTGCCGAACCACTATAAATCGTGTGTTCTTCGTTGCTTTTTAGTTCTATTTCATTAAAATCATAGCTAATTTGGGTGTTAGAACCAATTTTTGGTCTAACAGTATAGTAATCCATCTTCTTAAAATGGTAGAATTTTGATACTTAAATGAGATTGAGACCAAAACCTCAACATAGACAATTTGGAAGTATACCACTGTACCATAAAGGGCATCATAACCTACTGTTTTAGAGCTATATTGGTTAGAAGAACTGGATTTTTATCAGAAGTTAGTTTCTATGTGTCCAATTTACTTGGTAAAATTTGAAGTAAGACTCATCATAGACTATTTATCTTGCTTGGTATATAATAGGAGCTTATGTTCCCCCAACAGAAGGTGGTAAATCCCCCCGGGTCAATGTGGACTGTTAAATTTATCAATACGGATCACTCTGGGGATACAATAAACTAATATGTTATTGCAATACCAGATTGTGATCTGTTTTATTGCGAAATGGAGTGACAAATGCAAAAACATGGAGACTTTTATAAATGAGCTTGCTGAAAAGGAAAAAGAAGTAGTTTTTATCATGGCGGATATTGATGGTATGCAGGTGGGTAGGTTCAATTCATTTGGTTTTGATAATGCCATAGTAAAAGAAAAATTATCGTATATATGATTATATCTTATTTAATCTTAGTCACTGGCATAGAACTGGCAAGTCGGAGCATTGCCAGTGTATATTTTACTCAAGAGGGAGTTGATTGTCGATAAGGTTTACGAGTACAGTAAGAAGGCTCTTCGTGATACCATATCAAAATGGAAAGATTTCCCGTGTGTGAAAGTTTTACAAAACAAACGATTTACCCTTGAATTCATGGAAGATACCGACTCTGAAGAATCCTGAATGCTTTTATATTTATGTCTTCATTCATTTTAAACTTGCTGTATTGACTTTAAATAAGGTTTTTATTACACAGAAAATGGTTAATATTCTTGTTAGAGATTAATATTTATGTCTTTCATTGCGAAATCATCAAGTTTATACTGATCTTCACTTTCTCAAATACAATCTGCAGCACTCAAGAATCATGAAACACTGCAAAAAATCTTTCAATGTTGAATTCAACAGACTGTATTATGAAACCAAAAAAAAGCTCGGTTTCAGTAGTTTCCTGAAGCTGAAACATGTTTCAGGTTTCAGTTTCCTGAAACCAAAATTGAAACCTAAAACAAGTTCCAGAACCGAAACCTGTTTGAGGTTTCAATTTATGTGAAACCTGAAACAGATTTCAGTTTCCTGAAATCGAGCGACACCCGGTTTCAGAAAACCGAAACCGAGCACCGCTCGGTTTTAGGAAACCGAAACCGAACGGTTTCAGGAAACCTTAATAAAACTTAAACCCGTTGATTCAAATTGCAAAAGAATGTTAACGTCTGCTTTCATGATGGATTGAGGTGTAATGGGACTAGAAATCTTATCAACATTGACTATTTTATAAAATAATATGCCATTACAACTCACACGTCTACGATACTATAAATAGACATTTATTACCAATGTAAATTTTTTGTTTTTTCCCCACTTATTTTTTGAAACCAAAACACACCAACTTCAATTATTTTATGAAATGCGGATACAATGCTCCTATAGAAGTTGAGAACGCAGAAATGAAAACAGGAACTAAAAGACAGAAAAGTGAGAGAAAAACAATGATATTCAAGGCTTTACGCATTAATCTGAATGTTTAACTTTTATGTTGCTTCAGGACCACTGAAGGTCAGATTCCATTTTCATTACTTATTATAGAGAGATATATATTGCAGTTTCAATTCTCATATTCAATGATCTTCCACATATATTATGAATTTTATATTACTTATTATAGATATAGACTGAATATACAATTTTATATGTAGCAATGTTGTTTTTACTAGAATTAAATTGAATGGATAAATTAAATCGGGTTATGATCAACTTCAGGGATAAATTACATATATTCTCGGTTTTTTTAATGAGAAATTAAAGTATTTTATTATAAATTTAAAGTACTTTCTGTTGAAACTGGATTTACTTGATTTTATTATTAAGTATTTCAACTTCAGGGATGGTTATGGAGTTGTGTTTACCGAATAATCATTCAAATTTATGTTCTAACAAATAATCTTGTTTTTCAACTAATTTTTAATGACTTTTGCTGTTTGTAAAATAATAACAAACTTTTATTGTTTGTTTGTTAAAAAACTAACAAACAAAACCAAAAAATTATATATTCATTTTGTTGAACAATGATTAAACCAACTATAATTCTACGGATCAAGATGTTGGTCTACCATAAAGAAATCAAGTAAATAAGCTAAACACAGAAGATATGAAAATGTAAAGAATAATGGCTGGAATTTCTATGAATAATAAAATTGCAAATTAGAGCTTGATAAAAAAAAGGTTCGGATTACTTACATATTTTTCAGCCGCACACGGAAGCACTTCCCCAGTTTTTTGCTTGTATGTGCTATTTTCCAAACAAGAGATCGCATAGGCTTACTTTCCGAATTTTCGTTTTTCTAATGAAATATACAAATAAATATATATAATATAATTTATCATAAAGTTTACTTAAGAAATCTGAAATACATACCAATTCATCATAGAGTGTACGGTACGATTTTTTGCCCAATATATGACTTATAGTAACCTTTGCTTTGTTTGTAGTATTCTGCTTATATTGTTTTCTCTTTCTATCACCATACTCCATGTCAACAAAACTCTCCCATTGAACTCTATCAATATCATCAGGACGATTTTCCTTTGCAATATGTCTAGGTATAAGCTCATCATCCTTCTTAAGGTATTTGTTACATAGTTTCGATTTTGCACTTCTGAATTTTTGTGAGAACCCTTTTTCTAATATAGGTCTTGCTTTATCGGGATCTGTATCCACATCAAACTTTTTCTGTGGAATCAAAAGAAAAAACAACCAATGCCTGATTTGAATAAGCAAAACAAACCCAATAAGTCAATAACTTGTGTTATTCTAGGCCGTATGCATATCATTTATACAATTGCATTTTGTAATTTCTACTCTACCTTCCACAAGCATATCAAATGTGCTGACTATATTCCATTGTGTAGGACACACTTATAGTCCAATTTAAGTCAACTGTCCCCTTACATATCTAACTTTAAACAAGAACCAGGATCACACTAGTTGGCAATGAAACTGAATCAACCAATAGAAATTCTTCTATTATGCAAAAAAAAAAAGTAATACCATAACTGTTTATGATTTATTAAATTTAAATGAGAAGTAAGATACCAGTATTGCTTTCCATAAAGCATCTTTATAAAAGATATCTACATTCTTCCAATCATCATAACTGATCGGAATGTATGCACGGATCAAAACACCACATCGAGAACTCCACTTCTTTCCATCTTTCCCTTTAGCACCATCCATTTCAACATTTATGAAGTACTTTTTATTTGGAGGAGGCAGAGGGACATCTTATGTGTCTTCTGTTTGTCTCGATGAACTACCTGACATTCTGTTAATTTTATTGCATTAGCACGATTATAATTTTTTGACTTTCACATAAAAGAAAGAAATGCAAAAAGATGGTGTAGCTTACATTTCTGAAAGATAACAAGTAGAAATGGTGGATGCCCCTTCAATCAAAAATAGAAATAGAAACTCATAAAAAAAACTCAGCACATTCGTTTTGCAGCACAAAATAAAAATAGAAACTCATGCTCCAAAAAAACAATTAACAAATTAGAGGCACAACACAAAAACATTCTAGCAAGCATAACCCGATAACATAAAAAAAATTAACTGAAGATAGTTACATAAGATGATACATCCACAACCAATTAATTAATAGATAACATTTACGAATGTTCAAAACAAGAAAAGGTAGCAAAATGAATAAAGCAACGTCAACAACTTCAATCAATTTGTCTATTTGTATTCAATACAATTTAACAATGTTGTTAAGTTGGGTTTCTCTTTTAAAACCGATTGAAAGTTGGTTGGCATCTCATAATCATCTACGTTATCTGTCATGCGTTTAGGAGAGCGTCGTACAATGGACCAATCAGAATTCTTCTGTGTGTTCTTTATGTAAAAAACTTGGCTGGCTTCTGAGGCAAGAATGACAGGCTCATCATACTCTCCATCATTGCTTTTGAGCCTTTTCAAATTCACCATCAGTAATTTGGAGTCAGGACAAACCTTATAACCTTGTGTTTTATCAGCAATATTGACCCATTTGCAATAGAACACAACATGCTAAAATTCATAATAATCAACTTCAATGATCTCCTGGATAATACCATACCAAGTAGTATCATCATCCGTAGAATTTAAATCTTTTGCACTTGCAGCAAATGTTGTAATTGCATCCATACAAACGCCACTATCTTGTGTTGAAAGAGTGTCGTCGTAGTGCTGAGGAGAGAATAGATAACCATTGATTCTATATTTAAGGTGAGTTTTGGTTTCCCATGTTGGTCCACTAACATAATACCATAATAGGAATCCATGAGTTTTTCTTCCATTAACTGAAAGAAAGTAAAATATGTTCAAAATGCTATTTATTATCAAATTGTGAGTTCATTGTAATCCAACAAACCTTTTTATGCAACCAGTCAATAAATTCAGATTGATTTACTACTTCTGCCTTTGATTGGAGCCGCTTTTTACCACGTTGAGGCTCTTCTAATGATAATCGATATTCGCTACAAACAAAAACAAAAAAAATAAAGTAAATTTTGGACTTGTATTTATAAATTTTAATGTGTAAAAATGACAAACCTATAATAATCATCTCGATCTGGAATGTCTATTCTGAAAAGTATCCATCTTCGAATTTGTACACGTTGTACGCCAGATAATTTTATTGTTTTACCCTCAATAATGGAACGCTCATAAGTATCGCCATAGTTCTCATCTGAAAACGGTGCTTGTTTAGAGCTATAATTACCATCATGTGGATTTGGCATATATTCCATTGCATATCTAACGGACTTCGAAACAAGATAAGATTCAAAAATTGATCCCTTGACAAATCTTTTATTGCTTGGTATGTTCTTACACTCCTTCATAGCTCTAAAAAACAACGTTTAATGTAACTAATAAAACATAAATCAGTTAACAATCATGTAAATGAAATGTCTACCTTTCAAATGGATACATCCATGTATAATTAACCAGTCCACATAATAATGCTTGATCAGCTAAATGCACCATGAGATGTAGCTGATGTCAAAGAAATAAGGAGGGAAATAATGAGCCAGCACACGTAATGCCTCGGCAATCATATCTTTGGAAGCTTGGACATGCTCTCGATTTAAAACCTTTGAACAAATAATATTGAAGTGCAAGCTTACTTGTAATATTGCATGTCTTAAATCATGGTTCTTTGGATATGCATATTGAACCATCATAGGTAGAAAATATTGAATTATAATGTGATAGTCATATGACTTTCTAATATTCAAACAGGTGGCTGTGTATTTACCAAGTTGCTAAATTTAGTCCGAAAGCATGATGGAAGTTTTGTGTCCTTAAGAACTTGACAGCACTGCATTTTGTGATTTTTGTTGAATGAAAATTTAGAAGATTGTTAGTACTTCTCAAACAATATATTAATAAAATGCTCTGCTACATTCTTTTCGGTGTGCATCACATCAATAGTATGTTGCACCTTATGACCACTCCAATACTCTAAGGAAAAAGAATAGACTCTTGTACCATGCTGGTATTCACTGTCTTCATTCTCATTTTCAAAATATTCATCATCACGATCAGTATCATTTGTCATGCGTTTTTGGGTTTTCGTTAATTTACCTGGTACATATCTTATATGAGCAAGCTTTGGCAACAATGTCGATCCTATCAATCGTGTTGGAGGTTTCTTATCCTCCGTATCTTTATACCATCCATGTTTGAGTGCTTTATATGGATGACCACTCTTCAAAAACCTTATATACTTCATATAAACAATCTTATTGCCGATGTGTTTTGATTCTCTTTCTGTTGCACAAACATGACATGCTTTGTAACCATGTGTTACACAACCAGATAAATTTCCAATTGCAGGTAGATCATGAATTCCCCATAGTAGCATTGCTTTCAAAGTGAAATGTTCTCTCTTGTCCATGTCATGTGCAAGCACTCCTATCCAAAGTTCTTTTAACTCATCCACAAGAGGTTCCAAATAGACATCGATATCTTGACTTGGTGCCTTTGGTCCAGGAATTAACAAACACAACATTTGAAATTCTAGTTTCATCCACAACGAAGGGGGTAAGTTATAAGGAACCATATACACAGGCCAACAACTATAGCTACCTGATAGGTTTGTAGTAGGATTGAACCCATCAGTAGCAATGCCAAGCCAAACATTTCATCCATTTCTAGCAAACTCGGGCCATTTGTTTTTAAGTGATCTCCATTCAGCCGAGTCAATGGGATGACGCATCGAATTCCAACACGGTTTTGCTTCACTATGCCACAACATTTTTCGAGCTATCCATGGCACGGTGTATAGCCTTGTTAATCTCAGAATAAGTGGAAAGTGTTTCAATACTTTTCGTGGTTGTTTTGTGATTTTTTTCCACTTCTCCTTGTTTTTTCGTTTTAAATCTCAAAATATGGCATCGAGGGCATTCCATTGCATCCTTATAATCCGTCCAAAATAATATGCAATCATTTTCACAAGCGTGTATACATTCTACTTTCATTCCTAAATCTTTTAACATTTGTTTCATTGTGGAGTACTTCTCAGGCATTGTATTCTACTTTGGAAGCTATCGTTTGAATCGCTTCAACAACTCGATCATACTGTTTCCAGACCAATTAAAGTCTTTTTTCAAATTATGAAGCTCTACAATGACACTTAATATTATAATACCATCTTCGCAAGAGGGATATAATTTTTCGCTTGCTTTTCCCTTGTAATCATGATATTTTTTCCACTGACTACCATCCTGCATTCCTTCTACGCTATCATATACTCCATATGCATCATAAATAAAGTTTCCAAGAGTATCTTCTATGGGGTTTTCCTCTCGAGATTGATTGGAGTTGTAAGCATCATATGTAACATTTGGTGTATTAGCGACCCTAACGTCAACGTTGCTTCTCTCCCCATGAAGAAACCACTCATCGTATGTTGGATCCATACCATGAATGATTAAGTGCTTTTCAACCATTTCAAAAGACAACTTCTTCGAATTTCTACACTTCATACAAGGGAAGCTACACATTTCAAAGTCGGGTGGTGAATGACACTTCACGAAGTCCATAAAATATCGAACTCCTTGTATATATTCATTATTATTCCTATGTCGAATTCTAATCCACTCTCTTGAAGTAGGATTCGACATTAGCAAGAACTTTACGCGTGCCTGTTATATTTTTGTAAATAAAAAAATAATGCAATTAGATAGATAACATATTCATGTTACAAAATAATAAATAAAATGAATACGATAAATTAAAAAACTCTTAAATTATAGCAACATTCGAAACTGATATGCAACCACATTACATATCAAAGCAACATTAATGCATTACGGTATAAAATGGCCAGTTTCTTCCTACATATAATTGTCTAACCCTTATACCTTTTTAATGTTTTTAATAAATAAATTAATAACTTAATAGCATCATTAATAAATAAAATTTTAATATTATTAATAAATTAATAAATAAACTTAAACACTTTTGAAAAAAATATGAAAATGCAAAACCTCAAGCACATTACATAACATAGAATATGCTAACACACAAAAAGGATAAAGTCCATGACACAAAAAGGATAATTTTGCATGTGACTATAGTCTAGCAAACAAATTTCAATTTTACTTAGAACTATAGTCCACTACCTAATCCATTTCATTCTATTTTCAAATATTAATTATGTCACATGATTATTTTTGGTTATTTAATGTTGTAAAGTGTTCTCATTCCAAGATGTCAATTTTGCAACAAATAAAACATTGATCACACCAGGATCTAATGAATTTTGCAGGTTGGTTGTGAATGCTAATTAATCCTATCTGCAAATTGGTCCTCAATTCAAATCTACAAATGATAGAAATAGTTAAAATAAACTGCATTTGTTAAAAAAACTGCACTGATTTTTGGTCCACAATTCAAATCTACAAATGATAGAAATACTTTAAAAACCGCACGGATTTAAAAAAAAAAAAAACTGCATTTCTTCCAAAAAAAAAATCTGCATTTGTTTTTTTTTTCAATATTGGACATTGGTGTTACATGGTATTTGTTAAAGTATAAGGTTGGACATTGGTGCATTTTGTGTTGTGGCACTAAACGTTTATTTTCATGAGTTAATTGCTTTTGTGATCATAAAAGCTAGCATTTTGTGGAGATCAACTCGTGTAACAGTAAGAGACCGGCACTATATTTTTTGAAAACTATTTGCCAGTCTTCCTCCCCCACAAACCCCCTATCAAGGAAAAATAAGAAGCTATCTCAGGTTTATAGTTTGGATGTGCTTCTCTCATTCTTCTGCCCCTTCCGGCTAGAATCATCCATCCTATTTTAATTAACGTGAGTTCTTGTTATTGAAATGCTCGAATCACAAGTTTAGCATAGTTTCCCTAGGCTTGTAAAGAAATAAAACCACATGATCAAAATTTAACTGCCATGGCGACTTAACTGCCATAGCTTACAATCCTGATGTGTATAGCGATTTCTCATGTGTAATGAGTCGAGCCGAATGAAAAACATGTTGCATCGACCTCATCATCGCCTTAAATGATTGTTGTCCAAACTCAAAAGGAGCGCAGGTAAAGTCCGTGGATGAGTAATGCAGCCTCCGTTATGAACCTTACCGCTTCTGGGGATATTGAGTACGTCAACATTTGGTTCTCATATAGATGTGTACAAACGCACACATATACATATACACACACATTTCAGTATCTATGGATATTTCTTACAAAGTATTTGATGCTTTGTAAACTTTATGCTTGTGCATTTTCATGTTTTTGTAAAACCTGATGGAAAATTTGGTAAAACTCAGTTGCTTTTCTTGTTGCTTCTGTTTCCTAGAACATAATTGCAGAACGTTTTAAAGCTGTAAAACTTATCCATTCAAAATCCAGGTGCAATGGAACGACATGACAAAGCAAAAAATTGAAAAAAAAAAATGAAGATAGATTTTCTAACTTAGATTAGCACGTAAATTTCGTAAAATATAAATGTTATATTTGAAACAAAATTGACCTAACTTTGAAAGTAAGAATATTATCTACATACATCTAAATTTCAAAAAAATATAAATGTTATATTTGATATATTTTGGCTAAGGAGGTGGTAGAGCATATATGATATATGTACAAACATGCAAACAGATCTTTTTTTTTTTCCAAAAAATCCGATGCCCACAGCAAGTAGCCAACTACAATGAAAGGTACCTGTCTGCATAACTTTTATTAGCCAACGTTTAGTGATTGATTCCAGAATGATGAAAATGATATGTACATCAGATAGCCATAAAAATGATAGCAAATGTGAAAGCAACACTTGAATAGTTGAACATCATATATATGTTTTTTTCAACAAAGCTCACAGTATATATACTGCACTCATTAATTAACCTTGTTGCTTAATGTTCAAATAATGGTATTTATGAAAATATATACGATCGATTTTATTAGTTAAGGTTGAAATAGATTCCGCATTAAAGAGGGAGGCAGAAAATATAAATGATACTGTTTTAAGTTTGAATGTTCCTTTTTCAAAACAAAATCCAAAAAAAAAAAAACACTCTTTAAGTTTCAACCAAAATAAAAAATATTTGCACATTCCAAAAATGCAGGAAAAATGTAATATTTACTTAAAACATAAGTTTCGATCCTACATACATATGAATAAGTTGAAATTTCATTTCAGTAAAAAGAAGAATATGGCGATAAACATGAGTTCATAAGTGAAAAATATGGTGACCAATTTTGTATCAAATTCATTGTTTTAAGCTTGTTTATACGCAGTGAAAGTTATTCCTTAACGGAACTGCTAATCTTATTCCTTAATAGAACTGCTAATCTTATCTTGTTTAATCTTATCTTGTTTATATATATTTTTATATGTAGTGAATCATATTTTTTTGTTATCGTTTGTTGCAGTATTGCATCAAACTTCTTTCTGATATCAAATGAGACAAAATGCAGCTGGTATCAAAAGGATACAAAATAAATGAGACAACTGATCTTAACAAACCCACACTGTCTCGCAAATCATAAAACTTAACCAACGTTGAAACTACATCATTTAAAAACTATAAACCAGGCTATAATATTAATTCACCACATTTATCCTATGTGAAATGAAAGAAGCTCCAACTGATAACACTTGGTTTTTACTAATGAATTACTCGTCTCGCAATGTTAATCACAAATCACACCACACAAGCTAATCGAGACGATAAAGAAGGTACTCGACTTGGACAACTTTGGTCAATTGCATAATCCAATCATTGTATAACCGTGCAACAAGAGAAGGATCGATTTTACATTTGACTTCATTACAGGTAGGTGTTACAATGATATAACTTGAAAACATATCAGTTAAGATATTCAGAAAATTTAGATAATTTTACTGGAATCATGAAATAAAATGTGTTTTCAACAGATGATTAAGTTAATCACAATACGTTAATCCTGAAATAAAAGCCTTTGACCCATAAATATCAATCTGCATCAAGCACGAGACTACCGGCGTCGACGGAGAAAGAATATTGGTCAGAAAAGATACCTGAATAGTTGAACGGATTGGCGTCGGCGAAGAAGGAATAGATCTCAAACCGCGGTGAGGCGGAGAACGGATCGACGTCCGCAGGTAGCGATGGAGATGAAAGAAACCTAGGCGGCGACCTTGCAAAATTTGGGGATAGCTGTTATGGCAAACACGAAAAGGAACGGAAGGGTTTAGAAACATGAGTGGAAGGTAAATTACCGTACCAGCTCTTGCATGCAAAAATCTAGGGCCATTGTAATGGTTATTATTATTATAACTAAATATAATGGTAATAAACATTATAAGATGGTAACAATAATAACCGTTACTAATAGGGTCTGCGAAAATGTTACAAAACAGGCTATTTGGTGTAGTGAGTGGATCCCAAAGGTGAGAATTTCTCACATTAATTTTATTTTCTAGTTAAAATATATACTAGGATGCAGTCGGTGCTTAGCAGCACCCGACACCATCGTCCACAAACCATGGACGACTTGTTTGTTTGGTTGTGTGGTTGATTGGATTATTTGTTTGAATTTGGTTGTTTGAGTGAAATGAATTGATTAGAATTGGTAGGTACATGGCACGAGCCATTAGTAGGCGAGGGATAAGGCTAGACCTTATTCCGGTTCTAGTAACGCGCTGTTGTGCTGCCGAAATTTTCAAAAATGTTAAAACAATAAAAATATCATTTTTATTGTATAATTGAACTGTATAAAATATTCATGAGTTGAAATAAACATTTTATGGTTAAAAATATAACCTTTGACGAGTATATGAATAAAATAAATATTCATTTACAAATCGGGCGATTTGTTTATGTACACACATTTGACTGATATGGATTGGGACGATATATTTTACACATCGCCCAGCTACATAAATAATAATCAGTGATTGCTGTTTGAAAACCCCACACGGATATTGGGGTGATATTGGACATACATTAATCCCAATATTTAGGTGTATGTCAATCGATTGGTTGATATGCTGTAATAAGCGTTGATTATTCATATTTAACGCTTATGCAGTTGTGTAGTGCACTCTGGATGATGGTTGATTGTTTACCATTGTTATTATATACATGTATTGTATGAAATCCATATAATCAACATTATATGGTAATTAACTGTGTCTGATTCCAGTTCAGGAAGAATGAATATTTTAAAATAACGAATATTTTAAAACAATATTCAGTCAAAGATCAAAATATGATTTTGATGTCAGATTTGGGATGGACAAGAAAATATTTAAATATATAAAACCGTGTTGATTAGATTAACGCAATTTTGACATGCACGATATTTATATCGATTTTATTCATTTTAATAATGAATATCAACACGCATGTGGGGTTTCCATCAACAAACACAGATTTTATTTGTGCAGTTGGAATGATATTTGACATACACTAATCCCAATTGTTTAGTGGTATGTCGATCGTTTGGTTGACAGACTACGTAAGCGTGAATTATATATATATTTAATGTTTATGCAGTTGTGTAGTGCACTCTGGATGATGGTTGATTATTTATTATTGTTATCATATACATGTATTGTATGAAATCAATATAATCAACATTATATGGTAATTGACTATGTCTGATTCCAGTTCAAAAAGAATGAATATTTTAAAATAACGAATATTTTAAAATAATATTCGGTAATGGATCAAAATCTGATTTTGATGTCCGATTTGGGATGGACACGAATATAGTTAAATATATAAAGCCATGTTGATTAGATTAACGCCATTTTGACGTGAACGATATTTATATCGATTTTATTCATTTTGTAATTAATATCGAAAAGGAAATGATTTCAAAATCTAGTGTTTTGAAAATATTATCATTTATATATTAATGACATGGAATATTCAGTTTTGATTTAAAACTGAATACGAAGTTGAAATCGTTTTTAAAACGAAGTTAAAACGATTTATAAATTACGTTTTAAATAGAAATCGATGAAATATTGGATCGTTAATTCAGTCGTGTACTTATAGTCCAATTTATGCCCTATCCTATGTTTATTCAGAGTTTTTGGTTCGGTTTTGTATCTAACGGCATTCAAATATATGAAATGATCAGAGTATCAACTTGACGATGGCAAAATTGCGGGGTTGTTAATTTAAAAATACTAATCTAATTATATTGCACAAGTTTGCAATGACATGTAATTGAACGTCGAATTGATTAAATAGATCAATTCATCTTCAAGGTAAATCCCTACTCTAATTCAATCCCTGTCATATGCCAAAACTTTAATCCAATCATGTTCATTGGAGCCCCGATCCAATCCAATGTTGTAGACTCCCAGTCCGATCCAATCCAACACATCAGATCAAAGATCTCATGTTGCCAAGGACTGGGCTGACTCCCTCTAGTTTCCTTCTTTTCTTCCTTAACAAATCAACTCAGCCCTCCTGCTCCAATCTCCATCCCTCCTCCATCTCCTTTCTAGTCGAATTGCCTCAACCTTCTTCCTTACATTTATCTCAATCCACAATGGACTTCGAATTCTTCTCTATCGCCCGACATCTCCACCCACAGCCACACGTCTTCCTTCACCACCGACCATTTCTGTAAGAGGTCAGAATATATATACTTGTCTAATACAAAATTACGGATGTCGCCCCTAACCTGTCATATTCTCCACTCTAATACGTGGCATTACTTATTAATGTTCTTTATTAGGGTGGGTCTCGAGGTGGAGTGTCATAGAACAAGACATGTCATTATCTTAACTACAACTGATATAAATCCTTGTATGTAAAAGTAGTTGGATCTGGATACTGTGAAACCTCTACCCGAGAAACATCAATAAATCCATCACCATCCAATGTTGTAGAAATACTCATTTCTTGTGACAACCCGAATATCTACAGAACGAATTTTTTTCAAAACTCCAATCCGTCGAAACTCAAGTTGTTGTGCTCTGGTATCCTGCAAATGACAAAGACATAAAATATGTTAGAGCTCAGAAAATATCTCACAGCGAAATGGATAAAATATAATATAATCAAAATATAGCCTTGCTGTATTAATAATACTGCCTAACCAGTATCCAAGGCTATCATGTCCCTGCCACAAATCTAACCTGCGAGTATGTTATAAGGAGGGGGTCAGAATACAAGTTCTGGTGACTAGATTTAAACTATACACTTTGGATATTCCTACATATACTGTTCAATCATATTTTCTTATTTATTAGGTTACTTGGGTTAACAACACTCAAGGCTTACACACACGTCGTACACATTTACTTCCCCGTGGATTAACCAAATACAGTATATGTGTAGCTACCCCCAATATCGAGGTACACCCCACGGTACCCCACTCGCATGGTCCCCACCGAAATGCTCGCAGTACCTCATCATACGCCGGAGTGACGTACAAATCTCTATATAACAATGTTACGGTCATCATATATCTACCATCACTACGCTACGTAACCGTACGGACTGCCACCCTCGATCGAATCAGATCCCATACCAGAGTAATGCCCTCAAGTCTACGATACACCACCCAGAGCAGATATGCATGTATCTAGATTGTCCCTCGTACATCAATCAAATTGTAGCTCGATGCCTCAATCGCACGTCCTCTAATGTGCACCGAGTTCCGTAGCAGGGTGATACAAGAAACACGGAACTCGGTCGGGGGTTTTTCCATATCTGTACAGGCCCGTCTTTAGAGAGCCTCTATATACAGATATACCTAGGGTCTGTTTTCATGGTGGCTATGGCCCCACCTCGGCCCCTCCCTCAACTAGTAAAGACTACAACAGCTAAGAGACTTCCCCTATGCAAACAATCTAAACATCCATGTGGCATCTCCCCTCAACCCCTTACCCCGAATATAGTAAGGGTGAAATGGTATCTTGGGTCTAGCTCTAGTCTTTCCACATCCCAGTGGCTGTCGATGACGGGTGTCCGATGGTCTACTGTCCTCGTTGATCATGACCCTTTGCCTCCTCGTTAGGCAACCGCCGAACCACCCTGGTGTCACCGCGTCACAACATTCTGACTGCATAGCTATATCTGCAGTCAAGGCCTACCCACCTAGTAGTTACACGCAGACCCAACATCTGCGAGCACAGCCTAAGACATCTGTCACCACACAGAGGACTACTAGGAGCACCTTACGTACCTCAGGAAGCCGCGTGCTTCCCCTTCCAGTCCTTTGGAGCCGTCAAAAACAATCGGATGAATGTGCGCTCCCCTCGTGCCTTATAACACATCGAAGATCTACCCCGTTGGGTTATTCACCCTCAACCGTACGGACTGGTCTAAGCGCATTATATTGTTAGATCTTATGTACAAACATTCTTTTGCGTGCTTACCTCACCTCATCAGGTTTTCAATTAACTTGGTTATTCTCATTTATATTGAATTCTTATTCAAATTACCAAATTTCTCTGGCTTATTAATTTCAATCATACAACTTAATCCATTTAATATTAATAAGCCCACAACATGTTATTCTCTAGATTGTGGCCCAAGGTCTGTAATCCATAATCTCTTTTATATTTTTGTTTGATTTCATCGTTACAATAACATTTTTGACTTAATATGTAATTAAATATATTTAATTCACATGTTTTCTAACTAACATGTCACTTACCATTTATGATTAAATATAACTTATTTCATTTCATAAGTTTTCCTCGTCCTTTCTCATTTAATCATAATTCCATTTTACATTGTCAATACAACTTATCGTTGTTTACTTATTAACTTAGTTCTATTAACTAAGGCCCATTAATAAGTTTCTCTACCCATTTATTATAACCTATGTTATAATTTCCTCTTGTCCCTAGGACAAGCCTAAACATTCTTATCAACGGGTTTCAGACTCCCAAGCTTACAGATCACTTAATTTATAATTAATTACAACTTCTTGTATTTCATATATTTTCCCCCTTTTCTCAATTGGTTTCCGGCTTTCCCCATTTACTACTTACTTAATTTACAATTAAGCATCCTTTGACTCATTTCACCAGTTATCTAATTTACATATTAGTTTATTATAACCGAAGTTATAATCCTCACTTGTCCCTAGGACAAGTCTACCTATTATACAACATTTTCATTAATGTTATTTATTTATAATAGGTGATTATCATTTCTACAAGTTATGCTTACCCTAAAAGGTGTCTTTAATTACATAACTTTATTATTTTTACCAGTTATGTACACTACTAGATGTCCTTAATTACATAACCTTATCGGGCTAAGTTTGCGGGCCTATATGTAAATATTACCCCCCTCCCCCATATTTTCTTAGCCCACCCATTGTCCAACCAATTTTACTTAACCCTGACTTTAGTTCATACTCATACAATCCCTATGAATTAGATTAGGTTAAGTAGTCCAATTCATTACCATGTCCATCTATGGTTTATAATAGGCTAGTCCTCCCATATTAGGCCTACAACTTGTGGATGATGGAAATGTCGGTCGGGTCTGGGCAGACTTCTTCCATAAGATGGGCCTAACCTCATGTCATAGTCTGTCTCGTATTTGTGCTCTTAGACTTCTCACATAAGGTTCAACATTAGTGGATGCTGGATATGCCGGTTGGGTCCGGGCAGACTTCCACCACTAATGCAACCTAACCTCGTGTCATAAGTGCAATTACAATTTCTAATTATAATCCTAGGAATTCATTATTAATAAATTATTTAAACCTATGCCTTTATAGGTGTTAATGCCCATTTACCCAATTATATTCATGAAGGATTATTTGTCTAAATTCATATTATCCAAATTATGTCAATTCATATTTTACATATAATCTCATTTGCGCCCAAATCATTTTTCTATACATATGATCGAATTTAAGATCTTTAAACATAATTTGGTCGATGCCCCAAACCAATATTTATTTATTCAATTATATGTTAACATGAAACCATATAATCATATACTTACTCCAATTATTCCCTGTATATAATTGGGACAAATTTACATGTAAACTTTTTAGCACTCCAACAAATCCAATATATGAATTTTTCCCACATGTTCAAATTAATATTATAACATGTAAATATTTCAACATTTCAACTGATTCAATATATGAATTATTCATATTAACAATTTGACGCTATATCATGTTAATCATTCCCACATGTCATTTACACCACTTTAATCATTATTAGCATATGTTTCTTAACATGTCATATTCCAATTCGTCATAATAGGGAATGCTAAATTATAATATACCATTATCTAAAATAATATGGCTTAAATCCACTCACCTCGTAAGCTTTCCAAATCTACCTCTAATTGAATTCAGAACCTAATAATCACGGATATACTATTTTACTAAAAGAGAAAAGGGAAAAGAAAGAGGATGAAAAATTGAATGGATCGGATCTGGAACGTTACCTTGCTTTCATGATTCAATAATCTTTTTATTAGTGTTGATTCTCTCTTCCAAATCTGGATTCATAATTCTTCAAGGCTAATATTTTAATTTTCAGAATAGATTTGAGAAGAGAGAGAGAGAGAAAGTAATGGCAGAGCTCCAGCATAGCCGCGAAATTATGAGGGTTAGGGTTAGGTCCAATGTCTTATTTATAGAAGTATGGAGCAACCAGGACCCTCAGATTTGCCCAAAAGCCATCTGAATCGTCAAAATATCAAAAACCCTAATCTGCCGAAATTTGCCGCAGGTGGGTAAACACCCCTTCGAGGGGGTCGACTCCCCTTTGAGTGGGTCGATACCGGGGTCGACACCCCCTGGCTGGAAATCTACCGCCTTCTGAAAATTCGAATTTTGAACTGATCTTTGAATTTCTGGGCACATTTTTGAATTCTGAACCTAATATATATATATATATATATATATATATATATATTTCTTGCTCGTATACAAACTTTGAACCTTAATAATTTCTTCATACGGTGTCCGAGTTACGCAAATCAGGTGTCGATTTTGATCAGAATTTCGAGATGGATGCAGTGGCGCAGTCCATTTTACTTAATTCAAGAAGGATGGGTGAAATGGCGACTAACATCTTGCATTCTCTGTGATCGGAAGATTCCTCAAAAGCTTAAAGGAAAGTTATATAGGACAGCAATCAGGCCTGAAATGTTATATGGTGTAGAATGTTGGCCTACTAAGAGGCAACACGTCCAGAAGATAAGCGTAGCAGAGATGCAGATGTTGCATTGGAGCTGTGGGCATACCAGACGAGATCGGATTAGAAATCAGGATATTCGGAAAATTTTTGGAGTTGCACCTATTGAAGAGAAGTCAGTCCAGTACCACTTGAGATGGTTTGGACATATCCAACTTAGACCATACGATGCACCTGTACGCGTTGGAATTCTAGGCCGCGCCGAAGGCCCAAAGAGACGTAGAGGTCGACCTAAAATGACATGGGAGGAGATAATAAAGAGAGATTTAAGTAACTAGAGTTTATCGGAAGAGCTGGTAGTTGATATGAGTGCATGGAAATTGGCAATCCATGTACCAAAAACTTAGTTTTTTTATTTAGACTTTATTTCTCGTTTACTGAACCTTTTTACTTTTTATTACTATTTTAGATTTTATTTCACTTTTATTGAACCTTTTTACTTATTATTATTATTATTTAAAAAAAACCTTTATCGGACGACTTTTTATTTGTTTGGTTATTTTAAACCCTTTATATATATATATTATCATCATTATTAGTTTTATTTTATTTTAGTTTTGGGTTTCATATCTAGCCAACCCCAACTTGTTTGGGATATATGGCTTTGTTGTTGTTGTTGTATTCTTATTTTATTATCTTACACTAAAAATGCAGGGTGTTACATTTCTTAACCATAATTTGCTGCTTAAGATGGCTAAGCAGTGGATATACATGAGCATTCAATGAAGGTCCAGCAAAACCAGGGGATAACAATACTCTAAATGCCCTTAGGTCCTACCAAATCAATTGATGCAGCATAAACTAAATGATTGTATGCAGTGGAGTACAAAATCAAAGCCAAAAAGTTGCATTGTTTTGATTGGTGATGATGAGGTACTTAGCCGGGAATAGGTCATGTTCCTGAGTTTCTTCAAAGTGGCACAATCATGCACATTCAAAAAAGATAGATTTAGATGTGAATCGTTAGAAACAAAATCACCTTCTAATGTCTTCTTCCAACTATGCTCGCTTTGAAACCAATAACAGCCTCCCATGGAAGTAAATGACAAAAAAGGAAAACGTCTAACGTCTGTTGAGAAAACAATAAAAACATCCTCCGCTACCCTCTTTCACTTACCTCTATCTCCAATTTTGAAATAGTCAAAACAAGGGACATCGTCTTTTCCATTCTCCATTTTGTTCTACTGGTTTTTACCATCCTTTTCGTTGAAATTATAAATGAGGGATATACGCTACAAGAATATTAATTATTGTGTCGTTGTTTTAAAGAAAATGCGAGTAATTATTTATTTAAAAGAAACGAATTTGGGATATAAAAGTAATCAATCAATTCTTTAATAAATAGATTAATAAAGATATGTCACTTCCATATTGGAGTAAATTATAGGATGGAATAGATATTTGTTTCGCAAGTAAATCAATGAATTAACATGACATTGATTTGTTAACATATATCGTGTAAGTCAAAATCAAGTAATATACCAAATGAAAGGTTAAAGCACTAGTATTGCATATCATATGATAATGTCTTTCCCCATCCAATCACCAATACGGTAAATGTGTTAAGGTCCAAAAAGGTCAGAACCAACTCCCAAAAGCTAAAATAATATTTATAAGTGGTCTTTCACCATGCGACTAACGCACCATTCAATAAAACTTCTGAACTTAAAAGATTTTCAATATCTATTTACAGTTATTGAAAGTATTAATAAGTTTAAAATAAAGTAGTGGTTATTAAGTAAATGCGTACTCCAAAATTTATCAAATCTTGTATCTCCAAAAAAACATGTGAACAATAACATGGTATCGATAATTTGAATTATTATACAATGATGAATAACATTACATCAAGAGTCACTAATGCAGCCACAACGAGCCTATTTACAAATGAATCGCACTTTTAGTTTATAATATAAGAAACATAATAGAAATTGTTATCTAAAAGTTGATAGCTTATAGACTATTCAATGCACGCGCTGATATGTTCCTCATCATTGGAAAGTATACGAAAACTATTCAGTTTTTTGTCGTATCTCAAATTTTGATTGATATGTGGGTCAAAAACTGCATCCCACGTGCATCTTGTTCGTCTTTGTCTTACCGCATCTCATTTTTGATAGTCGAGGCCAGGGCCGAATCCTCTTTTCGATTGTGCTAAGCCAAAAATAATTTTGCTGTCATGAAGGAAAGAAAAAGAAAAAAAAAAAAACCTATTTCAAATATATTTCTTTTTTTGACGTACATAACAAAAAACATTTAAAATACATATTAAATAAAAATATAAAAATTCATGACGTATTGATAGATATAAGTTTGTTGTATTAGCATGTGCACATATTAATTTGAAATGTACTATAACTAATTCACAATTTTCCTTTCCATGTTATCATAAATAAAAACATTCCTTTCACTTTATAATATATGGGCATAAACAGTGATGGATAATTTAACATATAAAAGGCATAAACCTTTTAGAATATTGTCAAGGTTCATTACGGGTAAAAAGGCCCATGCTACAAAGGTTGGAGTTGGCCATACACAACGTTAATTATAACACACAACTTAAGTAGAATTCACTGATGGAACTATGGAGGAGTTAAAACAAACACCTTATATGCATTTGTTTGCAACACCATGAAAACATGCAAAAGATTAACCAGATGCAATAAATCAACCAACTAAGTTATATAATTTGTCAACCAACATGTTAAGGAAACTAATTATTGGCAAAAAAGTGAAAGGTGGACATGATTGCATAATTATCGAACATGACTAATAAAAAGGATTGTCCCAGTAGGGGGTTGCTCTAGCCCTAGGCCATTGCCGATTGGGCATAGCCCTTCAGCCGGCTTTGCGAAGACGGAGCAGGGTTGGGTGAAAGGATGGATAGCTGGGCATCATTCGGGTCCTTTGCCGGCTAAGGGTACTGTGTAGATTGCAATCAACGATTTTGCTCTTTTATCAGTTAAAGTTTAACACAATGTGTGAGGCTCAGAGGCTGTGTTTTTGCGGAGTTAGGGGGTGAACTGAACTTGTGGTTAAGCGGGTTGAAGCTGACGTGTAGACAGCACGTACGGTTGTTTTTATTACTAGTTTGTATTTTAGTTAATAGAGGTTGTGGACAAGAAAAGGAAAGGGCGGTGTGTATGCAGAATCAAATGGAAAAT
Organism: Allium sativum; assembly: GCA_030737875.1. Lineage (NCBI taxonomy): Eukaryota > Viridiplantae > Streptophyta > Magnoliopsida > Asparagales > Amaryllidaceae > Allium > Allium sativum. Next base: position 18,321,309 of record CM060922.1, on the reverse strand, counting down.
GACTAATTTGTCTTGGCACTAAAAATAGTTCTACCTAATGTCAAAGCAGAATGATGCAGGTACAGCTATGACCTTGATTTCATGCTGATGTCAATCGATTAGACAAGAAAGCGAAAGGAAATAAGTCCAACGTTCAGGTCCCCTCTGGCTCATCGAGAGTGAGTTTGTTCACCAAACCTCATTTTAACTGAGGTGAACATAACATAACTAACGGTGTTAGTGATGTGCGGCCGGGATTAAATCAAAGAAATTCAGAGATCAATCCCCACCCCCACACCACTAACACCGTTGGTGGTATTATGTTCACTTCAGTTAAAATGGGGTGAACAAACTGGTGTCGGAGCTATCTCATAATTTTGACAATTCATTGCGATCGATACGATAAGAAAAGGAGCCGGTACGTGTCAGTGGTAAGCCAGTAGGTAGGCAACACACAAGCACGCAAGGGGCCTTTATGCCCAAATAGACTGAATCCCTAGATTTGAAATATAACTGCACACTCGTCAGCTACAGTGTAGCTTACCTCTCTGGAGCTACTAGCTAGCTAGATGATGGCTTATGTGCATGATTTCGCATTCATTACTACGCATTTGAAACTATTTTTATAATCTGGGTATGTATATATGGACATGTGAGGAGCGGCTTATAAGTTGTACAGTGGCCTGTGGAGTAACTTATTCTCAAGTTCTGGTGCATGCATGCATCTCTGATCTGTGACCCGTGTACCAATTCAATTTTGATCATGTAATCTCTGGTGAAGGCATTATTTATGACAAATGCACTTCTTTATTTATCATGCTATCTACCTTTCTCTCACGCATCATTGTATTTATTTTACTGTCTTCATTTATTATACTTTGCATGTGCTACCTTTGGCAGTTTTGGTCGCACCAGTCAGTATTCATGCCAACAACACTTTTGATTGTTCGTGCTAACCACTCTCTTTTAACATCCACCACCATTTAACTTCTATACCTCTTGTTTGCATTTTTGGTCTTGATATATAGATATGTAGAGAGTTCGATGTAGAATCAAATCAAAGAATAAACAACTTTATTCGTTTGATAAATTGATAGAATATGGTTATAGAAATTATGATTTTCAAGAGTGGAGTAAAGAGCATGAAGAAATATGGAGGAACTTGTTAAATCTCATTTCCAGAAGAATAATATTTATAGTGGTGAAGGAATATGGCTGTTAGAAGCAACCTATCATGAAAAGATGCTTTCTTTCATATTTGAATTTTGAAATTTTATTGTTACATGTTGATATGTATAGAACCCGTATGTCGACATGTTTAAGGTAATAATTAAAATTACTATTTTTGAATTGTTTTAAAAATATAAACTTATATATAATGTTCTGAAACTTCATAAAAATATTTTATTATAGTAACGTATAATTCAATCATAGTATACTCTAAAAGAAGACTTGTTTAAAAATATTTAAAATAATTTAAATAAAACTATATATGATCAAATATACGAAATTAAAAAAACAAATGTTAAAACTATAAAAGTATCAAGTCATTATTATAAAGTTTGAAACCTAAATCAAGGGTGTAATTTTAAAATTTTAAGTGAAATCAAAATCCAAAGTATAAGTTGAAATTCAAAATATATTCATTTATAAAAGTTAATGCATATAAAAGTGTAAACATGAAATTTAAAGTATAAGTATTATAGTAAGTATAAAATCAAAATTACTTTATAAGTTTAAGTAGTTATGTCAAAGTATAATAGTAAAGTATTAAACTCAAAGTATAAAAGTTTAAGTATTAAAATCTAATAAGTAAAAGTATTTCAAAGTAAATTTACTATAAAACTTCCAAAGGAATATTTGAAAACTTTTTGTAAATAGAATTTAAAAAGTGGCTTTTGAATTAAAAATCATTTTGAAAAATAAATTTTGAAAACAAGAATATTTTTGAAAAAACATTTTGTAAAAATAAATGAAGATCAGATAAGTGCAACCCAAGTTTTGACATAATTTCTAAGACTCTATATTATCTTGAATTCTTGAACTCTTAAGTCTTCATATTCTTGAATCATCATTATGAGTCTTCTATCTTGATACTGTACAATCTTGACTATCAATTATCTACCTAGCATCTTGCACTATGCACAACAATTTTACCTAGATAACAGTTAATAGATTTAAGATATAAAATATTCATTAGATAAGGTTGTAGTCATCAAAATACCTTCCACAGTGCTATAAATCTCCCCATTTTTGATGATGACAACCATTTTATAAAATATCTCTTTATCTTCTTCATAACTCCTCTTGAATTAAATTACTCTCCCTTAATCTATACTCCCCAAAATCTATGCATATTTTATATTTTATCTGCTTTTGTCGTCAACAAAAATTACCATATCTCCAATATTCTCCAGTTTATTATTGGTTTACTGACTTGAGCATATACTTATATTTTCGACTCTAGTACTGATTTTAAAGGTAAGAATACTTTGATGGATAAAAAAGAGAAATAAGCACATGAAATCAAGCGTTCCAATCCAAATCAATATTTACCAATTAGACCATTCATTCAAACAAATCAATCCAATCATATGCCAAATACATATCAATATCTCTTTGGTATTAAATAATCAAATTAAAACATTATGTGGCACTTTCACCCAACCATCCTTTTTGAAGATAGGATGTTGCCTCGTTCCCACCGTCGTCATCTTTGGTTGTGATGCAGTTAGGATTGACTTTGGTTTCAATTTTGATAGAGAAGACATCATCCGTCGAATTATGTCGAAGTGCCTCTCTAGCTCTTTGATCATCCACGTTTTCTGTTTTAGCTTGCTTTTCTAGGTTTTGGTTCTGTTGGTTGTCGTTTGGCGACCCGCTTATTGTTTGTAATTTTATTCGTATTAATGAGGAAAAAATCCTTTTGGAAAAAGTAAATAAATAAAGAGTATTCTTAAAGGATTCTAGTGCACATTCCATGTTTTCACATAGGTCATGGACAGAATAATCCATTTTTGAGTTTAGGGACTAAAGGATGAGAATGAAGAAAGAAAACAGTGTTTTACTTCAGTTTTTTTGTTTAAGGCTATTTATAGGAAAAGAATTTCGTTATAGATGAAAAGATACCTGGATAGTTATTAAAAAATTAAAATTTTGATTTCATGTTGTTATATGTCAACATGTACATGCATGTCATGTCTGGCAATTTGGTAAACTAGTGCATATTTAGATTTTAGGTTTTGTATTGTTGTTTTGTCAATTTCTAAAGGTTATTATAGGTTTTTGACAAAGAATAAGAGATTTTCATTTATATTAACATCAATTAGAATTTCTACTAGGAATTTAAAGTAATACAATGCTTAATATGCTAAGAAACATCACTAATATAACATAAATAAAAGCAGATAATCCAGAATATAACGGATGTAGAAGAAGATGATGATGATAGATCGAGCTTCCTTCCAATTTTCCCAAAGTACTAGCCCATTTTTCCTAAAATTTTGTTAAATTTCTTGCTCACGAAATATTTAAGAATTATTTGATTTTTTAACATCTTCTTTTGATTCATAAAAAAAGTTTGATAGTTGGACGGGGTGGGAGATAGACACTTCCTAAAGAGTTTTCTTCATTCTCTACTTCTTCCTTGATTTCCTATCTTTTTTCTTCCTCTTCTGCTTATTCTTTCGTTTGTTACTCATGAGCGATCTTTTGTACTTTTTTGGTAAATGACTCATAAGGTTTAAACATCATGGGAATTTTCATAAGATGGATATTTGTAATAGAAAAGGTTTGTTAAGATGAAATTTTTTTCTCCTTTATATAAACATCAAAAAACTTAAAGATAGGAGTAGAATATATTACATGAAAAAAGTATATTTGTTGATTGAAGATTACTAGAATAGAATTCGTCGAGTATGACTTGTGCCCAATTTATGTCATAATGATCAAAGAGAGTGAAAAGGGCTTTGTTAACCTTTATAATTGGGTCGTTATAATTTCCCAACTAAAAAGTAATGGATTGCTGTAAAAGAATATTAGCAATTTTCGCATTAGGACAAAAATTATTATTTTTGAATTCGAGATTTTCATCGCTTTCAAAGACGCAATCTATCGATTTTATCAATTTTAAATCTAGAAAGATCGATTTCGGTAAATTTATAATAAATTCTTTAACCAAAAACTTTGCAGTCGAAAACGGTTTGCAATTCTTTTATGGTACTCCATACTTATTTTCATTTCCATCTAAAAACTTCTGATTTAAATTAGCATATAACCAGACGAGGATAACTAATGAAATCATTTTTAGTTACATCAGTAAGAGAAAAAGAAAATTTTTAATTGAAAAATGATTCAAGCTCATAAGAAGGAAAGCCACTGAAAATGGTATACCTGCCAGGATGGACTTTGCCGTAATTCATATATTTGATGTAGGTACTAATATCCTCTTAGTCATTGTAAAGACGAGCTTTGATAGCTTTTGTGTGTCTCATGGCAGTAGGAGCAATTGAGGATAAAGACACTAGAGTAGCATGGAGATAAGAGTTTTGAGAAAGAGAGTTTGATTTGAAATGTGATGGTGAAATAAATGAGTATAGATGATATAAATAGATATTAGATAGACACATTCTCTGGACATAAATGTGACTTTTGATTACATAGGAATTCGTGAAAAGATGGGGGGAAATTTGAAATTCAAATTCAAAGAATCTGATAAACATGTCAATGTAGGATCAAAGGACATGTCGTCATATTAGTATACTGTTATACAACTTGATTTCTTTTAAACTTTTATTTGTTATCGTGACTAGATATGGGTGCACATATAAATTAGTTTTAGTTTTCTCAGAAATAAGAAACTTATTTTTAATTTATAAAAAATAGTCGTTCTAAATTTTAAAATTATTTTGAAATTAACTTAAATTAATTAAAAGTTATTTTGAAAAATCAATTCAATTAAAAACAAGCAATCAAAGCAACCAAGGCAACTAAACACAAAAAACAATCAAAAACTTAAAAAATTAATATAAATGTGTACCTATTTTAGATTTAGTATTCATTTTGTCTGAGCTGTATATTTACGTGAAGACACATTGACCATTTCTATATCATAATTGCCATCTCTTGATGAAGTATCTGAATCATCTAGTGTTGCAATATAAGCCTTTTCTTTTTTCTAGACAAATCAGTGTTAAGTATTATCTATTATTTATTTGGATACAAACAAAAGCGTTGCTCATGCCCTAGCTTATCACAATTATAGCATCTGATTTCATTTTGACTATTAGTTCCATTTTCTTGACTTTTGTTGTCATTTTTTTGGAGTTGTTCATCTATCTATATCCCCGAAATTATCTGAAGTTCCTTATCATAAGTGTTATCTCTTTATCAGCATTATCTAGGTCTAATCCATCAGTAATCACATTAAATGCTCCCGGTTTCTTAGCAATTTCCTTGCTTTCCCTTGTGCCCTGCATTTTAGCTTTAAAGGGCATTAAATTGCTAATTAACTCCTTAGTTTTAGAGTGTTAATATCATTTGTCTCTTCAAATGCTAAAGTTTTATGAACCTAATCGGGAGTGAGTGAATTTAAAAAATTTCTAACTTGGTTTTGTTCAAAAAGGTCTTTGCATAATGCAATAAGTGAATAAACTATATCTTGAAATCTACTATACATGTCAGAAGCTGATTCATTTGAATTCATTTTAAATAGTAGAAACTGATTAGTTTACATGAAAATCTTTGTTTGTTTAACATTACCTATTCCTTTATGCGTGACTTGTAAAATTCTCCTATTTTAAATAAATGTATCAATCCTAGACGACATTATACCCCCATCTTATTATGTCGCCGATAGTATAAAACTAAAACCGTTAAATCCCGTATTGAAATTTGGATTTCCATCATGAGCTAAGGCAAGGGATCTCTCCTTACCGAACTTCGGAACATCTCTAGCAAAATGTCCTAGGGAAAAACGTATCCCTCTTGGACAGGCATGGGCGGTCAGCCATAATGCTGATTGGATAATTGCCTGGTATATAGGTTTCCCAATCCTATTGGACCTCTTGGTCAGTACGTCAACCATATTGGCCTAGTGCATCCATATCCGAGGAACCTCGATTCCAACATCCACATAAGTAAAAATGCCTATGCTCCATACCATGACACCACTTCTAGCTAGAAAGAAACGCATGTCCTCCCTGCTGTATTTCATCCCGTTTGTAAGAGCATCTCCAACAGAATTACGGATCGTAATATTACGATCCGTAATATTCAGAGTAAATTCGGTGAAATGTCCCAACAGATACACGCCGATTTTATCGACGCGTTGTGATTTTACGGTCGCGAGCCGATTAAATCGGCATCATGCATTTATTAAAGAAAAATTTATACTAAAGCCTGAGGTTGTCAAGAAACAATGAATTAATAAATAATTTAATGGACCCTTCATTCATAGAACATTACCATGTGGAGCAAAATGTATAGCTCCATTTGTTTTCTAGTGGCCAAAGAAACGGATAAGGGCCATTTAAATGTTCCCAGTGTTGACTGGGTGGAAATATTTGCTATGCGCATTGATTTTTCCCATGAGCCAAAATAATTGATGCCCGACATATGTCCTTATTGCTGAATACAACCGCGAATATTTCGCTGAATGTTCAGGGTACGAAGTGCTATTGGGAGTGTTTTTCTCCATGATTCAGAATCCAGGGTATGAATTCTAGCACCGTTTGATATGCTCTAACTCATACCGGGTGTGTGAAGCTCGCGAATTATCAACATACACAAAGCTACGCTATATCAGTCATGCTTTGATCATCATCCACAAAGTTCTGCTTTTCAACAAAAACTTTGATCACTGCATCTCAGTATGCCACACAACCATTCCAAACTATATAAGTTATAACTACCAGCATATTACCTCTAAGCATATACGTCTCAAAGAAGGGTGTTAAGCTAGAATAATTCTTCGTCATCAAACAAATATATATTTAGCAGGCATCAATTAATACTACTTAGAATAATGGGTCAGACACACAATCCATTTACAAGCTCGTTCTGGGTCTGCGAAACTGGAGGCACCTTATTTCTCGTTCCATATGTTCAATACAGGAGAGAGATCCTCGCATATCCGGACAATCAACAAGTACGTTTGAACAAATAACACTATAACCCCTTCAAAGGGAGCTACCCAAATTCAGGGCATCAGTAGTGATCCATTTGATGTGAAGATTGTCGATCCTGCACCGTCTTCAATATCTTCAACTTTTAATTGCCATTCAGTTATTCGATGGATTAAACCCGGTCTTTTCAATTAATTCTCGCATTAACAAACCAAATCAAATTCTTATTTGAGTTATTGATTCTCCAATTAAACATGTTTTTAATTAGTTCATTTCTTAAGATTTAAAATCTTATTATTTTCTTTGGTTAAGTCATTTGGCCTTCACAAATAATTTCATTACCTCATATTAAAAGGTTTACTTAGGATTTCAATTCAATTCATGAATTAGAATTTCCATTTCTAACCATCATCAAAATCAGTTATATAAGCTTTCAAACCAAAAATCCCTGAAATCGCACTTAGCCATCTTATAAACCATATGAAATTGGTTTATACATATTTCAAATCATTTATAATATTTTTAAATGATTTTTCACTATTTTTATATTTATAAAAATTGCCCATTTTAGTTGAACGACGTTTCAGTTCATTCAGTTGAACGGGCGTTGTTTTCATTCAAACTCGAATTAAAATTTCTCAAAATCTAACCATTGGATCTTTTCAAAAAAAATCCAATGGTTCTAATTTCGGGAAAATCCGACGTTCGGATCTCCCGGTATACTTATTTAAAGTTACACGTCGAAAATATGAACTACCGCTGTGCGACGCGTTCTCTTTTAATTTATATTCGACGTGTGTGTGTGTGTGTGTGTGTGTGTGTGTGTGTGTGTGTTATGTATGTCCAACCAGAAACAATTGAGAGATGCGTCAAAATTTATCATCTCAACAATCGAGAGATGTGCCAAAATTTATCATAAACAATTGCGACTTATCAACAACCAAGGGAGATGTGTAAAAATACCATCTCAAGACCCGTGTGGGGATTATATCATGATCCATGTTGCTTATACACACACAAGAGAGACATGTATACTTTTGTCATGTCAAGATCCGTGTGGAGTTTGTTATTAAATCCTGAGATTAATCGTTATATGGGTATTAAGTCCACATCATATAAGCATCAACAATTACATGCTTATATGGTTATACTATCCAGTCCACCCCGGATAATCTTCAGACAATTACCTACTATGCGGTTCTTCTTCTTCTTTTCTCGTCGTATAAGCATCAAACAATTACATGCTATATGGTTCACATTATATAAGCATCAAACAATTACATGCGTATATGGGTATGTTATGCTATGCAGTGTGGTCCACAATTATTGTTCTTTATTCAATAGTGCGGTGTGGTCCACAATTATTGTTCTTTATTCAATTGTGTATATTAAATTACACACAAGCAACCATCACAGAGCATCCAATTCATTCACAATCAATAATAATAATTAAATTACTTAATCAATTCCATTTTAGGTGCTACAAATTTTCAATAAACTTGGTGAGGGATATCGCATATAACAGATAAAATGACATTTTTATCGCACCACTCAATGTTCAACATAACCTAAAAATTGTGTGACCAGTGATAAACGTTATTAAATATTTCTAATTAACAATCGATGACCAATTAAATTTTATTCCCTTCTACGCGACTTTTAAATTCGCACGACCGTACGTAACTACGCATATGATAATTAAAAATGATATTTTTATCTTGCTAATCATTAACTAACTTCATAATAAATTATTATTATAACCCAATATTCACATCGTAGTAAATTTTATTAGTAATTACTAACAGTTAACAATTAACCATTTATTTAACCCTTTTTAATTGAATTTCAATTTTGAAGTGACTCACTTCTATATATGTACTTTTATACAAATTTAGTTAAGGGTTTTTTGTCACTTCCTTTTTTACCCTTGCATAACATCTTATCCCAAGATCCTGGGTACCAATTTAAATATATCAGTATAAAAGACATGTTGTCTATCTGCATGTTTGAAGATATGCAGTTACTAACCATTTTCTAGCAAGAGTTTTACTTAAGGTTAATGGTAAGCAAGGCATTTTGGTGCTATCAGCCTTTGCTCACTTGACTGGGTATAAAATCAGAGTTATACATTCATTTGTGAGTTAATATATCAAAGAAGTTATCACTTTAACATAGCTATGTGTGCATGAATACCAGATTTTTACATATCCAAAATGCTAGTATGTGTTCAGTTGTTAGTATGAATGAACTTATATAGTTTAAATAGAACTAAATGGCACATTTTCTTGCTTATAAAACATGTACATGTAAAAAAAAATTATACATACACAATTGGGGTGATTCTCAATGTACATTTAAGAGCATTTAAACTTGGATAAGTATCATAAATCTAACCAAATTTTTATATACATTAATGGCCTCGGTATTCTTATTGCTCTAAGCAATTTAAACACCGTGCTACATGTTATCTATTTGCATTACATACTACTTATTCTTTTACTTATGTCATACCTCTTTAAATCTACCAGATCCTACTTCTCTTAAGTGCATTATCACATATACATGTACACATAACATACCGGTTTTAGCATTATATATATATATATAACTGAACCCTTCTTAGTACATACATCATCACATATTAACTATATAATGTGCATGTATAAGTTAGACATGCTTAAATTCGTATCCAAACATCGTAATGATCAAACTGAGTATTTTTAAAGTATTCATAATAAGTTCATACATCTCCAAATTAATTGAATTACATACTCAAAACATAACTAAACCATACTTAAATTACAATACTTAAGATAGCACACTCAGTCATAATACTTCATGAGTTTTAACACTTTTTCCTACTTAACATACTTAAAATATTAAAAGCCTTTAAGTCTTCATCATATAACTTCCAGCAAGCAACTCTAAATCAACCTGAAATCAATCCCTGAGTTGCCTCATTACCAAAGAGACACCCAGCAGAATGCAAGGCAATCAAACTAGGTCAGATTCAACCTGGAATGAATGTTCGTCATTACATTATATTAACTGGTGCATATGACATATGAATGACGTGATTCTTCTATATCTAATTACTAAAAGGAATAAGGGTACAACTAAAATGTAATTAAATCATTCAACAAGGTAGCAAACACATCATATTAACTTTACGCCTTCATATTTTGCCCACCCTTCCCCTTATTAATTTCATTCATTATTTATCTGGCTTAATCGCAGTTGCCAATGAACATAAAGATTGAACTGCTTGGGGACCCCACGACTTGTTACCCTAAACACCCAGGCCTACATGGAATAATATACCATGCATATACCTAATCTCTGCACCCTGAGAATAAGCAACTCAAAAGCATCTTTGGGATATCACCCTTCCATGTGTGCATAAATTTCTATTTACTATGTCTTTATTAAGTGTGCATATCCCTCCCCTTATTTCCGTTGTATTCATATCACCAACTAGATATAAATACCCCAAATAAGATATCCAATATATACATAGTAATTTACGCACATCAATCGATAATATGCAAAGTCATCCATCTGAACCATCCATACATCATTCAGTTATAAATTCACTGAAATATCTAGATATCCATATTTATCTGATCCACTTTTTTTGGGTATATATATATGCATTCATATACATCATTGTGCATGTCATTTTCCTTATATCTTGCTGTAAGCATATAACTAAAGATATAAGGTATCTTTTAACCTTTATTCTTTTGTCAAATAATAATAACAGGAGAAATGAATTAGTATATGTAACGACCCATATTTTACGTATCGGAGGATCGTAAAATATTTTTATTTAATTCGCTGAGGATTGGATCATTCTCATATTATGATATGTTGGTTAGGGGGATGTAAGACATGTTCATACTTTTTATCAATTTTGTTTGTGACCATTTTGCGCTTATCAGTTTTGTACATGGAATAACTTTTGACTGAGATCGAATCAGGTTATCAGATTGATTTCATTGGAAAGGAAATAATGTTGCCAATTCCGTTGAGTGGTCACATTAAAAATTTGGTTCAGCGGTTTGGGAGGAATCGTTGTTTTAGTGCTACACAATTTCTTGATAGGTTAACTAGTCATTAGTGGGCTTATTTGGGGAGGCCCATTAGTGGCCTGGTTAGATGGCTATAAATAGAGGGGGTAGAGACAAGGAGAATGATTTACTTTCTTCATTTCTTATTTGGTTGGGGTTTGAGATTCTCCCTACTACAATCAAATGCATCTTTCCTCCATTAAAATCTTAGATCTACATTAGAAGGTTGAAAATCTGCATCAAGGAAAGCTAGATCTACATAAAGAGAGAGTAGATCCCATCAAATTGGGTGATTTGAAGATCTTTCTTTGCTGTCCGGATTTGGAGATCATTTTAAAGCTAGTTTGAAGATTTGGTGAGTGATAAGCGTCTCTCACATGGATTCAATCGAGTATATGGGTTGTTTGATCTTATTTCCATCATTTCAATTTGTTGTCACCTAGATCTACATCATGGTAAGTATATTTTTATAAAATCACCATAGGATCTAATATAGCAACTTAAGTGGTGAATTTCTATGTTAATTCATGTGTTATTTCAAGTTAAATCCATTCGTCTAATTCTTTTATTGTTTATCATAAATTTGGCGAATTTCTTATGTTTGAATGATGGAAAATCGTTGTGTTAATACTTGTCGATGGTTTGATTTGATTGATTTGTGAAACTGAATTTTTTACACCAGTTTTTATAATGGGTCAGATCGAGAAAAATCTGGGCATGAATCGGGCACGTCAAAATCATGGATCGGGCAAGTATTTCTGGATGGATCGGGCGTGTTTCAATGGATCGAGCAAAGGAAGAATTTACTAGGTTTAAAAGCATTTACAAGCGCTGTAGAAAGTGTGAATAGGGAAAAATCTCCGAATGGATTGGGCACGTCAAAAACATTGGTCAGGCAAGTATTTCTGGATGCATCGGGCGCGTTTCGTTGGATCGGGCAAAGACAAAACTTTCTGGGTTTAACAGCGTTTGGCAAATGATCTAGAAAGTGACGAATCAGGTAAGCTCTTACCAGTGGATTAGGCATGTGTGTAGGCCGAGGATCGGGTTTGAAAACGTGGATCAGGCAAGTCTTTACACAGTAATACCCCAAATAAGATTTCCGGTATATGCAAACTAATTTACACACATCAATCAATAATATGCAAAATCATTCGTCTCAACATTCCATACATCATTCAGTTATAAATTCACTTAAATATCCACATATGAAATCTGATCCACTTATTTTTTGGTACATATATGCATTCATATACATCATTGTGCATGTCATTTTTCTTATATCTTGCTGTGAGCATATGACTAAAGATATGAGGTATCTTTTAACCTTTATTCTTTTGTCGAAGAATAATAACAGGGGAAATGAATAGTATAACTACATCAAATTTACTTAATTAATTAAAGAATAGACAATAAAAGGCGTATGGAGTTTTGCTAGAACTGAGGTTACCATTAGTCCTTAACGGACGACATGATGTTGAGCCGGTCATACAATTAATGATGGTTTCAAAACAAAATAGACAGTGACAGCTAGAGTCACGGATGATGGTTGCTTTGCTTGTATCGTCTTGTGTAGATTGTTCGACATTGAATGAGACATGTCTTGGGTGCTTGTATGATGTTGGTTCTAGGCCTTCGAGGATTGTGCATAGGGATGTTGATCTCGATTAGGATGGTCTATGCTAGATAACTAGTTGCTATGTCTGCTATGTTTTCTTTTTTATTGTTGTAAAGGCTATCACTGTCAGATGTGAGGAAGACAGGTTTGGGTTTCTTCTCTGTAGATTTTGGTAGATTAGATGGTTGATCTACCTATTTATTATAGACTTCATTGATGATGTTAGATAGTTGTTTTATCGCTCATTAAGACTGTTGTCTGACTCAAAGTTTTATGTTTCCTCTTATTACCTTAGGTTGTTCATCCATTGTGTTGTGGTTGGGCAGACTATGTGGTAGATGACAGGTGATAGATCTTGATGAGATGATGTTGCAAATCAATGACAAACTGGAGGCTTACGTATTACATTCTACTATACACATTAGTTGTTGTTTCCGCTATTATGTTTTTTTGTATAGTTAGTGACATATAGCGAGGCAATCTGTACAGAAATTGATATTGTATCCAGTTTGATGTATGAATCTTTCTAGTTGATACAAAATTTTAAGTATTTGATCAATTACGCTTCACTACTATTACCATTTGTATATGTTCTATTATATTTTATCCTTGCATTGTGAGTTATATGACAGGTTCTGCGTGTTTATCTTACCATGATGATCGTCCACAGCTTCCTGGCACGTCTTTCAACGCAGTATTTCTCTTATTAGAGCAGGAGTTATGGGTGGTTGTCACATTTGTTTTCAAATCTCCGGCTTATCGATTTTATCCAAAGTTCAAGGACGTAATAACATATGAGATATGTATTTGTAGATTTCTGATGGATGTATACCATATATTTGTGCATGGTATAACAACGCTTGAACTCCATTGCAGTTTTCTCGTATGTAGACAAATCATTCAATATTACAGATTTAGAATGAGTCATCGATCATCGAGACTCACCGCTGGGGAGGAGACTGTTCTTGGACGGGGTGATAGCGGTACACCAGATTACCCGGCTATGTCCGAGGATATGATGGCAGCGATTATGAGGTGAGTTCCCGCTCCAGGAGCAGCCGCTATAGATATTGGGGTTCAAGTGCAAGTACCGAAGGTCAGGGCTTCGCAAAACTATGTAAAGACTTCACTACTCTCGGAGGAAAGTCGTTCAAAGGGACAAAGATGACTATAGAGATTCAAGGGTGGTATGATACTTGCATTCGAATTTTTGGAGACTTGGGTATTAAAGATGTGACTAAGAGGAAGCATGCGTCAAGACAACTATAGGGCAGAGCTATGGATTGTTCGAACTCTGTCACTCTCGAGACTCCTGAAGATGAGATCACATAGGATCAGTTCCGAGTCAAGTTCGGGACGAAGTTCATTTCAACCCCTTTGAAGTTAGCTCTATTCAAAAGGTTTGTGAAGTTGAAGTAGAATGGTCGACCAGTGTTGAATTATGTTTCCGACTTTGAAGCTTTATCGAAGTATGCTCGTTCTTATATCGACTCTCCTTATCAGAAGAACGAGAAGTTTTTCATGGACTTGGACACATATAGCGGGAGGTCGTTGGTTGAGAATATGGATGAACCTAACGAGAATATTATGGAAAAAATTGTGAGACAAGTGTGTTTGTTTCCCAAGGAAGAAGCTGTAGTTGTTGCAACCCAAGAGGATCTGAAACCACAGCGGGATGGTGGTAATAATAACAATAAGGGCAATGGAAAGAGGAAGCAACAACATCAGAATGGAAATAATGGATAGTAGAAGCCGAAAAGCGAGGTGACTTGCTATAACTGCCGATAGAAGGGACATTTCTCCGAGGATTGCCAGAATCCGAAAGTTGAGGGGAAGTTCTATAATTGTGGAAAGCTTGGGCATAACAAGAAGGACTGTCTAAAACCAGCTAAGGGGAAGCAAATAGTGAAGGCGTATGCTTTGGAGGTCATGCCATCTTCTTCAATAGCTCCTACGGAAAAGGGAAGAATGTTGTTGTTTAAGGTATGCTTTCTGCTGGAGGTGTTTCAGTTCGAGTGTTGTTTAATACTGGAGAATCACATTCTTTTATTTGTCATGAGCTTGTGAACCGCTTGAGTTTGGAACCCTAGATATTTGACAAACCTTTGGTTGTGACTAATTCAGTTAGGGGTTCGTCCAGTTTGTTTTTGATTTGTCATGGTCTAGTGTTATTGAGTTATGGTTGCTCTTTTGTGTGTGATTGTTTTGTTTTGAACTTCGTTGGGTTTGGATCATTTTAGGTATGGACTGGATCAAGAGGTATGTCGAAAAAGTGGATTGCGAGAAGCTTGAGGTTACAGTCGGGAATGTGCAAGGGCTAGTGATTGTGATTCGATGTAAGCCCGGAGATGGTGTCTTCGTGGGCTATTTATATTCGCTTTTGATTCCACAGGAAGACTTGTCATCTGTGCCGATCACTAGTGAGTTTGGTGATGTCTTTTAAGAGGTCAAAGGTTTGCCACCGCATTGCGAGATTGAGTTCGGAATCGATTTGGTCGATGGTGCTAGACCTATCGTTATACCTCTTAGGCAAATCATGCCTAAGGAACAATGAGAATTAGAGATGCAAGTTTATGACCTATTGGGAAAAGGATTTATCCAAATGGGGTGCACCAGTTGTGTTAGCAACCACGGCTGATGGATCTTTGAGATTGTGTGTGGACTATCGTGACTTGAACAAGGTGACCAAGAAGAACAAGTATCCGCTGACAAGGATAGACGACTTGTTCGATCAGCTTCACGAGGGCAAAGTTTTATCTTAGATGGATTTGGCAATGGGATTCCACCAGTTAAGGGTGGAAAAGGATAGTGTGTCGAAGACTACTTTTTGGTCACCATCTGGTTTCTTTGAATGGTTGTTGAAGCCATTTGGATTTACCAATGCAACATCGTATTTCATAGATCTTATGAATATGGTTTTCAGGGATCAGTTGAACAAGTTCGTGCTTGTGTTTGTAGACGAACTTGCGAGTTGTTTTCGAAGTCCTGCGAAAGCATCAGCTGAGAGCTAAGTTTTCGAATTATTACTTCTGGAAGAGTGAAGTGAGATTCTTAGGCCATGTTGTTTCTAGAAAAGGAATAGCAGTTGACCCCGCTAAGTGACAGTAATCAGGACTAGAATAAACCTAAGAATGCGACGGATGTTCCGAGTTTCCTTGGGTTGGCGGGATATTATCATCGTTTTATCAAGGATTTCTCCAAGATACCTGCACCATTAACAGGATTGACGAAGAAGAACCAAGTGTTCATGTAGGATGCGAAGTGTAAGCAAGCTTTTGGAATCCAAAGAGAGAGAATGACGAGTGCTCCTATTTTGATAATTCCAAGTGGGAATGAAGATATGGTGATATACACTGATGCATGCGGTACTGAACTTGGAGCAGTGCGGATGCATAAAGATAGAGTTGTGGCGTATACGAGTCGACAACTGAAGCCGCATGAAAGGAATTATCCAACTCATGATTTGGAATTAGCAGTAACCGTGTTTGCTCTGAATATGTGGAGACAATACCTGTTGGGGGTTAGATTCGAGTTTTTTACGGATCACAAGTCGTTGAAGTGCCTTTTCTCCCAAAAGGATTTGAATATTCAGCATCAACGGTGGTTAGAGTTTCTGGCATCATATGATTTTGGTATAGCCTGTACTCCTGGTAAAGGTAATGCAGTCGCGGATGCGTTGAGTCGAAGACATGCAAGTTTGGGAGCGAGGTTTTCGGTGTGGAAGCATCTCGAGTACTTGGAAGGATTTGATTTCAGGGCTTGGTTTGATTTAGAACCAGAAATGTTGGCAAACTTATCAATAAGACTTACTCTCATTGAAAGGATTGGCGAGAGCCAAAAGCATGACGTAAAACTTGTTGAAATTATCTAGAAGTTGGAACCAGAGGGTAAGGAATTCGAAGTCGATCGAGAGGGTTGGCTCCGAAAGAAAGAACGACTAGTTGTTCCTGATATTGATGGATTGAGAGATGAGATTCTCAGGGAATGGCATCATTCGAAGTTGACGATTCATCCTGGTGGTAATAAGATGTATCAAGACATGAAGCGAGCTTACTACTCGGAAGGGATGAAGATGGATGTTGGAAAATTTATTTTTAGGTGCATGAACTGTCAGTTGGTAAATGTTGAACAGAAGAAGCCGAGCGGATTGCTTCAACCATTGGAAGTTACTACGAGGAAGTGGAAGTAGATATCGATGGACTATTTAGAACCAGGCAAGAAATGAAGGATATTGGGTCATCGTGGATCGATTGACCAAAAGCGTGAGGATTAGTCCTGTCAGATTGACTAGGACAACATCGAAGTTGGCTGAGCTTTATATTAAATGGATAGTACGATTCCATGGTATCCCAAAGAGTATATTGAGTGAAAGATCCAATATTTCTAGGTGGATTTTGCAAGAGTTTGCAAGATACTTTAGGAACCAAGTTGTGTTTAAGTAAGGCTTATCATCTCTAGACTGATGGTCAAACCCAGAGAGTTAACCGAGTTTTGGAAGATCTCCTAAGGGCTTGTGTATTGGACTTCAGAGGATCGTGGGAGGACCATCTACATCTAGTTGAGTTTGTTTACAACAACAGCTACCAGTTAAGCATCGGGATAGCAGCATACGAGGCATTGTATGGTAGACCGTGTAATTATCCGACATGTTGGTTAGAAACTGGAGATAAGTTGATGCTTAAGCCAGAGATGATTAGAGAGAGCTCAGAATATCGAGATTGTTTAACAACGAATGAAATCGGCCAAAGATTGTCAGAAGAGTTATGCCGATAAGCATCGTTAGGATTTGGAATTCGACGTTGGTGACATGGTTTTCGTGAAGATTTGGCCATTGAAGCATGTTGTTCGGTTCAGAAGTAAATGAAAGTTAGCTCCAAGATTCGTTGGGCCATTTCCGATAGTCGAGCGAATTGGGAAGCTAGCATGTAAATCGGATTTACTTGAGAAGATGTCAAGTGTGCAGAATGTTTTCCATGTGTCATTTCTACGGAAGCGTGTGCATGATTCAAATGTAGTGGTATCTTTGGAACAATACGAAGACCTAGAAGTCGAGTCCGTACTTATGAAACCTCGTAAGCCGCTTCGCTTCATGGGATATGACACGAAATGGCTTAGGAGGAAGGCGGTTAAGCTAGTTAAGGTACAATGGAGTGAGGATGATGAAGATTGTATGTGGCAAACGGAAGAGAGAATGAAGACGATCCATCCAAAACTCTTCGTTGGTATGACCCATTAATGTCGTGTGACTCTCGCACCATTGTAACTTGTACTATTCACTAGAGTTCCGCGTGTTAGGCTAAGGCTACGGATGCATGGCATGATGGATGCTAGTTTGGATGATAAATTGGCTGCTTGTGGATGGTATGCATGCAGACTTGTTTTGGTTGCTTATGTCTGGCTTTGTATTTCGCGGGTGAAACTCCTAAAGGGGGGGGGGGGGGGAGAATGTAACGGCCCACGTTTTTCATATTGGAGTATCATAAAATATTTTTATTTAATTCCCTGAGCGTCGAATCATTCTCATATTTTGATATGTTGGTTATGGGAATGTAAGACATGTCCATAATTTTTATCAATTTTGTTTGTGATTAATTTGCCCCTGTCTGTTTTGAACAGGGTATAACTTTTGACTGGTATCAAATCAGGTGCTGAGATCAATTTAATTAGAAAGAAAACGGTGTTACCAATTCCATGGAGTGGTTATGTAAAAGATTTGGTTCAGCGGTTTGGGAGGAATCGTTGTTTTAGTGCTACACAATTCCTGAACAGGTCAAGTAGTCATTAGCGGGCTAGTTAGATGACTATAAATAGGTGGGTAGAGGCAAGGAGAATGGTTTACTTTCTTCATTTCTTATTTGGTTGGGGTTTGAGATTCTCCCTACTCCAATCAAATACATATCTCCTCCATTAAAATATTTGATCTAAATTAGAAGATTTAGGATCTACATCAAGGAAGGCTAAATCTACATCGAGAGAGAGTAGATCTCGTCAAATTTGGTGATTTGAAGATCTTTGTTCGCTATTCGGATTTGTAGATCATCGTTTTAAAGCTAATTTGAGGATTTGGTGAGTGTTAATCATCTCTCACACGGATTCAACCGAGTATATGGGTTGTTTGATCTTACTTTCATCATTTCAAGTTGCTTTCACCTGAATCTATATTATGGTAAGTATATTTTTATTGGAATCACCATACTATATAATATAGCAACTTAAATCAGTGAATTTCTGTGTTATTACAAGTTAGATCCATTTATTTAATTCGTTTATTAATTATCATGAATTTGATGAATTTCTTATGTTTGAATGATGGAAAATTGTTGTGTTAATACCTGTTGACGGTTTGGTTTATTGATTTGTGAAATTGAATGTTTTGCACGAGTTTTTGTGATGGATCGGATCGGGCAAAATTTGGGCATGGATCGGGCAATCAAAAACATTGATCGGGCAAGTATTTTTGGATGGATCGGGCGTGTTTAGATGGATCAGGAAAAAGCAAAAAAATTTGGGTTTAACAGCAATTACAAATTCTATAGAAAGTGATCGATCGGGAAAAATCTGGGCATGGATCGGGCATGTCAAAAACATGAATCGGGCAAGTATTTCTGGATGGATCGGGCGTGTCTCGATGGATCGGGTGAATGTAGAATTTTCTGGGTTTAACAGTGTTTGGAAAAGCCGTAGAAAGTGATGGATCAGTCAAGCTTCCTAGTGGATTGGGCACGAAGACGTGGATTGGGCAAGTCTTTTGGCAATGGATTGGGATGGATCTTTTACAGCGTTTGACGAACATTGTAAATAGCGATGGATTGGGCAAGAGTTTTCTGGTGGATTAGGCAGAGTGCGCACTAGTGAAAAAATGGATCGGGCATGGTTGAGCACTGGACATATGACAGCGTTTTTGAAATGCTTTGAATGAAATTTTAAATGCTGTGGTATGTTTTTCATGACAAAAAGGCTGAAACGCTATGAACTGAATATCGACCAAAAAGAAGTATATTTTGGCTTGATGATGGTCATGGCTTCGACGTGAATTCAAGGAGGGATGTTTGAAGTGTTGTAAAGACTTCGTTGATCGTTGAAATGCAATGAATGTGGGAATGACTCAAGGATGTACGAGTTCATGGATAATGGCTGCTCAAGGATGTTCAAGCTTATGGATAGTCGCTGGCGATGACGACTACAATTTTGGATGGCCAAGAAATTATCGTTGTCGTAGGTTCTAGCGGACTCAAAGCAAGGGTATAATAGGGACGCCTAAAAGACCGGTCGAATGGTCGAGTACCCTGGGTAAAAACTTGATGGGCCTAGATATGTAACGATGAAAGGTGTATGGAGTTTTGCTAGAACCGGGGTTACCGTTAGCCCTACATGGTGTTGAGCCAGTCATACGATTAACGATGGTTTCAATGCAGGATAGGTTGTGATAGCTAGAGTCATGGAATATGATTGCTTTTCTTGTATGTCTTGTGTAGATTGTTGGACATTGAATGAGACATCTCTTAGGTGTTTGTCTGATATTGGTTTAGGCCTTCGGAGATTGTGCTTGGGGATGCTGATCTTGATTAGGATGGTCTACGCTAGATAACTAGCTGTTATGTCTGCTATGTTTTCTTTTTTATTGTTGTAAAGGCTATCACTTTCGGATGTGGGGAAGGCAGGTTTGGGTTTCTTCTCTGTAGATATTGGTAGATTAGATGGTTGATCTACATATTTATCATAGACTTCATTGATGATGTTAGATAGCTGTTTCATCGCTCATTAAGACTATTGTCTAACTCAAGATTTTAGGTTTCCTCTTATTACCTTGGGTTGTTCATCCATCATGTTGTGGATAGGCAGACTAGGTGGCAAGTGATAGGTGACAGATCTTGGTGAGATGATGTTGTAGATCGATGACAAGCTAGAGGCTTACATATTCCTTTCTACTAAATATATCTAGTTGTTATTTCCGCTGTTATGTTATGTTGTATTCTGAGTGATGTACTGAGGCAATTTACACAGAAATTGATGTATCCAGTTTGATGTATGGATCTCTCTAGTCGACATGAAAGTTTAAGTTTCTACTCAATTATGCTTCACTATTATTACCTGTTGTACATGTTTTATTATATTTTATCCTTATGTTGTGAGCTATACGACAGGTTCTGCGTATTTATATTACCTTGATGATCGTCCATAGCTGCCTAGCACGTCTTTCAGCGCAATATGTCTCTTGTTAAGTGCAGGAGCTATGGGCGGTCGTCAAGTATAACTGCATCATTTTTCCTTAATTAATTAAAGAGAAGACATAAGAAGAAACCCACTTATTTATACTGCCAACCTCTTAACTAATTAAAGCCTTACCTCACAACAACACATCCATTAAATTAAGTAATAAAACAATATGTTCATGCACAATAATATTTATTACCCTATAAATAAACCAAATAAATCTGAGATAATATATTAACATGCACATTCATTCATCCAGGTATATGCATAAGACTTTGGCTGCCTGCAATATCTTAATGCCTACAAATACATTATATAATGATAAATATTCACCTTATAATATTAATTTCTTACCAGCCCCGAGCAGATATCTGCCCTTATCTTTGTTTTATCCAATTCTTCTGTATACTATACTAAAGAAAATATCCTAACCCTAGTATTCTAGCCTATGGATTTTTATAACAGCTATTAGGGTTTTCCATTTTGGTAAAATCCCATATTATCCTTCATTATTTGTGAATTTCTCTCCGTTACAATGTGGTCCTGCACAAACATTTGTACCCTCTGGAAAATGCTACTTTCTATATTTAATTTTTAAATGGCCTTTTGCTGTACCATTTCCATGCTTCACACTATATGCATGACTTGTCTTCACGTGATGCTTACATAATGAAAAATTTAGCTACATTATTTATAAAACATAATGTGCACTCAACCCTTTCTGGTTTCAGGTTATATTTTTCTCCTTATACGATTTCATATAAGTACTTCTAACCTTTTTCTACCATACCTTGTTATTTATTTATATATATACCATGTAATTTAAGTTTTATGCCTAACTTAAATTATAATTTTATTGTTTATATTAATCTTGGTCTCCACACACTCCCCCTCCAAAAGGAATTGTGTCCCACAATTAGTTCTTCATATAACTTAAGTATCATCTTAATTTAACACAAAAGAAAACATACCTTTTTCCTTCCATCAAAGCTACTTCAAGCCATGGACAAATCAGGATATTTAGCCTTCACTTTGTCCTCAACTTCCTATGAGCAATCATTTGTGTCTAAGCTTCACTGAATCTTCACTAGTTTTATGCTTTTATTTCTCAATTTATTTTCCTCTCTAGCAAGAATACCCACTGGTTTTTTCTCATAAACCATATTCTTTTTCACTTTAACTTTGGTTGGTGATTCGAGAATAGTCCCCTTGTCATGCACCCGCCTTCTTAATTATGATACATGAAACACATCATGTATCTTCCCTAATTCTTCTGATAGCTTTAGTTTTTATGCCAATGCTCCTGTCCTCTGAATTATTTGATAAGGACCTATGCATCTAGGTGATAGTTTGCCTTCCTTCCCAAATCTCAACACTTATCTCATAGTAAAACTTTGAGAAACACAAAATCCCCCACATTATATTCTACTGGACTTCCTACATTGTTTGCATATGCTTTTTGTCTCTCTTGTGCACTCCCAATCCTCTTTCCAGTTAATCCAATTCTCTTTGAAGTTTCCTTCACTTGTTCTGGTCCAAGCAGGATTTTCTTTCCTACATCGAATCAGCAAGATGGTGATATACAGGGTCTACCATAAAGAGCTTCAAGTGGAGCCATTCGTATGGTAGATTGATAACTTTTTTTATATACAAATCCAGCCAAACATAAATGATCTTCCCAGCTTCCCCCAAAGTCAAGTACATAAGCCCTTAATAAGTCTTCTAATATCTTGTTCACAATTTCAGTTTACCCATTAGTTTGTGGGTGATATGTTGTGCTTAAGCATAGTTCTACACCCATGGCCTCTTGAAAACTTCCCTAAAACTTAGAGGTAAATAAAGAATCTCTTTCACTTATGATTGTTTTAGGAACACCATGCAATCTCACAACCTCTTTCACAAATAATTTAGCTAATTTATTGGCATTCCTATCTGATTTTATAGGGATGAAATGAGCTAATTTGGTTAATCTGTCCACCGCTACCCATATACTATCATTGCCTCTTTGAGTTCTTGGAAATCCATCTATAAAATCCATTGAAATGTTTTCCCATTTCCATTTAGGCACCTCTAATGGTTGCAACATGCCTGAAGGTTTATTGTAATCTACCTTAAGTCGTTGGCATGTTAAACACTTTGCCACTGCAGCTTTCACCCCTTGTCACCAGTAAACTCTTTTCAAGTCATGATACATTTTAGTTGAACCTGGATGTATTATGTATCTAGTCTTGTGATGTTCATCCAAAATTTCTGCCTTTAATTCTTCAATGTTAGGCACACAAAGCTTCTTGTTTTTCTTGAGGTATCTTTAATTATCCACTTAAAAATTTTCTATTGCTATTTTACTTAATAACATTTCCTTTTTCTCCTTTAATTGCTTATGGTGATTCTGCAATCTACCAATTTTATCAGTGAGGCTTGATTTGATAGATACCAGGCTTAATTTCCCATATTCAATCATATCACAATGATTTTCTATAAATTCTCCTTCCTCACTTTTTATTTATACTTCACTTAATATTGATAAATCTTTAAATTCTTCCACCATTAGCTTTGCCAAAGTACCATGATGCCTACTCAATGCATCATCTACCTTGCTTGCCTTTCCAAGAGTGCATAAAATGTCTAAATCATAGGCAGCTAAAAATTCCACCCATCTATGTTGCCTCATGTTAAGATATTTTTGAGAAAATAAATATTTGAGTGATTTGTGGTCGGTATATAATTCAAATTTGGCTCCTAACAAGTAACGTCTCCACAGTTTGAAGGATTACACTATAGTAGCAAGTTCTAGATCATGTGTACCATACCTTGTTTCATTAATCTTCAATTTTCTGGATGCATAAGAAATTACTTGGCCATGCTGCATAAGCACATCTCCCAAACCAGACCCACTTGCATCAGTGTACACAACTAATCCCATATTACCCTTTAAATACTGTAGAATAGGTGCTTCCACAAATGCTTTCTTCAATTTCTCAAAGGATTCTTCACATTTTTCTGTCCAAACATAGGGTTGTTCTTTTCTTGTCAACTTAGTTGAAGGTATAGCTATCCTTGCAACGTCTTTTACAAACCTTCTATAGTAACCTGCCATCCCCAAAAATGATCTCATCTCTGTCACATTCCTTGGTCTTTTCCATGATTGAACAACTAACACTTTGTTGGGATCCATTACTATGCCTTGAGATGAAATTATATGGCCCAAAAATTTGACTTCACTTCTCCAGAATGTGCACTTTGTAAACTTTTCCTTCAAGTCATGTTCCCTCGGCCTTGATAAAACCAAATGCAAATGATTCTCGTGCACTTTTTCTGTCTTAGAATAAACTAATATGTCATTTACAAATACTAGTAAAAAATTATCCAAGAAATATCTAAATTTTCTATTTATTAAATCCACAAAATAAGATGGTGCATTTGTCAAGCCAAATGGGATAACCAAGAATTCATATAGCCCATACCTTGTATTGAATGTAGTATATTTAATACTCTCTTCTTCAACTTTCAATTGATGAAACCCAGAGGCCAAATCCAACCTTGAAAATACTTTTACCCCACTGAGCTCTTCAAGAGATCATCTATCCTTGGCAATGGATATTTGTTCTTGATTGTAACTTTGTTTAGCTCTTTATAATCAATGCACATCCTTAAAGTTCCATCTTGTTTCTTAACCAACACCACTGGAGCACCCCAACAAGAACTACTTGGCGTAATAAACCCTTTCTGCTCCAATTCTTCTAACTGAATATTTAATTATGCCAATTCTTCAGGCCATATTCAAGCAGGTTTCTTGATGATTGGGGTAGCACCAAGTATCTACCTGATTTAAAACTCCATTGGTCTATTTTGTGATATACCATTCACCTCCCCAAACACATCTACATACTCGTTGACCATGGGGATTTTTCCCAATTCCAGATTTACTTCTTTTTCATTTAGTCCCCGAACACCCCCTAAACAATTGTTTTTCTCTATTTCACACATTACTGTTATGTTGTTACCCTCTATAGTTTTCAGTGATATTGTGAAATTTTCTAAATTTAAGACAACTTTAAGTTTACTCAAGCAATCAACCCCTAATATAATACCTATGCCTTCGTAATTCAGCACATATAGGTCTGATAATTATATTTTCCCACCTAAATTTTATTCTACACACACACATTTCATCCCTAGCTTGCATGAACTTCCTATAGGGATCTGTATAAACAAAGGCCTATCAACTATAACACATGTAAGTTCCAATTTCCTAGCTATTTCATGGGATATGAATGGATGCGTAGCTCCTATGTCATAGATTAATATTATAGGTTGAGTTTTAATAAAGAGTATACCTTCTAATTGTCCAGTACCCCTTGTGTTGCCTTCCACAACATCTCCTCCTTTCCCTTCCAATTCCCTAACCTTTGCTGCTTTCCTTGGTTCTGCGCAGTTCTTCTTGATATTCCCCTCTTTCCCGCATTTATAACATATAGCTTCACTAGCTGGACACTTCTTTTCCGCACTTGTAACATATGATTTTCTTTTTAAATTCAGTGGAGGCAGCTCCTTCACTCTTATTAACATCATATTCTTCTTGTCATAAGGGTGCACTCTATCCTTCTGTTGAAACGCTTTTTGGAAAAAGCTGCCACACATGGAATTTCTGGTTAGCAACGCACCCGAATAATAAGAATTCACAAAGCATTTGGGTATTAGTGCCATTTTTTGGTCTAACACCTTCCCTTTCTTGTTGTTATTATTCTTGAAATTCCTGAATTTTTCCCTTTCTTTGTCATTCTGTTCAAAAGAAAGTGTTAAATCTATCACTTGATCAAAGGGTTTTTCTTATAAGGTAGCATAGATCTTCTTAAACCAGCATTTAACCCTTCAGTATATCTTCCATTCTTAGGTATTTTATCTCCTATCAAGACTATGTCATAATTTGAAAGACTTTCAAACCTTTGAGTGTATTCAGTTACACTCGTAGTACCTTGTCTCAACTTAATAAACTCCTCTAACAATGATTCCTTTGCTGATGGTAGTACAAACCTAGCCTCCAACATACCTTTGAATTGGTCCCATGCTTTCTCTTGCTCTGGTCTTCCTGCTACAATAACTTCCCACCAGTCTAATGCTGCTCCTTTTAGCCTTCTAGAAATTATTTGCCTCTTCTTTTGGTCATCGACTTGCATATCAGTAAAAATCCTTTCCAAAGTTCTAAGCCAAGTTTGTACTCCCATCCCTCCTTTCCGTGCCTTCAAAGTCTTTGCCTCCTAAGTTTGAGTATGTCTTCAACAGCTTTGATAATTCTTCATAAGGGTTTTCTAGTCTGTGTCCAACCTCATCCCTTAATGCTAGCATATATTCTTGCATATTGAGCATTGGTGGTGCACTGGTTGACCCCTGCCTACCATACTCATATATATTTGATATTGTTTTAGTTTCAGTATTCTCACCAATCTATGGATATATAGTTAAATTTTTAATTCTATTTATGCCTAGCTTGCCTTTTTCTAACCATTTGTATTATTTAAGCTTGTTGTATGTTTTGTTTTCTTGCTTTGTTTAATTTTAACATGGCTCTGATACCAAAACTGAAGTGACCTACTTCTATATACGCACTTTTATACAAATTTAGTTAAGGTTTTTTTGTCACTTCCTTTTTTACCCTTGCATTACATCTTATCCTAAGATCCTGGGTACCAATATTAATATATTAGTATAACAACATGTTATCTATCTGCATATTTGATGATGTGCAAATACTAACCATTTTCTAGCAAGAGTTTTACTTAAGGTTAAATGGTAAGCAAGGCATTTTGGTGCTATCAGACTTTGCTCACTTGATTAGGTATAAAATTAGAGTTATAATTAATCTGTATACAACATGTTTAGTGCCACTATTACACATTCATTTGTGAGTTAATATATCAAAGAAGTTATCACTTTAACATGGATATTTATGCATGAATACCATATTTTTACATATCTAAAGTGCTTGTGTGTGTTCAGCTGTAAGTACGAATGAACTTGTGTAGTTTAAATTGAACTAAATGGCATATTATCTTGCTTATAAAACGTGTACAAGCAACAAACTTTATACATACACAACTGGGATAATTGGGGTGATTCTCAGTGTGCATTTAAAAGCATTTGAACTTGGATAAGTTTCATAAATCTAAACAAAAGTTTTTATATACATCAATGGCCTCAGCATTCTTATTGCTCTAAGCAATTTAAACACCATGCTACATGTTATCTATTTGCATTACATACTACTTCTTCTTTTACTTATGTCATACCTCTTTAATTCTGCCAGATTCTACTTCTCTTATAAGTGCATTATCACATATACGTGTATATACAATATATCGGTTTCAACATTATATATATAACTGAACCCTTTTTAGTACATACATCATCATATATTGACTATATAATGTGCATGTACATGTCAGACATGCTTAAATTCGGATCCAAACATCATAATGATCAAACTGAGTATTTTTATAGTATTCATAATAAGTTCATACATCTCCAAGTTAATTGAATTACATACTCAGAAATAACTAAACCATACTTTACGCTACTTAAGATACCACATTCAGTCATAATACTTCGTGAGTTTTAACACTTTTCCCTACTTAACATACTTAAAATATGAAAATCCTTTAAGTCTTCATCATATAATTTCTAGCAAGCAACTCTAAATCAACCTGAAATCAATCCCTAAACTGCCTCATTATCAATGAGACATCTAGCAAATTGCAAGGCAATCAAACTAGGTCAGATTCAATCTGGTATGAATATTCATCATTAAATCATATAAACTGGTGCATGTGACATATGAATGAAGTGATTCTTCTACATCTAATTACTAAATGGAATGAGGGTACAACTAAAACGTAATTATATTATTCAACAAGGTAGCAAACACATCATATTAACTTTACTCCTTCATGTTTTTTCCACCCTTCCCCTTATTCAATTCATCCATCATTTATCTGGCTTAATCCCACTTGTCAATGAACACAGTATGCACTGTTCGGGGACCCCACGACTTGTTACCCCGAACACCCAGGCCTACATGGCATAATATACCATGCATATACCTAATCTCTACATCCTGAGATTAAGCAGATCAAAAGCATCTTTTGGATATCAACCTTCCATGTGTGTATAAATTTCTATTTACTATGTCTTTATTAAGTGTGCGCATCCCTCTCCTTATTTACCTTGTATTCATATCACCAACTAGATAGAAATATCCTAAACAAGATATCCAATATATACACAGTAATTTACACATATCAACCAATAATATGCAAAGTCATCCATCTCAGCCATCCATACATCATTCAGTTATAAATTCATTAAATATCCAGATATCCATATTTATCTAATCCACTTATTTTTTGGTACATATATGAATTCATATACATCATTGTGCATGCAATTTTTTTTATATCTTTCTCTGAACATATAACTAAAGATATGAGGTATCTTTTAACGTTTATTCATTTTTTAAAGAATAATAGAAGGAGAAATGAATTAGTACATGTAACGACCCGCATTTTATGTATCGGAGGATCGTAAAATATTTTTATTTAATTCCCTAAGGATCGGATTATCCTCATATTTTGATACGTTGGTTATGGGAAAGTCAGACATGTCCACAATTTTTATCAGTTTTGTTTATGACCATTTTTCCCCAATCAGTTTTGTATAGGGGATAACTTTTGACTGAGATCAAATCAGGTGCTGAGATTGATTTCACTAGAAAGGAAATGGTGTTGTTAATTCCGTAGAGTGGTCACATTAAAATTTTGGTTCAGCCGTTTGGGAGGAATCGCTGTTTTAGTGCTACACATTTTCTGGATAGGTTAACTAGTCATTAGTGGGCTGATTTGGTGAGGCCCATTAGTGGGCTGGTTAGATAGCCATAAATATGGGGTAGAGTCAAGGAGAATGGTTTACTTTCTTCATTTCTTATTTGGTTGGGCTTTGAGATTCTCCCTTGATCCGAGTTTACTTTCTCGATTTGGAAGTGGTGACCAAAACACGGGTCGACCACCGACCCGGGTGAGTTGAACTAAACCCGAATAAATATACCCGATTCGGGAATGGAAATCCTTGCCCAGCTTGACTATACCGAGTCGGGAAGGACCGATCTGAGCATGGGAAAGGAGAATGGATTCCCTACCGTACTGCATGGTGTGACATTACTTCCTAATGATGATATGACTCTTTTGAAGACACACACCACTACGTCTAACAAACCTGAAACGCGAAGGAAAGTTTAGATGGGAAGTTACCACCTATGATCCAGATGGGAACCGTCGAGGTGACTTCTAGGTTAGGCTTCGCTGCAGAAACATGTGCAAAGGGGTTATTTGTACTTACGACTTTAGTACATCTGTGACAGAGGGGACATTTAGACAAGTTAGAGCCTGGGCAATGTGGACTGATTTGGCCTGGACCCTAGAGCTAGGAAAGTGTGGACTGGCTAGGGAAAGTGACTATAGACCAAAAAATTAGTTTTAGCGGAGCTGAGTGGAAACCAAGGCAGTTGGTCCCGCCATGGACCCAATGGATTGGATGACTAAGGTAGTGAGTACTACATACTCAACGCACTGAGTGAGGGAATGAAAGGATGCTTGCTATGTTTGCTTGATTACTATTATTATGTCAGACTCACTTCCATTTATAACTAGTATTGTGATTACCGTAGAGTAGCATACATGGTTATATATGCTAACTCTTTGGATACAGGACCGGGTCAGGGATGATCTTCTATACATATTATTTTACCCGATATAGTGATTGAGATTACTATCACTTACACCAGACTTTGCCTGACTTGGAGTTTAATGCATTGCTTCTTATTACTCTAGGTGCTCTTAAATGAGCAGGCTAGAGATAGGTTGGTGTGCTTGAGTAGCTGATCGGAGATGAGCCGGAGACTCCTATGTACTATACATACTCTTATCGCTGTTTTCTTCTGTTGAGCACAACTTCGGGAATTGATATTGTATTTTTTTAGAGCAATGTTTTGGAGATGTACCTATATTTATTTATTTTGATACTTAAGTTGTAATATGGATCTGTTGTTCTATGGTTATGATTAATTTTGTTGCATTGTCTCGCCTGTTTTATATCATGTCATATGTTATTATTATATGTTATCCTATGCACTGTGTGATATATGACAGGTTCCTTGGGTTTTATTATTTCAACCTTGATGATCGTCCTATATTAGTCAAGCACCACCACAGTGCAACTCGTTAGGTGTCGGCTGATAGGAGGTCGTCACATTTAGTATCAGAGCCTAGGTTGCATAGTTTAGCCTAAGTGGCTGGTTTCAGGGAAAGAGTGTATGTATATGAAAGCGCCTATTTGTGGTATTTTTGTTTTCAAAACTATACATATATATATAGTATTAGTATATTTAAAGGAAGTCACACTGCATATGTACCGCTAAGAGGAATTCCTTGACAGGACGATTAATCGACTTCTTTTTAGAATGAATGACGAGTCGTAAAGCAAGGAACATTGTTAGGAACTCTGCTTCTGGAGTTGAAGAGGGAGCAGGCTCAGGAGCCAACAATCCTAATCTCCCTGATATGCGAGCGATGTTTACTGCCTTCATAAGGGAAATGCTTGGAAATACTCAAGGAGCTACTCCAAATGTCACGGAGGGAGGTGGTGCACTGGGGCAGGCTCCCAAAGTTGACTTTTCTAAGCTGAATAAGGACTTCACCAGTATGGGAGGCAAACCGTTGCAAGAAACGAGGTCGGCTATGGAAGTGCAGGATTGGATTGACACCTGTGAGCGCATTTTTGTGGATCTTGGACTTGAGGATGCCACTTTAATCGGAGGTTGGGCTCGTGTCAACTTCAGGGCAAAGCCATGAATTAGTGGAATGTTGTTAAAGCTACTACTCAAGAGGACCAGTTAACTTGGGATCCGTTAAAGACTCGATTTGGTGGAAAGTTTATTTCGGCTTCTCAAAAATCAGAGTTATTTCGGAAGTTTGCAAAGCTTAAGCAGAATGGTAGGACCCGTTTCTGAGTACGTTGCTGAGTTTGATGCCTTGTCAAAGTATGGAATATCTTTAATTGATACGGCTGAGCAAAAGAATGAGAAATTCATCACAGTGTTGGATGATTACTTAGGAGAAAGGCTTATAAATCACATTGATGAGACTTTCGAGTCCATCATCGAAAAGCTTTGAGGTCAGAAAGCCTTTACCCTAAGTCGTGGGCTGAAGCTACTGTTATTTCTGAGGAAGATCCAAAATCGTAGGTGGGCGGTGAAGCCAAGAAGAAGTCTATTAATAAGAGGAAATCTTTCCAGGCCAAGGATGGGAAGAAGTAGGCCAAGAAAGAGATAGAGTGTTATAGATGCGGCAGGAAGGGCCATTATATCAAGGACTTTAGGTCCAAGCCAGGGGAGAGGAGGTGTTTCAACTGTGATAGGGAGGGACACTTCAAGAAACATTACCCAGACCCCCCCCCCCAAAGAATAAGCAGTTGGTGAAGGCATATGCTCTCAATGTTATTCATTCTTCGTAAAATGCCCCAACAGCGGTAAAGAAAGGAAAGGGTATCGTAATCCAAGGTATGCTTTCAGTTTCTGATGTTCCTATTCGAGTATTGTTTGATACCAGGGTTTGCCATTCCTTCATATCTAGTGACCTGCTAGATAAGTTTGGATTTGAACCCAAGACGGTTGACCGACCTTTAGTTGTAACGTATCTTATTGGTGTTTCCACTAGCCTTTGCATGATTTGTCATGGTTTGGTCTCATCAAGTCATGGACACATGTTTTTTATGATTTCTTTGTTCTGAGTTTTACTAGGTTTGGTATTATCTTTGGAGTCGATTGGATTTAGAGATATGGGATAGTGGTGGACTGTAATAGGGTTTCAGTGACCATTGAGGTGGATGATGGCCGGAGGGTAGTTTTGGGTTGCCTACCTGGTGATGAGGTAATAGCTAGTTTTCTGTATTCCATCGACATTTTGCATGATGAGTTATTGAGTATGCATGTTGCTGGCGAGTATCTGGACATCTTCGAGGAAGTGACCGGACTTTCACCACATTGAAAGATTGAGTTCAGTATTGATTTAGTGAAAGACGCCAGACCTATAGCAATGCCACTTAGACGGATGGCACCAAGAGAGCAGCGGGAACTCGAGGGGTAAGTGAGTGACCTCTTGAGGAAAGGGTTTATTCGGAGAAGTATTTCCAAGTGGGGGTATTTTCTCCAAGAAGGCGGGTGGTTTCCTTAGATTATGTGTAGACTACCGTGAGCTGAACAAGGTGATAAGAAAGAATAAGTATCCTCTTCCACAAAAAGATAATTTGTTTGAATTGAATTGTGCGTGGATATTTTATCAGCCACAACATTTTAAACACTGTCTGGTTTCTATAAGTGATTGGTTATGTCGTTCGAACTGACCAATGCACCATCATATTTCGTAGATATCATGAATCATGTTTTCAAAGATTAATTGAACAATTTTGTACTTGTATTTATTGAGGATATTCTGATCTACTCACGGACAGAAGAAGAGCACAGGGATCATTTGAGAATTGTGATGGAGGTGTTAAGGAAACACCTACTTAAGGCTCAATTTTCTAAATGTCAATTTTGGAGGAGATAACTGAGGTTCTTGGGCCATGTTGTTTCCGAGAATGGTATCGCTATGGATCCTGTGAAGATGGCGACAATATAAGATTGGTCTATGCCCAGGAATGCAACCAATGTGAGAAGTTTCTTGGGGTTAGCTGGATATTGTCGTAAATAAAACCAGGACTTCTCTAAGACAGCGAGACTGTTGACTCAAATGACAAAGTAGAATCAAGCATTTGTCTAGGATGAAAGGTGTGAGGGTGCATTTGAGTCTAAAGGAGAAGTTGATGAGTGCTCCAGTGTTAGTTATTCTGAAAGGAAATGGAGAGATGATGGTATATATCGATGCTTATGGTATCGGGTTAGGTGCAATATTAATGCAAGAAAGTAAGGTTGTCGCTTATGTTAGTCGGAAACTAAAACCACATGAGAAGAGGTACCCCACGCATGATTTGGATCTGGATGTGATTGCGTTTGCATTGAAGATGTGGAGACACTATTTTTTAGGGGAAATGTTCTGAATTTTTTACTGACCATAAGTCATTGAAGTATCGTTTCTTTCAAAAAGATTTAAATCTCCATCAAAAGTTGTAGTTAGACTTCTTGGCTTCCTATGATTTTAATATCGCATACCATGAAATGGTAATGTGCTAGCTGAGGCATTATGTCGAAGACATGCTAGATTGTGGGATATGTTCCTAGAATGAAAGCAACTAAAATATATCAATGGGTATGATTTTAGGCCTAGATGTGAATTAGAGCCGGAGATGTTGGAAACTTAACGATTGGACCAATTTTCGTTAAACAGATCAGTTCTAGTCAAAGAAGCAATCCTAGATTGTTGGAGACTATTACCAAAGTAGAATCTGGTGAAGATGATAAAGTTAATACCATGTACGAACTCGGCTGTGAAGGTTGGCTTTGAAAAGGTCGTAGATTGGTTGAGCCCGACATTGAAGGATTAAGGGATAAAGTACTAAAAGAGTGTCATCACTCGAAGATAACCATACATCCCGGTAGTAATAATATGTATCGAGACATGAAGAGAACATACTACTGGGAAGGCATGGAAAGGGACGATGGGAGGTTCATCTCCAAGTGCATGAACTGTCAATTAGTTAAAGCCGAGCAGAAGAAGCCTAGTGGTTTGTTGAAACCACCGAAGGTTCCCCGAGTGGAAATGGGAGAAAGTTTAGATGGAATTCATTTATGGTTTACCAAGGCCTCGAGCAGGACACGACAGGATTTGGGTCATCGTGGATGGATTGACCAAGAGCGCCAAGTTTAAACCCGTCAAGTCAAATAGGATGGCAGCCAAACTAGCGGAGTTATATGTAAAATTGGTTGGGCAATTCCATGGAGTACCAAAAGGCATTGTGAGTGACCGGGACCCATTGTTCACTAATGGATTCGGTATGAGCTTGCATAAGGCTTTATGATAAAAGTTACATCTTAGCACTGCTTGTCACTCTCAAAAGGATGGACATACAGAAAGGGTAAATTGCATATTAAAGTATCTTTTAAAGGCATGCATCCTAGATTTTAGAGGATCGTGGGACAAACATTTGCATTTGGTTGAGTTCGCATACAATATAGTCACCATTCAAGCATTGGCATGGCTCCAAACGAATATTTATATGGGAGGCCTAGTAACGTTCCTTCATGTTGGTTGGAGGTAGGAGAGAAACTGATACTTGGGTCAGATATGATAAGAGAAACTTCAGAGAAGATTGAAATAATCTAACAATGGATGAAAGCCACCCAAGACAGGTAGAAGAGCTACGCTGATAAGAGACAGAGGGACTTGGAGTTCTCCATGGGTGATTTGGTATTAGTTAAGATTTCTCCTTTGAGGAATGTGATTTGGTTTGGAAGTGTGGGAAAGTTAGCACCAAGGTTAGTCGGTCCATTCCTAGTCCTTGAGCGAATTGGAAATTTGGCATACAGAGTTGAACTACCTCAAAAGATGGCGGGAGTACATAACGTGTTCCAAGTTTCCCACTGGAGGAAGTTCATGCATGATTCCAATACAACTATCACACGAATCAGTTAAATTATATCGAGGTAGAACCAGAAGCTATTGTAGCTCGGAGACCAATTCGTATCATTGGACACGATAGGAACAGCTTAGGAGGAAGACTGTGAGACTTATTAAGGTTCAGTGGAGCGAGAATGAGAGTGATTGTACTTGGGAAACCAAGGAATACACGAGGACTTCTTACCCATATCTCTTCACTTGGATTTTTTTTAATATATCACTCTTAAATTTCCATTCGTGATCTCAATAGTCTCTCATTTAGTACCTCACATGCAAAAATCGGCTTAAATTGTTTTGCTATCAGGTTTACTGTGTATGTTTGATTGCTTGTGGAGGATTGATAGGCATGCCGGACAAACATGTTCGTTACCCAAGGAATTTTGAGGGCGAAATTTCTTAAGGGGGATAATGTAATGACCCGTATTCCACGTATCAAAGGATCGTAGAATATTTGTTCTAATTTTCATAAGAGGTCGTATGACTATATAACTTTAGGAAATGACTGTTAGGAAGATTTCCTACTTCCACCATTTTTGGCGAATTTGAATGCGACCGTTTTGCCCTTGGCGAGTCTCATTTCATCGATAACTTTTGATTGGTCAGGAGTTTAGACCTGAAACCATTTCCATTGGATACAGATGATAGTTTTTCATCCCATAGATTGGTCACATTAAGCAAACAGACTTACCATTTAGGAGGAATGGCTGAACTAAGTTCCGGGCTAGTTTAGCAGCTTATTCGGGTTGGTATGGTCATTAAAGGCAGGGCCCAAGGTCTATTTTGTAGTTAGGATTAAGTGGGGGCTGAATGTGGTAAGAGAATCATTTATTCTTAATTTTACAACTCCCAAAATAGATCCCATCAATCGTTAATGGCTTATATCCTCTAAAATACCTTCTAATCTCCTCTTTAATTAGCCTAAACCTAAAACTAGTGAAAATTATATCATTTCAACATCAAATCAAGTTTGAGGCTGCAATATAATATTGTGATCTGAACCAGATCATTATCAATTTTAGATCTAGCTATTTGAGGCAATTAAGGTGAGTGATTAGTATCATTACTCACTAATTAGGGTTAATTAGAAAATAATCATCTCTGAAAATTATAGAAAATACTCATAAACCATGATTTAATATGCTATGGCACATATATGAATGTGGATTTATTTTGTTAAGTTCTGTAAGTCCCAGAAATTAGGGAAGCCCAAATAACAATGCTTCCCTGACCTTGTTATGATGAATTTCCGTGCTTATTGACCTAGATATTACTTGTATGTGTTTGTCATGTTTGTATGATGTGTAGTAACCTTTGGTTGGATGAAAACGTTGTCGAATGGTGAAATATAGTGATAAAAAGTCTTCTAGGATGACTCTAGGTATCATGTTGAACAAATGGGTTCAACTATAATATGCCGGACTAATCTCACAAAAATTGTATGAAACTTTGTAGGGACAACAAGGAAGATCCCAAAAGGCTATTAGTCAAAACTCAAGTCGTTTGGAGTTCGAGTTATGGATCTTCAAAGTTCAGGTTGGTGGGGTCGGTAGGGTTGGTTCGGATAGATTTGGGTCGGCCAAAGATATGAGAAGAAGAGATCAACAAAGGGAGACAAGTGAGGGACCGGGTCAGTGTTCGAGCCGGTGGTCCAACTCATTAGAAGGCCTAGAATCTGTATCAATGATTTGGATCGACCTTGTCGATTCGAAGGGGGTGACCAGTACGGGGTCGGCTACAGACCCAGGTGAGTTGACCTAAACTCGGTTCAGTATACCCGATCCGGGAATAGCAATCCTTGCCCGGCATGGCTATACCGAGCCGAGAAGGGCTGATCCGAGCATGGGCAAGGAGAGTGGGTTACTTACCGTACTGCATGGCTGGCATTACTTCCCGAGGATGATCTGACTCTTTTGAAGACACACTCTAATACGACTAACTAACTTGAGACGCAAAGGAAAGTCTAAATGGGAAGTTACCATCTAGGATCCAGATGGGAACCGTCGAGGTGAATTCTAGT
Organism: Allium sativum; assembly: GCA_030737875.1. Taxonomy (NCBI): domain Eukaryota; kingdom Viridiplantae; phylum Streptophyta; class Magnoliopsida; order Asparagales; family Amaryllidaceae; genus Allium; species Allium sativum. The sequence goes on along the minus strand of CM060922.1, from coordinate 18,284,626 downwards.
TTAGGCTTCACTGCAGGAACGTGTGCAAAGGGGTTATTAGTACTTACGGCTTTAGCACATCTATGGGAGATGGTACATGTAGACGAGTTAGAGCTAGGGTTGTGCAGACTAATTCGACCTAGACCCAAGAGCCAACGCCGTGTGGACTCGGTAGGGCAAGTGACTATAGACCGGGGTAGTTGGACATAGTGGAGCTGAGTGAAGTCCATGGAAGTTGGTCCCGCCGTGGCCTAATGGACTGGATGACTAAGGTAGTGAGCATTACATACTCAACACACTAAGTGAAGGAATGTGAGGATTCTTGCTATGTTTTCATGATTGCTATTATTATGTCACACATACTTCTATTTACACTTAGTATTGTGATTACCATAGAATAGCGTACATAGTTACATGTGCTAACTCTTTCGATGCAGGACCAAATCAATATGATTTTCCATACCTATTATATTACCCTATGTATTGATTGAGATTACTATCGCTTACACTAGACTTTGTATGACTAAGAGTTTTATGCTTTGCTTTTTATTACTCTAGGTGCTCTTAAATTAGCAAACTAAAGACAGGTTGGTGTGCTCGAGTAGTTGATTTGAGACGAGAAGGAGGCTCCCACGTACTATATGTACTCTTATCCCTATTTTCTTCTATTGAGCACTATTTTGGCCATTAGTAGTGTATTTTGTTTTAGAGATGGTATTTCAGAGATATACCTATATTTATCTATTTTGGTACTTAAATTGTAATATGGATCTGTTGTTCTGTGGTTGTGGTTCATTTTGTTGCACTGTCTTGCTTGTTTTATATCATGTCTTATGTTATTATTATTATTTTTTCTCATGCATTGTAAAAAAAAATTGACAGGTTACTTGGGTTTTATTATTTCAACCCTGATGGTCGTCCTGTATTAGTCGAGCACCACCACAGCGCATCTCTTTAGGTGTCGACTTGTACAACGTGGTCGTTACAACATCAGTGCTCGATAAGAACCCAATAAGGTTCTGACGCAACAACTAAGGCTTATTCTCAACTAAAACCTGACAAAGTTACAAAGTAACTAGTATGGTTTAAGCTCAAATAAAACCCGACCAACTCGGATCATGGATTACGATTGGCGTGGAAAAGATTTGGATCGTTAGGTATGAGTGGTGCTAAGAAAGGAATCAACCCAGTATGGTCACGTGCATTAAACAAAAACCCAAAGTGGTTGCATAATCTAACAAAGGCTCGACAAAGCCATCAATGCTAGCTTGGAGAGATTACTGGACACATGGACGATCTGGTAAGATCGTGGGAATTAATTAGGCTTAGAACGACCATGGAACTCAGGATTAACCATGAGAGATTATGGATAATGGACTTATACAAGGAATGTCTTCCATAGAAATATATGTTTTAGGGGAAAAGTGTTAACCTGCATATTGACAAGGCCATTATGATTTAAACTTAGACGTCTTGATTGCTCGAGATTAGGTACAGATGATCAAATGAACCCATGATCGTTTGGATTCATTAGAATATTGATTTAGAACAAGCTGAAAAAGCACTCATAATTTGACTTAGTACAGGATTGGTAAGAGTTCAAATAAGGGATTAGCAAAACTCCCAAATAGGACCGAACTAGAAATTGGGCAAAGCACGAGATTGTTAAGACTCCAAAAAAGGGATCGGAAAGACTCCAAAGTAGGAAAGGACTAGAAATAGGAAAGGACTAGAAATATTGCTAAGTATGGGATCGGTAAGTTTCCGATATTCAAAATTTCAAAACTCGACAAATATTTAGTATTTCATCGACAACTCGGGCTCAAACGATAAGAATGACGAACCATTAGTTGGAGGAGAAAACGGATAGAAAATAGGACCACCAATGGGATCACACCCCTTTTGGTGCAATTCCTAAGAATCAATATCGATCCCTAATGAAGGATCGGAACTAATTCCTAAGGTTAGGTGCAACCTTGACCCCACTTTATGGGCCGGATCATACCATCTTGGTGGACCCCCAGTGTAATCTCATATCGATACTACCTCTCTCCAAGCCTAAAATACACCTTTAGTGGATTCAGAATAGAGATCTTTTTTTGTGATGTTCTTCTGTCTTCTTCTTCCTCACTTCTTCTTCTTCCTCGGATCTTCATCTTTGGTTCTTCGTGTGTACACTCTGTTGATCCTTGGAGAAAACTTAGACCCCTTCTCTCTTCAATCATTCAACAATCAATTATACATGTAATCAGTAGTATAAACAAAGATTACTTAAAGTGGACGTAAGCCAACATTGGGCAAACCACCATAAAAACTTGTGTATTCGTTTACTATACTACACTCTGTGTCTGAGATCTACGATTGCTTTGTAATTACTATATGCAATTTACGTACGAGCCCGATGTTGGCACTTAATTGACCAAAATCCAGCGTCAACAGTGTCCCTTTTGAATGGTATGGACAAGATTTCAACAAAAGCTCAACAATCTCTTAGAACAACGATAGAGCGACACATTGCTTCATATAGGCTAAACTTATGTTACGATAGTTCTAGTATTGAATGTGTTTCAAAACTAGCATATGATATGATTTAAGGAATAGTAACCAAATTGGTTATTTACTATTTATGGTAGACTGAACAAGTAAATTTGTTCTCAGAACGACTAAGGAAGTTTAACTCCAAGCTGAAGAACCAAGTTCAACGTTGGGCTATATATATTATGAATATTGGATGTGTCACGAGCGAAGGAACTTTTAATTTAGAAGTGTTTGTAGCCAATTTTATGGTATATATGCAAGGGGATTCACCATTGCTATATTTACATAATTTTTCGGTAAAGATTGTTATTACTTTGTATCTACTAGTAAATTTTCTCTTTAAAATCCCTTTGTTGTCGCCTTAGTAGGTTTGTATGAGTGATATTGATACATCTACTATTAGTGAATTAAATGCATGTGCTTACTTTTGGATTAATTTTCGTAAATTTCAATTACTGGTTGAATTTTGTATCTTTTTATTTTGTTGCCAAATAAATGATTTGCACTAGCATTTTCATATATATATATTCATGGAAATATATAAATACATATATATATATATATATATATATGATATTCATGGAAATATATAAATAAACCAAATGTGGGTATTTATCTTAGGAATACTTTAATAGGTTTCTATTTTACAATAAGGGATATTTTTAGAATTTCCCAGCAAGTTAAAAAATAGAGTTTAGATAATAGTGCTCAGCTTGGGTGAGGCCGGCAACCAAATATTTATTTTCTGATTTTGTAATGATAAACACGATGTGCTTACTCTTACTGTTGTAACATTTTGAACAAAATGTAAATGAGAAATTTGATGTACATTTGATTGATGAAATGACTCATTACATAACCTGTTTTACGATTTACACACACTTAAACTATTAACTTGGGCAAATAAATACAACCACCCCAAGTATCTTTATAATTGCATCATAATAAGCGAGTTACAATATAGTTAATACAAATAATACTCTCCCCTCAAAACTACCTACCATTTTCTTCCTATTTGCCCTAATTGCGGCTCGAACCGATTTGAAAAGTTCACTTCAAAGTTGAAAAGAAAAATATAAAATTATTGCTTCGAGCCATTAATCCACTTAGTATTCTTTAATCCAAAGTGAGATAAGCATTAAAATTGAGATCGATAGAAGTTTTGACTTAATCGAAGATGAGTCTATTAGATCGGATCGACTTTGGACTTTGACTAATACTGTTCAAATTTGTTTCTTCCCTTGTTTAAGTAGTAAGATGAGCAGATTCAATAAAAGATTTGCTTGCATATTTATAAATATATGTCCTTTATTATTGGGTCTTCATGCATATTCACATGTATACGAAATAAAATGCATAACCAGAAATAATTGAATTTTAACGACATCATACATGCAATGCTTTAAAGCATTGCTAAAAAGATTGGAATGTTATCATTTTTTGGTTATGTCAATTTATGAGCATAGAAAATATTGAAAATTTAAAGCTAAAACTATAGGTTAAAAAAATTTTGGACACAAATATTTTTTATCCAAAATTATATATTCACGTGCATGGTCGGTTTTCTCCATCATTGTACGGTTATATTACATAAAATTTAACCATTAATTCAGATATTTTAAATAACCCTTAAATTGGAATTCAAACTAAGAAATTCAAAATAATCCAATTTCTTAAATATTTAAAATTAATTAAATATTTAATTTCAAAAAATAAAATTTTGGGGTTGTTACAGATCAGGCGGGGGCACCCCCCAGGACCATGGAAGTTAATCTAGATGATGGCAGAACTCGGGACTTGGGGGTTGGAATAGGAAATCAAGTGCTTATGACACATGCAACAGGTTTGGAACACATAGTGATGGACCCTGTTCTTGGACCTTGGTTCCGTACATATTCGATACCTTATGTAGTTACTAATCTGAGTTGGGGGTTCGTGTAGGACGCTCTAGCTCAAAAGGACTTCGTGCTCAGGCTGCGGATATGGATGATTATGATTGGAGACACTGTTTAGACAATGACCAAAGTATGTGAATATCATTCGATGAATTTAGAGATTGGGGTTGGTTAAATAGAGTTTGGACAATGAGCATTGGAGTTCATTTACTCCAAACATCATGAATTCAACAAATCCACTAGACTTCAAACTCTGAATGTTGGAGGTTTATGACGAAGGTAGGATTCGATTGTCCATTTGATGCGGTATAAGTATTGGGGAGATCCAAGGATCTGATGGCTAAATGTTTTTTAATCTTTCAATCTGATATACTCACTTTGTGTTTCAGATTGTTGGAAAATGGATCAGCAAATAGTTGGATAGAGCTTGTGGAAAGGGTCATAGGACATTTTCAGGTACATATCACATGGGATCCAAATACTTAACGACTTTGACTACAGCAAGCAAAGAAAATGAAAGACTCTGCAGAAATTTACGAAAATGTTGTAGTGGCAACGGCGGATCGCTTAGATATTAACTGAGACATTATCTGCTGTTAACCCCTTTTTGAAAACGCGGTTCAAAATTATGAAGTACGAACGAACATTGACACACGGCTTCATTTAGTCCATGATTTCCTCTAGCCCGCGCTCCAATTAGCTCGCGCCTTCAGTTGGGTCGCATTCTAGAGCTTTAGCTCGTCCGATATTTGGGTCGTGTGGCATGCATTAGACCATCATCAAGTCGCTCTCCTTAGCTCGTCCCCGTCTGGACCGTTAATTCACTTGTAGGTCGTAAGCCGTTCACAGTCGCACACCCTTGAATCATGTAAACCGCGCCAGCTATAAGACCATTTGGGTCGCGCCTCATGTTTAGCCCGCAAATGATATCAGCATTTGTTTAGCTCGATTCATGAGGACGGACTAGTTAATTGGGTAATTGGTGCTTTCACTATCCTAGTTCATTGACAGAACGCGTGCATAAGGGGAACCACGTCATCCATACAAATATGGGCAGTGACACATCAGCCTAAGTAAGCCCGTTTTCATGGGTTATGAAGACCAAGCATACTCCTGCTAACATGAAGTATCGAACTACCTTTGGGTCGCTACGTTGCACTTAATGTGGCATAGCAGGTCGTTAAGTTAAAATTCTTATTAGTTCGATGCCATGTAGCAAGCATATGTCGGACCATCCAGCCAATCAGAATAATGATGCATTGAGATGCATGTAGCAGTTCATGGTATTGAAGGGAATGTCAGCACATCCGTGTGTAAACAGTGGTTCATGCGGGCCATGTGTGAAGTGGTGAACATCAGGTTATACGAACAACCTTGAGTTTGACCGTAATTTTTGGGTCGTGCCCGACATTAGTGCTTAGGTCGTTGCTTCCATCCAGTTTTGGGTCGTTGGTGTTTTCTTGGGTTGGCTGCAAGCTTTAGGTCATTGAGACCTATTAGACTGTTGCCATCACTAAAAAATGGACCATGTTTATAAAATAACAAGGCATTGTCAAAAAGTTGGACACGTGTTAACTTCATTAAAGCAATGTAATAAAAGTTGTTTAATAAACATTCTAACATGTGAAAGTGAAATGCATGTAAAAGCAAAGGGTGTGAATGACTAGAAAGCTGTAAAGTGCGCTGGAAACAACACGTGGCACTTTAGACTGTTGTTTTTAGGCCGCACCACATTCAAGGTCGTTCCATTCTTTCAGTTCAGACCACACTTTGAACTGCGAAAAAGCTTTTTAGTTCTCCCCATTTTAGACCGTGAAACTGAGCTATATACAGCTATACAAACTTGAATCGCACCACTTATTTACAAATCTGTCGCTCACCCTTAACCCCAACTATAAATACCCCTCTTCTCCATCATTGATGGGGACGGAAAATTCATTCCTATAAGTAGGCGCCGCAAATTCAAAGCTTACCCATAACTTCTCTAATGGCTACTATGGATTCAAAAACTCTTCTCCAACTTCATGTAGATCAAATCCATACCAACGATCATTAAAGCTCTCTCCAATTGAATCTAAGCACCTACAATCTCATTCAAGCTACAAGATAAATCAGTCCAACATCATTCAAGCAATTTGATATCTTCTCCAATCCACTCTAACTCCGGATCCAACGCAAAACTCCTATCAAATCATGGAAAAGGGTCAAAGCACTTAAGTGATTGAAGATCCATACTTCTACCACCACTAAGCTGGAGATCCTATCAATTCCTTGCCAAATTCAAGAGAAGTTAGATCATAAAGAAAGTTAAAAGAGAGAAATGAATGTAATGAAGGAAAATTCATATTTTGTAAGCTCAAATATCAAAATGAAAATTGACTAGAAGTGGACGTAGATTCATATTGAATTGAACCACTATAAAAAGCTTCTTGTCTTCATTTTTATACTTTTATTTTGCGATTGTGGCCTCATATTCTAATCCTAACCATAATTGGTGAAGTGCACATTTGCATCTTGGTGTTGTGAACCAATTTTGGTTTCAACATTTGGTGTCCACCGTGGGGCCGCGTTCGCATCTCCTGCCTCCTATCACACTCTCATAAAGTTGCACATCTTGCCATTAAGGTTCTAAACCGCATCTTTCTCCGAAATTATGGCCAAATCTAAGAAGACAACTACCAATGACGTTGAAGAAAATAAAAATGTTATCAATAACGAAGTTACTCCACTCACTAACCGTTTCAAAGTTGGAGAAAATTTGATGTCCAGGGCTGGAGTAACTAAAGCAGAATTGAATGTCGTTGTCGCCAACTTGAGTCAATGAATGGAAACTTCCAACAAAGCTTTAATCGATGCTAATAAAACTCTTTGGATGCTAATCAAACTTTGATGGATAAAGTAAGCGCTCTCCTAAATGCTCAAGCAAATCCTGCTCCTCCTCTAAAAACTCATGTCAACCTCGAAGAGAATGCAAACTCATCAGCCTCCAATCCGCACAATGATAACTTGGAAGGGTTTGCCGACAAAGACGACGCTGATGTCGAAGACCCAAAGTTGAAAGCTATAAACCATTCCGATCAAAACAACCAATGAGTTGCAAGTTCTGTCAAGAGGGCACCTTCCTGTAGCGGAAGTAAAAGACCTAGATCCTCTAACCACGATCGCACGCCACGACGAGCATCTGGAAAAGAGATAGAAGTCCGTTCTCTGGAACAACGCTACTCGAAGGAATATATCGCGGATGTGGTAAAGCAAATCATGAAAGATAACATGTCTTGCAAGTATAGTGAAAGGGAATGGGACTTCTCCATCGGCAAAAATCCATTTACAAAAAAGATCCCTAAGGATGAATTCCCCAAAAAGTTCACTCATCCTACTTTGCCTCCATATAACGGAAATTCTGATCTGAATCACTTTCTATACAAATAAGAGTGGCACAGGAATGCAGCTAAGGCAACGGATGAGATCAAATGTTTGTGCTTCCCTCTCTATCTGGAAGGTGTCGCATCGTTATGGTTTACAAGGCTGTCGCCCAAATCCGTCGATCGATTTGATGATTTGACTCTGAAATTTAAAGAGCCGTTCAGATTGCTAGCTATGAAAGCTAAGGACGTTATCTCTCTTACGTCCACGAAGCAAAAGCCAGGAGAATCTATCAAAGCCTTCCTAAAAAGATTTAATGATGCTGTATTCAAAGTAGGGAATCCTGAACCTCGCATGATCTTAATGTCTCTAATCGGCGCTATAGACGAGAAGATCAAATTTGGTAAATGGATTAAAATGAAAGAGCCAAGCACACTCGAGAAATTCTATAAAAAATCCGAGGAGTACAAGAGAGTGGAAACTGGTCCAGTACCTCTTCAGATTATCGATGCTAACCTGCTTCTCGAAGCTCGCAAAAATACTGCTACTCAGTACAATCAGAAAAATACCGGAGGTCAAAAAAGAGGGGGCGAAGGAAAGGAATATCGAGATGGCAAGAAGCCACGCTTTTCCAATCCATCAGAGCTAACACCTTTAAATGACACTCCAGAAAACATCTTTGCTCCAACCAAAGACACCGAAGACTATCCAATGCCTAAGCCTCAGAAAATCAATGAACATCAACAAACTCTGGAAAGTTCTGCTGATTCCATAATCAGCCAGGCCACAACACCAACGAGTGAAGGCATCTGAAATCACTGATCGAAGAGCTGATTAGGAAGAATCGTCTGCAACAATATGTGAAAAATCCACAATCCTCAAACACTGTTCCGAATCCCCAGGGCCAGGGGCCAACAAACAACGAAGCTTTTGTTTAGACCATGCCAAGGATGATCATCAACTGATAACTGCTGATTGTGCTTCAATTCCAATGGCCAAGAATAAACAATCAAAATTGTCACTGCTTTACTTCATGCTCTGATTCCTTCTTTAGCTCATGCTTTATTTCATATTCGACTTTCTGTTTCAAAACTTGTTGTAAACAGTCTGTAATAACCTGCAAGTGATGTACTGCACTTTAGCTCTACAATTAAGAGCATATCTGTCTGAATTAATTTCTAGCTTGCAAATCTCATGTTAAATCAAAACTTGATTACAAATGATTCCATGTTGCAGGCTATCTATCGAGCGCTTGTTCCTTCAGAATCAGACAAAGCATAGTGACCCCAACAACACAAACTTGAGTACCAAATGCTGTAAATATCAACATGCATAACTGCACGAATAGAAAAGCACCGCCCTGAGAAGTGAATGGGAAAAGTCGCAAAGATTCAAGCAATGAACAAGCGCCACGACAAATAAACAAGAACACTGTAACTTTCATTGAAGGGGCATTCCTCTAAGTGAAAGTTTCAAAGCATCGATCGCCAATTCGAAATAGCATGCCAAGTCAAGCGGCCAACAAGGGAATTGGAGCCAACCCAGAGCTGGAAGGGCCAGCACCAAGTCGGAAGGACCGACAAACCCGATGTTGGAAGTACCAACATCAAGCTGGAAGGACCGGTAAACACGCTGGAAGGACCAGCACCAAGTCGGAAGGACCGACAAACCAAATGTTGGAAGTACCAACATCAGGCCGGAAGGACCGGCAAACACGCTGGAAGGACCAGTACAAACCAAAGTCCTCTCCGGGGCACCCGATTGATCATCAGAATCAGGAAGTACCTGATGTGATAACGACAAACATTGGGGTTTAAACCTCTCCAGGGGCACCCAATTGATCGTCAGAATCAGGAAGCACCTGATGCAATAACGAAAAACATTGGGGTTTAAACCAAAGACCTCTCCGGGGGAACCCAATTGATCGTCGGAATAATGAAGTACCTGATGCGATAACGACAAACATTGGGGTTTAAACTAATTACCTCTCTGGGGCACCAAATTGATCGTTAGAATTAGGGAGTAGCTGATGCGATAACGACAAACATTGGGCCTTAATCGAAGTCCTTTTTTAGGGCACTCCTTTTAAACCTACCAACGCCTAGATTAATCAGTGTAGTTGAGTGGCGAAAGTCTCCAATGTCTGAAGTAACTAAGCTGGATTGTAGACGAGGGTCATATTTAACCAATTAACCTGTGAACTGTCTGAAAATCTCTGATACGACAAGTGCTAAATTCTAGCCCATATACAGGTATAAAATCCAAAATACTTCCTATGGAAAAAACTGATAACGACTTCCTAAAATAGGGGCACAAATATCCAAGTTTTCCCCGAAAGGAAGCCAAAAAATCTCTCAGATACATATTTCTTAAATGTGAAATATCATACATATCCATGAAAGTCAGGTAGAATAACAGCACTTGAAATCCACAGTCGAAGTATGTCGACTAGTTGATCTTAAGTGTTAAGACAAATCCAAGTTAGATTGGCGTGTTTTTGTAGACAATGTTCAACATATTTTAAATCATTGAATAAAACGAGTCTACGAAAACACTTCATGCCTAATTGTTTAACCGATTAATCTATTGTTGATTTGGGCAGCCAATAACAAAATATTAGCCCAGAAATATGTAATGATTTTGTAAGACTGGTTGTAGCGATAGAAAATAGCCCAAGTGAAAAACGAGGCAATCAAGCCCTAGCACAACAATGTCAACAACAAATTCTGAATTCAAAGCTGGAGCACCTGTTAGTGCAACAAAAATTGTGCGGCAGAGCGATTCAGAAAATAAAGTGAAGTTCAAAGTTATCATCAACAAGCTTGAATTAGAAAGCAAAATTTTGCATGCAAATCAAACGAGTAAAAGATGTATGGACAGAAAAGTTCATTCCGAAGCCTGCATTTCTCGCAAGAAAAAAAATACAAGCTTCGAAGGGAAAATGTTAACCCCGTTGTTAAAATGCGGTTCAAAATTATGAAGTACGAACGAATGTTGACAAACGGCTTCATTTAGTCCGTGATTTCATCTAGCCCACGCTCCAATTAGCTCGCGCCTTCAGTCGGGTCGCATTCCAGAGCTTTAGCTCGTCTGCTGTTTGGGTCGTGTGGCATGCATTAGACAATCATCAAGTCGTTCTCCTTAGCTCGTCCCCGTCTGGACCGTTAATTCACCTGTAGGTCGTAAGCCGTTCACAGTCGCACACCCTTAGATCATGTAAACCGCGCCAGCTATAAGACCATTTAGGTTGTGCCTCGTGTTTAGCCCACAAATGCTATCAACATTTGTTTAGCTCGGTCCATGAGGATGGACTAATTAATTGGGTAATTGGTGCTTTCACTATCCTAGTTCACTGACAGAACGTATGCATAAGGGGAACCACGTCATCCATACAAATATGAGCGATGACACATCATCCCAAGTAAGCCCGTTTGCATGGGTTATGAAGACCAAGTACACTCCTGCTAACATGAAGTATCGAACTACCTTTGGGTCGTTACGTTGCACTTAATGTGGCACAACAGGTCGTTAAGTTAAAATTCTCATTAGTTCGATGCCATGTAGCAAGCAAATGCTGGACCATCCAGCCAATCAGAATAATGATGCATTGAGATGCATGTAGCAGTTCACTATATTGAAGGGAATGTCAGTACAACCGTGTGTAAACAGTGGTTCATACGGGCATGTGTGAAGTAGTGAACATCAGGTTGTACAAACAACCTTAAGTTTGACTGCAACTTTTGGGTCGTGCACGCCATTAGTGCTTAGGTCGTTGCTTCCATCCAGTTTTGGGTCGTTGGTGTTTTCTTGGATCGGCTGCAAGCTTTAGGTCGTTGAGACCTCTTAGACCATTGTCGTCACTAAAGAATGGACCATGTTTACAAAATAACAAGGCATTGTCAAAAAGCTGGACACGTGTTAACTTTAGTCAAAGCAATGTATGTTTAATAAACATTCTAACATGAGAAAGTGAAATGCACGTGAAAGCAAAGGATGTGAACGAAATAACAACTGTAAAGCGCACTGGAAACAACACGTGACACTTTAGACCATTGTTTTTAAGCCGCACTTCATTCAAGGTCGTTCCATTCTTTTAGTTCAGACCACACTTTGGACCGCGAAAAAGCTTTTTAGTTCACCCCATTTTAGACCGTGAAACTGAGTTATGTACAACTAAACAAACTTGAATCGCACCACTTATTTACAAATGTGCCACTCACCCTTAACTCCAACTAGAAATAGGCCTCTTCTCCATCATTGATGGGCCGGAAAATTCATTCCTACAAGGTGGTGCCGCCAAATTCAAAGCTCACCTACAACTTCTTTAATGGCCTCAACAACTCTTCTCCAACTTCATGTAGATCAAATCCATACCAACGATCATTAAAGCTCTCTCCAATTGAATCTAAGCACCTTCAATCTCATTCAAGCTACAAGATAAATCATTGCAATATGATTCAAGCAATTTGATATCTTCTCCAATCCACTCTAAATCTGGATCTAACGCAAAACTCTTATCGAATCATGGAAAAGGGTCAAAACACTTAAGTGATTGAAGATCCATACTTCTACCACTAAGCTAGAGATCCTATCAATTCCTTGCCAAATTCAAGAGAAATTAGATCATAAAGAAAGTTTAAGAGAGAAATGAATGTAATGAGGGAAAATCCATATTTTGTAACCTCAAATATCATAATGAGAATTGATTAGAAATGGACGTAGATTCATATTGAATCGAACCACTATAAAAAGCTTCTTGTCTTCATTTTTATACTTTTATTTTACGATTGTGGCCTCATATTCGAATCCTAAGCATAATTGGTGAAGTGCACATTTACATCTTGGTGTTGTGAACCATTTTCGTTTTCAACATCTGGTGTGTTGGACAACACATATTTCAAAGTTTCTTTGGAACGGGATACTCAAAGGGATCTCAGTGAATTCGACAATGAATCTGATAGTTTCTTAAGACAGGAAGACGCAAGGGCTGGATGTGGTTAAGGGCATAGGACCGTCTGGTTCTGCAAAGGATAAGAGAAACCGAAAGGCGAGGATGGATATAGTCGATCGAACAGGCAATGGAGAGAACCAAAATTCTTTCATACACCGATTCTAACTTTAAAGGATTTCCAGGGAGACTTGGGAATGCCTTTCATTCCAAAAGCTAGCGAGAAGGGAGCCCACTGAAGGGAAAAAAACATCGGGATAACGCTATTTGTTTCATGATATGTTGGTCAGGACGCAAACGAGTGCAAGCATCTAAAGGATATAATTGCGGCATGCATTAGAAATGGCTAATAGGCATAATATGTTCAGAATAGGATTGTTGTGATGGAACAGAAACAATCTACCACATAGAATAGGAGAAAGCCTGGACCTAGTTCATTCAGAATTATCATCTAATGAGGATGTGGATTGGACTTGACGAACGAATGGCTAAGTCGACTTATCTATGTACGAGATCATGACTTGATTATTAAGCATGCTCGTAGCTGACAATAAACTGTTCAACTTACTTTTTTGATTTAATAAATTGGCATTAAAACTGGCTAAGGCACTTATACGTGTACGGGATCGGGATTTGGTTCCTAGGCATGCACTGAGATAGCCAAGAACCATTAGTTTTCTTTTTTTGTTATAGAAACTTGGTTTTTTGAACTTTTAAAAGATCACTTTGCGATTAAGAACTTTTTCAGGACTTGTAAAAGCTTCTTGATTAGTCGTCAAGTATGCATTGTGTTTGGCAAGGACCGGGCCGCCTCAGCAACGAGACTGCTAGATTGATTTTCATGCATAGATTACTCTCAGTAAGGATTTGCTCAGAGAGACTATGGATTTGAACACTAGCACGAAGTAGCTGTGGATTTGGATTCATTTATAGAAATCTCAGATTTTGGACTTAGACAAAGACTTTGGATTTGGAATGGATACAGGTTATATAAACGATCTGGCAAGATATTGGATTTGGTTATGGTTATCGGCTTGGCTTTAATTTCAATTATTTGTTTCTATATGATATATTACCTATGTACTTCATGATTATTGCAATACAAAATACATCTACTACAAAAAGATATGTTTTGAGAGGCAAGTGCTAACCCGCATTTTTACAAGAACATTGAGATTTAGACTTAGATATATGAACTACTCAATCATCAAGGTGAATAACTCGGAGAGATGATCGGGCCACCTAAGAATCGCATATGGATGATAGCATGAAGCTACAAATAGTCAGGATTACTTGGATTGGGCATTGGAACTGGATAAACATATAAATATGTGGATCAAAGACTCGGATCGGTATGATTCCCTAGTAAGGGACAAATATCGACATGAAGCATTGGACAAGGGATCGGGACATCTCCCTTCAGGTTGGATCAGCCTATCTCGTAAACTTTGGATCGGTGTGGCTAAATGGCTTAGGACCAGTGCTAAGGCAACACAAAGGAAAACTTAAGGATATGAATGGAAGATAGGGTCGGATGAGACCACATAAAGCTAGTGGATTTGGATCGGCGTCAATCTGAAATACACTTTTGGGAGATCTGACCTACACTTCTCTGACTTGATTGCCCCCCCCCCACCACTTTAGATTTTCTATGGAATTTTAGGTCTGAGACGACCTGCAGCTATATATACAGGACATGGGCATTTAGAAAGGAGATTCTTTTGGCTCTTCTATGCAGAAGCTCTACCAAACAAACTACTCAACTCCTCCTTTCTACTTTCGTGCAATCAAATCAAGTACAATATTATTACCTAGTAGTATAGATAAGAGAATACTTCACGACGGACGTACATACGTTGCCGAACAAGTATAAATTCTTGTGTTCATTACTAATTTTTTGTTGTTCGGTATTTGTTCTGTGATTTGGACTGATTAGGGTGGTACGGTGCATTTGACCGTAACGATAGTAGGTCATTTTAGTGGGGTACTTAAGCGAGATATTTAAAAAAAATTAGAAGTTAAACCTACTGTGCGTTTGCAGCCTCAAGTGAGGCATTTATGCAGAACATATAAGCGGGTTTTAATTTGTGATCTTTAAATTAATTAAGTTATAGTTAATTAATTACTTATTTTGTTATGTAATATGTATTTAATTGAAATGAAATACATGCATATAATTATACAATACTAACAAATATAAAGTAAATTACACATTTAATAAGAGTAGCCCTGTTGCTACAACTTCATTTCTTATGTTATATCTAATTATTGTCATTTGGATGTTTCCACGTTGTTGAACTCCTCTTGTGTTCTCCTTGTTCTATTTCCTATAGAGTATAGAGTAATATTCTTCTAGGCATTCTTCTGAAATAAGATCGAGATCATCATTAAGCCATAAAACCTATATTGTCCATGTTTTTTCATATGTAATTGTGTATAGTCATTATAGCTACGATTTTTTACTTGAGTTCCAAATGAGTATGTTACATATTCTTCAAAATGACGAACTTTTTCTACCATATTTCAAATGTTTTCTCGATTGGCATACGTAAATTCAAATGGTAGATATTAAAATTTTTATTTATCGATTTCAGTTGATTTGCAGTTCCTCGAAAACGAGGAATATGATATCTAACATTACAATACGATCGTAAATACTCAGTGAAAAAACCTGAATCAACTATATAATACTGTTCAAATGGAGGATGGTTGAAATTTAAGCTTAACCATGTCCAATTAATTACAAATTCTATAATCATGAGCAATACCTTTCCAAGTGGCTAAAACATAGTAAATCAAACGAACATGCAGTCAAGATTTTCTACATAGGATAACATTTTTGTTCTATATATGCGACAATTCGATCTTTAGGTAAGTATGTCATTATATGTGTATGATTTATTGCACCAACGCAGTTTTTCAAAAATGCTAATAGTCTTAGTTTGAACTGCTAAGATCGTCAAGAATGGTATTGCATTGAAGGTCGATTGGCTTAAAAATACCTGAAACAGGTAATTGCACAATATCTAAAACAAAAGGAAAACAATCTGAAATTGTGCTATCTGACCATTAAAATATTTTGGTCGTTTGTTGATCGAAAAGCGCTGCAGTTATAGTATATACAAATATGGCTACTGTTTCTCAAATGCCAATACCTTCTTAATCAAACCGTAATCTTGTAGTCTATCGTATAACAAGAAAAAAAAAAGGAAGAAAAAAAAGTGTTTTCATTCAAAAATTTCAGTGAGAACGTCCTTCATGGCCATTCAATGTTTTACATTCATAGTAGAGTGGTAAATTTGATGTGTGCATCCAGTACATCCAGTAGATATTGCTCTTTCTTCTATATAAATACGCTTCAATAACAGCTATGTTCTGTAAATTTTGATTGTTAACATCTCTATCGAAATTAATCATCAGTCGTGTAGATAGAAATGCATGAAGACAATGGTGTCGAGAGAGACCGAGAGGATTTGCCTCATTTCGGTTTTCAACATATGCAAGCGAAAAGTAGAAAACATAAGTTTTGCTCATACTACACAAAAACAATGTTCTGAAGAGAGCTCCTATATACTGACAAAGCATTTAAATTCTAGTATAATATGTACGTTCGAACTAAAACTAGAAAAATTCATCACTACGGCATATGTTATTATTATTCTACTCTAGAAGTAACCTCTAGTCCAGCAAGCAAGCATGCACAAAGAAGTCACCACCATTACTAACGTTCAAGCTACAAAGAAAGCGTCCAACGTAATCCAAGATCCAAAATCTTCTCTTCTAACTTCTATCATCAGTTGGATCACTTAGCGAACGAAACAACGGTGCTGGTGCTCGTGCACCTACACAACACAACCTCAAACAATTAAGTTTCAGCCACGGTTATCTTCCAATTGAACGAGTCACCTTCAAGTTAGATTTTGAAGAACTTACTTTGAATTTCTTGAATTTCTTAAAAGAGGTTTATCGAATGTAAATGTGAACCATTTTGACAGTGTTCAAAGGAAAAAGCCAAACTTAGTTCAAATTGCTTCATGTTGAAAATTTCATCATAGCGACTTAATTACCAAATTTGAAAAGAGTTGAAAGCAACATGACATCTAGCAGAAGAATTATTAATCTAACAACTTATTTTCGGAAAGGCAACTTTTAATTGTTTAGACACCGATAAAAAGTTATTTAAAACAAGTGAAAAAAGACATAAAATACCTTTAACCGAAGCACTGTCAAAAGAGCTCTTGCAATGAGCAATAGCGCTCTGTATCCCATCATCCTGCTCAACCATCGAATCATCCCTCCTCCTCGCCATCGTCTCCGTCGCCGACGATGCCACCACAGCCGACTTGCTCTTCCCCAACCTCTTCCTTACAACCCTAACCGCTTCCTTCGCCACGTCATCGCCATACTTCTTCGAAACCCTAACGTACAATGGCTTTATCTTTCTCACGTACTTCTGAAACGCCTCCTTGGAGTTGGAGAACACCACCTTCTCTTCTTCCTCTTTCGCTTCATTTGCGCCTTTTAGGCTGGTCGACTTTTTCGAATTGAAAAGGGAAATTACCGGGACTTGTTCGATTTTGAATTTCACGAAGAATTTGTTGAGGACGTGGAACTTGAGTTTGATGGGGAAGTGAACGGGTTTGGACTCGGGATCGGAGGTGGTGATGACAATGGAAGAGGTGTTGTGGAACAGTTCGTCGGAAGGTGAAAGAGCTGCCACAGACTTGGAATCTAAAGCATCATCATCATCGATGCTGGACTGAGAGCTCGCATCGGTGACGGGGTTAAGTTTGGTTTGGGATGAGAACTCGAGATCGAAGAAGGAACCATCGTCGTCGGCGTCGAACGACTCGGACAAAATGGAGGTGGGTTTGGGGATTTTGTCAGAGAATGACGTTTCCATGGTCAATGGATTTTTGGGAAAAATATTTCTAAAAGAAGCAGGTGGTTTGGTTTTAAAGAAGAGAGAGGGAGAGGACAGGAGAGTGTGCAGAATGAAACAGACTTTATACAAATGTAGGAGAAAGAGATATTTTTCGTATTTAATATTTGTTTGGAGTCCAGCGTATTTCAGAGTATAGTCATGGTCCTGTATATTTTTGTATTTTATTTTATTTACCTGCTAATGCAGTAATGCACATGCACTCGGACGCTTATCGTTATATCTGCAAACTTTTTGGCTCGTACAATCTTTTTTTTTCCTGTCATTTTCGAAGCCCACGTAACATAATGGCAAATTAAAAAAACAAATTAAGTTTAGCTTACTCTGTTTTTTGATAAATTATGTTAGGCATATTATTTTTATTTTGTCCTTGTAAAATTTTCCTCTTCAAATTAAGAACGCTTTGAATAACCTCTGTTACATGCAGTTGTAAATGATATGACACATATTAATGTTTCTGAATTTATTCAAATACCGCTCTAAATTACATATTTTTTTGAAATAGCAATGTATTTTATAAAATGTAAGTTCGACGGACTTAGAACATCTCCAACAATCTTACGAGTCGTAATCTTACGACTCGTAAGATTCAAGGGAGAATTTATTAATTTTTCTAACAAATACGCGTCAATTTTATCGGTGCTGATCAATTTAACAACAGCACGCCGATTAAATCGGTGCATTGCCTAGCATGCCTATAAATACAATACCATAATTCCACAATTTTTTTCTTAAATAGCTTCGGACGTCGGGATGCTGCCATGCGTTACGAAGATCGGTGGACGGACAGTACGAGCTCAGTTGAACTATGTAGTTGGTGCAGTGCACGCTCCACCAGTAGTAGAGACGATGATTCAGGACCTACGGATTTTTCATGAGATAACGCAGGGATTCACTCACCGTTCTTTTATTCTGCTTTCAAGACCGTTCAGTTATAATTTCTTAGTTTAGCATATATTTTTATTGCACTGTTAAATAGTTCACCAAAGTACCTAGACAATACGAACTATTATTTTATAGTTTATTAACCACCGAAAAATATATTTGTACTAGACGCGCTAAATTTACCTTCATGGGAGTTGGGCGAGGATTATCACACATGCCTTTGATGTACTCCCACTTGTTATTCGAGAGAGTCTACTGACCAGTCCGTTTGGTCTTTTCTTACGAATTATACCACCCCAGTCCTTCGGCCAACTGTTGCTACAAGCCTTAGAGAGATGGTGGCCTACGACACACTCTTTCCACTTCCTTGATATTGAGCTAGCTATCACGCCAGCCGATTTTTATATGCGTACGGGTATTGAGATAGGTGCCCACTGATAGACTTCCATGCCCATTTGACTCCTCCTATGGGTCACCTGAGTCTTACTTGCAGTATTTTCCCAATTTTGCAGTTGATCGTATATCCAAGGAGCCGTTTCCATTGCATATTCACTTGAGTACATTCTAGCACATAAGGATTCAGTGGATATGTAGGACACAGTATTCCTGGCTTCCCTTTTATATCTCATTGGTTTGACATTCTTTTCGAACCAAAAGAGTACGATTCGATTGGGCTACCTTGCAGCATTAGCCGATTTAGTGCATCTACATATGATTGATTGGGGCTAAGCTATATTGGGATGTCTATACACCGGACTGAACTCTTACGCTTTTGGAGAGTTCAACAGATGTTTGGTTTATGTTACATGTCATGTTGGTACTACGAGTACACAGCCAACATGCATCCATGCATAGCTCCAACTGCTAGTCATGCTGCCGATTCTTTTTTCCCCACGCATGCGTCGATGAGAGACTAGTCACGTAGTCCAGCATGCTCCTGCTGGTGCCAAACACGACTTGATAGAGGCCTGATCTCAAATTGATTTGAGGTAGAGGACCAACATGTTACGAGCACCGTAGACTACTTATTGGATGTCTCTGTCAAAGGGTGGCTGGCTAGGTGATGTATGCCCATTAGTCATTGCATGTCATTTATTTGTACCCCGTGTTGTCTTGCTCCCGCCATCCTACCTTTCTATTTGGTACCTAAGAGATCGCTATTATTACTAAGGGCCCGGTCAGTTGAATGTGCCCAGAGATCCACTTTCTACTGATGATATGTTCGGGTTGCGTCGTTCCATCGAGAGACAGTACATACAGGATCTGAGACAGGAACGATGAGTTAATATACATGCTTTTTTATTACCAGGAAGCAGATTTTGATACTTATAGTGATCGAGTTGCTCCTCGCGGTACATGTTGCTAGTTCACAGTCGGGGTGTGATCTCCGATCACATACGACCCTAAGTGGCTACGGGTAGAGTTTATCCACCACCGTTTACATTTTATCTGACCGCTTCACATTACTCCGATCAGCTTATGGATTTTTCTCTTCCCGACACATAACATGCATATGATCTTGGCGGTACACTGATATCCCTGCCTATTGTCTACCCACCAGATCACACGATTATTGTTTGCCCACTTTGTGATCGGGCTACACAAAGCTAAGAGATGACTCGATGAATGAGTTCGTAGGAAGAATTTGTAGCAGGAAATCGGATCGGTTCGGAACCCCCGAACCTAGCCCTTCCATTTCGAAGGAAATAGACTAGGAGATATTAAATAGAAGGCACAACCGGATCGGTTCGGAGCTCTCTGATCCGGGCCCCCATTTGACCATCCGATCTGAACCGTTGATCAGCAACGCTGCAGCAACAATGCACGATCCCTTGAAGACTCGGAGCAGTTATGTACCCACTCTCCCATGTTCTCCCACGAACAGAATGCTTTGGCATCATCTCAAAGCTTCCGATCTCGACTTTAAAGGCATGGGCTCCACGTATATCCAAATCGAAGGCCTTCAAGGGGGATTTTCTTCATATAAATACACTATCAAGCATCATTTTAAGGGATCTTTTGGCAAAGTTCTGACTCCAAATCTTACAACCATCGAATTTCATTGCTTCATTCAGATCATCATCTTTTAAAGTATATTTTGTCAATCACTGAGAGAAATTATCAATCGTATTAGAGAGTTTGGGTGAAATTCAGCATTGTATTTGCACTCATATCATCAATCAACAAAGTATAAAGTGGATGTAGGCTCTTTAACGCCGAACCACTATAAATCGTGTGTTCTTGTTGTTTTTCTCCCCATTTTATTTGATATCGTTTGTTTGGGTGTTAGAATCAACTTTAGGTCTAACATTTTTGGTGCTTTCACTGAGAATCTTTGAATTCTCGACGTTTTGGATTATCATATTACTATTTGAACCCTCAAGTTCAAAGAAGTTAATCTGCTTTCTTCGACATTTTTGGAAATTTTCTGACAGATCTCCAAAGAATTAGATATCATGACTAAAGGAAAAAGAAAAGAAGTGCAAAGTGCTCGAGAAAACGAGGCAAGCGAAGATCAGTAGGCCATGGTTGTGACTAGGTCGAGGGGACAAATCTCAGTAGCAAACCGATCTGGAAGGGTGTCCCTGAACCGGCCCGATCAGGCATTTCCGAACCGACCTGATCTTAAAGCTCTAAACCGGGTAGAAGATGTAAACCCAAATTGAACATACGCCCTTGACATTGCTCACAATTCCCCTTCGAACCGAACTGGAAGTGCAACCATGACCTGATTCAAACCGAATGCAGTTGAGGCTGAAAATTCTACTCGAGCCCCTACAAATGCTCCGATACTAGCCGCGACAACTAGTGATCAATCTACTCCCTCTGCGCTCGTCACACACGGAGATTTTTCGCGCTTACTTGATATGCTTGAGAGCACCAGGGATGCTTTGTAGGATCATAAACGTGAAAGTGTTCTTATGAGGGAGAACATGAAAGTTATGAGCAAGGAGATAAGTGAGCTTCGTAGACAACGAGTGTCCTCTCTAACTCGTCATCCTACCATAGATCATTCATCATCTTCAAAAGAACAACGCCCGCATCAAAGGAGGCCATATGAAAGGCCCGAGAATCTGGACCAGTTGACATTTGGATCGTTGGGATCCTGTGAAGATGCAACTCGCGTCCTAGGACATGACTATCCGAGTTTGAGAGATCCAATGCTGTTATCAACGTGAGGATCACACGTCCTTCCCAGTGATCCAAAAATCACTAATCCCACTCAGGGGCAGCTTCTCCAGCCTGTTCATCTCGTGAATGACCGGGACCGTAGGAAGCGAGGAAGTTCAGCCACAATTCGAAACCAAAGGGCATCGCCTGACGTAGGCGCTGAACGTGTTAGAAGAGATAGAAGCATAGACCCCGAACCAGCTTTGACCAATGCCTAAGTGGAAACAATAGTGCGTCAGATCATGGCCGATAGTCGGCGCTACACTAATGAGGACTGGGGTATTGAGCGTAGTCATACCCCATTCACCAATGACATCTTGGATTTATAATTTCCTCGGCGATTCAATCTGCCACAAATGTACCGATATGCCGGAAGAACGGATTGGGGACAACATTTGATGAGATACGCATGATATATGAATGTCGCAGCTGCACCTGACGCTGTGAAATGCAAAACCTTTCCAATATATCTAGAGGATGTTGCACTAATGTGGTTTACATGACTTCCTTCCTGGTCAGTGTCAAGCTTTAAAGAACTAAGTGAATGTTTTATGAACCAGTTCCAGCTCCATGCCCGGAAAGCTAAAAGCATCATTGAGCTGTCCAGAATCAAGCCGGCACTAGGTAAACTCCTGAAGTCATACCTAGACCGTTTCAACTTAGCAGTTACCGAAATAAGCGATCCCCATGAACCAACCATTTTGATGGCCTTAATAGATGGGGTCGATCCAGATACTGAACTCGGGGGATATCTAGCTGGAAAACCGCCATTGACAAGGGAGGCATTCTATAAAAAGGCAAATATTTGCTACAGCGGGAAGAAATATACGCTAGTCGAAAAATAAAATTTGATGGAGTTTCAAAGGAAGATATCCGAAGTAATGTTTCTATGAAACAGTTCGGTGACAATCCGGGAAGGTTGAGGTAAATGTTGGCAGCAAAAACGAAGGAAGTGGCAACCGGAATGCAAATGGCAATAAAAGAAATAGGAACCAAGGAAACAACTCTGAAAAAAGTCCTCGATTCCAAAATTTTGAAAACTACACGCCGTTGACTGATACTCTAGATAACATCTATATAGATACTTATAATATCTTACAGTACAAAAAGCCTCCGCCCAGAGACTCTACTGAGAAGGAGCTGGCAACTGGAAAATTTTGTCTATTTCATGGGACTCATGGACACTCCACTAACGAGTGTCGCCATTTAAGAGATGTTGTTGAAAAACTACTGCGAGAAGGAAAGTAATAAACGAGTACAAGGTCGATCCAAGAGATGGGGGGCGAGGGGGGAAAGCCCCGAATCAAAACCGAGCTGCTCCTAAACCCACAACTCAACAGAAGGGAAAGGGCATTGTTATAAATACCATAGTTGGAGGACCGCATCCAGCTGGGTCCAGTAACAGGGCAATGGAACAGTACGTTAACGCCGCTAAACATCCCGAGACAAGGGAGTGTAGCAACATTGAAGAAGCCACACCAATAAAACAGCAAAAGACTACGACAGATGATATCATCTTCTGAGACAGAGAAAGTATTGGGGTTGAGGCGCCAAGCACTAATCCATTAGTAATAACAAGAGTTGTTGGACCTGCAATAGTTAAGAAAGTTCTTGTGGATAGTGGGAGTACTGTTAACATCATGTTTAAAAAGGCTTTCAATCAAATGAAATTGGAGATGGAGGGCTTGAAGCTATGCGAAGGTTGGATTCGTGGTTTTAATGGAACCACAACTGCCCCGATTGGGGCAATAGACTTGCCTGTAGAGTTAGGTGAGGGAAAGCGCAGAAGAGTGTGAATTCTCCAATTTGTTATCTTAGATATCGACTCACCTTACAATGCATTCCTAGGACAAACAACCCTCTCTGAGTTCAGGGCTCGCATTGCCCCATGGTGCCTACTGATGAATTTCTCAACGGATGCTGGAGTGGGGATGGTTCAAGGCGATCAATTTACCGGAATGGCCTGCTAGATGGCAGAGTTAAAAATGTTACATAATGGAAAGAACTTAGAATCTAAAGACACTTCCTCTCCTGCTAAGGAAAGCTCAGCATAGCAGCAGTTGATGGACCTTTCGGGCAGCCCATCAAGGCATAATGGTGTGGTAGGTTCACACCCGAAGTACTCGAATTGGGCCGATCAATAAAGCCCGATGTCTCAACTCATTCTCCTCATCAGGCACGACCCAGAAGGAGTCCGATATGACCAAGCATGATCAGCTGCGTTGCATTTAGTTAAGGCCCGGAAAACCAGCCTAAAGATTAGCTCGTTCCAGATCTTTTCTTTCAAATTATCTAAGTTGGAAGGATCTAGTGCCAATTCATGCCAATAGTTCAAAGAGAATAACAATTCTTTGGGAGATACCGATTCATTCAACAACGACTATTCTTTTGGATCTTGCAGCATGTGTCCAAGATGGCCAGCTACTGTAACATCTAAATACCCCTTTTTTAGTTCAGAGAGGGGGATCTTTTGATAGGAGAGAATTACAAAAACTTTAACAATTTGTGTATCTTTAATTCTCTCATTCTGCCATTGTAATTATTCTGCCTGATATTGGAGATAATATATAAAAGCTTATAAAGTGGACGTAGGCTCATTAACGCCGAACCACTATAAATTTATGCGTGATTTCTTTCATTTTACGCTTTTTACCATTATTAATCTTTAATTATTCTCTACATAGTCTTCTCTTTAGGTGTTGTACCAATTTTTAATATCAACATTTTAGTGCTTTCACTAAGAGCTTGACATTCTCAGAACAATTCGGAATTTTTCTCTACTTTCGGATCACCAAGTCCAAGACAAAAATCCCATTTTCGTTTCTGCATTAATTAAACTATGGCTGGAAAATTAGTTCGCAATACTGGAAAAAATCCACAGGTAGGAATATTTACAGCGGCTGGCGGGTTGATCGCCCTTGAAGTTGCTCCAGATCAGCCTGCATTACCCCCCCCCCCCCGGATAGACTCAGCTCCATCTCCTGATTTTTCCACTCAAGACGAGTTTATGGTTGTAATAGATCGACTTAAGGAAACCGAGGATGCCCTAAAAGCCCATGCTCAAGAGAATGCCGTGATGCAGCAGGACATGACCCGCATGACAAGTCAATGGGAGGAGTTCATAAATCAAGCTCAAGAAGTCCGGGACTATCAACGCCCTCCTCCTCAACTGGATCAAGTGTCAGAAGGATCCTCCTTGTCTGAGGAAAAGTAAAGACCCACGTCAGTCTCGACGCCCGTTAGAGAGAGCTGGAAATGTTCGGCAATTGCATCTTGAGAGACGCCAAGACCCGCCGGGGGAAGGCGACCAAGTGCAAAATGACCAGACCGAGGTGGAAATTGTTGATCTCATAGCTTCACAAAATGGAGAGGCTTCTCCTCCTGCGAATCCAAATATTTCTCAGGAAGATCGGGTCCTTATCCATCCCCCTCGGAATCTTGTGATTGACCGAGATATCCAAGGAGGAAGAAGAAACGCCTAGACAGCGTTGCCTCCCGAAAGGGCCAGAAGAGGCCAGCCTGTTGAGGAGGTCGACCCAGATACAGTCATCCCTCCCAATCTAACCGCCATTGTGCGACAGATCATGAAAGATAGCCGCAGATACAGGAATGAAGACCAAGGAATCGACCGAAGCCATACACAAATCACTAACAACATTTTACATGCGGAGTTCCCCAGGAGATTTAATATGCCCCAGATGAACCAGTAGGATGGAATCTCCGACCCACAACAACATCTAATGAAGTATTCCTGGAAAATAGAAATAGCAGTAGCCCCCGACAATATCAAGTGCAAGGCTTTCCCAATCTTTTTATGAGAAATAGCACTTATGTGGTTTGTACGCCTGCTCGCGAGGTCGGTTCCCAGCTTCAAAATTCTAAGTGAAAAATTTCTGACTCAGTTCTGCCTTCATGCTACCAAGTTGAAGCATATATGGCTCTTTCAGCGTTCAAGCAGGGAAGAGGTGAATCCCTGAGGAATTATCTGAATCGATTCAATCGTGCTACTACTGAAGTTAGCAACCCTAATCAACTGTTCTGATGGCCGTGGTCGATGGCATCGATAAGTTGATGGAGTAAGGAAAGTACTTAAGTGGGAAGCCGCTAATGATGATAGAGTCTTTTTATGAAAAAACCCATATCCGCTTGAGACAAGAAGATGCGCAATTAGAAGAAGAAGATGGGTCGAAAACTGCATTTGCCCCGACAACCTAGAACAATGTCGCAGTCAATCAATCTGAGAATAACTCGGGGAAAGTGGAAGTAAATGTTGAAAACTGCAGTAAGCGAAGTAACAAAGGATCAAAGGAGGCCGATGGAAGTTCGAGACAAAGGGGAAGCGCCCTGGTCCCAGGTATTTGATGCATACACGACCTTGAACGTCACATTGGAGAATATCTATCTTGATACCTATAGTACAGTGCAATATAAGAAACTGCCCCCACAAGAGCCTATGGAGAAGGAATGAGCGACCGTGAAGTATTGCCTATTGCATGATATTTACGTGCATACGACCAACGAATGTCGACATCTAAGGGACATCTTTGAAAAGTTGATTCGAGAAGGAAAGCTTGATGAGTACAAGGTGCCTCTAAGGGACATAGGGCAAGAAACGGCGGTGCCCTAACATAACCAAGGTGCGTCTCGTGGAACCCCCTTGGAGAAAGGATAAGGGATTGTTATAAATGCCATTGTTGGAGGACCGCATCGGGTAAGCCATAGTGTTAGAGCCATAGAACGATATGTTAACTCTTCCAAACACTTTGATGTTGAAGAAACAAACCCCATGAGGCTATACGTCCCTTCAAACAAAGAAGAAAGATGGGCGATGATATCGTATTCCGCAGTCGGGAATCGGTTGGCATATAAATCCCGACGGTCGACCCGTTGGTGATAACAACTGTCATCGGCCCGACCATGGTCCGAAAGGTTCTGGTTGACAATGGATGCTCGGTGAACATCTTATTCATGTTGGTCTATGACCAAATGAAATTGGAGCTAAAGGACTTGGAGCCGTATGACGGCCAGATACGTGGTTTCAACGGAGCTTCCACCGAACTCATCGGCCAGGTCAAATTACCTGTAGAACTGGGGGACGGAGATCGCCGAAGAGCCAGAATTTTACAATTTGTTGTAATGAATATCAACTCGCACTACAATGCCTTTTTGGGACTACCCGCCCTGGCTGTATTTAGGGCATGTATCGCCCTCTAGTGTTTGCTTTTGATGTTTCCAACTGATAGTGGAATAGGGACGGTATAAGGAGACCAAGTAACAGGTCGAGCATGTTACTTGGCAGAATGGATGGAGTTGCGAGGCAATGGAAGAAAAAATCCTAAAGAATCCTATCCCCCCCCCCCGGGAGGGGAAATAAGCGTAGCAATTACAGAGAGCACCCTAGTCAGGACCATCCGTCTGTGAGGTCGAAGACATCGACCCACGGGAGGATGACGAGCCGGGGTGCAGAAAGGCGACCCCAAATGAGTCCACCGTGGAAATTCCGATCGACAAGGACGACCTCACTAAAGTCCTAAAGATTGGGTCCCATCTTGATTCCCTCCAAACGAGGGAACTAACTGAATTCCTCCGAGCAAACTTAGACGTGTTTGTCAGGACCCACGCTGACATGTGTGGGATCTCACCCTTAATTATAACTCATTCGCTCGGCATCGACCCAAAATATACTCCGGTAAAACAAAAGAAGCGAATGCTTAGCCCTGAAAGGTCAATGGCTCTGAAAGAAGAAATCGGGAAGTTGGAAGCCAAAGGATTCATCCAGGATTCGACCTATCCTGATTGGATAGCCGACTCGGTATTGGTGAAGAAGGATAATGGGAAGTGGAGAACCTGTATTGATTTTTCTGACTTAAATAAAGTCTGCCCTAAGGACAACTTCCCACTACCAAGGATTGATCAATTGGTCGATTCGACTGCCGGGCATGAGCTACTTTCGTTCATGGATGCCTACTCGGGATACAACCAGATTGCCATGCTTGTCCCCGACCAAGAACATACTAGCTTCATCACTTACCTTGGGCTATACTGTTACGTGGTAATGCCCTTTGGCCTGAAAAATGCAAGGGCGACCTAGCAAAGGCTAGTTAACCGGATGTTCCATGTCCATATAGGAAAAACAATGGAGGTATCCGTGGACGATTTGTTAGTAAAGACAAAACAATCGTTCGAACATATGAATGATCTCTCGAGGATGTTTGGCATTCTCCAGAAGTACGACATGGAACTGAATCCTTTAAAATGCTCCTTTGGAGTAGCCTCGGGCAAGTTCCTGGGTTTTATTGTGAGTTCCCGCGGAATTGAAATTAACCCTGACCAGATTTCGGCCCTCAAGGGAATTCAGGAACCTTGACAAATTAAGGATGTTCAAAGCCTAGCGGGTAAGGTAGTAGTAATGGGACAGTTTATTTTGAAAGCAACTGATAAGTGCCTACTCTTCTTTGAATTAATTAAGAGAGGGAAGCGAAACTTCTCCTGGACGCCCGACTGCGTCGAAGCTTTCCAAAATCTGATCGATCATTTGGAAAGACCTCCTAATCTCTCTAAGCCATTCGATCATGAAGACTTATTTGTTTATTTAGCAGTATCTTCACATGCGATCAGCTCAGTCCTGATCCGCGAAAAAAAACAAGTACAACGGCCAGTTTACTAAGTGAGCGAAAATTAACGGGGGTCGAGCACAATTATCCAAAGATCGAAAGCTCTCTTATAGCTTATTGATTGCATCAAGGAAACTTCGACAAAATTTTCAAGCCTGTCCAATTAAGATATTTACCGACCAACCTCTTCGGCAAGTCTTGCGACTACCCGTGGCAAGTGGGAGATTACTAAAATGGAACATTGAATTAAGCCAGTTCGACTGACTTTCGTTCAATGAAAATTGATCCGGGGGTAGGCCTTAGCCGACTTTGTAGCGGAATTTACTACCCTGGAGGATGATGATCAGAGCGATGGCTCCGAGCCCTTAATGGTCGGGCCAGAACCAATCGTTTAGAAGCTACATACGGATGGAGCCCGAAACAAACGGCGCTCAGGAGCTGGCATAGTATTGCTATCTCCCGCGGGACGGTCAGTTTACTATGCTTTGAGGTTAGACTTTCTAGCAACCAATAATGATTCGGAGTATGAGGCCTTGATTGCTGGACTTAAACTCGCAAGAGACTTAAAGATAACAACGCTCGAGATTTTTTGTGATTCATAACTTGTGGTTTGCCAAGTTCAAAAGGAATTTCTTAGCAAGGGAGATTGGCTGAATTCTTATCTTAAGGAAGTCAAGAAATTGTTGCAAGGTTTCAACCGGTATAGTATTTCCCATATTCCTAGGGGGAGAACCAGATGGCCGATAGGTTGGCAATGCTGGCTAGTTCAGACCATCCGGGCGAGACAGAGATGGTTCCTATAGAAACCTTGACTATAACAAGTATCGAGCGGATGGAAGTTGACCAGGCTAATACTGAACCTGAAGGAGAATCATGGATGACTTCCATCAAAAATTTCCTCCTCCACGGCACGTTACTTGAAAGGAAGAACGACAAACGAGCTTTAGTGCGACAAGCTTCCAGGTACATTATTCAACAAGGCCAGCTATATAGAAGAGGATTCTCTGTCCCCATGTTTAGGTGTGTGGCCAATAATGATATCAAGAGAATACTAAAAGAAGTGCATGAAGGAGATTGTGTAGCACACAGGAGGGAAAAACCTTAGCCAGGAAGATATTGCGCTATGGATATTTCTGGCCGACTATCAATAAAGACGCCGCTAATTATTTAAAAAGATGTAAAAATGCCAAAGGTTCGCACAGATCCCACGAGCTTCCCCAGCGGAGATCATCCAAATGGCTAGTCCTTAGCCATTCGCTGTTTGGGGAATAGATATTATTGGGACTTTGTCTATTTTGAAGGGAGGTGCCAGATATGCGATTGTGGTGGTATACTACTTTACAAAATGGGCAAAGGACGAATAGATGATCACGATCATGACGAAGAAGGTCATCAACTTTATCGTCAGACACATTATATGCCAATATGGGGTACCCCGAACCATTATCACAGACAATGGAACCCATCTCGATAGTACGGAGTTCAAAGGTTTTTGTGAGAAATATCACATCGAGAAGAAATATACCGCGATCGCACATCCCTAGTCTAATGGTCAAGTCGAAGCGGTTAATAAGATCATTAAAACCATTTTGAAGAAGCGGTTAGAGCGGGCTAAAGGGAAATCGGTTGTTTAGTTTCCTCTGGTTCTATAGGCATATCGTACCACCCACCGCTACAGGTCATACCCCTTTTGCTTTATCATATGGTTCAGAAGCAGTCCTCCTGATAGAGCTTGAAGTCCCGTCCCATCGGACGACTTAC
This sequence comes from Allium sativum, assembly GCA_030737875.1. Lineage (NCBI taxonomy): Eukaryota > Viridiplantae > Streptophyta > Magnoliopsida > Asparagales > Amaryllidaceae > Allium > Allium sativum. The sequence continues at coordinate 18,254,530 of CM060922.1, read as the reverse complement.
TCCGATCCCTTGTCTAATAAGGCGCTTCTCTTGACATCGTTAGATACGATTGATGAAAAAAGAGAAGAGGAAAACCTTCGCGCAGCAGCCCACAGGCAAAATGTCGCACGATATTACAACAAAAAAAGTCCGGCCAAAACTTTTGAAGTGGGCGACCTTGTTTTGAAGCGAATCTTCCCGGTCCCCGTCCATATGGGCCCTAGATGGGAAGGACCTTATGTCATTCAACGAAAGCTTGATAATGGAAGTTTTAGGCTAACAACTGTGGATGGCGAGCCATTTCAAAGAGCATGGAATGCAGAACATTTATGACTTTATCTTTCTTAAAAATTTCCTAAAACATTTTTATTAGTTTATTTGTTTTTAGCGTTGTAATAAGCAATCTTTCATAGATTGCAGTATAATATGAATAAAAATCTCTTTTCTTTCTCTGTTTTGTTATTATCGTAAAAGCTAAGGGCCGTGACTTAACCGGCCATGGCCTACACCCCGATGCTCTAACAGGAAGGACAGAGATGTAGCAGGTCGACCTAGCTAAAGGAATAAGGGCTCGACCACATCGATGGCACCAACTTCAAATTTGACTGATCGGCAGTTTTCCGACCTCCACTTTGATTGACTCAAAGTAAGATCTATCCCCATTCAATGCCACCGAATGTCTGTCGGGATTCAACTCTTAACCTCACGACTTGAGGATGAGTATAAACGACAAAAGAGCGTGAATGGTGCACCCTGACAAAAGACCGCTTGATCCCTAAAATATCTACCCTTTAATGACTAAAAGATGAGTATAGAGGACGAAAAGCGCTCCTACTCAACTATGCTCGACCCCTGATCAAGGTTGGAGCCCCTTGGGTACGAATGGAGAGACCGCTACTCGAACAACTTACCCCGACACCGGGGACGAGAGGATTGATGGATACTCTCGACTAGAGTAGTGTTCAAATCATCCTCGATTGCTAAACCAAGACAAGAAATCCACATGATGTTTTTTCCACGTAAATGACCTAAGTATTTGCAAAACAAGTAGATTTTCATTTATAGTACCATAGCATGATTATAAAATATAGTTGCATGACAGGTACAATCCAAAACATCATCTCCAGAAATATAAAGTTTAGTGAATACAAAAGAGCAAGGGCCGCACTCGCATGAAACTTTCCAAAGGGCCTTAAAGAAACATGCAAAAAGAACTTCTAAAAAGGAGGTGGCATTAGTCCTTGCTCTACCATTTCAGCCAGCTCTTTTTGTCTGATCATCTCCAGTGCTTCCTCGGTATTCAACCTGCGTCTCGATCCCCCTAGCGTGCTACCAAAAGAATGAGAAGCTGATGTTGAGGATTGTGGATTGATAGGCGCTACGGGAGACGGTGTAATGGCTGAAGAAAGGATGGTTAGGGGAATGGCTAATCTAGGTTCAACGCTCAAAGGGTCTTCGAATGGTTCGGGCTTTGCTGAAAAAATTTCCTTATCATTCTGGGCTTTGATTTCGGCTAAAGCCGGGTGATCCTTTCTCTCAAACTCCCCTATGATCGCGACGTCCTTGTCCTCCGACGATGCAATATTAATCCTCTTCTCCCTCAAGACTCTGTATGCTTCTGCAATTTTTCCCATCTCCTCTGCAGTAGGGTTGTAACACCCCATAATTTTAAAATATTAAAAATGACAAATTTAAGAATACTTAATTTTTAGAAGAAGAATTAAGTGAAACGAGTTACGCCATTGCGTTCATCTCGGAATTGTGCTTGAGATAGAGTCCGAGTTTGCGTAAAACGGACATCGTATGAAGAAGTTATGAAGCTCAGAAGATTTAAAGTTTAAAGCTGTAAAACAAGTCGACAGCCCATTTTTCACCATTCGACCGGTTACAAGTCGACCGCCCATTTTTCACCATTCAACCATTTTTAAACGGAAGTGAAAACTGTCGACCGTTTGAAATTGGCCAGTCGACTGGTTGATTCTGGGCAGTTTCCTAATGGCATTTTTTTCTAATTTAAGCGGTTTGGATGGTTCCTAATCAAATCTAAAGGTCCTAATTCACCTAATACATCTATAAATAAACACCTAAACCTAACCCTAATCTCTTCAACCCTAATCCATGGCGCCTCCATGCTGATGCTCCAACTCAAATGAATTTGCTTTTCTTCTTCAACAATCAAAGTAGAGATTATTCAAGATCGGATTTGCTACAACAACGTATAATTCTCTTTTCTAAGAGTCCTATCGTTGTGAGTTTATGTTACTTTCACATATAATTAAATTAAAAAGTAATTGTGATAGGATTGTAAATTGGATCTAATGTATATGCCTGTAAATAAGATGAATCATATCAAGTTTTGTAATTTGTTATCCTTCAGATTCATACCCAATTGCTATTATCATATGACTATCTGATCTGTTTTATCGTTATTCATTTCACATGCCTATGTATTTGCTTATGCCAATTTTGATGTTTGATTCTCTTCCTTTCTTCTTTTCCTTTTTCCTTTTGAGAATAAGCTAACTTCGAGCCTAAGCATATTACGTTGAGATTTACGTACGAATAACATTCGGATGATTGGGAAAAGTTTGGGAAATATGTAATAAAATAAGATTTGGCATAAATTGTTGATAACTATGAAACTGATTTGGGCATAATTTGGTAAAACATTTATACATGGAATTATAGGCATAACTTGAATTAGCATTATAAGCATAATTGGAAATTATGGGCAATTGGAATACATTAATTAAATACTTGAAATTGGGCATGAATAAAAGAAGAGATAATGAACGCCTAAGACATGAGGTTAGATTGGGTTGCGGTATCTAGCAACCGCAAACGGCAATCTGGTGTGAGAGGTAAAAGGCAGAAATTAGATGCGTAATAGTGCTAAGGCACGTGGTTAGATTCAGATTGCGGTAGAAGTCTGCCCAGAACCGCCCGGCACATCCAGCAACCGCAAACGACAATCTTATATGGGAGGTCTTACATGATTACTGGTATAATGAATTAATTAAAAACACTTAACCAAGATAAGACATGTGGTAAGACATGGGAATAATAAAGGGGTTAAGTGGGTGACATGGGTAGCATGTGAAACATAATTAAGACCACTTAACCATGATGAGACATATGGTAAGACATGGAAATAATAAAAGGGGTTAAGTGGGAAATCCTAGTGGGGACCAAGCCTAGGAGGGAAGTTTGTGCCAAGTATGGGGACCCTTTTCAACCAGTAATCCATTTTTAGTATCTATATGAGCTCGAACTAGGTCGAGGACGGGACACGCTTACTAGGGTTGATCGTAAGAGGTAAAAAGAGTAAAGAGCAATGGCAACACAAGTCCAACGGAGTCATGTGCGTGCGTGGGTCTGGGCTGGTAGGTAAGACATTGTTGCATCATGTAGGTATAAGTCGTGCATGTTAGTAGTACCGGGTTGCCACTTTAGGGAGTGATACAGTACCGTGGGGCTAGCACGGTTATCTACGAGTTAGGGAGTCAATCGAATGAGGAAGGTAGTGGGTACAACAAGTGGGGGTAGAAGCAAGTGGGCACCTACGAGAGCAGCTAGGAGTACACGAAGTTACCATTATTATGATTAGTAGGGAGGGATCACCTTTTAGTATAAGACTAGTATTGGTGCGGTGCAGGAAATATCTTATAGTGGTTAGAAGCGCAATCGATGTTATACCTTGTTCATCTTGTTTACCTTGTCATACTTGCTTATGTTAAAGACATTTCTTATATCCAGTTTATGTTCTTATCCTGTTACTTTACCAATTATATTGTTAAAGTCACTGGACTTGCCAGACTTTATGTCTGATTCTTTTTGTTTTGCCTCTTTTCTTTCCTTTTCCTCCCCAGGTTCTCAGGGTAGGACTAGCGAGGCTTGATTTGGATTTCTCTCTCTCTACTGGGAGTGCTTGGAAGTGCTGAAAGTAATGCTCAGCTTTGTTTCTCTTTCATATGGCATTTTGGAACGGGATTATGGTTTTTCTTTTATACACTCTGATAATAATTTTGTTCAAGATGGATATTTGTGTACTTAGCTTTAGTATGTGGTTTTGATGTTGTAACCAGACATGTTTTGCTTTTCCACTGGAATGAATAAATTTTGAATTTTTAAGTACCATTTATGTATCTGTCTTGTGATGTTATGTTCTATACTCTTATAACTCTCCATGGAAGTTAATGCATTCCCTTAGTGAGTGACATTAATGGACGTGGTGTGTCACATGTGGTATCAGAGATGAAGGTTACCAGAACAGATAAAAGATTTTGAAAACCGTTTTCAAAAGCATTTTTAAAAAGAAGTATTTTCAAAAACATTTTTTAAAGAGGGTATTTTCAAGAGAAAGGTTTATTAAGAAAAACATAATCCCCAAAAGCCATATATCTTTCTTTCGATTCTCTATTTTGAATCTCTTCCTTTTTCTTTTCAGCATGTCTAGGGAACCCGATATACCCGAGGGCTTACATATACCAGGCTGGTTCAGAAAGTATCTGGAGGATAGGGCTACTGCCGTAGGCTCAGCAAACGTTCCTCCTCCCCCAGCTGCAGCCGTTGTTCCACCTCTTCCTCCGCGTGTAGATGCTTTTTCTAAGATATGTAAGGACTTTCGTGCGATGGGCGGAAAACCGTTCACGGGACTAAGACGTTTGTCGAGGCTAGAAATTGGCTCAAGGAAGTGGAGGACTTTTTTCGTATTCTTGACGTAGACGATTGAAGGAAGGTTCAACTAGCAGCTTGGCTATTGAAGGATTAAGCAACTTTTGGTGGGAGGTAACGAATGGAGAACGTGTAGTGGAGACTTGGGTGGATTTCAGATAGAGGTTTGAGTAGAAATTTCTTTCACAAGCAGAAGAGAGTACGTACATGGAGAGGTTATTGGCTTTGAAACAAAGAAATTTGTCTGTTAAGGAGTATGTTAACAAGTTTAATCAGTTGACGAGATTTGGTTTTGAGTTGGTGAACACGCCGCATAAGAAAGCCTTGAGATTTGCTAAGGGCTTGAACGAACTGCTTCACGGGTTGGCTATGTCCCACATTCCTATGGGGGCTACTTTCGAGAAACTTGTTGATATGGCATTGATGAATGAGGAGGAGAAAGGTGCTAAAATGGATAGGACACAGGATAAGAAAGTGGATCCAAAGAAGGCACAACAACAACAAAAGAAAGGCGATAAGGATAACAAGAGCCAAGAGAAAAGGAAGTGTCACAATTGTGGAATACCTGGCCACTTAAAGAAAGACTGTAGAAAGAAGAAGAAGCCCGGCTATTACCATTGCGGTGAAGTAATGACCCGCATTTTAATCAATATAATAATTAATTTAATTATTTAAATAGTGGTTTAGAGAATTTAATGATCGTTTAATTAAATAACTTGGAATATTTAATTAATATAAATAATTAAATAATATATTTAATTCTGATATAATCAGAATGGGCAGAAATGGCGATAGGGTGTGAATTGGGCAATTCAAAGTATATATTTCAGTTTAGAGTTGAATTATAATAACGAATATATTATATAAACGACAGTTGAACGTATAAATTATAATATAATTATAATCGAGCAAGAAATGGCGCGGCAGTTCACTATTTGGCGATTTGAACTTCAACTAAATATACAGGGTCCGTTTTAAATTGGATTTCTGCGAAACAAGAAACGTTTGAATCTGTTGAAGTATATTTTTCTGATGAAGGAGAAAAATCGGGATTTCATTGTGTAGATTTTGATTTATGTCCAAATCAAATTTTAGAAAAGTCGCTATGGAATTCCTTTATAATTTGCAATGCTTTATTTACGTTGTAAATAGATCTTCAATATAAATTGAATATCGATTGATCGGGATTTGAAATATCAAGTTAGAAATTCATATAGGAATATTCTGAAGCTGTATGATATTCCAATGTGATTATATACAATAATATAAATTTATTTATATTTAATTTAATCATATTTAAATATATTTATATATTTAAAAGGGTTATTTAGGACTTTAAAAATAGCCACTGTTGCAAACGAAGTCGGAATTTGGCGAAACTAATTTTGTTGGATCCGCAACATCAAATTATTGTTAGATTCCAAGTTCTGTGATTTTTGGGGTCACTGTTTGGCCGTATGGATTTTTAGTGCGAAAAATAGTCAGTATTTTGACGGTTAAAAATACGCTGTGTGAGCAAACAAAGTCAAAATTCGACGAAACCAGTTTCATTGGGACCGTAATGTCGAACTCTAGCAGTATGTCCAGTTTGGTGATTTTTGGGTATTATATGTGATCACACGGATTTTTAGAAGTCAAAAACAAAAAAAATGATATTAAATAAAATATCCTAAAGTTATAAGTGAACCAGAACAAGCCACATACTCCTCGTTTGAGCCACACAAAATTATGTTCCTCCCTATAAAGCCGATCTCTCCAAGCCACCACTGTATTCTCGTTTTACCAGAAAATATAGTGAGAAAATAAAATCAATACATAAACATTCTCTTTCAAAATCAAATGAAGAATCAAAAGAAAATCCTAAAATGTTGAAACGTAGTGTTTCAAACTTGTGGAACCAAGAGCTTTCCGATGATGCCACTCGTTTTAGGTACGATTCATGTTTAAGGTGTTCGAAGTTTTTGTACAGCGTGGTATTCATGGGTATGGTTTTCAAATCCCTGGTTTTGGCTAACCTCGATCCAAGTTTTGAGGGTTGTTTCGGTATCCTGGGGAAAATCCGCACCTCGTGTGCTATTTTTGTGGATTTCCACAAGAAAATCTGTCGCTAAAATTTGCTGAGCTCGACGGAGCTACTGTCGAACACAATTAAATGGACATGCTCGAGTTCATCGCTTGGGCGATGGATTGAAAGAGAAAGCGATGGAGAATGAAGTGGTGATTTTGGTTTGAATTTATATAAAGTAAAGAAAGAGGAATTGATGGATGAAGAAGTTCTGGTGTAATTGGGTACTGAGATAGACACTCGGTTTTGGGAAGAAGACATAGGCGGGTCGGGTATTTTAAGGGAAATGGGCCGGAGGTTTTAAAGGTTAAGCCCAATATAAAAACCCTTAAGTTTTATATTTTTATTTAAAGTATGTAGTAACTTTATTTTATCATAACTTTCACATACGTGGTCGAAATTCAGCAAAACAAGATCCGACAGGATCGTATGGACATACACTACCCAATGGAACTGATGGAGAGTGGATTGGAGCTCGTGTGAATTTATGGCGAAATAAATTTTTTGATTCAAATCAAACAACAATTTATCGTTCTTTAACGATGAACTGCCAAAGTGAGTAGAACTCCCCAACTCTGAACAGTTATATGTTTATAACGTAATTTTAGAACTGTTAATCATCTGTTGATTGTTGTGTGTTAGCTGTTTGGTTGAATTGTTTGTGTATTCATCGAAATCATAGATAACGATATATATATAAATCGTGAATCAAATATTGATTCTGTTAGCAGAATATTTCATGTTGGGAAGAAATTGATGTATATTATATTGTTTAACATCTGTGGATGCAGGGAAACAGGTTGGAGGGGTCCAACTGGATTCCTCAACCTTTATTTTACTGTTTTTCATATATTGTGATATATGATGTGTTATATAATCTGTTATGGATTATGTGTGTTAGAATGATATTGATCCTTATTATTCGATATTTTAAATATCAAAAAAGACCCTGGGATGTAAAAAGAATTATTTCAATGTATATTGAAATAAAGGGATTTTATAAAATCAACAAATTTTATAAAAGGAAATATTTCGAAAGTAAATAAAAGGAAAATGTTGATAAAACGAATAGAATAGAATAAAGGAATATTTATTTAGAAAATAAATAGAAGTATAAAAAGGAAATTGATGAGATATAAAAGAGTTAATCGAAATAGAGTTAAACAAGATTTGAAACTGACTAGAGATTAGTTAAGTTGAATAGTTCTCTGAGCATCGATCTGATGTTGGTTTCGGCCTTCGGGGTTTATACTTAGAGAATTGTTATCCTACTAGTTTACGGTCAGGGACTAATAGTTGTGGAATGGTAGTGATGCGTGAATAAGCTATGGAAATGTTTCCAATGTTAATAACGTATATTTTCTAAATTTAGAAAATAAGAAATGTTGAATATAGGGAAACAGGAGATAAGTAAATTAATGAACTAAAGAGATAAGTGTTAAATGATGATCGATCGATATAATTTCCATTTGGAAATAATATCGTTGTTTGCACACATGTTTTCTTTGATAGTTAACTCACCAACCATCGAAGTTTTCGACCATTTTAATGTTGTTAATATGGAGAGACCGGTTGGATTATTATCTGAAGAACCACTCTGTATTGGCATAAGCGTTGCGAATCATATATGCCAAAGATAATTGAAGACGGAGAAAAGTACAAGGGCTATTGTATAAATCTTAGGTAAAGTTTTCCTAAGATGGATGTACTGAATGGTGCCTTCGGTTTGCCCAGTTCCAGGACAACTTGTATGGACGAAGGTCTGACAGAGTATATTTAATAAATCGCGTAAGTTGATCTCTTCAAACGTATTCACGTTTGGTGGCAGAGGAATTCGTTTCTCTTAGCTGTGTACCCATGGTATTTTTGGGAAAATCAATTTGTGATTGGCAGGTATAACGATGTGACATTCAATGCGAATGAAGATGTGGCATGTAAAAGATAAGCGTAGCGTCTAGCCTCACATCCTGTAAATGACAGAAATCGGGCAGGCAGCATGGCTATGTAGCTCGCACCTATTAGGGTGTATAATCACCTGATCTAGAGTTTCATTTACCTCTAAAAATCTATTGTTGATGCTGTCCCATTCGGGAAACGATTACTGATCCCAACCGTTGGTGATATACATTCGATACACTCAAGCGAAATGAGTGGTCGGTCATGTGTGGCCCGGTTCCAAGATGTTCTTGTTGAACCTAGTGTATTCCTCTCTAGAGGTACACTAGCGAAAGGTGGTTCCATACCTTGTCATAGTTGGAAATCCATTACCCAATACGTGCTTGCGGTTTTGATTGTATACTATATATGTATAACGTGAGATGAAAGTATTTCTGCTAGATGATTATTATATTGTGGTTGATAGACATTATTAAAATATCAAAAGGTTTTTGATATAAAGATAATTTGGATTCTCATAAGGGAAAAACCCATTCCGTTATACAACATGGTCTTTTGAGATATCGTTTACTTGTTCAAATTGTTTTAAACTGTTTTACTCGCACCAGTCCCATAACTGACCCGAAGTTTATTTTGTTTTGTTTTCCCTAAACTCTTGGGTACCCAATTTTGTACGAGCAGTCAAGTAGTCGGGATTAACAGATACTTGAAGAGCTGGAGCAGGAGGCTTCAGAATTATATAGCTATGGTTATTTTTCCGCTGTGTTGTAAGTGCTGTGCTTTGGAAATGATATGTATATTCAAGTACAGATTTATATTTCAAAGTTATGTTATATATTATATGTTATTCGTTCCGCTGTGAGGTTCGTGTAACTCTGATGTTGTGTTGTTCTTCTTCTTCTATTCTAAGTTTATATCTTAACTATTCTCACCCTCTGTATTCTTTCTATTAGTTTTCTGATTTTCCAGTGTAATTGGGGTTGGACTTGTGTTATTTGGTCAGCTCAAATTGGATCGGAATTTCGGATCACTACAAGTGAGGTAGGACTTATGATTAAAGATTGCCCAAGGAGGCAAGGACAAGGGCAAGGCCAGAGGACAAGATCTACTTTGGGATGGCAGGTTCATGCTCTCACAGCACCGGGGCAAGAAGGAGGTAGAAACATTTCTGTCGAAAGTTTGATTTTTCCTTTTTGATCATCTTATTCGAACTTTGTTTGATTCTGGCCCTTCACATTCGTTTGTATCTGCTTCGTTAGTTGAAACACTGCACCTAAATACTAGCTTAGTTATGGATCTCATTGTAGTCTCAAATCCTATTGGTGGTTCGGCTCATTTATCTATGATTTGTCGGAATTTGAGAGTGTCTATCTTGAGCCTTAAGTTTGAATGCAATGCCTACGTTCTTGGTTTCATGGGCTATGGTTTGATTCTAGGGATAGATTGGCTAGCCAGGTATGGTGCCATCCTAGACTGTGAAAGGAGGGTAGTTAGATTGTTGTCTAGTTGTAGAAGGACCCTTGATATTTCTTATGACCCTAGGGGTTCAGTGATGCTTAACTACCTAGAATCACTTGATGCATCCATCAATGATTTGCAATCTGTTCTAGTAGTCTGTGAGTATGATGATGTCTTTGATGAGGTTCGGGGTTTACCCTCGAGGTGCGAGATAGACTTCCGTATATACTTAGTAGATAATGCAAAGCCAGTTGCATTGCTAGCGTGCCACATGGCTCCGAGAGAGAGGAAGGAACTCAGTAAACAAGAAGGGGAGCTGCTTGAGAAAGGGTTCATAAGAAGAAATATTTCGGAATGGGGTTCTCCAGTTGTTTATGCTATGAAGGAGGAAGGTTCACTTAGATTGTGTATGGACTGTGGGGAGCTAAATAAACTCATGAAGAAAAACAGACACCCATTGCCGAGAATAGATGATTTGTTAGATCAGTTGGTTGGTGCTTCAGTTTTCTCGCGGTTTGACTTGGCTATAGGATTTCACTAGTTGAGGGTAGCTGAGGATAGTATAGATAAGACTGCTTTTAGAACTCCGAACGGTTTCTTTGAATGGCTCATCATGCCTTTTGGTTTAACGAATGCACCCGCATATTTCGTAGACTTTATGAGTAGGGTGTTTAGGGAATTTCTAAACAAGTTCGTGGTAGTCTTTGTGCATGACATCTTGGTATTCTCTATAAACAAGGAAGAACATGCCCTACATCTTAGGGAAGTCTTAGAGACCCTTTGAGCACATCAACTAAAAGCTAAGTTCTCCAAATGTCATTTTTGGAGGAAGGAAGTGAGGTTCTCAGGACACGTAGTCTCTAAGGAGGGGATAACAGTAGATCCCGCGAAGGTGGTAGCAATCCAAGATTGGAAGGTTCCTAGAAATGCAATGGAAGTAAAAAAAATTTAGGGTTGGCGGGCTATTATAGGAAGTTCATTAAGGACTTCGCAAAGATAATAGCCCCACTTACACGGTTGACGAAGAAGAACTTGATCTTTTCTTGGGATGTTGATTATGACGATGTTTTTCAACAATTGAAGAGGGCATTGACGATAGCTCCCATTTTAGTTTTGCCGGATGGGAGTAAACCATTCACCGTGTATACCGATGCTTGCGGGACAGGGCTTGGCGCAGTTTTGATGCAAGAGGGAAGGGTGATATGCTATGGTGGAAGGCAGTTAAAGGTCCATGAGAAGAATTACCCTACCCATGACTCAGAGTTAGTTGCCACAGTTTTTACGCTTAAGTCATGGCGTCACTATTTGCTTGGAGAGAGGTTTGAGTTGTATATAGACCATGAGTCACTAAAATACTTGTTCTCTCAAAAAGATCTAAACTTAATGCAACAGAGGTGGATGGAATTCTTAGCATCCTACGATTTTGAGATTGCATATACCCCTGGCAAGGGTAATATTGTAGTTGACGCCTTGAGTAGAAAGAGGTTGACTTTGAGTCCTTTATTTATCGAGTGGCAGAGTTTAGAGTATATATCTACCTTTGACTTTAGACCCTCTATCGATTATGTACCTGGTTTTTTGGCATCGTTAGAGGTGCGACCTACGCTTTTAGGATAGATAGGAGCGGCACAGCGAGATGACCCACAGCTGATAGGGATAGTAGACAAGCTCATAAAAGGGGAGTCTTCGAGCCATCTTAGTAGGTATACCATAGATGAAAAAGGTTGGTTGCGTAGGGATGGGAGACTTTGCATATCACAAGACGAGAGTTTGAGAAGGACAATCCTTGAAAAAGCACATCGTTCTAAGATGACCATACATCCCAGTGGTGACAAGATGTATAACGACATGAAGCGTGTTTTCTTTTGGGCCGGAATGAAGAAGGATGTGGCTGAGTTTGTTTCTAGATGCTTATTGTGCCAGCAAGTCAAGGCTGAGAAAAATAAGCCTGGTTGTTTGCTTCACCCTTTAGAGGTTCCACAGTGGAAATGGGAAAGCGTTTCCATGGATTTCGTTGAAGTGTTGCCGAGGTCAAAAAAAGGGTAATATGGGTATTTGGGTAGTAGTGGATAGACTTACTAAGAGCGCCCATTTCATTCCCGTTAAGAGTAAAAGAACAGTGGCATGGTTAGCATCTGTTTATCTCCGAGAGATAGTTTGTCTACACGGCATAACTTCTAGTATCGTAAGCGATCGAGATCCCATTTTCACTAGTGAGTTTTGGAAGAGCTTGCTAGAGGAAGTAGGAACGCAATTATGTTTGAGCACCACTTATCACCCTCAGATGGACGGCCAAACAGAAAGAGCGAATAGGATTCTAGAAGATCTTTTGAGGTTATACATCTTGGACTTTGGAGGGACATAAGAGGAGGAACACCTTCAATTAGTAGAGTTTGCCTACAACAACAACTATCAGACTAGTATTGGCATGGCACCTTTTGAAGCTCTATATGGATGACCTTTCCGATCACCGACTTGTTGGTGGGAATCTACGGATAAGATTTTGCTTTGGCCCGAGATGGTTAGGGAAACCTCAGAGAAGATAGACTTGATTCAAAGACGCATGAAGACGACACAAGACCGGCAAAAGTCATAAGCTGATAAGAGACGAACCAATCTTGAGTTCGATGTTGGAGACACAGTTTTTGTTAAAGTGTCACCATTGAGGAACGTAGTTCACTTTGGATCTGCAGGGAAATTGGCACCAAGGTTCGTAAGGCCATTCCTCATTACAGAAAGAATTGGACGGATGAACTACAGAGTAAAGTTGCTTGAGAAGCTTAGTAGTGTTCATGACGTATTTCACGTGTCGCATTTGCGGAAGTGTTTACATGATACTGCGAAAGTAGTGGAGCCGAGCATGCTTAGGGAAGTGGAAGTAGAGCGAGATGCCGCGATTAGGCGAGTTCTTACACGCATCCTTGGATCGGAGGTTAAGAATTTATGCAACCGAGTGGTCAAGTTGGTTAAAGTCCAATGGGGAGATGATCAAGGAGACGCGACTTGGAAAACGAAAGACAAGATACGTGCGTCGTACCCTTTCCTTTTTTAGGGTATGTTCTTAACTTCCCCTTTTTCTACCGCTTTGTTTATACATGTTCTATCGTTTAGTGTATCCAGTCAATTATATCTTCGATCTTTAGGTAAAAAATCCTATGATTGTAAACATGTGTTTGAGACATGTTATGTTTGGTGGATGCAAGTGTTTGCCAGTGGTTGCTCGTGGATGCATTTACACACACACATTAGGCACTAGATCGGCTCAATCACTTTCATATTGCATATGGAAGAGTGTGCATATTTAAATTAATGGATGTATATTGAATGTGTTATCATATGGATGTTGCATTTGGATGAATGGTTGTGCACTCATATAGAAATGATATGTATCAGTAGGATTCTTTTGCATACATAATGGACACATTGCACTATCAAGATTTGCATTAAGGAGGTCAACTTTATCAGTAGACTGTTTGATTTTGCATTAGGATAAGGACATATACACACACTTTGCATATGTTCATGAAAGCATTAGAAATCTTTTAAGGGCAATGGACGCCCTGATTGACGGATGAGTAGATGGATGATGGATGGTAGGACATACATTCCTCTTAACTTGGAGATTTCGGGGACGAAGTCCTTTAAGTAGGGGAGAATGTAACGCCCCGTAATTTAAAAATATTAAAACTGACAAATTTAAGAATACTTAATTTTTAGAAGAAGAATTAAGTGAATGGGTTACGCCATTGCGTTCATCTCGGAATTCTGCTTGAGATAGAGTCTGAGATTGCGTAAAACGGACATCGTATGAAGAAGTTATGAAGCTCGGAATATTTAAAGTTTAATGCTGTAAAACAAGTCGACCGCCCGCTTTTCACCATTCGACCGGTTACAAGTCGACCGCCCATTTTTCACATTCGACCGTTTTTAAACGGAAGTGAAAACTGTCGATCGTTTGAAATTGGCCAGTCGACTGGTTGATTCTGGGCAGTTTCTTGATGACATATTTTTCTAATTTGAGCGGTCCGGATGGTTCCTAATCAAATCTAAAGGTCCTAATTCACCTAATACGTTTATAAATAAACACCAAAACCTAACCCTAATCTCTTCAACCCTAATCCATGGCGCCTTCTTGCTGCTACTCCAACTCAAATTAATTTACCTTTTCTCCTTCAACAATCAAAGTAGAGATTATTCAAGATCGGATTTGCTACAACAACGACTAATTCTCTTTTCTAAGAATCCTATAGCTGTGAGTTTATGTTACTTTCACATATAATTAAATTAAAAAGTAATTATGATAGTATTGTAAATTCGATCTAATGTATATGCCTGTAAATAAGATGAATCATATCAAGTTTTGTAATTTGTTATCCTTCAGATTCATACCCAATTGCTATTATCATATGACTATCTGATCTATTTTATCATTATTCATTTCATATGACTATGTATATGCGTATGCCAATTTTGATGTTTGATTCTCTTCCCTTCTTCTTTTCCTTTTTCCTTTTGAGATTAGGCTAACTTCAAGCCTAAGCATATTACATTGAGATTTATGCACAAATAACGTTGGGATCATTGGAAAAAGTTTGGGAAATATGTGATAAAATGAGATTTGGCATAAATTGTTGATAACTATGAAATTGATTAGGGCATAATTTGGTACAACTTGTATACATGGAATTATAGGCATAACTTGAATTAGCTTTATAAGCATAATTGGAAATTACGGGCAATTGGAATACATAAATTAAAGACTTGAAATTGGGCATGAATAAAAGAAGAGGTAATTAATGCCTAGGACACGAGGTTAGATTGGGTTGCAGTAGAACTCTGCCCGAAACCGCACGGCGTATCCAGCACCCGCAAACGGCAATCTAATGTGAGAGGTCAAAGGTAGAAATTAAATGCGTAATAGTGCTAAGGCACGAGGTTAGATTCAAATTACGATAGAAGTCTTCCTGGAACCGCCTGGCACATCCAGCAACCGCAAACAACAATCTAATGCGGGAGGTCTTACACGATTACGGGTATAATGAATTAATTAAAAATACTTAACTAAGATAAGACATGTGGTAAGACATAGGAATAGTAAAGGGGTTAAGTGGGTGACATGGGTAGCATGTGAAATATAATTAAGAGCACTTAACCATGATGAGGTATATGGTAAGACATGGAAGCAATAGAAGGAGTTAAGTAGGAAATCCTAGTGGGGAGCAAGCCTAGGAGGGAAGCTTGTGTCAGGTATGGGGACCCTTTTCAACCAGTAACCCATTTTTAGTATCTATATGAGCTCGAACTAGGTCGAGGACCAGACACGCTTACTGGGGTTGATTGTAAGAGGTCAAAAAAGTAAAGAGCGATGACAATGCAAGTCCAACGGAGTCATATGCGTGCGTGGGTCTAGCCTGGTAGGTAAGACATTGTTGCATCGTGTAGGTATAAGTCGTGCATGTTAGTAGTACCGAGTTGCCACTTTAGCGAGTGATATAGTACTGTGGGGCTAGCACGGTTATCTACGAGTTAGGGAGTCGATCGAATGGGGAGGGTAGTGGGTACAACTAGTGGGGGTAGGACAAGTGGGCACCTACGCGAGCAGCTAGGAGTACACGAAGCTACCAATATTATGATTAGTAGGGAGGGATCACCTTTTAGTATGAGACTAGTATTGGTGCGGTGCAGGAAATATCTTATAGTGGTTAGAAGCGCAATCGATGTTATACCTTGTTTGTCTTGTTTACCTTGTCATACTTGTTGATGTTATAGTCATTACTTATATCCAGTTTATGTTCTTATCCTGTTACTTTGCCAGTTATATTGTTAAAGTCACTGGAGACACCAGACTTTATGTCTGATCCTTTTTGTTTTGCCTCTTTTCTTTCCTTCCCCCCTATGTTCTCAGGGTGGGATTAGCGAGGCTTGATTTGGATTTCTCTCTCTCTATATATACTGGAAGTGCTTGGAAGTGATGAAAGTAATGCTCAACTTTGTTTCTCTTTCAAATGGAATTTTGGAATAGGATTATAGTTTTGCTTTTATTTACTCTGATAATAATTTTGTTCAAGATTTTGTTCAAGATGGATATTTGTGTACTTGGCTTTAATATGTGGTTTTGATGTTGTAACCAGACATGTTTTTCTTTTCCACTGCAATGTATAAATTTTGAATTTTTAAGTACCATTTTATATATCTATCTTGTGATGTTATGTTCTATACTCTTATAACGCTCCATGAAAGTTAATGCATTCCCTTAGTGAGTGACATTAATGGACGTGGGGTGTCACAAGGGTCGTCCTCCGTTCTCTCATCCACTGATGAGGCACGTTCCATAAAAATACAAATCAGCAAAGAACAAGTAAAGGATGACGAATCCTTTTCAACAACCACTTGTGAGGAAGAAGTAGGTCGACTGTTACTGTAACACCCCGCCTCCGCTAGGGTCACTCGCAAAGGAATGCACTAGCTTTAGAGGGGCATTATTGGTAAACATGCACAGAAATATCACAAGACAGAACATATATAAATAGCGGAAGTAAAATCAAACTTTCATAACATGAATAAATAAGGTCTAAAGCCTTTTACATCAGAGTACATCAAAACCTGTCTTGCAATAGTAAAGAAGCATAAAGACTTTTTAATAAATTATTCCCCAAGTAAAAACAGTAAAGTAGCCATAGCCAAGAGAAGTCCAAGCCATCCATGATGACCTTCAAGCAGAAGAAGTCCGAACTAAACAGCATTGTTTCCTCCCTGTAACCTGGGGGGGAACGGAAGAAAAGAGGCGAAACAAAACGGGTCAGTCAAAAAGACTGAGTAAGCCCTATCTACTATTAGTATAAAAACTAGTAAAGCTAACTGTCATGAGAAACTAAGATGAACATAAGCATGACAACAAGATAGATAAGCTAAATCAAAATAACAGGGTGAACTATTGAACTTAGATAAACTAAGGTATCGCGATAAACTACGGCATCATGATAAATCAAAGTATCCCATCGTCAGATTTCTATCTAGTATACTATCCTAAGGTATCTACCCCGTCTAACATCCCACGGTATCTGTTTCGTATATTCTTCCTGGTTCTAACATGTATTTTTGCTCTGCACCTCTCGTACTAGTATCCCAACCCGCGTCATGTGTTAACCATGAATGTCCCTTGCCCAATGTTATGTAATGGTCCATGTCAACCTAATATATCGCATATATAGGTTACTCAAATCATATGTTTCTTTCCATGTATATAAGTTCAGTCCTTTGCCGTACCTCGTACGGGCTTCCTCATGTCGTATTATCCTTGAAATCGTTTGGACTGTCACCCTTGTTCTAGCTAGGCTCTTCCATATGAATCATCGTTTGAACTACTAGGACTTACGCCACCTAGCACCACTAGGGATTACGCTTACCTATTGCACGCTTTCGTATTTCGGTTTGGGTTAAACCACCTAGGCCACTAGGGATTACGCTAACCCTCAACCGCGCCCTTTTTCCCACGCATTCATCGTGAATCGTTTTTCTATAACTGTATGCACATGTATCACATCGTGCCATCCGAGTCCTGTCACCGGGCAAAACAAGAAATACAGGACTCGGTCGGGAGCTTTAGATTTATCTGCCGATGCAGATACTAAGGTCTGCTTTTCTACACGTGGCTATGGTCCCACGAGACCCCTCCCTCAACTAGTGAAAGGCAACACAAGAGAAAATCTTGCATGAGAACTACACTCCGGCCAGCCCACATCCTACGGCCTACCTCACCCATAATTAGATAGCAATTATGGTCTGTTGGGTGTTCCCTGCCTTTCCGTACGTACACGCTTGACTCAAAATGGTAGATGATCGACGAACTTGCTATCTCGGGCACCTTATGTATTCGTCGACTCACTGCTATCCATCCCAGTCTTTAGGTCGCTCGTATAGCAACCAAGGCATACTCTTGGTTCTTCTAACGCAGACCTTAACCTCTTGTGAGCCCAGGATGATCATCTGCGACCTCACAGAGGGATACCAAGAATATCCTCACGTTCCCCGAAGCCGCTGCTTCGTTACCCAGTTCGCTGGAGCCTTTATCTAAATCAGATAGCCTGCTCCTACACGTATACTTAAACGATGACCTACCGTATCGGGTTACTCATCTATCTAAGAGGTGGTCCACATTTCCTTGGCTAAGAATTATTACTTAGTTTCCCTTAACTAAGGTTTACCACTTAGCCTTATTTCCATAATCCTTGTTGACTATGGTTATTTACCTAATCCTCCGAATTAGGGTTTATCTAATGGGTTAGGTGTCACTTAAGTTCATAACTTAGCCCGTCTACAAACCATGTCAAAATTGGCTAAGTATCCAAGTCCAAGACTTAACCCTACAAACCATGTGTCAAGTTGGCTAAGTATATTAAGCAATCCATAACTTAACCTCGTCTAATTATCATTTTAGATTGGTTAATTATATAAATTAACTTGACCTTGTCAAATTACCGAGTCAAATCAGTCAAGCGTATTCAAGTGATTCGTGACTTAGCCTTATCATGTTTTCACGTTAGATTGGTTAAGTATAGGTCACTTAACCACATCAAACAAACGAGTTGGATTAGTTAAGTGTGAATTAACTTAACCCCATCCAATTACCATGTTTAGATTAGTTAGGTCTGAGTTTACTTAACCCCATCCATTAAATGTATTAAACGGTTAAGTGTTACTAAGAAAATTTACTTAACCTTATCAAGTTATCGTGTTGGATTGATTAAGTGTTGGTTAACTTAATCCCGTCCCCTCGTCGTATAAAAATGGTCAAGTGTCGTTAGGCAAATCAAGTTACTTAACCTACCCAACTCTGTCATGTTTTGTTAAGTATCATTAGCCTAATCAAATTACTTAACCCATTTGTCCATGTCATATTTGGTTAAGCCTCATTAATCAAATTAACTTAACCCTATTATGTGGCATTAATTATTTAATGCACCCCAACCTCTCACATTAGACTTTGTTGTGGTTACTAGTTAAGCCGGGCGGGTCCGGGTAGATTTACACCACAACTTGGTCTAACCTCGGGTTCAAGCACAACATGACCAACTTCTCACATTGGGTCCTATTGTTTGCAACTACTAGTTAGGCCGGTCGGTTCCGGGTAGTTTTACGTTGCAAACTCAACCCAACCTCGAGTTGGCCACCTTCATGTTTAGTCTAGTGTCATGTTCATAGTCAAGTTTTCAAGCAATTGGGTAGACCTAACTTAATAGGTAAATTCCCAATGGGTAGACCTAACTTAATAGGTAAATTCCCAAGCTTATGTTTTTATGCATACTTACATGTCAACTTCCATGTTATATTTCAAGTCATGATTTCAAGTATAAACACATGTCATATTTAACGTTACATGTTGTCATGTTTATACCCATTTACCCAAGTCATATTCATGTCATTATGTTTCCCCATAATGTGACCCCAACGCTTTTTAAACTAGCATATATGTTCGCAACAACGTGATGGATTAAAAGAAGAGACTTGGCAAAGGAATGACAAAAATGGGTATTAAGCCACAAGTTAATCATGGTGGCAAATGAGGCACAAATGTGTTCATTAGCTTGCATGTTACATTCTTAAGCCTCAAAAACATGCATCAACCCAAACTTGGTACATAAGCGAATCATGGTGACAAAAGACATGGAATGATGGCTAGAAACTCGCATATATCATCATATAAGGATTATGACTTCATATGCAAGTTGACATAATGATTATGAAGATTCTCATGTTGCATAATGCAACATTTCAACATAAAGGTTGTGGCTTTTAACTCATAAGATCAAGATAATGACTTCATAAACTTGCATAACATGATAGCATGCATCATTCTAATTAATCAAACCCAAACTTTCAACATGAACATTTAACTTCATAGTTAATATCTAAGAGTAGGGAAGGGCTTACATTGCTATGAAGGCCTAAATCGATTAAATTAAAGCTTGTGATGAAGCCTATGCATGCCATCACCCAAAAACCCAAAAATGAACACTCCAAATCAATAAAAACCCCATCTTTATGAACAAAGATCAAAGCTTTTGCCTTGAAATCAACTTGAGAAGCTCTCATACTAACATAGGGACTCTCTAATACTCTCATGATCATGAAACCTCTCATAGAAATGAAGTGGAGGCTAGGATAGTTGAGTGGAGGCCATGAGAGTAGCAATTTTGCCATAGTTTAGTTGCATGAATGAATAATGAGGATTTAGGATAGGTTAGGGTCTTATTTATAGATTAGGCACGTGTTTTAGGCCATAGGATTAAACCTAGATTCAATCCAAGCCATCAAAGCATGTCTTGGGGAAGAAGTCAAGTGTAGGAACCATATAGGGCCTTTAGATTAAAGATGAACCATGAGAACCATCCAAATGCAAAATCTTCATTTGAGCGAATCGGCCCACGGGTTGACAGCCAAACACCCTGGATTAACCCCTAGTCGACCCAGCGGGCTCGGGTCGACCTCAAAAATCGGCCTGTTCGGTTATTCCCCTCTCCTAATTCGCTGTTTTGAACATTTTTGCATATTTATTTATTTATTTTTCAATTATATATATATATATATATCAATATATATATATTTCTCTGCGCAACCCATTTCACTTAATTAAGTATACTTCAATTTGGGAATTTTTCGTGAAATTTTGTGAGGCCATATCTTGGTCATACGGACTCCGATTTTCGAAAACTCGGACTCTATTTCGCGTATTTTTCCGAGACGAACGCAATGGAATAGCCCGTTTCACTTGATTCAGAATTTAAAATTAAATTCTGCCTTGATTCTCGTCTTAATCATGTTATCGAAATACGGGTTGTTACATTCTCCCCACCTTTTAGGATTTCGTCCCCGAAATCTCCAAGTTAGGAAGAACATATCCTACCGTTCATCATCCATCTACTCAAAACATCATCCACAAGCAACCATTGTCCTTAGATGATTTCTAATGCTGTATGAATATATGCAAAACGTGTGCGTACATGTTCCTTAGCTAATGCTAATGATCAGGCCTGAATAATCTTTCTAATGCAAAATATGTATAGTGCCATGAATCCAACATGTATGCAAATAGTCCTAGTCATATAGATACTATATGCGTGCACAATCATTCATCCATATGCCACAACCGCATGATAATACATTCGATTTCATCCATAAACAAGTATAAATACTCGTGCATATGCAATATGAAGTGTGACCGAGTCGAGCTAGTATCTAATGTGTATTCGCGCATCCACGAGCAACCATTTGCAACCATATCAATCATAACATGTTTCAAATACATGTTTACATCCATAGGGTTCTACCTAGGATTCCCTGAAACAGGGTCGAGAAGATAAACAAGACAAACTCCTTACGGGGTTTGTAACAGAAAATAGGACCGAGAGGATGTCCATAAAAGATAGCCTACAAGTAAGCTCTACAGAAAACAGGGATCAAGGATATACTCCTAAAAAGAGATATCATGCGCGTATCTAGTCTTTGACCATCAAAGTCGTCTTTTAACTTCGCGATTTTGTAGCTTCTTATTCCTGTTTCCATAACATGAGCTGGAACTCATTTCTTCGTCGCCTCTCGTTCCACTTGCACTTATCCTTTTCCTAGAATACTTGACGTAAATATGACTGCGTACTCATGATCTCATGCAAGCTTTCCAAAATTCACTAGTGAATCTCGGACCTCGTACCACAGGGTATTTCTCGTAGAAGAACTTCCTCTTGAAAGTAAACAGATGCCAACCAGGTTATCAAGCGCACTTACTAGGGTGATCTCTATAACCCATGCATAAATGAAGCCATCCGTCTTATCGGCGAACACCACTCGATCGGGCTTCAAATTTCCAATAGAGGTATCCAGGGATTCTAGGTAACTAATCATGACCAAACCCAAAAGGTTCCACGAGACTTCGAGGGTATTACCAAGGCTAGTCAAGAGTCTAACTACCCTCCTATCAAAACCGAGAGTGGCACCCCTTACTGGATAACCACTTCATCCCTAGAATCCATCCATAGCTTAAAAACATAAGCATTATTTCCAAACTCAACACTTGGCATAGACATTACCAAATCCAAACAAGTCATGTATAAATGGACTGATTCTCCAATAGGACTTTGAGACAAAAATGGGATTCTCTATTACGCTAGTACTTAAGGTGCAGATACTTAACTATCGAAGCAGACTTAAATGATACGATGATCAAAACAAAGTCCTAACGGGATGATAGAGAAGAAAAGCTAAACCTTTAACAAGATCGTCACCCTCCTTCCGAGGTACCCTAGAAATGAGAGCATACTACTACCCTCCCGATGATCTTGTCCTTGTCCCATAATACTTAACTATCCGCCCCGTTTTACCATGCCAAAGGTACTCTCTCGTCATGGGTTTCATTGTTCATCTTTCTCCCTCCTTTGAGGACTAAGCCATACCAACAAGTTGCTCATCCTTAAGCTCGTATCCTTTATCCTTGTTCTCACTATCCTTTCATGCATAACTCTGCAACGGTCTCTCGAGAACCACCTCCATCGTACGGGAAACACTTACGCAGCTAGAGAGACTAGTCGCAGTCAAAACCACTGTGACTACAGATGGAGGAAAGAAAGGAAAAGAGATTCGATCAAGGAAACAAGGATAATGCTAATGGCCTTTGGGGAATAGCCTTTTTCTTTTCAAAAGAAAATTTTCTTGAAAAATGCTTCTTTGTAAACGGTTTTTCAAATAATTTTCAGAAGGTCTTTAAAAAGTTTTGCCCAGTCTAGTAACCTTCTGCTCTGATACCAAATGTAACACCCCGCCTCCGCTAGGGTCACTCGCAAAGGAATGCACTAGCTTTAGAGGGGCATTATTGGTAAACATGCACAGAAATATCACAAGACAGAACATATATAAATAGCGGAAGTAAAATCAAACTTTCATAACATGAATAAATAAGGTCTAAAGCCTTTTACATCAGAGTACATCAAAACCTGTCTTGCAATAGTAAAGAAGCATAAAGACTTTTTAATAAATTATTCCCCAAGTAAAAACAGTAAAGTAGCCATAGCCAAGAGAAGTCCAAGCCATCCATGATGACCTTCAAGCAGAAGAAGTCCGAACTAAACAGCATTGTTTCCTCCCTGTAACCTGGGGGGAACGGAAGAAAAGAGGCGAAACAAAACGGGTCAGTCAAAAAGACTGAGTAAGCCCTATCTACTATTAGTATAAAAACTAGTAAAGCTAACTGTCATGAGAAACTAAGATGAACATAAGCATGACAACAAGATAGATAAGCTAAATCAAAATAACAGGGTGAACTATTGAACTTAGATAAACTAAGGTATCGCGATAAACTACGGCATCATGATAAATCAAAGTATCCCATCGTCAGATTTCTATCTAGTATACTATCCTAAGGTATCTACCCCGTCTAACATCCCACGGTATCTGTTTCGTATATTCTTCCTGGTTCTAACATGTATTTTTGCTCTGCACCTCTCGTACTAGTATCCCAACCCGCGTCATGTGTTAACCATGAATGTCCCTTGCCCAATGTTATGTAATGGTCCATGTCAACCTAATATATCGCATATATAGGTTACTCAAATCATATGTTTCTTTCCATGTATATAAGTTCAGTCCTTTGCCGTACCTCGTACGGGCTTCCTCATGTCGTATTATCCTTGAAATCGTTTGGACTGTCACCCTTGTTCTAGCTAGGCTCTTCCATATGAATCATCGTTTGAACTACTAGGACTTACGCCACCTAGCACCACTAGGGATTACGCTTACCTATTGCACGCTTTCGTATTTCGGTTTGGGTTAAACCACCTAGGCCACTAGGGATTACGCTAACCCTCAACCGCGCCCTTTTTCCCACGCATTCATCGTGAATCGTTTTTCTATAACTGTATGCACATGTATCACATCGTGCCATCCGAGTCCTGTCACCGGGCAAAACAAGAAATACAGGACTCGGTCGGGAGCTTTAGATTTATCTGCCGATGCAGATACTAAGGTCTGCTTTTCTACACGTGGCTATGGTCCCACGAGACCCCTCCCTCAACTAGTGAAAGGCAACACAAGAGAAAATCTTGCATGAGAACTACACTCCGGCCAGCCCACATCCTACGGCCTACCTCACCCATAATTAGATAGCAATTATGGTCTGTTGGGTGTTCCCTGCCTTTCCGTACGTACACGCTTGACTCAAAATGGTAGATGATCGACGAACTTGCTATCTCGGGCACCTTATGTATTCGTCGACTCACTGCTATCCATCCCAGTCTTTAGGTCGCTCGTATAGCAACCAAGGCATACTCTTGGTTCTTCTAACGCAGACCTTAACCTCTTGTGAGCCCAGGATGATCATCTGCGACCTCACAGAGGGATACCAAGAATATCCTCACGTTCCCCGAAGCCGCTGCTTCGTTACCCAGTTCGCTGGAGCCTTTATCTAAATCAGATAGCCTGCTCCTACACGTATACTTAAACGATGACCTACCGTATCGGGTTACTCATCTATCTAAGAGGTGGTCCACATTTCCTTGGCTAAGAATTATTACTTAGTTTCCCTTAACTAAGGTTTACCACTTAGCCTTATTTCCATAATCCTTGTTGACTATGGTTATTTACCTAATCCTCCGAATTAGGGTTTATCTAATGGGTTAGGTGTCACTTAAGTTCATAACTTAGCCCGTCTACAAACCATGTCAAAATTGGCTAAGTATCCAAGTCCAAGACTTAACCCTACAAACCATGTGTCAAGTTGGCTAAGTATATTAAGCAATCCATAACTTAACCTCGTCTAATTATCATTTTAGATTGGTTAATTATATAAATTAACTTGACCTTGTCAAATTACCGAGTCAAATCAGTCAAGCGTATTCAAGTGATTCGTGACTTAGCCTTATCATGTTTTCACGTTAGATTGGTTAAGTATAGGTCACTTAACCACATCAAACAAACGAGTTGGATTAGTTAAGTGTGAATTAACTTAACCCCGTCCAATTACCATGTTTAGATTAGTTAGGTCTGAGTTTACTTAACCCCATCCATTAACTGTATTAAACGGTTAAGTGTTACTAAGAAAATTTACTTAACCTTATCAAGTTATCGTGTTGGATTGATTAAGTGTTGGTTAACTTAATCCCGTCCCCTCGTCGTATAAAAATGGTCAAGTGTCGTTAGGCAAATCAAGTTACTTAACCTACCCAACTCTGTCATGTTTTGTTAAGTATCATTAGCCTAATCAAATTACTTAACCCATTTGTCCATGTCATATTTGGTTAAGCCTCATTAATCAAATTAACTTAACCCTATTATGTGGCATTAATTATTTAATGCACCCCAACCTCTCACATTAGAATTTGTTGTGGTTACTAGTTAAGCCGGGCGGGTCCGGGTAGATTTACACCACAACTTGGTCTAACCTCGGGTTCAAGCACAACATGACCAACTTCTCACATTGGGTCCTATTGTTTGCAACTACTAGTTAGGCCGGTCGGTTCCGGGTAGTTTTACGTTGCAAACTCAACCCAACCTCGAGTTGGCCACCTTCATGTTTAGTCTAGTGTCATGTTCATAGTCAAGTTTTCAAGCAATTGGGTAGACCTAACTTAATAGGTAAATTCCCAATGGGTAGACCTAACTTAATAGGTAAATTCCCAAGCTTATGTTTTTATGCATACTTACATGTCAACTTCCATGTTATATTTCAAGTCATGATTTCAAGTATAAACACATGTCATATTTAACGTTACATGTTGTCATGTTTATACCCATTTACCCAAGTCATATTCATGTCATTATGTTTCCCCATAATGTGACCCCAACGCTGTTTAAACTAGCATATATGTTCGCAACAACGTGATGGATTAAAAGAAGAGACTTGGCAAAGGAATGACAAAAATGGGTATTAAGCCACAAGTTAATCATGGTGGCAAATGAGGCACAAATGTGTTCATTAGCTTGCATGTTACATTCTTAAGCCTCAAAAACATGCATCAACCCAAACTTGGTACATAAGCGAATCATGGTGACAAAAGACATGGAATGATGGCTAGAAACTCGCATATATCATCATATAAGGATTATGACTTCATATGCAAGTTGACATAATGATTATGAAGATTCTCATGTTGCATAATGCAACATTTCAACATAAAGGTTGTGGCTTTTAACTCATAAGATCAAGATAATGACTTCATAAACTTGCATAACATGATAGCATGCATCATTCTAATTAATCAAACCCAAACTTTCAACATGAACATTTAACTTCATAGTTAATATCTAAGAGTAGGGAAGGGCTTACATTGCTATGAAGGCCTAAATCGATTAAATTAAAGCTTGTGATGAAGCCTATGCATGCCATCACCCAAAAACCCAAAAATGAACACTCCAAATCAATAAAAACCCCATCTTTATGAACAAAGATCAAAGCTTTTGCCTTGAAATCAACTTGAGAAGCTCTCATACTAACATAGGGACTCTCTAATACTCTCATGATCATGAAACCTCTCATAGAAATGAAGTGGAGGCTAGGATAGTTGAGTGGAGGCCATGAGAGTAGCATTTTGCCATAGTTTAGTTGCATGAATGAATAATGAGGATTTAGGATAGGTTAGGGTCTTATTTATAGATTAGGCACGTGTTTTAGGCCATAGGATTAAACCTAGATTCAATCCAAGCCATCAAAGCATGTCTTGGGGAAGAAGTCAAGTGTAGGAACCATATAGGGCCTTTAGATTAAAGATGAACCATGAGAACCATCCAAATGCAAAATCTTCATTTGAGCGAATCGGCCCACGGGTTGACAGCCAAACACCCTGGATTAACCCCTAGTCGACCCAGCGGGCTCGGGTCGACCTCAAAAATCGGCCTGTTCGGTTATTCCCCTCTCCTAATTCGCTGTTTTGAACATTTTTGCATATTTATTTATTTATTTTTCAATTATATATATATATATATATATATCAATATATATATATATTTCTCTGCGCAACCCATTTCACTTAATTAAGTATACTTCAATTTGGGAATTTTTCGTGAAATTTCGTGAGGCCATATCTTGGTCATACGGACTCCGATTTTCGAAAACTCGGACTCTATTTCGCGTATTTTTCCGAGACGAACGCAATGGCATAGCCCGTTTCACTTGATTCAGAATTTAAAATTAAATTCTGCCTTGATTCTCGTCTTAATCATGTTATCGAAATACGGGTTGTTACAGTTACCAACCTCACTCTTGGGGACCGACGTTCCCTTAATACTGCGACGTTCTGCCTCTGCCGCACTTTTCTCTCAACCCCTCTTTACATTTATGATATTGTCAAATACTGGATCTGACATCAACGAATCCTATCCAAAAGACACTACAATCACTATAGACAACTAAATTGTCGATGACTCCGACAATCTGGCATTGATGAGCTCCATCATTTGGCCGAATCAACCTCTAACTATGGCAAGGTAAAGAAGGACTCGTGCAAGAATGATATGTCAATATATGAGAATGATTCATACTTGAAAAAGATAACTATGGGGATGGATGGTGTTTGTTAACCGCCCTCCTTTTAGAACAGTAAATTAGTCTCCACAATAGTAAAAGTAAAAAAGAAAGGATAAAGGGAATTTTCCTTCTATAACAAGGAGTGACTATTCAGTTTCGGCAGATGCGATTGGAACTGACGTGTAAAGAAGTTGAGGAGCCAAGGACCAGTCGATGAGATGGGAGACGGTAAGTCATCTCCATTATCTAAATTCATTTATACTTTCAAAATGATTGATGGGATTTGGTGCGGTTTGCGAGACTCGCTAAATGAACGGATTAAACTAGCCTGTAAAAGTTCTTCGTGTGATATGGAGAGTTTTATTCAAGAAACATGATCGCAAAGTATGCCCCGTTTTCCAACGAACCATACTTTGGGGGGCAAAATGTTGATGGGCTTTTCGAGCAGCCCATTAAGGCATAATGGTGTGGCAGGTTCACACCCAAAGTACTCAAATTGGGCCAATCAGTAAAGCCCGATGTCTTAGCTCATTCCCAACGCCAGGCGCGGCCGAGAAGGAGTCCGATATGACCAAGCATGATCAGCCATGTTGCATTTGGTTGAGGCCCGAAAAACCAGCCTCAAGAAGAGCTCATTCCAGATCTTTTCTTTCAAATTATCTAAGTTGGTAGGATCTAGTGCCAATTCATGCCAATAATTCAAAGAGAATACCAATTCTTTAGGAGATACCGATTCATGCAACAATGACTATTCTTTTGGATCTTGCAGCACATGTCCAAGATGGCCAACTACTATATCATCTATAAATACCCCTTTTTTATTTTAGAGAGGGGGATCTTTTGACAGGAGATAATTATAAAAACTTTAAAGATTTGTGTTATCTTTAATTCTCTCATTCCGCCATCGTAATTATTCTGCCTGATATTGAAGATAATATATAAAAGCTTATAAAGTGGTCGTAGGCTCATAAACGCCGAACCACTATAACATTGTGTGTAATTTCTTTTGTTTTATGCCTTTTACTATTATTAATCTTCACTTATTCTCTACACAATCTTCTCTTTAGGAGTTGTACCAATTTTCGGTCAATAGCAGCTAAAGGCGAAACTGCCTAGGGAATCGCCCGATGAAATTCCTTAAGATATCGCTCTCAGAGAAGACGAAGAACCAGGAACTAGAAAGGCAATACCTAATGAGGCAACTATTGATATCCCAATCGATAGAGACAAACCGACAAAGGTCTTGAAGATTGGGTCTCAATTGGATTCTTGTCGGATGAAAGAACTAACCGATTTTTAAGCAAACCTTAATGTGTTTGCTTGGACTCATGGAGACATGTATGGAATTTCTCCCGCAGTTATGAGCCACTTGCTAAGTTTGAACCCAAAACATTCCCCGGTCAAACAGAAGAGACGTATGTTGGGCCCGGAGAGGTCAGCGGCCTTAAAGGAAGAAGTAGAGAAGTTAAAGAATAACGGGTTCGTTCGAGATTCGACATATCCCGACTGGAAATCGAATCCCGTCTTAGTCAAGAAATCAAATGGGAAATGGAGAACGTGCATTGACTTTTCTGATTTAACAAGGCTTGTCCAAAAGATACCTTCCCACTCCCCAGGATTGATCAGCTGGTGGACTTAACAGCAGGTCATGAACTTCTCTCCTTCATGGACGCATATTCGGGATAAAACTAGATTCCCATGCATCTACCAGATCAAGAGCACACAAGTTTTATCACTAATTTGGGATTATACTGCTATGTGGTGATGCCATTTGGACTAAAGAATGCTGGAGTGCCATATCAGCGCTTGGTAAACCGAATGTTCTATAATCAGATCGGGAAAACAATGTAAGTCTATGTAGACGATATGCTTGTAAATTCCAGGCAGTCTTCCGATCATACGAAAAATTTGACGGAAATGTTTGACATTCTATGGAGGTACGGAATGAAATTGAAAACCCTAAAATGCTCATTTGGGGTTGCATCAGGAAAATTTCTAGGTTTCATCGTAAGTTCTCGAGGGATTGAAATTAATCCTTACCAAATAACAACAATCAAGAACATATAAGAGTCGTGGAAGATTAGAGATGTTCAAAGCTTGGCTGGGAAAGTAGCGGCATTAAGAAGGTTCATTTCCCAAAGCCACGGACAAATGTGTCCCCTTTTTTGACTTAATTAAATGAGGGAAGCAAAACTTCGAGTGGAACCCCAACTATGTAGAGGCCTTTCAAAATCTGTTGAGTTTGTTAGAGAAACCCCCGATATTGTCAAAACTGGTGGATCATGAAAATCTGTTCGTTTATTTGGGGGTGTCATCTCATGCTATCAGTTCAGCTTTGGTGCATGAATAAGACAAGATCCAGAGGCCAATATACTATGTAAGCAAGAAGTTAGCAGCGGCAGAACGCAATTATCTGAAAATAGAAAAACTTGCTTATAGTCTATTGAATGCATCTCGAAAGCTCCGTCATTATTTCCAAGCTCACCCTATAGTCATATACACTGATCAACAACTAAGACAAGTGTTGCAACAACCCGAATCATCGAGGCGATTGCTTAAGTGGAATATCGAGTTAAGCCAATTCGATTTAAATTTTCAACCAAGGAGAATGATAAGAGGACAAGCCCTAGCTGACTTTATAGCAGAATTCACAATTCCGGAGGAAGAAGCGTTGGATGACAAGGCTAGCCCTTCGAAGCATAATTTAGAACTTATCCCCTGGAAATTATATATAGGCGGTGCTAAGAATGATCGAAGATCCTGTGCCGGAGTTGTTTAAACTACTCCTAAAGGACGATCCATTTACTATGCCTTACAGCTGGAATTCTCTGCCACCAACAACGATTCTGAATACAACGCCCTGATTGCCGGGCTAAAACTCGCTAAGGAACCAGGGGTAACAACACTAGACATATTCTGTGACTCCAAGATAGTTGTCTGCCAAGTTTGAAAGGAATTAGAAACCAGGTGACCTCGACTTGTTACTTCTCTTGAAAATGTAAACGAATTACCCATATCCTGAGAATAGAAAACCAAAAGGCAGTCCGACTGGCTAACTTAACAAGTTCCGACAACCCAGAGGAGACCAAAATGGTTCCAATAAAGGTACTGGAGTTGCCGAGCTTTGACCAAATGGAAGTCGACCTAGCCCTGGAAGCTGAGCTAGAAAGGGATTCATGGATGACACCGATTAAGAACTTCCTTAGGAGCAGAACGCTCCCATCAAAAAAGAGTGAGAGATGAGCTGTCATACGTAAAGCTGCAAGATACGTCTTACAGGGCGAGGTTCTTTATCGCCAGAGATTTTCTATGCCCTTGCTCCGGTGTATAGCACACGGCGACGTCAAGCGTGTACTGAGAGAAGTACATGAGGGTGAATGTGGAGACCAAACCGGAGGCCAAACTTTGGCAAAGAAAGTATTACGACATGGATATTTTTGGCCTACCGTAAATAAAGATGCAGTTGATTACTCACGACATTGCGATAAATGTCAAAGTTTCACTAACGTCCCAAGGGCACCTCCGAGCCAGCATAAATCAATGGTAAGCCCTCGGTCGTTCGCTATGTAGGGAATATAATCATTGGGACCCTGCCAATCGCCAAAGGAGGAGCTAAATATGCAATCGTGGTCGTGGATTATTTCACAAAATGGGTGGAAGCCGAACCCTTAACCACAATCACAACAAAACGAGGGATGAACTTTGTGGTCAGGAATATCGTCTGCCGATTTGGGATTCCAAGAACCATCTTAACTGACAATGGAACCCAATTCGATAGCACATAATTTAGAAATTTCCACCATAAGTATAAGATTAACAAGAGCTTTACCGTCATAGCTCACCCACAATCAAATGGACAAGTTGAAGCGATAAATAAGGTTATTAAGTCCAACCTTAAAAAGTGATTGGAACGAGAAAAGGCCATGTGGGTTGACGAATTACCACTAACTTTGTGGGCCTGCCAAACGACCTTTAAGATTGCAATTGGTCACACCCCTTTTTCACTCTCCTTTGGATCAGAAGCAGTAATTCTAGTGGAGCTAAAAGTTCCCTTTCATAGGGTGACGTATTATGACCCGATGACAAACAAAGTGCTCCTCCTTAAGTCCTAGGACATGATTGAAGAGAAGAGAGACCAAGCGGACTTGCGTGCCTCGAGGCACCGACACCACGTGGCACGCTATTATGACAAAAAGGTTCACGCTTGAACCTTTGAACATGGAGACTTTGTATTGAAGCGAGTCTTCCTACCTCCAGTCCATCTAGGTCCAAAGTGGGAAAGACCATATACCATCCAACGAAAACTTGATACAGGAGCTTTCAAGTTAATGACCGTAGAAATTCCTAGAGCTTGGAATGCCCGACATATGCAGCAATACTTGACCTGAATTTGTACTATTTTGTTTTGTTTCATAAGCCATGTAAAAAGGCACGACTTGCCTAGAAAAGTATGGATAATATAAACGAAATATTATAAAGTGGATGTGGGTTACGACTTGGCCGAACCACTATAAAAATATCGTGTGTGAATTACTTTTCTTGCACGAACTTTGTTTTTTATATATATATTCTTTGATTGTTATAATCTAAGTGTGAAATAATAGAAATTTGGATTGAAATCAAAACAAACGAGATAATCATTTGTGTAACAAAATAAAAAAAGGGATGTGAAGACGATGTCCCAAACTCTAACTCTCACGATTCAAGAGAGAGTATAAAGGACAGGAAGATGACGTCCCTAAGGCTTGACGGTGCACCACGATAAAAGAATGCCTTGAATCCACTCTAACCTGACTATTCAATAGGAGAGTATAAAGGTACTAAGAATTGGTACCGCTGAAAAAGAATCTTAACCTTGCCAGAGAGCTGGGGGCAACTAAGTGTTGAACTTAATCAATCTTAAACAAGCCAAGGCCAGACATTGCATTCAAGATTGATTGGGGGCATATATACATACATCACATCTTATCATTAATTACTTTGTACAGCAGAGGTGTCTACACCGTGCATTCAATCCATTTATGATGTGACATATAATTTACTACTTGTATCACACTCAAATAAAGTAAATGACAAACTTACAAG
Organism: Allium sativum; assembly: GCA_030737875.1. Lineage (NCBI taxonomy): Eukaryota > Viridiplantae > Streptophyta > Magnoliopsida > Asparagales > Amaryllidaceae > Allium > Allium sativum. Next base: position 18,221,867 of record CM060922.1, on the reverse strand, counting down.
TACTGGATATTGCAGGAAACAAACTACTTTTTTTACGTGAGTGCAGGTTTATACAAAAGGGTTAAACAAAGAAAGGCGAGGGCCGCATTCGCTACAATGACAACATGTCACGAGAAAATCAAAACAAAAGACAAAGCCATCTTTCATTTGGACTTTGGAGTAGACTTCGCTTTCTTAGCAACCTAGAGGTTTTCCTTCTCCTCTTTTTCAGCGTCAGTCGTGATACACTTTGACTTCTTTTTTCCTGGAACCGGAGCGCTGGGATCAATAGAAGATTTTATAGAAAGCTCTTCAGTAATTGACCTGGTTGAAAGTTTTTCAATTAACCCAGGCCCAAGAGGGATTGTCGCGATTGGTTTAATAGCCTCGAAATCTCCCTTCTCAACTTTAGCTTTTAAGAGCATATCCTGCTTGGCTTTCATATCAGCCAAAGTCATGTCATCGGCATTCCCCGAATCTCCAGTCACGACAACATCATCATCTTCTTCCTGCCGATCATTTCCGCCGCCGTCTTTTAAGGCAACTATCACATCCTCGTCCGGGGGGTTCTCAGTGCAAGATGGCATGGGAGCTTTCTCAGCAACCTCTTCCTTATCCTCGACCCACTCTGCAGATTTCGAGCCAGTGGCTTCATCATGTTTCACCTGGATCTCCTCAGTTAACTTTGGATCGGTCATTTCTTCTTGTCGCTCATCGGCTTTTTTAGCCGGTTTTGCACCTATAGAACGAGAAGCAACAGTTATTAACTCAGGTGAAAACTCGTACCCTTCTATTGTTTGTCCAACAATATGACAAAAAGTTGAGATGGTTGTAACAAACTGAGGTGAAAAGGTGGAGATACCTTCGGATGATTTCTCAATATGAGTAATAGGAGTCTCTGAAGTTGTTTCAACAATAGGAGAAAATAAAGATGCCTTGAGAATTCTCGGATTCTCTGGATCATATTCTTTCGTTTCGATATCCCCGGGGGCAGAAGAAGAGGAACCGGTTTCATTGATTTCTTTCCCTTGGCCTGACACCTCTCATTCTCCATAGCAGCAGCAATAAGCTTGCGTCCTTCGGCCAAGCGTGTTGTTTCCTCACCCCTTAGATATTTTTCTATTAACTTGTCCTCGTCGATCGAATCCACTTTGATTTCTCACTTTTCCCACTCAACCACCTGATCCCATGCATATACCAGAGGGATAGGATAATCCGTAAGCCATGCAATGTTTTGATGACGGATCACCTGGGCAAAGAATCCAATCATGGTTTCAGCACTCTCATCCAACTCTTTTTGAGCGTCCGCAAGCAGATCATTGGCCTTCTCGACCTGTTGTAAAGCTACATTCGCATTCTTCTCAGCAAGAGTTGCTCGTGTCCCAACCTCCATCAATTTGACTTCTTACTCTGCATTCTTCCTCGCTAACTCCACTTTCTCCTACTCAAGACGAATGCAGGCCAACTTTTCCATAGTGCTCTCAGACTTAGCACCCTCGGCTTGCTTCTTTAAGTCTATGCGTTACTGGCTATGAGAATCAAGCTCGGCGTGATGATACTTTTGTAATTATTCAAATTGCTACTTATATGTGTTCGCGTCACGTTGTACAAGAGCAAATTGGGCTTGAGCATCCTCGAGATATTTCTCAGGATTCTCACTAGCTTTTGCATCATATTCGGCAGCATCCTTCATGGTCTTTACATCGCCCAGCAAGTCCTTAATGATCCTAGACAAGGTCCATGCATACCTTTTCATCTCCCTGTACTGAGTATCTTCTTCATCAACTTTGGCCATGACTACGGTTGCCCAGTCGGAATCCAATGGCTTAAGAGATGGAAGGAAACGCATGTTCCCAAAGTGATGGTCAGGAAACTGTTTCTTTGAAAGCTTTAGTTTGGCCTTGGTTTCATCATCGAGCATAACCGACCTTGTAGTAGTGATGTCAATATTGCGACGCCTTGATGGCACAATAGACGTGCCTTTATCTAACTTCTTTTCTTGCCTCATGTTGTTTTCCCTTTGGATCAGACCCTTTCTTTGAAAATATGTCCTGGTGAGTTTTATCTTTGGACGAAGAAGGGAGCTTGGGGACATGCTTATCTCCTTCGCTATGTGTTGATTGACTCTTTTTTTTTGTCTGAGTCTTTGCGATGTAGAGATCGAGAATGGGAGGACCGATGAGGTTGGGAAGGTCGATACCTCCTATCATCTCTGCCTCGACTCTCATGTTGATCATGCCCTTCTCCAGAATCCATTGGGGGCATGATCGAACGAACATCACTAGTGTAGTAACGGGGACGTCCCATTTATCCTCAAAATGAAATAAGAAGGTGTTAAAATCAACATTAGTATAAAGCATGAGTGCTATGACGTGCAGTACTAAAGTGTTGTGTATCATCCTAAGTGATATCCCGCCTTACCGACAAGGGCCTGAAGTACGGCTGGGGTGTGCGGTTCCTTCAGCCTTCACAGGGGTAACTTCTTCGTCAAAGGTGAAAGTAAGAGGGTCTATTCTAAAATCTTCTGATGTATAGATGGCATCGGGCAAGGAAAGTCTTCTGAAACCTTGATATGTAGAATTGTTTATGTGAGAGCCGTCGCCTTGAGACTTGGATGGTGGCGGCTTTAACGGAGAAATCGATTTTTCAGGAGTAGCCACATCCCCAGGTTGATGTATTTATCTCTAACCTTTTTAGCTATGTTTGCTAATATATTATCTTGCGTCGAAGTGGGAGAAGGACTCTTTTCAGGCATTGTCGGAGCCTTCGAGCTCTCCTCCTTCCCAGGTAAAGTATCGATTGGCCCCTCGACTAGGGATATATACACATAAGGGCCCTCTCCATGACCTATGTTACGAGTAATAGCTAATAAACGATGGTGGTGAAGATAGTCATCCAAAGAACATCTCTGATAGTTAAGAACTTCTGATCTTCGTTAAGCAGCTGGTTCAGACGATCAAAATACACTTGATGCTTTTACTATGGCGGGATAGGAATTGCAAGCGAAAGCAAACGACAGTCCATACATTTTCAAAAGTGTTGAAGTTTAGATATTGAAGGCTGATGTCTTTACTTGATCTAAGCCATCTCCTGGCGCATCCTGGTTGCTAAACAAACTATGAGGTGCCCAAAATTTCCACGTGGGCAGTCTGTTAGTTTGTTTTTTAGTTTTTCAAGATCGAGATCAAGCTTGAAGACTTGGAGCTCCAGAGAGAGCTGGAGTTTCATATGAAGGCTGGACGCACCCTATCATCGGCGTATTATATTAAATTTTCATGGAGTAATGGTATGTAAAATCAGATTTATATTCAAAAAAAATTCCACTGCAATAATATATTCTTATTATATTTTATCTGTTCCGCTATGAGTTTTGTATTCTGCTGTGTTTGCTCTGATAAACCCTAACGAAATATAATTTTTCTTACCTTGAATCAACGTGAGTTTTAATTTTTGGTCGGTTTGGAGTAAGTGGAAGTGCGGGCCATTACAGTTGCTCGTTTGGTGTAGAACCACTCAAGTCTTGGATCGCCAACTCAACTACTAAACGACACACTAATGAGTTTCCTTTTTGGCACCGACTCAAAATACACGAAGGACGGGGTGTCCTGGGTTTGATGCTTAAATTGGTAGAAGAAATGGACATCATCAAAGGTAAGTTCTGTGCACAAAATTTCCCTATAAGCTATATATAAGGTATACAGGTAAGCATGGGAGTTGGGTTGGAGCAGCATACGAGCAATCCGCATTTGCTTTAAAAAGTTGACGATGAATGGCGGAAACAGAGGTATTGCCCCAATAAGACACATCAATCTGGTGATGGCCATATACCCTTCATGTGGATTATGAGGTCGATCCATTGTAGAGGGAAATTCGATGTCTTTTCGGAGAATCCCATGCTTTAAACATGTTTGGGCAAGTTTATCATTGTCAATCATTGATGCAACAGAGTCGTTTGGCTTCTCCAAGACAGTGACGTTCCCTAACTCATCTGCAGCACGACTATCTCCTATCCCTCCTTCCTCTTCTTCGTCTAAAGAAACATTATCTTCGGAGGAGGCTTCATTTTCATGAATCTCCATTTCGTAGTCCGGACCCTCATTATCCCATTCCGGATCTGATATGGAGGGTATATCATCGATGAAAGGATTTTCAGATATTCCTACGACCTCTCTTTTCTCTGCCAATCTAAGTGAGTGTCTCTCGGTCATATCTGCCATGCTATTGAAGAGATAACAAATATTAGAGTATAACTTTACACACCCCCATATGTGTGTGCTAACTTGTGCAATAGTGTACGGTACCGATGTCATAAAACTTAAAAACAAGCAGAATAAAATAAATGGAAGTAAAGGTTGGCAATCCTATGTTCGTTAAATCCAGATGATCTGGTTTAGAGGGCTCTATCCTAACTTTCCACAAGTTTACGAGTTTTGCTTGATTTTAGTTGGATTATATACAGGATTATGCTATAGATTTACACCCCTAGAGTTTTGATTTTATCCACGTTTAATGGGGCTAAGTTGTGTTCACACTCCATATCGAAAGTAACAGCTCGAATTGAGTTTCTTAGAATCAGTATATCGGGTCGGTTCGGGAGCGTAAGCAATGCAACCGATTGTCTCGAGGCATGGGCATTGAAGTCACCGGATCTGTTCAGAGGATGGGGAGTGAGGACAGCGATACGGTTCAGAGTCAACAATGAAATCAATCCGGTTCGGGTCGGAATCTTATGAGAAATCGGATCGGATCAAAATCCCCATCGAAGAAAATTAAGAAAAATCCCAATCGAACCGAGCTGATCATCTCACCACTAATTACTCTATTTACTTAAATACCTCACAATTCACTTCAAGACCATCCACCCCAATCCGAATTGTACCCTTATCCCTTAGTCCACCGTCTTCTTCTTCCTTCTCCTTATGCTAGGAATTAAATCTCCACCACTCTCTCTTTTCACACCAAGTCGTGTAAATAATCCCAACATCGAACCTCATGCCACCGATCATGGACCACCCAACTCGACACCTGGAACCAACGATGACGTCGCCACCATTAGCAATGGTGTGAAGGACCCTGATGATGGATCTGCCATTAATTTGGTCAAATTGAAGCGAATTAACATTAGCGATTCAAGTATTTACGTGTAAATTTGAAGTTTAAAAGCATGCGAGATTAAGGATTTAATGATATACCTATATTTGGATCCAAGAATTGAAGTGAAATTAAGAAAAAAAGGGATTAGGGTTTCATTTTGGTGGAAATAGTTAGGCACATACGAATTGACAGAAGTGAGAAAGGGAGAGAGAAAATGGATCGGACTTAAATATTGGGTGGAAGGGACTGTTAGTATTCTTAGACGTTATGGCCCGAACCAATCCTCTTAGAAGAAGAATCAAACAATTAAAAGCCTCTTTGGCCCAAAAATGGGATAAGAAACCAAACACAATGCGGATCAGATTATACTAGTCTGAGCCTAAGCATGAATGTTAACTCAAAAAGACTACTCAACGTATAATGAAGAAATTCAAAGAACAGTGTTGGACCAAAAAATGGTCCTGACACCCAATTGATCATATCTTGCAGAGAATAATGAGAAATCATGAACTAAAAGCAAGAAAAATCAATCAACACATGAGTTTTATAGTGGATCGACGTTAACGAGCCTACATCCACTTAATAGTTTCTCACTTCATTCTGGAATTATAATTACAATGAATATTGACACTAAAACACTCAAATACAATGAACAATTCTCTCCGAATTCATTGATTTTCATTAGAGGAATTCGGCTATGGCTACCATGAATAAATGAAATGCTAAAAGTCCCTCAAAATGATGCGTTGTATGTGCATTTATAGGTAGAAATTCGGTTAGGGTTGAGTAGCCACGTGGCAGCTTCAGAGTAAATATCGAAAATAGTGGAGAACATGGGGAAATGGTCTTTAACTGCCAGAATTCGGTTAGGGTTGAGTGACCCGATCCGGATGGCCTGATCCGATGACCCGATCCGAATGACCCGATCCAGTTTGGTCGGCCAGAAATATTCGCTTTAGCTTGACCCGAAATGGTGGAATCCAACCTGAAGCTTATATGCATAGAAATATGAGTTTTCCCATCCTTTGTTACTTCGTCCAAGCAGACGCCGATCTTTGCCAGTTCATACTCAATCCATGAGTGGCCTTCCTGATATTCCTGATAGAGTTCCTGGGCTTTGGATAATCTGGTCACAAAGCAGGCTAACAAACAGTATAAAAAATTCTCGTATATATATCAAAAGAATACCTGAAGGAGTTGCCTAAAGCCTTGTTCAAAATATTGGAATTGGTAAAAGAAGCAATGGCATCACCTAAGCTCGCAGAGTATTTATAAGCTCCAAGAGATATGATTTCATGAAATGTCGCGACTTTATAGATAGATGAAAGCTACCCTTGAATGACACCAATTCAGAAGTGAATGGATACATTATTTCGAAGCACACCCTATCTCCAATTAGCGTGTACTTCAAGGTGGCAAAATGTTAGTGATCGGGCTACACAAAGCTAAGGGATGACTCAACGAATGGGTTCGTAGGAAGAATTTGTAGCGGGAAAAAAAGATTGGTTCGGAGACCCCAGAACCGAGCCCTCCCATTTTGTAACAAATAGCCCAGGAGATATAAAATAGAAAGCACAGCCAGATCGGTTCGGAGCTCTCCGATCCGAACCACACATTTGACCATCCGATACAAACCGTGGATCATCAACGCTGCACCAACAATGCACGATCCCCTAAAGACTCGGAGCAGTCATGTACCCAATCTACCACGTTCACCCACGAAGAGAATGCGCTAGCATCATCTCAAAGCCTCCGATCTCGACTTTAAATGCATGGGCTCCACGTATGTCCGAACCGAAGGCCTTCAAGGGGGATTTTATCCCTATAAACACTACTACAAAAGTGGACATATTCGACACTAGTTTTCTGTGGCCGTAGATCAAAAAAGCATTGTCGTAGACCATTTTTTTCAAATAGGCAACATCAGAGGGGCGTGACATCCACGGCTGTTGCGCTAGCCCTCTAGTGCAACACTTTTGCCAATCTACGGCCACGAAAAGAAAGTGTTGCATTATAACTCTATTGCAACAGTATATGCAAGTAATGCCACAACATACTGCGTTGCCTTAAGCAAAAGCCAGAGCCTAGCTTCCATCTCATGGTAGTGGGGACTACATGAACTTTCCACGTCAGCTGCCAACGTGTCAAATACCACATCAGCTCTCCATGTCAGCTGCACATGTGTCACATGCCACGTCAGCTATCCATGTCATTTACCCACGTGTCACATGCCACGTCAGCTGTGGGACCCACTTGCCATGTGGAATTAATAATATTTTATCTAATGCAACACCACTGTACTATGTAATGCAATACTATTATCTTGAAATGCAACATTAGAAAAAAAGAGAATGTAACAGTAGAAGAAGACAAATGCTAAATTATAAAAAAGCAAATGCAACGCTTTAATTATAAATATTGCAATACAAGTTTTGTACATAAAAGAAACCCATCCAAAACATATGTTCGAAGTAGGCATAAAAAGAATCACCACAGCATATGAAGAGGAAAAACAATGATTCATGTATTTTCCAAAACTCAAAAATCAGCTATTTCACATCTACGCAGAACAGTAAGTAGTACCGTAGGCTCCGGTTAAGGACCGTTCTTCAATGAAATAAGCCATGGTACACCACTTAAAGCATCTTCCTTGAGATCATCGTCGACAATGACTTTTATTCCATGCTTCTTCCACTTAGTGCTTGCTACTTCAAGAGCTTTTGCATGTTCTGTTGCTTTCTTAGCTTCCACTTCGGCCTAAGATATGTTACATGAAAAGGTCAATGGTGAAATGACCCCTGAATTCCCAATAGAGCAAAAGTGCTAGTAAACTTTAATGTGGCAACTAGTACCAGTAATTTGCATCTTTTTCAAATAAACAACATTTTTACCCATCAACATGGTATATATGAAGCTCCTTCATGCAATTATTTCTTAACAATAAATAGAAACTTACAGCTAATCACCCACTAAACCAGTTTAAAAAATTGTAATTAGAAGAAATATTTAAGGAAACAATACGATATGGAATTTGAAGTCAGTTGACAACCTTCCTATTTTAGATACTGCCTCAAATATTAAGTTGAAATGCAGGCAGGTCATAAACAATGATCAACTTTGAGAATTAGTAAAAAAAGCAGGTAACCTAGCCATGGACAATGCCTTCCTCTCAATTTCAAGCTCATGATGTAGTCAAGCTATCATTTGAGTGAATAGTTGATGAAAATCAATTAGATAGGGTGCAATTCAATATCTCAGTTGCACAAATTTTGAAAGACATAAAAAAGGATAAAGACAACATCACAGATTCACATTAACATAAATTACCTTGAATGCATGCATAGTCAGGGTCTTCAGGTGTTATATCATCAAATTCAATCTTTGTTACATTTTCGATATACATTGCAGGATATACTTTAGAACCTGTATTCCTATGACGAAAAAAAACACTGATTTATAAGTGACTCGGAAGACATAATATAAGCTAGTCCAAATGTAATTATGTGTATACACTATACGTACGTGCATATCCGCATTTGTAAGTATATGTATATATGTTTCAAATGTTAAGTAAATATCAATCGTCAAAACATTTATTTTGAATTATGTTAAGATTATTCATACTAACCAAAACTTTGTGGCGATGAAGATCTCCCTCTGAAACAATTCTCATTGTAAATCTTGTTTTGAACATGCCGACCTAGATATGGCAATATCGACCAACATATCCATCGATATGAGATACTAAAATATTAACCAAGATTTCAATTCTTTTTTAGACCAAAATTTAAATCCATGTCCGACCCAAAAAATAATTAAAAAATGAAATCTACCTGTTATAATCTTCTAGTATTTTAATAGTTAATCATTCACTTTTAATTGCTAACAATGCAATAAGTGCACTGATTTTGTAAAATCTATGATGCACGGAAAGGAATAAAACAGGAACAAAGGGACATCAACCTGCAACGTAATAAAAACAAGTACTGATGAATTGCATTATGTAAACATTCCTGATTCTAGAATATGTAAACATAGAACAACTACTAGATGGGAACATCAACCTGAATATATATTTCACTTTTGCATGAGTTGAGTTGTAACTTGTTAAATGCATATGTATCCCTGAAGCAAAACTTTGAAATAAATGAAGAGGTATTATGCTTGAATGAATATGTTGATGGAAGCATACATAAGTGTAAACATTTAATGACCCCAGTACTGGATGAAGCAATACTGGTAACCTACTGGAATATTTAAATTACACCGAACTTGCTGAATATAGATGATTAATCTATGAAGTACAAATCCTAACATATTAACATCACATTGTAACAAATGAATAAACTTCACATTGGAAGTTTATTTTACATGTAAAGCTTTTGTCCTAAACAGCAATGCATATGTTTAGATGACAAAAAGTTTATAATTTGCTCATGGAGATGATCAAAAGCAAATAGCAATAGGAAAAAATATATAGGTGGAAACTTGCAAAAAGTTTATTTTTTCCTAAACATTCCTATGCAAGTCAATCTTGTTAAATCACAATGCAGTTAATTTCATTATGCATAATGCATGATAGTACAAATAAAGAACCAGAAATAGATCACAATTTGTGTATAATGAAAGCCTTATTGACTAAATAATCTAGTTTGCATTATGTATCATCCAAGCGAACTTTAATAAATCAAAGCTATATAAACTGAATAGTGTGTTATTAAATACAAAATTATTCTGTCTGATGTATAATCCAAGCTAACCTGTACTTGTTATGTCTGATGTATCAATATCCACAAAATACCCAGCTTGATGCATTCGGGTTTGTACCTACAGTAGCACAAGCTTCACACATTTTGAATCCATAAATTTGAACCATGAAACATAGACTGAAACTGACATTATACTATGTTATATTGCTGAGTTAATTTGAGCTCTTAAACTATGTGCTTTTGTTAAAACAAAAAGCGATCTCAATAACTTATGCGGTTGACAGTGTCTTATGCGATCCCAATATCAATTACCAAATATACACCAAGTCCTCCAAATGAAGAAGATATTTCTCTTTAACCTGATCTCTCTTCTCTTATTCACCATTATAGCTACAGAGGACGACATGCTATAACTACAAGATCTTTGCGTTGTTGATCTCACATCAAGTACTTAATCATCATTTCAACAATACTATATAGCTATAAATCAAATAGAAACAATATTTTCTATGGTAACTAGCATGGTTTTTTCATATAATTGTTTTGAATCTTGCTTAAAGAGGAGAATTAAATCAAGAACATTTTTATTCAATATTAAATTAGTAAACCATTAAATTCTTAAAACAAAAATTTACCTTCTTGTTTCAATCATCACTTCAGTCTACAATCAAAAATTTACCTTCTTGTTGCATCATCTTTTAACGCTGATAGAACACTGTGACTAGTGAGGATCCAAAGTCGAACCGTTCCATCCTAACTTCCTCAAAAGCTAGCATTTTTTTGCATTTGAACTCAATCCCGTATCGATGCATTCGGGTGTCTTAACAAGATCTAGAACTTCAAGTTTTGAGCAACTTGATAAAGAAATCAACCCTCTATTCGGGCTCGATCCATGTAGTACGAATCGAAGGCAGCGACCGGGAGCAAGACAGCGGTATATCTAGATTTTTTGAAGCGGCGAGAGGTAGAAGGTGACGAGGAGGAAAATGATTGGCCCATGTAATCGAGAATGATTAGGGTTGTGCTTCTTCGAGCTTGTAACCCTAGTTTATGGCAAGATGAAAACTCCAAAAAAGTACCAGTATCGACATAGATAAGAAATCAGTCCAAGTGGAAATTAGAAAAAGAAAAAGTGTACAGCCTTAATCAGGGAAATTAGAAGTTAGATTTTAGTGGAGTAAAGGGTTGATTAATTGAAAAACGAAGAAGCCTGTGAGGGAAATGAAAATAAGTACCGTGGGAATGAAAATCATAGCGGGAAATAGAGGGTGGGTAATGGACTGATCAACGTAGTTTTATGGTTGTGATTTTTCCTTTATGAGGGTGCAGATTGATGAGGTGTATTTTTGAATAGTGTAATGCAACACTTTTAACTAGTGTTGCACGTAATAACACTAGAATTCCCACTGCAACAGTACATTCACATCTAATACAACATCATTTGAGTATTATTGCATAAGGTCAAAAAAAACATAGCTTATGCAATGGTTTGCTTGCAACACACGCAAATTAGTGTCGAATACGCCCACTTTTGTAGTAGTGAAATACACCATCAAGCATCATTTTAAGGGATCTTTTGGCAAAGTTCTGACTCCAACTCTTACAACCACCGAATTTCATTGCTTCATTTAGAACATCATTTTTTAGAGTATATTTTATCAATCATTGAGAAAAATTATCAATTGTATTAGAGAGATTGAGTGAAATTCAGCATTGTATTTGCACTCATATAATCAATCAACAAAGTATAAATGGGACGTAGGCTCTTTAACGCTGAACCGCTACAAATCGTGTGTTCTTATTGTTGTTCTCTCCATTTTATTTTAAATTATCATTTGTTTGGGTGTTAGAACCAACTTTAGGTCTAACAGTTGCTGGTATCCCTACGGCCGGATTGTATCCTGCACATGAGGTAATATTCATACATGTAAATTTGTTAGATGATCTGTTTTAAGGTATAAAAACTGAGTTTATATGTTCATTTATTATAGTTTGCACCCAGGCTAGACCGGCATAGATGACATATTGCCAGTATTAAGGAGATGGCACTACTACCTTCTCAGTTGTTGTATCAGGAGCACCAAGCGATAGTGCAGGGTTTGCAGGACCAGATCGACGACTTACAGGCCCAAATAGCGATGTTAGGTGGTGGGAGTGGAGGTGCAGGAGGATCTGGTGATGCAGGAGGATCCGAAGTTGTTGGATGATCCGGAGGGGGTGGTGACATGGAGGAGGATGGTGAGGAGTCTGAGCATGATGAGGACGATGATGTTCCATTTTATAGTGACGCTAACATAAAGGAGACTATTGATGAGTCTGGGCACGATAATGACTATGATGCCATGGATTTACGATGACATTCATGAGGATCACTATGGTGATGTGGTTTTTTATCATGAAGTATATATGCATCTTCATTTTTGTATTGGACTATATGTCCTTTTGTCATGTTTACTCGTGTTTAGATGTCATGTTGATTAATGTTGCACATATTGAACGATCTAGCTGGTATGTTTATTCTTATTGATAACTATATTTTATGATGTTCTGTAATATGGATCGTATTGTGTTACATGTATTTCCATTCAAAATTTCATTTCTGTTTAAATAATATATCGATAAATTTCATAAACGTATGTATAGCGACCTTTTGAAAATTTTGGACCCTGCAGATTCGATTGAAGTTCAAAACATATAACTACGACTACCGCGGCATGACGAGCTCTTTTTTATGCAATATATAAACTAAATGTTCAAACATCGATTGTTAAATAATTTCCTTTCAAAATTTCATTTCCATTTAAATAATTTATCGATAAATTTCATAAGCGTATATGTAGCAACCTTTTGAAAATTTTGGTTTGTCATAAGTTGAAATCCACAGTACGAAAACCCAAGTTTTCTTTTCAGTTAGAATTCAATAATCATATAGATCATGTTGATTGAATTTTTAGAAAATTCTAACGAATTTTGGACCTTGTAGATTCGATTGCGTTCAAAACGTATAACTACGAACTACCGTGACGTTATAAGCTCGTTTTTGTATAATATATAAATTAAACGTTCAAACGTCGATTATTAAATAATTTCCTTTCAAATTTTCATTTTCATTTTAATAATATATCGATAAATTTCATAAACGTATATATAACGACCTTTTGAAAATTTTGGTTTCTCATAAGTCGAAATCCACAGTACGAAAACCCAAGTTTTCTTTTTTGTTGGAATTCAATAATCAAATAGATGATGTTGATTGATTTTCAAAAAATTTAGAGGAATTTCGGACCCTGTAGTTTCGATTGTAGTTCAAAACGTATAATTACAAACTGCCACGATGTTACGAGCTCGTTTCCGATTAAATAATTTTCTTTCAAATTTTCATTTCCATTTAAAATAGGGGACGACCCTAATCGTTTGACTCCTTTTCGATTAAAAATAGGGGACGACCCTAATAGTTTGATTTCATTTTGATTTAAAATAGGGGGATTACCCTAATCGTTCGACTCCTTAATGACAAAATATGGAACGACCCTAATCGATTGACTCCTTATTGACAAAATAAGCACTCATACTGTAACAGCCCGCATTTTACGTATCGCAAGATCATAAAATATTTTTATTTTATTCTCTTAGGTTGGATCATTCTCATATTTTAATATGTTGCTTATGGGGATGTGAGACATGTCCTTAATTTTTACCAATTTCGTTTCTGACAATTTTCCCCCTATCAGTCTTGTGCAGGGGATAACTTTTGACTTGAGTCGAATTAGGTGTTGAGACCTGTGCCATTGTAAAAGGAAATGATGATTCCCTTTCCATAGAGTGGTCACGTTAAAGATTTGGCTTAGCGGTTTGGGAGGAATCGCTATTTTAAGGTTTTTCGGTTTGCTGTCCAGGTTTTTGGAACTTTAATGGGCTGATTTGTAGAGGCCCATTAGTGGGCTGGTGGAAAGCTATAAATAGGGGGTGAGAGGTATGGAGAATAGTTTACTTTCCCCACTCCCTCATTTGGTGGCCTTATGTTCCTCCTTCCTCTAACACCTTCTCACTATTAAAAATCGAGATCTAAGGAAGGGAATCCTAGATCTGCACCGTTTGGAGTAAGAGTTCATCGAATCGAAGGATTTGGATCAAGTTTTCCATTGCCCGTCTAATTTCACCGTTTTTTCTTTGATTTGGTGAATCGGCGAGTGATATGCATTTCTCACGCGGATTCAATCAAGTGTATGAGTTGTATGCACATATTTTCATCATTTTGAATCGATTTCTCCTAGATCTACATTATGGTAAGCTTATTTTCATATGAATCGCCATAGGATCTAATTTAGCAACTTTAAACTGTTAACTTTCATATGTTTATGCAAGTTAGACCCGTAATTATGTTCATATGTTCATTTCTCATGATTTTGGTGAAGTTTGCATAATTTTGGTGAAAATCGTCATATTCATGTTGTTAATGATTTCATGGCATGCTTATGGTTGTATTGGATGAATTAGATAAGTAGATTTCGTCGATCTTGTCGATTGGCGAAGTTTTGATCGAAATTGGACTTGGATTGGGGCTGTACAGGCCACGGGTCGAGCGTGCAGTACAAGTTTAGTACAGAATGGGGTCGGGTCGAGCATCTCCTGGTCAGATCGAGCATCTTCTGGTTCAGGTCTAGCAGTCTTTGGGTCGCATACAAGGTTGGGTCGCACACATGGTTGGTTCGAGCATGGATTGGGTCGAGCATGGATTGGGTCAAGCATAGCTTGGGGTCGGTCACCAAAAGGGGTCAAGCATGGCCTAGAGGTCGTCACACGTACAATTAAAGCTGCACACTAAACACTTAAAGTACACACTTATAGACAAAGGGACACTCATGCCAATAAAGCTGCACACAAACACTCATACCAATAAAGTTGAGCATTAAAGCTGAGCATTTGCACATTTATTGAAGAAGGGACACTCCTACCATTAAAGCTGAGCATTTCATTTACACATTTATCGACCAAGGGACACTCGTACCAATAAAGCTAAACACTACATTATGACTGTTAAAGAATGCTTTCAGATAGTGCCATATTCATACCCGTATCCAAAATTATTTTCAAATATCGAATATCCATATCTGCTTAATTTTCGGATATAGACGGGTATCAGATATTTATCCACTCCGCCTGTAACTAATAAATTTAAGAGCATAACTAAAAAAAATTGATCAACAAAAATATTTTTTATACTAATGTTTATAAAAAACAAGGAAATAAATAAGTGTGATGATGAAACATTGTTTTATACTAATATCCATAAGAGTATCTAAAAATATTCCAAAATTAAACACTAAAACTACCATTTTCGCTAAAAATGGACAAAAATTTATGTCATAGTAACATCCAACGATTACAAAATAATTATTAACTCTATTTTTCTGTTTTGAGTTATATATATTACATCAATCAGTCGAACGAATATTTTTCGGATACGGATACCATTATAACCATATTTGTATCCAAAAAGGTTTTCAGATATCTGTATCTTCTTTTCGGATAATGCTGGATAACATATATTTTTCGTATTTTCAGATTCGGATTTATACGAATATCGGATTTTTCGGGTATTCATTGACAGCCCTACACCGTATGGACACAATAATCGACAAATGGATACTCGTGCCAATAATGCTGCACACTATGAACTGCAACTACACATTAATCAATAAAGAAACACTCGTACCAATAAAGCAGAGCACTAAACACTGCAACTACACGGTTATTGACAAAGGTACACTCCAACTAATAAATCTGCAAACAAATTAATAAAGCAACACACATAATAATAAAGCTACACAATAACTGAAACCTCATACCTTATATATAGCAGCAACATTGCAAATCATACCTCATCCCCAGACAAAGTTATAAACAAAAATGGATTCCCATTTTATGCAATGCATGTAGCTTTTGAGAGCGATTTGGAGGAAATAGAAATCCTTCAAGAGGAAGTAGAAGAAATACGGAACATATACCGTGAAGTCTATGGTTCGTCATCCACAACTCGATGGGGATTGATTCCTGGAAGGAAGTTTATACACCGAAATCAAGCAGCATACCATTAATCTCTGATGTAAGATTAATTCAACGACAACTGCACTTACGGGCCTGATACATTTCGTAGAAGATACAAAATGCGGAGAGATCCATTTCTTCGAATATTGGAGGGTATACAAGGTAATAATCAATAATTTAAGTATAAAAAATTGCATCAAAGACACACGGGATCACTGGTGAACAGTAAATGACGACCACTATGAGAATGTTTGCTTATGGCACTCCGGTAGATGCATACTGAATTGCGGAGAGCACGACACTTGAAACACTTGAAAAATTCTGTCAGGCTGTGGTAGACATCTACAGAACGAGTACTTAAGGTCCCCGAATGAAGTCGATATTGTGCTCATCAGAGAGATGCACGAAAGCAAGGGATGGTTAGGTATGTTAGGAAGTCTGAACTATATGCATTGGAATGGAAGAATTGCTCTAAGAGATTACAAGGTTTGTACATCGGCAAGGGAAGGCGACCAACCATCATTTCGAAAGCCGTAGCATCATATGACTTGTGGATATGGCATGCTTTTTTTGGAATGCCCAGTTCGAATAATGACTTAAATGTTATAGAAAGATCCCGTCTATTTAATGATCTTGCTCAAGGTAAGGTACCTCATTTAACATTTACCATTGGCCAAAATGCTTACAACCATGGCTATTACCTATGTGATGGCATTTACCCCAAATGGAGCACCATTGCTAAAACATGTCCAAATCCATTGACTCCTAAACAAGCCAAATTCGCGGCGATGTAGGAGGGACAAAGAAAAAATGTAGAATGAGCTTTTGGTGTTTTACAAGCTAGATTTGCAATGATAAGTAGTCCATGTCGATTGTGTTCTAGGAAAAAGATGACTACAATCATGTTTGACTGCATTTTTCTACACAACATGATCATAGAAGATGAAAGATATATAGATGACGGTCAACACCACAACGAATACGAAGGTGCTTCACAACCACCCGATGTATTCCGATAATACACACAAATAATAGAAGAGGAATTCAACATACATTTCGATCGTTAGGTTTTGTTTAGAGATGCACAACTCTATAATAGGCTACAGAAAGACCTTATAAATCATTTATGGAACCCCTGTAGGGATAATTAGTTATATTAATGCCTTTATTATGATGTGTGCTTGTCTGAACTTGTGTTTTATTTAATGATTGTACAAAATTATGCGGTAATGATGATATAGTTCTTTATTTAAACATAAGAATTCTATTGTATTTGTACGTGTTATTCACTAGCCATTATTAACATCTGAAACTATCATGTTCTGGGAAAGGTCTAAAATTTATAAAAACACCCATTCCGGTCAAATTAATTATAGCATTCATAACTGTATTTTGATTGTTTTATAATCGTTATACGAATATATGAATGACTTATATTCGTAGAAGTAAAATATCATCGTTTTATAGTTGTTCGGGTCGTAAAAATAGCAATATGGTAAGTAAAATTGTGTAAGGAGGGAGTGTGCCGAATTTACCAGCCTTTATGGAGCGCACCGATTTTTTCAACATGCGCCAAAAAACCCAGCGCTCTCTATAACGTGCAGGTAAAATCAGCGCGTGGGGACAATTCCAAATTCAGAATTGGCCCTATAATGTTTGCTTGAATATTACAGTCCCTAACATCTGTTGGGGGAATAAAAGCATCCCAAATTACCGATTCAGGGCATGAATCAATAACTGTTGGAGATGCTCTTAGAACTTAGTTTTTACACTTGTAAGAATGTATAACTAAACTTAGGAAAGATGATAATAGTCCACTTTTTGAATTTAGTTTTGTGGAAATTATGGAGGCATTCCTATTTTCAAACTTTAATCAGTGCACATTCTTGTGTAACTTTGCATGTAAAATGGGTCCCTATTTAATGTAGCAACGTGTTTTTCTAATTCTTCACGCTGCTGCATAAAAAAATTCAAACAATTGCAAATATTCATGGAAAAATTCTACAAAAAAAAATTTGTAGATATTTCTGTAATTATCCATACAGTGTACTACACGTATTAAAAGAAGAAAGAATGATTACAGCAATGTCTGCAATTATTATAAATAATTGTGGAAATTGCTGCAATATTCTTATAATATAGTGTACTATGTGGAAAAGCTGCAAATATCTCTGCAAATATTGCACATTGTTGCATACTTTTCAGGAATTTATTGGAGCTGAATAATATTTCATTTGTATGCAATTCCAATAATTTTTCTGATGATTTTTCTGCAATACCTCGATGTTTAAACAAATGTAGGTTTTGAATTTAAAATTTAAAGCAAATTAGCAAAAATTGTGTGAAACCCTGCAAGTTTATTAAATAATTGCTGTCATATATGCAATTTTACGAAAAATTACTGAAATTCACTATTACGTGATTTTTTTTGAATCTATCTTTTGTAGTTTTCTTGCATGAATTTAAGGATGATTATGTGTTGAATTAAATTTCAAATTTTTACATTTTTTGTTGTTTTTTTGACGATTTTCGAAAAACAGGGACCTAGTTTATAAAGTTTTTAGATAGGGAGTTCTTTTTTTGTATTTTGAAATCTAAACTAGACCTGAGTCAAACTGTCCCTTTAGTTTTCTTCCTAATACCCCAATAGCTGCCTTCCCCATTTGAATACTAACAAACTGATAAAGTATTCACCATAATAATAGTGAATTAAAACATCTAATTTAACTAGATGGTCAAAATCCACGAATCAAAATTTTATTTTATTTTCAACAATAAACAAGAATTAAGACAGAAGATTGTAAGTGCATAAAACATAAGATTGTGATGCGGCTAATATATAACCTTTATTATGACACTCAAACTAATGTATACTTCTCAAAAAGCAAATTCTCAACTTGATTTACAATGTACTATAGTGTTTTCTATAACAAAATTGATTGATGGAATTTCTTATGTGGAAAAAGATGATTGTTGGATAAAACTATTTATGTTAGAACTCACCATTATAATTCATCATTACCATTGTATTAGAAGAGTGGAAAATCTGCAATGAAGTTTATTGCATCAACACTACCACAGATCATTTCAAAACTAATTGTAAGTGAAATGTTGTAAGGATCAATTACTAGACTTTAATTTTGCTTAATTTAACAATTGGTTGTCGTGGAACTCTACATCCTCTCCCAATACCCTGGTTTGTCGCATTTTAGTAGAGGTCAACTCAAGATATAAACCATCTTATTATTAATTCATCTCCTTTAATTCTCAAATATGCACCATGTGACACCATTAGCTCAAAGTTCACCTAAGCAAGATTGGAAACTGCCATTCGAATTTCATTTCCATATCGCATTATTTCTCAACAAAAGATACCATATGCAATAATAAGTACAATGTAGGAAGTATTAACTCGAAATCAAAATACTTTGAACATGGATTAATTTGTAGACAACATGATCTAAGAAATCATTATTGAAACAACAACTAACTTCACCTTACTTATATATTAACTATCAAACGATGATTGTTAGCAGACCATTTTACAAGGTCGTTACGCTATAGATTTGGATGTTCTGATAGCTTGATAAACGGGTATGAATGGTAATATGAAGTTATGAACAGTTAGATTCACCTGAATTACAAATCGAAATTTGCTGAATCGGAACCTAGAATTTTGCTAAGCTCCGAATCAAAACTACTCCGGATCACTATGAAGATAATAGGTATTTCGGGAATCAAAACTACTCCGAGGTACAAAGAGATATGACTTAGTCTTAACATAGATAATAGGTATTCCCAGATCACTATGAATGCTCTTAACATAGAGCTTCTCCAAAAATTCTAAAAATTAAATTATCACTACGTCTTAAAGGGCTTCTCCAAAATCGAAACCAGTATGTAGTTATATCAAATAAACCATTACGGTCGATAAAAGATTCTATAGTGACTATTTGAAAATTTTATTTGGATATAACTCAGAATCTATAACGCGAAATCTCCATTTTTCACTTCCACTAAGAAGATAGAGTTCAGTAGCTTCAAACGTTACTTGTTTCGAAGAAATACGACAAATAACGGACTTATATAGTCGTTTGAAGTCCAAACTTTAATTTGCGAACTGCCGCGATATTACGAGCTCGATTTTTAATTATATTATAATTAATATGTTCAAACGACGTCCAAATAATATATTCGTTATTATAATTCAATTCTGAACTGAATTAAATCAATTAATTATCCACTTCACACCTTGTCGTCAATTCAGTTATTTCCGACTATTTTGGAAATAAATATTTTATTAGTCCTCTATTTATATAAATTAAATATTCAAAATATTTTAATTTAAACCATTTAAATTATCAAACTACTATATTAAAATTAATTAATTAATTAATTATTATATCGCTAAAATTCCTGGACGTTACAGTTTACTTCTACTTCTTCTATTGGTTTTATCCTTTTGATATCTCCTCTAGAGTCTAAATTTGTGATAATTTCTCCTTCTTCAGTTGAGTTCACCTCATTGGACCTTCTCTTCTTCCTTTTCAAAAAAGTGTACCTACCATTAGTGCGTTTGTCAGCCTCAGTTATTTTTATCTTGGCTTCAAATGAAGGATGTAAGAATCCCTTATCTAAAGGCATAAAGACAGTAGAAGAATCAAAATACGAAGAATACTCCCTTTTGTATTTTTCGACTGTTGCGAAGTACAACTCTCGGGAGCTAAACTAGTCTCCCCTGATGGTACCCCATCCCTGTTTGGTCAGAAATTTTAACATGAGATATTTGGAAGAAACAAAGGCATCCATCTCCTGTAAAGCCGGTCGTCTGAAGAAGGCATTGTTATAGGACTGATCAATCACGATGAAGAGGGTTTCGAAAGTCCTGTAAAGAGGGGACAAACCTACTTGAACCAAAAGGTTGATTTGACCCTCTGGAGTTGACCCTTTATTGTCGAATCCGAAAATCGGTTTATTGCTAGGCTCTAGCTTCTTTTTGGAAATTCCCATCATATCGAAAGCGTGCCTGAAGATGACATTGACAGCGCTTTCGGTATCCACCAATATTTTAGAAACAACTGAAAGCCATATATGCGCCGTTACCATGAGGGGGTCGTTATGCGGGTGACGGACCCTTTCTTTATTTCTTCCAGAGAGATCGCGAGGTTATGCATTTTGAGGGGCATAACGCGCGCTCTTCAATGATGGTTCTTCTTGGATGGAGAAGATTCCCTCCAAGGCTTTCTTCACGTATCGGTTCCTGACCTTCGGACAGCTTCCGGCATGGTGTGATCCCTCATGGATCACGTTGATTCGGCTTACGGGAGGCTCCAAATCCAGGTTATTCTACCCCGTAGTGACTCCTGTCGTATTTACCTAAACCTTCTGTTGTCCTCCTGCACGTTGAGCTGGCGCTGCTTAATTTGAAACATGCTCCTTCAGGTGTCCCTCTCGGATTAGTTTCTGAATAATCTCGTCCAATACCTTGCATTCGTCTGTCTTGTGCTCGTTGGTTATATGGAACTAGCAGTATTTACCGTCGACATGAGGTTCGGGGAAATTTTTGGCTTTGAACAAGATGGGGAAGTTATTGACCCTTCCTTTTGCAACAGCATACACATACATGATGGGCTTGTTCGAGGCAACCGAGTTGGTGTTAGAGTCTTTCTACCTCGACCTCCTCTGATTCACTTCCAGGAGCTTTCGTCCGAAGTTCGACCTTCCTCCTTCCCCTTAAGGCCCAAACTTCCTCTTCATGAGTACAGTTCATCCATGCGGATAAACTTGTTGGCTTGAAAATGGAAATCTTGCAAGTCTTTGCAGCCGTGGATATATAACTCTTTCCAGAAGGGGGTGTTCTCAATCAACCCTGAATGCACGGCGATCAGCTTGTCGCGCTCAATCATACCCTTAGCCTTTAAGGCCTCGATGTTGAACCTTTTCAGATTGTCCCCTAGAGACGCCCCTTGTTTCGGTTTGATGTTGGCGATGACTGTATAGTCTACGGTTGGATCTTTACAAATGCAAAACTGCGCGGAGAATTTATAGGAGAATTGTTTCCATGAGTAAATGGTGTTTTCCCTATACTGGCGATACCACTTCACCACAGCCTCTTGGAAGGTCACCGGGAAGAGGCGACACCTGACGGCTGTGGAAGCATTGTAAAGATCCATCTAGCTGTCAAAATCCATCAGATGATCGTCGGGGTCAGTTGTTCTCAGATATTTTATGGTGGGAACTTTGACCCTTGACGGTATTATGGTGTTCATAATCTCACGGATGAACGGTGCTACTTTTTCGTTGTCATTAACCTTTTCATCCTGGGTTTTCCTTCCCCTTGCTTCAGCAAGTCCTTGACAGTCTACTAAGTGACATCTCTGATGTAAGCTTCTGTGTTGTCGTTATTTTTCTATTTTGGGATCATAGCCTTTGGAGGTTGAGCTCCTAAACTGTTCCTGCTCGCACTGATTCCTTTGATGATCTACTCCCGTCAGATGAGACTTCTTTTTCTTTAAAGAAGTTTCTTTAGGCTTCCCTTTCGCTTATGATTGTTGAATGGGAGCCTTCCTTTTCGGAGATTCATTCGCCTCTCTCTGACTTGATCTGGCGAGCCTCGAGGATTTCTTTGCCTGGACAACGTCGACACGAGTCTGCATTTCTTGGAGTTGCTTCTCCAAGACCAAGATTCTTGCGACATATCGTCCATGACGTTTGGGTCTGGTGGTTGTTGTGGATCGGATGTTGTTCCTTTCTCCTTATTATTTAGGTTGAGTGTTGGGCCCTCATTTCCTTCAACTGTGGCGTAGGGATCCAGCTCTTTGTTTCGATTCTCCAATCTTTTCGATTTCATCCTTCCTGCCATAGAGCAACGAATTCACCACATAAAATTTAACAAACTAACCACAAGGTCGGAGGTTCAAACCCCTCCCTCTAATGCCAAAATGTTAACGACATTTTTCGTCAACACCCAGATTACAGAATTTAATGTATGTGTTCATGAGATTTGTCGTAGTCACGACTTAGAGTCTCCAGGAGTAAACCTGGAGTTGGAATGGGTAAGCCTCTGTGCCATGACGACGACACTGTACTCCAATAAGAAGAAAACAGGCTAACGCCTCCCTTGAGTTCATGGATGAAAGCATCGCAACATTCGTTAACTCCGATGAATCCCTCGTGTCAGATTTTCCCAAGAGAGGAATCTGAGTCACGACATAGATCAGGTTAGGAATCCGTATATGATTTCGTTACATCAATGTTTGGGAAGCGTTAGGCTCATCATGAGAATATGGATCATCCATGGCGACCCCTTAAGGCGAGGAGAAGGGGACTTCATGTTTCCACGAAGTCCTCTTCCCCCGCTGCCAGAGCACCTTGGTTGATCTCCTCATCATAAAGGTTAGTATTAACTCCTTGTTTCATCATTATGATACTACAAGATTATCAAATCGTAAGGTGTATAGGACCCGGAATTCTCCATTTATAGATTGCAGATATATTACAATAATTGATGATTTGCTACTCCTGAGAAGAAAGGAACTAAATTGAGAAATAAAATTTCATCCCCCTTTATGGAGCTCCTGGGGTCCTATTTATAGGGAATCTGAGGTCCTTCCATCAGTGGGTCGTTGGGCCTGAAAGATTCCTCTTGGCCGCTTTTTTCCATGGCTTCGGGCATCTGACTATTGGCCCTCCTAATGGTGCTAGTTACAGTCTTCGAAGCAAGGGTTTCGGGTGAATTGGGGCCTCCCCTAGGTGGAAGGGGGCTTGTTGCCGCCGGATTGCGGAGGCGTTTCGGATTTCTCGGTGGATGCCTCCAAGTGTCGGTCCTTTGTTGTAGGCTCTTAGGCTTTCGGCTTTATCGTGGGTACTTGGAGGGGCCCACCCTCACGATGTACGTGTATGTTTGCCGATTTAGAATCGTTGATGGTTCAGGTACTAAGAGGATTAGTACGAGTAGTTTGTATCCTTGCTTGAGTCTCGGTTTAGCCTTCCGGTTTGGCTCTCTGGAATGTAGCTTTCAGTGATCCCCACGTTACTTACGAAGGTAACCCCTTTCGTTATTTATGGAGCCGTTCTCCAGGGGTCGGTTACAGACCACCTTTATGCTCTGACCCGGTACTCCTCTTTAATGTGTGGCGTTACATCGGTTAATTCCTACCGGGAAACCCCCGTCGGATGAACCTTTGTTGATGCCCGGTAGGTTTCGGGTCCCTTCTCTCAAAGGAGGTATCGGCCTGAGTTGCCCTCGAATTCTTCATCCCTTATACTCATTTGACATCCCTTCACTCTCGTGTTGTACTAAGATCATTTTGGTAGTAACATTATTTATTATAGAACCTAAATTATTATTTATTATTTCTTATAAATCATTAATTAGAACAAATTAATTATTAATTATTGAACATGTTAATAATTATTAAAAAATAACACTAAAGTATATCTTAAAAAAATAATATAAACACCTCATGCAAATCTGTTGGAATTCTGCTGCAAAATAGCTTCGATAAATATTTGTCAGTATTCTACTTGGATTTGCAACGGAAAATAATGGTAAAAATTTTATGTCGGTAATTTGATGCAATTTACAACGACTTAGTGAAGGACGACAGAAGACGACAGTAATAAATAAAAGAAAAAAATTGAAAAAGCAAAAAACTATCCATTGCAGATCACATGAAAATCTGTCGCTAATTAGCGACGGAAACTTCCACTTCAAAATATATGACGCTAAATCAGTGTTTTCTTGTAGTGTTTCGGTTGGTAGATTATTTTTGTAAACAAAGAAAGTTTGGTATGTCATCGATGACTCGGTTAACCCCAAAATAGGAGGCAAAGACAGCTGAAAGGACAGGTGAAGTAAGATGTTGTCGCATTGTCTGATTTAGTGGAGACGAATGGGCAGTGATTCAATATTTCGGTAATGAGTATAAGGTAAAAATTGATGGAAACACATGTTCTTGTACATGCAACATCCCGTTACTACAACAACTTCCATGTGAACATGTAATTGTGGCTTGTTCAAATGTAGCCAATGTTGCTAATAGATTTTATCATGACTTTACTTCAGAGTGATATTTGATCCAGAATTACTTCGCAAATTATAAACCGAAGTTTCATCCTATTCTAGATAAACATTACTGGAGTGCATTCGAAAGACGGGTTGTTTTGCCACCAACGGTGCATAGAGCAATTGGGATACATAGATCAACAAAAATTAAAGGGATCATGGATGAAATGTGTGCTCCTAAAATGAATAGATGCAGTAAGTGTGGAATGATAGGTCACAAAAGGAGTCGTCGTAATTTAGTAAATTAGATTTTAGTATCGTATAGTTCATGTTTGAACAATTAGTATTATTGTAGAGGAATTTGCTTTCATTCATATACTGATAAAAATTTGCAATAAGCATACATTCATCATCTTCATTCGTACACTCATGCACTACATACATTCACCTTCATTCGTACATTCATGCATTACTACATACATTCACTAATTCATTCATGCACTACGTAAGTACATTTACCCTCATTTGTACATTCATGCACTACTACATACATTCACTGATACATCGTAAATCCAGCTAAAGAGAACAAATATATGAACCTATGCTATCTAATTGAGTGAAAGTGAAAATAGAGTATTGGGTTTTGTTTTGGGGAAGGATTTGGTGAAGTAGGAAGCTGAAAAAGTAACTGGAACAAGAGGGGTGTTGGGTTTGCTTTGTAGCTGCTGAGCTTGGGGCGGAATCCAGGAATGCGCTAGTGGGCACGATTCAGGAATGCGCCCACATGCGCATTCCTGAATTCCACCGCAGGCACATTACAGAGAGCAATTTATTCTCTGTAATGTTTACAGAGAGCAAAGTGCTCTCTGTAAACTTGTAGGCACATTCCGGGATTGCGCCTATAAGATTACAGAGAGCACTTTGCTCTCTGTTGTGTTTGAAAGCTTCGGGGCACAATCCTGAATTGCGCCTCGAAGCATGCGATTTTTTTTTTTTAAAACGTGTACCAACGCTATTTTAAATTGTACCAGTACATTCTGACGAACTTAGCGCTGAATTAAGCAGAAGTGAGTTATATTTGATATATTTTGAAAAACAGGATTAAAAGTGAAATAAAATGTTAAAACATGGCTAAAATGATAAAAAAAACCAAGGACTTTAAGAATAAATACAGAGGAAAGCTATCTACAGTAAAGTTGCAAGTTGTCCAGGCTCGGAGAAATAAAAAATAACCTGCCGAAACTGAAAAAGAAGAGAGGAGAGAAAAGATAAAGAAACTGACATCCACCACTCACAGGTGTGCAGTTATTTGAAATTCTACTGCAAATCTCCAGGATTCTCTCCACCCTATAAAGCCTCGCCTCGCATGCTTGTGTGTTGCCTACTGAATTACTGGCACGTACCGGCCCTGCTTTGTATCGTATCACTAGGCATATTGTCAAAAGAATGCACCTTTATTGTATATAAAAAGTGAGTGAATTTTCACCTTTGACGTGATTTTTATTTTGGAATCATGATCACCATGAAATCAAGGTAACTGTACGTTCATTATTCCCATTATATATTGCCATTTTTGACATTTCTCCCATTTTGTATAGTGCAGGACAAAATAGTCTTTTTATTCTATTAGACTTTGAAATGTAGAGCTATCATATAGATCAAAAGCATTCACCAGTCGGCTTTTGAAATCTCAGAAACTATTAAGTTTGAAGAACTTAGTGTACATCATATTACATTTCCAGATTTCCTAATAGATAAACCAACCGTTGGAGTTGCCTTAGAAGAAAAAGATGGCTTTATATATAAAACATGTCATACCATATAAGCTCATGATAAAGCACCAAATTAATGCTAATATGATTTGTACATTAAACCAAAACAAGAGGAGAAGATTATCACTACTGCATCTTTGTTATTCTACTCTAATAATACTCTCAAGTTACAGAGAAAACCTTGATCTAACACCAAAATCCACATGCTTATCTTCTAGCTTCTGTCATCTGTTGGATCGCTAAGGGAACGAAACAATGGCGCTCTTGCACCTAGATGATAACATCAAATGGATCAAATAAAGAAACAAATTCAAGCTTCTTCTTGATAACAAAGTACCCAACTGGTCAAGACACTCCGACATAGGTTGAGATGACATGGATTCAAATCTCGCTTTACAGAATTTAATTCACTCGTCAGTGTATTATTAGACACTAAATAAACGCTATATATAATGTGTTGATGCATTCTATTTGTTCAAAATGTGACTAAAAGCACTTGAAACTTTTGTAAAGTCGTTGAAAAAACGCTGAATATATGGTTATATTATATCAACCTTTTGTGATTGTCAAATAACTCGGGTAAGAAAGGTAGCTTTCAACGATTTAGACACTTTGAAAGCTATTTAAAACTAGTAGGAAAAAAAAACGACATGATTAATACCTTCAACTGAAGCATTGAGAAAGGATTTCTTGCAATGAGCAATAGCACTTCGTATGCCATCCTCCTTCTCTACCAACGAATCATCTCTCCTCTTTCCCACAACCTCCGCCAGAGGCGACGCCATCGACGCCGCCACCGCTGACTTGCTCTTTCCCAACCTCTTCCTTACGACCCTAACCGCCTCCTTCGCCACGTCATCTCCGTACTTCTTCGAAACCTTGATGTACAGAGGCTTTATCTTTCTCACGTACTTCTGAAACCCTTCCTTCGAAAACACCATCTTCTCTTCTTCCTGTTTTGCTTCGTTACCGCCTTTTGGGTTAACAGATTTTCTCGAATTGAAAAGGGAAATGACAGGAACGTCTTCTATTTTAAATTTCACGAGGAATTTGTTGAGGACGTGGAACTTGAGTTTGATGGGGAAGTGTACTGATTTGGATTCGGGATCGGAAGTGGTGATGACAATGGAAGAGGTGTTGAGAAACAGCTCGTCGGAAGGGGAAAGAACCGCCACGGACGTTGGATCCAAGGAATCATCATCGACGCTGGACTGAGAGCTGGCATCGGTGGTGATGTCGAGCTTGGTTTTGGAGGAGAACTCGAGATCGAAAAAGGAGCTATCGTCGTCAGCGTCAAACGATTCAAACAAAATGGAGGCGGCTTTCGGGAGTTTGTCGGAGTTCAACATTTCCATGGTTGAAGAAGGAAAGAAACAGTGATTTTGATGAAGTTTTTTTTAAAAAGGAAAAGAAATGAGAAGTAGGTGGGTCAAAATTGATGAAGCGAGAGAGAAGTAGGACAGAGAAATAAGCAGAATGAAACAGAATTTATACAAATGTAGGGGGGATAGGCATTTTCCGCATTTAATATTTTGTTTAATATTTTGTCATGTTCCTCTATTTTCATTATTTTCTGTTTATTTTGACCAGACTACACATGCATATTCACATGTTCAATCTTAAACGCTGTATTACTAAGAATTAATTAAGAATTAATTACGGTGAGTAGTACGCTTAGATCTTTAAATTCACTTAGTACACAAAACTCCTTTCAAAACAAGGTTGCAAATTAATGGTGCTAATGAGTAAAGCGGAAGCCAGCTATTATAGCGGATATTTCAACTGGGTGTTTCGATGCGTAGTTTAATTAGTGAAGAATGTTGAAATTAATGATTCAAATATTTATAGAGAATGAAAGAAATTGATTGATTGTCAATCAATTAAATAGCTCGTACATAGAAAGAGATAATAAAGTTTTCTTTTTGAAAGAAAAATAAAAGGCCAATCAATCAATTAATTAATGAAGAATCAATTTACTCAAGTAAAGAGATTGATGTGTCAACCATTTACGCTCCAATCAAATCAAGGAAGATATTTTATTCATTTCTCTTCATCTAGAAATTTCTTTTCTTTATCTCCAAGAAACCCCTCTATATAAACAGGGGTCATGTTATTGTATGAAGCAATCCACCATTAGTCTTCTCTTTATTGTAATCTTTTGTACTCATTTCTTCATAAAAAAATAAAAGTTGTTGGGTCTCCGTTGACGTAGGCAAAGCCGAACCACGTTAAAAATTGGTGTGCTCTTTCCTCTATTTTCTATTCTTGTTCTCTCTGTAATTTTGTGCCACTTGTTTTTATTTTTGGCGTTGTTGAAATAGTTGGCAGGCTAGATCATTGGGTTTATTTGTATTCCGCTGCCCAGATCTCGGATTTTGCACTATAAAGAATGTGTTTGCAAGTTCAAACATATCATCTTAATTTGTGGTTTATAATTTAATTGATTTATGATTAATAAATTTATTATTTGTTTTTAATAAATAATACGCATTAATAATTTACACAAATAAATAAATAAATTGAAAAAATACAAATTACTTTGATTCAGTTCAAACCAACTCAATTACGTAAAGCACTTCAATACGATCGCAATCCAAAAACTATGTCTCAAACGGATCTCATTTGCACAAGTTATTAATTTTTGAAATTTGTTAATTAACTTAATTAATTAATCTTTAACCACATCAAAAACAGTCAAAATTGGGGTGTTGGGTTGACGCGTCAGACGTGTCGACGCCCAATAGCCCAATTTTTGGCCGTTCTGAGACGCGTCGGAAACGTAACGGGCCATTTTGACTCCCCATCGCACCCCAACTTTCTACAATTTAGCTATTGAATAAATGTATACAGTTATATTCAAAAAAACAAAAGTATCGATAATTATTCAGTGAGCAATTGCGAATACTTCCGCAATTGTTTGGACAAATAACTGTGGAAGTTTCCGCAATTTTTTCATAAAGTGCAGAAATTTCCATTGAAAATTTATGAAAATGTCCGCAGTTTTTGAATATAATTGCATAAAAATATTCAACTATTGTAACAACCCGAATTTTAACAACACGTTAAAACAAAAAATCAAGGCAGAATTAAATTTTAAAATTTGAATTAGGTAAAATGGACATCACCATTGCGTTCGTCTCGGAAAAATACGCGAAATAGAGTCCGAGTTTTCGAAAATCGGAGTCCGTATGACCAAGATATGGCCAAAACAAATTTTCAGCAGACTTTCTGGCAGACTGGCCCTAGGTCGACTGTAGTGTCGACTGCCCAGTCGATCTACCCCCCTTTGTGTCGACTTTACAGTCGACCTCCCCCCTGTACAGGTCGACTTTTTCGGCCTGGGGTGGCCCAGAACCCATTTTTGAGGCCCGAGATGAGTTTTGATGGTCCGGATTGACTCTAGGGCTGATCTAAAGGCCCTAATTGGTTCCTACACTTGACTTCTTCCCCAAGACATGCTTTGGGTCTAGTTTGTTGGCTTGTGATGGATTTTGATGGTTAAGATCTGTCCTAGGGCTAATCCTACGGTCTAAACTATCCTAATCTTCTATAAAAAGACCCCTAACCTAATCTAAAACCCCTCATAAATCATTCCTACAACTAAACTATGCCAAAATGATTCTTGACCATGGCCTCCACTCAAAACCCTAGCCTCCATCCTCTTGTCATAAATTCTATCTTCATTCACATGAGAGATTACATGATCATATGAGTGTATGAGAGTTTCTATGTTCATATGAGAGCTTCTAAACTTGATTTCAAGGAAAATCTTCATCAAAGCAAGGATCTTTCTAATTATTTTTCTCAAGGGTTTTATTGGAGCTTATTGATTTGGGGTTTTTGCTAGTGTGGCTTCGTCTCAATCTTTTTATATATTGATTTGTGCCTTCATAGCATTGTAAGCCCCCCCTACTCTTAGATATCAACTATGAAGTTAAATGTTCATGTCGCAAGTGTTGGGTTTGAACTTGAGTAGGTTACATGCTTAGAAACTATCATGTTATGTGTAGATTTATCCTATGCACATTCGTAAAGTTATCACCTTGATTTTGTGGGCTAAAAGCTATAAGCTTTATGTTGAAATGTTGCATTATGCAACATAAGAACTCTCTTATCCCTTAAGTTAACTTGCATAGAATGCTATATGCGAACTTCTAGCCATTTTTCTATGTCATCTATCACCATGATTCACCTATATGCTAAATTTTGGGGTTATGCATGTTTTTGAGGCTTAATAATGTAACATGCAAGTTTGTGAGCACATTATGTCTCATATGCCACCATCTTTAACTTGTGGCCTTATACCCTTTTTGTCATGCTTTTGCCAAGCTCCTTCTTTAAATCCATTATGCGTTGTTGCGAATGTATATGCGAGTTTAAAAGCGTTGGGGTTACGTTATGGGTAAACTTTAATGACATGAAACATGATTTGGGTAAATTGGTATAAACATGACAACATGTAATGTTGGTTATGAACATGGAACTTGAAAACTAGACACGTATGGGTTGTAAGTGTAATATGACACTAGACTAAACATGAAAGTGACCAACTCGAGGTTGGGTTGAGTTTGCAACATAAAACTACCCGGACCCGACCGGCCTAACTAGTAGTTGCAAACAATAAGACCCAATGTGAGAAGTTGGTCATGTCGCGCTTAAACCCGAGGTCAGACTAGGTTGTGGTGTAAAGCTACCCGGACCCGCCCGGCTTAACTAGTAACCACAACAAGATCTAATGTGAGAGGTTGGGGTGCATTAAGTAATTAATGCTACATAATCAGGTTAAGTTAATTTGATTAGTGACGCTTAACCAAACATGACAAGGATGGGTAGGTTAAGTAACTTGATTAGACTAACGACACTTAACCATTTTTATGCGACTAGTGGATGGGGTTAAGTTAACCTACACTTAACCAATCCAACACGATAATTTGATAAGGTTAAGTAAGCTTTCCTAATGACACTTAACCGATATGACACGAATGGGTAGGTTAAGTGAAACCAGACTTGATTTCTTAATGACACTTAACCGTAAAATACAGTTAGGGGATGAGGTTAAGCTAATCTATACTTAACTAATCTGACTTGGTAATTAGATGGAGTTAAGTTAACCTAGACTTAACTAATCTAAACACGGTAATTCAATGGGTTTAAGTTAAACACTTAAACAATCTAAACTTGGTGATTCAATGAGGTTAAGTAACCAATACTTAACCAATTTAACGTGATAATTTAATGGGGTTAAGTAACTTATACTTAACCAATTATACATGATGATTTGATGAGGTTAAGTAACCTATACCTAACCAATCTAATATGAGAACCTGATAGAATTAAGTCACAAGACCGTTTAAACATACTTAACCATTTTAATACGATTAGTGGATGGGATTAAGCTAACCTATGCTTAACCAATAACTTGATGGGGTTAAGTCGACCTACACTTAACCAATCTATCACGGTAATTGGATGGGGTTAGGTTAACCTATACTTAACCAATCTAACATGGTAACTTAATAAGGCTAAGTCACGAACCGCTTGAATACACTTAACCAATTCGACTCGGTAGATTGATGGGGTTAAGTTAATCCATACTTAACCAATCTAGGAATGGTAATTGGATAGGGTTAAGTCTTGAACTTAAATACTTAGCCAAATCTTGACATGATTCGTAGGCGGGTTAAGTCATGAACTTGAATGACAACACTTAACCCATTAGATAAACCCTAGTTCAGGGGACTGGGATGAAATCCGTAGTTAACAAGGATAATGGGGAAAGAAGCTAAGTGATAAACCTTAGTTTAGGATAACTAAGTGATAATTCTTAGCCAAGGAAATTAGACCAGTTCATAAACGGATGAGGAACCCGATACGGTAGGTCATCGCTTAAACACATGAGGAGGAGCAAATTATCTGACTTAGATAAAGGCTCCAACGAACTGGGTGACGAAGCGGTAGCTTCGGGGGACGTGAGGGTACTCTTGGTATCCCTCTGTTAGGTCGCAGATGATCTTCCTGGGCTCACAGAGGTTAAGGTCTGCGGTATAAGAACCAAGAGTATGCCTTGGTTGCTATGCGAGCGACCTAAAGACTGGGATGGATTAGCGTGGAGTCGGCGATTCTTGTTTTTGCCCTGGATCGCACTCGTCGATTACCTACCATCTTTAGTCAATCGTGTACGTACGGAAAGGCAGAGAACTCCCAACAGACCATATACTTGCTATCGAGTTATGGGTGAGGTTGGCCAATAGGTAAGTGGGGTATAGGAGGCCGGAGTGTAGTTCTCATACATGATTTTTCTTGGATTGCCTTTCAGTAGTTGAGGGAGGGGTCACGTGGGACCATAGCCACGGATACAAAAACAGACCTTGATATCTGCTTTGGCAGACGACTTAAAGCTCCCGACCGAGTTCTGTATTTCTTGATCTGCCCTGGCACGGAACTCGGATGGCACATTGAGATACATGTGCGTCTAGACATGGAAAATGATTCACGATACATACGTGGGAAAAATGGGCGGGGTTGACGGGTAGCATAATTCCTAGTAGCCCTAGGTGGCATGAACCCAAACCAAGACACGAAAACGTTCATTAGGTAGCATGATCCCTAGCGGTCCTAGGTGGCATAAATCCTAGTTGAACACGCGATGATCATGATAAGAAAACCTAGCCAGATCAAGGGTGACAGTCCAAACGATTTCGAGGATAATACGACATGAGGAAGCCCGTACGAGGTACGGCAAGGGACTTAACTTATACACTTGGAAAGAAACATACGAGTTAGGAAAACCTACATATACTATATATTAGGTTGACATGGACCATCACATGACATTGGGCAAGGGACATTCATAGTTAACACATGACACGGGTTGGGATACTAGTACGGGAAGTGCAGAGCGAACAGACATGATAGATACCGTGGGACGTTAGACTTGATGGATACCTTGGGATACTATACTTGATAGAAACCTTACGGTGTGACACTTTGTTTTATCTTGACACCGTAGTTTATCATGACACCTTAGTTTATCTGGGTACAGTAGTTCATCGTGTTATTTTTGGTTTAGCTTATCTATCTTGTCATCATACTTAGGTTCATCTCAGTTCCTCATGCCAGTTAACTTTACTAGTTTATATACTGATAGTAGATAGGGCTTACCAGTCTTTATGACTGACCCCGTTTTCTTTCGCTTCTTGTCTTTCGTTCCCCCCCAGGTTACAGGGAGGAAATATTGTTGTTAGTTCGGACCTCTCCTGCTTGAAGGTCATCATGGATGGCTTGGACTTTTCTTGGCTATGGCTACTTTACTGTTTTACTTGGGGAATAATTTATGAAATGGTTTATGCTTCTTTACTATTGCAAGACAGGTTTTGATGTATTCTGATGTAAAAAGGTTTTAGACCTTATTATTTTATAAGGTAATGAAATTTGTTTTACTTCCGCTGTTTTGTATGTTCTGTCTTGTAATATTTCTGTACATGTTTACCAATAATACCCCTCTAAAGCTAGTGCATTCCTTTGCGAGTGACCCTAGCGGAGGTGGGGTGTTACATTTGGTATCAGAGCAGAAGGTTACCAGACCGGGCAAAAGTTTTTAAAACCTTCTGAAAACTATTTAAGAAACCGTTTACAAAGAAGCATTTTTTCAAGAAAAGTTTTTAAGGGCTATTCCCCAAAAGTCATTAGCACTATCCTTTGTTTCCTTGATTAAACCTCTTTTCCTTTCTTTCCTCCATCTGTAGTCACAGTAGTTTTGACTGTGACTAATCCTTGTCTAGCTACATAAGTGTTTTCCCATGCGATGGAGGAAGTTCTCGAGAGACCTTTTACCGAAGTTATAGGAAAGGATAATAAGAGCAAGGATAAAGGACACAGGCTTAAGGATAAGCAACTTGTTGGTATGGCTTAGTCCCTAAAGGGAAGACAAGGTCGTCAGGAGGGCAATTGTATGCTCTCATTTCTAGCGTACCCAAGAGGGATGGTACCGTTTCTGTTGAAAGTTTAGCCTTTCTTTTCTATCATCCCGTCCAGACTTTGTTTTGATCATCGCATCATTTAAGTCTGCCTCGATAGTTAAGTCTCTGCACCTTAGTACTAGCATGGTAGAAGATCCCACTTTTGTCCCAAAAGTCTGGTTGGAGGGTCGGTCCATTTATTCATGACTTGTTTGGAATCGAGAGTGTAAATGCCAAGTGTTGAGATTAGAAGCAATGCTTCTACTGTTGAGCTATGGATGGATTCTAGGGATGAAGTGGTTATCCAGTAAGGGATGCCATTCTCGGTTTTGAAAGGAGGGTAGTTAAACTCTTGGCTTGCTTTGGTAATACCCTCGAAGTCTTGTGTAACCTTTTGGGTTCTGTCATGGTTAGTTACCTAGAATCTCTTGATGCATTTATTGGAAATCTCTGATCTGATCGAGTAGCGTTTGCCAATAAGACGGATGGTTCATTCCGCTTAAGCATGGGTTATAGGAATCACCCTAGTAAGTGCACGCGGTAACATGGATTGGCATCGGTAAACGAGATCCAAGATTCATTAGCGAATTTTGGAAAGCTTGCACGTGATCACAAGCACGCGGTTATGTTTGAACCAAGTATTCCAGTGAAACGAGAGGCGACAGTGAAATGAGTTCCAACTCATACCTTGGAAATAGGAATCAAGGAGCTACGAAAATCATGAAGTCAAAGGCGATCAAGGCACAATGGAATTAAGCTCATGGAAATGTGGCTTAGACGCGCGCATCATGTCTCTTTTTAAGAGAATATCCTTGATCCTTGGTTCACCTGTAGAGCTTACTTGCATACTATCGCTTGGTGGATATCCTCTCGGTCCTGTTTCTGTTGCAAACCCCGTAAGGAGCTTGTCTTGTTTATCTTCTCGATCCTGTCTTGGGAACCTTAGGTAGAACCCTATGGATGTAAACATGTATTTGAAACATGTTATGATTGATATGGTTGCAAATGGTTGCAAGTGGTTGCTCGTGGATGCGCGAATACACATTAGATACTAGATTGACGCAACCACATTTCACGTTGCATATGCACGAGTATTTATACTTGTTTATGGATGAAATTGAATCTTTTATCATGTGGATGTTGCATGTGGATGGATGTTGTGCACGCATATAGTGTATATATGACTAGGACTATTTGCATACATGTTGGATTCATGGCACTAAACATATTTTGCATTTAGAAGATCACTCAGGCCTGATCATTTGCATTAGATAAAAACATATACACACACTTCTTGCATATGTTCATACAGCATTAGAAATCTCTTAAGGACAATGGTTGCTTGTGGATGATGTTTTGAGTAGATGGATGATGGATGGTAGGATACGTTCTTCCTAACTTGGAGATTTCGGGGACAAAATCCTTTAAGGAGGGGAGAATGTAACAACCCGAATTTTAACAACACGTTAAAAAAAGAAATCAAGGCAGAATTAAATTTTAAAGTTTGAATTAGGTAAAACGGACTTCACCATTGCGTTCGTCTTGGAAAAATACGCGAAATAGAGTCCGAGTTTTCGAAAATCGGAGTCCGTATGACCAAGATATGGCCAAAAGAAGTTTTCAGCAGACTTTCTGGCAGACTAGCCCTAAGTCGACTGTAGTGTCGACTGCCCAGTCGACCTACCCCCCTTTGTGTCGACTTTACAGTCGACCTCCCCCCTGTACAGGTCGACTTTTTCAGCATGGGGTGGCCTAGAACCCATTTTTGAGGCCCGGGATGAGTTTTGATGGTCCGGATTGACTCTAGGGCTAATCTAAAGGCCCTAATTGGTTTCTACACTTGACTTCTTCCCCAAGACATGCTTTGGGTCTAGTTTGTTGGCTTGTGATGGATTTTGATGGTTAAGATCTGTCCTAGGGCTAATCCTACGGTCTAAACTATCCTAATCTTCTATAAAAAGACCCCTAACCTAATCTAAAACCCCTCATAAATCATTCCTACAACTAAACTATGCCAAAATGATTCTTGATCATGGCCTCCACTCAAAACCCTAGCCTCCATCCTCTTGTCATAAATTCTATCTTCATTCACATGAGAGATTACATGATCATATGAGTGTATGAGAGTTTCTATGTTCATATGAGAGCTTCTAAACTTGATTTCAAGGCAAATCTTCATCAAAGCAAGGATCTTTCTTATTATTTTTCTCAACGGTTTTATTGGAGCTTATTGATTTGGGTTTTTTGCTAGTGTGGCTTCGTCTCAATCTTTTTATATATTGATTTGTGCCTTCATAGCATTGTAAGCCCACTCCTACTCTTAGATATCAACTATGAAGTTAAATGTTCATGTCACAAGTGTTGGGTTTGAACTTGAGTAGGTTACATGCTTAGAAACTATCATGTTATGTGTAGATTTATCCTATGCACATTCGTAAAGTTATCACCTTGATTTTGTGGGCTAAAAGCTATAAGCTTAATGTTGAAATGTTGCATTATGCAACATAACAACTCTCTTATCCCTTAAGTTAACTTGCATAGAATGCTATATGCGAACTTCTAGCCATTTTTCTATGTCATCTATCACCATGATTCACCTATATGCTAAGTTTTGGGGTTATGCATGTTTTTGAGGCTTAATAATGTAACATGCAAGTTTGTGAACACATTATGTCTCATATGCCACCATGTTTAACTTGTGGCCTTATACCCTTTTTGTCATGCTTTTGCCAAGCTCCTTCTTTAAATCCATTATGCGTTGTTGCGAATGTATATGCGAGTTTAAAAGCGTTGGGGTTACGTTATGGGTAAACTTTAATGACATGAAACATGATTTGGGTAAATTGGTATAAACATGACAACATGTAATGTTGGTTATGAACATGGAACTTGAAAACTAGACACGTATGGGTTGTAAGTGTAATATGACACTAGACTAAACATGAAAGTGACCAACTCGAGGTTGGGTTGAGTTTGCAACATAAAACTACCCGGACCCGACCGGCCTAACTAGTAGTTGCAAACAATAAGACCCAACGTGAGAAGTTGGTCATGTCGCGCCTAAACCCGAGGTTAGACTAGGTTGTGGTGTAAAGCTACCCGGACCCGCCCGGCTTAACTAGTAACCACAACAAGGTCTAATGTGAGAGGTTGGGGTGCATTAAGTAATTAATGCCACATAATCTGGTTAAGTTAATTTGATTAGTGACGCTTAACCAAACATGACAAGGATGGGTAGGTTAAGTAACTTGATTAGGCTAACGACACTTAACCATTTTTATGCGACTAGTGGATGGGGTTAAGTTAACCTACACTTAACCAATCCAACACGATAATTAGATAAGGTTAAGTAAGCTTTCCTAATGACACTTAACCGATATGACACGAATGGGTAGGTTAAGTGAAACCAGACTTGATTTCTTAATGACACTTAACCATAAAATACAGTTAGGGGATGGGGTTAAGCTAATCTATACTTAACTAATCCGACTTGGTAATTAGATGGAGTTAAGTTAACCTAGACTTAACTAATCTAAACACGGTAATTCAATGGGTTTAAGTTAAACACTTAAACAATCTAAACTTGGTGATTCAATGAGGTTAAGTAACCAATACTTAACCAATTTAACGTGATAATTTAATGGGGTTAAGTAACTTATACTTAACCAATTATACATGATGATTTGATGAGGTTAAGTAACCTATACCTAACCAATCTAATATGAGAACCTGATAGGATTAAGTCACAAGACCGTTTAAACATACTTAACCATTTTAATACGATTAGTGGATGGGATTAAGCTAACCTATGCTTAACCAATAACTTGATGGGGTTAAGTCAACCTACACTTAACCAATCTATCACGGTAATTGGATGGGGTTAGGTTAACATATACTTAACCAATCTAACATGGTAACTTAATAAGGCTAAGTCACGAACCGCTTGAATAAACTTAACCAATTCGACTCGGTAGATTGATGGGGTTAAGTTAATCCATACTTAACCAATCTTGGAATGGTAATTGGATAGGGTTAAGTCTTGAACTTAAATACTTAGCCAAATCTTGACATGATTCGTAGGCGGGTTAAGTCATGAACTTGAATGACAACACTTAACCCATTAGATAAACCCTAGTTCAGGGAACTGGGTTGAAATCCGTAGTTAACAAGGATAACGGGGAAAGAAGCTAAGTGATAAACCTTAGTTTAGGATAACTAAGTAATAATTCTTAGCCAAGGAAATTAGACCAGTTCATAAACGGATGAGGAACCCGATACGGTAGGTCATCGCTTAAACACACGAGGAGGAGCAAATTATCTGACTTAGATAAAGGCTCCAACGAACTGGGTGACGAAGCGGTAGCTTCGGGGGACGTGAGGGTACTCTTGGTATCCCTCTGTGAGGTCGCAGATGATCCTCCTGGGCTGACAAAGGTTAAGGTCTGCGGTAGAAGAACCAAGAGTATGCCTGGGTTGCTATGCGAGCGACCTAAAGACTGGGATGGATTAGCGTGGAGTCGGCGATTCTTGTTTTTGCCCTGGATAGCACTCGTCGACTACCTACCATCTTTAGTCAATCGTGTACATACGGAAAGGCAAAGAACTCCCAACAGACCATATACTTGCTATCGAGTTATGGGTGAGGTTGGCCAATAGGTAAGTGGGGCATAGGAGGCCGGAGTGTAGTTCTCATACATGATTTTTCTTGGATTGCCTTTCAGCAGTTGAGGGAGGGGTCACGTGGGACCATAGCCACGGATACAAAAACGACCTTGATATCTGCTTTGGCAGACGACTTAAAGCTCCCGACCGAGTTCTGTATTTCTTGATCTGCCCTGGCACGGAACTCGGATGGCACATTGAGATACACGTGCGTCTAGACATGGAAAACGATTCACGATACATACGTGGGAAAAATGGGCGCGGTTGACGGGTAGCATAATTCCTAGTGGCCCTAGGTGGCGTGAACCCAAACCAAGACACGAAAACGTTCATTAGGTAGCATAATCCCTAGCGGTCCTAGGTGGCATAAATCCTAGTTGAACACGCGATGATCATGATAAGAAAACCTAGCCAGATCAAGGGTGACAGTCCAAACGATTTCGAGGATAATACGACATGAGGAAGCCCGTACGAGGTACGGCAAGGGACTGAACTTATACACTTGGAAAGAAACATACGAGTTAGGAAAACCTACATATACTATATATTAGGTTGACATGGACCATCACATGACATTGGGCAAGGGACATTCATAGTTAACACATGACACGGGTTGGGATACTAGTACGGGAGGTGCAGAGCGAACAGACATGATAGATACCGTGGGACGTTACACTTGATGGATACCTTGGGATATTATACTTGATAGAAACCTGACAGTGTGACACTTTGTTTTATCTTGACACCGTAGTTTATCATGACACCTTAGTTTATCTGGGTACAGTTAGGGGTGTAAATCGGTCGGACCGGACCGGACGGAGGTATGTTCAGTTTCTGTCCTAAAAAAAATCGGACCGAACACGGACCGGACCAAATTTTTTCTCGGACAAATTTCGTTGTCCTAATTCGTGTCCTAAATAAAATCGGTCGGACACGGACACGATCGGACTAGTCGGACTCGGTCGGACATGGCTATTTATATCACATTTTGTACATTTTACTAGATTTTCTCTCTACTATACGACGAATTTCAAATAATTCGGACGAATTCGGACGAGCCCGGACCGGACATTATTTTTTCTCGTACAAATCTTGTTGTCCTAACTCGTGTCCTAAATGAAAATCGGACGGACTCGGACGGACGTATTTCGGTCACGGACACGAACGGACGTCGGACATTCGAACAAAATTTACAGCCCTAGGTACAGTAGTTCATCCTGTTAATTTTGGTTTAGCTTATCTATCTTGTCATCATACTTAGGTTCATCTTAGTTCCTCATGCCAGTTAACTTTACTAGTTTATATACTGATAGTAGATAGGGCTTACCAGTCTTTATTACTG
This sequence comes from Allium sativum, assembly GCA_030737875.1. Lineage (NCBI taxonomy): Eukaryota > Viridiplantae > Streptophyta > Magnoliopsida > Asparagales > Amaryllidaceae > Allium > Allium sativum. The sequence goes on along the minus strand of CM060922.1, from coordinate 18,181,296 downwards.
ACCCCGTTTTCTTTCGCTTCTTGTCTTCCGTTTCCCCCCAGGTTACAGGGAGGAAATACTGTTGTTAGTTCGGAACTCTCCTGCTTGAAGGTCATCAAGGATGGCTTGGACTTTTCTTGGCTATGGCTACTTTACTGTTTTACTTGGGGAATAATTTATGAAATGGTTTATGCTTCTTTACTATTGCAAGACAGGTTTTGATGTATACAGATGTAAAAAGGTTTTAGACCTTATTATTTTATAAGGTAATGAAATTTGTTTTACTTCCGCTGTTTTGTATGTTCTGTCTTGTAATATTTCTGTACATGTTTACCAATAATACCCCTCTAAAGCTAGTGCATTCCTTTGCGAGTGACCCTAGCGGAGGTGGGGTGTTACAACTATTGTAACGACTCATAACTTTTTCGTTTCTAAAACTGAAGTAATAATTAATTAATTTTTAGAAGCTGATAGACTGAATGTCATATATATAACCGTTGCAAAGGTCTTTCCAAGACGACTGATTTGATATAATTTTTATATCTTTGAAATTACGGTCTATAAAATATTGGCTATGTAAGTTTTAAAAATATGTGTATGTGTGTGTGTTTATATGTATTTGCGTTATATGTTGTTTTCATATTGTAGTGCATTAATTTATTAGATCGTGAATTAATTGCATATTAATTAACTTGTTTTTTCAAATCGTGTACATATAAATATATACATACATAGAGAGAGATATGATCAATAGCATCCCAAATAGTATAGCACTCATTTAGCCTCCCGATTTCCACTACACATCGTCGTTTTTTTCTCATTCCATTAACTCTCTCTTCTCCCTACTCAATTTTTTAAATATAAACGAGTGGTTTGTATTGAGGTGCAAATGGGATGGTATAAAATAAAGGTTCCCTAGAATCCTATAGGGATAGGATCAAGGAGTCCTCCAAAAATGGAGCACCCCAAATGCCCCCTAATTTCCTCCTCTCATTTATATTAAAGAAAGTGAGTGAGAGGTGAGAGAATGAGTGTAAGGAGAGAGAGAGAGGAAATGTGTGGTGGAAAACTGATAGGCTAAAGGGGTGCTCACTATTTGGGGTGTCATTGAACCTGCCCCATATTTTTTTTTTGAAACTGGGTTAAGATTTTATTTAAGCCCAAAAGCCTGCTCGACCCAAATTACAGTCCGTTTATAGAATACGGGTATATTACACTAACTTCCAACGAGAACCTTTTAACGTCTTCTACATTCTCTGTAAAAGCACAAAAGCTCAAAAGAAAATTAGGGTTCATTTATGGCGGACGTAAATTCTCTCGTAGCTTTTCTCCAGTCGCTTCCTTCCAGCTCCACCTCCCCGATAGCAATCGTTCTCGTTCCGTTGCACTGGTAAGCAACTTCTTACTGATTCTTCCTATCACCATCGCAATTTCTCTATTGATTATAGATGTGTTGACTAAAACATCTCTGCTCTTTTTCTTGAAAGCATGGGAATTGCGTTCTCTCCATGTCTGCCACACTGTGGCTGTGAAGCAAACCTTGCCGAGCTCTACCATCAACTTCGACATGTGACTTCCATCGTTCAGGTACTTAATTTCTTCCTCCAGGTCTCCAATTTGATCTGTATTAAAGCACTTTAACTTTTGGATTGCCCACAGTCGTCTGCTAAAACTGCACTCAAAGAACAAGTGATTGTGTGTTTCAGGTTGTCTGTTGCATAACATACAACTGTCCTCCTCTAGAATCCCCCAACTACATAGTCTTTCCTTAGTTGGCAGCCTACCTAGGATGGCCTTGTATAAGGTTTGAGCCATTTTTGTAGGGGAGTGGTTCTGGTCCAGACCACGTTGTACCATTGTACAGTAGGGTGGAACCTGCCCCATATATATATATATATATATATATATATATATATATATACATACACATATATATATATATATATATGAAAATAGTTAAGTCTTTTCATGGAGAAGTCAACAGAAGATCCCTTTTTCAAAAGCCTTGATGCTCAATTTATAAATGAAATGATGAGTCAGATCGGTCCAGAATCATGCAGAGAGAGCGGGTTAGGAGCAACCATCCGTAAATCTTATTAAACAAATATCAAATACGTCGATATATTGCTTATTTATTTTCTTACCTCAAGAGGAGTGACTTACTTAATTTTTGCCTAATACAATACTACGGTGGTTAATGGATTAATCTAAAACAAAACACTACTATATGAAATAGTACATGTCATAGAACAACAAACACAAGTATATATATATATACTTCAAATAAAACACACAACGACACACATAAATGGTTATAAAAACCATAGTTTACATACAACATAATATCCCATAGAATATATACATATACTAGAGTACACAACAAAACAACTAGGTCAATAGTGTAAAATACGCTAAAACATGAATGGTTGATAAGTGGTCCATAACAAAACGTGGATGAGCTGATATCTACAATAGAAGCTATATTGAAATAACTTGGTCTGACCCGAGTATATAGAATACATCAGTCGGTCTAGTTTAAACAGAGTTAGTAGATCATAACCGATGAATATAACATCGTAAGGGATAATTATTTCTCGAGTAGAGAAAGAGTTGGCTTAACTTGATACAACATAGGATCCATGAGATAGTGTACAACTAAACATCATATAAAGGTCTCATAAAGGGTGTCATGAAAAACATGTAAATGGGTTAAGCATGAGGGATTAAACATGTGTACATTTAAAAACCCCAACACAATGATATAACATGATTAATAAAACATCAAAGTATAGAACACATATGAGTGCTCTAAAACATCATAATGAAATCACCATATGTAAAGAAGTAATCATGGTAGCAAAAAGGCTACATATATGAATCAACATAAACAACAACGGTATAATCTTAAATTGGATCCGAACAACAAATAGATGTAGAATTATCAATAAAAACAAAATTGGATCCAAGCAACAAATAAAATCAAAAGTAGATCCGAACAACAAATAGCATCAAAATGGATCCAAAACAACAAATAGCACGTGCATCAAATATATAACCCCTCTTACCCCTCGAGCTTAGCTCCCCTCAGAGCAACTGCTGGCAACAACAAACGCCGATCATATGCCATGGACTTCCAAACAATAATCTGAAAAGTGAAAACAATATATCCCATACCGCACAATTCACTAATTGATTTACTACTATTCAGTATATACCATTCTTAAAATAGCTTTAATCAACGAGTCTGGAATTAACCGATATAATTAATTTATGTGTCCCATACTACGTGATTAATTATATCATTTAAATCATGTTCCCCGTTTCTCTAAGTATGCTAAAAATGTGTAGTTTTATATATCGAAAATACTTGATTTGAAAAAAACGAGTTCATAAAATGATCTGGAAACCATTCGAATTCGTTTCTTAGAAAATCTATATATCGGAAAATATGTTATATTATATAACCTTGAGACGATTTATTTTTTAAAATAGATAAGAAAACATTTTTTTCAAAGCTTTATATATATTATACATATTATATATATATATAGATAAAGAGAGAGAGAGAGAGACAATTCCTTATAAAAATCATTTTATAAAACGTGCATTGCGTCCGAAATTTCATGAAATCAATACACAAAATTCACCAAAACCACATCAATTCATAATGCGAGTTAGTGATAATATTGTCTCATATATTATAAGATCAAGCCTTAGATAAACAACATCGCAATTAGTTTCACAAATCATCGAAATACCATCCAGAAGACACTTGGAAAATTGGTCAGAAAGCACCAGAAACAAAGAAATGAAAGGCACATTCAAATGCAATCAGAGGTCGACCTTTCTTTACCCCAGGTCGATCCTCAAGTCGACCGTCATGCACCTTTTGGGTTGACCGATAGGTAGACCCTAAGGAGAGTTGGGTCGACCTAGGCGACGCGAATTTCACCCAGTGCCAATCAACTCTTATTCAAAGTTTGACACTACATTTCTATATGATACAAAGGTCAGAATGACTCAAAAATTGACATGCATGTACACCAACAACAATACTATAATTCCTAAAAGGTTTGGCATGATATTAGTAAGAAACGAATAAGATACAACATCACAAAGTTGGACAAAGGGCTAATTTTTCACTATAAACATAAAACTTTGTATTTTGAAGAAATTTGGGTTTTAAAAGAAATTTCTTTATTTTCTTTTTGTTGTGTTTTGAGAGGAGGATGAAATGTTCCAAAGAGAAAGAGTACATATTGGACTTTGGTTCCAGACTTTTCTTTCCTTAATCTCCTAGCTAATAGGCTTAATTAGGCTATTGGTAATTAACTTAAACTATGTTAAGTTTAAAATGGGTAATTTTACGCACAAACCGTCTTATTAACCTTAGGTTTCTCCAATTTAACACCTAACACACAATTTAACTTTGTTTAGCCTTATTAAAAAATTTATACAACATATTTAAATTACTTTTAACCTTTTCAACACAATTTAGAACATATTGATAAGAAGTCTACATTTTATAAACACGTTGTACATTTTACACTTTTATGCACAAATCTTACATTTTTGATACAAAAATTATATAAAACACAATATTTTAACACAAAAAACTTGTACAATCACATTAAATTTATTTCAACATACAATTATTGATTTTCCATTAATTTTCACATTTTGTTTTACATTTATTTATAACTCAATTATTTCTGAAATACGTAGTTTTACATTAAAAATCATTATACACTATTATATTGCAATCTAATGCAATATTACCCAATAAAATCTTATAACACATACATTTGTCTTAATTTTGAGTTATAAAGTTTTTCTAAAACTTTATTTTTCATATTAAATTTATTTACTACAATTTGACCACAATTTCAGTACATTTACCCAAACACTTTATTTAATCATTTCAAATGATTAAATAACCAATTTCTTCAAATTCTCAAGTTAACAAAAAACCAATATCAAATTCAACTTAGCTAGTTATTTAAATTATTTCCCAAAATAGTATTTACTTGATAATTAATAAATTGTAATCCTCATTATAATTCATTAACCCTTATTACAAGTAATCACAAAACCGGAGTTGTTACATACTCCCTCTATAAAAATTGCATCCCCGGAATTAATTTCCTTTGGGAATAGTTGTATCAACTAAATTTATTCCATAACAAAAGAAATATACAAATGAATTAATAAGCTTGAGTTTAATATTTCCCACCTCCATCATGAGAAGATACGAAATCGGCATAGGATCGCTTAGTGAATTCTTGGTTTCCCAAGTGCAATCATTGGGATTATCAGACTAATGAATCTTCATGATCGACACATTCTTGTTCCGAAGGCATTTAACCTTCAAAGCAAGTACACACACGGGGTGTTGCACGAAAGAAGGATTAGGTGAGATGAATCACGTAAATACATCCGCAACTGAGATATATGAAACACGTTATATGCACCAAAACTGGGCTGGCAGTGCTACTTAATAAGCTACAAGATCCATACGCTCAGCGATAAGAAATGGACTAATGTATCAGGGAGCCTATTTCCCTAATCTGACTGAAGCATCCCATTCCTTTCAAAGGAGATGCACAAATATAATAGATCCACCAATAGAGAACTCAAGAGTATTCCTATGGTTGTCCCCTTAGATTTTGTAGCGACTCTATGTCTATTTATCTCTTCTCTCATCTTAAAAGCTTCTCCACTGGAGTCAAGGTTAAAATCAAATTTTCTTCAAACTCTAACCAACACAAAGGTAATAGACGTGGTCTATTGTATAAGGATTTAAAAGGAGTCATACTAATATTGGACAGACAATTATAAGTATACATATAAACTTGATAAGAGGAAGATGATCTTCCTAATTATCACCAAAATCCAAGGCATAAGCATGAAGTGAATTCTTAATATTACGATGGAACCACTTGATTTGTCCATTTGATTATAGGTGGTAAGTAATACAAGACTAGACTTTGTTCCCAAAGCCTTCTGAAGACTACTCGAAACTACTAGCAAGGATTAGATCACAATCGCAACAAACGAACTAGGAATATCGTGAAGTCACACGATTTCCATAATATACAACTTGGGTAGATGGGAGGATGTCATATTAAATTTAATAGGAATGAGTTGAACGAATTCTAGTTAAATGATGCAATACAACCGAAACATAAGAAACTATATGCACTATAGGTTAAGTTACCACATTTTATAATCATTTCAAAATTATTCTTCTTGCTAAGAACCACATGTAAATCACCTAAAAATATTATCATATTCAACATTGACTTTCAATCGTTATTCCTTACTTTTAACATTCACTTACAACACAATCTTTAATTTAACATTCATTTAGAAACAAAATGATTGTTTGGTAAAAACTAGATAAATTCATCAAATTTTAACAAATAAAACATTTTTATTACAACACCAGTTATAAAGCTTCCAAGATGCTCTTTTTTTTTTTTAGAAATATAAGTTGAATTTAATTTTTCTTGTCTCCTTATTTGAATTCGACTTATTTCCAATTCAACCAAGCCGCCCACAAAATCCCCTAATTACTTTGTTTGTTAAATTTCAATATTATACGAATTCCTTTCAATCTGTATTTATTCTTCTTTACTTCCAAACCATGATCCACATTATAATCTTTTCTTCCATAACACATATTCTAAAAATAAATGCTCAACTTTCCATATCCCCAAAATAAAATAAATATGTTGCCTCGCCATTAGTTATAGCAAATCTCCTAATTAAACGGCTGTGATTTTTATTATAAATCAAAACGGTCCCGATCATTTCTTTTTCGACTATTACTATAATTCGATGGCTGCATACATCATCATAATATATTAGAGTGTATTTCTAAATATTGCATATGTTTAGTTTATTTACGCTTTGGTTTCTCAAAACACCATTTCACTTAAATAGTATTGTTGAATTGTCTCAAAATAATATTATGCCACTCAATCCATCAATGGTTGTAATGTTGATTCAATATCGATATTGCCTCTCCATGCTTAGACACCTTTCACGATCTATTTAATGACTTAACATTATCTTGATGCTTACATATTTATTTAATCATTTATTCTATTGCCCAAAACACCATGTTCGAACGTCTCGTAATAGTATTCAAGGAATTCCTATCGTTAATGTTGATCAGACATACCATCCAAACTTCTTAAAGTACTCAATGGACTATTTGACATAATTAATAATCACAAATCTTCCCCTTTGGCTGTATTTATTTTTTATTATCTCTAATACTTATTTTAATTTAAATAAATATAACTAAAAATTAATCTCCCACGCATAGACCATCAAGTTAGGTGTTAGCCGATACATTCTATTAGTTTCCGTCGCGCACTCTGATTAATTTAAATTATTCATATTATTCCCCTTAAAGGTTTCAATTTATCATCTTGGTTATTAGTTCATTATTCCAGAACTAAGACTCACAAGTATGAATATGATGAGATAGGGGTCGTTTGGATGTTGAAAATAAGCAATTGTCTTGCTTTTCGGAAGCTAAAGCAATAATGACCATATGGATGCATATGTAAATTGAGATTTTGTAAGCTGCTTTCTTAATTATTTGAAAATCAATTCATGTTCACTTTTTGGCTTTCAAAGATCAAAGGTCTTTTGAAATAAGGAAAGGGCCTTTTCTTTGAGTTTCCTAACGGGCCCTTCGATCTGAATCTAGTTTCGGAGCATTAGCAAAATGATTCCCCTTAACTATAAAAAATCGCTATGCGAACGTTAGAACAGATGAAACTAGTACAGGAATAAATCCCAAATAATACAAGGGGATTAAGCTCTGAGTTTCACAATGATTTTTGAATACCTAATTTTCTTGATGGACGTCCTCGTGGGAAAATGACGCACAAGCTAAGTACTACATATAAAATTAATATGGAACTCAACTGCCTGCTTGTGTGGTAAACTCGTAACAGGAGTAGACACAAAAGGAAATTTGCAACCATAAAAAACTAAGATATGTCATCATCATCTTGGCATTCAAAGAAATATATAAGAGCTTCAGAATCATACTTGAAATTACGAAATACTAGATATATCAAGACAACCTAATTAGGATATCCATAATACTTAATTATTTGTATTTGGACTCTATCTTGGATGAGTTGATTCATTCCTACAAATTAACACGAAACCAAGAAAGAGAATGGCATGCTGATTCACATTGAAAGAAAATTATAGGAAAAGTTTCCAACGTCCTTTCAAAGCATACTAATTGTTATAGTTTCCCAAATAAGTTACAAAGTTATTAAAGTAATCATCAAGCACACTACTTTTAAGGATATATTATTTACAAGCTCTTTCAATATGGATAGTATGGTGCATCTATATTAAAAAGAACTTGAATAAAGCAACCATAAGATGAAATATACTTTCAGAAATAGGAAAGGGTACATTCAGGCCGCGAAGGTCCTCCATAAGTATCCCCAGCAATGAATTTCCTTGGTTCAAATTTCTTCAACTTTTTAGGACATGATAAAAACCAATGTCCCCCTTTGTTGCAGTAACGACAAGCTAGGGGCTTGGGGCAATCTCTAAACAAATGATCACAAGATTTACAGCTGTAACATGCCCTTTGTCTATGGAATGCCACTCCAAACAAATAACTAGGACCAATCTGTTTTTTCTTCTTGTTATGCTGAATGGAGTTTGATTTATAGCAAGGAGACCTCTTTCTATTCAAACTCTTCTGAACTACTAACTCATTCCAACTCTCTATCTCTTTTCCTTCATCGACTGCTACTAAATAAAGAGTCAAGTCAACTGGGTCCCTAAAAGAAATTTTAAACTGGAGTATCACCTCCTTATTATGTGAAGAAGACGAATGAGCAGAGGCTGGAAGTTGTGTACCACATAGCAGCTCCATATACTGCTCAACAGACATATGAACCCTACCTAGAAGTGGGTTGCTGGATCGTCCAGCACCAGAGTTGCCATCATTTTCTTTTTGGCTATAAGTTGATAGGATAATATAAGATGGATATAATTCATAGGGACATGATATTATTAGTCAAAATCCAATATGGAATACTATAAAAATTTAAATTGCTTTCCTAAATTAGAAACTATACAACTATTAGAAAATCTATTTTCCTAAATTACCAAAAATATAAAATAATTACAAACTTACCTGTGGTCCAAAGTGTTCTCCTGTGGTCCAGGTAGATTCCTCCTCCAAAAGTGTGTATATATATATATATTATAAATCTTTTCCGCTAAAATTTTCAATTCTAGTCCATCTAAAAATAAAAGACTGTACCTAACGGGTAAGAGATTGTTTTGTGAAGAATGAGTTAAAAGTAGGGGTCGACTTATAGGTTAAGCTAGGAATCTTAGGTTGTTAGATTTTTATATTAAATCTAGGTCATCCACGGCTTACGACCAAATGGAACTTGCTACGTCGGCATAAGTTTAAAATTAAACCAATAGATTTAGCCAAATCAGCACTGTGCGAAGAAAAACACATTCGACTACTAGGCATGATTTTTGTACAGGCACGCAAGTGGATCAAACCTATCCCTACCAGGGTCGACCTAGGGGTTGACCCATGTCGTATTATTATTATTTAAAATATATTTTTCCATAACTTTGTTTTGACTTCATTTCTTGCAAATCATATATGTAATTTGACTATAAAATTACCACAGACACAATGGTGCATGCCTCGTAGCCAAATTCTGAAAACTTTATGGCCTATTATTTTATTAATTAATTTGTTAATTAATTACTATGTCCTAAATGTTCAGCTTGTTACGTTCTCCATTCCTTAAAGCGTTTCGTACCCGAAATCTCCATGGGCAGAAGATTAGGATAAGTATTTTCATCCAAATACCTACCATGATCTACTCAAACATCATCCATTAACATCCATTGTCCTTAAGTTTTATTATGCGATTTATGTAGTTATGTAATGGTGTAGTGTATATTCCCCTAACCAATGCAAAAGATTGTGCGGTCTACTGATTCAGTTGACCCTCCTTTTTATACAATTATGCTAGTGCAATGTATCCATATATATAAAGAAATCATAATGACAATAAATATTTCTATATGCATGCTTCAAATATCATTTATATGCAACATTCATTTGATATTCATCCATTATATCAACCATGGAAATAAATCAGAAATGCACACATATCAATATGCATATGTTTAGTGTCCTAATTTGTCGTTCACTAATACTGCCTTGTGTGTGTGTCCACTGCATTTAGGGCTATCAACATATACTTTCGGATATGAATAATGTTGTATCCTCATCTGGAAATTTTTTGGATATCGGATATCTGCATCTACGGATACAGATAGATATTGAATAATTATCCTATCCGCTAAAGATCAATGAATCAAGAAATGTCGACTAAAATTTTTAGTTCAACGTGGTTTTTTTTAAATGCCATAGTTAATAAATGTATAGAAAATCGATAAGTATAATGATAATAAATAGTTTTGAGCAATTATCATATATTATATGCATAAAATATGAACTGTTAACTTTGTAACAAAATAGATTTACATCATTAATTATGCTAAAATACATATAAAATAACCTATAATTTAGAAGAAAACTGAGTGGATGATTTTCGGATGTGGATGTCTTCATATCCACAACCACATCTACTTTTCGGATATCAAATTTTATATGCTTTTTGGATACATATGCAGAAAAATTTCAAATTTGGGGGTATCCATCGACAGCCCTAGCAGCATCCACTTGTAAACACTTGCAAAGACTTGCATACATCAAACATAATATGTTCTATCAACATGTCATAACTAAATCTTGTCATCCATAGGTTATACCCTAAGGTTTACCGATTTAAAGAATAGAAAAGATAAAACCTATTCAAAGCTAATGATGGAAAACTCAAAATGTACCTTCGAAAACAAATGGATAGGAAATGTGTATCTTATCTTTGGCTTTCCAAGTAGCCTCGCTCGCATCGTCTCCCCACTGAACTTTTACCAGGCACACTTCCTTTTTTCTTAGCTTCTAAACTTATTGATCTTGAATTCGTGTACGCATGCGACAAACATATGCCTCTATATCAATTTGTACATCCTATAGTCAACTGGGCTCGACTACCATTGTTGGATCATGTAAACACTTTCACAAGTGTGAAACGTGGAAAACGTCGTGAACTCTAGAAAATCTCTTGGGTTGTCGAACTCTGTATGCCATCTTCTATACTCTATCCACGATGGAGAATGGTCGTACAAATCTGGAAGCCAACTTACCTATTGGATAAAACCTCACCACATTCCTAAGTGGCGATACCTTCATGAAAAATAGATCCCCAACATCCAATTCCTAATATGTCCTTCTCCTATCGGCATAGGATTTCTATCGGTCTTAGGCCGCTTTCATTCTTTTCCTTATCAGGTCGATCTTCTGGCAAGTTTCTCTCGCCAAGTCTGGCCCAAGCAGCAATCTATCAATCTTATACTGTCAACAAGAGGGAGATCTATAAGGTCGTCCATATAATTCCTCTAAGGGAGCCATCTCAATACTCATCTAGAAACTATTATTATATGTGAATTCTACCAAAGGTAGATGCCCCTCTCGTGTCCCTCCGAAGTCTAGGATACACAGCCTCAACAAATCCTCTAGATTTTTACTCACCCTATCAGCCTATCCATAAATCTGAGAATGATAAGTTGTACTCATCCTAAGTTGTGTTCCTAATGCCTCTTGCATACTCCTCTAAAACTCACTAGTAAAAATAGGAACCCTGTTGCTTGCACTGCTGACGGAAATGTAGTGGAGTCGCATAATCTCTCTAATATACATTTAGGCCGAACAAGACATCCTCTTGTTTTTTTTTATTGGAATGAAGTGGGCGCTCTTTGTCAATTGGTCTACTATCACCTAAATACTAGTGTTCCCTTTTCTCGATCTAGGAAAACCACCGATGAAGCATATGGATACGCTCTCCCGCTTCCATTGTGGCACATCTAACTGTTGGAGCAATCCACCAGGTTTCTGTTTCTCCTCCTTCACTCTAAGATAGACTATGTACTTCACCACAAAATTGACCACATCTTTGTTCATGCCAGTACAATAGAAAACTCTCTTCATGTGGCTATACATTTATCACTACCGGGACGGATGATCATCCTCAAATGTTGTGCTTCGACTCGCACCGCACTCACCCAATTCACCAATGTGTTGGACACAAATTCTTCTATCTCTACGTAGTCGTCCATTACTATCCACATAATAACGCGAGAGATGTCCAGATGTCTCTCCTTTATCAAGACTATCCAAAATGTCCAATAGATCGAGATCCTCTCGCTGTATTAGTCTAATCTAGTCCAACAATGTAGCCTGTACCTCCAAAGATGCTAACAACCCTGGGATAAAGTCCGTAGAGGGTCTAAAATCAAAAGTAGATATACACTTCAAGCTCTCCTACTCTACGAATAAAGGACTCAAAGATGACATCTTCCTACTTAAGGCATCTGTGGCTACATTCTCTTTACCGAGGGTATTAGTTATCTCAAAATCATATGATGCCAAGAACTCCATCTAAAATTGTTGTCTCAAATTAAGATCCCTCTATGAAAATAAATACTTTTCGGACTTATGATCCATATAGAGCTCATATCTCTTGCCAAGCAGATAATGCCTCCATGACTTGTACAAAACTACCGCGGTTAATTCCAAATCATGAGTATGATAATTCTTCTCATGGATCCTAAGTTGTCTGCTCCTATATCATATGACCCTACCCTCGTGCATCGATACCGCACCTATGCTAGTCCCACGTGCATCAGTGTATACTGTGAACATCTTAGAACCATCCAAAAGTGTCAACATAGGTGCACTGGTAAGATCCTTTTTGAGTATAGTGAAGGAATCCTTAATATCTACGTCCTACACTAATATCAAACTCTTCTTAGTGAAGCGGGTAAGCGGTGCTGAATCCGCGCAAAGTCTTTAGTAAACTTTGTTTAATACTTTGTCAAACCTAGAAAAATCTTCAACACAGTCGCATTCTTAATGGCCTTCAAATCCTGCACCGTGACAACCTTGGTAGGATCCACAGCTAATCCATCTCTAGAAACCATGTGCTCTAAAAAATGCATTTCTTCTCATTAAAAATGGCACTTCAAAATTTTCGCCTTAAGATGACGCGCATGGGGAGTACGGAGAACCTCTCCTAAATGTAAGGCGTGCTCATCCCCTCTCCTTGAGAATACCCGAATATCATCCATAAAAATAAAAACAGACTTATTGAGAATATCCCTGAGGACCCTACACATCAAATCCACAAAATAGGCAGGCATATTGATTGGCCGTCATAACCAACCTCTCAAAAAATCCGTTAGAGTGCGAAAGCCATTTGGGAAAGTGGGGAAAATTGAGCCAAGTATCAGTAATCGATGCCAATCCCTATAAAGGGATTGACATCGATATCCATTCGAGGATTTAGAGAGTTCGGCCCGTTCAAGAGGTCCACCTCGATGAGGGTGTCAGATCTACGTAGTTGCTTTCTATAGTCTACCAGGTGTTTTTTGAAGATATTGGTTAGTTTTCAGTGAGTTGAATTTCCGCAAAAGCATGCCTTGTGAATGAATGAAGTGTTTTGTATGAGATCCAACTCCAAAAGCATCTATGCATAAATTTCCAAAGCTCGATCTCCCTAGATTACCTATCAATTCCTATGACTTTTTCAAGCTAATAACCAGATCCTGCAATCTTTCCGGATTATAATCCAAATCCATAGTCGCTCAAAACTATTGTCTAAATATGTGAGAACTACTAGAATTTTGCTAGATCGATCTCTTGAATCATTATCCAAATCCAAAGTCTCTCTGGTCGAATAGCCGAGTACATGGCCTATAACGACCCATATTTTAACGATTAGATATTTAAATATTGATCATTAATCATTCATTCTAAAAGGTGTTTTTTCACAATCGTTTCGAATTAGGACTAGTTTCGTTGAGATCATATGGTTTGTTGCATGAGTAAAAGTATAAGGATCGCTATATTTCGAAATCGGGAGATTTTAGGGCCAAAACCATCTCAAAATACGCATAAATTTATCATTCTAGACAAGAGTCTCGGGTTATGATGAAACTTATACCATCGAAACTATATCGTCGAGATGATTCATGCCGTTAGTTTTCGTAATGATTGGGCATATAGTTCGATCATATTAAATTAAACCGCGTGATCGTTTTAAGTTAATAATTTGAGTTGCATTGGAATAAAATAACATTGTTTAAATAATCCACTATTTCTCCTAAGCTCTAAACCTAACCTGTTTCGCCATTTAGTTATTGTTCCTTTGCAAGCCTTAGGAACATGGTCGTCTCCTTCTAAATTAATTCAAAAATCAAAATACAACGATTCACTCAATGGAAAAAAAATCCAATTTCAATTGCAATGGACTCCTAGCAGAAATCTCTATGAACCCATATCCATTTTTCATGGTGCACATCACACCGGGGGTCGATGTTTTTTGGCAACGAAGCTAGGGTTCGAGTTCCTTGAGTGTAGAAGCGACGATTGGCGAAGGAAATGATACCATTGAACTTTTCATCGAAAACTACACTCTTCCTATCAAAATCGTAAAGCTCAATTGACTGGGGGAGAAGGTGACATCAGTGCGGCCATGTACAGATGACGAATATGCATTTCGGTAGAGCTACCCATGGTTCAAGGAAATAGTGTGAGACGACTGAGTGTTAAGCAAGGATTGCAATGATGAAATCGATTTTTGATTTAATGGAGTGGAGCTTGGTATCATTGTATTTGATGCACGACCATTTGGGGTTACTGTGCGTGTACAGGTTTATGCGAGAAGGTGTTAGACCGAAAAGTGGTACTAATATCCAAAGTCGTGTGAAATCCTCACAAACATAGATCACATAATGCAAAATAGTAAATAACGGGGGACACACGATATTTTTATAGTGGTTCGGCTTAATCCAAGCCTAAGTCCACTTTATAATCTCTGGTTTATACTGAAAGATTACAGGAATCGGTATATTTGTAAGTAATAAGAGAAAGAGAATTGATTATACACAATGTCTTTATGTTAAATGTATGAATTTATAAGTGGAATCGGCCTAAGTATGTGCAAAGTCATTGCACTTCGGCAATGGTGGAGGTCGGGAAGAGAGAATGCCAAAAAAATCCTTGTTTATGCCTTTAATTCAGGTATTTATAGGCTACAGGGTGGATCTGGTCAAATGCCACATGTCGAGCATCCTAGCAGCCTTGGAGATGTAGTGGGGCAAGTGGAGAACTTGTCTTCATGGCCAAGTGGAGTTTGAACCGGTTTTGTAGGAGATAGACGTGCCTAAGGAATAGGGCCACGTTACATGTTGGAGCTGTTTCAGGCCGGTCGGGTCGAATATATTAGACCCGGGGAAGGTCGAATGTGTTAGACCTGGGGCAGGTCGCATGTATTAGACCCGGGGCGGGTCGAATGTATTAGACCCAGAGTGAGTCGAATGTATTAGACCCGGATCGAGTTAAATGTATTAGACCCGAGATCCGAGACCCAAGATCTGAGATCCGAGATGCAAGACTTGAGATCCAAGACACAAAATCCGAGATTCGAGATCTGAGACTCGAGATTCGAGATCTGAGATCCAAGACCCGAGATCCGAGATCCAAGATTCGAGATCCGAGACCCGGATGGTTGCTTCATTAATGAAAAATCCAAGCTTTCCAATACTTCGTCACTTTATCCTAGTGAATGTCGATCAACATAAGTTTATACCTAAGTTCTGAGTAGTTATGTTGATAGAATTCAAGTTGTGACGGCTTTGCCAAAAGGCATGTCAATATTTTGCCCCTCAGAACAAATCTTCCTTGCGTAAGGAAGATGTGCTCTGGATAATATGAGAAATCCATAATCCATAGAGGTCCGAAGTGAATAGAATTCTAGAATGCCACGATCGTGCCGGATCGTATTAAGTAATAATAGAAAGCCAGAAATCCATGGCCATGTCGGACTATATTATAAGAAGGCCAGAAAATCGGCAATCGCTGAGGATCGTATTAAGGCCAGAAGAAAACCAAGAAAACCAGGGCCTCGCCAAACCCGTCCAGCAACGAGTATAATCCACACCTGCAATGAAAATAAGGCAAACAGATGTGTCAAATCCTGACCGCACCGCTTAACCTTTTTGAGCATAACCATGCTTGTGTGTCAATTTTGAGTATAAACCATACTCGAGTGGCGTTCGAATCATCCTGCTAAGTCCTGGCAAGAGGACCTAAACTTCCAATCATAATCCATGCCTAGGAGTTCAAACTAAGCATAATCCATACTCGTGTTTTATTGGGTTCCTTTGTCAGATCCTGACAAGAAAATTTGACGATCTAGAGTATAATCCATACTTAGGAATCCAACTGAGTACAAACCATACTCATATCGAGATAGAGATATACTTTCCACATACTGACAAGATAGTCCGTCCTTAGGTATAATCCATACCTAGGGTTCCGAGATAAGTATAAACCATACTTAGGTTGAGAACCCTGCCACATCCTGACAAGAACTTAAGCTTGGCAAACACAATCCATGCTCGAAAAACTATTACAAAGCAAAAACAAATCCTGTTTGATTTATCGTTGAATCCAGAGCACGCCTAGAGACTACATCCTAATCTCGTATATGTCCGAGGATTAAATCCTAATCCTCGTACATATGTGAGTCGATGTAGCCATCCGAACATGCAAAAGCAAAGAAAAACATATCTTATTTCCTAAGAAGTGCAGAAAATACAAGGTGATCCAATCTGGATTAGCTGATAACAATCCCACGAGCACTCGATCCAAGATCAATACCTGCAGTCATTTGTGTTATGATTGTCCATCTCATGAAATATGCAGTGTCTTCCAGAATCGGGTTCTTTTAGCGTTGGCCCCCTCCTGGGAGGCTTAGGGTAGGAGAGAGTATTCCTCGTATCCATGTAGATATCAATCGATATGGCATTGAGTTTAGTGTACTTGTCATATATTGGCCCTCTCTAGGGCTGAGCATTGCGATCATCCTTAGCAGCGGCCTTACCCCTGTCATTGCCTTTTCCTAGATCAGACGGTCCTCCATCTTTGACCATGTTAACATCGAGAATGCCCTTCTCGGAATTTGCATCTTCTTCTGGTAGAAATCTGTCTGCTTAAAAATAAAATTCGCCAAAATCTCTCAGCGGATCTCAATGCAGAGAAACTTTAAAGTCCGACTTATCTAGAATGTCGGATACAACTGCCATTAATACCATAGATGGTTCAAGTCGATCAACTGGCGCTACTGCGGCGTTGAATCTTTTCAGGAATGAACGCAGGGTCTCGTCGGACCTCAGTTTGATTGAAGTGAGTGACATGACGTTTTTGGGTCGAGAGATGTGGACCCGAAACTGTCCGATAAAGCGAGTGACCAACGTGTTCCACTGTTGATCGATTCAGATTCCAGCTGCCAAAACCACATAACAGCTATATCAGTCAAGAAGAGGGGAAAGCATTTGGCCATGACATTATCTGATGCCGATAAGACTTCTATGTGGCGCATATAGCGCATCAAATGTACGTTTGGATCTTTCCTATCGTTGTATGGCTCAAAAGACAGTAGCTTGAAATCTGGAGGATTGCGGGAATTCCTTGTTTCCCACGTGAATGGACTGCTATTGATGTTATCCACGTCGTTCTGAAAAGTATTGCCTCTTATGAAGCGTCGAATGACGTTAGCAATGTGATTTCCATCAGTCAACTACTGTCGCCAATCATCCAATCCTGAGCCGGTGCCCCCAGCGTTGTGTTCATGAAAATGAGGAACTACTTGCAGAACTTTTAGTTGCAGGTCGAAAATGCTCCGGGGACGCGGTTTGAATGGTTCGACCGACCCGGTCCTTGAGTTTCTACTTTGAGAGCCGCGTGCCGAAGTTGAGTTAGCTTTGGTGCTCTGGAGCTTATTCGAACTGGTGCAGAGGTAGGTTGAGCATGGCCTAAGTTTGCTACGATTGTTGCATTGCCTGCGTTTTCATCCAAAATATTGAGTGTTGTTGTATCATGCTGCATGCTTCTAGAAGGAGGATGATTGCCTCCTGCCTTTCCTAGGGTCCCATTTGACCCGACCCGAGGGGAGTTTGTTGTTCGAGCTGCATCAGTTGTCGTTTACACACCAACGACATTGTTCCCAGCAAGTTTATGGTTGTTGCTCGGTCTTCCATCCATCTGAGCGAAGAACTCGTTCATCGTTTCCTGCTATTTCTGAAGAAGTTCATCTTGCAAAGATTTGAGTTCTCAATTCCGTAAGGATACCATCCATCTCCTCTCGAGTCAAGTATGTTGATGGATCACCATGAGAGGAAGTCTCCTGGCTTGCCTCGTTACTAGCGCCTTCTGTGCCAACATCCTCAGAAAGAGAGAAGTTTCCGTCTTTCTTCCTTTTAATAATTGAATCAAAATCCAAGCAATCTACATCCTTTCAAACTAGAAACCAAATTAGTAGCTTGCCCCCTTACCTGGTGCGCTAAAATGTTAGACCGAAAAGTGGTACTAACACCCAAAGTCATGTGAAATCCTCACAAACACATATCACAGAATGCAAAAATAGTAAATAACAGGGGACACACAATATTTTTATAGTGGTTCGGCTCAATCCAAACATATGTCCACTTTATAGTCTCTTGCTTATATTGACAGATTACAGGAATTGGTACATTTGTAAGAAAGAAGAGAAAGAGAATTGATTATACACAATGTCTTTGTGTTAAATGTATGAATTTATAAATGAAATCGGCCTAAGTATGTGCAAAGTCCTTGCACTTCAACAATGGTGGAGGTCGGGAAGAGAGAATGACAAAAGGTCCTTGTTTATGCCTTCAATTCAGGTACTTATAGGCTACAGGGTGGATCGGGTCGAATGCCACGTGTCGAGCATCTGGGCAGCCTCAGAGATATAGTGGGGCAGGTGGAAGGTGTCTTCATGGCCAGGTGGAGTTTGACCCGGTTTTGTAGGAGGTAGACATGCCTAAGGAATTGGGACACATTACATGTTGGAGCTGTTTCAGACGGGTCGGGTCGATTATATTAGACCCGGAGTAGGTCGAATGTGTTAGAGCCGGGGCGGGTTGAATGTGTTAGACCCGGGAAGAGTCGAATGTATTAGACCCGGAGCGGGTCAAATGTATTGGATCCGGGGCGGATCGAATGTATTAGATCCAAGATTTGAGGACCAAGATCCGAGATTCGAGAACCAAGATTCAAGGACCGAGATCCAAGAACCAAGATCTGAGAGTCGAGACCCGAGATCCGAGAACCGAGATACGAGATCCAAGACCCGAGATCCGAGAACCGAGAACCGAGATCGGAGACCCGATACCCGAGATCCGAGATCTAAGACCCGGATGGTTGCTTCAATAATGCAAAACAAAGCTTTCCAATACTTCGTCACTTCATCCTAAAGAATGTCGATCAACATTAGTTTATACTCAAGTCCTGAGTAGTTCTATTGATAGAATTCGAGTTGTGACAGCCATGCCAAAAGGCGGGCCAACAGAGGGAAAGACGATTAAGGGTTAATAAGGTAATTAATATTTAAGTTAATTATTGGTTAATTACTTATTTAATCCTTGAAACTTACATATGTGATAAGACTCTCATATGATGTCAGATTCAGACGATTTTCCTTCATTGGATTCGTATTGACGAGCTCTACACTCTAGACCTGGTTTTGATCGATTATTGATTATAAAACATAATATTTAGGATGACTAGATCTAATACATAACAAATAAAAATATTAGAAAGTGATTTAAGTAAATTTAACCAAATTGTTACAATTCACTTGGTTACATGCTAATTTCACTATATTGTTAGATATAGGTTACTTGAACACTTATTTCACCTTGATTGCTATTGATAGGTTCCATATGGATTATCATTGATATTACGGATGTTTATGTGCTAGTTTAGGGATTTGGCCGACTATTGGTTGTATGGTTGAATTGTCTGGTCATTTTAGATTAAAACACCGTTCGATGATGGTCTATTATTAGGAAATATTTCGCTCGTTAGAGTTTGGGGTGCCTATCGATCAAATGCATATGTTGATGTATCTTGATTGTACGCACAATGATGGTAAACTCGAACGAGCAAGATATATTCTTGACAGAGCTTCAGAGAACATAGATGGATTCGACGATAGAGCAACATTAAAGCTTGGAAACAGATCTGAAGACTTGGGTGGAGCGAAGAAGTCGATGGACGAAGTGGATCGCGGTTCTACCAAGTCCAGATCGACATAGTCGATCCGGAGCCGGTTCGACCAAGTCCGGATTGGCAATGTTGAACCGAATTGGCAAGTGTCTAAGTCCTGATTAACTGGGTCAAACCAGAGTTAGGCCGACCCGGGGAAAGGAAACGTGATGGTGGCCTTAAGGGACAGAGTTCTTCAAGGCGGCATTTCTTCTTGGTGACGAGCTGGATCCCGCGATGAATGCCAGATGTTTTCCCTGGATGCGTATTTAACCCATCTTGGTTAAATAGGTGATTCGAGTAGTCGTTATCGATTACTATAGGATAGTCGATATCAATTACTATTGTTATTGGCCACTTTGGTTAATTTTACATGGACGGTGATGCGATTTCGAGGAGCAAGGTATGGTAGTCCTTTCGATAGCGATTTTGATACCATATCTCTTCGATCAGTGGCTTTGTCTTGGCACGATTTGGTGCTTTCATGCAGTGATGCATCATTCAATGAAGATGAATCTAGGATAGGGAGCAAGGTTGGTGCGATGAATGGTTTTCTCCGAGATACAGAAAATATGACAATAAGTCATATTGGGATGACTATCATATGATGATGGGATGACATAGCCGTGACTTGGACGGAAGTTGATGAGTCTCATGGTAGTGCAGTTTGTCGGCGATAGTCCACTTGTCGATTGATTTCAACGGGGAGTCTTTTGGACAGTCTATAGACGGATTCTACTGCGGAGAACATGTGCAAAGAAGTTATTGATATTCACAATTTTGGTACGCCTTTGAGAGAGGGTCACATAAATGAATCAGCTCCAGCTGTAGTATGGACTGATTGGCCCGAATCCCAGCGCCAGTTACAGTATGGACTGGGTAGGGTTTTTGTTATATCTAGTGCTATAGGACATAGTCGTAGTTTGGTAGACCCCGTTGTAGTAGGGACTGCTAGTGCCTCGATGGATTTGGTGACCAAAGTATTGAGTATCATATACTTTACGCACTAAGTGAGTGGATGTGAGCATAGTTGATGGATGTTATGGTTATTTAAATATTTGTCACCATTTTTACTTAGACATCTATTACACCCTATATATATGTTATTGATCATAATGTAGCATATATCAACTTTTATGTGCTAACTCTATTGCTACAAGGGCTGGACAAGTATGATTATGCATACCATCTGTGCCATATATATACTATTTTGGCTTTTACGGTACTTTGAGATTTTGTTTATCGCTCACACCAGACTTTTGTCTGACCCAAGGTTTTATTTCCCTCTTATTACCTTAGGTGCTTATCTCGATGCTGATGAGCAGACCATGTGACAGGTTCAAGTATTATTCGGAGTTGCACATGTGGATTACCAGGAGGCGACATTTTGCATATATGTACTTGTATCCTTATTGTTTACTCACTGCAAAAAAATTGATTTTTTGTAGTGCCCAAAAACCATTACCAAGTATTTTTGGTGGCGTTTTGATAATCGTTATGAGAAAACATACCACTAAAAATCCTTGAGTATTAACTGTACTTTTATGAACGCCACTAAAAAATTATTTCTAATAGCATTTTTTAAACAATATGAATATTATTTTTTATAGCGTCTATAAAACGCCATCGAAAAGGGTTTCTTCACTACGATTCTATTTTAATAGCGTTTACTTACTTTTTTGTAGAGTTTTTAGTAAATGCCACTTATTTTTTTGTAGAGTTCAGGAAACGCCAACGCAAAGGTTCTTGATTACTTTAGCCACTGATTTGTAGCGGTTTTTAAACGCTACAAAAAAAATAATGTTCCGTAGCGTTATTTTTTGCCACCATTTGTTCCCAATTTGTATCATAGTATTCCAAGCCTATCCATAATTTTGCCTTCGATTATATAACAATGTAATACACAAACACATACACTTTTGCACATAACATATTAAACAACCACAAAATACGTACACATTCAAAGATCAACAAGATACATACACATTCAAACATCCACAACATACATAAGTGTCAAGACAGAAAGTTAGCCATACATTTACACAACCAAACTACCATTAACAATGTCATAACCAAACTTCATGGAGCCAAAGTACATTAAACACTGAAATAAACAACTGAAATAACTAAGTTCCAAGCAAATATCATTAAGTTGTGTTGCTATTGCTGATGTCTTCAAAAAGGTTGATCTACCTGTAAACAAAGTACCAAACAGAAGATTGAGAAAATAATGACAAGTAATTACTAAAACAAATAAAAAAACATTACTTAAGGAAAAGAAAGTGCAGATCAAAACCTGAACGTAACACTACATAATGTAACACTACATAACGTAACTTAAAGATAAATACACAATTTTTATACTTATGGTTATTGTTTTAATTGAAGTAAACCTTTCTGACACAATCATTTTATTACAATAAACAACAGTCAGTAATTCAACAACTTCATGCACGTAAAGGTCGTTTAATAGTGAATCTTGCAGAACGATCAAGGTTCCTCAAGTTATTGATAAACATAATTCCATTGCATGTTGGACCTCAATTCATCATTTTGTTTGCATCAAATTATAATACATGCCTTATATTTCTGCTGTACGTCTTATGGTAGCGAATACATTTGACAACATTTCCATTCTACGATGATTGATCCTATATAAACATGCATACCATTGAGAATCAGCTCTTGGTTGGCATGCTATACCGTGGTTTATGAAACATAGAACATGTTCCAGAAGCCTAGAAGGCCATACCACAGTAAAAAGCTATAAGGCTATAGCACAATGAATTGGTTATGTTATAACTTAGAATAAATAACGTAATTTAAAGATAAATATACACTTTATTAAAGAGTTGTTACTTCCAAAATACACAGCATCACGTTTATGTTGTTGAAACTAATGATAGAATTTATGTCGTTGATGCCTGAACTAACACTCAAAATGTCGGAGTGTCAAATAAACACCAGAACTAACACAAGGGTGTTAAACGAGGTTTGTTATTTCTTATTATACCTGAACTAACACAGAAAATGGTACATGTTTGTATGTTCTACATCTTCATTTTTATCTTGAAAGTTCAAATAAAGACCACACTACACTAAGTGTCTGAGTGTCATTATTTTTCAACATTAACTCCAATATTATGTAAAAGCGATGGTCAGTAAATCAATCTTGAATCAGATAAAAACCTTCACCACTGCCAAGTATATGGAGTCTTCACTAATTTATCAATTATAGTTAAAATTAACTCCTAATGTATATTAAAAAAATATTTGCATACCTTTCATTTTGTGTCAATAATGATTTTTTCCATCGGCCAAGCTATGGGAACGCCAAAGGCATCTTCCATGCACGGCAGAGCCGATGTTGGTCTCCATAACTCTGCATTTGGAACTCTCACATGTTCGACCCAAACTTTTACAGCATCCTTTCCCAATAGAAGACAATGGACCATCGCTATCGGATCAGTTGATGCAATAGTTCCTTCAGCCACTACGTTTGTTCCACTGACATCAATCAACTTGTATTTGGCATCTTTTTCCATGGTTGCGATCGGCTGAAAGAAAAAAGACAATTATGAAGAATATATACATACACATTAAATAAACTTTCATACACAGTTAACTTCTTCATTTTTGAAAATTAATACATACATGTTGCGATTTATTCATGAACATATATGTGGATTTCGAGGGAGAAGTCGCATGATTTTCACTATCATGACGACTCTCAGTTAGATTTCTTTATCAGCTTCTACTTTTGATCTTGGCTATGCTACTTTCCTACCAATTGCATCTCCAATGCACGATATATCAGATGTGGGTCACCATAAATAAGCATCTTTATTTTTTATGTTGTCCACCCAAATCACAATGGCAGACAGACCGAGCGACAGTATATTTTGGATCATCAACATAGATTCTTCCTTCGACAACTACACCTTCACCCTCATTCCAACCATAAATTTTGCAGTTATCTTGGATGCTGCTGGTACTCTAAAAATGAGAAGTGTAATTCAAGAGTTTAGTATGCTATCTAAAAACAACCATCCCTAAATCTTGCATTAAACGAATAGGAGAGCAGTGACCAAAAAAACGAATGTATTTTCAATTTATATTCGGATTGGGGGTGTGCTCGCTGCATATTAGACATCAATAAGCTCAATAAATATGGATTAAAAGGGGGGTTGTGCTTGCAGCTTGTTAATTAGCGTCAGCTTCAAAAGATAGGTAAAAAATATTGTTTAACCACAAGTTTTGCATGTAGTTTTTAGCAAAAAAAACCGAATCATTATCATTCATCTCATTTACCATCTAGTTAATGTGAATCTGAATCATATCTGAATCTGTTAATAAATATCATCATAAAAATATATAAGTGTTACCTTTATTCTATATACACACAAAATAGATATAAATATAATATGAATTTGTACATCCAGCTAATGTGAAGATGTACCGCTAAATAAATATAATCATGAAGACAGACTGTTTCATAGAATTATGACAAAATAAATATAATCTACATTTGTTACACTCTTGATGCTAAAATGGACTAATTTAGGGTACTAATATCCAAAAATTAAAACTAAAACTTTAGTATATTCCAAACGAGAAGTGTAACTCAAGAGCTTATTATGAGAAGTGTAAAATTTACCATAATGGCTTCATTACAGTTCACGCGTGCTCGTAGCGATACCTTGATGCAAAC
This sequence comes from Allium sativum, assembly GCA_030737875.1. Taxonomy (NCBI): domain Eukaryota; kingdom Viridiplantae; phylum Streptophyta; class Magnoliopsida; order Asparagales; family Amaryllidaceae; genus Allium; species Allium sativum. Next base: position 18,156,328 of record CM060922.1, on the reverse strand, counting down.
TGATGGCCAAGCTACTACCTTATTCAGAGCATCTGCTAATGCTGTCATTTTAGGTGTAGGTCTCCATAAATAAGTACCTGGTTTATCCACGAAATTTTTAAAAACGGTCGCAGCTTTTGGTCCAAGATGAATGTCACTGACAACGACATTTCGGTCCACGGACAACAGCCTCCCATAGTCAACTACTCAAGAGGTTCCATCCCAATTCAACATTGAACATACTTGGTCATAATTCTACAATTATTCAACTAAAAATTATATTATATGATGGATTAAAAATTTAAAATCTAATTTTTATTTCTTGAGTAATAGTTATTATTTTTACCGATTCAGGTGAGATCCTTCTTGAACTTTCTTTACCCTGCTGCAAAACACAAATATCACGATATTTTAATCTTAGGAGCACCCAAGTGGATGCCACAATACTTAAAATGACACATTACTGGATCAAAATTAAAATCCAAATGTTATTTATTGAGTAATATAATTATTATTTTTACCATTTCATGTGTGCTCCCTTGCAAACTTTCTTTACCCTGCAGTAAAGCACCAACTTTTATTCTTTTTAGTATTTTAAATTATAGAGTGTGCTGAATTTTGTATTTTATGAATATAAATTAATTTTAAAAGTTTACCTTTTGGTCCATCTGAGTATGTATCATTCCCTTCAATTCTGCTATTTCCTCTCGACACCGGGACACTTGTTTATCTTTGGACTGGGCCACGGTTAGCTTGGTTAAAGTGAAACCCCTTCCAAATGCCCTTAACTGTCCCGGCCTATCTTGCCCTAATACATCTACAAGAGCATCTCCATTGACATTATGTGTCGAGCTGGACTAGGATAGGTTACCAAATTTTTTAATCTCCTCATACGTAAACAAAAAAGACATAGATGATGTACAATGGTAAAAATATCAGAGTTTCAAAAAAATTACCGATAAAATTAAAAACGATTTTACAATAGTATTTGCAGTTTCCATAGTCACTGGTTCACCATTTTTTAAATGTGAGATTTGATCCACACATCATCTCTAGTTATGGACGATGGATCTACACATTCTTTTTTCTAAATTTAGGATAATATTTAATAAATAAATTGACATGTATAAAATAATATTAAATAAAGCTATAGTTAATTAACTATCAAAGTCTTCGGTCATTCTAGCCATTCCCTTATGACCGGTTGTATGTGGAAGTTGTGTGTATCTAAGGGCCGAATATTTCTCACTTTTATGCAAGAAATATAGAATGATGTTAGAATTTAACAACCAAAATCATAAAAAGATAATGTACTCAAATTACCAGAAGCATAGAAGCTGTGTATAACCAATAATGATACAAAGTTTTCATTTTTGACCAAAAGGATTTGAATAACCCATATTATTAAATGGATGCAAATTTCTTGTAGAGTGTAAAACAAAAGCAAGGATTTTCCCTTAACTTTTCACATTAAATTTCATTTGTTAACCTTCTTACTTCTACTTTTGGTGCTTTACATTTTTGTATAAACAATAAAGGTGGACAAGCATGTAACTCAAATTTATAATGAAAAAAATGATTTATAACTGCTAGTTTGCATTCAATTATTTTGAATTCCATGTTCACTTGCATAAAAAAATTAGCATACTAATAGAGATGAGCGTAAAAGAAGAAATATGTTTGCAAAGAGAGTTTCAGATTGCCTAAAGGTATGTACAAGAGCATGGCATGTGACAAACTGATGTGTAGTAGGAATGATTTGATGTTGAAGGATTGAATTTTATTTTAGATTTACCTTAAATTCCACACTTGTTTTCGCCTTCACAAACTTTTTCCACTCATTCATGTTTTTGATGTTGGTAGGTTTTAGTTTAAGTCTTTCCTCTTCATTCTCTGCTTTTTGCAAATTTCGAACCAATTTGCTTTTTAACGATCTCCAAAGTACTCCCATTTGTTGAAATATGGGTTTTATTTTCCATTCCTCTTCCAATTTAATTCTAACCTGCATTAATACATGATATTAACTTTTAGTGAATCATCATAACATGCAGACATTATCAATAGGAAGCCTTCCTATAAGTAATGATCTTGTTTTTTTATTATTACCTCACAATGTTCTTTACAATTTTGTTCTTTATGGTAGTATGGCATTTGATATTAATGTTGAAAGCAAGGAATAACCACAGTATTATATAATCCACATACTTATTAATTTAACCATGTACACGCTATAGCAAATCAAGCACATATTCAAGATTTATAAATAACCAAAATTAATTAAGAAAAATTAATTAAGTAACCAAAATTAAGTCCGCCTTCATACCTGAACCGACTGCAACAAAATTTCTTTTAACTCATCAATTATATTCCTTCAATCATCGATAGTGTATGGGACCTGCTCCTGCACAAACGGTCCAAGAAAAGAGGATAAATATACTGACCCTTGCCCTATTGGTATACCTAGATCATTGAACTAACCTTTAATTCAATCCTGACTGCATAACGGGAGCCTTTTTTCTTTTGTTGGACCTCTACCGCCTTTTTTCCGGGATGTACTTCCAATTTCAGCTTCACTTTATTTCCTAATTTCCAGCTCGGCATCATCAGTTTGTTCAGGACAAGTTTAATTTTCTTAGTGGAGTCCTTTTTCATTTCGAACATTCAGGACAGTTTGTTCTTCGTCTTCATTGCGAACAATGGCTTGCTTCTTAGCACTGTCTGGTTGTTCTTCGCTTTGAGTTATACCGGCTGGAATGTTACGTTTTAGCTTTGACTGTTTATTCTTAGCATTGACTGGTTGTTCTTTGCCTTCACTGCAAGCACCGGTTAGAACGTTACGCTTTAGATTTTACTTGTACTTCCAGTTTGGATTATACTTTTGGGATTCCTCTTCAACCTTTTTCTAGTTGCGAGTACATATTGAGCTTGTATTCATCTTTTTCTGCAAATGAAACAAAATACGGTATAAACCAATAAGCAGCTGGCACTTAAATATGATCAATATATAGCTGAATGCACATGTAAGCAATGTGGAATGAACAATGCTATGTGCCTTTATCTTATTGAACAATGAGAGCTTCAATTAACAATTATTTAGCGATAAATATTTTAATGAATGTGAATCAATAAATCTGGGTGACATTTTCAAACAGATATTGCATTTAAGAAACAACTGAAGAATCAAGGAGACGCTTAAATATCCATCATGTACATGTATGTAGTCCGAACATATGAAGAATTACAAGACCATATTCGAAAATAGGAATCAAGCCACTAGTATGTAAACTAACTGTAGGCTACCAGTGATCACGTTTCAATCTACTATCAGTTGGTTCTAATATCTCAGTATAAATTCATATAACACTGAAGCTATTTACCCTTTTAAGTTTCAGGTCATCCATATAATTTACAAGAGACTTTCAGGTATGGAAAATGACAAAACAAACTGTAATCAATACGAGGTAAGAGTGTGTACTGTTTTTTGCTGTATGTCATTTCACAGTGAAGCAACTGCATATACATGATGTACGGATTCATGGTTGATACGTCTTTGCATTGAGTTAATGAGATTACATGTTCATGTGTTTTCCATGAATATTACACTCTAATCGTATGACATATGATTGTAATCAGATTCATGTGTTTTGTTAATAATGCTACTGAGAGAAAGTATGCTTACAATTTCTTTATAAGAAGTCAAATACCTAAAAATAACTAATAAGAAAGATTAATCGTATTGGGTAGGCAAATGCTGTGAAATCCATTGTCCTTCACTCCAACATAAATACCAACAACAGAATTGTATTAGATGCTAGTACAAGTTGGATACGTCTTTCTTGTATATAATTTATATAGGGTTATCTGTAGGGTTTCTTGCCAAAACGAAGAAAATCCTATGAGTGATATGCTTGAAAGAAGTATCATTATTGTCATAATAAAACATTAGAAATGTATAACTCGGTGATGTATGGTTATAGAAAGATAGAGAGCTTGATAGTGTAGCAAATAAACAATCAACACTAAAGAAAATCAATACAAGTTCAATGAATTTCCAAATAGCCTGGTTTTAATTTATAAGTTCAACCATCACTAAAGAAAATGAACAACCATCCTCAAGTAGGACATATAATCTACTCAAGTATGCCCTTGTAATCCTTTCTAACATAGCTAACATCTTCATCATCCACTTCGGTTATTTCATCTTCCACCACTTGGGTATCTTCCTCGATGCAATCAAGATGCTCTAAATCAGTAAAACTTCTAGATGGTGCTTTCATTACAACATAGCAATTATAAATACCATTCTCTCTTGAACAAAATACTTATTTTTCTTGAGATGCGAGTATGTATGGGTCTCGTGAAAATGATGCTTGATGCAAATTAACAAGAATGAACCCATCATCATCTTCTTTTACTCCATTTCCTTTATACGCCCAACGACACTTAAAAACTTGAATATAAAACAAATGATAATCTAATAAATTATATCTGTCAATATTCCATAATAAGTGACCACATCAACCACTTGGGACTATCTTTTGCACTTGCTCTACACATATTAGTCGCATCAAAAGTCACCCCACATTCTGAGTTTGTCTCTCTATATCTTTTACATGAAAACGTTTCTCATCGATGATATATCCTTTGTAAGACATGGTATCATCCTTCAGATTGTAAGCAATCCATTTTAACACGTCTTTATGATCCTTGGAGGTAATAGGTATCTACAACAAATTTCATTTTGCATGTACATTTTATAGTAATATTAATAGTCATATGAGAATATATTTGAAATATAACTAACCTTCCTTTTAATCCAATCGACAAACATTTTTGTATGTGTTTCCCAAAGTAAGGTCGTATTTTTTTTCATGCGCTGGTTTGAATTTTCTATTTCCTTTAGATGCAAACTAGTATTAAACATTTGATTATAAGTTTTATATATATATATACACACACACACATAGTTTACCCCGTTATAAAAATGTGGTTAAAAGGTAATGCGTGTTGCACAGGTAAGTTTCTACGTTTATAAAATAATGGGTTGAACGATGTGCTGGCATGGATCGAAAATAAAAACATATGATGGATCGGGCGTAATTTTTGTGTATGAATCAAACTAAACTGGTACACAACATGCATATGGGTTGGTTGCAATCATATGTGACGTGTGGCCACTGACATGGATCATGTTGTTCATAAGAAAATTGCCTGGACCGTTGATCGTACATATATAATGCAAAACGCAGTATAGATGGGTGCATGCACACATGGCAGATCAAGAATGCATGGGACATTCTATTGATGTTCATGTCATAATCGGATTGTCAACATGATATCAGAACGCTAGGTCATACACACACGCAAGGTTGTTATCACGACCTGATGCAAGTTTATTTATACGACCTAGTGTAAGGTCGTTCATGCAAGACGAGATGGATCTTCAACATATACCGTGAATCAGATGGAGTAGCTTCGCTTTGGTTCACCAAGCTACCACCAAAATCCGTGGATAAATTTTCTGTTTTAGCCAAGATGTTTAGGGAGCAGTTTAGGCTGCAGGCCACTAAAGTCAAGGATGTAATGTCATTGAACGATCTGGAGCAGAAGCCCGGTGAATCTGTCAAAGTTTTCCTTACTCGGTTTAATGCCACTACAGACGAAGTGGGGAATCATGAACCTCAATTGATGTTGATTGCATTAAACCAAGCTATCAATAAAAAGTCAGAGTTCGGTAAGTGGATAAAGATGAAGAAACCTACCACTTTGGAGAGGTTCTATAAGAAAAGCAGAGGAGTACATTAGTATTAAGGATGATCGTTCTTTCACTTTAGATGTTACTGAAAGCAGTGCCGTGTAAAATAAGAAAAGCAATGATACTCAGGATAACAAGAAGAATATCGAAGGTCTGAAAAGGAAAAATGAGGACAATGGGAAAGGGGAAAACGATAACAAAAGATTCCGCTTTATCAAACCCGAAGAATTGACTCCTCTAACTGATACCCCGGAGAACATCTTCTTTGCCACCAAAGATGAAGGATATTATCCGACTCCATGACCAACAAAAGTAGACAATAAGGCAGCCAGTTCTGGAATATCCTGTCGCTACCACAACCAGCCTGGTCACGATACTAATGAATGCAGATACTTAAAGAGCCTGATTGAGAAATTGATTAGGAAAAATAAGCTACAACAGTATGTGAAAAAGGCCACCAGCAACTAACACCTCTTCGGCCGCTTAGTGGCGAGTTCAAGCTAATGACGGTTGATAGGGTTCAAATGTTCAAAGCCTGGAATAATGATCATTCATATCAACTCTTTGCTAAAAACATTGTTCATTTCTTATGAAAGTTGTTGTAATTTATTCTTCTAAGTATAAATCCACCATGACTGGGGGTATTATATCCAAACATTTACTATTTCCGCTATTGATGATGCTTGCACTCAATCAACTTTTACGATTCCTTGCAAAATTCTATTGCTAGCTCAGAACTGCATTGTTTTAAGATTGATTTAATATTGCAGGCTATCCAAGGAGCGATTGCTTCCTCACAGTTCGACAAGACTGGGTGATCCTAACAACACATCTCGGTGGTGACAGCTCAAGTGTCGAGTGCTACAAGCATCATTCCGCACATAAGCGAAGATGTAATACACCGCCTTGTAGATCGAAAGGGGGAGTCACTTAAGGTCAAGCGGAAAGGAAAGGAGCAACCAAAGCACTCAACAAGATCGCCAAAGCCAGATTTACTTGTCCCGATTGCGACAAGTTGAGTGAAAGGCGACACCTTCCTTACGCGAAGGCGAAACCAAAGTCTTTCTTACGTGAAGGCTCTCGGTCGAGTCTCCGACGTTATTACTCCGACGAATGAGACGAACGTTGGCGCAATCCAACGTCTTCCTTACGCGAAGACGAAACCCAAAACCTTCCTTACGCGAAGGTCAACCCAAAGCCTTCCTTACGTGAAGGTGAATCCGACTTGTTCCTTACGAGAAGACAAAACCAAAACCTCCCTTATGTGAAGGTGAATCCAACTTCTTCCTTACGTCAAGACAAAACCAGAAACCTTCCTTATGCGAAGGTGCCCAGTCGAATCTACGACGCCATTACTCGCCCGAATGAGATAAATGCTGGGGCAAACCAGGAGTCTTCCTTACGCGAATACCAAACCAAAATATTCCTTACGTGAACGTGAATCTAACGTTTTCCTTATGTGAAGACAAAACCAAAACCTTCCTTACGTGAAGGTGAATCCGACGTCTTCCTTACATGAAGACAAAACCAAAACCTTCCTTACGTGAAGGTGAATCCAACGTCTTCCTTACGTGAAGACAAAACCAAAACCTTCCTTACGTGAAGGTGAATCCAACGTCTTCCTTATGTGAAGACAAAACCAAAACCTTCCTTATGTGAAGGTGAATCCAACATCTTCCTTACGTGAAGACAAAACCAAAACCTTCCTTACGTAAAGGTGAATCCAACGTCTTCCTTACGTGAAGACAAAACCAAAACCTTCCTTATGTGAACGTGAATCCAACGCCTCCCTTACGTGGAGACAAAACCAGAAACCTTCCTACGTGAAGGTGCCCAGTCGATCTCCGACGCCATTACTTGGCCGGATGAGATAAATGCTGGGGCAAACTAGGAGTCTTCCTTACACGAAGACCAAACCAAAACCATCCTTACATGAAGGTGAATCCAACATCTTCCTTACGTGAATATAAAACCGAAACCTTCCTTACGTGAAGGTGAATCCGACGTCTTCCTTACGTGAAGATAATATCAAAACCTTCCTTACGTGAAGATAATATCAAAACCTTCCTTACGTGAAGGTGAATCCAACGTCTTCCTTACGTGAAGACAAAACCAGAAACCTTCTTACGCGAAGGTGCCCAGTCGAGTCTCCGACGCCATTAGTTAGCCGAATGAGATAAATGCTGGGGAAACCAGGAGTCCTCCTTATGCGAATATCAAACTAATACCTTCCTTACGCGAAGGCGAATCCAAGTTCTTTTCTTATGTAAAGACAAATCAGAAACTTCCTTATGCGAAGGCATCCAATCAAGTCTCCTATACCATTACTCGACTGGATGAGATGAATGTTGGTATAAACCAAAGACCTCCTTACGCGGGGGCATTCTCAATTAAGAGAAAGACCTCTCCAAGGAGGAAGCATATGGTCAACTACTAAACCCAAGTTTCTGAGATATATTGGCAAGCTCAAAAGCTCTAAATAAGCCGCTAAAAAACAAAAAGAATTTGCCAACAAATTAGAAGCTTCTAGTGCGACAATTTGAATCAAGGGAATTCGACAAAGTTGATCGCGTTCATCTTATGCAATTCGTGACGACCCATGGTATGGGGGAAACACAACCACATTAAGATTGGATAATGTTCGGAAAGCATACCATGGGCTCATCACGATATCACAATAAGTTAAAGTCGACTCGCACTCGGCAAAGAAAATAAATCACTTGAAGGTATATGAGCCAAAGTGTGCAATAAACAGAAGATCTCACCTTAAAAAGCTTGGCAAAATGTCCTTGCCTTTGATAGTGGGGGATCTGAAAATTTGAAAAGAATCGGCACATTCGGTATGTCGATAAGACTCATTACACCAATGAACATCAACCTTGGATATCCAACTGGTTATCAGTACTTAGTTGCGAACCTCATAAAGAAGAAAAGGTAGGTACATCAGTCAAATCGAATCAAAAGCAATTCATTGTGAGACTGAATTCCTTCGTTAAGCAAACCTAGAATGCCTCAACACAAAAGCTTCCTTGACTGCAAGCCCTAATCGTAAATACCTCAAGGAACCCGATGGTATTCTGCTTCAAACCCGAGGATAAGCAATGCTTAAAAGGCGACTGTGCAAATATGGCATAGTTCGAATCCAGTATAACAACAATGCTTCCCTAGGAATTGAAGCTAATATCCATCAACGGCGTCAACATGAATTATAAAAAGAAGATTGAGCAATAGTCATGCACTGGGGAAAGCTATTGTGAAGTTGAGATTCAAAGTTTTATGCAGCCCGGGATGATCCACGATATCAAACACTGTCGGACCGCGAGGCTGCAATATACAACAAAGCATCTCAGAATACGGAAAAAGTCAATATATGCAAATGCAGGAATAACGCAAGAAGTGATTCATTACTGTACAACATCCAAATTCCAAGACCTAGTTCCAAGGCTCAAGGTTACCAGGACGGATACTGCAAAAGCAGCATATAAAATGCTGGCTCGGCACAACTTATTAAGCGATGCACATAAGCTACCCAGTTTCCCGAAAATCCAGGGGTCATTGCCACCCAAAAGGATTGGCGGAGAGCACGAGACAAGCTGACTGAGGCATCACTAATAATTGTATGGGGCAGGCTAAACTCAGAATTCCATTAGACGAATTGTCAGGTGCACGCCTCTCATAAATATTGAATCTAATGTAGTAACAGTTCAATAGATAATACTTAGAATTCGCAGTCCAAAACCTAGACTGATGAGTCTCAAGTACCGTCGATAAGCAAATTAAGTGTATTACCAGTGTGGACTGTATCTAGCAAGTCATAAACTCCTAGATAAAAACAGCTTCATATTGACAACACATTCAAATTTGTGAATGATTCTCATAATCTATCTCCTTTTACTGAACTAACTCGTTGTCGTCTTGGGCACTCGACAACGAATTCGCCACCGAATGCACGCAAAAGTTCTTCATTACAGGTTCTCTGGAAGGGCACATATGCTAAGGAAAACTCTCCGACGAAACTGGGTCGATGTTGCACCACTGTTCATTGAAATGAGACAAAAGCCCAAATGAGACCAGTATGCATCATCGACTAATTTAAGAGCTATGTGCAAATTCAAATTGAAATTTCTGAGTCCAGCCAAGCCACTGCGACAAAGTCAAAGGGCGAATAATCAGTAAATTTTATTTTCCCCGGCAATTTTACGTTAGATTTGGGAATGGTAAATTTAATGCATGTTTGATGAAAGACATATCGAACTAGCGCAGAATGGCATCTCTCCGACAAATTGTCAAAAGGACGATTGATAACCGAAAACCGATTTATTTGCAATCTGGAAGCAGCATCTGTTCTAGACTTGGAAACTCAAATTAAAGCTTCAGTATAAGTAGAAGTGATCTCCTTTCCAGAACGATAACTACTCGTCCGTTTGGTATTCACTCTACACATGGAATCTCATTTTAAAAGCAACGTACAGGTACACGTTTCATAAAATGTGAGTCGTCGTACTAAATTATACAAGTCATTAAAAAGTGAAGCTTAAATATCTACAGTTGGCTTGTGTCGATTAGTTGATCTCAAGCATCGTTGCGAATTCAAGTCAGAGTGTCATATCTATACAAGGAAAATTTAACAAGTTATAAATTGTTAAACAAAACATTCTTGTGTAAGTACTTCACTCAGTTTAAGTCTGAAAGTACGTTGTAGATCATTTTTAGCATTTGACTAATCTGTTATCGATATGGGTAATCGATGGAAAAATATAAGTCCAAAAATCATGCAAATGTTTATTGCTGTTATAAGGTAGGTAACAAGGCATATGGGCATTCAATTCTCAAGTAATGATTGCGAGTTGTTCAAAGTCCGGGATGTTTGAATGCAACAAGCTTCAAAAGCAGGCGCCAAGTGCCAAGGCTTAGGTTGTTCAACGACCTAGCATCCAGGTCGCCCAACGGTCTAACATCCAGGTTGCTCAACGACCTAGCCTCTAGGTCGCTCAACGACCAAGCATCCAGGTCGTCCAACGACCTGAAGGTGTCAGATCGTTATGTTGCTTCAAAAGCTTGGATCATCCAGGCTTAGGTCATCAACACCCTAAAGGAGCTATGCCAAATCATGTTGCTACATACAACAAGTGCAAATTCAAAACAACAATCACCAATCATAAAGTGTATGCACAAAAGTTTCAAATAGCAATTTGTTGAGTTTGAGCATGCAGTGCAAGAATACAAATCACAAAGTGTTCGACAACAATCAGTAGCTTTCCAAGTTCAAGTCGGAATGCAAATTTTGGAGTATTGTTTGCCACAAATACAATACTGAATCTCATTGCCTCAGATAAACTGACAAAGCATATTGCACCACAAACTTCAAAGTACGGATTGGCATCAGAACAAAGGCTTAACAAAACTGTGTTAAAACATAAGCTACAATTCGGAGCGAAAAACAGCAAAGTTTCGATTCAAATTTCATAACCGAAATCATTGAAATGGTCCGAAAAGTTATCATATAGCCCTGGAAGGTCATTTGCACAAAAATCTGAACAACATACTCGGGAATATGCATTCAGTTGACGTGACAAAAGGACAATTAAAATTTATGCTTCATAGCTGACCGGATGCAGTATCAACCGAGATTAGCGAACTGATTGGGGATCTCAAATATTCGCCAAAGATGCTTATGATGAAATTCATCAATTTCATTCAAGCACTATATCACCAAAAAATACGATCTGAACTGTGAGTTGGTTGAGGCAAAATCATCATTAAGCTCTATCATCCCACGCATTGTCATGCCAAGGTTCGGACCAGAGCGCAACTGCGCAAGTCATTAAAATTACAAATTAAGAAATCCAAAAAACGTCAATGTGAGGGATCACTAACATCAAATATCTTCGTTAAGATCGAATTAGCACTTGAGTTCATCAGCATATAGTAAGTGTCGAAGTTTGTACTCTAAGAGCCCCAACTTTTCAAATTCGTAAAACTGGTCTTCGAATTCAGAGGCGAGCCATGATTCAATCAGAGTTGCTATCGAATTTGAATCACTACTTCAATATACACACGATGTTCAGAACTGCGTCAAGATTTACCAAAGAAAGCATAATGCTTCGCAATTCAGGAAAAAATTCACGATGATTCGAAAACTGAAAATTTCTGGTGTTTGATTGAGTTGAAGATCTGGTAGAACGTGAAGACGATCAATGAAAGGCGAATTGAAAGCTTGACTCGAGAGCTGATTTCATCGAAGAACCCAAGCCACCATTACAGTATGTGTTATCGGGTTTCTGCAAGGAAGAAATGCGGCTAAAAAAAAAAGATTTATATAAAGAAGCATACAAAGAGGAATCCATCTGATTTTCTCTTGGGCCTTGAATGTCCATTAAGGAAATTTCCCCTGGTCCATTATAAATTAATTTTTCCCGATCCAATAATAATAAAACAAATTATTAATTAAAATCGACAACCATGCTCAACTCATTTAAGGCAATTATAAACGACCTTTTAGCATGTGCAACGTGAATTATTAAATCCATTTCGAAATCTATGTTTTCCACAAAGAAAAATATAAATTTCGAGGAGCGAATGTTTACTTCGTTATAAAAACGTGGTTAAAAGTAATGCGTGTTGCACAGGTAAGTTTCTACGCTTATAAAATGATGTGTTGAACGATTTGTTGACATGGATCGGTAATAAAAACATATGATGGATCGGGCGTAATTTTTGTGTATGAATCAGACTAAACTGGTACACAACATGCTTATGGGTTGGTTGCAATCATATGTGACGTGTGGCCACTGACATGAATTAAGCTGTTCATAAGCAATTTGCCTGGACCGTTGATCGTACATATATAACGCAAAACGTAGTATAGATGGGTGTATGCACACGTGGCGGGTCAAGAATGCATGGGGCATTCTATTCATGTTCACGTCATAATCGGATCGTCAACATGATATCAGGACTCTAGGTCATACACACACGCAAGGTTTTATCATAAACTGATGTAAGTTCGTTTACACGACCTGGTGCAAGGTCGTTCATGCAAGATGAGATGAATCGTCAACATATACTGTGAATCGGAAGGATGTGCTCTGTGGGTAGGTTGCATTGTAAACCGCGGTTTGTCATTCATATACGTCTGAATAGTGCACGAATGCAAATAAATCCGTGTGGGTAAACAATGAGATGGCAGCGATTTTGACTGGCATAACAAAGTTCAATGGACCCGCATATTATTACATTGCATATTCATGTGTATGAGAAAGTAAAATAGCAGACGTTGCATAATATGGAGCCACGTGGCAAAGCATTGACAATATGCTCGTAGGACAACTAGCAAGACACACATGTTTTTAAAGAGAACGAGTCCCAGGCCGCTCAAAGAAAATTGTGCTAGATCGTTCAGAGGACGCGTGCAGGTCGTTCGGGTAACATACACGTGGATACCAGGTATGTCAGGTCGTTCCATTCAAATTGATCGGCATACACCAATGTAAAGTGTGTACAGCTGGCAATTTAACAAAGAGTCGGTTGCAATATGGAAAATCGGGTCGTTATTCATGCTATAGACCATGGACCATTGAACATTCAAGTCAGGTCATTTATGCGATCTACGCTAGATCGTTCCATATATATCCATCAGCCCAAAGCCCTGTACACAGATAATTACGAAACTGCCACTCCCTCTAAACATCACCTATAAATACCCCATCATTCTTCACATTCAAGGACCAATTTCTTCTCTCACGAAGTGCTTCCCAACTCATTTCTCCACAACTCCAAATCATCCAAACCTCCCTTAAACTTCTTCCAAGCTTAGATTCAACCTCTCAACCACCATGAAATCATTCAAGATCATCTAAGTGTCCAATTGATGAAGATCTACATCACAATTAAAGAGATCTAGCCATTTTCATTGTGAAATCGAGTGAATCCAAAGAGTAAAGAGAAGAAGTAGAGAGAAAATTATTGTAAAGTGAGAAAATGAGCGTAGTTAGAGAAATCATGTACCTTGTAACATTGAAAGCACTCTTCAAAGTGGACGTAGGCCAGATCTAGGCCAAACCACTATAAATCTCTCTTTTTTACTTGTTTTTTGTGTTTGTGGCCACCACTTTTCTAGATCTGAACTGTTTGTGAAGTGTTAAATTACACCTTGGGGTGTTAGTGCCATTTTTAGCATTAGCACACATCAAAATAATTAAAACAGTATATAACATAAACTTACTTTATAAATGGTATCACCACGGCCATATTCATTAACACAGCTAAATAAGCATATTGTTTCTCATTAGCTGCAATGTAATTATCTACGATTGAAATTGGTCATCCCTCTAGTATTCCACTGCTTTCATAATCTTCATTTCTTGCTTTTTTCTCCTCTATATGTCCTAATTTTTTTCAAAAATTCATTGAAAAACAACATGCATTCTGCTGCAAGATACGATTTTGCAATACATCCCTTTTGTCGTGCATAGTTTCAGACATAATCTTTACATAATCTTTGAGTATCTTCATATATCTTTCGAATGGGTACATCCGACGAAAATGAACCATTCCACACATTTGTGCTTCTTTTCCAAGATGAATGGATAAATGTACCATTATATCAAAGAAAGATGGTGGAAAAAAAATTAAGCTCACATAAAACTTTAATAATCTCAATGTTGATTTGTTCTACCTTCTCTCTATCAAGAACACGTTGACATGTGACTTCAATCCACTAATTTTGCAATCTGACAACTAGATCCGATTTTTTAAATTTGAGCAGTAGTCATCCGGTCCTTTGAAATCATACAATCTTTTGCAGAATATTTTTCTCTCAGATTTTGACAACATATATAGAGCCGGTGGAAGATATGTTTTATTCCCACGAGGTTGTATATGAAGCTCACGTCGAATTCCCCAATCCTCTAAATCTTTCCTATAGTTGGTTCCATCTTTGGACTTTGTTATCTTGCAACATCATGCCAAATAGGCTTTCACCAATGTTCTTCTCCACGTTCATCACATCTATATTGTGACGTAATGGAAGTTCCTGTGAAAACTATAACTATAACGCGTTATTGGGTTTTTCTTATACTAAAACAATGAAAAATAAATAAATTAACCACTAACCTCCCAATAAGGAAAATCAAAGAAAATTGATCTTTTTTCAACTTTTATATCTCCATTTTCGTAGAAGTGTTAGTATCATCATTTTCATCTTCTTCATCATAAACACACTTTCTCTTACTACTTTTCTCTTCTTTTCCTTTTCCAAAATCATTTGGGTAATCCTTCAACAATGCATAAATGTTTCTCCCAGTAAGCATTATATGAGCACCATTTATCCCTATGGTGTTATCAAACAATGCCTTTTGTTTCCGCCGTGAATCTGAAGGAAGTAGAAATCTTCTATAACCCATGTCAGTGAACTTTCGACCATGATTCAACCAAAGAGTGGGTATTGACACCACATAATGGGCAATGCTTTTTACCCTATCACACGACATCCAGCAAGATTTCCATAAACCAGAAAATCATTAATCGTCCGTAGCAAAATTGCAATCAATTTAAATAAAGTTTTACTAAACGCATCATAAGCATTAACTCCATTAGACCACAAGTGATGCAAGCCTTCCTCCAAAGGTGCCAAATATACATCAATACCATTACCAGGTTGCTTAGGGCCCGGAATAAGTAAAGTCAACATAATATTTTCCTCTTTCATATACAACATAGGCGAGAGATTGTATGTCACAAGCATTACCGGCCAGCAACTATATTTCGAACTCAACATGGAAAATGGATTGAATCCATCTGTAGCAAACCCAAGCCTAAGATTGCGTGGATCAGTTGAAAAAGATTTATACTTTTCGTCCACCATTTTCCATGTCATAGAATCCACGGGATGACACATTTTTCCATCGTTACTTTTATTATTAAAATTCCATCTTAAATCTTTTTCCATCTTTTGAGATCTATACATTCTTCTAAATCTCGGAATGATTGGGAAATGTAACACCCCGAATTTTCTATTAACACTAAAGTTGCTAAAATAATAATAAGTGTGTAGAAGAGGGGATGTATCTAATATGAATATAAAAATATTAATAAGTATGTAAGAGAGGGGATGTATCTAATATGAATATAAAGATATTAATAAGTATGTAAGAGAGGGGATGTATCTAATATGAATATAAAAATATTAATAAGTGTGTAAGAGAGGGGATGTATCTAATATGAATATAAAAATATTAATAAGTGTGTGAGAGAGGGGATGTATCTAATATGTATATAAAAACAATAATAAGTAAAGGGGGATGTATCTAATATGTACATTGTAGAAAATATATATATATTTATGACATGAATAGAAGTTTATTAATATGCTGAGTGTTTGCTGAGTCACTTCTGACTCATTGCTGAGTCAACAAGATAAACCCCATCTTGTCTGGACGGCTGCGGTTATTTCTAGGTTAAATCTAATGGCCTAAACGCATTCTAAAATCTATAAATAAGTGGGTAGACCCTAAACCTAAATCACTTGTAAAATTAGAAGAGCTACCGTCATGCTGCTGCCATGGAGTTCAGCATAGCCGTCACAAACAAAGAAGAGGAAGCCTAATCTACTACAACTAAATTCTTCTCAACAAAACAAATCAAACCAAAGAACTCTCTCTCTAATTCTCTTCTTTTGTTGGTGAGTATGATGATTCTTACAAGACTATTACAAACTAATTTGACTCAGTTATGAATGGATCACAAGAAAGTGATGTGATTTGTAATTGTAAATTCTATATATTGTGGATCTCTTATTATGTTATTATGTTGTCGTATGATGTAAATTATATATGCTATGTCATGCTATGTTGTAAATTCTCTTATGCTATGTCGTGCTATGTTGAGAATCATGTCAAGCTATGTTATACTATCATACTATGCCATGTCATAAATCATGCTATATTATGTTGAAAAATCATGTTGTTGGATCATGCTTAAAGTTATGTTTTTTTTTTCTTAATTTAAATGGATCTTGTTTATGGGAATTTGCCTATTAGGTTAGGTGTACCCATAAACTTGAAACTATAATTAAATAAAACTTGATTATGGGAATTTGCCTATTGAGTTAGGTGTACCCATATAAAACCATGTTGTTAAAAAATTAGATGATGTTGATTCACACATGTTCATATGTAAGTTTATGAAAATTGATTGAGATCATATTAGGTGAATTTTGAACAAGTTGACACCTTTAGATCCATGACATGTATAATCTATGCAATTTGGACATATGCAAGTTTCACCCCTTATTATGATTCATTTGGTCACATATACATGTTGTTATTATGATAATCTCTTTTATGCTATGAGTTAGGCTATTCGAGTCTAACATATATTTTGCGAATAAACGTTCAAACGTGGGGTAGGGGTAATATTAGGAATTGATAGATTGGGTGCAATTTTGTAAGATGTTGCATACCATGAATGAATGTCCATAATTGAGTCAATTATGGACATTGTTAAAAATTGGAAGTAATTAATAATTCAAGTAGGGAATTATTAAAATTGGGGGAAAGTGGATTATTATTAATAATCAATGCTTAGGACACGAGGTTGGACCCGTTTGTGATGTAAACCTGCCCGGACCCGCCCGGCAAATCCAGTAGTCACAAATGTCGGCCCAATGTGAGAGGTCCTAGGCCCAAACTAAAGCATAACAGTTGTAAAGACACGAGGTTAGACTCTTTTATGGTGTAAGACTGCCCGGACCCGCCCGGCAAATCCAGCTGCCATAAATGCCAGTCTAATGTGAGAGGTCTTTATGAGGTTATGGCCTTAATGAACTAAGAAATACTTAACCAGATAATCATGTAAGGTGGGACATGGGGGTTAAGTAGGTGCCTTGGGTGGCATGAGGAATCTGGTGGTTGCCTTTAGAGGCATTTGAAATACGATTAGACTTAACCAAACACACATGTAAATGAACATGACTAAGTGGGTTAAGTGGGATGGACTAATGGGGACAAGCTTAGGTGGAATGCTTGTGGTAAATAGTGGGGGCCCATTTCAACCAGTATCCCAAAACGTATCTTTGTGGGCTCGACCCAAGTCGAGGACGGGACACGCATACTGGGTTTGACTATAAGAGGCCAAAACAGGGAGCGGTGGCAACGCAAGTCCAACGGGTTTCATATGCGTGTGTGGACCCGGGCTGGTAGGTAAGACGTTGTTGCATTGTGTAGGTATAAGCCGTGCATGTCCGTTGTATCAGGTTGCCACTTTAGGGGAGTGATACACCCCACTGTGGGGCCAGCACGGGTATCTACGAGTTAGGGAGCCGATCGAATAATGGGAAGTAGGGTACACCTAGTGGAGATAGGGGCAGGCGGCACCTATGTAGTCAGCTAGGGGTACGTAAAGCCATTAGGAAAGTTTCTAAGTGAAGCTAAGTGGGATGAATCTTTAAGGTGACTGGTGTGGTGCAGTATAGTGTTTATCCTTTAGTATTTAGGAGCGCCTATAACGTTGCCTTTAGCGATTGTCTATGTCCTTAATCTGCTCTTCATAGACATTTTCTTGTTTTCCAGCTTATGCCTTAGTCCAGTTATTTTGGTAATAGTATTGTAGAATTATCATATTCACCAGACTTTATGTCTGACCCCCTCTTTTCCATCCTTTTTATCCCTTCAGGTCCGCAGGTTGGGCCAAGTTCTAGTGGAGTCTAGTTGGATCGCTTATCTTGTGGAAAGCTTGGACTGCTGAAGTAAAGTCCAGCTTGTTATCTTTCTTTTTAATGGCTATTCATGTAATGGGATTATGTACTTGTTTTATCAAGATAGATATTGTACTTGACATTGAATATGGTGTTATGATGTAATCAAACATGTTTTGACTTCTGCTACAATGAAATAAAGTTTTTGAATTTCCAAGTACTATTTTATATCTGTCTTGTTGTAATTTTACTGTTCTATATTCACTTAAAACCTCCATGGAAGTTAATGCATTCCCTTTGTGAGTGACATTAATGGACGTGGGGTGTTACACGTGGTATCAGAGCTTAAGGTTACCAGAACGGATGAAATTTTTAGAAAAACTATTTTTCTAAAGTATTTTTGAAAGAAGTGTTTTCAAAAACATGTCTTAATGAGTAAATTTAAGAAGAAAGTTTTTATGAAAAACATAATCCCGAATAGCCATATCTTTATCTTTCGAGTCCTCCATTTTGAATCTTTCCTTTTTCGTTCAGCATGGCTGAAGATCTCAACATTCCAGAGGGTGTTCATATACCCGGTTGGTTTCGTCAATATCTCGAGGCTAGGGCCGCCGCAGGTCCAGTAAATCCTCCTCCTCCTCCTCCTCCTCGTGTTGACACTTTTGCAAAGACGTGCAAGGAATTCAAGGCTATGGGAGGAAAAACTTTTCAAGGGACTGAGACGTTTGTGGAGGCCAGAGATTGGCTTAAGGAGACTGAGGAATTGTTGGATATCTTTGAAGTGGAAGATGGGAGGAAAGTCCGTTTAGCTGCTTGGTTAATGAAGGGAGAGGCCTCGTTTTGGTGGGAGGTCACTAACGGGGAACGTCCAGTTGATTCATGGGCGGATTTCAGACGAAGGTTTGATGAAAAGTTTCTTTCAAGGGCAGAGGAGAACTTAAATATGGAAAAATTCCTGGCACTAAAGCAAGGGAGCTCATCAGTAAAGGAATATGTCAATAAATTTAATCAGTTAGCAAGGTTTGGCTTGGAGTTGGTGAACACGCCAGAGAAGAAAGCTTTGAGGTTCGTTAGAGGCTTGAATGAACCGTTGCAAGGGTTGGCTATGACCCACATCCCTATGGGAGCCACCTTTGAAAAGCTAGTAGAAATGGCACTTATGCATGAGGATAAGGCAGTTGAAAAGAAAGGGGATCAGAAGAAACCCCAACAGCAAAATAAGAAGGGTGGTAAAAACAATAATGGCAAAGGGAAGAAGAAATGCTTCAATTGTGGGACGCCTGGCCATCTCAGCAAATATTGTAGAAAGAAAAAGAAGGCTGGTTGTTTTCATTGTGGAGATGCGGGACATTTAGTGAAGGACTGTCCAAAGAAGGGGCAGAGGGCAGGGTCTACCTCGGGAGGACAGGTGCAGGCTCTTATGGCACCAGGGCAGGCAAGGGGGCAAGTTCAGGCTATTGCGGCCCCACCGCTGCAAGAAAGAGGTAGAACAATTTCTGTTGAAAGCTTAGTTTTTCCTGTTTGATCATCCTGTCCGTACCTTATTCGATTCTGGCGCATCTCATTCGTTTATCTCTGCATCATTAGTTGAATCATTGCACTTGAACACCAGTTTAGTAGAGGATCCCTTGGTCGTTTCAAATCCAATTGGGGGTTCGGCTCATTTGACCATGATATGTTTGGATTTGAAAATCTCTATACTTAGCGTTGAATTTAGATGTGATGCTTATGTATTGGGCTTCACGGGCTATGGGCTAATTTTAGGAATGGATTGGTTGTCTAGAAATAGGGCCATTCTTGATTGTGAAAGGAGAGTAGTTAGGCTTGTGACTCGCCTTGGTAATGCTCTCGACATCTTTTGTAATCCCATAAATTCCGTTATGCTAAGTTATCTTGAATCGCTGGACGCGTCTGTAGAGAACCTGCGATCGGTAGAAGTGGTCCGGGAATATCCGGATGTGTTTGAGGAGGTGAAGGGCTTACCTCCAAAGCGGGAGATAGACTTTCAAATTTATCTTGTGGACAATGCTAAACCCGTATCTTTGCCAGTGCGCCACATGGCTCCTCGTGAAAGGAGGGAACTCAATAAGCAAGTAAAGGAGTTGCTTGAGAAGGGGTTCATAAGACCTAGTATATCGGAGTGGGGTGCTCCAGTAGTTTTTGCCACAAAGGCGGATGGGTGTCTTAGACTTTGTATGGACTATAGAGAACTAAACAAGCTTACTAAAAAGAACCGACACCCACTGCCGAGGATTGACGATCTCTTTGATCAGTTAGTTGGCGCCTCAGTGTTTTCGCAGTTGGACTTAGCCACTGGCTTTCATCAACTGAGAGTGGCTGAGGATAGTATAGATAAGACTGCTTTTAGGACTCCTGACGGATTCTATGAATGGCTAGTGATGCCCTTTGGTTTGACAAACGCCCCTGCATATTTTGTTGATTTGATGAGTAGGGTGTTTAGGGAATACCTTAACAAATTCGTGGTAGTCTTTGTGGATGACATCTTAGTCTTTTCTAAGAATAAAGAAGAGCACTCCCTACATCTTAGGGAAGTGTTGGAAACCCTTCGAGCGCATAACCTTAAGGAAAAATTTTCTAAGTGTCACTTCTGGAGGAAGGAAGTACGGTTCTTAGGGCACGTGGTTTCCAAAGAAGGGATAGCAGTGGATCCCGCAAAGGTGGTGGCCATCCAAGATTGGAAGGTCCCTAAAAATGCAACCGAAGTAAGAAGTTTCTTGGGGTTGGCTGGCTATTATAGGAAGTTTATCAAAGACTTCGCAAAAATATCAGCTCCATTAACACGGTTAACGAAGAAGAACCTGGTTTTTACATGGGACAAAGATTGCGATGATGCGTTCCAACGTTTAAAGAGAGCCTTAACTTCAGCCCCAGTCTTAGTGCTGCCAGACGGGAATAAACCGTTTACCATCTATATTGATGCTTGTGGGACGGGACTTGGCGTGGTCCTCATGCAAGAGGGAAGAGTAATAGCCTATGGTGGAAGGCAGTAGAGGGTTCATGAAAAGAATTACCCCACGCATGACTTAGAGCTAGCCGCAATTGTTTTCGCGCTTAAGTCTTGGCGTCACTATCTTCTTGGTGAGAAATTCGAACTGTTCACTGACCACAAATCATTAAAATACTTATTCTCTCAGAAGGATTTGAATTTAAGGCAGCAACGGTGGATGGAATTCTTAGCCTCCTACGATTTTGAAATAGCATATACCCCGGGCAAGGGTAACGTGGTGGCAGACGCCTTACGTAGGAAAAGGTTGTCCTTGAGTCCGTTGTTTGTTGAACGACAAAGCTTAGAATTCATCTCTATGCTTGACTTTAGACCCTCCGTTGACTTAGTACCCGGTCTGTTAGCATCCTTGGAGGTTAGACCTACACTTCTAGGACGGGTTGGTGAGGCACAGCGAGACGACCCACAGTTGGTTGAGATAGTAGAAAAGCTCAAAGGGGGGGAGTCGTCAAGCCATCTTCGTAGGTATACCCTAGACGATAAGGGTTGGTTACGAAGGGATAATAGACTTTGTGTACCACAAGACGAAGACATAAGGAAGGCCATTCTTGATGATGCTCATCGCTCAAAAATGACCATTCATCCCGGCGGGGATAAGATGTACAAAGATATGAAGCGGGTTTTCTTTTGGGCCGGTATGAAAAAGGATGTGGCCGAGTACGTCGCTAGATGCTTGGTGTGCCAACGAGTTAAAGCAGAACAAAAGAAACCCGGTGGGTTGCTTCACCCATTAGAGGTTCCACTATGGAAATGGGAAAGCATCTCAATGGATTTTGTGGATGGATTACCAAGATCAAGGAAGGGTAACACGGGGATTTGGGTTATAGTAGATAGACTTACTAAAAGCGCCCATTTTATTCCTGTGAAAAGTAAGAGGACTGCTCCGTGGTTGGCTTCTGTATACATTAAGGAGATAGTTCGTTTGCACGGTATTCCTTCTAGTATAGTAAGCGACCGTGACCCCATCTTTACTAGCGAATTTTGGAAGAGTTTACAAGAGGTGGTAGGGACTCAGCTATGTTTGAGCACCGCATATCATCCTCAGACAGACGGCCAGACCAAGAGGGTGAATCGCATTCTAGATGATCTTTTAAGGCTTTGTATCCTAGACTTTGGGGGTACATGGGAAGAGCACCTTCCGTTAGTAGAATTCGCATATAATAATAGCTTTCAGTCTAGTATCGGCATGGCACCTTTCAAAGCTCTTTATGGAAGGCCTTGCCGTTCGCCTACATGTTGGTGGGAATCTACCGATAAAATCCTACTTGGGCCCGATATGGTTAGGGAAACCTCGGAGAAGATTGAGTTGATTCGAAGGAGGATGAAAGCAGCACAAGATAGGCAAAAATCGTATGCTGATAAGAGGAGGACAGATCTTGAGTTTGACATTGGGGACATGGTTTTTATCAAAGTATCTCCGTTACAGAATGTTGTTCGCTTTGGGTCCATGGGGAAATTAGCACCAAGGTTTGTAGGGCCGTTTCCTGTAAAAAACAGGATTGGGAAGATGGCATATAGGGTGGAGTTGCCTGAGAAACTTAGTGGAGTACACGACGTATTCCATGTATCACATTTGAGGAAGTGTTTGCACAAGACCGCGGAGGTGGTAGAGCCGAGCTTGCTTAAAGAGGTGGAAATAGAGCGTGATGCAACAATTAGACGAGCTCCTACATGCATTCTTGGGTCGGAGATCAAAAAGTTGAGGAATCGAGAGGTCAGACTGGTTAAAGTGCAATGGGGAGATGATGAGAGCAACGCAACTTGGGAGACAGAAGAGAAGATGCGTTCGTTGTACCCTTTTCTTTTTGAGGGTATGTCTTTTAATTTCTCCTTTATCGCTTAGCTTATCTTATCTTATCTTTAGTATGTCCTCTCATTAGTATCTTTGACCTTTAGTTAGGATAATCCTATGGTTGAAACATGTGTTTGAGACATGTTATGTATGATGGATGCAAAATGGATGCAAGTGTTTGCTAGTGGTTGCTCGTGGATGCATATATACACACACTTTAGGCACTAGATCGGCTCAGTCACTACATATTGCATATTGCATAGATATGGATGTATTTAGTAAAATGGATGAACGATGGTTGTATTATCATGTGGATGCTGCATTCAGATGATGGTTGTGCACGCATATAGAAGTATTATGTAGCATTAAGAATCTTTTGCATACATAATGGATGCATGGCACGATCATATTTGCATTAAGGAGGTCAACTGAATCAGTGGACCGCCTGATTTTGCATTAGATACGGACATATACACACACTGTGCATTTAAACATGAAAGCATTAGAAGTCTGTAAGGACAATGGATGCCTGTGTATGATGGATGAGTAGATGGACGTTTGGATGGTAGGATATACATTCTTCCAGACTTGAAGATTTCGGGGACGAAATCCTAAAAGGAGGGGAGAATGTAACACCCCGAATTTTCTATTAACACTAAAGTTGCTAAAATAATAATAAGTGTGTAGAAGAGGGGATGTATCTAATATGAATATAAAAATATTAATAAGTATGTAAGAGAGGGGATGTATCTAATATGAATATAAAGATATTAATAAGTATGTAAGAGAGGGGATGTATCTAATATGAATATAAAAATATTAATAAGTGTGTAAGAGAGGGGATGTATCTAATATGAATATAAAAATATTAATAAGTGTGTGAGAGAGGGGATGTATCTAATATGTATATAAAAACAATAATAAGTAAAGGGGGATGTATCTAATATGTACATTGTAGAAAATATATATATATTTATGACATGAATATAAGTTTATTAATATGCTGAGTGTTTGCTGAGTCACTTCTGACTCATTGCTGAGTCAACAAGATAAACCCCATCTTGTCTGGACGGCTGCGGTTATTTCTAGGTTAAATCTAATGGCCTAAACGCATTCTAAAATCTATAAATAAGTGGGTAGACCCTAAACCTAAATCACTTGTAAAATTAGAAGAGCTACCGTCATGCTGCTGCCATGGAGTTCAGCATAGCCGTCACAAACAAAGAAGAGGAAGCCTAATCTACTACAACTAAATTCTTCTCAACAAAACAAATCAAACCAAAGAACTCTCTCTCTAATTCTCTTCTTTTGTTGGTGAGTATGATGATTCTTACAAGACTATTACAAACTAATTTGACTCAGTTATGAATGGATCACAAGAAAGTGATGTGATTTGTAATTGTAAATTCTATATATTGTGGATCTCTTATTATGTTATTATGTTGTCGTATGATGTAAATTATATATGCTATGTCATGCTATGTTGTAAATTCTCTTATGCTATGTCGTGCTATGTTGAGAATCATGTCAAGCTATGTTATACTATCATACTATGCCATGTCATAAATCATGCTATATTATGTTGAAAAATCATGTTGTTGGATCATGCTTAAAGTTATGTTTTTTTTTCTTAATTTAAATGGATCTTGTTTATGGGAATTTGCCTATTAGGTTAGGTGTACCCATAAACTTGAAACTATAATTAAATAAAACTTGATTATGGGAATTTGCCTATTGAGTTAGGTGTACCCATATAAAACCATGTTGTTAAAAAATTAGATGATGTTGATTCACACATGTTCATATGTAAGTTTATGAAAATTGATTGAGATCATATTAGGTGAATTTTGAACAAGTTGACACCTTTAGATCCATGACATGTATAATCTATGCAAGTTGGACATATGCAAGTTTCACCCCTTATTATGATTCATTTGGTCACATATACATGTTGTTATTATGATAATCTCTTTTATGCAATGAGTTAGGCTATTCGAGTCTAACATATATTTTGCGAATAAACGTTCAAACGTGGGGTAGGGGTAATATTAGGAATTAATAGATTGGGTGCAATTTTGTAAGATGTTGCATACCATGAATGAATGTCCATAATTGAGTCAATTATGGACATTGTTAAAAATTGGAAGTAATTAATAATTCAAGTAGGGAATTATTAAAATTGGGGGAAAGTGGATTATTATTAATAATCAATGCTTAGGACACGAGGTTGGACCCGTTTGTGATGTAAACCTGCCCGGACCCGCCCGGCAAATCCAGTAGTCACAAATGTCGGCCCAATGTGAGAGGTCCTAGGCCCAAACTAAAGCATAACAGTTGTAAAGACACGAGGTTAGACTCTTTTATGGTGTAAGACTGCCCGGACCCGCCCGGCAAATCCAGCTGCCATAAATGCCAGTCTAATGTGAGAGGTCTTTATGAGGTTATGGCCTTAATGAACTAAGAAATACTTAACCAGATAATCATGTAAGGTGGGACATGGGGGTTAAGTAGGTGCCTTGGGTGGCATGAGGAATCTGGTGGTTTCCTTTAGAGGCATTTGAAATACGATTAGACTTAACCAAACACACATGTAAATGAACATGACTAAGTGGGTTAAGTGGGATGGACTAATGGGGACAAGCTTAGGTGGAATGCTTGTGGTAAATAGTGGGGGCCCATTTCAACCAGTATCCCAAAACGTATCTTTGTGGGCTCGACCCAAGTCGAGGACGGGACACGCATACTGGGTTTGATTATAAGAGGCCAAAACAGGGAGCGGTGGCAACGCAAGTCCAACGGGTTTCATATGCGTGTGTGGACCCGGGCTGGTAGGTAAGACGTTGTTGCATCGTGTAGGTATAAGCCGTGCATGTCCGTTGTATCAGGTTGCCACTTTAGGGGAGTGATACACCCCACTGTGGGGCCAGCACGGGTATCTACGAGTTAGGGAGCCGATCGAATAATGGGAAGTAGGGTACACCTAGTGGAGATAGGGGCAGGCGGCACCTATGTAGTCAGCTAGGGGTACGTAAAGCCATTGGAAAAGTTTCTAAGTGAAGCTAAGTGGGATGAATCTTTAGGGTGACTGGTGTGGTGCAGTATAGTGTTTATCCTTTAGTATTTAGGAGCGCCTATAACGTTGCCCTTAGCGATTGTCTATGTCCTTAATCTGCTCTTCATAGACATTTTCTTGTTTTCCAGCTTATGCCTTAGTCCAGTTATTTTGGTAATAGTATTGTAGAATTATCATATTCACCAGACTTTATGTCTGACCCCCTCTTTTCCATCCTTTTTCTCCCTTCAGGTCCGCAGGTTGGGCCAAGTTCTAGTGGAGTCTAGTTGGATCGCTTATCTTCTGGAAAGCTTGGACTGCTGAAGTACAGTCTATCTTGTTATCTTTCTTTTTAATGGCTATTCATGTAATGGGATTATGTACTTGTTTTATTAGATATTGTACTTGACATTGAATATGGTGTTATGATGTAATCAAACATGTTTTGACTTCTGCTACAATGAAATAAAGTTTTTGAATTTCCAAGTACTATTTTATATCTGTCTTGTTGTAATTTTACTGTTCTATATTCACTTAAAACCTCCATGGAAGTTAATGCATTCCCTTTGTGAGTGACATTAATGGACGTGGGGTGTTACAGGAAATATCTCAATACTTTAACTGGAACACCTTGTATAACCTCTTTAGTATCTTGACTTTTCTTCCATCTCGAAGAACCACATATTGGACAACTTTCTAAATTTTTGTATTCTTTTCTAAAAAGGCAACAGTCATTCTCACAAGCATGTATCTTTTCAAACCCCATGTCGAACGCTCTAAGAAATTTCCTGGCCTCATATAAGGTTTTGGGAAGCAAGTTATCCTTTGGAAGAAATGGATGTTACACAGCTAAAAGATTATCAAACCCACTATCAAACAAGTCAGTCTCGCATTTAAGATTATACAAGACGGTGATGGCAGATAATTTTATGTGATCTATGCAACCAGGATATAATGGAGTTTCTGCATCTTCCAAGTTCTTGAGTAACTAATCCTCTTTTCTTCAAGAATCAACATTATCTTTATCATCAACAAAAAAATCATTATTCATGAAATCTCCATCTTTATAGTGAATCATCTTGAATAGATCATATACGTCAAACATGTTTGTTTTCTTCTTTACATTTATCTCTTCACCAAGATTAAACCATTCACCATCAATGTATTTAGGATCCATTCCTTTTATAATTAAATTTTCAACGATGATTTGGTCATCATGGCGACTAAGATTCCGACAATCTCTGCAAGGGCATAACATTTTTTCTACACTTCTTACGTTCCTCTTTGCAGCATGCACCCCTTTTCGGTACTCTATACTAGTTCTATGAAAAAGGTAAAAAACATAAAAAAATTGAGTTTTAATATTATATTATACGTTCTAATTTTCAAAATATGTATTATGCTAAGCATGGTTTTATCACCTGTTTAAAAAACTCAATCTTTTTCCATCATCGACATATGAAGGCAAATAAGTTTCCAGTCTTTGACGTATAGATTGGTTATCTGTTGTTAGCAAAAAAAAAAAAAACTACACGTTGAAGTTATTACCCAAAAAGACATCCAAGCATATTATAAATGATGCACTAACTAGTTGGAACAAAACTGCATGTGCATGGAAAATGCACGCAAATCCAAAAGATCCATGTACACTACAATTTTTAATTTTCTCTTTATACCCTACAGTTTTTAATCATTGCAAACAAATATACTGAAAAAAAGAACATGACGATAACCTACGTTAAAAGTCTATAGCACTATAAATCACTCTTTTGGATAGATATAGATAACAATAAAGGCAATGGAAACATGTGTGCTAATGCTTCATAGGATAACAACTTGGAAACGCTATAGTTTGATATTTGTATCTATGCTAATTCAACTTCAGCAAATCTAATTATATGTTCAAATACAAATCCGCCAGGAACAATTATAAGAGAGAAGGAAAAGATGTGTAATAGTTACAAAGTAAAATGTTGGTTTGATAGATGTCGACACTGCAGTTTAGACTTCGTAGTTCATTTGAAATCTTCTAAATACCAAACTGCTGTTGGAGAATGGAGTTTTGATGACAACAACCTTATTTCAATATTAATTGATTATAAAATATATACTAACATCTCTAACTAGAATATATATATATATATATATATATACATACATATATGCAGGATTTGTATATAGGAATTAATACGGAAGACTGTACAGTTTTAGAGTTTTAGAGATTTAGGAGATTCTGAATTAAGAGAAGATTCAAGACACATGAGTAATCAAGATTTCAAGAGTTCAAGATAAATATAGTAGTAGAGTCTAGTCTATGTAAGACTCTGAATAACACTCCAGGTTCAAATTCAAAATTCAAATTCTATTTTTCAAAATTTGATTTCAAATTCTATTTTCAAATTCGATTCTAATTCATTAAGTTTTTCTATCTTACTTCTGATTTTAAACTTGAGTTTTAAAGATTATAAGTTTATATATATATATATAGTTATATACTTTATATTTATATAGTTTTAAACCTTATAATTTTATAAATATAGTTATATAGTTTATATTTATGATTTCATATGAGTTTCTACTTTATAATTCTTATTTATATCACTATGTTTTAATCCAAGAATTTCCATAATTATATATATACATTAAAACACTTGAAAAATATTCAAATTTCAAATTTTAAACAGGTTATGTCGACATACATATGTATATATGTTAACATATATGTCACATTTTCAAAATTGAAAGGAAGTATCTTTTCATCATTTGTAACGTTACATAAACGTTGCAACCTTTCAAATCTTATAAATAGTGGTTGGTTTCGAATTTTTTAACCATTCTTCTTCTCCATCTTCATCCTCTTTCATTACACCATTAATATTTCATATTTTTATGATTTCTACACTTATACTCTGCCGATTTCAAGTCTAATTATATAAAACTTATTCTCTTCTCACTGTCTACTCATTACTCTCTGAATCGAAGTGCTATTGAAGAGTTATAAGGCTATTGTAATCATTTGGGATAGTTTTGGGATAGTTTTGGAAATGGTGCGTTCCTTGTAGCCGCGAAATCAAGGAAGGAATCAGTTTTAACCTTGTAGCCGGGGAAATCTAGGAGAATATAATTGATTAAGGGTGTTTGGAATCAGTAGTAATCTAATAGCCGTGAAATCAAGAGTGTTTGAATCGGTGGTAACCTTGTAGCCGTGAAATCAAGGGGATTGTACTTGGATATTGATATAGTAATAAAACTCTGCGCAATCCAGTGTTGCGTCAGACTGGACGTAGAAGTAATTCGAACCCTATAAAATCCGGTGTGTTCTTTCCTTTTCTGCATTTTTTTGTTTATTTCTGTGTTTGTGTTTGATTTTGTGTCTGTGATTGTTTCTGTGGTGTGTGATTCATATAGTAGATCATATAAGTTTTAGATCTTCTTAAGTTCCTTCAAAACACTCACCCCCTCTAGTTTTAGTTTTGCTTTAACAATCGATTTCGCATTCCCTAACAACTACAAGGTAATTATTTAATTATGAGCATCGTGATCGATTATCGAAAGATGGATGAACTAATTATGTCCAACACTACACAAATCTTGGTGCGCTCAACATCCACTTAGTTTCTAGCAGTATGTCACAGCCACGAACTTTCACAGGTAAGAAGGATAAAAAATGGGTACTATTTTTTCTTTCCTAGTCCACTTATTTTATAATGCTACAATATAAATGTATGTCCACTTATTTTGAAATAAGAGGATTTGGTGGTTTCAACTCAGCAGAGCATGATTCTATTTTAAGTTATAAATAAATAATACACATCCAATAATATAACAAATAAGTTGGGAAATTGAGCAAAAAATATTTTGATACCTACTAACTCTCATGAAGAAAAGTAAATTATTAAAATGACACATCATACTGTACTATTAAATTTGTTTACTAAGACAACAATCCAGGGCTCTATATGCACATGGCATAGAAACTGATTCAAGAATGACTATGTATGGATGACTCATTTTCAATTACTTATAAACCAAGTTCTTGATTATATGTTATTATGATCGTAAACGAATTTGTTTGATTTATAATGCTGCCAGTGCACAATATTGCATTAAAAATAAATCATGACATTTGCTTTAATGAAACATTTCATATATTATAAGCCAATCTCTCATGGTGTACAATTAAGCTCACGATAACAATTAGTTTACTATTATCTTTGGAGAGTTGTCAATCATATTTTAAAATTCAATGCCAGATGAACCCATGCTTCTTAATGAATTGTTCTCAACTTAGCACTGAACCTTGTGTACCAGTACTGTTACTTCATTATATATACTAAAATGTACTTCTTGGTAATTAATGTATTCAAAGCATCTGTTGGTACAAAATACATGTTCATTTATATATAAGTAAATTGACTCAATATTCATTTCTTGGTCAGGGTAATAAACTTTTCTTCCATGGTTACGAATAATCATATAAAAAGAAAGTATAAAAACTTTGATCAAACAAAACCGATTAACTTATAAAATGGAGAGCAGAGAACATTAGTCAAAAAAACAAAAAAAAGTTTAGGACCAAAACACGATCTAAGTAATAATTTTTGAAATATTTATGATGTAAGAGTACTATATCATTCAGTTGAGGCCACTGACTATTGGTAGGCATAGATGATTTGTTCACCTTAACTTGAACTCAATTAACAAAGTCTGAATACTAATAAACAGATATATTTATTAACCTAACTTAAACTCAATTAACAAAAACTTGATAAATCTCACGTAAATGAGAGTATATGATACGCCACGTCTCCTATCACCAATTCAAATACTCTATCCTTTTTTTAGCCTGAATACCAGCACCAATCAGATTGATTTGATCCACGAATGGGGTGCACTATACTATTAAAAACACAAGCGCACACATACAAAATGTTTTTTTCTAGAACAAAGCCGACAATCATCTTAAACCGGTATAAAACCCACAAAAATTCAGCAAATTGTACCAAAACATAATTCAGCATACAACATAAACTGTCACATGATCCACAATAATAACAATCATCAAAATATCCTATCATAACGGTTGCAATTAGGATTAACGATTGCAATTAATTAGGGTTAATCAGTTTACCACAACTAAGACCTAACAAGATAAGTGATGAGAAAATAACATGCATTCAAATATATCATACACAATCCGAATACAATCACAAAATCGAGTTAAAGAATTCATACTTAAATTTACCTATACCGTGAGCGGAGATTTTCGCTGGCTTCCACGATGTTGTTGAGTGGAGTACGATGGACTTGACGATGACATGAGGAAAATTAATCGATGCGATGAAATTTCTTCGGCAGAGTGATTTGGGGGAAAGGGAACGAGGGTTAAAAAATTCTAAGTATGAGGGGAGAGGAATAGAAAGAAGGTGGTTACGCTTATTTTGGAATACGCTGACTATTTTTGTTCGGTAGGGAAGTGAAATATTTTTTGTCGCGTCTATATTGTGAGTGAAAACACATTTGCTTGCACTTGCGGATAAAAGCCACTGATTTTTGCAACAACAAAAAAAAAATCAATATTCTTGTAGTGATTCCATTATGTAGCACTGTGGAGCCTTGGCAGTGTTATGTATTCTTGTAGAGACAGTGTATCAGTTGGGTTTATTTACGTGTTTTTTAAACTCTATTATTGTTCTATAAAACTATATGAGTCTGTATACTTTGATTATATGGTTTGTATCGTTATTACTGTTTCGCCTGTTTTATATGTATGATTTGATTATTATATGTTATCCATTGTGCTGTGAGATATACGACAGGTTTTGTGATTGTGTTTGTATTTTATTCCGTTCTCTTCTTTCTCTTCTCTTCTATTTTCTTCCTTCCTTTCTCCTTTCCCTTTTTTCTATATTACTTTCTCTTAACGATCTCTTTAAATCGATCAAGTGCTTATACAACGCGAATTTTTAGTTCTGAGCACTATTGGTGTAAGGCGAGTTGTCATATGGCCTCTTTGAGCCGATAAGATATTCACAGCCTCTCCAGGACAATATGTGTTTGTGGCATCTCTTGACCGGCCGATGCTCTCTCCAGACCCTTAGTAAGCATGATCCATACTTAATAAAGAATAAATCGATCCTATTACTCTTCGATGAATCAATATACTCCTTACACTCTGGTCCTCAAACCCTTACGCGATAAATGGCGATATAATGACCTTCCCAGGTCGAATAGCCTATTCAGACTCTTGTTCAGCCAAAATCAATCGGAAAGGGATTAAATGACGATTGAGCCAACCCTAACGCTATTCGATGAAGCGACTCACCACGTGCTCTCAGTCTCTTCCTCCATGGCCAGTGCATATTGCGATCATTTATCCTCGAGCTCGACTCTACGGTCAAGGGTTTAATCGAGATGGAACATCTCTATCATACCTTTTTTTGGTGAAGGGACTTGCATTTATTCTCTCGCTCGACTCTTTGATCGAGGAATGAAATGTCTCAAAGGAGTTGATATGTCAATGTCATATTTGAATTGACTAACCTACTAGGCATCTAGAACTCAACAATTGACAATCAATAGTCAATTAACTACTAAGTACACATGTTAATAAATTGCTGATTATAATTTGCGTACGACATGTGATTTATATAATTTTAATGACAAATCAAGGTCCATTAATAGTCAATAGTACCAAAGTTGCATTTTTATAATATTTGAATGATGATCCATACATACATATATACATACATACATGCAAGCAAGCATACATACATACATACATACATACATACATACATACATACATACATACATAGGTCTTGAGATGGTTTTCTAATAGGTAATTTTTATTCTAATCCACGGGTTTAATAAGTTAATCCACCATTTTACTTTAATAAGTTAATCCACTACTATTTTGTTAGTTAATCCACGGGTGGATTAACTTAAAGATTTCACCCTATCATATAGCTTACAGTCAATTTTTATGCTTCTTGTTTTACCATGACATTACAAAACACCTCATTTCACTGGACAATCGAATGCAGCAAACATATACGAAAGAAGGAAACCAGACATGTTTCTATCAATTTTTCAAGATTTCAGAAAATAGCTAACAACAATTATATGTGATAATGGTGATATTAAAAAAACAGTTTTGTATACAACTAATCAAGTTCAAACAAAAAATAAACAAACTACTTACTGCTATTACGTTGAATTACTCCATTTAAACTTGGATTTCGATGGTAGGATTTCAGAAAAAAGAATACGATGCAAAAAGCAGAGAAGAAGACTAAGAAGAAGAAAAATACGTACGTTTTTTTAGGTGGATACACTGATTAAAACTTAAATTTTAGTAAACATCAACGATCATATTTTATTGGGTGGATTAACTTACTAAAATTGTGGATTAGAATAAAAATTACCTTTCTAATAATATGTTCTCTTGCAACCATATGAAGTTTCATATTCTAATTACTATCATTTGAATCGGTAGTGTATTTGCATTTCTAAATTAACAATACTGATTAAATTAAGTTCATTTAATATATGATAATCATTGAGAACACCATGAATAATTCATGAACTTGCATGTAGAAATTAAACAAAATGGTATAAATAGTTTGCTTAGGTATTTCTAATATTGCTGGCGTATATTCTTATTATTTGAATACATTGCATGTGTTTTACTAGATTACTTTGAGCTATGTAAACTATTTAAATTTTTAGGCCATTCGAATATGTTTTCTCATAAAATCGTATACGCCGTTAATTTGTCAAACATCCAAACAAACCTCACATATCAGTAGGAAAGCATCCATATTATCCACATAAAATTCATTTTAACATATCAAAATAACATACAAATATTCACATCTTATGCATGAACCTTATTTTCATAATATTAATTTTTAATTCGCTTTTAGATCAAAGAAACTTTGATTAGACGTGGAGAATTCAAACTAGATCAGACTGAAATGAAATTCACATAAGGACATAGAAAATGTCAAGGAATGACTTGAGAATTTTTGGAGGAAATCAGGACTAAGTGCATAACTTAGCCCCGAGTTATCATGATGACTCCGGCCGAGTCATCGTGATGACCCAGGCCGAGTCATCATGATGACCAATGCGGCACTAGCTAATCTTCTTCCTGGCTCCTCTACTTCACTACATTGCATCCATGATGTTTCATGTGATTTGAATATGAACTAATTGAGATATGGATGACTCATACTTTGAATTCGATACTCATAAAAGTAGACGATCAAACTAACTTGGAAACTCAAATGGAAGAAAGGAAGATGATTTAGAAGAAAATTGCAATAGTCATATCTATGACCTACCACCATTAGTATCGTATAGGCATCGACTCTAAATGATAACTCTTACTGACCAATAGACTCTTCTGCAACTTGGTTCCTAATCCCATGCCCACTGCATTGTTTATAAATAATGAATAAATTCAACCAGAAGTGAGATTTGGTCTTTTGGACCTTGCTGGAGAGGTCGCTGGTCTCGTGGATTGCTATCTCTTCACTTCATTTTTCCTCTAACACGCATTCAAATTTGGACTAATTAGCTGAGATTTAAAGAGATCCAACTAGCATAGTCATTAAACGAAGGAATGATTAAATTGAGCGTGGGTTCAATTCAACCAAACTATTGTAATTTTTTTATCTTTTTGTATGTTTGTTTTTTCTTTGGTAATCATCGTGATATTATTTGGATTGTCTATAAGGCTGATGCTTTAATCATTAAAATAAAGGATTAATTAAAGTTGGCATAGGCCGAAGTCAACCAAACCACTATTAAAATTCTAGCTTTTTTATGCCTATTTTTTTTATTTTCTAGTTATTTAGTTACAAATGAGAAACTATAGTAAAGTTAAGTGTGATTACCCACGCAATTGTCAATATTGTGGTGTATTGTTGTGCTCTTTCTAGTTGGAAGGCTCCAAATACATGGGGCTAGGTCATTCATAACTTGTACACTCTCTTCGTAGCATCAATCCACTAAATATTTGAGGTAACTACAAAGTTAACTCCAAAGATTTTTACCCTATTTTGTTTCAGTTCTTTAAGTAGACAAGTCGCTTATACAGGCACTTTAAAAAGTATAGCTTTGTCAATAGTTGCCTTGGAAGCATAAGCTTTTGGTCCGATCGTGAACTTTCGAAATTTCTTTTAGATATTTTTATATCACATAAATTAGGATCTAACAATTTTTTTTTACAAATTCAAACTTAATTTCTACATCTTTATTAATAGTTGTCTTGAAAACGTAAACTTTTGATCCCGGCTGTAAACTTCGGAATTGCCTTTAGATATTTTTATTTTTATATCACTTGAAATTAGGATCTAGCAATTGAACAATTTTTATAAATTCAAACTTGATTTCTACAAATATTAAGAAATCTTAGTATCAATTAAAAATAGGATCTAATAAATATTGTTTATGATATTTCTTTATTAATTAATCACATAGATAAAAGTTAAAAGTAA
This sequence comes from Allium sativum, assembly GCA_030737875.1. NCBI lineage: Eukaryota > Viridiplantae > Streptophyta > Magnoliopsida > Asparagales > Amaryllidaceae > Allium > Allium sativum. The sequence goes on along the minus strand of CM060922.1, from coordinate 18,120,525 downwards.
TAAAAAAATAAACATTGCCACTAAAAATTTAAAAATAAAAATTTAACTAACTTTTGATGATTTAAACTCAAGAATATAACTAAAAATTTATGCAAATCGTTCTATTAAATGTGTTGAACATATACAATTTTTAAAAACATAGTCGAGTTACGTTGTAACGCTCGTGGGTGTGAGTATGTGTATGCATGCATGTTTTTGTATGTATGAATGTTGGAACGAGCTCAAGTTTTAGATAGACGATAATATGTATGTGGATTGAACATCTACAAATTCTTGTTGGATTTCGATTACCATGGCTCACGAACCGGTAGAGGTGTCGCAAAACAGGGATGCCCCGGAACGTCTCTCTCTCTCTCTCTCTCTCTCTCTCTATATATATATATATATATATATATATATATATATATATATATATATATATATATATATATTAGGGCCGGTTATTTGAACACAAAATTAAACACAGAGAGAGACACACACAAAGACTCCACCATTTGGTTTGTTTGTCTTTATGTGGAGAGTGGAATTCATGGGAGGATCTAGTGGTTGAGATTTATTGTGTGCAATTTTGTGTCTAAATAGAGTTTCCCATACATACATACATATATATATATATAGGAGCGTTCAATGGCACCCCAAATAGTGCAGCACCCCTTTAGCCCCCCTGATTTCCACCACACATTTCTGTTTCTCTCTCCTTTCACTAATTCTCTCTTTCTCCATTAACATAATTAACTATAAATTGGTGGCTCTCCTTCGGATGCAAAAGGGGTGCCAAGAATTTGGAGTGTCATATAACCCCCCTCATATATATATATATATATATATATATATATATATATATATATATATATATATATATATATATATATATGGGGAGGGATCCGCTACACCTCTTATATTGCACGTGAACCCTCCCCCTGAATTCCAACCACACAATCCCCCACTCATTCTCCCTCTTCTCATTTAATTTTTCTTTGTTAGTGGGAAGAGGGAGAATGAGTGGGGAATTGTGTGGCTGGAATTCGGGGGGAGAGTTCACGTGCAATATAAGAGGTGTAGCGGAACTCTCCCCTATATATATATATATATATATATGTGTGTGTGTGTGTGTGTGTGTGTGTGTGTGTGTGTGTGTGTGTGTGTGTGTGTGTGTGTGTGTGGCAAGCGTTCCGTTGCACTCCAAAAATGGAGCACCCCAAAAGCCCCTGATTTCCATCTCTTATTTATATTAAAGAAAGTGAGTGGGAAGTGAGAGAGTTAGTGGAAGGGGAGTTAGTGGGAAATGAGTGGTGGAAAAGGGGTGCTCACTATTTGGGGTGCCATTGAACCTGCCTATATATATATATATATATATATATATATATATATATATATATATATATATATATATATATATATATATATATATATATATATATATATGCAGGTTCAATGACACCCCAAATAGTGAGCACCATTTTAGCCTCCCACTTTTCCCACTAACTCCCCTTCTCTTCCCTTCCACTAACTCTCTCACTTACCACTCACTTTTTTAAATTTAAATGAGAGGTTTTTGGGTTCTCTTGAACGTTTGCATATATATATATATATATATATATATATATATATATATATATAGATACACACACACACACCTTATACCATGCATGTTGTTTGTTCTTAGCTCACATGAATACACCTCCGGTGCTGGACACATTGCCCATCCAAGAAATAAAAACATTGCAGTATGCACTAGAGTTGCGTTTGCATTGCCCATTTGTCACGTTTTTATGAATACAGTTACGTGATTTTCATTTGTTTTACCTCATTCCTTTCAACTTCCTAATTATGCTTAAAACGGATAAGTTTGAGTTTCACTTTCGTTCTTCCTTTTCAACTCATTGTACGTACTCAAAAGCAAGGGAGAATTCATGAACCAAATAACTGAAGGAAGCATAAAATAAAGGGTTGGAAAGATTTGCTAGCATGCAACGAGACAATAGAAAATGAAAGAGAGTATATAATGACTTCTGTGGGGTATATAATGCAACATTTTAGAGTTTATATCGGAACTGTTCATTCCCTATTAACCATGAACATGTATGAAAAATAAATGCTTTCCTTTTGCTGCCTTCAAGGCATCATTTCTTCATACCTACCTTCATGTGGATTTAACCACATGCACGTCAAACCGAATAAAATATGTGTAGTTCACCAAATATGCCTTATGAATCATCTTAAAGATATAAAATGAATACAAGTGTCATTGCATTAAGGTTTCTACACTAACTCCCTCTCTTTAGTCGAGACCAAACATTAAACATTCAAGTTACGGTTCATTCTAGCCATGAAGAAGCAGATTAAAAAAGCCTTAATTATGGTTGAATATGCTATAATAGAGTGGGTGGAAAACATTGTCAATTGTTGCAATAGAGATGGTAATTAAGTAATAATATGAAGAGCAGCCATGTCGAGACAGTTAGAGAGTTCAAAGGGAAGGTTCATCCCCTATGGACTTGAACAAGAAATGAAATCTAACAAGTGTATAATTTGGGACTCTCTCATGTCTGAAATAGAATAGTAACTGATCATTTGTTCTCTCTTTTTTGCTGTTTATGCATGCTATCAATGCCCGTGTCCGGCGGTTATCTAGTTAAAGCTTTCAACCAATGTTTATTTTTATTTTTCAAATTATTTACATTAGTTATTATTTACACTACGTACAGGTATAAATAAGTCCTTCATTACGTTATGTTAACACAAGATGCATGCATCCTATGATATCAAGGAAGACTAGAGTGTAAACGGATCGGACTGGAGCAGACCGAAAATAGAGGTGTGTCCAAACTCTGTTCTATAAGAGATTCAGACGAACACACATCGGACAAAGCACTAAGTTCGAATACCGTTGGTACGAGCCGAACAACGGACGGATAACGCTCGGACAATAGAAAAACATCGAATATTTTGGATTGAACCGGAACATAGTGTGTCCAAACTCTGTCTTATAAGAGAACAGTACGAATATAAAACGGACACTTTATAGTCTCGGATTGAACCGGATAGCGGACTGTCGTGTCCGATATACAACCCTAAGGAAGACTACTAAGGAACCGTTATCATTACCGTTGAATACTCGGAAGAATTAAGAAAATTATGGTTCCACGTTGAAAATAAATGTGTTCACATTCTTTATTTTTAACATGTGAATTGGATATCAAAGCCTGTTAAATGTTGAAATAGTTACCGAATTACATTAAATTTTACTGTTTATAGTTTTACGCTAGTATCGGTCGTTGTTTTTGTTTGTATATAGCTGGAAAAGAGTCTTTTATACTCACGTGCAACGCGAAAAATATCGCAACTATTTATTATGTATTCATGCTGGTTGATTCATATCTATTCGGCTTAAGAACTGTTGGTTTACATTGAAAATCTCTCTTCAAAGGTATTACTGCGTTACAGCCCAGCATAGATTTGGAAACGCAAGAAGAAATAAAGCCCAGCCCAATATAAGAACGTAGTCTCGCGCAGCTGAGTTAATTTCACGCTCTATAATGTTGTCAACTAATTTAATGTTCCATGGAAGAAGAAAAAAATCTACCAATCCCGATATTTTATATCACCCATCATGTCTACATTGATTTACTTGTTTAAGTAAATGGTAAAAAGGTCTAATGATTAAAAATAATTGTTCAATATGTGAAATGGATATTTCATATTTGTTTCAAGGACACTTCTTAAAAAAAAATAGATCTAAAGACAAAAGATTTTTGTTATGTAAATTAAGGACATCTTTCATGTTTTAATTGAAAAAAATCCAATTATAAGCGAATTTTTTTTTTTAAAAAAAAATGATTTTCTGTGATTATAAAATTAAAAATTGATAAATTTAATTAGTTATGAAATGTTTTTTGTTTTGTAAATATGGAAAAAAGTAATATATACAAATTCAAGAGGGAAAGTTAAATGCATATAACTTCATTATTTACGGTATAGCTTTTTTATTGTGTAAATGAGATTAGCTTTAAAATGACTTAGTTTTGTATTTGAATGATATAATATAAAGCTATATTTTTAAGTTATAAAGCTATATTTGTTTAGTTTTCCGAGCTGACTATTTTCATATGTTTATAATAACATCAACTGACTAAATAATTTCAAAAACATCTATTTTCTTTCAATTTTGAGGGTTACTTTTTATTTTTTAAATTAATTAAGTAATGATGATAATTTAAGTGAACTTCATATTGATATAATACAATTTAACCATTGCCCTTTAACTTAATTGTTAAACTTAGTTGTCCCTGGATCTAATTTCTTTTTGAGTTGTGTCCCAAAGACTAAATGCCCCATAAATAAATGATATTTGTTTTAGTATTGATTGACTAAGGAAAATCGAGAAGACTACATTTGGGTCGAGTTAGGGCTATTTGCGGTAGAGAGTTCAATTGTTTCTATAATGTTATTAGTAACCAAAGTTGCAACGACCTGCACTTTTTACAATTTCAAAATATTAAATTAAACGTAGAATTTAGAATTAAATTTTAAAAAATTAATCTTTTGTTGATTTAAATTGAACTTAGTTTTGAATGGGAAATTAGAATTAGAATTGATGACAAATTGAACTTTAAATGATTTGAAATTTGTTTCAAAATGGAATATAAGATTCAAGACAATTTTTTGAATTAGTACATTTGAAACCATTATTTGAAAGCTTAAATTTCAGAATTCGAATTGACTCAAAACATGAAAGTTCTCAATATTCAAACATGATAACAATTCAAGGTGATTCAAATTAGACTTACCAAGTCAATATGAAGTTACACACGATTAACACAGCTTGTTTATACAGAATAAAAATGGTTTTGAGTCATATGCTGAATGTTTAACCAAGTACGCAGGATCACTTACATTGTCGACTGAAAACTCTCGTACCGAAATTTGTCTACATAACAACTCCTTCAATTTAGAAATTGAAACCTTAGGAACCCAATTTTGTTTAAAATAAAGGGAATTCATCTTCGTACACTTTGTAATCCGATTATGTTTAACGGTTTTATTTTTATTAACACTGTGTTTTATATTGCCATGATTTACATACTTGGGTATCTCGCTTCCCTACTTAGCAATGTTACTAGTCGATCATTTATTTATAGAAACCTTTTCAAATCCAAGTGTAACAACCCACATTTTTAATATATCAATATTTAATTAATTTAAGTATTAAAACAATTAATTTTGGGATTTAATAACTTTAATTAAATTTAAAAGAGATACTGAATGTTGAATTAACTTGAAATTGTGGACCTTTAGTTTAAAATGAAATTAAACTTTTCCTTGAAGCCATATAAATTTCTATTTGAATATGAATGATAATAATAATTTATTATCAATCAAGTTTGTATGTTTGAAAATCAAATTATAATTAATTGATTTTTGTTAATAAGTTAAAATAGTATTTTTGTAGACGGTCTCGAAATTCGACGAAACAAGTTTCATCGGGTCCAGAATGTTAATTTATTGTAAGCTTTCAAATTTCGTAATGATCCAATGTGTTATGTGACTGGACGAGCTATAAAACTTCAAATGATAAGCAAGAGACTAAAATATATAAAAATTCTTGTCTATAAATATTCCTTAACTTAATCTAACCTTCCTCCTCTTTTATTTACTATGAAACAATTTTTGTGCCAGCATTTTTTTCCACAACCTTTTCGTATAAAATTCAAATCAATTCATATAAATATTCTAAAATTATAAAGGAGACATATTTTTTCTTGGTATGAGATAAGCTTCAAATCTATGCTCACTTTGTACCATGCATCTTCTTTTTTTTAGAAGAAACGCATACTGTCATGTGTCATTTCTGAGCTGGGGATCGAATTATCATGGAAAGGGAGGAGCTTTGTCTCGATTGATGTTTGGTTTTGGGTTCGTGGCATTGTGGAGCCTCGATGGTGATTTTTAGGTGAGGTTCGGTTTTATAGGTCATCCCACGAAATCTGTTGTAGCATGTGAAGTGATGGAGGACGGATTTTGAAAAGAAGGTGCGAGCTGTGTTTGGTGGTGCTCGAGAAGGAGAGGATGGGAAATGGAGTGCAACCATATTGTCGTCGTTGAATTTCGTGAAGTGGAGAGGAATAGAGGAAGGAGAGAAGACTCGATAGTTTTGGGTTTAATTCAAAAAGCGGGCTCGTGTTTTTTTAAAAATGGGGAAGAAGGTTATTAATGTGGATTAGGGGTAACTGGTGAATAATTAAATTTTTTTAATTACATTTTAATTTGTTTAAAACTTGTAACATCTGTATTTATTTCATACGGTATCAGATTTGAGTGAAACAAGTTGCATTGGAATTGTATCGGTGAATACTACCCATACGAATTGTATCGGTGAATACTATATGGAATTTGTTTGATTTCAAATGCTTATTTGGAATTAGATGAAACAATGCAATAGATAATTTGCAATGAATGGTGAGTTGACAACCCATACTATTTGGAATATCGTTATATCGTATCATATTATAAATATCTATTGTTGAATCAATATTTATTTGTGTGATATGCTTGATTTGTTGTTTGGGTGATTTACTGTTACTCTACTGGTTTGTGGTTATATGCATGCTCCCGCCCGTGGGACTGCTCAGCAATTCGTTGTGTTGAAATAGCATTTGCCTCTAATGGCCTATTTGCCTCCTTCCTTTGCTCGATCACTTTATCTTCAAAATCTAGGGTTTCTACCAAAGGAAATGAAGCCACTGATTCGGCTATTCTTCGATCGAAGATTGTTGTTCGTCTTTGATTGTTTTTTCGATCAATCACTGACAGATTAGCTCGCGGTTGCTTCATTGTCAAGTTAGAATGCTAAAAAATTGTTATGGGTTTTGGCTCCTTTTCTAATTTAGTTATGTTCGACATCATCGCTATTTGTTTAATTTCGACTAAATTCTTTTGTATATTCTTTCCTATTCTCTTTTAAATTTCAAAATTCTTCTAATATACCTTCGTATATTTCTCTGCATATCTGCTCGAAATTGATGGTTCTTGCTGAGTTTTTCTTTTGTGATATATTTTGATTGGTCAAAAATATTTTAGCTTGGTTGGTTTTGATAATTCGGGTACTTGACTTATTTTGCACTATCTTGATTTTGCTTATGTGCCCTTGTGCTATGTATCATGTTGTATATTCTCATTTACTTGTATATGCAATTGTGTAATTGCATCTTTATTTTCTCATGCTGATTTTAATTGCTCCATCTTTCTACTTTATACATTGATTAATCTTGTGCACTTTGTCGTTATTGTTCTAGTTGTGCCATAAACACTTGTCCACATGTGTTGAGAAAATTTTACATTGTTCTGACCTATTTTGGTTGTGTCTGTGTTGTTTGTTGTCACCACCGCTTTGTTTTGGTAATGAGGTAGTATGAAATTTCTGACCTGTACTGCAGCACCATGCCCCTTGTAAATGTTTGTATCGGTTTAATTTCTTACACTTGATCCATCTTGTTGTACTTGTGTTTGCATTTCATTCTTGCTCTTTTTTGAAATCGTGTACATGTTCCTCGAGTTTTGACCCATGCACACATCTTGCTGCCATCCCATGTGCATGTGTGAGTTAGTTTTTGTTTTGTAGCTGGTTTTCTTCCTTGCTCCTGGTTGTGTCGGCATGATTCTAATGCACATTCTCTTTACACCTGTATACATGTTGCTTGCACTGACCCTATGTTGCACCGTGCATTTGGTTCACTTGCTTGGTACATTTGCTCCTATTTACTTCATGTTTTGGTTGCACTGATTTGTTTCGGCCATAAAGCATTTGAATTGAATTCGATTTTACTTGAATTTGACCTCATGCTTACTACACTCAGTTAAGTCACTTGGCTTAACCTTTGCAGTTGTCCCTCAGGGTGATACTGTGTTTTTCCTTATGGTATTTATAGTGTATCATTGTAAATATTATAAGTTGTTCAAGCACACACATACACATATATATACATAGGTATATATATGCATATACATACATATATATATATATGCATGTCCGTCCCTATCTAAAAAATAAAGAGAAGCAAACCCAAATATTGAGGCAAATACTAATTCAAATTGATATTTGCATTATAAATTTGTTTTTTTCTCTAGTTTACTACATCGTTTATTTGACATGTATAACAGATGATTGGATAATTATTGGAGCAAGAAAATGAAAAATAAATCGAGTGTGAGTGTGTGAACATGTGTGAGTGTGTAGTGATAATATGTATGTGAGAATATATGAGTTTTCACGGTGATTGTGAATTGTAAAATAGCGGAAACTTAAATATGTATCATTCATGTATGTAATAAAATATTTGTTTGAACAAAATATGTGTTCAAAATAAAATTTTGAATTTGAATATTGTTGACGTCAAAAGTTGGTCACTAGTGACGTTCAGCCCCCAACCGTGTGGATAACACATGGATAACGATTATAAAATGCAGTAAGGTAAAGAAAAAACAGGGAACACGCAAGATTTTTACAGTGGTTCGGCAAAGATGGTGCCTACGTCCACTTTATATATTAATTTACTTTTGATTATAAATACAATGCTTTTTTCGTTTGAAGAAAGAAGAAAAAGAGTATGCTATTTTTGGTTTTATCCGTGGAGAGGTTTTTATTTCAAAGGAGAAGTTCAGCTATAGGTTGATGAAGCCAAAAGAAGCAGATCCCTTTCCATTCTAAGCTTGGATGTATTCATAGGTGAAGAAGTGGGCTGAGTGGGCCACACGTGAATTGCCTCTTTTGCGGTGCTTGGACAAGTGGAGCTCGATCATTGGAAGTAATTGCGGCGGTGGGACCCGGTCTACTGCTGATCAATAGTATCCTCGAAAATGGTGGCTTATGTGCCGCTCGAAGTGAGGTGTATCAAAAGTAGAGCTTTGTTTGGAAGTGGTTGACCGCCTTTATTGCCTTGAGAGTTGAACCGAGTATTGAATGACTCAGCCGAATATCTTCTGATGAGTCCGGGATATTTGAGTCGATCCGATTTTGATGGGAGCGATTGACTCGGTCGGTCGAGAGGAGCTATTCTTCTGGGCTCGGTTAGCCGTTGTCTGAAAGAACATGGCTTGATTCAGTCTCGGTTCGGGCCGACCTTGGGAGAAGTCAGTTTGGGCCGAACCTTATATGGGCTTTTCAGAACGTAGGTCGACCGACTGGTGTTAAAGAGAGTTTCTGGCTATTGGGCTTCGATCCGTTGAATCGTGATAGCTTTGATCAAAAGGTTGGTCGACACTTTGCCCCTCAGAATACATCTTCTTGGTAAAGGAGGTGTGTTCTGATCCTTGCATCGAAGTCCAATATGTGAATAGCGATGGTTGCACCGAACCATATTAAGGCTGGAAATCTAACGGTCCAATGGTTGTATTAAGACCAGAAAACCAACGATCGAAGTAGATTGTATTAAGGCCAGAAAACCGACAACCACCGAGTTCCGTATTAAGGCCGAAAGAGTAGTTGTTATCTCCGGTTGTGAGGATCATCACCTACAAAGATTGAACGGACCATTCTCGGTCTAAAGAAGGCTTTGGTTTTGTTTGGGCGAGTACCAACTATACTCGGCTTAAAGAGAGAGGGCGTGCAACAGTTACACTTGGCTTAGAGGGATGGTGAGTATTGTCCATACTTGGCTTACGAAAGTGGCGAGTATTAACCATACTCGGCATATGGAGGTGGTGAGTATTAACCATACTCGGCTTATGGCAAGTGTTAACCCTGCTCGGTTTATATAAGGTCATATGAGTGAGAATGTATTTAATTTAAAGAAAGGGGCGAGTATAGTCCATACTCGGCTTAAAGAGATTTGAGCGTACTCCAGCTCGAGGAGTAGGTTTAAATATGGTGGCAGGCTTTTGATCGTACGCTTCGGACGATAGCTTAGCACTGACCATATTCGAGTCGGTGAGCGTCAGTCATGCTCAACTTAAATCATTCAAACATATTCCATGTTTGCCAAAGAAAAATTATTATTTGCTAAAGAATTATTACAAAAAGACGAAATTAAATCCTAAGAGGACAAATGTTGATTCCAGAGCATGCCTAGGAGCTAAATCATAACCCCATGCATGTGTACATGAACATATCCTTTTTATTGAAAGAAAAGAAAATACAATAAGACATCTAAATCTTATTAACTGATGATAATGCCACGAGCGCTGCACTCAGGGTCCTTTCCGTTTCTAGGATCTCGGGGACCGACTTCAGCAACTTAGGAAGAAGATGATGGCGGCATGGCTTGTGTGCTCTTTTTGACGTATTCGGGAAGCTCCCCTCGCCTGACCCTATCCTCAATGAGATAGCGTAGGTGCCTACATTCATTGGTGTTGTGGCCAACGATGTTATGAAACATGTAGTGCTTTCCAGAATCGAGTTCTTTCCAAGTCGGCTCCCTTCGAGGAGGTTTTGAGAATGGTAGGGATCCTCGTACGTCATGGTAGATGTCGAGCAGGGAAGAATTGAGCTCGGTATATTGGTCTTACTTGTTCTATCTCCGGGGTCGTACGTTGCGTTCATTCTTTTCCGAGACCTTTCCTCTTCCTTTATTATGGCCATTGGTGTTGGATAGACCTCCTTGTTTGGTGGCGAGGACCTCGAGGCTCTCCATCTCAATGCTAGCGTCTTCTTGTTGGAGGAATCGCTTAGCCTCTGCATAGAAATCTTCAATGTCCTTGGGAGGATCTCTGGTCAAAGAGATCGAGAATTCTGACCGATTTTGAGCTCTTGCGATGGCTTCCATAAGCACCATCGATGGCTCGGGTCGATCGACTGATGCTACGACTGCGTTAAATCTCTCGAGGAAGGATCGAAGTGTTTCTCCCGGTCGCTACTTGATGGAGGTCAAGAACATGACACTCTTTGGCCAGGGGATGTGAACTCTGAACTGTTCGATGATGCGGGTGACCAGCGTATTCTAGCTGCTGATCGACTCCGTTGTTAGCTGCCGAAACCACATGCCGGCTATATCTGTGAGGAAAAGTGGGAAACACTTGGCCATAACATTTGTCCATGCGCCGAGCACTTCCATATGGCGCATGTATCGCATGAGGTGGATGGTTGGGTCGGTCCGGCCGTTGTAGGGTTCAGTGGCAGGGAACTTGAAGTCCGGAGGATTGCGGGAGTTCTTGATTTCTCTGGTGAAGGGGTTGCGATGGGTGTTATCTATATCCTGCTGAGAAGAGGTGCCCCGGGTAAAGCATCGGATGATGCTTGCAAGCTAGCTTCCATCTCCGAGAAGCCTTTGCCACGAATCCAATTCTACATTGGGGTGTGCCTCTGTATTAGGATCCGCCGAAAGCATGCCCGAAGGGGAGACATTGGTTGGTCTCGACCTCTAAGAGTTGAGTGAAGGTGAGGGTCCGTCGCAGTTGCTGGTTCTAGGAAGAATGGCACCTCTTGAACCTAATGAGAATTGGTTCGGTCGTGCCCGTGATGGAAGGTCCGGATTGATCCAGCATAGCATGTGATGTTTGGGGATCTTCGGTGCCCCTACCCAGAACTATATTAGGAAGGTACACGGTAGCGTTTTCCGCCGTCTGTCTATGAACTGATATGGTAGAGTGGTCTCTCTGGTTCGAAGGGAAGGTTCCACTAGCTCTTTGTTGATGGAGAGGCGGCATAAGACGAGTTTGTTGTAAGATACTGGATTGTAATGGGAATGACATTGATCCTGACTGACCCAATGGTTGCTCGATTGATCTAGGGGATCGAGATGTCCGCAAGAGTGGAGGCAAAGTGGTCGAACGACCTGGATCTTGATCGCAGGCCTCCTGTGAATCTGCAACTCCGTTTGTGACTGCGCTGGTCGCTGGAAGCGATACTCCTGGCTGAGATTGGTCGAGAGGTGGAGCCGAGCCAGGAGGAAGCAAAGGTGTGATCTGATCAGTGGCCTGATTTTGTGCAGACTGAAGATCAGTTGCTGCTTCAGTTCCAGTCAGTGGAGGAATTGATGTTGAAGCGTTAAATCCCATCTCCGTCCGGCCGAGAAGATGATCCATCAACTGCTGCTATCGTTCGAGGAGTTTACCCAAAGATGTCATATGGCCTCTGAACTCGGCCATAATCTTATCCATGTCGTCCCGGGTAAGATATCGGGACATGTTTTCATGAGAGGAGGCTTCCTAACTTGCTTCTGTAGTGTTTGTTTCAGCTGCATCGGCATTCATAGGGTGAGAAGATGTTGCATCTTTCTTTCACTTGTTCGCCATGGATTGGAACTTGTTGAAGGTCGTAGGGTATGTCGACGCATGCCCCTACCTGGCGCGCCAAAGTGGTGGCGTCAAAAGTTGGTCACTAGTGACATTCAACCCCCAAACGTGTGGATAACACACGGACAACGATTATAAAATGCCGTAAAGTAAAGAAAAAACAAGGAACACGCAAGATTTTTATAGTGGTTCAGCAAAGATGGTGCCTACATCCACTTTATATATTGATTTACTTTTGATTACAAGTACAATGCTTTTTTTCGTTTAAAGAAAGAAGAAGAAGAGTTGGCCATTTTTGGTTTTAGCCATGGAGAGGTTTTCGTTTCAAAGGAGAAGTTCAGCTAATGGTTGATGAAGCCGAAAGAAGCAGATCCCTTTCCATTCTAAGCTTGGATGTATTTATAGATGAAGAAGTGGGCTGAGCGGGCCGCCACATGGCTTGCCTCTTTTGCAAAGTGCTTGGACATGTGGAGCTGGATCATTGGAAGTAATTGTGGCGGTGGGACCCGGTCTACTGCTGAATAATATCATTCTCGAAAATGGTGGCTTACGTGGTGCTCGAAGTGAGGAGTATCAAAAGTAGAGCTTTATCTGGAAGTGGTTGACCTCCTTTATTGCCTTGAGAGTCGGACCAAGCATTGAAAGACTCAGCCGAATACCTTTTGATGAGTCCGGGATATTTGAGTCGATCTGATTTTGATGGGAGCGATTGACTTGGTCGGTCGTGAGGAGCGATTCTTCTGGAATCGATTAGCCGTTGTCTAAAGGAAATTGGCTTGAGTCAGTCTCGATTCGGGCCGACCTTGGGAGAAGTCAGTTTAGGCTGAACCTTGTATGGGCTTTTCAGAACGTAGGTCGTCCGACTGGTGTTAAAGAGAGTTTCTGGCTATTGGGCTTTGATCCGTTGAATCGTGACAGCTTTGATCAAAAAGTTGGTCAACAAATCTTTTATTCTCCAAATATTTATTTATTATTATGGAAAATAGAATAGTATAATAACAAATGCGTTTACCATGTATATATATACAAATAATCCAAGCCAAAATGACAAAGTCTTTACAAATAATCCAAGCCGAAATGCTCAAGGACAGCAAAATGAAATAATCAACAAAGTCGTTACAAATAATTCAAGCTGAAATGAAATGATTTTCGTGGATCATCTGCTAAAAGTGGAGTACATGTATGGAGTGAAGTGCACAAGGTGCAGCAAGTGGGACGACTTCCTGACCAGGGAGATGACTTTATCATGGGTCTTAGTTAGATTGATTTTTTGTTATGCCTATACTTTGCTTTATTTTTCGCATTTATGTTTTTTCCCTTGTACTGTTATTTCATAAGTAAGAAAAGTGTACCAATTTTTAATATATATATATATATGTGTGTGTGTGTGTGTGTGTGTGTGTGTGTGTGTGTTTATTATCATCAAAAATAAATCATATTAATATTCTCAACATCTACATATGTACACCTAGTAGGCATATGTGCCACTATCTCTTTTCTTCTAAAGAAACTTGCCTTTTCCATCTCATGTTACTTATCTCCTTTCATCTTATACCACATATCCTATATATATTTTCTTGAACATATGTATATGTGTATATACCACATATATACATAGTGTTGTGCGTATACACATACATACATAGAAATTTCGTCAAATTTTAGATAATTGATTGAAACATTATACCACTTAACGCAAACATTAAGCTAGGTTGTTTCTTCATATATCTATATATCTAACATCGTAAAATTTCTAATAACTTTTCATATCTGATATTTAGGTTAGGTCATTACACTGGTGGTCTTCTAATTGAAGGAAAAGTGGTTACGGGGATACGCGGAGGATTGAGAAAAATAAATGATAATGATGTTTATGAGTAGTTAGATAAAAATCCTAGGTCAAGGAAAAAATAGTAGATGATTTGTTGAAGGGTGAAAAAATAAATTTGTTTATAATGGTCAAGAACTACATTTTCCTATTCTCAAAATTCTAATACTAGAATGAAAAAGGAAACATGCATTTGCTCATTTACTGTTCACTATTTTTATTTTATTTTGTGGCAAAGTATTGATAAATTTCTTACAATCCTTACATGTGTTGAAGCAAGTGAACACATACTCTTGGGGGCATTGTATGCTTAAGTTGGAGATTACATAATTTGGTCAGAGTACAAAAAAGGCGTCGTCAGATTACTAGTTGCATGAATTCACCGCAGGAAAGAATTAAGTGAAAAGTTAAAATTAATCATAATGCATGTGTTTATATTTCATATTTCTTGTTTAGTTCGGATGTATGAGAACTTTCCAATTTTGAGACATCAGAATTGCATTGCACAGCTTAGAGAACTTAGGTTAGCTTTTTTTTACTTTGCAATGGAAACAACCACCAATATAGCTTTAAATAGGAAATTGTTGACTTCAAATTGAAGTTGTTTAGGACTGTTTGAAGGATATGAGAGAGCACTACCCATTTCAACATCGTGTTTCTATGTTCTGAAGTTTCTGAGCTTTATCTTCCATAATGAGTTCTTTATTAATTTGAAAAAATCGACCCGTGACCAATTTTTCTTTAGAGACAAAAAGATGAATCATATAAGGGTGAACATTTTAATTTAGGAGATTTGGTTGGATCGAATGGAGAAACCATATGTTAAATGAGGGTCTAACGTCTAACAGTATCGTATAGCCTTAGAATTGTGATGCAAAGTATATGGAACGGTATGAATCTATGTCACATCCTATTGTTGTCGATCCACATGCACAATTTAAAGATCCTATGTAAGTTAGCAAAAATAGTTTGCTTGCTATCAGCATTGTAAGTCCATACTTTTGATTAACTTATTTTTTCTAATGTTTGTTTGGTTATATTTATAATTTTATAAATAAACCTTGTAGAAATAGTAACTTCTACATATTAGGGAATTTGTTAGATCTTATATTGCTAGTGACCCATTGTCCCAAATACTAAAAATGATAAAGCGAATTGAAGAATATGAGCCACATTAATTTTTTGGTGAACACATGAATATGCAAAAGAAAAAAACCTAAATAAGTGAATATGCAAGAAAGATCTTCGGCTAAGAAGAGCAGAAATACTAAAGATGGCAGAGGTGGAACAAGACATGGAAATAATACTATAAGCAAGTAGATAACTTAATGGACAATTTGGTTGTATGGACGTTTTGATGTACATGTCAGTGTGCAAGAAGAGCAAGAGGGATTGCATGTTTTATTTTGATATGATGTTATTTTTGTATGTTTGGTTAATGGCTTGATTTTTGAATGATTTATTATGGTTTGTGATATGTTCAGACTATGTGTTGCAAGTTAATGCTTTGCGTTATGAATGTCGTTTGGGACTCGTGTTGTTTGTGATATGTGATATGGTCATGTTAATATAGTTGTGGTGTTCATATGGTTATTCTTCTCATGTTTTAAAAGTCGATATATGATGTGAGCTATTTATACCTGACATGTGTTGTGTATTCTAAGTTGGTATCATATATATATATATATATATATATATATATATATATATATATATATATGCTATGTGATATTTGATCATGTATTTCAAGTTGATGTGATGATGATAATTTTTGTTTTAAATATGCGATATCATATATGTAATTTGTGAAATATGTGAAGCAATGTTCATACTTAATGCGGCATAAAAAATAGAACCATCTTCAACCAACGTCGGTACCACAACAAAAATATTCTAGAGGTTCACGGAACCATAACAAAAAGGATTAATATTGTTCAGGAAAGATGACGTACTTTCATACAATTTGCTTATAGACAATTGTCTACCACTAAAAAGTAGTAAATTCAAGAACCATTAAGAGTGGACAATGGCAGGACCCATGACACTGAGTTGAATATAACACAATTTTACAATGTCGGAGCATTGTAATTTACCCAAACATTTGGTAACGATGGTAAATTGTTGAAAAATTCATGTACATATGATGCGCACCATCAAATCAAAGACCAAGTTCACTAGGCAGTTTTTTTGACATGTTGTTATTGAATATAGCAAAGAATCTCGACACTTTGGTTTCGATTAAAACTAAATTTAAGTAGCTTCATGCACTTCTAATGGTGGGTAACAATAAGAGCAGTGAGATGGGGCCAAATATAGCACAAAATTTTAACACTAAAGTATTATATTTTTCCTAAACATTCAGAAACAACGATGAATTTTCGGACAATCTATGAAGCATTAATGAGTACTCATCGTATCAAATTAGAAATTAACTTAGCATCAGTTTCGACATGTAAACATCGTATATATTGAAGAATTTGGATGCCTTGATTTCTAAAATAGCAGTAGCATCCATGAACATTAGGCTTTGGTCGAGTTCTAATGGAGCAGTTGATGGGTGACTACCGAAACACAAACCTAGACCTTTGATTAGTTACAATATAATGTTGATTTATATATGTCAATGCGACATTTAATTTTTGTTCCTGCTTTAATGTTCCTTTGATCAACCAAAATTTTAAATGTTCAACAGTTAACAAGCGCACATATGTTAAAATGAGCATATGTTTTTTTGCACGTTGAAGTGGTCAATAACAAGCGAATACAAAAAAATAACAATTATCTTTTCATTTCAAAGTCAATATAGATTTCATTCCTTATAAAATAGGACTATAACAAGCAGTTATACATTTCATAGCAACGATTCTAACACCTATTAGTAATCATATTTTAATTGTAATTCCTTCATCATCACAGGCATCCATAAAAGATAAGTACTTATTCGTTCTTTTAGCATGTAGTTTGACTAAATCTGCTACATTAATGTTATAAATTCTTCGAAGATAACTTGAATTGGAGAGTAGGGGAAATCAAGATCTGGATTGAGTTTAATACTTATAAGAGGAGAGTTATCGTGCAGCCTATAACCACCACCATTATTATTTTTGCTTAATAAGCTTACATGAACAGTTGTGGGTACCAACGTACAAATCATATGTTTACTTAGTAAAACTGCAACAATACCAAATGTTTCAAAAATAACAAAACTTGATTCTACCATCTTCATCCATTTTTTAATCTTGATAACATTCGTACTTTGTATCTTCAACTCTTCATGGCCACATCCATCCTACATTTTTCTATACATTTCAAAGTGTTGTGGTAAATCGTCAAGCATTGATTAGCATACTAGCTTACAAGGACTATCGAGTCCTTAATTGTGAGTGTTTAATTTGTCAATGACAACCCAATAACCACAATTACCATCTCTAGGCATGTCTTCTAAACCAGTTATTTAAGACCTCCTACATTTTGGTATTTGTAACATATAGTACTCATCAACTTTGTTGATCTCAAATACTTTATTCTTCGCACTTCTCATTTTATACGAATGAACTAGAGTAGGACTTGAGTTGTAGGATAGCGATGCTTCAACTGTTCAACGTAAGAAGGATCTCATTTAACAGACTTGCCTTTTTTTGATGGCGTAGCTTTCTTCACAATTACAACATAGAATTCTAAAATCTTGGTTGTTTTAGGGAAAACAACTATAATAACCTATTATTTCGTATCATTCAAGTCAATAATAAAACCAGCTCAAATCGTTCAAACAGTGGGTTGTTATTGTTACAGAGTTAAATATAAAATATTAACAAAATCACAGATGAATCACAAACACAGAATAGCGTAATATCTCGCAGTGGAATAAACAAAATGCTATAGCAGTTCATGAAGCTACTAAATATAAAATCTCAAAACTTATATATAGTACCAGAGTTATAATGTCGAACACAACGAAAGTCTAAATATAATGAATTTCTAATCCATAAGGAAATAACTAAAACAAGTATATAGAGATGAGGTCTTCAACAAGTCTCTGTCTCCGAAAGGTGAAATCTCAATTTTGTAGTACTCAGTCTGACGCAAACATAAAGTAAAGAAAAGTAGTTAAACCAAGACTAACATTCTCATATAAGTGAATCGACTCAAGTGAAATGTTCAAAAGAAATACGCAAGTAACTTAAAGGATGTTAAGATTCCCATCCTCCAAGGATTTGTGTAACTATATACACAAAATACAATACACTATTATAATAGCATTCACGTCAAATATAATATTGAAAATAACATGAGCGGGATTACCATTATTACTCTTACACTCTTTATATTGTCGTAGTCTATACAGTACTGTAAACCCACCGTAAAACTAGTGGCATTAGAGAGCTCTTCATAGTGTAGGTCATAAAATAGAATCATTGTGAGCACAATCAGGATAATATGACAAGGCAGCAAGACAATACCAAGGGTATGAGTCCACCAATTGCACTCCCGAATTGCTGGTAATGCTTAGCCACAACTATCACCCATCTCGAACAACACTCCTAAAATCTAGGATGCAAATAAAATTAAATCAAATCGAGGAACTATAATAATCAAGGAGGAAGTGTCACTGATCGGGGTATCTAACCCACTTGGTCGTGGTATAACTCCTTTTGTAAGATACTGAATGATGAATCAAAGGTCAAGAATATCCATTATCGTTCTATTACTTCAATCCAGTAGCATTCACCAAGCCATCCAACTTCATTCTGGATTCATCCACCATATACATAGTTGTTAAAGTGGTCCCCAGTATTGGTATAAAGTATGAAAATATTTGGCTCTGACCACTTAGTAACCAAACGCTTACATTTTTCACACCATGGTCATTTATATTTGAAATCATATTTCTACATTATAAATCAATTTAACTTCAAGCATTGATTTCTTTATATTATTTTTTGGCATAACAAGCTGGATTGTAGTGGTCGTACCACTTCCAATAAAAATGAAAGAACGGTTGTTCTTCACAGGCACAAAACAACTAAACTGACTTGAAGTGTCTAGGCACTATCAATAGGAAGTAGATTTCAATGGTAAAACTGGGAAATTGAGGCCTAATAACCCTTCTCATTAGAGCTAACATCACAAAACAACTCCATACATGGAGTCATAAACCAAGAGTGGTTAACAAATCGACTAGCTAAATTGTCTGCATAAAAAGTTAAAACCAAAGAGAAAATAAACTTCCTATCCCACGTTGGATCTTGCAGAAGAGTCGTATTATCCTCCTTAATCTCACCAGCATCCCACAATTTCAAATCATTGCTAATAAGCTAATAGAATAGGTGACAAATGTCACCAGAATCCCCCACATGCTTATAGAAATAACCCTCGGAATCATAACGCATTCCAGAAGGCTCATGCACCCAAGGCTTCTCATGATCCAACCTGGGTCAGGAGCAACATCAGACTCGACAACAAACTCGGGATC
Organism: Allium sativum; assembly: GCA_030737875.1. Classification (NCBI taxonomy): domain Eukaryota; kingdom Viridiplantae; phylum Streptophyta; class Magnoliopsida; order Asparagales; family Amaryllidaceae; genus Allium; species Allium sativum. Next base: position 18,100,996 of record CM060922.1, on the reverse strand, counting down.
AAGTGGAATAGCATCGACAGGTTCAGTCTTCCTAGCTTTCGAGGCCTAAATTCTAATAGGAGGCCTAGGCAAGGGGTCTTCGCAGTGTGGGAAACATTAGCTTCAAGATGATTGGGGTCAAAGATGTGTCCAAAAGACTTGTAGTTAGTGAAAAGATCATGTTTCCATTTGTACTTCACATCCACAAAAACTTCACGGTTGTCAATGCGAACTTTAATATGAGAAGGTAAAGGCTTGTCCGGGATAATTTCAATCAGTGGAACGAAAACAAGATTCTTCCTAGCTACGGTATTGGCATCAGAATATTTTAGCTTGCCAATATGACAAGATAGTCTGTTAACACCTTGAAGAGGCTGCATTACAGAGGAAATGTGGGTAAACTGGGTACATAGTGGGATCGATAACGCCTACTCACAAACCCTATTAACAGAAGCACTAAATGTCATAACTATAAACTTTCTACTACCAATAATAGAAGGGAAGCCTCTAGGATACGTAATCTCTCTTCGAAAGACGAAAATTTAAAGTGGTAGAGACCATCAACATAGGAAATGTGCAAGGCAGCACAGATAGGTCAAGAGCTTCGACATGCACTATGCATGTTAACCATCAACGACTTAGAATCTAGGAAGAAACCAACTAATTGATCCTTTCAAAAAATAACTGCTTCGTTGTGAATTTCTGCGACGCAATGGAACAAACTCGGACTCAGGAATAGCAAAGTCGATTGGAGTATATCTACAATATTGGGGAGGGAATTAAAAAGCGAGGACAATTTCATATTAGCAGGAGCCGCTGAATTTGTTGGGGAAAATTGAGAAATGGATGGAAGGCGTTGCATGGAGTGAAAAACAACAGGATCCATAGTAATCACTGGTTTCAAGCCACCAACCACTTCCTCTTTGATCACTCAAGCAGGATTACATGCTCTATCCATGTTATTATCAGTATTGACAAAATTATGATCATCATTTCCTAACCTAGCATTAGCAACAACAGCAGTATCATGTAATATTCCAACATCATCTCCAGTAACATGTTTAGAACACGCTGAATGCGCATTCGCAACCAAGGAGGACGGGGATGTAATGATCTGTATTTTACGTACCGGAGGATCGTAAAATAATTATATTTAATTCCCTAGTGGTCGGATCATTATCATATTTAAATATGTTGTTCATGGAGATGAGAGGCATATCTATGATTTTTTCCAAATCCATTTATGACCATTTTCCCTTTTGCATATTACTTTAGCTATAACTTTGTATAGGGAACGAATCAAGTACTAGAATCGATCTCATTGGATCGAAATGGTGGTTGGTAATTCCAAAAATGGACATATTAATGATTTGGGTCCGTAATTTAGGAGAAATCGTTGTTTTAAGTCTCAAAATATGTTAGGCTGACCAATTAGCTGTTAATGGGTTGATTAGTGAATCCCATTAGGCTAATGACCTGCAACTATAGATAGAGGGGTTTGGGGGAGAGAATTAATGTTTCTCTCTTCATTCAAACATTTAGGTTTGTGTTTATGATTATCCGGATTTAACGTAAACCCTAATTTCTTCATTCTATTCATTCTAATTAATCATCAATCTCATCTAGAGGCTAGATCATCATTTGAGAAGATTAAATCTCATCAAATTCCATAGATTTTAGGAACTTTCATTGTTGTTCAGATCTGATTTCATTAGGGTTGCTTTGGATTTTGAATTTGGTGAGTGATAGATATCTCTCACATGAAAATTAAGGATTATATTAAGATTGATTCACATCATATATGTTAAACTCACCTTATATCTGATCATATATGTTAAATTCAGATTTAAACATTCTAGGACAATCTAATTTAATCATACAAACTTAAAAAAAGTCTAATTAACCATGTTATTGTATATGTTTTGATCCGAATTATGTTAAATCCATTGTTTTATGATATGTTTAATGTAAGCGCATGTTTGTATGACCAAGATTTGATGAACAGTTGTTTGTTTTGATTGAATGCATTGCTTAAATTGTTTGATAGAATTGTTTGTCATAGATCTTAGGATTGAAGATCAGAGCAAATTGGAGGTTCAGATGATCAGATACAAACGAAACTTGGCGAAGGAGCTCTGATGGATGTCAGGAAGGAATCTAAAAATTTGGGCAGCAAATATGCTATTTTTAAGGACCGGTACTGGTCCAAAGCCGATGGACCGTTACTGATCCATCAACATTGCGTGGATGGTGATAATTCGTGGAAAGTGGCCTCGTAGTGATAAATCAAAGCTGCGTGCAAGGTTTCGAAGCCTTTGGATGGGTCGAAGGTTGGTTACTTGAGTGCATTGATGGACCGGTAGAAGTTTTAGTAGGATAGGAGTTTAGCTAGGAAAATGGACCGTTAGGAAGCACATGGGTTGTGGAGATGTAAACACTTAGCCATTTTTTCTACGTGTGGGGACTAGTATAGGTCCACAGACTATGGACTGGTACCGATCCATCGTATTGCATTATAGGGAGCTCAAACTTTGTGAGCATGATGATGAGGCTTTGGGTTGGTTGTTGGTAAAGTTTGGTGGTCATAGGACTTCAGATGATTAAAGTGCAACTCAAAGATGGTTGGTGCTTCGATTGTGAACTCAAGACGGAATGGTTGGAGATGAATTGATGTGATGTTGATCATGGGATGATGCACGATGCAGTAAGATGATAGATTGACTCGGATGGGAGTTGGTCGCGGATGATGATGGGATTGGTTCGAGAAGTGGCTCTAAATAAAAGATAAAGTTATCGTGGAGGATGGCTTAAAAGATTTTAAGTGTTAAGGAACCGTTAGTTATCGAATGTTCTGGTGGGCTCAAAGCAGGGATATCGTGGGGACGCCCATTAAGATCAAACAGATCGTGCACCCTGGATCGAGCTCAAGGAGTGATCTAGTTGTCTAAGAAGGCGGCAAACATGTGCAAGACGTTGTAAGGCAGTCTGACTAGAGCCAGAGTTTCCATTAGCCTTTGACGGATGACAACGATTGGTCATTCGATAATTGATGTATTCAAGGCTTTGGCCGGTGATAGCTAGGATTTTGATTGCTATGGATGATATGGTTAAATGCTTGCTTCCTTCTCTATTTCTCTAGGTAGGCTATCACCGTAGGTCGTCGAAGAAGCAGGATGTACTTTTCCTATTATGGAGTGACATGTTATATAGGATTATCACGTGCTAGCTCTATGGTTGCAAAGACAGATCAGATGGTTGAAATATCTATACTCATATATCATGTGTAACTATTGATTGTTATTTTATCGCTCACTAAGACTATTGTCTAACTCAAGGTTTTTTGTTTCCTCTTATTACCTTGAGCTGCTCATTATTGTTGTTGATGAGTAGACTGAGATAGCAGGTGACAGGTTTTTGTGTTGATGATGTTGTCCGATGACGAGCATGAGGCTGACGTATTACTTCTATAATATATAGATACTTGTTGATTCCACTATATATTAATGATTATTGATACTCTGAGAGATACGTTGTGAAGCTTAATGTACAGATATTCATTTACATAGATGTTTTGTTAATGACTGAGATGCTATAGAGATTTGATTTTCTATTTTGTTATGCTTCACTACTATATCTTGTGGTATATTTTATATATCCATGCATTATAAGTTATACGACAAGTTATGTTTTGAGTTAGTATCCCTTGATGATCGTCCCATATCGATGTGACACGTCATACAGTGCATATTTCCTCGGTTTGGTGTAGGATTTATATGGAAGTCATCACATTTGGTATCAGAGCTTTGGTTAATCGAATTTTATTTACGAGCGTTAATATGAGAGACGTACTTGTAATTTCTAATGCATAATTACTATATTATAATATATAGTGTAGTAGGTTAGTAAGCACTTGCACGCCATTTCAGCCTTACTTTAATGTGGATTGATAATTTCCATTTCAGATAGAGAAGGAGTCGTCGAGCTTTGAGACACCTTGCTAAGGATGAGCCTACTATTGAAGGGATAGGCGAGGGTAGCCAGTCGGGAGCTGTTGATTATATACCCGGTTATCCTCCTGTGTTCGAGGCCATGATGGTAACTTAAGGTGGGTGCCCACTCCAGAACCAGCGGTAGTGGGTGGAGTTCCTGTGTAGGCACCTAGGGTGGTTGATTCGCTAAGCTATGTAAGGATTACACTTCTCTGGATGACGAACCATTTATTAGGATGGAACATACTATTGAGACTCAGAATTGGTTGGATATTTGTGTTTGTATCTTCAGAGATTTAGGAATTAATGTTGCAACTATGAGGAAGCTCTCATCAAGATAGATGCAAGGAGAGCAATGAATTGATGGAACTCCATTACTTTAGAGACTCTAGAGGATGAATTTTTTTGGGATTAGTTCTGAACTAGGTTTAAGGCAAAGTTTATTTCGGCGATCTAGAAGTCAGTCCTCTTTAAGAAGTTTGTTGAGCTTAAGCAAGGAGGTAGACCTGTGTTTGAGTATGTGGCTGAGTTTGAAGCTTTGTCTAAATATGCTCATTCGTACATTCAGACTCCTTATTAGAAAAATGAGAAGTTTATATTAGGATTGGATGAGAATTTTGGGAAACAACTGATATATCATATTGATGGTCCTAATGAGAAGCTAGTCGAGAAGGCTTTAGGGAAAGAGAGATTGTTTCCAAAGAAGGTAAAGGTTGTAGTTGAAAATAAGGAGGAGTCGAGGCCACAACAAGGTGGAGACAATAAGAAACAGTGGAACGGAAAAAGCAAACAGCAACAACAAGGGGAAAATAACCAGAAGAAACCCAAGGGCGAGGTTACCTGCTACAACTGTCAAGAGAAAGTCATTATTCTAGGGATTGTAAGAACCTCAAGGTGGAAAGGAGATGCTATAATTGTGATAAGCCTAGGCATATGAGGAAGAATTGTCCAAAACCACCTAAAGATAGGGGTGAGCGTTCAGTTGGTTTTACGGTAAAAAAATTCAAATCGAACTAGAACCGAAATTTTTTAAAACCAAACTGAACCGAAATAATTTTGGTTAATTCGGTCGTTAACCGATTTAATCGAACTTGAAGGATATCTTATCATTCAAATGATTAACTCACAGAAAGAAAAACATAAATTTATGCTTGGAGAAATTTCATTCCTTAAATTTTATGTTTACAATAAAATTTGACTTATCTTTAACAAATGTTTTGTATTTCACAACTAAACCAATTATTTAAAGTATGACAATAACATAAAATTAGATAATACGATAAGAGATCGGTTAATTCGGTTAAACCGATAACCAATTTTATTTATTTTACAAATCGAATTCAAACCGATTTAGTTTCAAAATCGAACCGAACTGACCGAAACAAACCAGTTCTGTCGGTTAATTCGGTTTTAATTGAATATTTCTCACCCCTACCTAAGGATAAGCAGGCTGTGAGAACGTATGCTTTGGATGTTGAACCATCTTCCTCAAGGGGTCCGACTGCTGTGGAAAAGGAGGCGAGTGTTTTTGTGCATGGTATGTTTTCTGTTAGAGTTGTTTTAGTTCGAGTTTTGTTTGTTACTGGAGCATCACATTCTTTTATTTGTAATGAGTTTGTTTGCAAGTTAGGTTTTGAACCTTAGATTGTTGATAGACGATTAGTTGTGACTAATCCAGCAGGAGGGTCTTCTAGTCTTTGTATGATTTGTCGTGGTCTAGTCCTATCGAGTCATGGATGTTGTTTTATGTGTGATTGTTTTGTTTTGAACTCCGTTCGGTTTGAGATTATTGTGGGTATGGACGGGCTCAAGAGATACGCGACTATCGTGGATTGCGAGAGGCTCGATGTGACTATTGGGAGCGTGGGAGGGTGAACGATGGTGATACGTTATTTACCAGAGGATGGTGTCTTGGTCATCCTTTTATACTCACTTGTGATTCCACTAGAAGGATCGTCGTTGGTGCCAATCGCAAGTGAGTTTTTGAATGTCTTTGAAGAGGTCAAAGGACTGTCACTGCATTGAGAGGTTGAGTTTCGGATTGATCTAATGAATGGAGCCATACCTATTGTTATGCCTCTTAGACGGATGACGTCTAAGGAACAATGAGAGTTTGAGGTGCAAGTAAACGAACGTCTTGAAAAAGGATTCATTCAATTACGCGTGTCCGAATGGGGGTTCACAAGTGGTGTTTGCAACCAAGGACAATGGGTTATGTGGGTTATCATGAGCTGAGCAAGGTGAACATGAAGAACTAGTATCTGTTACCGAGAAGTGAAGACTTGTTTAATCAGCTTCACGAAGCCAATGTATTTTCTCAAATGGATTTGTCTACGAGTCTAAAATTCGATGGTGACCTTGTGATTAGGCGTTAGACTTTAATATGAAAATTTTGACTTAAAAGGTGTTAAATTACGAGCTTGAAATTCTATGATGACCTTGTGATTAGGCGTTAATATGAATATATTGACTGAAAAGGTGTTTAGTTACGAGCCTAAAATTCTATGGTTATTGAATGGTTCTATGATAACTAATAAAGTTGATTAACAAATAATGAATATTCAAATTAAATGGATTAAAGAATATCGTAAATCAACAAAAATAAAAGTAAGCAAAATGCATAATGGTAAATTACATAGGGTCTACTAAAATATGATATATGTTTGGTCCAGTTCGAAGGGATGAAGATCCGAATGGGGAAAATCATCGTAGGTGTCCGGAGATACGGTGGGAGTATGCCTAACTGATTATTCGACAGAAATGGAAGGAAGCACGAGACTCCGACGGGGTGTGAGGATACTCTGAGCTAGCTCTCTATGGTACGCTTAACGAAGTTGTGCCTACAAAGGCAGGACTGTATGGTTCTATCCACAGAGTATGCCTTGGCTGCATTTTAGTTGAGGGCAACAAGAAGGCTGATGAGATGATTTTTAGGATGATTCAGCGGCTTCCTTGGCTCCGAGAGCAGGCTTCGTGGTTAGGACCCAACAAGGATAGTAAATCGTCGGATACCTGTCATTATCAATCAGAGTGAGCACGAGAAAGGCTGGAACTAAACCAACATACCAATGATCTTTCACTACCGGGACATTGGACGAAGGACAATGCCAAATTGGATGTTTAGATTGTTTGTTAGGGGCATGGTCACTTAGATCTTTGAATGGTCTTCCATTAGATAGAGGGGCGAGTGGGGCCATAGCCACCGAGAAAGGGGACAGACCAATTTACGGATATCTGTAATATTGGCCTAACGAAGCTGTCATTTACAGATATACAAATCCCCCGACTGAGTTCTGTAGGGGAACTCAGGATTAGGGCGCTCTCGTGGCGTGGCAATGGAGTCTTAGTACACTTTCATTGCATGGCCTATTACGCTTTCGTAACATAGAGATGGAGACTTAGTACGCCTTCGTAACATGGTCCAGTACTCTTTCATAGCGCAAGCATTGGAGATTTAATACGTTTTCCCAGTCCGACGATGGAGACTACTCAAGAATAGTAATATGGGGACTACCTTGAGATGAGGGGCCTATAGCTACATACATATGATTTATTATGATAATCTACTTAGGAGTAGATGAGTACGATTTATGCGTGAAATCGGAAGTGTAATGTTCAATAAATCCAAATAACTTAATAAAAATAGTCCAGTGGTAGAATGGTATATGTAGTGTTATTTATAGAAAGTATAATTTGTCCATTCACCAGAACTTTTTTTTGACCCCCTCCTTATAACATAACCTATATGTTAGACAGGTGGTTGAGATTATATAGCTTAAAGACACTTGTTAGACATTGTCATTATTATGGTAAGTACTTACTTACTATTATAGTTTAATCGTTCCACTGTGAGATATTTTATTATGGGCTTTGACATGTTTTATCTTTGTCTTTCTGTTGGATACCAAACAAACCAACTTGAGTTCCAGTGGATTTGGATTTTAGCATTTTGCAAAAAATTCAGGCCTGCTGAAATTTGGGTTGTTATATCTAGTATCAGAGCTGGGTTAAGGATCCTTATATAGACAGTGAGTGAACGTATTTATATTTTTAAAAATAAAAATATATTATGTATATATATACCAAGATCCATAGATAAACCCATTAATTTAATCAAGCAACACATAGAGAAAGTTGGGACATCTGTTTTGTACACTAAAGAAATTGTTATGGATATTTCAGAACAATAGTCCCATAAATGGTTAGAGTGAAAAGTGTACAATATGTTTGAAAAAAATAGAAAATTCCTTGTGTTAAAATCCGAAATCATGGTATTTTTAGGTTAGTGTAGAGTCTTGTAAATTGAGAAAGAATAAGAAAGAAGATGGATTTGGAATATATATATTGGTGCAAAAGTGATATCAGGCACATATTCCAATTCAGACATAGTTTTAGAGAAATTAAATTGAAAGAAAATATATAGGTTTTCATAAAGAACGGATTGTGACACACTTTAAATTATTGGAAAAGAAGAATTATAAGATAAGTTTTTCTGAATCAATTAGTTTGTAAGTAAACATGTTTTGTTAAAGTGACTAGGAAATGCGCAATGAAAGAGGTATACAATATATAGGTGAAAGATCATATTTTATGCTACCTATTTCATTAAAGAAATGGAAAGAAAGAATATTAAATGAAGTTCCTTTGTTGCTTTTCACAGATCACAAAAGTCCTTTTTAGAAAATATTTATAGGAACTTGATTCTATTAATTCTTCTTGGAAAAGAAATGTGTATTAAAATAAATGAGAACTCCAACTGGTTTAAAGTGCATAACCCTATCTTCCCTATTTTTATTTTGTCAAAAAGGTTTCTAGAATATAAAATTTTATTGAATTAAGATAATTTAGTAAGAATGGTTATAGTAGTGTGCATGACCTATTGGTAACGGTACGAGGAATTATTTTAGTATGTGTGTAAACCCTAAAAATTGATGGCAATGATAAAAAGTCTTAAGGGAGAAATTAAGATGTAAGAACGAGAAATGGTAAACACTCAAACGCGATGCAATGTTGTAAGAGAATTGAGAAAAAAGAAATATTGAAAAGATGTTTCAAGTGGTTATTATTTAATAGAAAGAAGTTAAAGGAAATCTTAAAACTTGCACTGTTTATGTGAAGAGGATAAATAATAAATGAATAGAAAAAAGGCAAGTTAAGGATTATGACATGGCTTGTAATTAATGGAAATCCTCTTTCAACACTTCTTGAGTAAATAGAAGATTTGATATGTCGCCTCGGTCTATAATGGAATAAGGACTAGAGGTACGCGACATGAGTTTGTAGGGAGTGACAGATAGAAAGGAGGAGCGCTATGGTTGTTTAGATTCGTTGATGAGGACCTTTTTAAGTCAGAGGGACGTGGTCCTAAGCCTTTTAGTCTTTGTGGATAGACACATTAAGCCGTTGTATTTTTTACCTAGTAGTGATTGCATTAGAGCATGTTTTCTTTTGAGTATTGATTTGCACTCCTATGTAGTGTTCTGTTTTATTATAAAAAAAATAGAACAATTTTGTGTGTTATTTTCTTTATAGGTGTTTGTGATGATCACTAGAAAAGAATAAAGGCATAGGATATTGTAAATAATAAATGAAAGCAAAAGATGAATAACTAAAAGAAGAACAAACAAAATTTATAGAAAACAACTAAAACAATAACTGTAATAAATGAGAACAAGAGAAATCAAATTCTTCCAAAGTAAGTTTTGGGAGTTGAAAAAGAAATTCTTCTTTTGTAAATCGCGCTTGGAACAGAAATTAGGAATTTTTGTATGATTAGTGATAAAGGTTTCCAAGTATAGGGGAAAAGGTGCGTAAAAGTAAAGTGCAAAATACAAAATTTCCCACTTCCTACCATTTTTCAACAAAAGAAACTGAAGTCATAAAATTATATATTTTTTTTCTAAAATTCACAAATTTAAAGTTGGATGGTAGGGTTTGGATGCAAAAATTTGATAAACCATGCTCTTGTTCAGCAAGGGTGTGGGGAAAATTGAATGAAAAAGTATTTTTATTTATAAAATTATTGCATTCATGCAGAATTTTCCAGTATATTTAGGTTGTGTGCATTATGTTTTCAAAAAAAATTGAAACAAAAGTGTACTAGTATAGGAGATACTGCTTAGAAATTCATTGCATTCAAGAATTTTTATGATGTGTTACACTTTGCACAAGTACACGTATGGTTGCAAAATTAGACATACACATGATGGTTGTAAAATTTGCGAGGAATTACATAATTTTACCCTTACTAAATTTCGGGGGCAAAATTTCCGAAAGGGTGGGAGAATGTAACACCCCGCATTTTTAATAATGAAAGTGATTATAATAATTGTAGAAACCAAAATGCAAAATAAATGAGCAACAAATAAAAAGTTGTCATTATGCAAACTTAACGTTGCAATTGTATTAATAGAATTAAATAAAAAGAAATGTTACAGAAGAATGAATGGAAGTTAATTAATAACATGTTATAAATTAATACACAAACATGGTTTATTTGCAAATATAAATATGATAGGGATTGGTTGAAAGGACAGTTAGGCTTTAATATGAACATATTAATTTAAAAGGTGTTAATTTACGAGTCTAAAATTCTATGATGGCCTTGTGATTAGGCATTTAAGATTTAATCAAAACATGTTGACTTAAAATGTGTTAAGTTACAAGCCTAAAATTCCATGGTGGACTTGTGATTAGGCGTTAGCTTTAATATGAACATATTGACTTAAAAAGTATTAAGTTACGAGCCTAAAATTCTTTGGTTATTAATCAGTTCTATGGTAAATAATAAAGTTAATTAACAAATAATGAATATTCGGGTTAAATGGATTAAAAAATTTGTAAATCAACAAAAAGAAAAGTAAGTTAAATGCATAATGGTAAATTAGACATAGGGTCTAATAAAATAGCATTACACGTTTGGCCCAGTCCGAAGGAATGAAGAGCCTAACAAGGGAAATCATCGTAGCTGTCCGGAAACATGGTGGGAGCACGCCCAACTTATTATTTGACGGGACTGGAATGAAGCGCAGGGCTTTGACAGGACGTGAGGATACTCAGAGATGGTCCTATGTGGTAGGTCTAACGAAGCTGTATCAACAAAGACAGCTCTATACGGTTCCTTTATATAGAGTATGCCTTGACTGCATTTTAGTTGAGGACAACCATAAAACTGATGGGATGATTTTTAGGACGATGTGGTGGCTGCATTGGCTCCGAGAGAAGGCTTTGTACTCAGGACCCAAAAGGATAGTAAGTTGTCTGATACCTATAATCATCATTCAAAGCGAGCACGGGAAAGACTGGAGCTAATCCAATAAGTCAATGATCTTTCACTATCTGGACATTACATAACGGACAACGCCAAATTGGATGCTCAGATTGTTTGTTACTGGCATGGTCACTTAGCTCTTTAAATGGCTTTTCATTAGTTAGAGGGGTCGATTGGGGACATAACCACCGAGAAAAGAGATAGACCAATCTATGGATATCCGTATTGTAGGCCTAACGAAGCCGTCCTTTATAGATATTGAAATCTCCCGACAGAGTTCTATAGGGGAACTCAAGATTAGGGCGCTTTCGTGATGCAACAATGGCGGCTTGCTGCACTTTCGTAGCGTGTCCTAATACGCTTTTGTTGCATAGCGATGGAGACTTAGTACGCCTTCGTAGCATGGTCTAGCACACTTACGTAACGTGGCATTGGATATTTAGTACGTTTTCATAGTGTGACGTTGGAGACCGCTTGAGAAGGGTACTATGAAGAATATCTTGAAATGAGGGGCACATTTCTACATATATATGATTTATTAGATTAGTCTATTTGGGAGTAGATGGGTACGATTTATGCGTAAAATCGGAAGTATAATGTGTGATAAACCCGAATAACTTAATTAAAATAGTCCAATGATAGAACGGTGTATATAGTGTTATTTATAGAAAGTTTAATTTGTCCCTTCACCTGAACTTTTGTTCTGGCCCCTCATCATGACATAACCCACAGGTTAGACAGGTGGCAGAGATTATACAGCTTAGAGACACTTGCTAGACAGTGTCATTATTATGGTAAATATTTACTTACCATTATATTTTATTTGTTCCGCTGTGAGATATTTTATTAAGGGCTCTGATATATTTTATCTTTTCCTTTATATAGAATACAAGACAAACCAACTCGGATTTCAGTGGACTTGGATTTCAACATTTCACAAAAAAGTGGGCCCGCTGAAATTTGCGCTGTTACACCTGTCTGCTCTTTAATATTGTCGATGAGCACCCAAGGTTATAAAAGAGAAATAAACCTTGGGTCAGACAAAAATATGGTGTGAGCGATAAATAAATCTCAGAGTGCTATAAAAGTCATAATAGTATATATGGCACAGAGGGTGTAGATAATCATACTTGTGCTACCCCTACATCCATAGAGTAAGCACATAACAGTCGATATATGCTATACTATTATAAACATCAAGTAAAGTGGGTGTGATAGATGTCTAAGTAATAAATGATGATAAATAAGTAAACATCAGTAGCATCCATCATCCATCATTCATTCTCACATTCGCTCACTAATTTTGTTAGATATACGATAACGTCCGGTTTCTATGATACTTGAATCCATGCAACTCATTAGGCTAGGACCTAGATTGAACGATGTGCACTCCCCAAGGTAAGGACCCTCTTTGGTATAGGTGAATGCTATAAGTCTCCCATCGTCGAAAACCAGGAGAACCCATCTTGTTCAAATGGACGTCACACCAACTACCTCCTCTTTACGGGTAACTGCTAAAACCATGCGTATCGATAATCCCTTTGCACACATTCTACGCAGTAGAATCCATCACCAGACTGACTATAAGACTCACATCCGAAGTAGTCACAATATAGGAACTATCCCTGACGGTAATCGTATGTCTTAGGATATCAACCTATGTCTCACATCGCTCTCTCCGACAGTCACCGCAATACGACTTGACGTCGTCTTTTCTGTATCTCAGAGAAAAACCATCCGCAGCAAACTTGCTTTGCATCCTAAAACCATCGTCGTTGAAAGACAAGTCATTGCATAGAAATATGACATCCTCGTCTCAAGATTACCCAAGTCACTGATCGAAGATCCATCGTGTTGAAATCGATGTCGAATGAACAACCATATTCCACTCTTCGAAATCGCACCATCGTCCATGTCAGACTGACTAAAATGACTAATATTAATGGTGATCGATACTGACTACTTCATAGTAATCGATAATGACCACTCAAATCGCCTATTTAACCAAAATTTGTTAAATATGCATCCAGGAAAAAACATCCGACATTCGTCGTGGAGTCCAACTTATCGCTGAGCCCATCCACCGTCTTCATGTCACTCCGTCTTAAAATTCGTCGCCAAGTTCCAATGGTATTGAGTCGCCAGATCCATCCAAGTGCTATGAAGCACCATCGTGAATTTATCTCTTCCACTCGAGTCTATCTCCCTTGTGCATTCAATCAATATACACAACATGTGCATCTGGTCGATAAGCACTCCAAGCTCTAACGAACAAAATATTTTCTAATGTAAATAGCCTATGAACGACATTTTAAGCTAAACTAAGCAAACAATACAATCATGCAACCAATAGCCAAATAAATCTCTAAACTAGCACATAAACATCTATAATAGCAGTAATAAATTAAATGGAACTCATCCATAACTATCAAAGTAAAATAAGTGTCAGAATAACCTAAGTCTAGCAGCGCGGTTAAAATAGCACATAATAGCGCGTAAATGGTAAATAGCGCGTAATAGCGCAAAAATAGATAAAGTGCGACAATCAGGTTAAATCAACTTAAATCACTATTTTTATTTTATTATTTACTAGGTTCAACTATCCTAAATATTACGTTTCATAATTAGAAATCAATTTAAAACGTTACTTAAACACTATACGAACAACTACAGTTCAGTGAGAGACAATATCACTCACCTTTGCCAAATCAGTCCAAACTGGGTCTAAAATGTATAGATTGCCACTACGGTCCATATGAAGAAACGACGTCAAATTTCTTCATCGTACGCAAAAGTTATAAAAGATATAAGTTTGCAGATTTTAAATCGACACAATTTAACTAACAATTGATTAAATTACGAAATTTCCCTAACCTTTCTTCCCCAATTTCTATTTCATGTGCCAGCCGGTACCACCACCCGTATCCTTAACCAAATCCGTGCATGAATCCATTGACACGCCACGAAATCAGACGAAACTCGAATCTGATTACTCCATCGCACCACTCTTTCCGAACAGCACTTGCCTGCACCCACGAGATCATCTTCGGCAGCCTATAACGAAATGCGACAGCATTAGGTTTTATTCGTTGCCTTGAAAAAAGATGCGACACTAATGGTGATGGAATCACCTCAAACCTACTACGGAGAAGCTTCTTACCATGCTCGATCTCATCGTAGCCTCGAAATCCCCAATCAACAACCATGGTCGATGTAGTCTTTAACCCTAGGACACGACTTTGCGACAGTGACCAGACCCAAATGCAGTAAAACTCATATGGATGTGAAGAGGATTGAAGCACGAGAATTTAGAAAGTGGTTTCGCTATTTTAGGAGGTGTAAATCAAGAAATCATATTTTCAAAAAGGAAGGAAGCCACACAATTTCCATTAATGAAACAACAGTTACGTTTTTGGGGAGGAAGGGAGAAACGGACCAGGTTATGAGTTACTGTACTATTTTTGCCCGAATCTTAGTATTTTAATTTAATTTATTCTTAGATGAACCCATAAACTCGGGAACTCCGATTGACACGTGCCGCCTGTCGTCATTTTGTTAGGATTGCCTTGCATGTTCTTAAGGTATAAATGACGGTTTGAATAAATAGTCCAACATCACAGAATAAATTGAAGAAGTGAAGTACAAATATGAGTTGGTAGGCACATAACATCAGAGATTCCTTTTGTACAAGGATATGTGTGTCAACTCATATGTGTGCACCCCATGCAGGAGGAGGGAAGCTTTTTTTTACCGTCATTACATAACAGTGGTATCAGAGCCGAAAGTTACGGACTGGGCCATGCAGGAAAGACAGTGCTCTCAAAAGATACTCGTAAGATGCAGGTCAAGGGGAAGACTGTTGGGATTGCCTCACATGTTGTTAAGGAAGGAATGACAGTTTGAATAAATAGTCTCACATCACAGAATAAATAGAAGAAGTGGAGTACAAATATGTGTTGGTAGACACATAACATTAGAGGTTCCTTTTGTTATAAGGATGCGTGTGCCAACTTGTGCGCCCTACGCAGCTACGTAGGAGTAGGGGGCTTTTGTTCCGACCGTCGTTACATAACACATTTATGTAAAAACGTCTTCTGAAAACAATGAGACTAGCCTCGATACCTAAATCCATCGTATGCAAAAGTTGGCTTTTTAAACTTCAATTATGATGTTAGTTTTCGACAAAAATTGACATACGAATGGTACGTACATTCTCCACGAAACTTAACGGCATGCAACAACTCACTATAACAATTCCAAAAATATAAATTTCGCCGCAGTCTGACACTGTGCACACGGAACGACTATTTAAGCGTATATCGACATCGTTATGACCGTCAATTGGTATGAGCTCGAAATATAGCGATTCATATATTTCTTCTTCATATAACGATCAATCCGAACTTAATGGAAATGGTCTCGATTTCTGATTCGATCATTTGTGAAAAAATTCATTTCGAAACCGTCAATTGAATAATTAACGAATAATATTTAAATAAAATATTTAAATATCTAATCGTTAAGATATGAGTCGTTATACTTAACAAGGTGACATTGGATATACATTAAAAATATAGACATACTAAGTGTGACGTTAAGGGCACCCCAATTTCCTTTTCCTAATACCGTAATTACAAAAAATAAAGCTCATTAAATTTTGTATGTTTCCTAATACCACATTAACTTTCCATTCTAATATTTCACTCAACCAGTATTTGCCGAACTAATCACGTAATCAACCCTAATCTGAACACCCTAATCAACAACAATCGCTGTCTACTTCATCTTTCCCGCGGGAAAATTCAAATTTTTACCGTTTGAATCCCTAAACTTACTTGATTGAGTTGATGGGGGTTGAGACAACGATGTATTTGCAGCTTTCTTCTTTCTCAGGATTGCTGAGACGTCGAACAATTTATCGTTGATCGATCGATTGAAGAACTCGGGTTTCAGAATGGAATGAAAGAGGAACAATAAGAGACGAGAGGGAACTAAAGTAACGGTGGTGTGGTTGCCTCTATTTTTTACATGAGGTATTAAGAAGAGTGTAATGATAATTCTTGTGGTATTTTTTAGTTGGATATAAAAAGAGTAAATTGGGATATCCTCACCAGGACACTGTGTCGTACTAATTACTTACTTTTCTGATTTAAAATTAAGATGAAGTTTGAAAACAGATATCTTCTCACAAAATTGCCTCGTTCCCCCGACATATGTTCTCGGTTCAGGCGCACTTCTTAAATGCGTTCTTTAATTCAAACTAGCGATCATCCACCTACTGCACTTGTAAAGCAATAACTATTCCTATTTTGACATAAATTCATCAATTTTCTGTGTTTTCTCTTTATTTTTAGATGTCCTAATAACATAAATAGAAAATGCAGAGAAAAATACTCAAAATCTTCATCATTCTTCAAGTAATTTATGCATCACATTCCTCTGATCTCTCCTTAGATTTTTACTCGGCGTCATGTCCGAACGTTGAAATCCTTGTAAGGAACTCAATCAGCTTTGCCTCTTCTATGGACCCAACGCTGCCTGGAAAGCTTCTTCGACTACTCTTTCATGACTGCATTGTTCAGGCAAGAATCATTTCTGTATTATTTGCAGCGCCTATTGTCCACAGTTTTTTTATGTAAAATTACAATGAGGGCATGGTGTAGTGTGTTCTTCTAGCTGTAATTTATATAAAATTAAGAGTGGGGTAATTACTTCCGAAAAGGTTTCTTCCTCCAATTTCAAAGTTTTATATCATGCATTACAACATTTGTTAATTTTTTTTAAAGTAAAGCTGTTATAAATTAGTTTTAGATAAAGTTTTGAAGTTTAATAGTTTTTTGTTCGAATTGTGAAGAATATTTATTCAACTGAACAATTGAGCTGTTGGTGCAGCAAATTCGTGGGAAGAAGACATGCATGAGGGAGACTACGCAGTGTGTTGTGCTTGTTCTCAATATACCTTTTGACAAAATTCAAGATTAATTTTCTGTTTGAGCCACTTTTAGGATCTAGTCACGTTAATACAGCCCACTTTCAAAACTAATTTCACACTTGTTATGCAAAATTGCGTCTTTGCGGAAGAACAATAAGAAGGATCTAAATTTGCCAATTATACATCAATCCAATCTGATAGCAATTATTCTATTACATCAACAAAATAGTAAATAACTATAACAGAGAAACAAAGAGACACAATATTTATATTGGTTCCACTATCCTCGAGATAGTGTACGTCCAGTCCAACAGAGAGATTTTATTCCATATGAGAGAATTACAAGAGATTACAAAATAAGAGTTTACATATCCAAACCTCAATCAGGTTTAACAAGAAAAACACCATTGGGGATCACTGGCTCCAAGCCAGGATGAGTTTACTCTAAAATCTACCCCTCAATATATAGCCAGTGCAAATCCATGTGAGTCATCAATTACATTACCAACATATGATAATAATATAATGGAGGAAAATTACCATAACAACAATTGTGCAAACATAGAAAGTAAATCAATCAGTTTCTTTAGCATAGATGGAAGAAATTAATCCCTTCATTTATTTCTCTGTCATCTCATCAAATGCAAGCAATGCATTTCCATTATAAAAATATTTACTTTCCATTCTTTGCAAATTTGCTCCAATCAATTTGTGATTTTGTATCACCAAATTTAACAACACTTTTGCCATTTCGGCAATAAATCAGTTTGTACTGATGCAATCTCAATTTTCATCAATGCAAAATTGTTTCAATTGAGTTTAACCCAGGGCTTTTTGAAATTGTGCCGGTGAATCGATTTAGGGAGAAATTGCATTGGTGAGATATGAGATTCGGCCCATCCAAAATGCAGATTTGGTTTCAATGCAATAAAATTGTATCGTGTTCGTAGTTTGTTTGTTTGTTTGTTTGTTTTTTTTTTTTTTTTTTTTTTTTTTTTTGGAATGAAGGTTATAATAAGTTTTAAAAGCAAGGTATATTCAAATACTTTCTAAAGGTGGCTTAAATTGATTTAAAAAAAAAGAAGAAAAATCATACAATTTCAACATACAAATCTAATTCAGGATTAAAGCACTATTTTCCTCAAATGTGCCCATCAACCGCGTAACGAGCCAGCTTCAATGGAATTTCCATATAGGATCTCCTTTTTACCCTACAAATAAGGTAAAGTAGATAAGGAAATCATTTCAGAAAGAAATAAACATACTTTCATAAACATATCACTGAATATTAATAATGTGTGTACAGTTCTGAGTGTATTTATGATAGTTTAAATAATGAAAACATGACAGTACACATATTCAAAGAAGCTTTAATGAATCAACAGTGAAAATTGCAGTTATTTTGGTAATTAGTTATTTAATGCACTCCACATTTGTAGTGTACTTCCCCATTCTCTGGTAGCATAATATTTCTGGGTTACGACCATATACACTGCAAATTTGTAGCGTATTTCCCTGTTCTTAGACTACAGGGCGCTCCACATTCTATTTATTTTAGCAAAATGTGCGCATTTAAATTTTAATATGCGGACCTCCTACACACTAGAAGCAGGGGTACACACTACATTTCTGAAACGCTGAGATCCTATTCAATTATTTCTTTGAACGCTAAGGTCACGCTTCTTATCAAGAGTGTAAGGAAGCATATTCCAATTGGTTTTCATGTTCCTTTTTATGTTTTGATGGTAGAACAATTTTCTTTTGATGTGTAAACAATGCCAAAGCGACGAGTATCGTTATATCCACCAACAGAAGTGAATGCACTGTCTAACATTATTGTAAAGTGTGAGTGATGTTAGCCTTTTTTTTTTTTCCCTCTTGTTGTACTTGTTATATCTTGTACCCAATTGGTTTAACCTTACCTAATGAGCGGTAGTCTACTAAAATTGATCCTTCTTCAAATTTGATTTATTTCTGCTATGATGTTAGTGTTATTTTTCATCATCTAACGTCTTAAATGGTCTTGAAGGGCTGTGATGGTTCAGTGTTACTACTAGGGAATGGAACTGAAAGAAATGATCCCGCCAATAGATCACTTGGCGGTTTTGAAGCAATTGAAAGTGCTAAGAGGCTTCTTGAAGTTTTGTGCCCAGGAGTTGTTTCTTGCGCTGATATACTGGTTCTTGCTGCAAGAGATTCTGTACAAATTGTAAGTAGATTTTATATTCTCATATGTATTATTTTGTTCTTTTTTTTTTTTTTTTTTTTTTTTTTTTTTTTTTGAGTATTATGAAAACTGGTTCAGCATAGCCCTAAAAAAATGGAATTAGCGAATTTGGCCACTGTCCTACCTAAGTATATATTTATTTATCAAGGTTTCTAATTGTTCATCATATTCTATGGAGATCATTTCTAGAGAAAAAAAAAATTATGCTCTGAGCATGCAAGAAAACATGGATTTCAGATTTTCTTTCAATTTACTTATAATCAAAATTAAATGTTCATAAATCTTTATTGCGCCAGTCCAAATGCTCTAACATAATTATTCAAACTCCAACATTTACACACCGCAACTCGCAAAATCCCAATAGATGGGAAAGTCTTTTTAGACACAAAGGTTTGACACAAATTGAGAGACACAAAATCTGAATTATAGGATTAACTCATGATTTGCACTCTTCACATAAAGACAAATTAATTATGTAGTTGAGATTTTATGTTTCTAATTTGTTTCAAACTTTTGCGTTCATATAGCCACTCCCCCAGTAGATTACAATATTAGATACTTGTATAAAAACATGAAATTCCATGTGAGAAATATATCAAGAAATATATTTTTAAGCAAATTGGGTTCATCCATTTGCTTTTGATTTTTTCTCAATTATAGAGAAGTTCTTAAAGTGGAAGTACTTAAGCACATCTGCGGTGGAGTCTCTTCATTTCATGTATTTCTATTCATCTACTGTACTGTTAGTATTGGTTGGTTTGTTTCTGTTTTCTTCATTTTCCTTGTGATGGTTTTGATACATTCAGTTCGCACATTTTATATTGTGACTACAATAAATGATGCTATGCATAAATGTTTCGTTGCTCGAAATCAAGTGTTTTCCATGTATTCATAATCAATTTGATCTTTGCAAATGAAGACCGGAGGTCCAGCTGTGCAGGTTCCTCTTGGAAGAAAAGATAGTCGTATCTCTTTGGAATCAAATGTTCGACCAAACATGGTTGACACCAGCTTCTCCATAGACGAAATGAATCATATATTCTCATCCAAAGGCTTATCATTTAGTGACTTGGTTATCCTTTCCGGTAACTTACCATATATACACATGCACAAAGACTCAAACTCAAAAGTGACTAATTTTAGGTTATATAACTGATGTGTTAAAGAATTTGTAGGAGCACATACAATTGGAAAATCTCACTGCAGTTCATTCAGCGAGCGGTTTCAACAAGATAAAGAAGGGAACCTTGAAGCTGTAGACACTGAAATGGACAAGGATTATGCAAATGAGCTAATGAAAATTTGCCCCGCAAATGCAGATGGTAATACTACAGTTAACAATGATTCAGTTACTGCTAATGTATTTGATAACCAGTATTATCGAAATTTAATGAATAGAAAAGGTTTGTTCAGATCGGATTCGGTTCTTTTTAGTGATGAGAGAAGTAGAACGATAGTCGAGAGGTTTTCTTCAGATCAGAGTGGTTTTTTTGTAAAGTGGTCTGAGTCGTTTGTTAAGCTTGCTAACATCGGTGTAAAGATTAATGACCAGGGTGAGATCAGAGAATCTTGTATGAAATCAAATGGTTAGTAAACGTTTATAAAAGCATTAAAGAATGTGACACTAATAGTTTTACTGTTGATTATATTTTCCGGGTGTTACTCCTTTATCTTCTTAAATGACACTTAAATACACTGGAGCCGATTACTACTGGGTAATGTGTTGAGCTTTAAGAGTGAGGATGAGTTTCATAGTGTGTTTTGTCTTATGTTTTTCTTTCATGACGATGCTTGATCTTATGTTTGCTGTGATGAAATTTTTTGGTTTAACATGCATTGTAGCGAGGATAGAATAAATAAAAAATCCCTCGTACGAACATTTGATAGAGTTATCATAACATGTTCATGGGGATTTTAATGCAGAACAGCATGGTTCACCAGCTACCATGGTTCTGGCCAGCCCAAAAAATCAACATGACCACTTACAAAGTTTTTAGGCCAATGGATTTTCTTAATATTTACTAGTTGAATGAATTGTTAGAGCATCTCCAACCAATTACGAGATGTAATATTACAAATCATAATATTTCATTTGAATATTTAGGGTATGACTCCAACAATCAAGACGCGGATTTAATTATCATTCAACGCTATACCTTAGGCTCTGATGGGCTTATGGCATGCCCTTGATTAGCGCCCTGCTTAGACCTTGATTGAATCAATGTCCTATCTTGGACTCTGATTTAATCAAAGTCCAATGGGATGACGTTGATTTAATTAGTATCATATAGTGTGACGTTGATTGAATTATCGTCCGGTCCAATTCAAAATATTAAATTAGTCCTTCAATTTTTTCCTAAATATTCAAGAGAAAAAACGAACCGTTGGACAAGGTTTTTTGAACTTTGGAATTCAATTACGTAATTGCGTGTATATTAGAGATGTTCTAAATGGAAGAAAACAATGCAAAATAAATGAATTGAATTGTATTATTAGTATTCTTTATATGCACAAAACTGTATCTATAAATGCAATAAGGAAAGAGGTTGCATGATTAATAGGCCTGACTTGATAAATGACCATAAACTGATATTTATACATCTTAAATATCATATCCTCGTATGTCACAGATATCTCAGTCATTGACTTTTCATCGTTATTCATTATATGACATGGTGTGCCGGCCCCACTGATTTATTGTTTTGCTATCATGGGTGACTGTGATTTCTTATGGCACACGGTGACAGGTAATTTGGGAGTTCGAGTTTGTACACCAATTAGGTGAAGTGTTTTGTTCACCTCACTTAAAAGTGAGGTGAACAAACTACTACACGTAATTTGGGGGCGTAGAAATTGATCCATAATATAAAATATATCAGCCTTGTTCTATTCTCATTACCCGCTTCATATCGAACTAGGGCTTGGCGATTTTCCCAAGTTAATTGCTTCATCCCTCAATCTTTAAATTGCTCTTGTCGGTCTACTGAAATCCATAGCTGAGAGTGGCTTGGGAAGTATATTTGCACGTTGATAAGTAGTAGAAATGTGATTAATCTACATCTCTCTTTCACAACTTGCACACAAACAAAGAATAAGTGGGTTTCGATGTGCTTCGTTCTTGAGTGAATAATAAAGTTCGCTAAAAATGAAACTGCGCTTAAGTTGTTATACCACACGTGATCGGTTTGACGTTCGTGCTTGCTTTTAGTTCATATAATAATGATTGAATCCAAAAAGCCTTGATAGTAACACTAGCTATGCTTCTATAATCAACCTCCGTGCTGATCTAGCATAATAGCTTATTTCTTTGAACATCTTGAAACTCAATTGGCTCTAGTTATGCAGTATTATTAGGTCGATCTTCCATCATTAGGGTCTATAGTCCAGTAAACATCAGCATATCCAATTATGTTGAGACTTTTGGGTGCCTTGAGTATTACTCTAGGATCAATAATCCCTTTCAGACACTTAGAATTATTTGACAGGTTATCTAAGGGTTTTTGCATGAATTAACAATTTCTTATCACAGAAAGAGAGCTTTCAGGCCTAATTATGATTATATATTGTAAATCACTTACAATGCTTTTATATTATTTGGAAAAGTGTAAGGCCCCATCATCCAAGACTGAAACCACAACCTTACAGATGTTGCAGTTATCCATAGTGTCGACTTCCGATGATAGAAAACCGAATGCTAACAAACCACAACATTAGAAAATACGTAAGTATGAAAAACATTACTAAACATTCATTGATATAAATTTTCATTCATACAGCCCTTTTAAAAATTCGTTCACAAAATAAATAAATTATTACAAAATATACTCCGAGAGCAACATATGGCGATGCCCCTCGGTTAATTAGAATCAAAACACTTAGACGATATATATTGTTGATACACACATCAAAACAAGACAAACAACGACGCTATTAAATAACTATAACCTCTTTCTCGCCTCTGGAAGCTTATTCGACGAAGCGCCTGAGCACATTAAACTTTAGCCTACGCAAATGAGCACCAAGAGCTAAAAGGGAAAACAAAAAATTTAGGTCAGTCAATCGTCTAGTGTGAATAATTACCCTTTCTACCCGATAAGTGGATATCTCACTACACCAAAACAGCAAATTTGGAACACTAGGATGCTGGGATTTGATACGGCTTAAAGCCGTATTAAATTTCATTTGCTACAGCTCAACCAATCCGCACCTCTCTCAACCCCTAAAATCTAACCGTAGATTGTCAAAGTTTCGGATCAGTAAATTGAATACGGGTCTGAGCCGTATCAAAACGACATGATAATTTTCCTTCTTTTTATTTTTCGTTGTCCCTCCTCACGGCCAAAATAAAAAAATTCCCAAACCAGAAAAATGTCGTCCCTCCCCTCTTCTTCAAATCAAAATCGCTTCCCCAAATCACGTCCTCAAAATCGATTGCTCTGGTTTGATCTCTGATGCTCCAATTCTTTCGATGCTCTTGTTTGCCTATGCCTTGCAAATATATCCGTGCATGGCCGTCACAAAACCCTAGAATCGGAAGATGATGAGCAAGAAGAGAAGAAGGCAAAATCCACCTTCAATCCATTGAAGGACAAATATTCAGAAACGTCCCCTGATTTCTCCTTCCATGCTTCTCTCTACATCTCTAAACGAAACAGACGACCCACTATCGATTGGACTGATTTCAACGCGGCTCGCGAGCTTACTTGTGTTCTCCTCCTCCACGATCATGGTGTCCGTTGGTAAAATTATTTCTTTAACAAGTTGCTAAAATTGGTAATATAGTCAGATTTGTTTTGTTTATGGTGAAACATATTCCTGAGACAGTTTGTTGAATCAGGTAGATTTATTAGGATGGAGCTTTGTTGGTGCATCTTTTTTAGGATGGTGTCTATAAGTGTGTTCATTGTTGCATCTTTATTAGGATGGTGTCTATAAGTGTGCTCATTGTTGCATCTATAAGTGTGTTCATTGTTGCATCTTTATTAGGATGGAGCTTTGTTGGATTAACACAAACTTGCGCTCCTTTGAATTTTGGGAACCGCTTATTCACCTTCTTTTAGACTTAACTTTGTTGCTCATTTGTAGTTCTTATTCTTCCCGTTATACACACACACACTCACACTCATTCATACACGCATACGCACACACACACTCACACTTCCCGTCCCATTTAATATGTTTGTCTTATTGTATTGAGATTGTCTGTAACACCCCACGTCCGTTAGTGTCACTCGCAAAGGGAATGCACTAAGTTTTGTGGAGCATTATGGGTAAAAGATGCAGATAAATTACAAAACAGACAAACATTTAACAGCGGAAAATAAAACTTTGCTTTATTGATAAAACAGTTTGTACAAGATTTGCTTTACAATATCAGAGTATCATATGTCTTTACAAAATTAAAGAAGCATAAAAGTACATTTATATTCCCCAATGTAACATAAGCCAGCCATAGCACTCCAAAGCCGATGTATCCAAGATTCTTCAAGCTTGGAAAGATCAATTGTCCCGAAAAGTCAATCTGAGCTATCCTATTTCCTCCTTAACAACCTTTGGGGGGGGGGGACGGAAGAAAAGAAGACGAAAGGAAACTGGGTCAGACATAAAGTCTGGTAAGTTCAGTTACTTCTAGCATATTAACAAGGAACACAGAACGACATGAATTAACTGAATACAAGATAATACCATGATGATAAGGCTAACAAGGTAAGATAAGATTAACACAGAATATGCTAAGACAAGATAAGCTAGATAACCTTTAATACTTTCTCCGCTTCACTACTACTGGTTTCTATATCTCTGCACCACCTAACTAGTGTCCTAACTAGTAATGTTAACGTGATCCCAATCCCTGTATTTTTCATCGCCTTCAGGCACCCATTTATTAGTTATTACCTAGATCTAATCTAGGGTTTTCTATCCGATGCTTTCTAGATTCCATTAGAGTCTATGCTATCCTGTTGAACGCTTCTAGGATTCTGGTTTGATGCAACCTAGGTCTAACTAGGAATTATGCATCCTGTCGAACGACGCCCTTTTAGTCTAGGACTCACTACCTAGAGTGGTACATGATCCTAGACTTTCCCATCGTGAATCGTTTATCGCTTGTCTAAATGCACATGTCCTGTAATGTGCGGTCCGAGTCCCGTTGTCAGGGCTGCTCTAGAAATACGGAACTCGGTCGGGAGCTTTCAATATCTGCTGATGCAGATGCTAAGGTCTGTTTTTCCAGTGGCTATGGTCCCACTCGACCCCTCCTTCAACTAATGGAAGGCCACCCTTGTAAAATGAGAACTGTACGAAGGCCCCTATCTGCCCCACTAAATCTATGGCCAACAACACCCCGCAACCACAACTAGATAGCAAGTATGTGGTCCGTATTAGTCCTCCAGCCTTCCCGCTTTACGTGTCTCGCTTGACTGAAGATGGTAGGTAGACGACGAGTCACTATCACAGGGCTTCCGTCTTCTTGCCGAATCACGTTGTCCATCCGAGCCTTTAGGTTGCCATATATATATTGCAACCAAGGCATACCCTTGGCTCTTCTACCGCAGACCTTAACCTCTGTGCGCCCAGGCAGATCATCTGCAGCCTCACAGAGGGATACCAAGAGTACCCTCACGTCCCCACGAAGCCTTGGGCTTCGTTACCCAATTCGTTTGGAGCCTTCTTTAAAATCAGCTGGACGCCCGCTCCTCCTCGTACTATACTAAGAATTACTACTTAGTTTTGCTAACTAAGATTTACCACTTAGTTTCCAAAATCATTGTTTTCTTAACTAAGTTTTATTACTTAATCCCTTTTCAACTAAGGCTTACTACTTAGTTTTCTTTCTCGTCAGGTTGGATTGGTTAAGTGTCTTAACCCTCTTCCCTTATCCTGTTTAACTGGTTAAGTGTTATCAGTAATCCATGTTGACTTAACCCCATCCCAACCCCAGTTATATTGGTTAAGTATTTCTCATTACTTAACCCCACCCATTCATTCTGTATTGGTTAAGTGTTCCTTAACCTGCCCGTCTAACATGTTATTATTAATGGTTAAGTATTATCCCTCCATGTTTTGGACTTAACCCCCTTCCTTTATCACAACCTGATGGTTAAGTGTTCAAGTTTACTTAACCCTACGGTCTATCCCAGCTAACCTATCAAATTGGCTAAGTGTATTACTTAACCCCAACCTCTAGTCTAATTAACATGTTACATTGGCTAAGTGTATTTACTTTACTTAACCCCACCTTCTAGTCTAGTTGACATGTTAATTTGGCTAAGTGTATTTACTTAACCCCACGAATCTTGTCCTGTTACATAAGTTTGGTTAAGTGTCTCTATGGACTTAGCCCTCCCCTTTCTAGCTTAACTGTGCTATGTTGGTTAAGTGTTCCTTTGGACTTAACCCCCACCATTCTTGCTTAACTGTGTTAAGTTGGTTAAGTGTTCCTATGGACTTAACCCTCCCATTCTTGCTTTAACCGTGTTAAGTTGGTTAAGTGTTTCTATAGACTTAACCCTCCTATTCTATCTTAACGGTGTTAAGTTGGTTAAGTGCTTCTATGGACTTAACCCTCCCATTCTAGCTTTAACTGTGTTGGTTAAGTGTTCCTATGGACTTAACCCTCCCATTCTTGCTTTTTAACTGTGTTAAGTTGGTTAAGTGTTACTATGAACTTAACCCTCCCATTCTAGATTTAACTGTATTAAGTTGGTTAAGTGTTCCCCTTAACCCTCCCATTCTTGTTCTAGCTTTAATTAATAAATTAAAGCCGCAACCTCTCACATTAGACAGATATTGCTGCGGTTACTGGATGTGCCGGTTGGTTCCGGGCAGGTTTACACCGCAACTCAGTCTAACCTCGGGTTAGGCATATTCATGTTTTCTAAGTTCAAAGGGTTTCTGATAAATTTCCAAATCTGGTTTTGAAAACAACCATCCCGTCCTTCGGATCAGTTAGGGATAGCCAGGGAGGGCAGGAAACTTGTATTTTCCAAACCCAAGCCTAAACACTATCCTCTCTGTCACCCTAGAACCTTCTGGTCTATGTGTTGTAAAAAGGGATGTTATCAAAATACCTTTTGTTTATAGATTGTTAACAATTTATTTCAAAAGCCCATTTCCCCTTTTTAAACAAATTTGGCCTACATTCACTTGTCGCTAACAGACTTATATTCTAGGCCCAAATCTTGATTTGCCTAACCTACGGCTCATAGCAATTTAGATCTATTATCCTCGTTTACAGTTCATACTAGATTTGATATTCTAGTTCATAATTTATGCCAAACTAGATTTTATATTCTAGTTCGCCGTTTAAACCCGAAACTAGATTTATTATTCTAGTTTACAATCTATATACAAACTAGATCTTATTATTCTAGTTTTCAGTTTCAAGCCCATTTCTAGATCTAAATTTCATAACCCATAATTCTTGTCAAAATTACCCAATTCACATGTCTAGCACATGTTCTAAATTATCAAAACCATGTTCATTTTCCAAACTATGCCAATTCAAGTTTTACAACTATGTTCATATTCATTTTCATGTTTTTCCCCAAATCGCATTCCCACCGTTCGTATAATCGTGATTCATCCTAGATTGTAAATAAATCTAGATTCGCAAAAAATAGGGAATGAACCAAAGATGCTATGAAAAGGGATCGATATAATAACTGGCATAAAGAGATTTGGATAACGACGTAGGTTCAAGAATATGGGTAGACCTAACTTAATAGGTAAATTCCCACTGTCTTAAAACCAAGAACAGACAGAATAGGTTCAAGAACGTGGGTAGACCTAACTTAATAGGTAAATTCCCACTGTCTTAAAACCAAAGAAAACCAAGGAACAGGTAGAATAAATAATCGGGTTTAGACCCAATTTCACAATCACAAGACTAAAGCAACATTTTCCTAATCATGAATCATGGGTGTCAAAATCACAGTTGTCCTCATTATGTCATAAGCAATAGTTTATGTCCAATTCAAAGGCTTATGTTCATAGTCATAAGTAATGTCCATAGTCATAGACAATATAGGCGATGTTCATAGTCCAAAAGGGAAAATTATTTCCATAGTCATAAGTCATTGTCATAGGCAATGTTTATATGTCCCAAAATCAAGTCTTATGTCATAGTCCAAAGGCATATGCTTTCAAAGGCCACAGTTCTATAGTCATAGTCACAGTTACAGTCTTATTTGTCCTTGAATCATAACAGTTCTCAATTCAGTCCAAGAGTATAAACACAGATTCGAAGAGAGAGAGAGAGAGATTTGGCATATTCCTTTATTCTTTTAATTTCATGTCACAAATAAAAACAAAATATTCAGATCTAGAAATAACCAACTTACAGAAATTAGATCTAGAAAAGAAGGATGGCGATGCTAAGATTCGTAGAAAAAGGGTTGAAGAAGTTGTTGAATCTTCACTTGAAACTCTAATCTTTATTTGGATCTCCTCTTGAATAGATTTGAGCAGCATCTCCTCGTCTTGAATTTATATTTATATTTTAATTATTTAATTTAATTTTTAGAGGAGGGGAAGAAGCCATGAATCTTAGCAGCATATGGATAGAAGAGAGTGGTGCAAAGAGTGTGAAGACTAGGACTTCTTATATAGCATTAGGCAGATGGATCTGGTCACGAAACGCGTCTAAATACGTCAGAATGCACCCAGGCCCGAAATGGGGTTTTGCACCCGTGTCGACTGGGCAGTCAACACGGTCCCTGGGGTGTCGACTACCCAGTCGACTCCCCAGTCGACTTGGGGCCTGGGCGGGAAATTTCCCGCCCAGCCCACTTCTGAGTTTGAATTCGAATTTCGAATTCGAATTCGAGCTGTTCTGCGTTCTGAAAATTCTGGAGACTTCGGAAAGCCATATCTTGGTCATACGGACTCCGATTTACGCAAATTCAGACTCGTTTTCATGCAGAATTCCGAGACGAACGCAATGGCGCAGCCCGTTTCCCTTGATTCTGATTTTAAAATTTAATTCTGCCTTGATTTGTGAATCTTAGTGTTACAAAATTTCGGGGTGTTACATTCTCCCCCACTTAAAAGGATTTCGTCTCCGAAATCTTCAAGTTAGGAAGAATGTGTCCTACCATCCAATCACCCATCTACTCAACCATTCAATCACAGGCATTCATTGTCCTTAAAAGACTTCTAATGCTTTCATGTTCATATGCATAGTGTGTGTATATGTCTTTATCTAATGCAAAATCAGGCGGTCTACTGATTCAGTCGACCTCCTTAATGCAAATCATGTATGTGTCATGTGTTCAATCATGTATGCAAGCATCCCTAGTCATGTAAATACTACATGCGTGCATAGCCATTCATCCATATGCAACGTCCATATGATATCATATCAAGTTCAATTTATAACAAATGCATATACGTAAATGCTATATGAAAGCATTCGAACTTGATCCAGTGTCTAATACGTATGCATATGCGGCAACCATTTGCAACCACTTGCAACCATTCAACCATAACATGTTTCAAAACATGTTTACATCCATTGGCTTCTACCTAAGGATCGCAGATGCGTCCTAGAGGATATACTTTGGAAAGAGAGAAACAACTATGCGTAAAGCTCCTAAACAGAGAAATCAAGGATGCACCCTTAAGAAAAAGGGTATGACGCTAGTATCTAGCCTTTTTGAGCTTTGCTCCACTGTATCTTAGCTAATTTAACTTCACGATTGCGAAGTTCCTAACCTCCATTTCCCTAATAAACAGATGTCAACCAAGTGTATATACTAGGATGATCAGGGATCTCTCCTCCTGTCTTATCCATCATGCCATAACTGTAAGGGTCAAAAGGTCACTACGCGCTTTTTAGAGCGCCTGCCACAACTATTCATCTCCCACGCAAACCGTCCTAGTCAAACTAGACATTCCTCGGGTACAAGCCCCAAAGGCCTAAACCAATATCAGACAAGCACCCAAGGAATATCTCCTCCGAATTAAGACGATCTATGTGATATGATATAAACAAACTCGATAGCTATTCTCAAACCCCAACTAACCAAAAATGAACGGGTCGAACCACCCACTGGGTTTGAGACTGATTGGGATCTTCTTACTATGCGAGTACTAAGGTGCAGAGACTTAACTATGGAAGCAATTATGAACAGATGCGAAGCGTTAAAAAGGAAAGAGTACGAACAGAAAAACTAGATTCTTTCCGACAGAAACTTTTACCACCTATCTCCTAGGTATGCTTAGCATGTACTTGCCCTTCTGAAAATCTTGTCCCTTGTTCTTGCCCTTGTCTTTAATTATATGCCCTATCATACCCTAGTAAAGATACTTCCTCTTTCATAATTTCCACCTCTTTCATGAGTCGAGTTTACATCCATGATTCCCCTCATCCTTGGGTTTTGTCCCTTTGTCAAACTCCTCACCCTTTTTCGTGTATAACCATGTTGGCAAATCTCTCAGAAGCTGCCTCCATCAGACAGAAAACCTTATAAACTTGAAAGAAGACTGGCCGTAAGTGAAAAAAATACGGCTATAGATGGAGGACGGGTACTACTTTGCCTTTCGATGAGGTTACCTCCCAGAAAGCCAGGAGCCCCAGAGACTCAAGAAAGAAGGAGACAAGAATTCAAACAGAGGAAGAGAAGACAGTGCATATGGCTTTGGGGAATATTCCTTTAAAACAAAACTTTTCTTTTGAAAATGCTTCTTTAAAAACCGTTTTGAAAATAATTTTTCAAATCTTTTATCTGATCCGGTAACCTTCAGCTCTGATACCACGTGTAACACCCCACGTCCGTTAGTGTCACTCGCAAAGGGAATGCACTAAGTTCTGTGGAGCATTATGGGTAAAAGAGGCAGATAAATTACAAGACAAACAAACATTTAACAGCGGAAAATAAAACTTTGCTTTATTGATAAAACAGTTTGTACAAGATTTGCTTTACAATATCAGAGTATCATCTGTCTTTACAAAATTAAAGAAGCATAAAAGTACATTTATATTCCCCAATGTAACATAAGCCAGCCATAGCACTCCAAAGCCGATGTATCCAAGATTCTTCAAGCTTGGAAAGATCAATCATCCCGAAAAGTCAATCTGAGCTATCCTATTTCCTCCTTAACAACCTGGGGGGGGGGGACGGAAGAAAAGAAGACGAAAGGAAACTGGGTCAGGCATAAAGTCTGGTAAGTTCAGTTACTTCTAGCATATGAACAAGGAACGACATGAATTAACTGAATACAAGATAATACCATGATGATAAGGCTAACAAGGTAAGATAAGATTAACACAGGATATGCTAAGACAAGATAAGCTAGATAACCTTTAATACTTTCTCCGCTACGCTACTACTGGTTTCTATATCTCTGCACCACCTAACTAGTGTCCTAACTAGTAATGTTAACATGATCCCAATCCCTGTATTTTTCATCGCCTTCAGGCACCCATTTATTAGTTATTACCTAGATATAATCTAGGGTTTTCTATCCGATGCTTTCTAGATTCCATTAGAGCCTATACTATCTTGTTGAACGCTTCTAGGATTCTGGTTTGATGCCACCTAGGTCTAACTAGGAATTATGCATCCTGTCGAACGACGCCCTTTTAGTCTAGGACTCACTACCTAGAGTGGTACATGATCCTAGACTTTCCCCACGCACGTATCGCGAATTGTTTATCGCTTGTCTAGATGCACATGTCCTGTAATGTGCGGTCCGAGTCCCGTTGTCAGGGCTGCTCTAGAAATACGGAACTCGGTCGGGAGCTTTCAATATCTGCCGATGCAGATGCTAAGGTCTATTTTTCCAGTGGCTATGGTCCCACTCGACCCCTCCCTCAACTAATGGAGGGCCACCCTTGTAAAATGAGAACTGTATGAAGGCCCCTATCTGCCCCACTAATTCTATGGCCAACAACACCCCACAACCACAACTAGATAGCAAGTATGTGGTCCGTATGAGTCCTCCAGCCTTCCCACTTTACGTGTCTCGCTTGACTGAAGATAGTAGGTAGACGACGAGTCGCTATCACAGGGCTTCCGTCTTCTCCCGAATCACGCTGTCCATCTGAGTCTTTAGGTTGCCATATATATATTGCAACCAAGGCATACCCTTGGCTCTTCTACCGTAGACCTTAACATCTGCGCGCCCAAGCGGATCATCTACAGCCTCACAAAGGGATACCAAGAGTACCCTCACGTCCCCACGAAGCCTCGGGCTTCGTTACCCAATTCGTTTGGAGCCTTCTTTAAAATCAGCTGGACGTCCGCTCTTCCTCGTACTATACTAAGAATTACTACTTAGTTTTGCTAACTAAGATTTACCACTTAGTTTCCAAAATCATTGTTTTCTTAACTAAGTTTTATTACTTAGTCCCCTTTCAACTAAGGCTTACTACTTAGTTTTCTTTCTCGTCAGGTTGGATTGGTTAAGTGTCTTAACCCTCTTCCCTTATCCTGTTAAACTGGTTAAGTGTTATCAGTAATCCATGTTGACTTAACCCCATCCCAACCCCAGTTATATTGGTTAAGTATTTCTCATTACTTAACCCCACCCATTCATTCTGTATTGGTTAAGTGTTCCTTAACCTCGCCCGTCTAACATGTTATTATTAATGGTTAAGTATTATCCCTCCATGTTTTGGACTTAACCCCCTTCCTTTATCACAACCTGATGGTTAAGTGTTCAAGTTTACTTAACCCTACGGTCTATCCTAGCTAACCTATCAAATTGGCTAAGTGTATTACTTAACCCCAACCTCTAGTCTAATTAACATGTTACATTGGCTAAGTGTATTAACTTTACTTAACCCCACCTTCTAGTCTAGTTGACATGTTAATTTGGCTAAGTGTATTTACTTAACCCCACGAATCTTGTCCTGTTACATAAGTTTGGTTAAGTGTCTCTATGGACTTAGCCCTCCCCTTTCTAGCTTAACTGTGCTATGTTGGTTAAGTGTTCCTATGGACTTAACCCCCACCATTCTTGCTTAACTGTGTTAAGTTGGTTAAGTGTTCCTATGGACTTAACCCTCCCATTCTTGCTTTAATCGTGTTAAGTTGGTTAAGTGTTTCTATAGACTTAACCCTCCTATTCTATCTTAACGGTGTTAAGTTGGTTAAGTGCTTCTATGGACTTAACCCTCCCATTCTAGCTTTAACTGTGTTGGTTAAGTGTTCCTATGGACTTAACCCTCCCATTCTTGCTTTTTAACTATGTTAAGTTGGTTAAGTGTTACTATGAACTTAACCCTCCCATTCTAGATTTAACTGTATTAAGTTGGTTAAGTGTTCCCCTTAACCCTCCCCTTCTTGTTCTAGCTTTAATTAATTAATTAAAGCCGCAACCTCTCACATTAGACAGATATTGCTGCGGTTACTGGATGTGCCGGTTGGTTCCGGGCAGGTTTACACCGCAACTCAGTCTAACCTCGGGTTAGGCATATTCATGTTTTCTAAGTTCAAAGGGTTTCTGATAAATTTCCAAATCTGGTTTTGAAAACAACCATCCCGTCCTTCGGATCAGTTAGGGATAGCCAGGGAGGGCAGGAAACTTGTATTTTCCAAACCCAAGCCTAAACACTATCCTCTCTGTCACCCTAGAACCTTCTGGTCTATGTGTTGTAAAAAGGGATGTTATCAAAATACCTTTTGTTTATAGATTGTTAACAATTTATTTCAAAAGCCCATTTCCCCTTTTTAAACAAATTTGGCCTACATTCACTTGTCGCTAACAGACTTATATTCTAGGCCCAAATCTTGATTTGCCTAACCTACGGCTCATAGCAATTTAGATCTATTATCCTCGTTTACAGTTCATACTAGATTTGATATTCTAGTTCATAATTTATGCCAAACTAGATTTTATATTCTAGTTCGCCGTTTAAACCCGAAACTAGATTTATTATTCTAGTTTACAATCTATATACAAACTAGATCTTATTATTCTAGTTTTCAGTTTCAAGCCCATTTCTAGATCTAAATTTCATAACCCATAATTCTTGTCAAAATTACCCAATTCACATGTCTAGCACATGTTCTAAATTATCAAAACCATGTTCATTTTCCAAACTATGCCAATTCAAGTTTTACAACTATGTTCATATTCATTTTCATGTTTTTCCCCAAATCGCATTCCCACCGTTCGTATAATCGTGATTCATCCTAGATTGTAAATAAATCTAGATTCGCAGAAAATAGGGAATGAACCAAAGATGCTATGAAAAGGGATCGATATAATAACTGGCATAAAGAGATTTGGATAACGACGTAGGTTCAAGAATATGGGTAGACCTAACTTAATAGGTAAATTCCCACTGTCTTAAAACCAAGAACAGACAGAATAGGTTCAAGAACGTGGGTAGACCTAACTTAATAGGTAAATTCCCACTGTCTTAAAACCAAAGAAAACCAAGGAACAGGTAGAATAAATAATCGGGTTTAGACCCAATTTCACAATCACAAGACTAAAGCAACATTTTCCTAATCATGAATCATGGGTGTCAAAATCACAGTTGTCCTCATTATGTCATAAGCAATAGTTTATGTCCAATTCAAAGGCTTATGTTCATAGTCATAAGTAATGTCCATAGTCATAGACAATATAGGCGATGTTCATAGTCCAAAAGGGAAAATTATTTCCATAGTCATAAGTCATTGTCATAGGCAATGTTTATATGTCCCAAAATCAAGTCTTATGTCATAGTCCAAAGGCATATGCTTTCAAAGGCCACAGTTCTATAGTCATAGTCACAGTTACAGTCTTATTTGTCCTTGAATCATAACAGTTCTCAATTCAGTCCAAGAGTATAAACACAGATTCAAAGAGAGAGAGAGAGATTTGGCATATTCCTTTATTCTTTTAATTTCATGTCACAAATAAAAACAAAATATTCAGATCTAGAAATAACCAACTTACAGAAATTAGATCTAGAAAAGAAGGATGGCGATGCTAAGATTCGTAGAAAAAGGGCTGAAGAAGTTGTTGAATCTTCACTTGAAACTCTAATCTTTATTTGGATCTCCTCTTGAATAGATTTGAGCAGCATCTCCTCGTCTTGAATTTATATTTATATTTTAATTATTTAATTTAATTTTTAGAGGAGGGGAAGAAGCCATGAATCTTAGCAGCATATGGATAGAAGAGAGTGGTGCAAAGAGTGTGAAGACTAGGACTTCTTATATAGCATTAGGCAGATGGATCTGGTCACGAAACGCGTCTAAATACGTCAGAATGCACCCAGGCCCGAAATGGGGTTTTGCACCCGTGTCGACTGGGCAGTCAACACGGTCCTTGGGGTGTCAACTACCCAGTCGACTCCCCAGTCGACTTGGGGCCTGGGCGGGAAATTTCCCGCCCAGCCCACTTCTGAGTTTGAATTCGAATTTCGAATTCGAATTCGAGCTGTTCTGCGTTCTGAAAATTCTGGAGACTTCGGAAAGCCATATCTTGGTCATACGGACTCCGATTTACGCAAATTCAGACTCGTTTTCATGCAGAATTCCGAGACGAACGCAATGGCGCAGCCCGTTTCCCTTGATTCTGATTTTAAAATTTAATTCTGCCTTGATTTGTGAATCTTAGTGTTACAAAATTTCGGGGTGTTACATTCTCCCCCACTTAAAAGGATTTCGTCTCCGAAATCTTCAAGTTAGGAAGAATGTGTCCTACCATCCAATCACCCATCTACTCAACCATTCAATCACAGGCATTCATTGTCCTTAAAAGACTTCTAATGCTTTCATGTTCATATGCATAGTGTGTGTATATGTCTTTATCTAATGCAAAATCAGGCGGTCTACTGATTCAGTCGACCTCCTTAATGCAAATCATGTATGTGCCATGTGTTCAATCATGTATGCAAGCATCCCTAGTCATGTAAATACTACATGCGTGCATAGCCATTCATCCATATGCAACGTCCATATGATATCATATCAAGTTCATCTTATAACAAATGCATATACGTAAATGCTATATGAAAGCGTTCGAACTTGATCCAGTGTCTAATACGTATGCATATGCGGCAACCATTTGCAACCACTTGCAACCATTCAACCATAACATGTTTCAAAACATGTTTACATCCATTGGCTTCTACCTAAGGATCGCAGATGCGTCCTAGAGGATATACTTTGGAAAGAGAGAAACAACTATGCGTAAAGCTCCTAAACAGAGAAATCAAGGATGCACCCTTAAGAAAAAGGGTATGACGCTAGTATCTAGCCTTCTTGAGCTTTGCTCCACTGTATCTTAGCTAATTTAACTTCACGATTGCGAAGTTCCTAACCTCCATTTCCCTAATAAACAGATGTCAACCAAGTGTATATACTAGGATGATCAGGGATCTCTCCTCCTGTCTTATCCATCATGCCATAACTGTAAGGGTCAAAAGGTCACTACGCGCTTTTTAGAGCGCCTGCCACAACTATTCATCTCCCACGCAAACCGTCCTAGTCAAACTAGACATTCCTCGGGTACAAGCCCCAAAGGCCTAAACCAATATCAGACAAGCACCCAAGGAATATCTCCTCCGAATTAAGACGATCTATGTGATATGATATAAACAAACTCGATAGCTATTCTCAAACCCCAACTAACCAAAAATGAACGGGTCGAACCACCCACTG
Source organism: Allium sativum (assembly GCA_030737875.1). Classification (NCBI taxonomy): domain Eukaryota; kingdom Viridiplantae; phylum Streptophyta; class Magnoliopsida; order Asparagales; family Amaryllidaceae; genus Allium; species Allium sativum. Next base: position 18,063,993 of record CM060922.1, on the reverse strand, counting down.
GGTTTGAGACTGATTGGGATCTTCTTACTATGCGAGTACTAAGGTGCAGAGACTTAACTATGGAAGCAATTATGAACAGATGCGAAGCGTTAAAAAGGAAAGAGTACGAACAGAAAAACTAGATTCTTTCCGACAGAAACTTTTACCACCTATCTCCTAGGTATGCTTAGCATGTACTTGCCCTTCTGAAAATCTTGTCCCTTGTTCTTGCCCTTGTCTTTAATTATATGCCCTATCATACCCTAGTAAAGATACTTCCTCTTTCATAATTTCCACCTCTTTCATGAGTCGAGTTTACATCCATGATTCCCCTCATCCTTGGGTTTTGTCCCTTTGCCAAACTCCTCACCCTTTTTCGTGTATAACCATGTTGGCAAATCTCTCAGAAGCTGCCTCCATCAGACGGAAAACCTTATAAACTTGAAAGAAGACTGGCCGTAAGTGAAACAAATACGGCTATAGATGGAGGACGGGTACTACTTTGCCTTTCGATGAGGTTACCTCCCAGAAAGCCAGGAGCCCCAGAGACTCAAGAAAGAAGGAGACAAGAATTCAAACAGAGAAAGAGAAGACAGTGCGTATGGCTTTGGGGAATATTCCTTTAAAACAAAACTTTTCTTTTGAAAATGCTTCTTTAAAAACCCTTTTGAAAAAAAAAATTCAAATCTTTTATCTGATCCGGTAACCTTCAGCTCTGATACCACGTGTAACACCCCACGTCCGTTAGTGTCACTCGCAAAGGGAATGCACTAAGTTCTGTGGAGCATTATGGGTAAAAGAGGCAGATAAATTACAAGACAAACAAACATTTAACAGCGGACAAATAAAACTTTGCTTTATTGATAAAACAGTTTGTACAAGATTTGCTTTACAATATCAGAGTATCATCTGTCTTTACAAAATTAAAGAAGCATAAAAGTACATTTATATTCCCCAATGTAACATAAGCCAGCCATAGCACTCCAAAGCCGATGTATCCAAGATTCTTCAAGCTTGGAAAGATCAATCGTCCCGAAAAGTCAATCTGAGCTATCCTATTTCCTCCTTAACAACCTGGGGGGGAGGGGGGCGGGGACGGAAGAAAAGAAGACGAAAGGAAACTGGGTCAGACATAAAGTCTGGTAAGTTCAGTTACTTCTAGCATATGAACAAGGAACACAGAACGACATGAATTAACTGAATACAAGATAATACCATGATGATAAGGCTAACAAGGTAAGATAAGATTAACACAGGATATGCTAAGACAAGATAAGCTAGATAACCTTAAATACTTTCTCCGCTTCGCTACTACTGGTTTCTATATCTCTGCACCACCTAACTAGTGTCCTAACTAGTAATGTTAACATGATCCCAATCCCTGTATTTTTCATCGCCTTCAGGCACCCATTTATTAGTTATTACCTAGATATAATCTAGGGTTTTCTATCCGATGCTTTCTAGATTCCATTAGAGCCTATACTATCTTGTTGAACGCTTCTAGGATTCTGGTTTGATGCCACCTAGGTCTAACTAGGAATTATGCATCCTGTCGAACGACGCCCTTTTAGTCTAGGACTCACTACCTAGAGTGGTACATGATCCTAGACTTTCCCCACGCACGTATCGCGAATTGTTTATCGCTTGTCTAGATGCACATGTCCTGTAATGTGCGGTCCGAGTCCCGTTGTCAGGGCTGCTCTAGAAATACGGAACTCGGTCGGGAGCTTTCAATATCTGCCGATGCAGATGCTAAGGTCTGTTTTTCCAGTGGCTATGGTCCCACTCGACCCCTCCCTCAACTAATGGAAGGCCACCCTTGTAAAATGAGAACTGTACGAAGGCCCCTATCTGCCCCACCAATTCTATGGCCAACAACACCCCGCAACCACAACTAGATAGCAAGTATGTGGTCCGTATGAGTCCTCCAGCCTTCCCGCTTTACGTGTCTCGCTTGACTGAAGATAGTAGGTAGACGACGAGTCGCTATCACAGGGCTTCCGTCTTCTCCCGAATCACGCTGTCCATCTGAGTCTTTAGGTTGCCATATATATATTGCAACCAAGGCATACCCTTGGCTCTTCTACCGTAGACCTTAACATCTGCGCGCCCAAGCGGATCATCTACAGCCTCACAAAGGGATATCAAGAGTACCCTCACGTCCCCACGAAGCCTCGGGCTTCGTTACCCAATTCGTTTGGAGCCTTCTTTAAAATCAGCTGGACGTCCGCTCTTCCTCGTACTATACTAAGAATTACTACTTAGTTTTGCTAACTAAGATTTACCACTTAGTTTCCAAAATCATTGTTTTCTTAACTAAGTTTTATTACTTAGTCCCCTTTCAACTAAGGCTTACTACTTAGTTTTCTTTCTCGTCAGGTTGGATTGGTTAAGTGTCTTAACCCTCTTCCCTTATCCTGTTAAACTGGTTAAGTGTTATCAGTAATCCATGTTGACTTAACCCCATCCCAACCCCAGTTATATTGGTTAAGTATTTCTCATTACTTAACCCCACCCATTCATTCTGTATTGGTTAAGTGTTCCTTAACCTTGCCCGTCTAACATGTTATTGTTAATGGTTAAGTATTATCCCTCCATGTTTTGGACTTAACCCCCTTCCTTTATCACAACCTGATGGTTAAGTGTTCAAGTTTACTTAACCCTACGGTCTATCCTAGCTAACCTATCAAATTGGCTAAGTGTATTCCTTAACCCCAACCTCTAGTCTAATTAACATGTTACATTGGCTAAGTGTATTAACTTTACTTAACCCCACCTTCTAGTCTAGTTGACATGTTAATTTGGCTAAGTGTATTTACTTAACCCCACGAATCTTGTCCTGTTACATAAGTTTGGTTAAGTGTCTCTATGGACTTAGCCCTCCCCTTTCTAGCTTAACTGTGCTATGTTGGTTAAGTGTTCCTATGGACTTAACCCCCACCATTCTTGCTTAACTGTGTTAAGTTGGTTAAGTGTTCCTATGGACTTAACCCTCCCATTCTTGCTTTAATCGTGTTAAGTTGGTTAAGTGTTTCTATAGACTTAACCCTCCTATTCTATCTTAACGGTGTTAAGTTGGTTAAGTGCTTCTATGGACTTAACCCTCCCATTCTAGCTTTAACTGTGTTGGTTAAGTGTTCCTATGGACTTAACCCTCCCATTCTTGCTTTTTAACTATGTTAAGTTGGTTAAGTGTTACTATGAACTTAACCCTCCCATTCTAGATTTAACTGTATTAAGTTGGTTAAGTGTTCCCCTTAACCCTCCCCTTCTTGTTCTATCTTTAATTAATTAATTAAAGCCGCAACCTCTCACATTAGACAGATATTGCTGCGGTTACTGGATGTGCCGGTTGGTTCCGGGCAGGTTTACACCGCAACTCAGTCTAACCTCGGGTTAGGCATATTCATGTTTTCTAAGTTCAAAGGGTTTCTGATAAATTTCCAAATCTGGTTTTGAAAACAACCATCCCGTCCATCGGATCAGTTAGGGATAGCCAGGGAGGGCAGGAAACTTGTATTTTCCAAACCCAAGCCTAAACACTATCCTCTCTGTCACCCTAGAACCTTCTGGTCTATGTGTTGTAAAAAGGGATGTTATCAAAATACCTTTTGTTTATAGATTGTTAACAATTTATTTCAAAAGCCCATTTCCCCTTTTTAAACAAATTTGTCCTACATTCACTTGTCGCTAACAGACTTATATTCTAGGCCCAAATCTTGATTTGCCTAACCTACGGCTCATAGAAATTTAGATCTATTATCCTCGTTTACAGTTCATACTAGATTTGATATTCTAGTTCATAATTTATGCCAAACTAGATTTTATATTCTAGTTCGCCGTTTAAACCCGAAACTAGATTTATTATTCTAGTTTACAATCTATATACAAACTAGATCTTATTATTCTAGTTTTCAGTTTCAAGCCCATTTCTAGATCTAAATTTCATAACCCATAATTCTTGTCAAAATTACCCAATTCACATGTCTAACACATGTTCTAAATTATCAAAACCATGTTCGTTTTCCAAACTATGCCAATTCCAAGTTTTACAACTATGTTCATATTCATTTTCATATTTTTCCCCAAATCGCATTCCCACCGTTCGTATAATCGTGATTCATCCTAGATTATAAATAAATCTAGATTCGCAGAAAATAGGGAATGAACCAAAGATGCTATGAAAAGGGATCGATATAATAACTGGCATAAAGAGATTTGGATAACGACGTAGGTTCAAGAATATGGGTAGACCTAACTTAATAGGTAAATTCCCACTGTCTTAAAACCAAGAACAGACAGAATAGGTTTAAGAACGTGGGTAGACCTAACTTAATAGGTAAATTCCCACTGTCTTAAAACAAAAGAAAACCAAGGAACAGGTGGAATAAATAATCGGGTTTAGACCCAATTTCACAATCACAAGACTAAAGCAACATTTTCCTAATCATGAATCATGGGTGTCAAAATCACAGTTGTCCTCATTATGTCATAAGCAATATTTTATGTCCAATTCAAAGGCTTATGTTCATAGTCATAAGTAATGTCCATAGTCATAGGCAATATAGGCGATGTTCATAGTCCAAAAGGGAAAATTATTCCCATAGTCATAAGTCAATGTCATAGGCAATGTTTATATGTCCCAAAATCAAGTCTTATGTCATAGTCCAAAGGCATATGCTTTCAAAGGCCACAGTTCTATAGTCATAGTCACAGTTACAGTCTTATTTGTCCTTGAATCATAACAGTTCTCAATTCAGTCCAAGAGTATAAACACAGATTCGAAGAGAGAGAGAGAGATTTGGCATATTCCTTTATTCCTTTAATTTCATGTCACAAATAAAAACAAAATATTCAGATCTAGAAATAACCAACTTACAGAAATTAGATCTAGAAAAGAAGGATGGCGATGCTAAGATTCGTAGAAAAAGGGCTGAAGAAGTCGTTGAATCTTCACTTGAAACTCTAATCTTTATTTGGATCTCCTCTTGAATAGATTTGAGCAGCATCTCCTCGTCTTGAATTTATATTTTTATTTTAATTATTTAATTTAATTTTTAGAGGAGGGGAAGAAGCCATGAATCTTAGCAGCATAAGGATAGAAGAGAGTGGTGCAAAGAGAGTGAAGACTAGGGCTGCTTATATAACATTAGGCAGACGAATCTGGTCACGAAACGCGTCTAAATACGTCAGAATGCACCCAGGCCCGAAATGGGGTTTTGCACCCGTGTCGACACCCTTGTCGACTGGGCAGTCAACACGGTCCCTGGGGTGTCGACTACCCAATCGACTCCCCAGTCAACTTGGGGCCTGGGCGGGAAATTTTCCGCCCAGCCCGCTTCTGAGTTTGAATTCGAATTTCGAATTCGAATTCGAGCTGTTCTGCGTTCTGAAAATTCTGGAAACTTCGGAAGGCCATATCTTGGTCATACGGACTCCAATTTACGCAAATTCGGACTTGTTTTCATGCAGAATTCCGAGATGAACGCAATGGCACAGCCTGTTTCCCTTGATTCTGATTTTAAAATTTAATTCTGCCTTGATTTGTGAATCTTAGTGTTACAAAATTTCGGGGTGTTACATTGTCCGAGTTTAAAAGCTAACTTCAATGGATTCAGCTTCTATGAGAACTTGGTTCATTGATGAGCTTAAAAATGCGTACAACTTGCTTATCCTAAGCAGGGCCATTGTGCCTTGGGTAGATAATTTTCTAAAATCGAATGATTCAATATATGCTGGTGTGTTGCTAGTTCTTTTCCAAGATCTATTTTTAATTTAAATGATAATTTAGAATGTAAAAGATATGCACATGTACTCACCAATTTAGACCAAATAGTAAATAACAAATAATCAGCTGAATACAAATAAATAACATTTCAAGGTGGATATGTTGTTAACTCTATCTTATGAGTTTCAGGCCAACAAAATCTACCTTATACTATAATTTGTAATGTTATATCAAGGAAACAATATACAGTTCTAACATTCACGTCAACTCTTGTCTGCAGTTCACCATTAACTTTTATTTCATGATAATTAAATATAAATATTAGGAAAATGATAAAATTGTAAATGCTATTGTCAGTGATCTTTAAGGGAAAAAAAGAAAAAAAAACAAAGAAAGAAGAAACGAAGAGTACATTCAATCAGCCAATTAATCAGTTAGTTAGATGATGCTGGTGTGCATATGATTTATTTTTTTGACCATTCTTTACAAAGCACAAGCTTAGATGGCTTAAAATTCATAAGAATTATTCGATATATGTTTTTTGTACTATTATTTATAGGGCATATATGCGTGTGTGTATATCATATTTGTCGCCCCTATAATCTCCTTTTTTGTGTACAAAAAAATCGCAGATCAATACGCTCGCGAATACACATTTTTGATATTTTACATTCAGTAGTAAGATCAATGCAAAATTTTGAATTGTTTCAAAGTTATAATTTTTTTCAATATTGCAAATCAGTTTTGACCATTGAAAATATTTATTTAAACCATCGATTAGAAATATGATTTCAAAGGGATTAGTGATGAAGAGTTGAAGAGAAGGATACTTTTCCATTTAGTAATCACAAATATATAAAGTTACAAGATACATGCAATCATACGTACTGCTACAATTATGGAATAATATCATTAATGATATTTATTATATTTCCTCATAATTATTATGGCATACCATTTATACGTACTACTACATTTATGGAATAATATTGTTAATGATATTTATATTATTCCTTCACAGTTATGGAATAATATCATTAATGATATTTATAACATCTCCTCATATTATGGCATACCATATGCAGGGATTGACTTATAATATGTCATCCTTATCATGCCCCCTCAAAACGGATGACCAAGATGAAAGATCGATTTTGCTAATCAATGTTGTGAAGGAGGTACGTGGTAGTGGCTTGGTGGGGGTATCCGCAAGCTGGTCATTAGTGGAGATGTAAGAGACCCTCAAGTTTCCACTTTGAACATTCTCTCTGACAAAATGGTAATCCAGTCCCAGATGCTTCATTTAGAATGAAAAACCGTATTAGTAATCACATATGTAGCTCCAGCATTATCACAATAGATGACTGGTGCGAGAGTGAGGTTATGACCAAGCTCCTTGAATAAATTTCCTACCTAAAGAATTTCGGCAGTAGCATTTGCCACTGCCCTGTACTCGGCCTCGGTTGATGATCTAGCTCTTGTACATTGCTTCTTTGATGTCCAAGAGATAAGATTCTTGCCCAAATAGACTATATATGATGTTGTAGAAATGTAGTCGTCTTTGTCATGAGCCGAATCCGCATCAGAGTAAGCATGGAGGGTGAGAGGTGAATCTTTGTGTATAATTAAACCCATATTAGATGTACCACTTAGATACCAAAGAAGATGATGTAGAGATTGCATGTGTTCCTCAGTTGGATGCTGCATGTATTGAGCTAACTTGTTCACTGTGAATGCCACATCAGGCCTTGTGAGACTTAAATATTGTAAACTACCTATCAGAGTGTGATACTCAGTAGGATCGTTGAGAAGATTTCCATGTATAGTTAACGGAGGATGAGTTGCTAATGGTGTTGCAACTGGTTTTGCATCGTCCATATTAGCTTTGCACAAAATATCATCAATATACCGCTTTTGACTCAAGAAAACACCTTTTGGATGAGGCACTACTTCCACTCCCAAGAAGTAAGACAATTTTCCACGGTCTTCGAGTGGGAAATGTGCTGCCAAATTTTTATAAAAGCTTCCAGAGCATGAGATGCATTACTTGTAACAATAATATCATCCACATAAACCAATAGATAAATGATGTCACCATTTTTGTGCAATGTGAACAAGGATGAATCAAAGACCGTATTCTTGAAGCTGAACTCAAACAAATATTGTCGTAATTCTTTATACCAAGCTCTTGGAGCTTGTTTTAGCCCATACAGTGCCTTGTTTAATTTACATACATGTGTTGGATGTATATGATCTGTGTAGCCAGGAGGTTGTATGATGTATACATCATCAGTGAGTGTGCCCAGCAAAAAAGCATTATTTATGTCAAGTTGGCGCAATGACCAACCTTGACTAACCGCAAGTGAGAGCACAAGCCGAATCATGGCGGGTTTAACTAGGGGCTAAAAGTCTCACCGTAGTCGATGCCAGCTCTTTGATTAAAACTCTTGCAACATAGCGAGCCTTGTACCGAATAATGTTGCCATGCTTATTCTTTTTAATTCGAAAAATCCATTTGCATCCCACTACATTTTGTGACATAATTGAAGGTACAAGATTCCAAGTTCTATTTTTCACCAATGCATTAATCTCTTCATCCATAGCTTTACGCCAAACGGGGCTTTTTAATGCTTGGGTGATATTTTTTTGGGATCTCCATTTCATGGACTTCGGCATTTAAATTCAGTTTACTGATTGATTTCCTAATGCCATGTTGTAGTCTTGTGGTCATCTGAGGAGAATGTACAAGATTATTGGGTGTTGAATTTGTAGATGTGGATATATCAAGGTTTGACTGAGATGAAGCAGATAAAAGCTCAGCAGTGGTATTAGGAGGTTGAGATGAGTTTGTTGCGGATATAGGAGATGAAAGGGGTGAAGTGGGAAATAAGGTAGGAGGTGTGCTGGAAGTTGAGTTAGTTTGCAATGAATGAGAGGAGGAAGATTGAGTATTTGATAATATAGATAATGTGAGCGTTGCCCATTTTTCCATGAGGTCAGACAAGGGGGTAGTTGAATTATTAAGTTCAGAAAAAGAAAAAATGTTCTCTTTGAAGTGAACATGACGAGAAACATAGACACAATTAGTGTTTAATTTGAGACAATAATATGCACTTTGAGTATGTGAATAACCAACAAAATACATGGTTGAGATTTGAGTTCAAGTTTGTGAGAATTGTAGGGTTTAAGCCATGGGTTGCAAAGACACCTAAAATTTCGAAGCTTGGAATAATTAGGACGTTGTTCGAATAATTTAAAGTAGTGTGACACATTGTTTAGAGTTGGCGTGGGAAGTCGATTAATCAATTAAACAGCTGTTGAGCAAGCATTTGTCCAATATTCAAGGGGCATTTTAGCATGAGTTAAGAGTGATAGAAATGTCTCAACAATGTGTTGATGTCATCGCTCTGAATAGCCATTGTGTTGAGGGGTGTGGGCTGGAGTTGTGAGATCCGAAATTCCATCGATGGACCGGTAGTTACGTAGGCTTTCGTACTCACCACCGTTGTCCGAGTAGAGAGTTTTGAGAGGCAGTTGAAAGTATTTTTCAACTAGAGCTTTATGGCGAATGAATATATGTTTTGCATCTGATTTTCGTTTCAAATTATACAATCAGATGTATTTAGAAAAATGATCAACGAAAATAAGATAATATTTAAAGCCATCATGAGAGTAAATTAGTGATGTCTAAAGATCAGAATAAACATACTCAAGTGGGGCAGTAGACACAAACGAGAAAGTAGAAAAATGAAGTTTATGACTTTTATTGCAAGCAAATGAATTACAATCTAAAGTGGAGAACTAGGAACATGAAGTTTGTTTTTGGAAACAATTTGTGTAACAACCTCAATTTTAAGTGTATCTTATTTAATGATTTAATTTAAATTTCGATTTCTATTTTTATTTTTGTCTGTTTAAAACTCAATTTGTTTGGATTTTATTGAAAAAAACTATTTTGATTTATGATTTAAAACTAAATTATTGGGATTTTGTATAGCAAATGATTTTGTTTGCATATGAATATAAATTAATAATACAAATCAATGTTTCATTCATATTGATTGTTGTTGATGCTAACATTGCCAAATTTTATTTGTCAGATTCATTTTCCGTTGATATCGTATGTTATTTGATTGCAAGATTGCTCGTTATATATATATATATATATATATATATATATATATATATATTCCCAAAAAAAATTTGTTCACTTTTATTTTCGGTTTATTCTAATTTTATTTATTTCGTTGCCTAAAACATCCACTCATTTTTTATGTTTGTTGCCAAGATTGTTGGTTCCTTTGAATTTAAATTTTATATTGTTTTCCTTTTATTTACAACCACATTTATACTGTTTTCTTTTATTTTCAAGCATTGATTACCTTTTTAATGTTCAACGTCTATTCCTTAGAATTAATGCTTTCCTTATACGTTCGTTGTTTCAAAATTTAAACCGTTCCAACTTTTAATTGCCTAAACTTTCGCACGTTCATTTTAAAAGCACCGTTCCATTTTTGAAATCGTTCGTTTATTGCAATGGAAAATTTCCAAATCATACACTAAACCAGTGCCTTTAATAATTCCAAACATTTAGTTCCTCTGCTAACTTCCCAAAGCATACTTTCGTTCCTTTTTTTATTATTTCAAACGCAACTTTTCCAATTCCGAAATTATTACCTTTTTATGGTCTGTACGTCACTTTAGCCACAAACCTATTCTTTTCCTCTTTCTTCGTTTCTCTTCTACTTATTCACATTTTCCATCTTCTACTTTTCCATTTTCTCCATTCTCTTTGTCCTCTCTCTAGAAAAAATCATTCCTTCCCAAAAACACCGTGTTCTTCCATCATCTTTCCACCGCATATATGTACCTTCACCATTTTTGTCTCTCACCGCCTTCCTTTCTGCGAAGACATCCAACAAAAAGAGGAAAAAACTGGAACTTCCCTTCGTCTCATAGCCTCGTCAGCTGCCCTACTCCAACCGTGCCACCTTGCCAGCGCTTCACCCAAACGCCGCCTAATATTGCCATCATCGCTAGCCCAACCCACATCCCTGCCCCAGTTGACCAACTCATCTGTTATGTTGTGATGCTTGCGTGTGAGTGTGATTCTTTCTGTTTTGCATGGCATGAGTTTGGGTATATTTTCCCATTTGAATCAGTAAGTGTGCGTGTTCTTGTGCAGGTGTGCGTGAGTTGTTTTTTCATGGATGTGTGTGTGTGTGTATTTATGGTGTTGTGTTTCGATGATTTATTTGAAAATTTATTTGTTTTGAGAACATATAGATAATATATATTAGTTTGAAAGTGTGTATAAATCTCGTTTATTTATAAAGCAAACATATTTCTTGGGTTTTTATATATTTAATATATAAATATTATATATAATTCTATGTGTGTGCATTGATTTGAGTGCGTTATATATGGTGTGGTGTATTGAGTACCGTTGAGTTGCTTTGAAATTTTATTTGTTTTGAAATATATGTATATATACATAATTGTTTAAATGTTTTTATATATATTGTTTATACGGTTTTGTTGTGTGTGTGTGTGTGTTTAGCATCGTGTTGATTTTATTACATATGTGTGTGTGTGTGTGCGTTAAAGTTTTAAACATAATATATATATATATACTTACTGTTATTGTTAACCGTCCTTTTGGTATGGTTACCAAAAGTACTCAAGACATGCTCGACTCAACTCATCGCGTGAAGCCGGGGCCAAGGGCAAAACTCTGGAAGTACCGGAGCAAGACCTAAGAGAGATCGCGCCAACGTGCCTCGACCACGTCCCTCGCCAAATACACTTCGCACCCAGTCAGGTGCGAAATTCCGTACTCGGTAGGTGCGAAATTCCGCACCTACCAGGTACGAAATTTCGCACCCTACTGGTGCGAAATCTCGCACCTTGGCCCAGGTGCGAATTTCTGGTGGTCGACAGCTGGAGGCGCGAATTTCCTGTAGATGGTCCCCATTTCTACCTACTCCTACCTAAGCCCTACCTAACCACTTCCTGTAAATACCCCATGGCCTCACACTTCAAAGGGGTTGGATTTTTGAGCTTTGAGACCTCCATAGATCTTCATTAATGGCATCTCCTCTTTGAGGAAGAAGAAGGGCAAAATTGTCTATTTTACTATTTCTTGCAAATATGACTGTTGTAACTTCATGTATCATAGTCAACAATTGTAATGAGAGGATCTCAGCCTTGTAATCTTTCAAGTGATCAATAAAATTCCAAAACTCTTCAAAGTGGATGCAGGCCCTCACTGAGGCTGAACCACTATAAATCTCTTGTGTTATTTACTGCTTATGTTCTATTTTATGTTATTATCTATGCGACCATGTTTATAATTCCTAGTAATTGGGAATCTTTGGTGTTTACGACATTTTTTGCCATCAACATTTGGTGCTTTCACTGAGAGAACTCGGATATTGCGTCTTTCTCGCACAATACCATCTCGACTTCGCCGAGCTTAAGGTTCCTTGCTTAACCTGCCGTCGAGTTCGGTTACGATGGTAAAGAAGTCAAAGAACGCAATGATCGGCTCCTCAGCCGCCGCCGGTACATCTCATCAACCTCAACCGGCGGATATCTCGGCCACTAATGAAAGTGAACCTTCAGTTGCGGACCCCGAAGCGCCCGAAACCCAAGCGCAAATCCGCATGCTTAATGAAAAATATGAAAGTACAGCTGTCGAGCTTAATAAAGCGCTAAGAAATAACATCGACCTTATGCGGCAACTCCAGGAAAGTTAGCGCGTCGTCGCTCGACTACAATTAGCTCGAAACAATGCCCGACCTCGACCACGAACATCGAAAACTTCTTCTTCTGAGTGGAGGGACCCGCACCAATGAAGGGGGTTTAGCCTCATTAACAATGTCGTCGTCCGAACAAACGCCCTCAACAACGGCAATGGCAATGGGTATGCCAACGGCAATGGCAACCGGAACACGGTTACCTATAGCGAGTGCGCCCAATATCGAGACCGTTCTCGCTTAGTCATCAATGAAGGACCCGCTCCTACTAACCAACCTCCTCCTCGACAAGACTCAACGGCCGCCCGTCGGGACAATGAGCCTACTTTTTTGGCGGCATGTGTCTTTCCGGAACCGGATCTGCGTGACCCTGCTCCACTTCATCACGCACACCAGGATCCCGTTATAGATGTCGAGGACATGGAAGTAAACGATCCAGACATCCACCCTAGAAGACGCCCTCGCGCCAGAACTCCGGAACCTCGCCAAAACCCATGGGTCCCGATGGCGGACCCCCATCCGACCAACCTTCCCGACGTGATCCGAAGGATCATGAGGGAGATATGAGGGAATGTGCATGATTCATGGGAAGCGCACATTAGGCGCAACACTTTCACTCGAAGAGTTAATGAAGCTGAATGGTCACGATGCTTCAGCATGCCGCAGGTGCTGCTCTACGACGACACCACTGACCCTTATGCTTTCCTGAACCATTATGAATGGCAAATCGACTCGAGCAGAGGCGACGATCCAGTCAAATGCAAATGCATTTCAATCTTCCTATCAGGGACCGCTCTATTATGGTTATCTCGCCTTCCGCTTAATTCCATCAACAACTTCAACCAATTGGCGACAAAGTTAGTTAAGCAATTCAGGATGCATATCCCGACTCCGAAGAATGCCCTCACCCTTTCCAACCTATACCAAGGTCCTGCAGAGATGCTCAAAAGCTACCTTTCTAGGTTCAAAACCGCCCTCGTTGAGGTCGAGGATCCAGATCCGCGCACCGTACTCTTCCAGCTAGCTAAAGGTGTCCTTCCAACTTTTGAATTCGAGGCTTGGATCGACCGAAAGCAACCGAAGAGCCTCGATGCTTTCTATGAGAAAGCAAGGCAGTTCTAATGCCAAAGCAAGACGAAACCGCATCTCCGAGACCAGTCGCCCCAATATCCCTCGAGTGGATACCGCTAATAATCATCCTAGGAGGCGAGAAGCGGGAGGACCCTCCAATCTGAACATGGGGCAGGACCCCCCAGACAAAGACCTAACACTGGGAGGCAAGGCGGCCGAGGCAACAATCAAGGTCCAAACAGAGCCAAGGAAGCCCGACCCTTATCAAACTTACGAGACATACACTCCGTTAAACGAAGATCCAGAAACCATCTACTTAGAGACATGTAACACTTTGTCGTAAAAGAAACCCCGCATCAGGGAGTCAACCGATTCCGAGAAGAATTCGGAGAGATATTGCTGATATCATGATATGTATGGGCATAATACGAATGAATGCCGCCAGCTAAGGGATGCAATTGAAAAGCTTATCCGAGAAAAGCGACTTGAACAATACATTCAAGAGCCCTTTCCCCCCAAAACCAATCCAAAAGCCCCCATCGCCAACTCCTCATACGGCCGCCAAGACAGCGATGGGACCGTCTAACTCAAGGCGAGGAATTGTGATCAACACTATATGCGGCGGGCCTGGCCCCACGCATGACAGCTTCCAAAAGATGGAGGAATATGTGGGATCCATTAAACATGCAACCTACGAGGCTTGCTCTGCTCCCGACGAGTCTATCCCGGCCAAGCTCCGAAAAACCATGCGAGACGACATTATCATCAATGGAAGGGAGTCCACGGTAATTGAAATCCCGACCATCGATCCTTTGGTTATCACTGCCCAAATTGGCGCTGTAACTGTTCGAAAAATACTGGTCGATTCAGGAAGCTCGGTTAACATCATTTTCAAAGTCGCCTATGACCAGATGAAATTAGAGGCAAGAGATCTCAATCTATGCCATTCCGCGATCCACGGCTCTAATAGGGCATCCAGCTGTCCGGTAGGAGTCATCGACCTGCCCGTCGAACTTGGTACAGGGGATCGAAGCCGAGTCCGAATTCTCACCTTCATGGTTATCGATATCATCTCGCCATATAACGTCTTCCTTGGACATCCTTTCCTCACAGAATTTCAAGTTTGCCTATCACCATGGTCCCTCCTAATGAAGTTCCCAACAGAAAACGGGATCGAAATGGTCAGAGGCGATCAAGTCCATGCAAGAGTATGTTATGCAATAGAATGGAAGAACGCGCACAATATGGACAAGGGAAAAGCAGTGCCCATAGCCTTTTGCGTCAAGACCACCTCCGCATAGCAATCAGCGGCGTCTGGGCCATGGCTCAGACGCCACTCCCGTCTTTCCGATGACCTCGATCCAAGGAAAGACGAAGAGCCTGAGTACGAGAGACCTTCTCCCGTCGAGCCCACAGTAGATGTACCCGTCAGTCTCGACGATCCGTCGCGAGTATTAAAAATAGGATCACACCTTCACTCAACAGTCGAAGATGATCTTGTGGATTTCCTAAAGGCTAATCTGGACATATTCGCATGGACTCATTCCGACATGAAGGGCATAGACCCGACAATTGCCTGTCATTCTTTATGCATAGACCTTACGACGCCTCCAGTCAAACAAAAGCGCCGCTTCCTGGGACCCAACAGATCCAAGGCACTCGAAGAAGAGGTAGATCGCCTGCTAAACAACAACTTCATCCGAGAAGCCGATTACCCCGAATGGATCTCCAATCTGGTCCTAGTCAAAAAGGCCAATGGTAAATGGAGGACGTGTATCGACTTCTCTGATTTAAACAAGGCATGTCCTAAGGACAGATTCCTGCTCCTAAAGATCGATCGACTAGTTGACTCAACCGCCAGATACCAATTGCTATCCTTCATGGACGCCTACTCCGGTTACAACCAGATCCCGATGAATCTCCGCGACTTCCTCCTACATAACTGACCTTGGTCTTTACTGCTATCGCGTCATGCCCTTCGGCCTCAAGAATGCCTGCGCCACATATCAGCGGATGGTTAATCGACTCTTCAAAAATCAAATCGGGAAATCCATGGAGGTGTACATGGACGACATGCTAGTTAAATCAAAAGTGTCTAGCGACCACGTCCACGACCTCTCCGAAATGTTCGATGTCCTCTGTCGATACGAAATGAAACTCAACCCTCTAAAATGTTCTTTTGGCGTCGCTTCAGGAATGTTTCTTGGTTTCATCGTCAACACCCGGGGCATCGAAGCTAATCCCAAGAAAATCCAAGCCATTCGGGACATCCAAATTCCTGAAAACATCAATGATGTTCAAGGTTTAAATGGAAAGGTCGCCGCTTTAAGTCGATTCATCTCAAAGGCCACCGACAAGTGCATTCCTTTCTTCGATTTACTTCGAAAGGGGAAACGCAACTTCATGTGGGCCCCTGAGTGCGTTTCCGCATTCAAGGAACTCCTGGATCACTTAGAGCGACCACCCATCTTGTCTAAGCCCATAGACCATGAAGATTTATACGTCTACTTGGCTGTTTCTGCGCAGGCAATCAGCTCCGCATTAATATGGCTTGAAGATCGCATTCAACGACATGTCTACTACATAAGAAAGCGATTGATGGGGGCAGAAAAGAACTACCCAAAGCTCGAAAAGCTGGCATTCTGCTTACTGATTTCCTCCCAAAAGCTTCGGCCATATTTCCAGACTCATCCCATAATGGTCTTCACCGACCAACCGCTGCGTCCGGTTCTACAACGACCCGAGGCATCTGGTCGGCTATTAAAGTGGAGTATGGAACTATGTCAGTTCGAGATAACATTCATCCCCCATCGAGCTATCCTCGGACAAGCCCTCGCCAACTTCATAGTAGAGTTCACGGCCCCCGAGGAGACTTCTGCGGAGAACGCTGAGGCCGCCGACAATAAATGGAAGATATTTGTAGACGTGTCCTCCAACAACAAGTGCTTGGGAGCCGGCATCATACTCATCACTCTCGACGGGCGCCCAATACACTACGCAGTAAAACTAAATTTCCCCGCTACCAGCAATGATGCAGAATATGAGGCATTGATAGCCGGACTAAGAATCGCGATCGAGCTCAAGCTGAAGATTATTTAGATTTTCTTCGATTCACAGCTCATCGTGCGCCAGGTGAAGGAAGAGTACCAAACTAAGGGGGAACGACTTGCTCTATACCTAGCTCAAGTACAGGAACTACTCACTCACTTTGACCACTTCATTATCACTCACATTCTGTGAGAGCAAAATGAAAAGGCCGACTCACTGGCCAGATTAACAAGCTCTGAAGATCCACAAATGTTGGGATTCGTCCCCGTCGAGGTGCACAACTCCCCCAGTACCAAGCCAACACAAACCAGTACGTCCATGAGCACCGAACTCGAGTCGGAATCTTGGATGACACCGATCATAAACTACCTACGACAGGGGATCCTCCCAGAAAGCCGCAAAGAAAGGTGAGCGATCACCCACTGTCAGCCCGTTATCTCCTTATGGATGGGATACTCTATCAAAGAGGCTTCTCTGTCCCCTTACTCAGATGCGTGGCCCATGAGAATGCCATCAAGGTTCTAGTCAGCATACATGAAGGAGAATGCGGTGACCACACCGGGGGCAAACCCTGGCCAGGAAGATACTCCGACACAGCTACTACTGGCCCACACTCGACCAAGACGCCACTGATTATGCTTGCAAATGCGACAAGTGCCAACGTTTCTCAAAGATCCCGAGAGCCCTGCCAACGGAACTGACGCAAATGACCAGCCCATGGTCATTCGCCATGTGGGGAATCAACATCATTGGGACTTCTCCCATGGCCAGAGGTGGGGCACAATACGCTGTCGTTGCTGTTGATTAATGGGCAGAGGTCGAAGCCCTTGCCACAATCACTACCAAGAAAATGATCAACTTCGTGGTACGCAACTTCATCACCCGATACGGGGTCCCTCAGGCCATCATTTCAGGCAACGGCACTCAGTTCGAGAGCGCAGAGTTCAAATCCTTTTGTCAGTGGCACGACATCAAAAAAAGATTCTCGGTCGTAGCACACCCCCAGGCTAACGGACAAGTTGAGGCAGTTAACAAAGTTATCAAATCCATCATCGAGAAGCGCCTCGAGAAGGCTGGGGCATGTGGGCGGATGAACTTCCTTTAGCCCAATGGGCCTACCGAAAACCCACAAGACAACGACCGGGCACACTCCCTTCGCCCTCGCCTACGGGTCTGAAGCCGTCATCCCCATCGAGCTTGAGCTTCAGTCTCATCGAGTCACCTACTTTGATCCAAAGACGAACCAAGATTTACTTATGGGATCACTCGACCTGCTTGAAGAAAAGAGGAACGAAGCCGACCTCCGAGCCGCTGCCCAATGACAATGAGTCGCCCGGTACTTCAACTCTCGAGTCCGCCACAAGGACCTCAACATTGGCGACCTCGTCCTAAAACGGGTGTTCCCTCCTCCAATAGGCCTCGCTCCTCGTTTGGAAGGCTTGTACTCTATCCTATGAAGGCTTAGTGATGGAACTTTCAAGCTAGCGACCGTGGACGGAGCCGAACTACCAACGGCTTGGAACAACGAACATATCTACCGCTACTTCACATAACTTAGTACATGGTTGTGTACGCTTTTTAGCGATGTTTTGTTTTCTAGCAATTCAGGGCATTGTAAAGGCTATTCATGCCAAAAGTTACTAGTGGAAATGATGTTCAGCTTTCTATCTCTTTAATTTGTGTTTACTCCTCATGTGACATGTTTGATTAATCTTGACAGCTAGGTTTTGTAAACAGCCGACTGCAGTACCGGCCCTTAGTGCAAGGCCCGGCACCGCCGTCTGAGCCACGAGCCGACCTCGCGGCCTAATCACATTGGCAACGATCGGCACCCAAAGCACGGGAGCCGGCATCGCTACTCGAGTCACCGAACCGTGGTGCGACCGAGTATAAAAAACCGCAAACTCGAACCTCGGCCCAAGGCCGAGGCCGAGGATAAATCGTTCGCCCAAGTCCCACGCGACTTAGGGCCACCCAACAGCCGGACGGGGCGATACAAACTCCCCCTGAACTATGGGTGATGGTCGAATCTCAGCGCAGCACCGAGACCGACCCTTAAATCGTTACTTCCCCGAAGCTCTCAAGGCTAAGGGGTAGCCCACGGCCACGATCGGACCCTACGGGCTAATGATCCGGGCTTCTCTTCCCAGGCGAACAACGATGCCTACAGGCTCGCCTCAACCCGATAAACGACGGGAGAGCCTACACCGGACGGACGACACAACGAGACCTCATACGCCTTCGCTACACTTGGGATTAACCCCGGGCAACCCAAATACAGCAGGGCACTTAGCCTGGCTTCACAAAGTATGGGTTTCCTGAGCTGAGGGAAACTTACTAGAAGCGTGCGCACTATCACTCCTCCCTGGAACCATCGATCCAGGGCACAGCACTCACAATTGCTTTTTGTTAAGTGTAATGATAAGTAGGCCTATGCAAGTACGGGACGCCCGAAAACATAGAAAGAACATCCGAACATTTAACACAAAATGCGATCTTTACTATTCATACTTCATTACAACACATACACACACATTACAACTGACTACATATCTAGTATCTTTCTTTCTAATGATAGGGTGTATATGAGAACCACACCTTGTCTTGAAAAACCAAAAGCGAGGGCCGAACTAGCATAAACTATTGGCCTACACTACCAAAATGAGCACTAAACTGACACTTAAGCAACTAACGCTCACTGTGCTTCTTTTTTTTATCTTTATGCCTCTTCCTTGCAGATTCGTCACTTGACGGTTCATCCTTGGAGCTGGGCCTTTTCTTTCTAGACCCACCTTTTCCACTTCGACTCCTTGGGGAGGTGGTTGACCCATGAGAAGCTGAGAGATGCCTCTCATCCACCCCATCGCCACTGGAAATCTCGGTGACATCAGCTGGGGCAATAAGCAGTAAAGGCCTGGGGGCATCTCCGGCAGCTAGACCTATCACTGCAGCGCTCAACTCCAGAATCACTTTCCCTTCCCATTTAGCTTTCTCCTTGTCTTCTTTAGCGGCTTGACGCTCAATGAGTTTCTGGGATTTATGCGTTGGATCGCCAGCCCCGGTTTTCTCGCAGGTTTCAACGGCTCTTGGTCTAGCCTCCTCATCCTCTCGCTTCTTCTGAGCCTCGTCCGCCGCTCTCTTCTTTTCCGCTTCATCATCGGCCCTCCTCTGAGCAACAGTCGCGGCAACCCTCTTTTTAGCATCCTCCCTGGTCGTGGCTATGACCTCCTGCCTGGTAGATTCATTATGCCTCCACTTTTCCTCCACCTCCTCGCTTTTGGCAACCATCTTAGCTTTCTACGCATTTGCCATGGCGGCCATTGAGGATACATCGGCCTCCACCGGACCTTGGGCAGTCGCACTCCGCTCATCTACTTCCTCTCCTTCATCAACAAGGCTTTCGCAGAGGCTGGGAGTTGCCCTTATCCCCGAGAAGGTGTCAAGATGATCTCCACTCTCTCCAAACTGAATCCCCTCAAGTCCTAGCCCAGATTCAGTCACTTGGGGAATCGTGGGAGCAGGGTCAAATGCCGTTGTTAATCCAGAAGGGACTGTACATTGAAAACACAATCTTTTAGTCTGCAAATTTGGTAACCACATCATCCTTTGGGATGCATTGTAAAGGGAATTTACCTCCGGTCAAGGATGGCGTAGGGAGAGAAGAAGAGGCACCCGGCGCAACGGGCAATGTAAATTCAGTCTCTCTCGGCTCCAGATCATGCTCCGCTGAAACCTGAGTCAAACCTGTTGGGCCACTCGCTGTAACCAATACGGGGACTGGCGGTTGATAGGAGCTTCCCTCCGCAAAAGTCTCCGCTACCACGACCCTCTCAGTCATGGCAAACTTCCCTTTTTCGACAGCAAACCTCTCCATCCTTTCCCTTTCCGCGTCCTCCAGTAATAGTTTCTACCTTCCTCCATCTTCTCCCGCTTCTCTTCGGTCAAGAGGTCGATCATAAGCTGTCACTCGTTCAAAGACCCAACTTATGCCTGGCGCAAGAATGCTTCATACGGAATTAGCCTATCCCAGGTTCGAGCTAGTTCGCGGGAATTGTCATCCATCTAGGAAAGCCCGCGGAATTTCAGAACCTTAACAAGCATGTTCTTAATATCTTCCTTCACGGACGATTGTGCCCGGAACTCCGCATCCACTAGCTCATCCCTTAAGCGCTCCACCTCTCTCAGATGTTCGAATTTCAATCCCTCGGCGGTACCTAACACATCCCGGTTACTGGCTTCCGCATCCTCCTTCGCTTTCTTTGCCGCCTCAAGCTCCCTCGTCAGGCGGGCGTTCTCCGCTCTCAAATTTTCGTTGCCCTCCTGAAGCTGTAGGACTTGTGTATTATCTTTCTCAATTCGGCGCAAACCTTGTATGCCTTGGTCTTTTCCTTCTTTAAGGTACTATTTTGAGTGGTTAGGTCAACTATGGTTTCCTTCTGAATAGAGCAAGAATGGTCGGTCTCCCTCTTAAGTGCCTCGTACCGATGCTTTTCTCTAGCTGAAAACGACGAGCCCCACAAATTAGCAATTCAGGGATATAAGAGGAAGTAATACCGAGATCGAAGAAGAAAGCCTACCTATCTCCGCATTCATCTTAGCAATGGAAGTCTGCCAGGCGTCAATAACTGATTGCCGACTAGCAAGCTCTTGATTCTTCTTCCTAATCAGATCCGACAAGTGATGGGAGTACCTGGTAAGCACACTTGCCTGATGATATGCCGCTTTCACATGCTCCTATACTTCTCCAGATTCCCTATCAGGAGCGGGATGGAGCTCAGGAACAAACCATAGCTCGTCGAGGTATAACCGAGGGAAATGGTGTCTCACAAACGCTTTCCTCTCCTCAATAGCTAGCTTCCGAGCTCCTGATTCTGTCAAGTCTTGCGTTTCTATGACAGTCGCCTTATCCAATCTTGGCTGGTTAACGATGGCTCCCTCTCTCTTGAAATATGAACAGGAGCTGGCGGGGCGGTGATGGACGGAGTTGCTGACGATGTACGACTCGACCCTCCTAGATCGAGCTGTGATTCTCCTCTAGGCACCCGAATCGGAGGAGGAGGGGGAGGAGTCGCGAAAGATTGAGGCCTATCTGGGTGATGACTCCCACTGTCGTGGCCCCGTGGGGCAGAACATTGCCATATAAGCTAGCTCCCCTCCTGAGGGAGCTGATAAAAGCACTCTCGGGGTGATGGCGGTTTCCACGACTTCGTCCTCCACTTCCTATGGCCATTTCACATGTCAAAGAAATGAAGCATAATCAGTCAAGCAACACGCACAGGCACTCTTCCATGCGATATGGTGTGTATAAGTGTGTGCCCTAAATGCTCTCTCAATAGACCAGATTGTCCCCCAATCGAGGGAGTTAGTCCCTCCGCGGCACGAGTTAGATCATCCATACTAGCTGCGCTCGGCCACAGAAACGAGTCCATAGGAACTGTACCCAGGCCAACAAACTGATCCACTTTTTCGAGGGAAGTGGTAGCTTCTAGAGAGCTCACAGGGGAGTGAGGACTAGCCAACGCTTCTTCTCCCGCCCCTCCCATCGGGGGCAGGACAGAATCGTCAAAAAGTCCCTTATCCCGAGAAGCCGTCTCCATGCTACAACTTCGCTACCGCCAACATCTTCTTGGAACTTAATGGCCTTTTTTGGTCCGCGCCCAGTAGAAGCTATTTTCCTCTTCAAACCAAAAACAGCGGGGTCTTCCGTCGTTTTTACTTTTAATGCACCACTCGCCACGGCAGTCCTGATTATGGCCCTGTTGGCCGGAAGCAACCCAATACGCCGAAGGCGGTCCTGATCTACCATAGCATCCGTCTTGCGGGAGGCTTCAGGAATAGCTCGCAGAGCATCGAGACGTTGCCTATACTCGTCACCAGTAGGAACCTCGGGATTTCCTACCACAATCAGAAAACAATGAGACGCGGAACCCAGCAACGTTATAAGAAGAGATCGAAAGCACTCACTTCCTTGTATCCACCTCCTCGCAAACCTGGGAGGGCAGCGAACGAAGAACCAATTATACTTAATCACAGACGGCCTGGGCCACTTTCCAACAAAGCATCTAGTAGCGAGGGATGCTTCCAAGAACCATTGGGAGGACGATCCACCTGTTGATCGCCTTAAATGAAAGAGATACCTAATATCATCTCTAGTAGGATCCCGGTGTAGAAATTCTCGATAAAGAACGCAAGTACCCAGGAGTGAGGATTAAGCATTCAGGTGCAGCTGTGAAGGTGCGAGGCGGAAATAGGATAACATTTCCCGAATGAAGTCATTGGTCGGGGGCACGCACCCCGCAAAGTAAGAATGTCAATTCCAAGCAGTAAAGCCCTTCGGCGGTGCATGGGCCCTTCCGCTCGTCCCAGGGGCATGAGCATCTTCGTCCGGGATGCTAAACCGCAATGCCAACTTTCTAACTGTCGTGGCATCCAAGCGCGACGGCACCGAGTCCGGTGGATTGTCCAAATTAACAGCGTCAGTTAGCATGTCCGGAGCTACTAGGGCAGGCAACTCACCACCATCCATAATGTCCACATTTTCCATCTCGACATGCACGACAGGAGAATGTAACCTCTCAACGTGACCCCCTTGCTCCAACTCCTAAGGCGAGCTCCCCGATTGGGAAGGAACCGACTCTTCGGTAGTCTCAAGCGCGCTGCTTCCGGAGCTGACTTTGTCCGTAGAATCAGAAGTGTGAGACGATGGCCGGGAAGCCTCGGCTTCCAGAAGTTTCCCGGTCCTTGATCTTGTTTGCATGGCTCACTATACTTTAACACACCAGTATTAGACATCACAGTGAAATAGCATGTTCCCCTCACGTTTGTGCAAATTAACAAATGTGTGCAGTATCATGCAAAAACCAGAATGTACTTAGAAACTTTAACGATCCTAACAGTTCAGTTACAGTCCAGATGTATGCTCTATCCTATGTGAAAAACTTGAGTCCCTGTCTGTACAGTTATCGATGTGTGCCTTGGTACATTCGTGCAATCAAATAGGCATTATATAATTCCGAGGGTAGGCAGTTAGGAAATCAAAGTTCGAAGTGACGAAAGCTGACATCCGACCAAGGCAATACGCTCAAACCTGCCCCGGTGCTCAAAGATTCAAACACTTAAGGTTCGAAAATTTGAACCCGGGAGTCTCGAAAATTCGAACCCCTCAGGTTCGAAAATTCGAGCCCCAATGATTCGATGTTTCGAACCACCAGGGGTTCGAGAATTCGAACACTGGGGGTCGAAGTTTCGAACCCCCAAGGTTCGAGAATTCGCACCCCGGAGGGTCGAAGGTTCGAACCCATCAGGGTTCGAGAATTCGAACCCTGGAGGGTCGAAAGTACGAACCCATCAGGGTTCGGAAATTTGAGCCCGAAGACTCGAAATTTCGAACCCTGCAGGGCATGAAGGCTCGAGCCCCATCAGATTTGAATTTTCGTACCTTACACATCAGGCTCGAGACCTCGAGCCTCCTCCAATTGTCGGACTTCGACCTCCCTTCTTCCTTTCCTCCTTCGACCAAGTTCATTACCTAAATTTTTTTTTTTGAAAGGGTCGAGTAATGAAGATTTCAAAATAACGACAGTCAATGACGTAAAATAGAAGACGAAAAAGAAAAGAGGTGGGTCTATTTACAATAAAAGGGAAAAGTCCCTTCGTATTTCGACCCCAGGCTCGAAATTTCGAACCTACGGGCTTGAAATTTCGAACCTCCAGGGTCCGAAATTCTAAGCCTTGCGGTTCGAAGTTTCGAGCCACCACGGTTCAAAATTTCGAACCTATACGGTTCGAAATTTCGAACCTATACGGTTCGAAATTTCGAACCCCAGTTGTTCAGAATTTGGTACCCTAAATATATATATATATATCCTCTCGAACATCACGCCCACGTACGCATATTCCCCGCAAGTGTCAAATCGCCTAAAACGCGCGACGACGGCACCATGCGAATACTTAGCAACGCACATGCGGCACCAAACCAATGGCGGCCCGCTCACAATCCCCCAGCGAACGAGCCCGCTAGCTAACAAGTTTTTTCCTATAACTTGAGGATAAATCCGCAGCCCAACTATCATCTCAACTTTCATTCCAAAGCACATCATGTCAAGACAAGACATACTTTGGGGGGCAAATGTTAACCGGCCTTTTGGTTTGGTAACCAAAAGTACTCAAGACACGCTCGACTCAACTCATCGGGTGAAGCCGAAGCCAAGGGCGAAACTCAGGAAGTACAAGAGAAAGACCGAAGAGAGATCACGCCAACGAGCCTCGACCACGTCCCTTGCCAAATACACTTCGCACCCAGCCAGGTGCGAAATTTCGTACCTGGTAGGTGCGAAATTCTGCACCTCGGCCCAGGTGCAAATTTCTGGTGGTCGACAGTTGGAGGAGCGAATTCCCTGTAGATGGTCCCCATTTCTGCCTACTCCTACCAAACCCCTACCTAACCACTTCCTATAAATACCCCATGGCCTCACACTTCAAAGGGGTTGGATTCTTGAGCTTTGAGACCTCCATAGAGCTTCATTAATGGCATCTCCTCTTTGAGGAAGAAGAAGGGCAAAATTGTCCATTTTACTATTTCTTGCAAAAATGACTATTGTAACTTCATGTATCATAGTCAACAAATGTAATGAGAGGATCTCAACCTTGTAATCTTTCAAGTGATTAATAAAATCCCAACAACTCTTCAAAGTGGATGTAGGCCCTCACTAAGGCCGAACCACTATAAATCTCTTGTGCTATTTACTGCTTATGTTCTATTTTATGTTATTGTCTATGCAACCATATTTATAATTCCCAGTAATTGGGAATCTTTGGTGTTTATGACATTTTTGCCATCAACAGTTATGGTGTTTACATAATTTATAATATATATATATATATGTTATAATTTGTGTTGTTTGTTCGGTGTGTGTATGAGTTTATGTGTGTGTTTCAAATTATATATTATATATGTGTATATGATTTATTATGCATTAGCGTTGTGTTTTATTTAAATGCATAACTTATAAAATATATTTTTGTGCGTCGAATTTTTAAATATATATATGTTAAAATTTTCTGTGTGTTTGTATATATAAACATATATATTTTGTGTAAAGAATTTATTGGGTTTATTTTGAGTCAAGTTTGGTGTTGAGTTTGAGAATCGTTCCAAAACCCAAATAGCCGTACCGATCCATTGAAAATTCCCTAGCCTCCTCTTATAAAATAAAATAAAATATTAAACGATCATCGAGTTAAAATCCATTCTGAATCGTGCTTGGAAGTCGTCATTTTATTTAGTGTCAATTCGTCTGCTGTCTCCAATCTATGTCACGAAAGGTGAGTTGATCTCACACCTGACCAACATTGTTTCATAGTTTTAAGATCAGCATAAATGAATTGTTATGATATGTATAGGGCTACTGATAGAAATTGTTTTATTTGATATGTATACACAATTCATATACGACACAATGATATTCGTTGACACGTAGGCTCACTGATAATATATGATTTATGATGTAATGATATTAATGCTACGAATAATCTATATTGTTTATCTATGCTGTTGATTCCCCTAGTTTAGGAAAAATCACTAAGGGTTGAAAAGATACATACCCGAATGGACATTAGATTAGGGAAAAATCGTTATGGGTTGAAATGATATACCTGAATGATTTTATTGAATTTGGGATTGCGGGTTGAAATGATAGACCCGTAGAAATGTTATAAATTGCGGATTGAAATGATAAATATCCGTATCATTTGACCATGGGTAGAAAACTATATGCAGACACCGTTGGTCATGTTTTGTAGTAAAATGATTTTGAAATTTGATTTTTAAATAATAACTTAAGATTTTATATTTTAAAGATTTTAAAACTTAAGTTTTGTAAATTTTAAATTATATGTTTTAAAATGATTATATGAGTAAATATGGATTTAAATATTTATTTAAGATTTTACTTATAATTTTATTCATTTTAAACCTTATAATTTAATTATATATTTATTTTAAACTTTTATATTATAATAAATATTTCTCCTAAACCTATTTTAAAACTTATTTTTATATATGTTTTATAAAATTTAATAATAAAAACAAAGATGGATAGGTTAAGATTCGCGATTTAAATTAGAGATTTAAAGATTTGAATTTATATAACTATATTTGACTTAACAAATGGACTTATATAAGATACGAAATTGAATTCGAATTGATATGAACTTTTAGTATAGATGAATTAGAGTTGGTTTAAAATATGAACTTGTGAGAGATGAACTTGAATTGTGTAATTGTTTTGGAATTGAATTTCAAAATTTAAGGAATGAATTTGAACATATAATGGATATGAAATGAATTTGATTTTAAATCAACTAAATGCGAGTTTTGAATTGATTTAAATATTGAACTTTGTAAGAAATGAACGTGAATTGCGTAATTAATTTGAATTTGAATTTATAATTGATATGAATATATGAATTCGATTATTAATTGACTGAATATGAATTGAAATAATTTTATATATGGAACTGATTTATAAACTGTTTGGTTTGAATTAAAGGAATTTTTTAAATCGATTTATTTCAGGATATGATTTTATTAAAATGGCCACTATGTGAAAAATGTAAACGTTTGGTTGTTAAATCGACCGGGATCGGATATTGTCATACTCTCTGCCAATACCGAAAACCACTTTAACAACTGTGTATGCGGTGGAGTTCCAGAATGAAGTAGGATGAATTTGGAGGCGATTACTGGATTTGAAGAAAGAGAACAATGATGGGTAGCCTTGACCTTCGGGTCATAATTAAAATGACTAAAACAGGAGCCATACCCAGGTTAATATGAGCTAGCTCCTCTGAGCATACATGCTTTTTCGATACATATATATTGCTTTGTGATTGGTTGACGCCTTTGATTTTTGGGAGCATTGTCTGGGGTGAGTGGTAGTCGCGGCTATGCGTTACCACCGGCCTGGATCCGCAATCCGGTAAATCACTATTGATGGGTATTGCCTCGATGCCTTTTCATATTTATCCTGATCGAGCTCCTACGATTTTGATTTGACGTTGTCGTATAGCGGCGCATCCCTATCCACCAACCATTACTGGTGTTTTATATGCAATGTTTACGATAATGTTTATAAACAGTGTAAGGGTAAAAATGCAATCCCGCTTACGCTATTTTAATATGTTATATTTAACCATAGGCAATATTATAATAGCGCATTATATTATATGATATTAGTTTAACGGATCTTTGGAGGATGGTGATCTCAAACATCCTTTAAGTTACTGATGCATTTTATTGAACATTTCATTTGAGTTGATTTACTTCCATAACAATGTTAGTCTTGATCAGAGTTGTTTTGTTTTGCATTTTTGCTTAGGTCAGATCGAGTATTGTAGTGTTGAGATTTCACCTTTTGAAGCTGGATTTTGTTGAAGACATCACCTCTATCTGTCGATTCTGGTTATTTCTCCTTTGTATTAGAAATTCTTGTATTTAGACTTCCGCTGTATTTAATTTTGTAACTTTGATATTTTGTATAAATTTTTATTTTTATTTAGTAGCTTCACGAACTACTATTGTATAATTTATTTATTCCGCTGCGAGACATTCTATTTTCTGTGTCTGTATTCTATGATTTATTCAATTTACCTTAGAAGCTAATAACATTCTGTCATTTCGAACAGTTCAAGTTGGTTTAATTACCAGCTTGAAGTGAATGAAAGACGGTATGTTACATTTGGTATCATAGCTTTAGTTTTATCAAAGCTAAGCTTATGGGGTAAACGCTCATTAGAGATAGGGTAGAGATACCCTAGAATGAGTGGAATCAGTCGCAGAATCCATCTAAAGAGAGCGTATTTTGAAGTATGAATAGTTTTTAAAATGGTTTAAAATCATTGTAAACAAATATTTCCAAATATAAAATTTTGTTTAATATTTAAATCTTTTTCTGAAATTTCCCATTCATTCGAATCCATCTTCCTTCATAGATCCTCTTTGATTTGGTTCTTTCGTTCATTCAATTTTTAACTCGAATTCTATAACTTATCCTTGTCTATAACAAGGTAAGAAGTAGAAGAAGAGTATAAGACTTCTAGCGAGTCCATTCTTATTTGATATTGATTTGGAATTGTTATTTTGAAAGGTATTATAATATATGATTTCTTGATACATTATTGAAATTTTGATATACATATTCGTAAATAATATTATGTTTTGGTAATACCAAAATTTTGAAAAGATTTGATGCTTACACTTTAAGATTTTATAAACTATATATTTTGAATAAGATTTAAAGATGTAGATTTTGTAAGAAATTGATTTTATCTTGATTGAATAATATTTTTTTGTATTTGATTTAATAATAATATTGTTTGTATATCTATCAAGGATTGAGGTTGAATTTTTAATAAATAAATGAGTGGGAAGAGATATAAATTTTACCTATATAATATATGATTTTGAAATTGGGTATATATTATGTTTAAATACAGAAAGATGTTTTGTGTATTTATTTGATGTTAAAATTGGCCTATCAAATACATAGTGATTTCGGTATACGCCTGATCAACGTATATGTAAATCCTATGTGTATTAGATAGATATAGAGTCACACTCTAGTCGCTTGAAAATGATTCTGGTGATGACTACAGCATCATCGATATCCATTTTCGGGTTTCAAAAGTGGGATAGATATATATAGCTAATCGAGACGTCGAGTGAATACTTAAAACTATTTTGAAATATGTTTGAAAATATTTTAATTTTGATTCATATATATATATATATATTTCAAAATTATATATATAGGTATGAGAATAAATATGAACCATTGGTTTAAATATATTAATTATTTAATTACTATTTCTCCATCTCATTCCTGTTCGGGGACGAAAAGGTTTGAGTCGGGGAGATTGCAACAATCTCAATTTTAAGTGTATTTTATTAAATGATTTAATTTAAAATTTGAATTCTATTTTTATTTTTGTTTGTTTAAAACTCAATTTGTTTGGATTTTATTGAAAAAAACTACTTTGGTTTATGATTTAAAACTAAATTATTGGGATTTTGCATAGCAAATGATTTTGTTTGCATATGAATATAAATTAATAATACAAATCAATGTTCCATTCATATTGATTGTTGATACAAACATTGCCAAATTTTATTTGCCAGATTCATTTTCCTTTGATATCGTCTCTTATATGATTGCAAGATTGTTCATTAAATATATATATTCCCAAAAAAAAAAATGCTCACTTTTGTTTCCGCTTTATTCTAATTTTGATTATTTAATTGCCTAAAACATCCGCTCATTTTTTATGTTTGTGGCCAAGACTGTTGATTCCTATGAATTGAAAATTTATATTATTTTCCTTTTATTTACAACCACATTTATACTGTTTCCTTTTATGTGCAAGCATTGATTACCTTTTTAATGTTCAACGTCTGTTCCTTAGTATTAATGTTCTCCTTATACATTCGTTTTTTCAAAATTTAAACCGTTCCAATTTTTAATTGCCTAAACTTTCGCACGTTCATTTTAAAAACGCCGTTCCATTTTTGAAACCGTTCGTTTATTGCAATGGAAAATTTCCAAATCATAAACTAAACAAGTGCCTTTAATAATGCCAAACATTTAGTTCCTCTGCTAACTTTCCAAAGCATACTTTCGTTCCTTTTTTTTGTTATTTCAAACGCAACTTTTCCAATTCCAAAATCATTCCCCTTTTATTGCATGTACGTCACTTTGCCCACAAACCTATTCTTTTCCTTTCTCTTTGTTTCTCTTCTACTGATTCGCATTTTCCATCTTCTACTTCTCCATTTTCTCCACTCTCTTTGTCATCTCTCTAGAAAAAATCATTCCTTCCCAAAAACACTGTGTTCTTCCATCATCTTTCCACCGCGTATATGTACCTTCACCATTTTTGTCTATCACCGCCTTCCTTTCTGCGAAGCCATCCAATAAAAAAAGGAAAAAACCTAGAACTTCCCTTCATCTCATAGCCTCGTCAACTGCCCTACTCCAACCGTACCACCTTGGCAGCGCTTCACCCAAATGTCGCCTACTATTGTCGTCGTCGCTAGGCCAACCCATGTCCATGCCCCAGTTGATCAACTCATCCATTCTGTTGTGATGGTTGCATGTGAGTGTGATTCTTTCTGTTTTGCATGGCATGAGTTTGGGTATATTTTCCTGTTTGAATCAGTGTGTGTGCGTGTCCTTGTGCGGGTGTGTGTGAGTTGTTTTTTGCATGGATGTGTGTGTGTGTATTTATGGTGTTGTGTTTGGGTGAGTTAATTGAAAATTTATTTGTTTTTAGAACATATGTATACATATATATTAATTTGAAAGTGTGTATAAATCTCGTTTATTTATAAAACAAACATATATCTTGGGTTTTATATTTAGTTGTGTTGAAAATTTTATGTACATATACAAATATTATATATAATTTTATGTGAGTGTGTTGAGTTGAGTGTATTATATATGGTGTGTACGGGTGTATTGAGTACCATGGAGTTGCTTTGAAAATTTATTTGTTTTTAAATATATGTAAATATACATAATAGTTTAAATGTTTTTATACATGTAGTTTATACGGTTTTGTTGTGTGTGTGCGTGTGTTTGGCGTTGTGTTGATTTTATTATATATATATATATATGTTATAATTTTAATTTGCATTGTGTGTTTGCGGTGTGCGTTAAATTTTTAAACATATGTACAATTAATATATATATATATATATATATATTTACTGTTATGGTGTTTACATAATTTATAATATATATATCTTATAATTTGTGTTGTGTGTACGGTGTGTGTGTGTATGAGTTTGTGTGTGTGTTTAAAATTATATATTGTATATAAGTGTATATGTCTTAGTATGCATTAGCGTTGTGTTTTATATAAATGTATAATTTATAAAATATATTTTTGTGTGTCGAAGTTTAAATATATATATATGTTAAATTTTTCTGTGTGTTTGTATATATAAATAAATATTTTTTGTGTAAAGAATTTATTGGGTTTATTTTGAGTCAAGTTTGGTGTTGAGTTTGAGAACCGTTCCAAAACCCAAATAGTTGTACCGATCCATTGAAAATTCCCTAGCCTCCTCTTATAAAATAAAATAAAATATTGAACGATCATCGGGTTAAAATCCATTCTGAATCGTGCCTGGAAGTCGTCGTTTTATTTAGTGTCAATTCATATGTTGTCACCAATCTATGTCACGAAAGGTGAGTTTATCTCACATCTGACCTACATTGTTTCATGGTTGTTTAGATTAGCATAAATGAATTGTTATGAAATGTGTAGGACTGCTGATAGAAATTGTTTTATTTGATATGTATTCACAATTCATATACGACACAATGATATTCATATGACTAGTAGGCCCACTGATAATATATGATATGTGATGTAATGATATTAATTCTATGAATAATCTATATCGTTTATCTATGCTGTTGATTCCCTAGTTTAGGAAAAATCACCAAGGGTTGAAATGATACGTACCCGAATGGACATTAGATTAGGGAAAAATCGTTATGGGTTGAAATGATAGACCTGAATGATTTTATTGAATTTGGGATTGCGGATTGAAATGATAGACCCATAGAAATGTTATAAATTATGGGTTGAAATGATAAATATCTGTATCACTTGACCATAGGGTAGATGTTGACACCAAAAATCGGTTCAACATCCAAAAAGAAGAATTTTGTAGAGAATAAATAAAGATTAACAATTATAAACAGTACAAAAAATGAAAAGGAATCACACACAAATTAATAGTGGTTCGGCGTTAATAAGCCTACGTCCACTTTATAATCTTTATATATGATTTCAACTATCAATGATTACAATGATTCTCTCCTTTTTCTTACGTTCCCCTTTTATGAACTGTAACTAAGTATTTATAGGTGATATAATACTTGGTCGTTATCAACACGTGTCATTGGATCCAGAATAATAGTAGCGGCTGAACGAATCAGTATTCGCTGAAGAATCGGTATCCCATCCCAAAAATCTGGTGTGAATTGGCATGCGGTTCATCTGCCTTGGGCAATTTGAACGAAAAATATCTGGAACGAGCTACTCTTTAAGCTAGCTTTTCGGGCTCCAAGTGAACACATCGTAGCTGATCAGGCTTGGTCAACTCGGGTTCCTTCTGTACCGTGCCTAATGGATGAAGTGGACTGGGATGTTGGGCTTCACTGATTTATTCAGTTCGAGTACTTCGGGTATGAATCTGCCACGTTATCATGCCTTGATGGGCAGTCCGAAAGGCCCATCAACATTTTGCCCTCAAAAGTATGGTTCGTTTAATAAGAAGCATACTTTGTTGTCGTATATCTTGAACTAAATTCTATGCATCACGTGTTCCACCAGTTGCTTTGACTCTCATTCAATAGACCTTGCAAATTGCGTCGAGTCCCATCAATCGCTTCAAAATTATGAATGAGTTCAGATAGTGATGACACCTCCCTGTCTTCCCGTCTTATCGGCTGGTCTCTAACTCTCCAATTTCTTCACACGTCAGCTAGGTCCAATCATATTAGCCGAATTTGAATAGCCACTTTTTTCTCATTATAAAAGTAAAATCCCCTTTACCCTTTTCTTTTTACTTTTTACCATTGCAAGGGTTAATTTGTTGTTCCAAATGAAAGACGATTGACAATATCATCTTCTCCTAAGATCATCTTTTTCAGGTATGAACCATTTCCCATGTCGAAACACCATTCTTGCACGGGATCTTCCTTTTCCTCATCATAGTCTGAGGTTTAATTTGACCTAATCGACCGAGGTCTTCCGCATCAGATCGCCGTAGTCTGTGGCAGTGCGGTCCCCCAAGATGAAACCACCATCTTTTGGGTAAGACTCACTGATGTCGAATCCCCAATCTTGATGGCACTGTAGATGAAAAAGGGATTTCCCGCCTTCCCCAAGCATTCAGTGTATCATGGTGTCTTTGAACCTTAAGGCACGTGGTAGTGCTCGAGGGGGAGATGAAAGGGTGCCAACTTTCGTATAGCTCGGATCATATCATTTGTAATTCATCTTTTATTGGGGTTGTGCCTGAAAAAAGTCCTGACTCTCTTTCTTCTTCTGCCCCCCTCCCCCGCTTTTTTTAGTGCTACAAGTCCTTTGCATATCAATGGTCAGAATATGTGACATCGTAAGCAAGGGCCCAGTGAAGAGATACTTTTTTCCACTAGAGTGGATAGTTCTTCAGGGTCATTGGGTCAGTCAGACCCCACTTTCAACAACGATCCTCGAAGTCGGTCGATGGACCCGCTACCTATTCCCCCGATAGCTGTCGAGCTAACCGAAGCGATACCCATTCCCATGGCACCTGACATGCTTCCGGGCGCGAAGATTTTAAGGGACCCTCCAGAAGCAGAAAGATCCAACATTACTCTTAAACGGCTACAACATTTAACAGCAAAGCACAACATTCCTTTTGATGATGTCCTCGTCCCTAAGAAAACTGACTGATCCCATAATCCCTCGGATGGCTACATGGCGATCTCTCTTCCAATGGGCAACGTGGGGGCCATTCCCCCTTTCCTTCTTTCATTGTCAACTTTTTACGTTGGATTAATTTGGCTCCGATGCAATTTCAACCGATAGCCTATGGCAATTTGTTATCGACCTGTTATCTATATATGAAATATCTGGGTTATCCTCCGACCTTCGATTGCCTAGCCTTTCTTTTCAATTTTAAACACAATGAGAGACAGTCCCCTTCTTTGCTTCACTTTGAAGCTGTTCGGGGCTAGAAGATTATTGAAGAAGTTCCAAGTAAGGCGGGCGACCCTAAGCGAGACTAGTTTTGGATTAAGCAGCAACTAGGGTGTGCTCGATACTGGCTTTAATGTGGTAAGTTCCTCTCTTTTTTATAGATCCCTTTTATATTAAAATCTCCCCTGCTGATTACCCTATTTTTTATATATAGAGGACGAGCCTGCGAGACCTGAGGAGGAAGTGTTTAAAGAACGTCACAGGAGATTGATCGAGTTAAGAAGGAAGTGACGATGGTTTTGGAAATGTCTGACCGATGGAAACTTGCACCAATATGCCCTTCTCGACCGAAGTAGGACGATGGGCTCAGCAAAAGAAGGATCTGAACCCGCAGCATCAGTCCAAGATGAGGTGCCCCTAGTTAAGAAGAAGTTGGGAGATGAACAAGTGATTCATTCGATCGGAGGATCTTCTACTCATCCCTTGTTTGGAAAGAAAGAGAAATCCGGTCCAAAGAAACATGCTTTCAAAAGGCGGGTTCGAGAGGTCGGGCGCCGAGAAGGCGATCGTGATGAGGTCGGATGTCGATAAAGAGAGAAGGCTCCTGCCAATAGAGCTCCTAAGGTGGTGCAAGGAGAACTGAACGAAGAAAAACCCACTGAAGCTCACCCGAAAGACTCGGAGGTCGAGAAAGATTCTCCTTCGGTCCATGATCTGCAGGAGGTGTGTGGCGCATCCCCTCTTCCAGGGTTGGAAAATTTACAAATGCCTGATTATTCTCTCGCCACAAAGCTTAGATCCAAATCGATACTTTGCCAACCAATCTGAGGGAATGTCCTTCCCAGGCAGACAAAAAGGCATTGAAGGTATGATTTCATCACTGTTATGAGGTTTATTACACGTCACAACATCAGAATCTTCACATACGAATTGAAGATTGCTCGTTTCATTTACTTTCTTTGTAGGTATTAACGAAGAGTTTTTAGGAGCCTGTTCGCCTCCTTCCCGATGGACCTTGGGCTGGATGAGTCCACTTTGCCGCGCACTGAAAGAGAAGGCAATGACAAAGATGATAATAGCGGGAGGAAGAAGGGAATGGAGGCAGAGGATGCGAGGAGAGAAAAAGGCAACGAAAGAGGGAGAGGAGGAAAAGAGAAAGAAAAGGATGGAGAGGAAAGGAGCGAAGGAAAGGAAGGAACGCTTGAGAAAACATGGTCGAGTGTCGGGAGATATCGAAGAGTTGGGGAACATTCCTAAGAAAAGGAAGGAAGATAAGTTCCCCAAGTCCAAGAAGGGAGAAGGAGTCGAGCTTTCTCGAACAGTATTACATCGCTCCAGTCCTGCGATCGGAACTTCTTCCACCGACCGACTACGAGAGTTGGAACGAGATTTACCCAATCTCGTCTTTTCAGAAATTGAGCCCGCCCCCGAGATACAACCTTAACCCATAGCTTTCGCCGCCGCATGCGTAATAACCTCGAATACTCCCTTTCTCAATATGACGCCATGCGTGAGTATGCCGGGCAAGTGAGTGGAGTGCTGAATGAAAGGCTAGCCGAAATCATTGGCTTAAAAAGAGACATCGATAGTGGCAAGAGAACCTTTGGATTTCTAGAAAGAAAAATCAAAGATTAGGAGTTGCAGGCAGCGGCTGACAAAGAAAAGTATGGGAGAGAGGTTGAAGACTTAAGCACTCAGGTTCAACAGAAAGGCCGAGAGTGCGATTCAATGAAGGGGGAAATTGAATCTTTGAAGAGGGAAAAGGCTCAACTTGATTTTGAAATACAGAACCTAAAGGCTACCCTTCATTCGTCCGAGCTAGCCAAAAATCAGGCAGAAGAAAATGTCGCTGCAGCAATCGAGTCTGCTAACAATCTGAAGCTTCAACATGATGTTGATATCGAGACCATTAAGGCCTAGCACGCCCGGGAGAAAGTCGAACTGAAAAAGGGGCATGCTCGCCAGATTCTTTTGTTTTGTGCGCACTTCCTCCGTCACAGGGATTTATCTTGGATGCCAGGATATCCATGTCATTAGCCGACATATGGAAGGTAGTCTTATGGGAAGAGAAGAAAGCGACACAAGGTCATCCAGTGGATGAGGCATCGCTGATGACCCGCATTTTAAACGATAGAGAACGAGCTATCATGGTGGAGGAGAAAAGTCAGGAAAATAATATGGTAGAGCGGAACGTCGCAGGACGAAGGGAAAATCGATTTTCGAAATCGAGGTAGGTGGCAGTCGGCCTAAAGCTCCCATATCTTTTGCACACGTGATTATGGAAAAGGGCTCATAATCTACCTTTCCACCCGATCCAGTCAAGGCCGCAGAAGGGCAAGTGACCAGCTCCAATGTTGTAGCTGGCTTTTGTACTAAGTCTGAGTCCATCATCTTATCCTGATTGGCGTCCATTTCTTTTATTCGGTAGGAGTCTCGTTAGTGGATGAGAGGGTAGATGAAGGACCTGCTATCAAAGAAAAAGGTAAAACTGAAGAAACAAATAAGGACTCAGGAGAAGAGAGGATTGACTTGGTGTCTCCCAAAGACAGGGACGTCGAGATTATTAGGGAGTACAAAAGAGAGGATCGCCCATCCATGGCGGAGATCAAAGAGCGGAAAGGCAAGGAAATTTCTGCTGTGAAGCCCGAGCCTGCTAAAGAATCTCTGAATGTCAAATCTCTCGAGACCATTCCTCCGACCATTCTTTCTTCAGCCCCAACTCCCGCTGCCCCCATCAATCCGCAGGTTTCTGCCTCAGCTTCTTGTTCTTTTGGTTGCACACTTGGAGGGCCGAGACGTAGGATGAACACTGAAGAGATGCAGGAGATGATCAGGCAAAAAGAGTTGGCAGAGATGATGGAACAAGGACTGATGCCACCTCCTTTTTAGAAATTTCCTTCCTTTGTAATTATTAATCGACATATCACTGATGATGTTGTCTGAATGGTACCTGTCATGCAATAGTATTTTGTAATGATGTCAGGGTACTTTAAATGGAAATCTACTTATTTTGCAAATGCCTATAATATGTGTGTAAAAAGAATGTCATATGAATCTCCTGTTTCGTTTTGCTTTAAATGTTAAGGATGAATCGCACTTTACCCTTGTCGGGGGTGCTGATTATTTCTTTTGTTCCCGGTGTCGGGGTAGGTGTTTGAATAGAGAACTCTCCTGTCGAACTCAAGCAGACCCAACCTTGATCAAGGGTTGGATGTAATCAAGCAGGAGCGCCTCTAGGCTTTTATACTTATCCTTTAGTCAGTAAAGAGCAAACTTTTATTGTTTGAGCGGTCTTTTGTCGAGGTGCACCATTCACGCTCTTTTGTCATTTATACTCATCCTCAAGTCAATGAGGTTGGGAGTTGAGTCCTGATAGTCGATCAGTATGCCTGGATAGGCATCGACTTTACTCTTGAGTCAACCAAAGTAGAAGTCATAAAACCAGTCAGTCGGTCAACATCTGAAATGGGCGTCATTGATAGGGTCGGGCTCTCATTCCTTCGGTCGAGCTATCTTGCTCTATCTCTGTTCGTCTTATCAAAGCGTTGGAGCATGATTTATAGTCGATAGAGCACAATCGTTAGCTTTTACAATAATAACAAAACAGAGCAAGAACGGAGACTCTTATTTATATGCTATCGCGACGAATGAAAGGCCGCTTATTACAATGCCGAAAACAAACTAACAAACTAATTGCTAAAAGAAAGAAAAGAAACACTAGAAAGTAAATTTTAAGAGAGATAAGGTCACAAATGCTCCGCATTCCATGCTCTTTGAAATGGCTCGCCATCCACAGTTGTTAGTCTGAAACTTCCATTATCGAGCTTTCTTTGAATGACGTAGGGTCCTTCCCACTTCGAGCCCATGTGGACGGGGACTGGGAAGACTCGTTTCAGAACCAAATCTCCTACTTAGAAAGTCATTGGTTGGACTTTTTATTGTAATACCCAGCGACCCTTTTCCTGTGGGCCACGGCACGAAGGTTCGCCTCTTCTCTTTTTTCGTCGATCATGTCTAATGATGTCAGGAGAAGCACCTTGTTAGACAGGGGATCGTAGTAGGTCGTCTAATAGGCCGGGACTTCAAGCTCTATCAGGAGAACTGCTTCGGAACCGTATGACAAGGTGAAGGGAGTATGACCTGTAGCAGTTTTATAGGTAGTACGATACGCCCATAATGCCAGGGGCAATCCGTCAACCCATTTTCCTTTAGCTCGCTCTAGCCGTTTCTTAAAAATGGTTTTAATGATCTTGTTAACTGCTTCAACTTGACCATTAGATTGGGGATGCGCGATTGCGGTATATTTCTTCTCGATATGATACTTCTTACAAAAATCTTAGAATTCCAGACTATCGAACTGAGTTCCGTTGTCCGTGACAATGGCTCGGGGTATTCCATACCATCATATAATGTTTCTGACGATAAAGTTGATGACCTTCTTTATTGTAATCGTAGTCATCTGTTCGGCTTCCTCCCATTTTGTGAAGTAGTCTACCGCCACAACCGCGTACCTGGCACCTCCTTTCGAAATGGGCAAGGTTATGATGATGTTAATTCCCCATACAGCGAATAGCCAAGGACCTGTCATTTGAGTGATCTCTGTTGGGGGCGCTTGTTGGATTTGCGCGAACTTCTAGCATTTATCGCATCTTTTGGAATAATTAGCAGCGTCTTTGTTGACTGTTGGCCAGAAGTATCTGTAGCGCAGTATTTTCCGGGCCAGGGTTTTGTAATGACCGCCCATAGCCCCTGCACTACACAAAAGAAATAATGCGCTGAAAGGCGTGCAAGGCAGTCATGGACGATCATCAGAGTAGGTAAACACATCGAAACATGTCGTAGAACTCACAGCGCAAGGATAAAATATAATATAACATATACAACAGGTAGTAATAGTGAAGTAGAAACACAAGACTTTCATACAACCAGAAAGTAATATCCACAACTTGGAA
The DNA here is from genome assembly GCA_030737875.1 of Allium sativum. Taxonomy (NCBI): domain Eukaryota; kingdom Viridiplantae; phylum Streptophyta; class Magnoliopsida; order Asparagales; family Amaryllidaceae; genus Allium; species Allium sativum. The sequence continues at coordinate 18,024,700 of CM060922.1, read as the reverse complement.
ATAGTGTTTGTACAAAGTTGCCTCACTTCATCACTCAGAAAAGCAAACAGCGGAAATCCAATTATTATATAGTAGTAAAAACGGTACGTGAGCCTCCTGCTCGCCACCGATCGGCACCATCGTCCTCACTAAAGCATCACCTATCACCTGCTACCTAGTCTGCCCATCCACAAACGGATGAACAGCCCAAGGTAGTAAGAGGAAACATAAAACCTTTAGTCAGACAACAGTCTTAGTGAGCGATAAAACAGCTAACAAACTTCAACAATAAAGTGTATGAGAAGGGATAGATAAATATACTAATCTACCCACAACACCAGAGAAGAACTCAACCTTATCTTCCCCACATCGGACAGTGATAGCCCTTACAATAACAATTCAACCATTCATCCATGGAAACCAGAACACCCATTCAATCATGGAAAACACACATGACATCCAGATTATATAAGTCTCACACGGACAACCTTAATCGAGTTTAATATCCCCTAAGTACTCTCCCCAGAGGCATAGACCAATTCTAGCGTAGACCCCATATGTCCAACCTTGACAATGTCCACCTTGAAAACTAGGTCTTTCCCCAAGACCTTGGGTACTAGAATTTATGACAACGATAATCTCTTGGCCTTCAATATCTCTAGTCGTCCAACCCTGATGGCTATTTACTGCTCAAGCGACCTTCTCGAGCAACCATTACCCACCAACCCACGACCTTTGAGTTGTTACCTCATTCGATATTCTACTCCGATCAACGAACACCTTTCAACACTTCAAACCTTCCTACTTGAATTTACTTCGAAGTCACACCATCACAGAGCTAATTACATCATTGCGCCGCGGCTAGGGTTCAGGGGGTTGCCCCCGAAAAATATTTTTTCAGACCTTTTCTCCAAATCTGAGTCGTACCCGAAAAACGTACTTTTTCAGAAAATAACTCTGTTGGAAACAAACCATAGCATCATCACTATCAACTACAGTGATTAAAAGCGCTGCCAAAACATGATCGATCTGCTCCCTTTCAGACGTACCCGACCCAAACTAGGCCGATCCGATCCAAGATGACCGATCCAATCCATATAACAACCAACTGACCCGATCCAGTCTAGCCCGACCCGATCCAATCTAACCCGACCTGATCCAGTCTAGCCCGACCCGATCCAGTCTAGCCCGACCGGATCCGATTGTGCTATCACGAATACGAGCTTCGATCCGACCGATCCACTTGCAACCTACCGACCCGATCCAAGTATGACCCTATCCAAGTATGACTCGATCCGATCCACTCCTAGCCGATTCAACTTTTGGCCGAGCCAACTCCTAGCCGAGCCAATTTCTGCATATTGCAATTCAACTCCGATTTCGAATAAAACTTCGCAAAATGACGAATCCGACGAAACAAACTCAACCAAAGTCATCAAACACAATCATAAACATATCATAATGTCCCTAACCACATGAATATGTCGATTATCACAAAAATGATGTAAATCACACCGAAAACCATTAAAAATAACATATATCAAAATGAGAGATCTAACTAACATAAACATGTAAAATGACACGAAAATAATGAGTAAAACTTGTTAGATTAGATCATAGGGTGATGCGTATGAAAATGAACATGTAATGGTGTAAATCTATGGTAAAACATCCCAATTTGATGAGAAACATGCACAAACACTCATATACTACATTGCATTCATGTGAGAGATGTAAATCACTCACCGATTTGCCGAAACAATCTAAAATGATAGAAATAAGAATCCGAACAGCGAGCACTCCGAATCAAACCCCTCGATCCGATGAATTTGCCTTTGAAATGATATAGATCTTGCCTTGGATGGTGTAGATCTTCGATTTCCCCTTGGATTTGGATTTTTAATGGTGGAAAGGTGTAGGAGGAAGAAGGAGATCAAAAGCCTTCAAATGAGAGAACGGGGAAAGTAAACCTTTTCCCTCCACTCTCACCCCATATTTATAGGATTCCACTAAGGCTCCAAAACCTGAATAGCCAACTGAAAAACCTTAAAACAGCGATTTCTCCCAAATCGCTGAGCCAAATCCTTATTGTAACCACTCTAAAGGGAATCATCAATTCCTTTCCAATGGCACAGGTCTCACCCTCTGATCCGACCTAAGTCAAAAGTTATGCCCTGTACAAGCCTGACAAGGGCAAAATGGTCACAAACAAAATCGGTAAAAATTATGGACATGTCTCACATCCCCATAAACAACATATTAAAAGATGAGAATGATCCAACCCTTAGAGAATAAAATAAATACATTTTACGATCTTCCGATACATAAAATGCGGGCTGTTACAGGTTTGCCTCCTGTATGTGCCCCGCAGTCCCCCTCATGTACTTACTGCAGTATCCTTTTGATGTCATCGTTGGCTACTCACTGAAACATAAGAATAGAAAACCCTCTTCTGTAGAGCTGGCCTTGCTGAATAAGGTACCTGGAAGCCTATCGTACTAAGGCTTGCTTCTTATTTTTCTTTTTGGGCAGCTTGCTATGGAGAAGGAAATTTTTGATGGGAGTCATCCATGATTCTTCTTAGGGTCCGACATCAGTCTGGTCGACTTCCATCTGATCGATGCTTGGTATTCTTAGGGTTTCTATAGGAACTAACTCTGTCTCTCTCGGATGGTCTGAACTAGCCAGTTTTGCCAGTCTATCCGCTTTCTGGTTCTCCTCCCGGGGAATATGAGAAATGCTATACCGCTTGAATTTCCGTAGTAATTTCTCGACCTCCTTGAGGTAAGAGGTCAGTCGATCTCCCCTGGTAATGAATTCCTTTCGAACTTGGCATACTACAAGATGTGAATCACAAAAGATTTCGAGTGACGTTATTTTCAGATCTTTCGCTAGTCTGAGCCCAGCAATCAGGGCTTCATACTCGGAGTCATTGTTGGTTGCCAAAAATTCTAATCTCAAAGCATAATAAATTGAGCGCCCTTCGGGGGACAGAAGTACTATGCCGTCTCCCGAGCGTTGATTATTTCGGGCTACATCCGTGTAAAGCTTCCAAACGACTGGTTCCAGACCGGCCTTCATAGGCCCGGGATCATCTCCTTGATATTCATCTTTCGGGGTTGTAAACTCTGCTATGAAATCAGCTAAGGCCTGTCCTCGAATTGATTTCCGAGGAACAAACGTCAGGTCGAACTGGCTTAATTCAATATTCCATTTCAGCAGCCTCCCGCTGGCTTCCGGTCGTTGCAAGACTTGTCTAAGAGGTTTGTCTGTGAATATTTTAATTGGATGAGCTTGGAAATAGTGCCGAAGCTTTCTCGATGTGACTAACAACCTATAAGCCAGTTTTTTGATCTTAGGATAGTTACGATCAGCTCCTGTTAATTTCTTACTCACGTAATAAACTGGTCGTTGTATCCGCTCTTCCTAGCAGACCAGGACCAAGCTGATCGCATGCGCGGATACTGCTAAATAAACAAATAAGTCTTCATGATTGACGGGCTTAGAGAGAATAGGAGGTTTCTCAAGATGGTCAAGCAGATTTTGGAAAGCTTCAACACAGTCGGGCGTCCCGGTGAAGTTTCGCTTCCCCCTTTTATTAATTCAAAGAAGGGCAGACATTTATCAGTGGCTTTCGAAATGAACCATCCCATGGCTGCTACCTTACCTGCTAAACTTTGGACATCCTTTATCCGGTGAAGTTCCTGAATTCCCTTGAGGGCCGAAATTTGATCAGGATTGATTTTGATTCCGCGGGAACTCACAATGAAGCCTAGGAATTTGCCCGAACCTACTCCGAAAGAACATTTTAATGGGTTCATTTTCATGCCGTATTTCCGGAGAATGCTAAACATCCTCGAAAGGTCGTTCACGTGCTCAGATGATTGTTTTGATTTTATTAACATATCATCTACATGTACCTCCATTATTTTCCCTATTTGATCATAAAACATCCGGTTAACTAGCCTTTGATAGGTTGCTCCTACATTCTTCAGGCCGAAGGGCATCACTACATAACAACATAGTCCAAGGTCGGTGATGAAACTGGTATGTTCCTGGTCAGGGACGTGCATGGCAATCTGGTTGTATCCAGAGTATGCATCCATGAACGAAAATAGCTCATGCCCGTTGGTCGAGTTGACCAACTGATCAATCCTAGGCAATGGGAAGCTGTCCTTAGGGCAGGCTTTATTTAAATCGGAAAAACAGTACAGGTTCTCCACTTCCCATTAGCCTTCTTCACAAGTACCGGAATGGCTATCCAGTCGGGATAGGTTGAATCCCGGATGAATCCATTGGCTTGTAACTTTCTGATTTCCTCCTTCAAGGCTCTCGACCTTTCACGACCTAGCATCCGCCTTTTTTGTTTTATAGGAGTATATTTTGGGTCGATGCTGAGAGAGTGTGTTATATTAGATGGAGATATCCCGCACATGTCAGCGTGGGTCCAGGCAAATACGTCCAAGTTTGCTCGGAGGAATTCACTTAGCTCCCTCGTCCGGAGGGAATCAAGATGAGACCTAATCTTTAGAACCTTGGTTGGATCATTCACGTCGATTGAGACTTCTATGGTGGCCTCATTTGGGGCCGCCTTTCTGCACCCCGACTCATCGTCATCTCGTGGGTCGATGTCTTCGACCTCACAAGCTGACGGTCGGGGTCGGGGCATTCTCTGTAATTGCTATGCTTCCTTCCCCTCCCCGGGGGGAGGATTTTTCAGGCTCCTTATTACCGCTGCTCCTTAACTCCCTGCCAGATAGCATGCTCGACCTGTTACCTGGTCTTCTCGTACGGTTCCAATTCCACTATCAGTGGGAAACTTCAGAAGCAAGCACCAAGGGGCGATACATGCTCGGAATGCAGCCAGAGCAGGTCGTTCCAAGAAGGCATTATAGTGCGAGTTGATATTCATTACAACAAACAGAAAAATCCTGACTCTTCGTCAATCTCCATCTCCTAACTCCACCGATAGCCTGACCTGGATGATGGGTTCGGTGGAAGCTCCATTGAAACCACGTATTTGACCTTCATACAGCTTTAAGTCCTTTGCTTCCAGTTTCATTTGGTCATAGGTATGTTTGAATGGGATGTTCACTGAACTTCCGTTGTCAATCAGAACTTTTCGGACAGTAGCTGGGCCAATGATAACTGTTATCACCAACGGATCAACCGTCGGGATTTCTATGCCGATTGACTCTCGGTCGCGGAAGACGGTATCCTCACCCATCGTTCTTCTTTGTTTAACGTGACTTGCAGCCTCATGGGGATTCACTTCTTAGACATCGAGGTGTTTCGCGATGTTGACATATCGTTCCATGGCTCTGATACTATGACCTGTCGGATGCGGTCCTCCCATAATGGCATTGATAACAATCCCCTTCCCCTTTTCCTAGGGGTAACGCAAGATGCAGCTTGACTTTGCTTGGGCATCGAAGTTCCTTGCCCCCTGTCCCTTGGAGTTTTATACTCGTCAAGTTTCCCTTCTCGAATCAGTTTTTCAACGATGTCCCTAAGATGTCGGCACTCGTTGGTCGTATGCCCGTAAATGTTGTGGAGTAAGCAATATTTCCCAGTCGCTCGTTCCTTCTCCATGGGCTCTCGTGGGGGAGGTTTCTTATACTGCATCGCGTTGTGGGTATCGAGATATATATTCTCTAGTGTATCATTTAAGGCAGTATATGTATCAAACACCTGGAAACGGGGGCGCTTCCGGGAGCTCCCTCTTTGTTTCGAACTCCCGTTGTTCTCCCTCGACCCCTCGCTACTTCGTTTGCCACGGTTTTCAACATTTACTTCGACTTTCCCTGTGTTATCCCCAGATTGTTTAACCACGACATTGTTTCGAGTTTACGGAGTAAAAGTGTCTTTCGGACCATCCTATTCTTCTAGCTGCGCATCTTCTTGCCTCAATCGGGTGTGGGCCTTTTCATAAAAAGCCTCAATCATTGTAGGTGGCTTTCCAATCAAATATTTTTCGAACTCGGTTCGTTTTTCGATGCCATCGACTATGGCCATCAAGACGGTTTCGTGGTTGGGGTTGCTAACTTTAGTTGCAGCCCGATTGAGTCGATTGAGATAATTCCTCAGGGATTCATCTCTTCCCTGCTTAACTGCTGATAAAGTCATGACATGCTTTGATTTGGTAGTGTGAAGACGGAATTGAGTCAGGAATTTTTTGCTCATGTCTTTAAAGCCAGGAACTGACTTCGCGGGCAATCGTACAAACCACATGAGGGCTATTCCGCTTAAAAAGATTGGAAAAGCTTTGCACTTAATTATGTCAGGGGCAACTGCTACTTCCATGTGCTAAGAGTATCTCATCAGGTGCTGCTGCAGGTATGAGGGTTCCATCGTACTGATTCATCTGAGGCATATTAAATCTCCTGGGGAACTCCGCTTGCAAAATGTCGTCAGTGAACGGTGTATGACTTCGGTCGAATCTCCAATCTTCATTCCGTGCCCACGAATATCGTTCATAATCTGTCGTACCACAGTGGCCAGATTTGGCGGAACAAACGTGTCTGGGTCGGCCTCTTCAACAGATGGACTTCTTCTGGCCCCTTCGTAAGGAAATGCGGTCCGGGCATTTCTCCTTCCCTTTCGGTTTTCTCGGTCAATCACAAGATTCTGAGGGGGATGTACGGGGGCCCGATCTCTTTGAGCAACATTTCGATTTACAGGAGGGGACGCCTCCCGATTGCATGGAGCTATAGGATCGACAATTTCTAACTCGGCCTGATTAGTATGCTCTTGGTCGCGTTCATCCGGTGAGCTCTGATGTTCCTCCATGCGTAGTTTCCGTACATTTTCAGCTCTCTCTAACGGACGTCTAGGTTGACGCAGGTCTCTGCCTTCCTCCGACGAGGAGGATCTTTCTGACACTTGATCCAACTGAGGACGAGGGAGTTGATGGTCTCGTGCCTCCCGAGCTTAATTTCTGAATTCCTCCCATTGTCTCGCTATGCGAGTCATGTCCTCACACATAGTGGTGTTCTCTTGAGAATGGGCTCTTAGGGCATCGGTAGTTTCCTTAAGCCGATCTACCGCAGCCATAAACTCGTTTCGGGTGGCGAAAGCAGAAGATGGAGCTAAGTCCCTTCCGGGAGGTAATGCAGGCTGATCTGGAGCAATTTCAAGGACGATCGACCCGCTGGCCGCTTCTATAGATGTTCCTACCTGCGGATTTTTTCTAGTATTGCGAACTGTTTTTCCAGCCATTACTAAATCAATGCAGTAATAAAAATGAGATTTTCGTCTTGGACTAAATGATCAAAAATAGAGCGAAAACCTGGATTGATCTGAGAAAGTCGGTTTCCCAGTGAAAGCACCAAAATGTTGACACCAAAAATCGGTTCAACAACCAAAAAGAAATTTTTTGTAGAGAATAAGTGAAGATTAACAATTATAAACAGTATGAAAAATGAAAAGGAATCACACAAAAATTTATAGTGGTTCGGCGTTAATGAACCTATGTCCACTTTATAATCTTTATATATGATTTCAACTATCAATGATTACAATGATTCTCTCCTTTTTCTTACGTCCCCCTTTTCCGAACTAGAACATAGTATTTATAGACGATATAATACTTGGCCGTTATCAACACGTGTCATCGGATCCCGAAGAATAGTAGCGGCTGAACGAATCAGTATTCGCTGAAAAATCAGTATCCCATCCCAAAAATCTAGTGTGAATTGGCATGTGGTTCATTTTCCTTGTGCAATTTGAACGAAAAAGATGTGAAACGAGCTATTCTTTAGGCTAGCTTTTCGGGCGCCAGGTGAACACATCGTAGCTGATCAGGATTGGTCATCTCGAGTTCCTTCTGGACCGCACCTAATGGATGAAGTGGACTGGGATGTTGGGCTTCACTGATTTATTTAGTTTGAGTACTTCGGGTATGAATCTGCCACGTTATCATGCCTTGATGGGCAGTCAGAAAGGCCCATCAACACTAGAAAATTATATACAAACACTGTTGGTCATGTTTCATAGTAAAATGATTTTGAAATTTGATTTTTAAATAATAACTTAAGATTTTATATTTTAAAGATTTTAAAACTTAAATTTTGTAAATTTTAAATTATATGTTTTAAAATGATTATATGAGTAAATATGGATTTAAATATTTATTTAAGATTTTACTTATAATTTTATTTGTTTTAAACCATATAATCTAATCATATGATTATTTTAAACTTTTATATTATAAAAAATATTTCTTCTTAACCTATTTTAAAACTTATTTTTATATATATTTTATAAACTTTAATAGTAAAAACAAAGATGGATAGGTTAAGATTCGCGATTCAAAGATTTGAATTTATATAACTATATTTGACTTAACGAATGGACTAATATAAGATACAAAATTGAATTCAAATTGATATGAACTTTTAGTAGAGATGAATTAGAGTTGGTTTAAAATATGAACTTGTAAGAGTTGAACTTGAATAGTGTAACTGTTTTGAAATTGAATTTCAAATTTAAGGAATGAATTTGAACCTATAATGGATATGAAATGAATTTGATTTTAAATCAACTAAATGCGAATTTTGAATTGACTTAAATGCTGAACTTTGTAAGAAATGAACGTGAATAATTGATTTGAATTTGAATTTATAATTGATATGAATATATGAATTCGATTATAAATTGACTGAATATGAATTGAGATAATTTTATATATGGAATTGATTCATAAACTATTTGGTTTGAATTAAAGAAATTTCTTAAGTCAATTTATTTCAAGATATGATTTTATTAAAATGGTCATGGTGTGAGAAATGTAAACGTTTGGTTGTTAAAGAGACCGGGATCGGATATTGTCATACTCTCTACCAATACCGAAAACCACTTTAACAACTGTGTACGCGGTGGAGTTCTAGAATGAAGTAGGATGGATTTGGAGGCGATTACTAGATTTGAAGAAGGAGAACGATGATGGATAGTCTTGGCCTTCAGGTCATAATTAAAAAGACTAAAACAGAAGCCATACCTAGGTTAATGTGAGCTAGCTCCTCTTAGCAGACATGCTTCTTCGATACCATATATATTACTTGGTGATTGATTGGCGCACTTGATTTTTGGGAGCATTGTCTGGGGTGGGCGGTAGTTGCGGCTATGCGTTACCACTAGCCTGGGTCCGCAATCCGGTAGAATCACAACTGATGGGTATCGCCTCGATGCCTTGTCATATTATCCTGATCGAGCTCCTTCGATTTTGATTTGACGTTGTCGTATAATGGCACATCCCTATCCACCGACCATTACTGGTGTTTTATATGCAATGTTTACGATAATGTTTATAAACAGTGTAAGGGTAAAAATGTAATCCCCCTTACACTATTTTAATATGTTATATTAAACACAGACAATATTATAATAGCGTATTATATTAATGATATTAGATTAAAGGATCTGTAACACCCCATATTTTCTGAGAATATAAAAAGAATAAATTAAAGGATATTTAATTTTTTAAAGAAGAATTAAGGGTAATGGGATGCGCCATTGTGTTCGTCTCGGAATTCTGCTTGGGATAGGGTCCGAGTTTGCGTAAATCGGACACCGAATGAAGAAGTTATGAAGCTCAGAAGATTTGAGGATTAAGAAGAATTAAATTAAATAATTATTAATTAACAAAACAGGTTCAAAAATCAAATTCGGCCAAAACTGGGTGAGCGGGAAATTTCCCGCTCAAGGGTGTTGACTCCCCAGGGGGTGTCGGCATGGGTGTCGACCCCCCTTAGGGGGTGTCGACAGGGGTGTCGGCCCATCCCCAACCCTAATCTGGGCAGATACGTTGTTTTGTTTCTGGTTCGATATCTAGCTTTGTTCCTTGACCCCTATGCTATATAAAGACCCCTAAACCTATTGTTTTCTCCACACCAATTCATGGCGACACCATGTTGCCCTAATCTAAATTAAATTAGTCTTTCTTCTCCACCAAGACAAATCAGAATAGGAGTATTCAAATTACAAGATCATATCTACAATCAACATAGCCGATTTCTCTTCTTTTAAATCCAGCCACGGTGAGTTCATGTTAGTTTTGGAAATGAAATTTAATTGTAATCCTGACATGTTAATAATTCTGAATCTGAGACTATGCCTATTTTTGTTCATCAGATCTGTTCTTATATGCCTATTTCTGTTCATCAGATATGTTCTTATATGCCTATTTCTGCCATTACATGCTTGATTCGTTATTATGCCTGTTTTGAGTCTCTTCTCTCTCTCTTTTTCCCTTTTTTATTTTTATAGCCAGGCTACCTTCGAGCCTAGGCCTAACGCTGAAATATGCAAACGTGCGAAATTGGGAATCGTTGGTAAATATAAATTCGGGGCATAAAGTGTATTGGAAAATATGACTTGGGATTTGGGGGTATAATACATGTTGTGATTTAAGACCCGATTTTGGGGGCATACTATATATGATGATTTATAACTTGGAAGAAGGGGAATATTGTGCATAATGATATATGACTTGGGAGAAGGGCATGAAAACCTATAATGAAATAGGGATGACTGTTAAATATGAACACGACTAAATTGGGATTTTGAGTAGTTATCATAAACTATAATCAAAGACTATAATTTGGCATAACTTGTCTTATGAATCATGATTGGGGTTTTTAGGGAACAATCCATGTTGCGCAAAATTGACTAAAACTTGGGAGAATGTTATATTGTGAATTAGGACCGAAATTTGGGTATGTAAATCTGTAGGCTCAATCTAAGATTGAGCAGAACATGATAATGGAACTTTAAGTAACCTACTGTAACTTGCGGAGATGTTTAATCTATTAAAATGGATAATCTGCTGAGTTCTGTTGAAACTGAATACTGCAATTGAAAAGTCTACGATGAACATGAATAATTGTTTAAGAATGAATATGCCTAAAACTTAACCGCGCCTAGGCACCAGGTTAGATTGCACTTGTGGTATAAGTCTGCTCGGAACCGCCCGACATATCCAGCAACCACAAGTGGTGAATCTAATATGAGGGGCCTAGTGCGTACATATGAAATAGTACTCAAACACGAGGTTAGATTACACTTGTGGTAGAAGTCTGCCCAGAACCGCCTGACATATCCAGCATCCACAGGTGGTAAATCTAATGTGAGAGGTCTGGTGCATTAACCAGAAATGATAATAATTTATCAACTTGGAATACTTAGCCTAATTGGATCTGTAGAGGTTACATGAACCTCTTAAATTGAGTAGGGTTAAGTAAACTTGCTTGAATAAGTGGGAGGGGTTAAGTTAATCTTAATAAACCGATGGGGTGGGTTATATGTATATAGACCCGACAAACTTAACCTATTGTATATGTTGAATCTGTACAATCTGATCTGTAAATCTGATAATCCATACATCTGATCCATTAATCTGCGAACCTGGTAATCTGTAAATATGTTAATTCGTAAATCTACTATATTAACTGAAAACCTGTGAATACGTAAATCTGCTATGTTAGTTTGCAAACGTGTAAATCTGAAATCTGTTAGTCTGGGGACACAAGGTTAGGAGGGGTATTTGCTTGTGTCATCCATTGTGTGGGACCCATATTAGTCAGTAACCCTTTCTGGTATCAAAAGGCGACCCAACACTGGGTAGGGGTTAGGGCACGCTTACTGAATTGGCTATAAGAGGTCCATTCTAATAATGGCGAGGGGTGTTGATGGCGCATTCCAACCGGGTCATGTGCGTGCATGGATCCGGTCTGCTCTAGGGAAGTTAAGATGTCGTGACATCTGTAAATAGGTCTGTGTCTTTCCATAGGTTGCCACTTTAGGGAGTGATACACCCTTCTGTGGGGTCGACACATGGTATTTATGTATTAGGGAGCCGATCGCTTAGGGTAGAATTTAGGGTACATCTAGTTCTGTCTGTTTCTGTTGGGGTACCGTCTATTTCTGTTGGGGTGGTAACACCTGTCTGTTTCTGTGTGGTACCGTCTGTTAGGGTGGTAAAGGCCCGTCACTAGTGTACACCTAATTCTAGCATTCTGTTTCCGTAGGATTATTCTGTTTCTGTCTCTGATTCTGTTTCTGCCTTTGTTTCTGTACCGTCTGTCTCTGTTGGGATGGTAAAGGCCCATTATTAGCATTCTGTTTCTGTAGAGATCATTATGTTTCCGTTTCTGCTTCATTTTAGACATTAGGGTAACACCTAATCCTGTTATACTAGTATTAGTGCAGAGAAGTGAAAAGTAAGTAAGAAGCATAGCTTGGTCTATATCATTCTGTTTCCTCTGTTTAACTTATATATACCTGCTACTCCTGTTACTATTATCTCTCATCCAGTTTTATTTACCTGTCTAGATACTATTATTTGTTTATATGCTGAAAGTCACTGGACTCGCCAGACTTTATGTCTGACCCGTTTTGTTTTGCCTCTTTTCTTCCTTTCCCCCCCACCCCCCCACCCCCCCCCCAGGTTCTCAGGGTGGGAACGTAGAAGCTTGATTGGATTTCTTTCTGTTTAAAGTGCTTGGAAGTGCAGAAAGTAATGCTTAGCTTTGTTTCTCTTACATATGGCATTTTGGAGTGGTATTATGGTTTTAAAAATTATGTACTCTGATGGCATTTGTACAAGACTGGTATCATGTACTTAGTTTTGGTGTTTGAAGATGTAACCAAACTTATTTCTGTTTTCGCTGCAATAAAGTTATAAATTTTCAAGTATTACTTTATGTATCTGTCTTGTAATATTCTGTTCTGTTTACTTATTACGCTCCACAAAACTTTATGCATTCCCTTTGTGAGTGACATTAACGGACGTAGGGTGTCACATGATCCTTAGAGGATGGTGATCTCAAACATCCTTTAATTTACTGATGCATGTTATTGAACACTTCATTTGAGTTGATTTACTTCATTGAGAATGTTAGTTCTGATCCGAGTTGTTTTGTTTTGCATTATTTATCGGGTCAGATCGAGTATTGCAGTGTTGAGATTTCACCTTTTGAAGCTGGAGATTGTTGAAGACATCACCTCTATCTGTCGATTCTGATTATTTCTCCTTTGTATTTGAAATTCTTGTATTTAGACTTCCACTGTATTTAATTTCGTAACTCTGATATTTTGTATGAATTTTGATTTTTATTTAGTAGCTTCATGAACTACTATTTTATAATTTATTTATTCCGCTGCGAGACATTCTGTTTTCTGGGTTTGTGATTTTATGATTTATTCTATTTACCTCAGAAGCTAATAACATCATGTCATTTCGAACGGTTCGAGTTGGTTTAATTACCAGCTTGAAGTGGATGAAAGATGGTATGTTACATTTGGTATCATAGCTTGGGTTTTATCAAAGCTTAGCTTATGGGGTAAACACTCATTAGAGATAGGTTAGCGATAGGGGTGGCAATTAGGCCCGACCCGATGGACCCGGACCCGACCCGGCGGGTCTCGGTTCTAGGCGGGTCGGGTTTTGTCGGGTCTAAAGTATACATTTCAAAAATCTAGACCCGAACCGACCCGAGCTTCGATTCGGGTTGGGTCGGGATGAAGCCCAGGTCGGGTCGGGTCAGTTCCAGTCCGATTGAATAATAACACTAAAAATGCATATATTTCAATTGGTTGGGTCTTTCAGGTCGAGTCTTTGCGGGTCGGATTTGATCGGGTCTTGATGGTATTTTTCATCACCTAGACTCGACCCGAGACCCATCGGGTTCGGTTCGGGTTCGAGTCTTTTCGGGTCGGTTTGGTTTGGGTTTTCGGTTCTCGGTTCTAATTGCCAGCCCTAGTTAGCGATACCCTAGAATGAGTGGAATCAGTCGCAGAATCCTTCTAAAGAGAGCGTATTTTGAAGTATGAATAGTTTTTAAAATGTTTAAAATCTTTGTAAACAAATATTTCGGAATATAAAATTTTGTTTAATATTAAAATCTTTTTCTGAAATTTCCCATTCATTCGAATCCATCTTCCTTCATAGATCCTCTTTGATTTGGTTCTTTCGTTCATTAAACTTTTAACTCGAATTCTATAACTTATCCTTGTCTATAACAAGGTAAGAAGTAGAAGAAGAGTATAAGACTTCTAGCGAGTCCATTCTTATTAAATATTGATTTAGAATTGTTATTTTGAAAGGTAATACAATATATGATTTCTTGATACATTACTGAAATTTTGATATATATATTCGTAAATAATATTATGTTTTGGTAATACCAAAATTTTGAAAAGATTTGATGTTTACACTTTAAGATTTTATAAACTACATATTTTGAATAAGATTTAAATATGTAGATTTTTTATTTTATCTTGATTGAATAAAAAAAAATTTTGAGGAACACGTGGAACCTTAAGATCACAACAAACATTGACGCTCACTTAAGTAAACCCCGGCACCGTGTGTCTACCCGGCAGTGTATAGTCGTCGCACACGGATGCTTAACGTCCTAGCCGCCAAAGTGGTTTGCAGCGGGATTTGAACCTGCCCGCACACAATGCTTTGATCCCCATCTCCCGACTTCAAACCACCTGAGCTATGTACGATGGGTTTGAATAATATTATTTTGTATTTGATTTAATAATAATATTGTTTGTATATGAGGTTTAATTTTTAATAAATAAATGAGTGGGAAGAGATATAAATTTTACCTGCTTAAATTTTTTAATTTATGAATTAAAATATATTATTTATAATATATGATTTTGAAATTTGGTATATATTATGTTTAAATACAGAAAGATGTTTTAAGTATTTATTTGACGTTAAAATTAGCCTATCAAATACATAGTGATTTAGGTATACGTCTGATCAACGTATATGTAAATCCTATGTGTATTAGACAGATATAGAGTTACACTCTAGTCGCTTGGAAATGATTCTGGTGATGACTGCGGCATCATCGATATCTATTTCCGGGTTTCAAAAGTAGGAAAGATATATATAGCCAATCGAGAAGTCGAGTGAATACTTAAAACTATTTTGAAATATGTTTTAAAATATTTTAACTTTTGATTCATATATATATTTCAAAATTATATATATATATATAGGTATGAGAATAAATATGAACCATTGATTTAAATATATTGATTATTTAATTACTATTTCTCTACCTCGTTCCTTTTCGGGGTTGAAAAGGTTTGAGTGGGGGAGATTGTAACAACCTCAATTTTAAGTGTATTTTATTTAATGATTTAATTTAAATTTTGATTTCTATTTTTATTATTGTTTGTTTAAAACTCAATTTGTTTGGATTTTATTGAAAAAAAATATTTTGGTTAAAGATTTAAAACTAAATTATTGGGATTTTGTATAGCAAATGATTTTGTTTGGATATGAATATAAATTAATAATACAAATCAATGTTCCATTCATATTGATTGTTGTTGATGCAAACATCGCCAAATTTATTTGTCAAATTCATTTTCCTTTGATATCGTATGTTATTTGATTGCAAGGTTGTTCGTTAAATATATATTCCCAAAAAAAAAAAAATCACTTTTATTTTCGGTTTATTCTAATTTTTTTATTTCCTTGCCTAAAACATCCGCTCACTTTTTATGTTTGTTACCAAGATTGTTGGCTCCTTTGAATTAAAAATTTATATTCCTTTTATTTACAACCACATTTATACTGTTTCCTTTTATTTGCAAGCATTGATTACCTTTTTAATGTTCAACGTCCATTCCTTAGTATTAATGTTTTCCTTATACTTTCGTTGTTTCAAAATTTAAACCGTTGCAATTTTTAATTGCCTAAACTTTCGCATGTTCATTTTAAAAGCACTGTTCCATTTTCTAAATCGTTCATTTATTACAATGGAAAATTTCCAAATCATACGCTAAACCAGTGCCTTTAATAATGCCAAACATTTAGTTCCTCTGCTAACTTTCTAAAGAATACTTTCGTTTCTTTTTTTTTTCAAATGCAACTCTACCAATTCCAATATCATTCCCTTTTGATTGCATGTACGACACTTTGCCCACAAACATATTCTTTTTCTCTCTCTTCGTTTCTCTTCCACTTATTCGCATTTTCCATCTTCTACTTTTTAGTTTTCTCCACTCTCTTTGTCCTCTTTCTAGAAAAAATCATTCCTTCCCAAAAACACTGTGTTCTTCCATCATCTTTCCACCCCATATATGTACCTTCACCATTTTTGTCTCTCACCGGCTTCCTTTCTGCGAAGACATCCAACAAAAAGAGGAACCTAGAACCTCACTTCATCTCATAGCCTCGTCGGCTGTCCTACTCCAATCGTGCAACCTTGCCAGCGCTTCACCCAAACGCCGCTTGCTATTATCGTCGTCGCTAGGCCAACCCATGTCCATGCCCCATTCGACCAACTCATCCGTTCTGTTGTGATGGTTGCGTGTGAGTGAGATTCTTTCTGTTTTGTGTGGCATGAGTTTGGGTATATTTTCCCATTTGAATCAGTATGTGCGCGTGTTCTTGTGCGGGTGTGTGTGAGTTGTTTTTTGCATGGATGCGTGTGTGTGTGTATATATTTATGGTGTTGTGTTTGGGTGAGTTATGTGGAAATTTATTTGTTTTGAGAACATACTTATGCATATATATTAGCTTGAAAGTGTGTATAAATCTCATTTATTTATAAAACATACATATATCTTGGGTTTTTATATATTTAGTTGTTTTGAAAATTTTATGTACATATATAAATATTATATATAATTTTATTTGTGTGTGTTGAATTGAGTGCGTTATATATGGTATGTATGGGATCACTAAGTACCGTTGAGTTGCTTTGAAAATTTATTTTTTTTGAAATATATGTATATATACATAATTGTTTAAATGTTTTTATATATATAGTTTATACGGTTTTGTTGTGTGTGTGTGTGTGTGTTTGGCGTCGTGTTGATTTTATTATATATATATATATATGTGTGTGTGTGTGTGTGTATATATATATATATGTTATAATTTTAATTTGCATTGTGTGTTTGCGGTGTGCGTTAAATTTTTAAATACATATAAAATTTACATATATATTTACTGTTATGGTGTTTACATAGTTTAATATATATATATATATATATATATATATATATATATATATATACGTTATAATTTGTATTGTGTGTACGGTGCGTGTGTATGAGTTTATGTGTGTGTTTCAAATTATATATTATATTTAATTGTATATGATTTAGTATGTGTTAGCATTGTGTTTTATTTAAATGTATAATGTATACAATATATTTTTGTGCGTCGAATTTTAAATATATACATATGTATATGTATACATATATATATATGTTAAAATCTTTATAAAGAAATATTTCCTAATATAAAATTTTGTTTAATATTTAAGTCTTTTTCTGAGATTTCCCATTCGTTCGAATCCATCTTCGTTCATAGATCCTCTTTGATTTGGTTCTTTCGTTCATTCAACTTTTAAATCGAATTCTATAACTTATCCTTGTCTATAGCAAGATAAGAAGTAGAAGAAGAGTATAAGACTTCTATCGAGTTCATTCTTATTTAATATCGATTTGGAATTGTTATTTTGAAAGGTATTATAATATATGATTTCTTGATACATTATTGAAATTTTGATATACATATTCGTAAATAATATTATGTTTTGGTAATACCAAAATTTTGAAAAGATTTGATGTTTACACTTTAAGATTTTCTACATATTTTGAATAAGATTTAAAGATGTAGATTTTGTAAGAAATTGATTTTATCTTGATTGAATAATATTTTTTTTTTGAGGAACACGTGGAACCTTAAGATCACAGCATACATTGACGCTCACTTAAGTAAACCCCACGCCGTGTGTCTATCCCGCTTTGTATAGTCATCGCACACGGATGCTTAACGTCCTAGCCCCTAAAGTGGTTTGCAACGAGATTCGAACCTGCCCGCACACAGTGCTTTGATCCCCATCTCCCGACTTCATACCACCCGAGCTACGAACGGCGAGTTTGGATAATATTATTTTGTATTTGATTTAATAATAATATTGTTTGTATACTTATCAAGGATTGAGGTTGAATTTTTAATAAATAAATGAGTGGGAAGAGATATAAATTTTACCTACTTAATTTTTTTTAATTTATGACTTAAAATATATTATTTATAATATATGATTTTGAAATTTGGTATATATTATGTTTAAATACAGAAAGATGTTTTGAGTATTTATTTGACGTTAAAATTGGCCTATCAAATACATAGTGATTTGGGTATACGTCTGAACAACGTATATGTAAATCCTACATGTATTAGATAGATATAGAGTCACACTCTAGTCGCTTGGAAATGATTCTGGTGATGACTGCAGCATCATCGATATCTATTTTTGGGTTTCAATAGCGGGATAAATATATATATAGCCAATCGAGACGTCGAGTGAATACTTAAAACTATTTTGAAATATGTTTGAAAATATTTTAACTTTTGATTAATATATATATTTCAAAATTATATATATAGGTATGAGAATAAATATGAACCATTGGTTTAAATATATTAATTATTTAATTACTATTTCTCCATCTCATTCCTGTTCGGGGACGAAATGGTTTGAGTGGGGGAGATTGCAACAATCTCAATTTTAAGTGTATTTTATTAAATGATTTAATTCAAATTTTGATTTCTATTTTTATTTTTGTTTGTTTAAAACTCAATTTGTTTGGATTTTATTGAAAAAAACTACTTTGGTTTATGATTTAAAACTAAATTATTGGGATTTTGCATAGCAAATGATTTTGTTTGCATATGAATATAAATTAATAATACAAATCAATGTTCCATTCATATTGATTGTTGTTGATGCAAACATTGCCAAAATTTATTTGTCAGATTCATTTTCCTTTGGTATCGTCTGTTGTTTGATTGCAAGATTGTTCGTTAAATATATATATTCCCAAAAAAAAATTGTTCACTTCTATTTTCGGTTTATTCTAATTTTATTTGTTTCATTGCCTAAATCATCCGCTCATTTTTTATGTTTGTTGCCAAGATTGTTGGTTCCTTTAAATTAAAAATTTATATTGTTTTCCTTTTATTTACAACCACATTTATACTATTTCCTTTTATTTGCAAGCATTGATTACCTTTTAATGTTTAACGTTCGTTCCTTAGTATTAATGTTTTCCTTATACATTCGTTGTTCCAAAATTTAAACCGTTCTAATTTTTAATTGCCAAAACTTTCGCACGTCCATTTTAAAAGCACCGTTCCATTTATGAAATCGTTCGTTTATTGCAATGGAAAATTTCCAAATCATACATTAAACCAGTGCCTTTAATAATGCCAAACATTTAGTTCCTCCGCTAACTTTTCAAAGCATACTTTCGTTCCTTTTTTTGTTATTTCGAACGCAACTTTTTCAATTCCAAAATCATTCCCCTTTTATTTCCTGTACGTCACTTTGCCTACAAACCTATTCTTTTCCTCTCTCTTCATTTTTCTTCTACTTATTCGCATTTTCCATCTTCTACTTTTCAATTTTCTCTACTCTCTTTATCCCTCTCTAGAAAAAATCGTTCCTTCCCAAAAACACTGCGTTCTTCCATCATCTTTCCACCGCATATATGTACCTTCACCTTTTTTGTCTCTCACCGCCTTCCTTTCTGCGAAAACATCCAACAAAAAGAGGGAAAAAACCTGGAACTTCCCTTCATCTCATAGCCTCGTCGGCTGTCCTACTCCAATCGTGCAACCTTGCCAGCGCTTCACCCAAACGCCGCTTGCTATTATCGTCGTCGCTAGGCCAACCCATGTCCATGCCCCATTCGACCAACTCATCCGTTCTGTTGTGATGGTTGCGTGTGAGTGAGATTCTTTCTGTTTTGTGTGGCATGAGTTTGCGTATATTTTCCCATTTGAATCAGTATGTGTGCGTGTTCTTGTGCGGGTGTGTGTGAGTTGTTTTTTGCATGGATGCGTGTGTGTGTGTGTATGTTTATGGTGTTGTGTTTGGGTGAGTTCTGTGAAAATTTATTTGTTTTGAGAACATATGTATACATATATATTATTTTAAAAGTGTGTATTAATCTCGTTTATTTATAAAACAAACATATATCTTAGGTTTTTATATATTTAGTTGTGTTGAAAATTTTATGTACATATATAAATATTATATATAATTTTATGTGTGTGTGTTGAATTGAGTGCGTTATATATGGTATGTATGTGTGTATTGAGTACCATTGAGTTGCTTTGAAAATTTAATTGTTTTGAAATATATGTATATATACATAATTGTTTAAATGTTTTTATACATATAATTTATACGGTTTTGTTGTATGTGTGTGTTTGGCGTCGTGTTGATTTTATTATATATATGTATATATATGTATATATATATAATTTTAATTTGCATTGTGTGTTTGCGGTGTGCGTTAAATTTTTAAACATATATGCAATTTATATATATATACATATATATTTACTGTTATGGTGTTTACATAATTTATAATATATATCTTATAATTTGTGTTGTGTGTACGGTGTGTATATGAGTTTATGTGTGTGTTTCAAATTATATATTATATATCAGTGTATATGACTTAGTATGCATTAGCTTTGTGTTTTATTTAAATGTATAGTTTATAAAATATATTTTTGTGTATCGAACTTTAAATATATATATGTTAAATTTTTCTGTGTGTTTGTATATATAAAAATATATTTTTTGTGTACAGAATTTATTGGGTTTATTTTGAGTCAAGTTTGGTGTTGAGTTTGAGAATCGTTCCAAAACCCGAATAGTCGTACCGATCCATTGAAAATTCCCTAGCCTCCTCTTATAAAATAAAAAAAAAATATTGAGCGATCATCCAGTTAAAATCCATTCTGAATCGTGCCTGGAAGTCGTTGTTTTATTTAGTGTCAATTCATCTGTTGTCTCCAATCTATGTCACGAAAGGTGAGTTTATCTCACATCTGACCTACATTGTTTCATGGTTGTTAAGATTAGCATAAATGAATTGTTATGAAATGTATAGGACTGCTAATAGAAATTGTTTAATTTGATATGTATACACAATTCATATACGACACAATGGTATTCATATGACATGTAGGCGCAATGATAATATATGATTTGTGATGTAATGATATTAATGCTATGAACAATCTATATTGTATATCTACATTGTTGATTCCCCTAGTTTAGGAAAAATCTCCAAGGGTTGAAATGATACATACCCGAATGGACATTAGATTAGGGAAAAATCGTTATGGGTTGAAATGATAGACCTGAATGATTTTATTGAATTTGGGATTGCGGGTTGAAATGATAGACCCATAGAAATGTTATAAATTGCGGTTTGAAATGATAAACATCCGTATCACTTAACCATAGGGTAGAAAATTATATACGGACACCTTTGGTCATGTTTCGTAGTAAAATGATTTTGAAATTTGATTTTTAAATAATAACTTAAGATTTTATATTTTAAAGATTTTAAAACTTAAGTTTTGTAAACTTTAAATTATATGTTTTAAAATGATTATATGAGCAAATATGGATTTAAATATTTATTTAAGATTTTACTTATATTTTTATTTGTTTTAAACCGTATAATGTAATCATATAATTATTTTAAACATTTATATTATAATAAATATTTCTTTTAAACTTATTTATATATATATTTTGTAAACTTTTATATTAAAAACAAAGGTGGATAGGTTCAGATTCGTGATTTAAATTCGAGATTTAAAGATTTGAATTTATATAACTATATTTGACTTAACGAATGGACTTATATAAGATATGAAATTGAATTCGAATTGATATGAACTTTTATTAGAGTTGAATCAGAGCTGGTTTAAAATATGAACTTGTAAGAGATGAACTTGAATTGTGTAATTGTTTTGAAATTGAATTTCAAAATTTAAGGAATGAATTTGAACCAATAATGGGTATGAAATGAATTTGATTTTAAATCAACTAAATGCGAATTTTGAATTGACTTAAATATTTAACTTTGTAAGAAATGAACGTGAATTGCATAATTGATTTGAATTTGAATTTATAATTGATATGAATATATGAATTCGATTATAAGTTGACTTAATATGAATTGAAATAATTTTATATTTGAAATTGATTCATAAACTGTTTGGTTTGAATTCAAGAAATTTCTTAAATCCATTTATTTCAAGATATGATTTTATTAAAATGGCTACGGTGTGAAAATGTAAATGTTTGGTTGTTAAAGAGACTGGGATCAGATATTGTCATACTCTCTGCCAATATCGAAAACCACTTTAACAACTGTGTACGCAGTGGAGTTCTAGAATGAAGTAGGATGGATTTGGAGGCGATTAGTGGATTTGAAGAAAGAGACAGATGATGGATAGCCTTGACCTTCGAGTCATAATTAAAATGACTAAAACAGGAGCCATACCCAAGTTAATGTGAGCTAGCACCTTTTAGCAGACATGCTTCTTTGATACCATATATATTACTTTGTGATTGATTGGCGCCTTTGATTTTTGGGAGCATTGTATGGGGTGGGCGGTAGTCGCGGCTATGCGTTACCACCAGCCTGGGTCCACAATCCGGTAGAATCACAACTGATGGGTATCGCCTCGATGCCTTGTCATATTTATCCTGATTAAGCTCCTATGATTTTGATTTGACGTTGTCATATAGCAGCGCATCCCTATCCACCGATGGTTACTAGTATTTTATATGCAATGTTTACGATAATGTTTATAAATAGTGTAAGGGTAAAAATGTAATCCTGCTTGCGCTATTTTAATATGTTATATTTAACCATAGACAATATTATAATAGCGTATTATATTATATTATATGATATTAGTTTAATGGATCCTTAGAGGCTGATGATCCCAAATATCCTTTAAGTTACTGATGTATTTTATTGAACATTTCATTGAGTTGATTTACTTCCATGAGAATATTAGTCCTGATCTGAGTTGTTTTGTTTTGCATTATTGCTCGGGTCAGATCGAGTATTGCAGTGTTGAGATTTCACCTTTTGAAGCTGGAGATTGTTGAAGACGTCACCTCTATCTGTTGACTCTGCTTATTTCTCCTTTGTATTAGAAATTCTTGTATTTAGACTTCTATTGTATTTAATTTTGTAACTCTGATATTTTGTATAAATTTTGATTTTTAGTTAGTAGCTTCATGAACTACTATTGTATAATTTATTTATTCCACTGCGAGACATTCTATTTTCTGTGTGTGTGATTCTGTGATTTATTCTATTTACCTTAGAAGCTAATAACATTTTGTCATTTTGAACGGTTCGAGTTGGTTTAATTACCAGCTTGAAGTGGACGAAAGACGTTATGTTACAGTTTGCCTAAAAACATTACGAGGCGGATGCCCAAAACGATGATGCCAATCAAATGAACTAGTTATGCTTGCGTAGGCTGTAGGAGTTGTGGATTTGAGCTGATAAATGCCTGCTGTAACCATCCCCTGGAATAGAGATTTCCCCGTTTTGAGTCCCTTCATATGAAAAGAGGTGGAAGAAAAGACAATTGGGATATTGTTATCATGACAAAGTTGAGAAATAGAAATTATATTTTTAGACATGGCAGGATCAACTAAGACATTATTCAGTTTGAGTGATGATAAAGTACAAGGACCGACGTGAGTGATTTTAAGGCCTTTGTCATCATTGACGATCAACTCTTCGGTTCCATCATAAGGAACATGGAGGGATTGATTGTTCAGATCTGTCGTGACGTGGTGGGAAGCACCACTATCGAGAAGCCATGTTGAAGAGGATGAAGAGGCAAAGGGATCTGTGATGTTTGCTTGACGTTTTTGTGTGAATAGGTTCGACGGAGGTTGAGAATTTGGAGGAATGACATTAGGAAACTTTTTCTTAAATAAAGGAAAATGAGTAGTCACATGTCCTTGTTCTCTACACCATTGACATTTGCCTAGAAAAGTGTAGGGCTTTGTGGGATCACTGCCATTGAGAATCTGATAGGGTGAAGTTTGGTTAATGAGAGCCATTGAAGAAGAGGAAGTTGAACTGTTTTGGATCAGAGCTCTGATACTATGATGAAGAGTTGAAGAGAAGGATACTTTTCCATTCAGTAATCAAAAATATATAAAATTAGAAGATACATGCAGTCATACATACTGCTACAATTATGGAATAATATCATTAATGATATTTATTATATTTCCTCATAATTATTATGGCATACCATTTATACATACTGCTACATTTATGGAATAATATCATTAGTGATATTTATATTATTCCCTCACAGTTATGGAATAATATCATTAATGATATTTATAACATTTCCTCATATTATGGCATACCATATGCAGGGATTGATTTAGAATATGTCAATCCTTATCATTCAGCAATCGCAAATATATAGACTTACAAGATACATGCAGTCATAGGTACTGCTACAATCATGGAATAATTTCATTAATGATATTTACTCGTAATTATTATGGCATACCATTTATACGTACTACTACATTTATGGAATAATATCATTAATGATATTTATATTATTCCCTCATAGTTATGGAATAATATCATTAAAGATATGTATAACATTTCCTCATTTTATGGCATACCATAGAATATGTCAATCCTTATCAATTAGAAGAACCAAAACGATTTCAATTTCTTCATAGATTATTTTGCTAATTCCATATTTACAAAAACTTACTTCGATCCATGAGCTTTTTACAAAAAAAGACAAGGAGATTTTATCAGGATAATAAGAGAGGAAATATATCCTCCCCTTATTTATACAACAATGCATATAATATTATTTTGACATTAGTATTTATCATTTTGGTGTTTGCATCCTTGCTACATCGGAAGTAATATAAATGCTTTAATTATTTGATTATTTATATATTATTTACATTTGTATTGTACAAGTAACTTAATTTAATTAAAATACATTATACTTAGTACTTCAAATTGCTTAATTAATATTAACTTTACGTTATTTACTCAAATATTATAAATTTATAAACGGAAGTTTTTTTTAATGAAATGGTACAAATTGCTTAAATACTAATTCGTTAAGATCTAAGCTTAATTTAATGAGAAAGTTTCATTACTTTAATGCATGAATAAATATGTAACACATTCAAATATCAATATTAATTTTTTCATATACATCTGTACGCAATACCTTGCTCAGTAAATCCTAATGGCCATTTACATTGCATCACACTTCTATCACTTGGCATTGAATTCCTTCTCAAATAGCCCTTTTATGTAGGTAAGAGAGCAAAAGAGTTGAGGTGCTATGTGCCACAAAAGAACTCAGTTTCATATGCTTTGCTGATAATGAAACGACCCAAACTCGCCCGTAAGGGAAAACCCGGACTGAGTTGAGAACACGACAAATCAGAACACAAACAGTAGAACATTTCATTGTTATTACAACAATTTGCATCAGAGTACAAGAATATAACAGAGTATGAATAAATAATATACATCAGGAAAATATCAGAGATTAAAATACATTACACAGCAGCGGAAAAATAATACATAACACAACTGAAAGAGATACACGGATACAAAGCTTTCCGATTATAGCTCCAGCTGTAAACCAGGATCCTGGAAAAGAAATATCTGCAAAAACCCAACTACTAGCTGCCCGTGTGGAAAATAGGGGCAACCAGAGTTTAGGTTAAAACAATAAACTTCAGGTCGGTCATGGGACTGGTGTGAGAACTAAAACAGTTGTTTAAAACTTTAATTTAAAAATAAAGTAAATCAAGGGACCACGTCGTATAACACGGAACGGGTTTTCTCCCAAGAATACCAGTGCATAAAACAAACAGCGCAATGCTTTTTGTAAAAATGAAGCTAATATAAGACTCAGGTCCCATCACACAATGCAACACAAGCCAGAGGATAGAGTTTTCCCTTATAATAGCCAAACATGCTTGGTACATTTAAACAAATCATGTTGATATTACTATAAGTGTATAATGTCAAAAATAACTTCAAATATAAATGTATCAATCATAGACGGCATGGGTACCATATATCATGTCGCCATACTAGTTCCACAACTAAAACCGAAATGTCACGTATTAGAAATTGGATTCCATCTATGAGTCGAGGCCAGGGATGGCTCCTCGCCGATTCGGGATACTCTAGCAAATACCTCAGGATTACACACCATGGGGCAACCCTTGGATGCGGTAGGGCCGGTCCACACATACCTTAGTGGATTAATAATTCTGAACACATGTTTCCCGGTCCTATCGGACCTATCCATCGGTTGGACCTATCCATCGGCCTCGTAGTGACCGATATATCTGAGGCGCCTCGCAATCCATCATCCACATAGATATAAAAATATAAATGTCTGGGCTCCATACCATGACACCACCCATAGCTAGAAAGAAACGTCATGTTCTCCCTACAGTCCTATCCCGTTTTTGATTCATACCGAGGTGTGAGGCTTGTGAATTAATGCTATACACAAAGCTATGCTATTTAAATCCATGCTTTGATTATTAACCACAAGACTTTGCTTTTCAACAAATGCCTTGATCCATGCCACTCAGCATGCCACACTATCGATCCATACCGGACCACTGATTTCTGCCGATATATAACCTCTAAGCTCGTATGTCTTAAAGAAGGGTGTTAAGCAAGAGAATAAATTCTCCGCCACCAAACAGATATATATTTAGCAGAGATCAACGAATACAGTATAAAGGGATACAATGTCAGAGATACCATCCAATTGCAAGTCCATTCTGGGTCTAAACGAAACCGGAGGCACCTCTTCCTCATGCCATATGTCCAATATAGGAAAGAGGTCATCGCATATCCGGCCACTTCTCCAAGTACGTCTGGACGATCACCACTTATTAACTCGTCTTGGGTGTACAACCCAATCAAGACATCGGTACTCATCCATATGATGTGAAAAACTCTGGTCTTTAACCACCATCTTCATCGTCGTTTGATCGTCGAATCAGTTATTCAGAATGGGTATAAACCCGGTCTTTCCGAATAACTCGCATATGTCATAAATAAGTGATACACAAACACAACATATGCCTCATTCCAATTCAGAATATTCTTTTATTCAAATATTCACATCTTTAGGGAAAGGTTCCCATTAATTTTATCAAAGATAAATTCTTTTAAAATTAATCTTTAATCTTCCTTTGGATATCAATTCAAAACCAAATTAAGGTTTATCAACTAGTCGGGATTAGCGAAACTTACCAAAGTAATCATTTATTTAATTTCCCAATCCCAACCTATTCATTCCATGGAGAAAAACTGGTAATGCTCCATATCTAGCACCACGGTGTTATCAATAAATTTAATTATCATTTCCCGTTCAAATCTAATTAAAGATTTAACTATCGCCTGGAGTAAACTGGTGGTACTCCATTCTCGATCATTTCCCAAATTTGATAATTTAAATTATCACATTCGCATTTCAGTCTAATTAAAGATTCATTAAACCTCCACTTAGTTTTAATCTTCCCAAAAATCATTATTAATGATTATTTAACTTTGGGAAATCAAACATCACAGTGACAATCTACACCGTACCATTGATCTTTGCCGATATATAACCTCTGAGCTCGTACGACTCAGAGAAGGGTGTTAAGAAAGAGAATAAATTCTCTGCCGCTAAATAGATATATATTTAGTAGAGATCAACAATACAGTTCGAAATACAATGTTAATCATGTAATCCTCTCTTTAACTGGGTTAAAGAACTAATGTCATTTAAAACACAGTTCACGATAAACCCAAAATCACATTCCATTAACTATGGAATCTTCACGGAAAACTGATCAGTATATATAATCGATATCAATTTCCGTATCCGACTAATAATATAAATGGAATAACGACGAAGCCTTTTAAATTCCATATATATTAATAGTCTTCCTCCACAGAAGCTCACTTCGATTATTACTGAATCGAATTCCATTCAATTCCAATTTAATATATTAAATTGGAAAACTTTAATTTGGAAAATTCCCCTTAAATCTTAATAAAAGATTTATATATTCCAAATCACATTTTACTATTAATTGGGTTAAAGAACGAATGTTGTTAAAAATACAATTCACAATAAACCCAATTCACATTCCATTTTATTCCAGTTACTAAATATAACTGGAAACTCTAATAATCTTAATTAAAAGATTTATTCTTGTCACATGGGGTTTAAGAATAGTGGTATTTAAGACACCATTCACGACAAACCCAAAATCCAATTTGATATTAAATATAAGGCTCTGAACAAAAATTATACCGGCTTATATTCAATATCAAATTCTGAAACCAACACATATCGTATGGGGAATAACGATATATATCTATCTTTCAAATTCCTCCACAATATCCGTATAGTCACAGAATCCAATATCGGAATCTCCCGAAGATGATTTCTGTAACACTCCACCTCCGCTAGGGTCACTCACTAAGGGAATGCACTAGCTTTGGTGGAGCATTATCTAGGTAAACATACACATAAATATTACAAGACAGAACATATAAAACAGCGGAAGAAAAACCGAATATCATTTCTTTAAAGTCTAGTAAGGTCTAAAGCCTTTTACATCAAATTTCCATTAAATCCATTACATCGAAATCTGTCTTGCAATAGTAAAGAAGCATAAAACCATGGTCATAAATCATTCCCCAAGTAAAACAGTAAAGCAGCCATAGCCAAGAAAGGTCCAAGCCATATATGATGATCTTGAAGCAGAAAGAAGTCCAAACTAAGTAGTGTTTCCTCCCTGGGAACCCGGGGGAGGGGGGAACGGAAGAGAAAGAGGAGAAACAAAACAGGTCAGTCATAAAGACTGGTAAGTCCTAGTGACTTTCAGTATAAAAACAAGTAAAGGTAACATGACATATATAAAATGAAAGTAAACATAAGTATGATGTCAAGATGGGTAAGATAGACTAAGATAACATGATAAATCAAGTATAGATCAAGTATAGCATCGCATATTCAAGGTTCGCTGCACCAACTGTACTAGTATCGCAGCCCATGTCCAGTATTAACCATGAAAGGATCTCTTGGGCCAATATCGTGAATGACCCATTTCTAGGTCCAACGGAACGATTCACTAGTCGATCGGCTCCCTACAAGTTCTAGCTCGTTGTGTTTCTGTGTCATACGGCCCTATCACGAATGTAGTCACCTGTGCTAGGTCCACCATAGGGGGTATCAAGCCCTATGGTGCCAACCACCGACACGAATCAAGCATGCACAGATAAACCTACTGATGCCCAATGCCTGCTTTTTCAACTCCGGACCACGTGCACGACCATAGCCCGCCTGAACCTACACTGGCGCACCCACACAGCCGTTGTTCTGGTCGCTTACAATCAGCTAAGTAATCGTGCCCCACCCTGCCTAGTTCCAGGGTACCATGATACATCTAGTGGGTTACTGCTGAAATGGACTGCGTAACTAGGGTTTCCGTCTAATAGGTTAAGTGTTGTCATTTAAATTGGAGACTTAACCCCATCGGTCTAGTATGTCAAGTTGGTTAAGTGTTGTCATTCAAGTTCGTGACTTAACCCGCCTATGTGTCATGTCAAATTGGCTAAGTGTTGTCGTTCAAGTTCATGGCTTAGCCCTACGAATCATGTGTCAAGTTGGTTAGGTGTTTGTCGTTTAAGTTCATGGCCTAACCCTACCAATCATGTTTTAAGTTGGTTAAGTGTTGTCTTTCATGTTTATGACTTAACCCTATCCTGTGGCATTAATTCATTAATGCACCCCAACCTCTCACATTAGACAGGTATTGTTGCAGCTGCCGATATGCCGGTCGGTTCCGGGCAGTCTTACGCCACAACTCAGTCTAACCTCGGGTTTTAAGCACGATATGGCCAACTACTCACATTGGATCCTATAGCTTGCAGTCACTGGATTCGTCGGGCGGTTCCGGGCAGATTTACACTGCAAACTCAACCCAACTTCGAGTTGGCCATTTTCAAGTTCATTCTAAGTGTCATGTCTATGTTCAAGTTTCATGTCTAGTTACAACAATGTTCAAATCATATCACATCAATTATGCCAATTAACCCCCTTTTCCCCCGTTGTCTAACTAACGCATTCGTATATGGTTCTACAGTTTTTAGGCTATTAAATAGCCTAATTATAACGTTGGAAAAAGATGACTACGATGATTCAACTTTAGCATAAACATAAACTTGTATACAAGAGGGTACAAGAGAACTTGATGAACTTGGCAACCTTGTGGCAGTTTACATTTCTAGCAATTCTAATCAAATTATCATAATTGGGACGACACAATATCCTACAAGTTCTATGATGTCATAATGACCAAAATAGACAGCTCGTAATGTCACAATAACTAAACAAGATCTAGGTTGACAATCCTAGCCCAATTGTGATGTTACAATAGCATGACAAGATCCAAAATAACTTGTAACATCACAATACTTATCAATCAACTTATAATGTTATAATAATCCGAATTAACAGTCTAGAGGTTCAACTAGTCAGGTTCAACATAATGGGTACAATGTGACGGACCAAATCTAATCACTTTCGACGTCCACATAGTTTAGGTCCAAAATGATATATATAAATCCAAGGTCCATATGACAATTCTAGACTTTGTGAAATTACAATAATACTGACTCGATCATCGCAGTCATGACAATATTATGGACATGAGGGGTCTAGGTCTATAACATGAATAGGCTCTAAATCAATTTCATATCAATATTCCCACAAGTCAAGATTCAAGATGAACAATAATAGATCCAAGGTGAATACTAATAGATCCAAGATAGACAGTAATAGATCCAAGATGATTATCATACATGAGTTCAATTTCAATTTACAACATGTCCATATTAAGTTCAAAATTTGAATCTAAAAGTAACTGGAGCTTACAGATCGTGGATCGAGAATTAGAAAGAAAAATTTGATTGTTGAATCTCTATTTGATTGATCGTGTTCTAATTGAAATCCCCCAATTTGCAAATCTCTAAGCGTAGTCTTGATGGAGAAGAAGTAGTCCTTTTTTCTTCTTTTTATCTTATTATTTTGATTATCTTAGAAACAGCATAAGGACAGAATGAAATGGTGTGGAGAGAACGAGGCTAGGGGTGGGTTTATATAAGATTAGAGTCATGAATCTAGTCAAAAAATCGGGCCAAAAACATCAGAATGAACCCAGGTTCAAAACAGGGTTCTGGCACCAGGTCGACCCCCAGGTCGACTCTATGGTCGACCTGGTCCCTGGGAGGTCGACACTATGGTCGACCCCCAGGTCGATCTGGTCCATGGGCGGGAATTTTCCCGTCCAGCCTGTTCTGGGGTTTGATTTTGAATTTCGAATTCGAATTTCGAGCTGTTTTTGATTCTGAAAATTCCTGAAACTTCGGAGGGTCATATCTCCCTCATACGGACTCCGATTCTCGCAAGTTCGGACTCGTTTCCAAGCAGAATTTCGAGACGAACGCAATGTGCAACCAGTTTCCCCTGATTCTTATTTTAAAATTTAATTCTGCCTTGATTTATGATTTTAACATGTTATAAAAATACGGGTTGTTACAATTTCTATCCAAATCCATTCCAATTCATATATTGAAAAATTCTGGTTAGATTAAAACCATTCACAAGTCCAATTTATTTATTTAAAAACGTTGGATTATCTTTCTAGTTAATAACTAGTTTATTTTGATAAAAATATATTTTTATCTTTTCAAACGTGGAATTTTTCATCCAAATTCTTTCCAAATCATTTATTATGATTTTTCACAAATTATTAATATTTTTAATAATTTTATCAAGGCTCATACAGCCGGTTTCCAATAATGGCCACCGAACTGCATCTATAGCGACCTTTTCCAAATTTGATTTAGACATAATTCCAAATCCAATCATTCAAATTTAAATCTCTTATATTCATTGGAAAGCTCTTTTCAATAACGGTTCCAGTTTAAGGAGAATCCGACGGTTGGATCTCCCGTAATATCAATTACAAGTCAATGGTCGAAATTTGCGAACGGTCGTGGCGCGGTGCGTTTTATTCAAGCCATCAATATATATAATATATATATATATATATATATATATATATTTCGTTCAAAACGTATTTTATAAATTCGTTTTAAAAACAATTCCCACTTTCACTTCAATTTTAAATCAAAATTGAATTCTCTTTATCATTGTAATATTTAAATGATAATATTTTCAAAATATCAGATTTTGAAATAACTTCCTTTTTGATATTCATTTTAAAAATGAATAAAATCGATATAAATATCGTTCGCGTTAAAATGACACATATATAATCAATACGGCTTCACATATTTCAATATTTTCATGTCCATCCAAAATTGGACATCAAATTCACATTTTAATCCTTTACTGAATACTATTTTAAAAGATTCATTATTTTAAAATATTCTTTATTTTAGAATATTCGTTCTTTTTGAACTGGAATCAGACCTAATCAACTACCATATAATGTTAGTTATATGGATTTCATACATCACATGTACACAACAACAAGGATAAACAATAATTCATCATCCAGAGTGCATTCTACACTATATAAGCATTATATATAAATAATTAACATTTACAACAATCCGTCAATCAATCGATTGACATACGACTAAATAATTGGGATTAGTGTACGTCAAATATCATCCCAACACCCGTGTGGGGTTTCAACCAACAAATACTGAATATTATTTGTGCAGTTGGGCGATGTGTAAAATTTATCGTCCCAATCAATATCAGATAAATAGGTGTACATAAACAAATCGGCCGATTTGTATATGAATATTTATTTTCATTTCAGGAGAATTTTATGTCGTTCACATAAACGTTAAAAATTATATTTTTAACGATAAAATATTTATTTCAACACTTGACTATTTTATATAGTTCATAATTCCATAAAAATGATTTTTTATTATTATTTTAACATTTTATTCAACACATGAATATTTTATATAATTTATATACACATTAAAAATGATATTTTTAATGAATAAATATTTATTTTAGAAAACATTGGCATTATAACGGCGCGATATTAAAACCTGAGTAATGTCTAGCACTACCCCTCTCCTGATACTGGCTCGAGCCATACACAATAATCATAATTCAATCCACAAACAACAATACAGTCAATTTTCCCAAAATTCAATCCAAACAAACAAACAACCATGGTTTGTACAAAAAGTAGTGTCGGGGGCTACTAAACCCCATCTGCAACCTAAAATATTTTAACTGTAAAATAATTTGAGTGAGAAGGTGTTCTAACTTTGGGATCCGCTCCGCCGTGCTTTTCTATCGCTTTGATTTGCTGTTCTGGTTTCAGAATTTGCAAATGAGCTTCAATCTTCACACGGAATTTTTTTTCTAGCTTAAACGTGCTATTCTAGACGACTTTCGCCTAATGGCCTTTCTTCCGAAAATGCTCCATTTCGTCAGAATTTGCGAAAACACGATATTTGGACAATAGACTTTGGACGCGTTTTCTGAACAACTCCGCAATCCAAAATCTGACTTCCATATACTCAAATCGAAGAGAAAATCATACTCTTTGATATTTGCACGGTGGAGTTTTGGCCATAGGGGCTCAGCTTGAAAGGTATTGGTTGTGGAAGCTCAGGGTGTTATTTGTAAAACGGGAAATTTATAAAAATTGGATTTTTAATTGAGGGGGGTCCCACGGCGATGCTGAGGTGGCGTAGGGGGGTCTGAGGCAGTGGGGGTGGCGCAATGGTGAGCCATGGTGGCTAGGGTTGCTGGTGGCTAGGGATATGGGATATCACATAGTATTCTAGGTCATTGAGAAGTTCCTTAACCTTGGATAGATAAGCTGGAAGGTTTCCTCCTTTGGTTTGGAACTCTCCTCGGACTTGAGATGCTACCAGCTGTGAGTCGCTGAAGATTTGTAAGGATTTCAAGCTCAACATCTTTGCGATTTTCAACCGAACAATTAATGCCTCATATTCTACCTCATTGTTAGTTGCAGGGAACTCCAACCTTAGAGAACAACATATTGATCGACCTTCAGAAGTTTCTAGAACTATCCCTACCCCAGCATAATAACCATTCTTAGCTCCATCAACAAAAAACTTCCATTTGGCGGTTGTTTCAATAGGTTCATCCTTCTCCTTCCCTCTATCTGTAAACTCTGCGATGAAATCAGCTAAAGCTTGCCCATTTATTGCTTTTCGAGGATGATAAGTGATGTCGTACTGACTAAGTTCAATATTTCACTTTAGCTATCTTCCCGATTTCTCTGGACAGAATAAGACTTTCTTTAGGGGTTGATCCGTGAGAACTCTAAAGATTGGGCTTGAAAGTATGGCTGAAGTTTCTTCGAGGCTATGAGTAAACTATACACTAGCTTCTTTTATTTGGGATAATTTCGTTCTGCCCCGGTAAGTCGTTTACTAATGTAATATACCGGCCACTGAACCTTATCATGTTCTCGGACTAAAGTTGCACTTAAGGCATGATATAAGACCGCCAGGTGTAGGAATAAACTCTCCCCATCCTTGGGCTTTGACAACATTGGTGGCGATTCCATGTGTTTGATTAATTCTTCAAAGGCTGCTTGGCACTCTGAGTCCACTGAAAGCCTTTCTTTTCTTTCTTCAATGCATCAAACAGCGGAATACACCAATACGTTTCCTTCAAGATGAATCGACTCAAAGCAGCCATCTTGCCATTTAGGCTCTGAAGTTCTTTCTTTGTGGTAGGATTGTGCATCTCTCGCAAAGCTGAGACTTTGTGTGGGATTGGCCTCGATGCCCCTGGCATTGACCATAAACCCGATAAACTTTCCAGATGCGACCCCAAATGAGCATTTGAGCGGGTTTAATTTCATCCCATACTTTTTGAGAATGTGGAACATTTCAGAAAGATTCTCCAAAAGATCTTCTACCTTCTTTGACTTAACTAGCATGTCATCAACATACACTTCCATGGTTCTACCAATTTGTGCTTTAAACATTGCATTTACAAGACGCTGTAAGTCGCTCCTGCATTTTTCAATCCAAATGGCATGACCTTGTAACAATATATGCCTAGATCCGTTATAAAGCTCGTGTTTTCCTGGTCTAGTGCATGCATCATTATTTGGTTATACCGCGAATAAGCGTCCATGAAAGATAGAAGCTCATGCCCCGCGGTTGCATCAACAAGCTAGTCAATCCTGGGTAGCGGAAAACTATCTTTGGCATGCTTTGTTGCGATCAGAACAGTCGATACACACTCGCCATTTACCATTGTATTTCTTTGCAAGTACTGGATTAGAGACCCATTTAGGATTGGTGGATTCACGTATGAAGTCATTCACCATTAATCTATGCACTTCCTCTTTAAGTGCTCTAGACCTCTCAGGTCCTTGTGTTCTTTTTTTTTTACAAGAGTCATATTTGGATCAATATTCTATTTATGTACTATTACATCTGGAGAAATTCCACACATATCTAAATGATTCCAAGCAAAAACTTCCAAGTTTGCTTTTAAAAACATAGTCAAATCTTTTTGCAGCTTGAGGCCCAGTTGAGAACCTATTTTCAATACCTTGTCTGGATCATCGTCATGAACTGGAATCAATATTGTGGCTTCAGCTGGTTATACGCGGTCCTCCCCTGTACTGGTCTTCCTTGGATCCATTTCCTCTTAGGCCTCGCTATGTTCACCAGTACAGAGGCCCCACCCTAGTTGCTATAAGGTGGTGTCGTGAATGCGGAGGGGAGACCCCACATTCTTTCCCATTCCCTTCTTTTTGGCTTCGACCAATTCTGCCATATAGCATTCCCTAGCCATCTTCTGATCATCATTAATCAAGCCAACCCTGCTTTCAGTCGAAAACTTCATGGATAAGAACAATG
This sequence comes from Allium sativum, assembly GCA_030737875.1. Classification (NCBI taxonomy): domain Eukaryota; kingdom Viridiplantae; phylum Streptophyta; class Magnoliopsida; order Asparagales; family Amaryllidaceae; genus Allium; species Allium sativum. Next base: position 17,988,883 of record CM060922.1, on the reverse strand, counting down.
GAGCTAGTGCAATCTTGAAAGAGGTCAGAGCTGGCCTCCCAAGGAATGCATTGTAAGCTGAAAGCTCGTCCACCAAGTCAAAAGTCTGCTTCATTGCAACATTCTTCTTTCCTTCACCAAGTTCCATAAGGAGGTATATCACGCCTATTGGTTGAGTGGGTTGTTCGGTGAATCCGTGTATCTTATTCGGGCAGTCTCGCACATCCTCGATAGAAAGTTTTATTTGACTAAATGCATTAATGAAAAGCACGTTGACAGATGCCCCACTATCCACCAACACCCTTCTTACAGTGGTCAGACTGATGCCGATAGTGACGACCATGGGATCGACCGTTGGCATTAGCATTCCATCAGAGTCTCTGTCCTTGAATACTACATCCTCGCCTGAAGTCTTTTGGCTCCTTCAATGGAAATGTGCTACTTAAGACCATGCAATCCTCCTCCTTTGAAGGGTTTTTCAGTTCATTGGCATACTTCTCCATATCCCACCAACTTCTCCCATCTGGATGAGGCCCACCAGAGACTGTATTAATGTTGGAGGCCTCTCCCCTAATCCAGATTGATCCATAGGAGTACCTTGCCCTTGACCAGTTTGAGGATTTTGTTGATTCTTCATGCATTGCTGAAGCCTATTTTTCCGGATTAGTTCCTCAACCAAATTCTTCAAGTACCTGTACCCGTTTGTGTTATGGCCTGGTTGGTTATGGAAGCGACAGAATCTGCCTGAACTTATATTAGCATCAGTAACCTTCAACGGCTTCAGCTGTGGATAGTCTTCGGTGTCTTTACAAGCAAGAAGCACATTTTACAAAGTATCTGTAAGCAGAGTCAACTCAGCGTTCTTGAAAAAGCGGACTTTCTTGTAGTTGCGGTTGTCTTTAGAGTCACTGCCCCTTTTCTGACCTCCGGAGCTCTTTTAGTTATCTGAAACATCGTTCTCTTTCCTTGACGGAGCCTTTCTTCCCTCAGTTGTATCCATGTCATAGGATGGATCATCTTCCACATCGATATTTTCCTCAGCCTTCGCATAGAATCTCTCCAAGGTTTTTGGCTTTTTCATCTTAAGCCATTTCCTAAACTTTGACTTCTTAATGATAGCTCCCTTCAACGCCATTAAACTAATCGAGGTTCCGAATTTGTCACTTCTGCGGCTGCAAAATTGAATCGGGCTAGGAAAGCTTTAATCGACTCCCCTGGCCTCTGTTGCATGTCATTCAGGGACATTACATCTTTGGCTTTTGTAGATTGCAGCCTGAACTATTCCCTAAACTTTTTAGCCAAAGAGGAGAAGTCATCTATAGACCTCGGTGGGAGCTTTGTGAACCAGAGCTAAGTTACCCCTTCTAGGTACACAGGGAAGTAGAGAGACTTAAGTTCATCCGTCGCCCTTGCCCCATCCATATGTTGATCGTATATATAGAGGAACAAGTTAGGATCTCCGATTCCATTATAAGCTTGGATTGTTGGTGGATTGAATTTTCGTGTAAATTTGGTGAACTTGATCCTTTCTGTGAGTGGAGTTTTGGATGGAGAGAATTCCTACTCTCTTTCATCATCTTTGCAATCAACACTTTCTTTAATGATCTTTCGGACCATGTCTTCGATATGCTCCTTCTCATTGTGTTGATCCACGGGGTGGACGCCATCACCTTTACCGGATGTTCGCTTACGCAAAAAATCTCGGCTACGGACCTGGGGTCCGGTACCTCCCTCTTGGGTAAGTTCCCCTTTGGCGGAGCTTCGCTTTATGAGAAGTTGCTTTCTCAACATGGTTCCAAGCGGGCAGCTTAGAATCTCCACCATTGGCGTCATCTGAATCATCAGTCTCATGAATGGATTGATTTCGATTTGGACGTGTGGCTAAGGAATTAGCAGCTTCGGTACGGGCGGTGGTGGTTGTGACTTTTGCTGTGGCGGCTTTAAGAGCGAACGTTGTTTCTAGTTTCTTCATCATAGCATTTGTTGAGATTTCCATTTGACTTGTCAAGCCTGCGGCAGCTTTATCAAACTCTTCCCTTGTTACACCAGCTCCGACCCTAGAATTCTCACCAACTTCAAAGCGGTTAGTAGGTGGCGTGGTTTCGTTGGTAGCATTATCAGTTTCATCAACAGTCCTACTAGCAGTTTTCTTTGATCTTACCATTATCAAGGTTTTGAACTTTGAAGAGAGTTTGCCAGTTGGCCCGGACTTCAGACTTGATGGATCTATAGTAGGAATTTGCTCAAACACTATCTCCATGAAGATTTTAGAGAACGAGAGTGCGAACGCGGCCCTACAGTGGGCGTCAAATGTTGTAACCAAAAAATGGCCACAACACCAAAGGTATCTTTATGATACTACACTAAAGGTTAGAAATAAAAAAATGGAGCCACAATCACAAAATAGAAAGGAAAAAAGCAAAGTTTAGAGTGGTTAGGCTAAGGAAGAGCCTACATCCACTACGAGAATAGCTTTCATTATCATTTTTGAGTTTACAAAGCATGAATTCTCTCTCATTACATCCATTTTCTCTCTCACAAGTAGTTCTCTTCGATCTATTCAAATTAGCTAAGGAACTTGATGAAATTCTCTAAGTGAGGTAAGTGATGATGTAGATTTCCAACTTCTCGAGCACTTGAGTGTTTTTGGACAATTCCATGGCGGATTTGGTGTTTGATCTTCGTTTGGAGATGATTACTGAAGGTAGAATCACTTAGAATGGTGGAGAAAATAGTTGGACAACCCTTCGGGGTCTTGGAAATCGATCCACATTAATGTGAAGTTCATGGCCTATTTACAGGTGTGAGGAGAGGCTGAAATGCAGTGTGTAGGTTTTGGGTCGGCCTCAAAGTTATTTACGAAAATGCCACTGCCAGTTGTTGCCAGTTGTCAAGTTTCTCGCCGACCAAAATGGTGTCGACCGACCCAGAATCATACCGACCGACCCAATTAAGGTGCTAAGACAGCCGACCAACCACGCTTCGTCCTGACCGACCCGCTGCCTTATATTTGAAGCCAATGCGTGCATTCATCTTGATACTGACCCGCTATGGAAGATTTGGACCGACCCACTACTCTACGGAATTGTCATCGACCCGTTTACTCTGCTGACCAGACCGACCAGCCACATGACAAGACTGATCGACACATTTACCTTATTCCAGACCGACCCATTTGCTTTGTTGTATAATCGACCCATCATGCAAACTCTAATTTTCAGTGAATTAACATTAGGTATTGAGAGCCTATTAAATAACAATGTTCAGTTATGTGGCACATTAGCCACGTGTTGGTGGAAAACAACTAATACATTTCACTTCAGTTTTGGAGAGATGGGTTTTACGCCAATTAATTTTACCATGCTCATTGGTATACCCATCAGTCAGGGTGAAATCTTACCGTATGACGAGCAATATCAACAATATGACCATTTGTCTAGTATATTTCCACATCTAGACTTACAAGGCGGAGGCATCACATTTGGTCATCATATTAGACGATCCTACATTAAGTAAGCCATTCAACATTTAGTTCAAGTTCATCATGCAATTCACCATTTAGAGATTGTCAGACTTTTTATATTATATATGATGGGTAATTTATTCTTTACAAATCCATCAAACACATTGGTCTATGGATATGTGGCGGTAGTTGCAGACATGTCATTTGATACAAGTCTTATTGCATATGACTGGGGTACATCGATTTTAGCTTATTTGTATAATGGTTTGGACCATCAGTGCATCGTTAGGCCAAAGACGTTGTTGATTATAGGTTGATTTTGCAGTATTGGTATTACGAGTATTTTCATAACATGACGTGTCCTACGGTGGATCCTGCACTATCATTATTCTATCCTCGAGTGAAAGCGTGGGTTCTAGATAACCGTAGGGACATTTCAGGTAGACAGGCGCATCATGTATTTGTTGTGGCTCGCAATCAAATAAAGATGCGTACCACACGAGACTCAGTTTTATGGTGGCCGTATGATGGTTCCCCTTTCTTGACTAACCCCACGGTTCAGCGGGCTTATATTCTTTCGGGTAGACGCTTCCCATTGGTATCTTCGCCACCAAGTTTAGGATGCTATTGGTACTTGGGTGAGCACAGTTAGAGACAGATGGTGCTCTTTTTGGCCAAAGTCATATACAAACGTCGTTTAATAAACGTTACATGCTCATTTAATAAATGTCATTTATAAAAGTTGTTTAATAAAACTTATGTGCTCATTTGTTAGACATCATTTAATAAACGTTACGAGCTCATTTATTCAACGTCGTTCATATATCATAACGTTATGACAATATGACCTTTCAATGTGGTTTCCAATATAGACATTGCAACGTGGTTACAGTAACGTTGATAAGGACAATACACTGCAGCAACTTGGACATCTTTGTAAGAATGCAGTTGTGGTATCCAAAATATACAGACCAATGTGGCTGCAGTGGCCTAATCACTGACCTAGCTATACTGATGGAACAGAAATGGACTTATCAACAATCACTCCCATATCTTCAATGTTTAATAGTACAAGCACTGTCCAAATCATGCAGTGACATTACTTTATTGGTTTAAAAAGTACTTTAAATAAACAGTCAATCCAATGTGCAGATTTAAATAGACTTTAAACAATCACTCCCATATCTTCAATGTTTAATAGTTCAAGCACTGTCCAAATCATGCACTGACATTACTTTATCTGTTTAAAATGTAATTTAAATAAACAAGTACTTTAAATAAACTGTACCCATAACTTTACCAAACTCCGTGAATGCTATAAAAATACATTCCATTCAACTTAACCAAAATAGCATTCATTCAATTCAAAATACATTTACTCCATGAATGCTTTAAAGAGATTATAGTGCCTCACAAATTCTTCTTCATATTCGTCTTCTACGTCTGATGAGGATTAAGAACAATTCAACAAACATCAATTAATGTATCAAGGTGAAACATTCGCTGTGATGCAACGTTATATCGCAGAGAGCTCAGCATCGACCGAAGGAGGAAGTGTGGTTAGTAAAAAAGATTTACGCTATGGACGTGACTATGTTGGAGGGCACAATCAATTGATGACGGATTACTTTGTGCCAAAACCAGTATATGGATATGTGTATTTTTGTCGTAGATTTCGTATGTCGGAGACTGTATTTAATTGAGTTCTGGGCAAGGTATCGAAGTCAAACATATTTCTTACACATAGAAGAAATGGAACCAACGAACTAGGAGTCTTACCCCTATAAAAAGTTACTGCTGCACTTCATATGATGTCATATGGAAGTTCAGGTGATTCATCGGATGACAAAATAAGAATCGGTGATCCATGTATAAAAGAATTCTGCAAAACAGTTGTTCACATCTTCGGTGAAGAGTATCTAAGATCCCCCATAGCGTGCAACATTGATAGATTGCTAGCAATGGGTGCTCAACGTGGATTCCAAGGTATGTTAGGAAGCTTAGATTGTTTGCATTGGACGTGAAAAAACTGTCCAGTGGAACTACAAGGCCAGTACAGAGGTCACGCCAAAAAGGCAACGTTGGTGATAGAAGCCGTTGCTTCGTTCGATTTGTTCATATGGCATGCTTTTTTCGGGTTCCTGGTTAACTAAATGATATTAATGTCCTACGACAATCGTGCTTATTTAATGACTTGTACAACGATCTGTCACCCCCACGCAACTATCACATTAGAGACAATGATCATTCCGTTAGTTATTATTTTATAGATGGCATTTATCCTAAATGGAAAACAGTCGTGCAAGCGATTAAAAAGCCTAACAATGTCAAAGAAACCAAATTTACACAACAACAAGAGAGTTTAAGAAAAGACGTAGAAATAGCATTTGGAGAACTTCAGGGACGGTTTCATATTTTAAAAAAAGAGGCGAGCTACCATGATCAAGCAATTATATTTGATATCATGTACCATTGTATTATATTACATAATGTGATTGTTGAAGAAGAATGGGGTGGATATGAACTTTAACTTAGAAACTATCCATATATTGCAGTGGCGTTTAGGAGCAAACCGTACAAGGATCTGAACACTTTTGCAAAATACTTGCAACGTATCCAAAACATTCGAGATCTTCAAGCCCATCTAGATTTAAGGGAAGAATTAGTCGAACACTATTAGAGCATATGGGAAACCAGTAGAAAGTTGATTATCATGTGTACTTACTCAAGTTAAATTACCTAAGTGCTATTTTTAATATGTATGTTCTTTAGCTATTATGTATCATTTAATGATTAAGTTTTGAAATTTTATGGCATGATTATTAGATATTCTGAAATAGTGGTAAAAGTATAGCTTAAACAATTACAGTATTGACATAAACACCAAATTAAATTCATGAACTGTTACAACAACAACAGCTAGTACCAAACTTAGGAAACTTAAATCTACAACTACTACATTACCTAAATTTTATAATTAGAAAATGAATAATGATAAAACAACAAATACTTAAAACAATATAACCCAAACTTAACTACATCATATCCCATGCATCGTTTGTAGCACTCCTCTGTTTCTTACTCCATTAAAAGGCGTTGCATTGGATTTAAGGTATCAAGGTTGCAACTTATAAGTGCCCTATCATCAGCTCGTTTTAGACGATCTAATTCACGATCTCTTAAATCCAATTCATGTTCTCTTGTTCTTTGAAGTTCTTCATGTCTTCGCCGTTTTTCCTATTCTCTCTCAAGTCTCTTAGCTCCCTTTGATTCAGCCAATAGTTTATTCGACTGCTCAGAAGTAATCATTTGGCTATTTAGTTGTTCGTAGTATGAACTATAATCCGTGGTTGCGTTGTTCTTAGATTTATATTTATGAGGTAGCCTACCACCTGAACTAGTCGTAAATGTGGTGTTTTCCTACATATTCGAACTACTGATGCTAGATTCCTCCATTGGCCTTCTAGGCATAAATCGCGATGTCGAATGTTCTAGGCATACGATGCACCATTTTTCCCCCTTGAATAAATGGCGTAACAATTGTGTAAGTTGAAAGGTTGGTTTTTGTGTTCAGTCATATACAATGCATTTGCTTGGTCTAGATGTGTGGCATGAATTCATGTAAGTTGCTAGAAGTATACGATACTACAAAATAAATATTACTTATGTAAGGAGAAGTACCAAATCCATGTCGTTAGCACCACTTTGTTGTCTACTTTCATGTCCGGCCATTATCTCCTTCCAACGCTGGCAGTTAGCATTGATTCTCTTCCGAGACTACTTCAAAGAGTCAATAGATCTTAGGGGGTTTTGTGGAGTATGACCATTGAATAATTTTGAAATGGAACTCCAAAATGAACTTTCACTTTGATTTGGTCCTTTTACGTTGTCTCTGGAGCATTCAACCCAACAGAAAGCAACCTCGGCTTGTTATCTGAAGACCATTTGACAATTTTATGTGATCTACTTGGTGGGGGTATTCGTATATGAATCAAGAATTTCAGTAATATCGACTTATGTTTCTTCATTTCTGCCATTGTTGTCTCTGAACAAACAATTTAAATCTCTTGAGAAGTTTGGAGATGTTTCAGGCTAGACTAACCTTCGTTGGTAGCTTGGAGATGCTTAGTGATGATCATTATAGTTTTGTTGAAAAGATGCATTCTGTGCAGAACCAGAATTTTTGGTATTCTGATAATGATATGAGATTTGCAGGGATTGATAGCAATTCGGGTTTTGTTGAGGAAAATAAGAGTTTGGAAAATTCGGGAGAAGTTGGAGGTTTGGTTTTGCTGGTCGGAAGAATGCATTGGAAAGTGGTGGTGTTCGGAATGATAGTTCTGTTAATTTTGTGCAGATTGAGGTGAAGCCATCTTTCCTCTATTGAGATTTTTTGACATTGCAAACAAGTTTAGTAACAGAAATAGAAGAAGAAGAAGTTTGAGTTGTTTGGTTTGTAGATGATGTATAAATATAACTAGAAAAAGACGATCAAAGAAAAAACAATCATAAAAAATGATCGAAAATAAAACGGTGGAAAAAACGTAAGCCGGCAAATTTAAAGCCAGCACAGAGGAGAATTTTTTAAATTCTCCCCACCTTAGCTGGTTTTAAATAAGACGGCTAAGCACGGATTGCTAAAGCAGCCAAACAGATGCTTCCGTAACCTACGGAGTTGCTTTAGCAGCCCCTGGGGTCATTTGAAAAACAACCGACCCACATTCGAGTGGTCTTAGTAGTATTGGAGGTAAATTCCTCACTCCACATCTTTCTTCCCTGTTTCCACATTTTTCTCCCTCCTTGTTTCATGATTGCATCTGCTCTTCGAGCTGCCTTACTCTACGATGACGTCTCTATCCCTCTAGTTGAGTCCTCTGATTGTCTATTCATCCCGCTCCTTCCTTCAATTTCGTTGAATTCAACTTCGGTTTTCCTCGAACCTTCTTAGTTTTTGTCCTCTTTGTGCTCCCTCGAGCTTCTATCGGAGCCACATTTTAGTTGGTGGAGTCACTCGTTTTAGATGGCTTCGGTCACGTTTCAAGTGCGGTGTTGGGTTGTCAGCGTCCTGTGGCTCTCCATTTTTTGTGTGAACCGTATTCTGGTTTGTGGATTTACGTATTTTCATCTTGATACTGGTGTTGTTAGCATTGTGGTCAATTTTGGATGTTTATGTCTTTATGTTTGAGAAACTGCTGCTCGACGTGATTTTATTTTGTCGGACTGTTTTGCCCGAGGTGATTTTATCTTATCTGACTGTTTTTTGTGAAGGTGAGGTGGTTATATCTTTATTTTTGACAAACTCTTCAAGCGTTGCTACTATTTGTGTTGGATGAATTTTGGCATCAGACTTTGGGCCTTTGGTGTTCGGATAATTAGCAAATTCATAGCTTAGTTTGTGTTGCATTTATTTTTGTATGTACGTGTGTTTCTACTGCATGATGTCACCCTGCATGGTGTTTCTGAGTGCATGCTGCAGCTTATAGTAGATAACATCATGCGCGGTATTATTTTTATGTAGTATAGGCAAATTTTCTATCAACAGTTACATAAACTAGTATACTTTTTAGTCGCTGTGGATCTTATCATCGACTTATTTTTATTGTAAAAGTGGTCATACCACTGTGATACCAACTTGTCGGTACAAGATAATAATACTCTATTTTGTATATAAAAAAGTGCGTCATGCGAATTGCATATGATATGATTTGGAAAAATATTTTTATGCACGCTTCAAAGAATTGAATTTATTGTGCAATATATGGTAAATTCATTGAGATAACTAAATACAATTATACTTACTTTATTATATTTTAAGTATGTAACTGCTGTTACGCGATTTTTATATTTTAGTTGTACGAAGGATAAAATTATCACTATGTAGATGGTATCTTGCTTGATTCTAATTTATTAATTTTCAGCATTTAATATTTTTTATATAAGAAAAAAATGAAAATTAGTATTCTAAACTAATTTAAAAATTAATAATTTTATATATTTCAGTACATAATATTTATACACGTTATGTTGAGTTTATTGTTTTTCTTTCAGTACATTTCTATATAAATGATATATAGGTTGAATTTCACATCATAATATGGGAAATGAAAAAAGTAACTAAAAATAAAAGTGTAACATAAATGAATCAGTTTTTATGTATTTTAAGTTCTTCTAGTTAATATCAACATTTAGAAATTATAACGTAATACTTTCAAAATGATAAACAAAATATTTGTTCAACGACTAAATAAAATGTTGATTAAAAGAAACATAACAATCCAAGCTTTTATTTTAATTTTTTAAAAATAATAAGAAGTTGCCTTGCTAAAAAAATTTAAAAAAAAAATAAGAAGTCTCTGAAGCATTTGTTCATGCCTTGTTAATAGTAATTTGTAATGAGTCTAATGACACCTTTTGAAGACAATAAAAGACAAAAGAAAAACAATTCCAGTGAAAGTATAATTTATTTTCTATTAAGTAACTTAAATTACGAATACGCACAAGTGGCATTTAATATTTTCAAAAGGGTATTATTCAAAAATACTCATCTATTTCAAATTATTGACTACATTTTCCATCATTTATCATTAATTTAATGTTACTCTAAATAAAATGTTATTTAACGATAAAGTATCCACTTAATGTATCAATTTTTTTTAAAAAAAAATTGTCTATGTTTGTAATAATATATAAAGTTTAGCATGGAAATTTATGTATTTCTCTTTATAATAAAGCACTATTGTTTAATAGAATTAAACTATGTAAATTTGAATGTAGAATAATACAAAAAGGACCAAATATAGTCTTGTATATAATTATGTAAATTTTAAGTTATATGAACTTAAATGAAATGTTAATTTTATAATTTTTGTCAATAGTATACAATACACTGAATTGTTATTTTTTATGACCTAATAAATGTTAGTTATTTGATTTTATTTATAGTTTAAATTTCGTTCATTTATTAATTTAATTATGAGAATTTAAATTTAAAATAACATGATAACTTAGGAGAATTTATGATAATCTCATTAATTGTAGAACTTTCCTCTCTTCTCCTTAATTCTCTCATGGTATTTCAGTTCCAAATCTTATAACTGACTAGTGTGTAATCCGTGCACTACACATGGTAATGTTAAAAAATAACATTTATATTTTAATTGTTGTAACACCCCACTCCCGCTATGATCACTCACTAAGGGAATGCCATAGCATCGGTGGAGTATTTTAGTGAATATAGAACAGAAAAATTACAACAAGACAGATATAAATAGTACTTGAAATTTTAAAACATCATCTCATAACAGCGGAAGTAAAACATGTCTGGTTACATCATAAAACCACAATAAAGGTCAAGTACAATATCCATCAAAATAAAGAAGTACATAATCCCACTCTCATACAATAGCCAAACAAAAGAAAAGATAACTGGATAACTGGAGCTTTACATCTATCCAAGCTCCTAAAGACTGGAACAGCAATCCGATCAAGCTCCACTACTGCTAGGATCCACCGTAGGACCTGAGGGTTGGGAAAAAGATAAAAACAACAGGGTCAGACATAAGTCTGAGCGAGTCCTATAACTTTAACAATACAATCGTTAAAGTAACCAGAGAAGACATAAACTGATATACGGTAACATATAGGGATGAATGGCTACCCTAAGCAGTCAACTAAACGAAGATAAAGGATAAAGACGCATCTACCCTCCCTAAGGTAAATTACTAAACTGCACCACACCAGTCGTTCCTAACTTAAAGGTTGATCCCACCCAAGGACTTATAAAATTTACTAATTAGTACCTGCGTACCCCTAGGTGACCAAGTAGGCGCCACGGGGCCCTACAATCCACTAGGTGTACACACTACTTCCCATTCGATCGGCTCCCTAACGTAGATACCCGTGCTGGCCCCACCGTGGGATGTATCATTCCCCAATGTGGCAACCTGATGAAACTAAAGGTGCACGGCTTATATCTACTCGATGCAACAACGGCTTACCTACCAGCCCGGGCCCACTCACGCATATGAAGCCCGTTGGACTTGCGTTGCCACCGCTAACCCGTTTGCCTCTTACAGTCAAGCCCAGTATGCGTGTCCCGTCCTCGACATGGGTCGAGCCCACAAAGATACGTATGGGTTACTGGTTGAAATGGGCCTCCACAAGCTACCCACCTAAGCTTGTCCCTTTTTCTAGTATATCCCACTTAACCCTTTAATCATGTTTTAATTACATGTTCTATTTTGGTTAAGTATTCTAATCGTATTTTCTATTGCCACCCAAGGCAACCACTAGATTTTCTCATGCCACCCGAGGCACCCACTTAACCCCTCATGTCCCTCTACATGCTAATGTGGTTAAGTGTTTCTTAATTAATTAATTAAGAACGTAACCTTTGTAAAGACCTCTCACATTAGACTGTCTTTTATGACCGCTGGTTAAGCCGGTTGGGTCCGGGCAGCCTTATGTCATAACAGAGTCTAACCTCGTGTCTTTACATTAATTACGTATTTAGTTTGTGCCTAAGACCTCTCACATTGGGCTAACATTTGTAGCAACTGGTTAAGCCGGTTGGGTCCGGGCAGTTTTACGCTACAACTGAGTCCAACCTCGTGTCTTAGTCAATTAATTACACCTAATTAATCACCCTCATAATTTTATATTAATTATCCCTAATTAATCAAGTTTTCTTAACATGGGTAGACCTAACTTAATAGGTAAATTCCCATGGGGTAGACCTAACTCAATAGGTAAATTCCCAACACATAGTATGGGTACACCTAACCAAATAGGCAAATTCCCATACTATGTTTATTTATTTTGTGTTATGCATAATTATATTAATTTCACACAATCTTATTAACTTATGCATTTAATTACCCCATCGTTCCCACGTAATTTCGTTCATGATATAACACATATAAAAGGTGTCAACTTGCATATGAATGAACATGTTTCAAAGGTGCCATCTTGCATATTAACAAACACATAACTTGCATAGGAACTTGCATAACATGTCACATAACTTGCATATAATATGTCACATAACTTACATATTCATTTTGCATAACAAACTTGCATATTAGCTTATAGACTTGCATAATGTGTCATCATGAACTTGCATATTAATAAACATGTAACTTGCATATTTACATACATGTAACTCGCATATTAACAAACATGTAACTTGCATATAAAGAAACATGTAACTTGCATATTTACATACATGTAACTTGCATATTAACAAACATGTAACTTGCATATTAACAAACATGTAACTTGCATATTTACATACATGTAACTTGCATATTAACAAACATGTAACTTGCATATTAACAAACATGTAACTTGCATAGCATATTACCATGAACTTGCATAACATGCATATGATTACATAGCCCACAACTTGCATATTTAGCACCATGCAAACATAACATACATCATATTAAACTTGCATAAGCTTACATACTCAACATGCATAAACATAAGATTAATGCTAACATCATATCATATGATTCAAAGCTCATTAACCCACATACAAAACCATAAATCTCATCACATCTCATCTAATTAGTTTACCAAAAGATCATCAAAGTGATAGAAACTCACAACTAGCAACTTTGAACACCAAATGAAGAAGATTAAGATGCTAAGAAGGGATTAGAAGTTGATTAGAGAGTGATTAGTATGCAACCCTCTTCATAAAATTAGTGGAGGCCATGAGAGCTAGCATTTTGCCATAGTTTAGTCACTAGGTTTAATTATGAATGAATTAGGGTAGGTTAGGGTCTTATTTATAGATTAGGCAAGTGTTTTAGGCCATAGGATTAACCCTAGATTCAATCCAAGCCATCAAAGCATGTCTTGGGGAAGAAGTCAAGTGTAGGAACCATCTAGGGCCTTTAGATTAAAGATGGACCATGAGAACCATTCAAATGCAAAATCTGCACTTGAGCGAATCGGCCCACGGGTTGACAGCCAAACACCCTGGATTAACCCCTAGTCGACCCAGCGGGCTCGGGTCGACTTCAAAAATTGGCCGGTTCGGTTATTCCCCTCTCCCAATTCGCTGTTTTGAGCATTTTTGCATATTTATTTATTAAATTTTCAATTATATATATATATATATATATATCAATATATATATATATATATCTACACAACCCATTTCACTTAATTAAGTATACTTTAATTTGGGAATTTTCGTGAAACTTCGCGAGGCCATATCTTGGTCATACGGACTCCGATTTTCGAAAACTCGGACTCTATTTCGCGTATTTTTCCGAGACGAACACAATGGCATAGCCCGTTTCCCTTGATTCCCATTTTAGAATTAAATTCTGCCTCGATTTATGTTATTACAGGTTATTGAAAATACGGGTTGTTACATTCTCCCCTCCTTAAAGGATTTCGTCCCCGAAATCTTCAAGTTAGGAAGAACGTATCCTACCATCCAATCATCCATCTACTCAAAGCATCATCCACGAGCAATCATTGTCCTTACAAGATTCTAAATGCTGGATGGATATATGCAAAAGTGTGTGTATATGTACTTACCTAATGCGAAAATCAGGCGGTTACTGATACAGTAAACCTCCTTAATGCAAACCATGATAGTGCCATGCATCCAATATGTATGCGAAACCCTATTGACACATACAAATTTCTACATGCGTGCACAACCATACACAAAAATGCATCATCCATATGATAACACAGCCATGATACATCCATCAATCTAACTACCACATCCATTTATGCAATATGCAACATGAAGTGACTGAGCCGATCTAGTGCCTAATGTGTGTGTATATGCATCCACGAGCAACCACTAGCAAACAATTGCATCCATATGCATCCATCAACCATAACATGTTTCAAACACATGTCTCAACCATAGGTTTTACCCTATCTAAAGGTCATAGGTATTAGCGAGAGGATATACTAAAGATAAGATAAGTACTAGACAAGCAATAAAGGAGAAGTTAAAAGACATACTCTCAAAAAGAAATGGATACAAAGAACGCATCTTTGCTTCCGTCTCCCAAGTAGCATTGCTTTCGTCATCTCCCCATTGCACTTTAACTAGCTGAACTTCTCTGTTCCTCAACTTCCTAGTTTCTGACCCAAGGATGCGAGTAGGAGCTCGTCGAATCGTCGCATCACGCTCTACCTCTACATCTCTAAGCAAGCTCGGCTCTACCACCTCCGCGGTCTCATGTAAGCACTTCCTCAAATGTGATACATGGAATACATCATGAACACCACTAAGTCTGTCGGGCAACTCCACCCTATATGCCATCCGTCCAATCCTTTCCTTAATAGGAAACGGCCCAACAAATCTCGGTGCTAACTTCCCTACGGACCCAAAGCGAACAACATTTCTCAAAGGAGATATTTTGACAAAAACCATGTCCCCAACCTCAAACTCAAGATCCGTCCTTCTCCGATCCGCATAAGATTTCTGTCTATCTTGCGCTGCTTTCATCCTTTTTCGAATTAAATCAATCTTCTCTGAAGTCTCTCTAACCATATCCGGCCCAAGCAAGATCTTATCCGTAGATTCCCACCAACATGTAGGAGATCGACAAGGCCTTCCATAAAGAGCTTCGAAAGGAGCCATACCAATACTGGACTGAAAGCTGTTATTATATGCGAACTCCACCAAAGGAAGATGTTCTTCCCATGTACCTCCAAAATCCAAGATACAAAGCCTCAAAAGATCTTCTAAGATACGGTTCACCCTCTCGGTCTGACCGTCCGTCTGAGGATGATATGCGGTGCTCAAACACAACTGAGTCCCTACCGCCTCTTGCAAACTTCTCCAAAACTCACTAGTGAAAATAGGATCTCGATCACTCACAATGCTGGATGGTACGCCATGCAATCTAACAATCTCTCTAACATAGACTGAAGCAAGCCATGGAGCGGTCCTCTTACTCTTTACGGGTATAAAATGGGCACTCTTTGTAAGTCTGTCTACCACAACCCAAATTCCCGTATTGCCCTTCCTCGATCTCGGTAACCCGTCGATGAAATCCATCGAGACACTATCCCACTTCCACTGTGGAACTTCCAATGGGTGTAGCAACCCACCGGGTTTCCTTTGCTCCACTTTAACTTGTTGGCACACTAAGCATTTAGCCACATACTCGGCCACATCTTTCTTCATACCGGCCCAAAAGAAAACTCTCTTCATGTCTTGGTACATTTTGTCTCCACCGGGATGAATAGTCATTCTTGAACGATGTGCATCATCCAAAATAGCCTTCTTCAAACCCTCATCTTGCGGTACACAAAGTCTACCGTCTCTATGCAACCATCCCTTATCATCTATGGTGTATCTACCCAAATGGCTGGACGACTCCCCTCTTATAAGCTTCTCTACCAACACAACCAACTGTGGGTCGTCTCGCTGAGCCTCGCCAATCCGTCTCAAAAGAGTAGGTCTAACCTCCAAGGATGCCAACAAACCAGGTACAAAATCAACAGAAGGTCTGAAGTCAAACAAAGAAAGAAACTCCAAGCTTCGTCGTTCCACGAACAATGGACTCAAAGATAGCCTTTTTCTACTTAAGGCGTCTGCCACCACGTTACCCTTACCAGGGGTATACGCTATCTCGAAATCATAGGATGCTAAGAACTCCATCCACCTTTGCTGTCTTAAGTTTAAATCCTTCTGAGAGAATAAGTACTTCAATGATTTATGGTCGGTGAACAACTCGAATCTCTCACCAAGAAGATAATGGCACCAAGACTTAAGTGCGAAAACAATCGCGGCCAACTCTAGATCATGGGTAGGGTAATTCTTCTCATGCACTCTCAATTGTCTCCCTCCATAGGCTATTACCCTTCCCTCCTGCATCAAGACTGCGCCTAATCCTGTTCCACAAGCATCGGTATAAACAACAAACGGCTTACTCCCATCTGGAAGCACTAAAACTGGAGCGGTGGTCAAAGCTCTCTTTAACCGTCGGAAAGCATCATCACAATCTACATCCCATGAGAAAACCAGATTCTTCTTCGTCAAGCGGGTTAATGGGGCTGATATCTTCGCGAAGTCTTTGATGAACTTCCTGTAATATCCTGCCAACCCCAAGAAACTTCTTACCTCGGTAGCATTTTTAGGAACTTTCCAATCCTGGATAGATACTATCTTTGCGGGATCCACAGCTATCCCTTCCTTAGAGACCACATGCCCTAAGAATCGCACTTCTCTTCTCCAAAAATGGCATTTAGAGAATTTAGCTTTAAGACTATGCGCTCGAAGAGTCTCCAACACTTCCTTGAGATGTAAGGCATGCTCTTCTTCATTCTTGGAAAAGACCAAGATGTCATCCACAAAAACTACTACAAACTTATTCAGATACTCTCTGAACACTCTACTCATGAGATCAACAAAGTATGCGGGGGCGTTTGTCAACCCAAATGGCATCACTAGCCACTCATAAAAACCATCCGGAGTCCGGAAAGCAGTCTTCTCTATACTGTCCTCCGCCACTCTTAACTGATGAAACCCTGTAGCTAAGTCCATCTGCGAAAATACTGACGCGCCAACCAACTGATCAAAGAGATCATCTATCCTCGGTAATGGGTGTCTATTCTTCTTCGTGAGCTTATTAAGTTCCCTATAATCCACACAAAGTCTGAGGGACCCATCCGCCTTCGTGGCAAACACTACTGGAGCTCCCCACTCCGATATACTTCGCCTTATGAACCCCTTCTCAAGCAACTCCCCTACTTGCTTATGAAGTTCTCTTCTCTCACGAGGAGCCATGTGGCGTACTGGCAAAGACACTGGTTTGGCATTATCCACCAAATAAATTCGGAAATCTATCTCCCGCTTCGGAGGCAAACCCTTTACTTCTTCAAACACATCCGGATATTCCCGGACTACTCTGACAGAACACAAACTTTCGACCGAAGCATCGAGCGATTCAAGATAACTTAGCAAAACAGATTCCATGGGATTGCAAGAGATCTCGAGAGTGTTACCCAAGCGGGTCATGAGCCTGACAACTCTCCTTTCGCAATCAAGAACGGCACCATTACTGGATAACCAGTCCATGCCCAAGATCAACCCATAGCCCGTGAAGCCCAATACAAAAGCATCACATCTAAACTCAACGCTAAGTATAGAAATCTTCAAACCCAAACATATCATAGACAGATATATGGAGCCCCCAATTGGGTTTGAGACAACCAAGGGATCATCAACTAGACTGGTGTCTAAGTGCAGTGACTCAACTAACGATGATGAGATAAAAGAATGCGATGCGCCAGAGTCAAACAAAGTACGAACTGGATGATCAAACAGAAAAACCAGACTTTCAACGGAAATAGTTCTACCTCTCTGCTGAATCGGTGGAACTGAGAGAACCTGAACTTGCCCCCCTGACTGAGGTGGTGCTATAAGAGCTTGCACCTGGCCTCCTGAGGTAGACCCCGTCTTCTGCCCCTTCTTTGGGCAGTTTTTCACAAGATGCCCTGCTTCACCACAATGAAAGCAACCGGTCTTCTTCTTTTTGCGACAATCCTTACTGAGGTGTCCTGGTGTTCCACAATTGAAGCACTTCTTCTTCGTCTTCTTTTTGTCACCATTGCCTTTTCCGCCCTTGCCTTGTTGTTGCTGTTGCGGTTTCTTCTGATCCCCCTTTTTCTCTGGTGCCTTAGAATTCTTATCATCCTCATGCATAAGTGCCATGTAGACAAGCTTCTCAAAAGTGGCCCCCATAGGAATGTGAGTCATAGCTATTCCTTGCAATGGTTCGTTCAAGCCTCTAACGAACCTCAAAGCCTTCTTCACCGGTGTATTCACCAACTCTATGCCAAACCTTGCTAATTGATTGAATTTGTTGACATATTCTTTCACCGTGAGATTCCCTTGCTTCAAATTCAAGAACTTCTCCATAAACAGATTCTCTTCCGCCCTTGAGAGAAACTTAGCCCCAAACCTTTGCTTAAAATCTGCCCAAGAGTCAACAGGGCGTTCTCCATTAGTGACCTCCCACCAGAATGAGGCCTCTCCCTTCATTAACCAAGCCGCCAACTTGACTTTCTTTCCCTCTTCCACTTCAAAGATATCTAGCAACTCTTCCACTTCCTTAAGCCAATCTCTAGCCTCTACGAAAGTCTCTGAACCAAGAAAAGGTTTTCCTCCTATAGCCTTGAACTCCTTGCAAACCTTAGCAAAATTATCCACTCTAGGCTGAGGAGGAGGAGCGGTTGTCTCTGGTGTAGTAGCATTGGCCGGACCCGCAGCCGCGGCCCTAGCCTCTTGCAACCTCCTATACCATAGTGGTATAACTAAACCCTCCGGGATGTTAAGATCTTCAGCCATGCTGAAACGAAAGAGGAAAGATTCAAAAAGGAGATTCCGAAAGATAAAGATATGGCTATTGGGGATTATGCTTTTCTTTTTCAAAAACTTTTTCTCTTAGAAGACATGCTTTTAAAAATACTTCCTTCGAAAATACTCTTAGAAAGTAGTTTTTCTCAAAAATTTTATCTGTTCTGGTAACCTTAAGCTCTGATACCACGTGTAACACCCCACTCCCGCTATGATCACTCACTAAGGGAATGCCATAGCATCGGTGGAGTATTTTAGTGAATATAGAACAGAAAAATTACAACAAGACAGATATAAATAGTACTTGAAATTTTAAAACATCATCTCATAACAGCGGAAGTAAAACATGTCTGGTTACATCATAAAACCACAATAAAGGTCAAGTACAATATCCATCAAAATAAAGAAGTACATAATCCCACTCTCATACAATAGCCAAACAAAAGAAAAGATAACTGGATAACTGGAGCTTTACATCTATCCAAGCTCCTAAAGACTGGAACAGCAATCCGATCAAGCTCCACTACTGCTAGGATCCACCGTAGGACCTGAGGGTTGGGAAAAAGATAAAAACAACAGGGTCAGACATAAGTCTGAGCGAGTCCTATAACTTTAACAATACAATCGTTAAAGTAACCAGAGAAGACATAAACTGATATACGGTAACATATAGGGATGAATGGCTACCCTAAGCAGTCAACTAAACGAAGATAAAGGATAAAGACGCATCTACCCTCCCTAAGGTAAATTACTAAACTGCACCACACCAGTCGTTCCTAACTTAAAGGTTGATCCCACCCAAGGACTTATAAAATTTACTAATTAGTACCTGCGTACCCCTAGGTGACCAAGTAGGCGCCACGGGGCCCTACAATCCACTAGGTGTACACACTACTTCCCATTCGATCGGCTCCCTAACGTAGATACCCGTGCTGGCCCCACCGTGGGATGTATCATTCCCCAATGTGGCAACCTGATGAAACTAAAGGTGCACGGCTTATATCTACTCGATGCAACAACGGCTTACCTACCAGCCCGGGCCCACTCACGCATATGAAGCCCGTTGGACTTGCGTTGCCACCGCTAACCCGTTTGCCTCTTACAGTCAAGCCCAGTATGCGTGTCCCGTCCTCGACATGGGTCGAGCCCACAAAGATACGTATGGGTTACTGGTTGAAATGGGCCTCCACAAGCTACCCACCTAAGCTTGTCCCTTTTTCTAGTATATCCCACTTAACCCTTTAATCATGTTTTAATTACATGTTCTATTTTGGTTAAGTATTCTAATCGTATTTTCTATTGCCACCCAAGGCAACCACTAGATTTTCTCATGCCACCCGAGGCACCCACTTAACCCCTCATGTCCCTCTACATGCTAATGTGGTTAAGTGTTTCTTAATTAATTAATTAAGAACGTAACCTTTGTAAAGACCTCTCACATTAGACTGTCTTTTATGACCGCTGGTTAAGCCGGTTGGGTCCGGGCAGCCTTATGTCATAACAGAGTCTAACCTCGTGTCTTTACATTAATTACGTATTTAGTTTGTGCCTAAGACCTCTCACATTGGGCTAACATTTGTAGCAACTGGTTAAGCCGGTTGGGTCCGGGCAGTTTTACGCTACAACTGAGTCCAACCTCGTGTCTTAGTCAATTAATTACACCTAATTAATCACCCTCATAATTTTATATTAATTATCCCTAATTAATCAAGTTTTCTTAACATGGGTAGACCTAACTTAATAGGTAAATTCCCATGGGGTAGACCTAACTCAATAGGTAAATTCCCAACACATAGTATGGGTACACCTAACCAAATAGGCAAATTCCCATACTATGTTTATTTATTTTGTGTTATGCATAATTATATTAATTTCACACAATCTTATTAACTTATGCATTTAATTACCCCATCGTTCCCACGTAATTTCGTTCATGATATAACACATATAAAAGGTGTCAACTTGCATATGAATGAACATGTTTCAAAGGTGCCATCTTGCATATTAACAAACACATAACTTGCATAGGAACTTGCATAACATGTCACATAACTTGCATATAATATGTCACATAACTTACATATTCATTTTGCATAACAAACTTGCATATTAGCTTATAGACTTGCATAATGTGTCATCATGAACTTGCATATTAATAAACATGTAACTTGCATATTTACATACATGTAACTCGCATATTAACAAACATGTAACTTGCATATAAAGAAACATGTAACTTGCATATTTACATACATGTAACTTGCATATTAACAAACATGTAACTTGCATATTAACAAACATGTAACTTGCATATTTACATACATGTAACTTGCATATTAACAAACATGTAACTTGCATATTAACAAACATGTAACTTGCATAGCATATTACCATGAACTTGCATAACATGCATATGATTACATAGCCCACAACTTGCATATTTAGCATCATGCAAACATAACATACATCATATTAAACTTGCATAAGCTTACATACTCAACATGCATAAACATAAGATTAATGCTAACATCATATCATATGATTCAAAGCTCATTAACCCACATACAAAACCATAAATCTCATCACATCTCATCTAATTAGTTTACCAAAAGATCATCAAAGTGATAGAAACTCACAACTAGCAACTTTGAACACCAAATGAAGAAGATTAAGATGCTAAGAAGGGATTAGAAGTTGATTAGAGAGTGATTAGTATGCAACCCTCTTCATAAAATTAGTGGAGGCCATGAGAGCTAGCATTTTGCCATAGTTTAGTCACTAGGTTTAATTATGAATGAATTAGGGTAGGTTAGGGTCTTATTTATAGATTAGGCAAGTGTTTTAGGCCATAGGATTAACCCTAGATTCAATCCAAGCCATCAAAGCATGTCTTGGGGAAGAAGTCAAGTGTAGGAACCATCTAGGGCCTTTAGATTAAAGATGGACCATGAGAACCATTCAAATGCAAAATCTGCACTTGAGCGAATCGGCCCACGGGTTGACAGCCAAACACCCTGGATTAACCCCTAGTCGACCCAGCGGGCTCGGGTCGACTTCAAAAATTGGCCGGTTCGGTTATTCCCCTCTCCCAATTCGCTGTTTTGAGCATTTTTGCATATTTATTTATTAAATTTTCAATTATATATATATATATATATATCAATATATATATATATATATATATATATCTACACAACCCATTTCACTTAATTAAGTATACTTTAATTTGGGAATTTTCGTGAAACTTCGCGAGGCCATATCTTGGTCATACGGACTCCGATTTTCGAAAACTCGGACTCTATTTCGCGTATTTTTCCGAGACGAACACAATGGCATAGCCCGTTTCCCTTGATTCCCATTTTAGAATTAAATTCTGCCTCGATTTATGTTATTACAGGTTATTGAAAATACGGGTTGTTACAATTGTTGCTGGAATATATTTTGTTATGTAATATATGACAAATTTACCATAATATATTAATCATAAATTAAAATGACATGCGAAACTTGGATATAAGGTTGAGGTTCAATCCTCTCTAACTAATAATCTCTATTAAAATTAATGTGCTATCCCATAAAATTATAAACTAGAATTACTAATATTGTATGTATGTATATATATATATATATATATATATATAATATTTTATGTTTTTTCTCAAACATAAAAGTTATTTATGTATATGACATATTTTTATTATTGATGATATTTTTCGTTAACACCAGAGACGGGTCAACATGAGCGGATCTAAGGGAGAAAATAGGTTATTGGCTTTTGCTAGTCAAATTAGATCACCATTCCTAGGTACCCTGATCTGGAGGAGCAGAATTGCTAAAAATTACCAAGAGGGGTCTAAACTCATGGAAAGAGGTTTTTCCTCCAGTCTGTAGGGAGGTTTGGACGAGGATCGACGTCTATTTGGAAAACAAACAATAAATTTCAATAGTGATAAATAGAAATGATGTGTTGAACTCACAGAGCCATATTCTACATGTAGATTCCCTTTTTATTAATCTTTTATTTGGAGTACATGAACAGAATGGAAGAAGTTCTCAAATTCCTCTCTGCATTAGACTTTTGAAATAGAAGGAATACAAGAGAATATGGAAAACTAAAAAATCCTCTTCTTTATCTAGCTCTTAGGGTCCTATTTATAGAGAATTTGGGGCCCCTTCCGTTGTTGGCCTATTGGGCCTTTACAAGGGGCCTTTGCTGGCTGCTTTTTCCTTGATCTCGGACCCTTGTCTTTCGGCCGTCTTCGGAGTGCTAATTATAGTCTTCGAAGTGGGGGTCTCGGTCAATTGTGGCTTCTTTTGGGTAGATACGGGCTTGTCAATGTGGTGGCCTTCGGCTGGTATTTGAACCCTTGGTAACAGCTCTTGAGTGTAGGCTCTCGGACGTAAGATTTCGGATGTAGGCTTTCGGCTTTAACATGAATACTTAGAGGAGTCTGCCCTCAGAATGTACGTAGATAACTGCCGATTCGAAACCACTGTTGGTTCCTGCACTAGGTGGACTAGTGCAGGTAACCTGTATCCCCGCTTGAGTCCCGGTTAGCCTTTCGATGGGTCTTTTGTGATAACCTAGTTTTCCGGGAGGTGGCTTCCGAGGATGTTTCTGTTATTTGTGAATGCATCCTTTTGGCATCTGTATGACAGGTGCTCCAATGCTGGTTCTGGATGTTCTTTAAGTTCTCCTGGTTTGGAACCTTTGATACCCTCGCCTTCAGATGTATCGGTATTAAGCAGGTTAATACTAATAACCCTTCCGAGTTTTAAGGAGGGGAGCTCATGCCTTCTTTCTTAGTTCCTGTCTTATGTGGCTTTTTGCTACAGAATTTCCTGTCGAATAGGTCCTGTCGGATGTGCTTTGTTTGCATTTTGCTGGCTTTGAGCTTCTTCCCTTCGGGAAGGTGTCGGCTTGTGCTGCATTCCTACCATTCTCCCCGACTTTTGGTTCAATCTTTTGCTTGGTTTTCTGTTTTTGGGAAACTTTTCTATGCTTGTATTCTTCCTACACTGCTTCATTGCCAGCTAGTCTCGGAGTTAATTTTGGTAGTAACATTTGCCCCCCTCCCAGTGAAGGGGTTTTTTCGACTTTTTAAGTCAACCTTTTTTGTCTTTTCCGAAGTGTCACTTCAGGGTCTTTTAATCTCCCTCGTTCAGAAGGTTGATTGATCCCCGCCTGTATGGCTCAAATTGATCTTGAAATTCGAACATAAATTATATTCTCCCTC
The DNA here is from genome assembly GCA_030737875.1 of Allium sativum. Classification (NCBI taxonomy): domain Eukaryota; kingdom Viridiplantae; phylum Streptophyta; class Magnoliopsida; order Asparagales; family Amaryllidaceae; genus Allium; species Allium sativum. The sequence goes on along the minus strand of CM060922.1, from coordinate 17,964,858 downwards.
ATTTCCATCTTTTACCTGCAAATCAAGACTTTGAACAAGATTACTGTTCCTCTAAGAAGCTGCTCAACATTTTCCTTCTGAAGATCCAAGCCCGATTATTTGTGAGTATTCTTACTTCTTATATGAATCGCAATCTTAATTATACGTCAAAATTGACAGGAAAGTTGGTTAGGATTACGCTGATCATAAAATAATTTTAGATATCAATCTCTTCTTCTCCATGCCTAATGTTCAACATTATCGACCGTTAATTGAAACTCCATGCAGTCGACACATAATGGAAGAATTCTATCGAAATAAGGGTCAACTTTCCTACATTGTTGGTGTTGGCTTGTTTTAGGTATTGGGGTGATAATGTTTAATTTTCCCGAAAAAATAACGATGTCATGATATGCGCACCCCTTGTATAAAAGACTTAGCTGTAAGCTAACTAAAGTGCAATAGATGTAAAACTTCCTAAAACCTCATATCTGGATTTTTGTCTAATTGACTTGGTCGTTAATCAAGATGCAATGGTACTCATTTATGTTTGATTGATATATATATATATATGTGTGTGTGTGTGTGTGTGTGTGTAAGAGATATGCGTACTAATTGTGTGGTTATGGAACGATGTTACCTGGTAGAATCATGTCTCACAAGAGCCCTGCTAAGGAGAAGATCAAAGACTCCAAGGCCTCCTGCCCTAAGAAGGCATTCGTGCCTAAGCCGTCCTTAATCGTTTATCAACATTCTGTGGATGCCATACTGGGTGACTTTGGCATGGCGGATATGGATGCTATGATTGATGCTTCTCCAAATTTTCTCAAGAATCCTCTAGAAGGGTTCTTTGCGTATTCGGCCATTCATATCTGGCATGGAGGCTTTCTTCATTTTCCCCCTTTTCTGCACAAGCTTTTGATTAACTTGAAAGTTGCTCCTATTCATCTTTCATCCAATACATACACAACCCTTTTGTGCTTGGAGGCTCTAGCGCTTGCTTCAGGTCAGGGTTCTTTAAGCCCTAAACTCATCCGTTACATGGTTCGGTTCTCTAAAACTTCAAAATCACCGACATAGAGGGCTAATCACGTAAAGAGGTTGATTACCAATGGTATTAACAAAACTAGGTCGTGGGAGGACCAATACTTTCTTGTCAAATGCCCCTCCGGTAAATCAGGACAATTTATTGATGATGGTATGCCTCTTGCTTTTATAAAGTAAATGTCTTATAATTTTGGTTTTTGTTTATTTGAACCTTCCTCTTATCGCAGATCCCCCCTCCAAAGATGTGATTTTAACTCCGGAAGAGGCTTTAGTGGTCGACACCATCTTCAATGCACCAGTGAAGTATACGTGTCAGTCATTTCTCTTGACCATCGGTAGACTTCGCGAATATGGTTTGCTCTCTCCTGGACAAAAGAAATTGGGGCAACCTCCCATCCAATTTTCTGATCTTAAGGGACTTTGTTGGGTTCCGACTCACTTAACGCAGGCTCTCCTATCCATCCAGGTGATTTGAATGAGACTCATTCATTTGTCTTGGCAACATCTATCATTCTTTCTCTTGTTTTTTTTATTGTTGCATTCTCTAATTCATCCTTCCCTTTGTTTAGGATCTTCAGCCCCTTAGGATGCAACTGCCCTTGCCGCTTATAGCCGATCCAGTGTTCAGGCCATGAAGAGGCTTTCTCAATCCTCCATTGATCCTCCATCGAAGAAGTATAAGTGTGACAAGCTAGTCGGCTTCTCAGGAGATACTGCGGCTACTCCGAAAGCAAGTCAGACTTTTGATCCTTCTACTATAGCTGATGAACAAGTGGTTGATGTTGATGCTTCCCCCAAAGTCTCTCCGAAAGGTATATCTACGAGCAACCTTGTTCCCTTCGATGCTTTTGGTGAGATAGATGGGAGAAGACTTGATTTTCCGGCTCCTTCCTCCTTTCAGACTGTTTCCTCTTCCGCACCTCGTTCGCCGGTCTCAGATTTTGATAGGCTTGTAAAACTGGCTCTTTCGTCTCCTGAAGTGGCTAATGTTACCTCAGCTTTCGCCTCTTTCGACTTGGAAGATCTCCACAGGCAACAAATTAGGGATTACCTTTTGGTATTATACACTCATACACATTTTTTTTGAGAGACTTAGCTTACTCCTCTTCTTTAAATGATGAAAACTTGGTATGTCTCCCGGGGATTAGCTTCCACCTCGGCGGCCGAGCTCAACACTCTAAGGGAGAAGAATAAAGTGTTGTCGGATAGGGTTAATGTTTTGTTGCGGGAGAAGACTGAGGGAGATAACGAACGCAGAGAGTTGGTGGCCTCAATAGAGGGGAAGAGAAAGGCTAAAGAGGATGGAGATTAATTATGCTACCGAGGTGGACAAGATGAACACTCAACTCTCCACCGCAAAAAGAATTATTTACGAGGCCTACGAAAGAATTTCCATATTTTTGAGCATCTATCTTAACAACATTGCTATGGAGCATTACGAAGATGCCCTCATCCTTTCTTTCTCGGACAATTATGAAAGGCTTTCAGAATTTAACTTCTCTTCAATTGAATCCACCGTCCGAGACAAAATTTTAGGGAAGATCGAGCAAGTGAGACGGGAGCATTATGTTCCCTCAATGAACAAGATAAACCCCGTGTCGCTTTTGTTTATTGATGAATTTTCTGAAGATTATGAGGAAGAAGTGGAGGAGGAAAACACAACAGAAGGAGAGATGGAAGGTCACATGGGTCAGCCAGATGGGTCCGGAAAGGGTGATGGAACATCCTCTCTCGTGTCAAAGGAGTTGCCCTCTGAAGACGGCATTTCTTTAGATTCCGCGAAGAAAGGGGCTCCCGATCGATCTGATGTTGACGTCACACAGGTATGGCTTTCGCTTTCGAAGTGCTTTCCTTCTCTTTGAATTTCATTAATACCTAGTCTTCACATATTACAACAGTTCTCTGCTTCTCAGAAGATGTGAGTTATGGTTATGCTTTTAGACTCTGCGTTTAGAAATATAGGGAGGGTAATTCTCAAGGAGTTTGGTCCAACGAAAACAATTTTAACAAGGGGTTTTGAATGTTATTGTATTAAGTACACATTTTCTTTTGATCTGTCCGTGAATTGTATTGGTTTCACGATATTTGAAGGCTTATGGTGTTGTAGTAAAGTGCTAGTGTGGATGTGGTATCTATGGTCATGTGATTGTTATTCCCTGGGATGTATGATATAATCAGCGTATACTTGATATTTGCGTTTTACGTATTACGATATTTTATCTTGTCTGTGGCTGGGAGGACTCGTTCCATACCCCCTTCAAAATTTAGAGAGGAAAATTCGAACGCCGATGGTTACACAGATATTTTTGGTAATGCCCCCTGTCGGGCTACAAAAAGATGTATTATCTCTAAAATTTAGTAGTCACAAATCTCTAGGAACAGTGTCCCATTTGGAAAAGCAACTGAAGGAGAAAGATGAAATTATTTGCAATTTGCAACATAAGTTAGCAACAAAATCCTCTGAGAGCTCAGACGCGGTGGTAGGTAGATTATACAAACAAATCGATTGGTTGGAGGATGAACCAAAGAAGGCTAAAGTAGATTGCACTTCTTTAGAATTCGCTCTGTGAAACCCTGATTCGGAATGAGAGATCTTTCTTGTATGTTTGCGACGTGAACTTTTTCAAAATGATGAAAGTGTCTGTGTAATGGTCCATGTCGTGACTTTCGGTAGGGATGTTAGTGTATTGTGCGATTTATATGATGTATCGCTTTTGTCAGAAACAATGTTACCATAACCCTGCGTATTGTAATGAGTGGGAACCTACTTGTGCTAAGTGTTAGTAAAATATTTCCTTATGTAACGATTATCCTTGGGAAAATTCCTAATGAAAGATTGCTTAGAAAAAGGGGATAGTCCTAGTTATAGAATGTTTTTAGGAACGTTCGGGATCTTTTCCCTAATTCTCCCCTGAACCGGTGTTATGATATGATGTCGTATTCAGGGCTGTACAAGCGACTAATATGTTGGAAAATAAGTTAATGAATGTATAGGTTAAAGTCACTTCCCTGAGAGGATCGTAAGCTCATCCTTGGTAGCAAAGGAAGTGTAATTTTGAGCCATACTCTAATTTCCGAAAGGGGCGAGCAATTCCTTCTGGTTTAGCTCCAAGAGTCTGACCCTACCCAAGTTTGGGGTATTTGTGACGAAACTAGAACTTCTCATCCGACGGTGATTTACTTCGGTATCATCCCGGGTTTGGGTAATGAGATGTAAGACCGGGGGCTCTCTTCAGGATTTTATTGGGAAACCAATCCAACACAGATTCGGGTATTAATTTAGATAGAAGACCGTGAACCCCTTCCGGCATTTGTGAAGAGCTAAATTGACCCAGATTCGGGTATTAGTTTAGATAGGAGACCGGGAACCCTTTCCGGCATTTGTGAAGAGTCGTATCGACCCATATTCGGGTATTAATATGTAGAAGACCGGAACTCCCATCAGTATTTATTCTTTTGGCATTCCTTTTAGATTTGATTTGTAAAGCAAAGGTTGTACGTACTTCCTGAGCCACTCCTTGGGCGTTTGGTGTCAAAGTAGAGGATGTATGTGCTTTGTTGGCCACTCTCTGGGCCTATGCGTCCGATGCGCTTGGCTAGCTTATCCACAAGCAAGGCCCAAGGACTTACCCGACCTCCCTCCAGGAGGTGCCTTATCCTGACCATCGTAGGCGATGATAAGGTCTTAGAAACTTAGACGGGGTCATCGTAGGCACAGAACTAAGGTTTACTCTTTTGACGCTCTATACTGACCATCGTAGGTTCTGTTAGAGGCTTATACGCCACCCCCTCCGAGGGGTGCCCTATCCTGACCATCATAGGCGATTATAAGGGTTTGCGCTCACTTCTACGAGTAACGCGGAACATAAGCAGAGGTAAAACGTGCTCTTCTACGAGTAGAGGTAGGACGTGCTTAGTTCTAGCAGAAGCAGGGCGTACTCCTCTACGAGCATAGGCAGGGCGTGCTAAGGTTAGATGCACTGCAATGACCTTTTCTGGTGTGAAACGGAGGCTTACGCTTTTGATGCTTTAACCCTGCCCCCTCTGATTTGGGCATGGAGAAAGACTAACACATCATCCACCTCCGAGGGATGCCTCATCCTGACCAATTTAGCGACGACGAGGGATTTAATCCGTTTACGGTTTGAACCCTTCTTGGGTTTCCTTTTAAATTCCGAGAGGAGGGTTTTCCGTACCCTTGAACATGTTCAATAAACTTTTTCCTAAAGATTTTTTTTCGTATTCACCTTGAATTTTTCATAAATTCTCGTAATTGGCTTTGATTGATGAGTCTAAGGATGGTTTCCCCGAGGACTCTGCAGTTGTTAGTCTCGTGTCCATTCATCATATGGTAATGGCAGTAGGACCCTCCTATTTTCCTTTCGTATTTAGGCTTTTTCTTCGCGTTTGCCCAATAGTTGAGTTCGTGTTTGGTTAGGAAGTAAATGTCTCCATCGAAGTGGTGAGGTAGTACTCTTTGGGTAACCCTGGCACACGTCCCACTCCTCGCTGTTGGGGTTTAATTCTTTTGTGACTCAGCCTAGCTGTTGTACCTATACCTTTGTTCTTTCCTCCCAAAATATACTGTGGTTGAGATGTTATCCCTTTGGACAATTTGTTGGCGAAGCGGTTGAAGTCGCCCATTATTTTTGTTAAAGCGTCGTTCCTCTAACTTGCCTGAGGAGGGTTTTCCTTAGGTGAAAGAGAACGTTAATGCCCTCGGATGTAGAGTCATTTGAAGGAGGCGCCAGGGTTGGCTCCACGTGGAAATGGCTATAATTTTCGATAGCAGGAGTGTATTGTTCCATTTCCCTTTTTCGCTTTATTATGCGTAAGGCTTCTACTCTCAACCTTAGTTCTTCTGTTACTCCTGGGTCCATGATTTTTGACTCATCCATTTAGAATTTCGAAGGCTTCTACCGGGACCTCCAACCCATAATTTCGTCTTCTTAAGGCCTTAGTCCGATCCGGGATGGAACAGCGCAGGTAGATATGTGGTGAGGTTAACCAAAGGATCGGAGGTTCGGGCCCTCGTTCTAGCACCAAAATGTTAACGGTATTTTTCGTCAACACCAGAGACAGGTCAACAGGAGCAGATTTAAGAAAGAAAATAGGTTATTCGTCTTTTGCGAGTCAAATTAGATTGCCATTCCTAGGTACCCTGATCTGGAGGAGCAGAATTGCTAAAAATTACCAGGAGGGGTCTAAACTCATGGAAAGAGGTTCTTTCCTCTAGTCTGCGGGGAGGTTTGGACGAGGATGTACGTCTATTTGGAAAACAAACAATAAATTGCTATAGTGATAATTAGAAATGATGTTTTCAACTCACAGAGCCATATTCTACATGTAGATTCCCCTTTTATTAATTTTTTATTTGGAGTGCATGAACAAAATGGAATTCTCAAATTCCTCTCTGCATTAGACTTTTGAAAAAACGGGAATACAAGAGAATATGGAAAACTAAAAAATCCTCTCCTCTATCTAGCTCTTAGGATCCTATTTATAGAGAATTTGGGGCCTCTTCTGCTGTTGGGCCTGCAGGGGCCTTAGCCGGCTGCTTTTTCCTTAGTCTCGGACGCTTGTCTTCCGGTCATCTTCGGAGTGTCTTCGAAATGGGGGTCTCAGTCAATTGGGGCTTCTTTGGGATAGATACGGGCTTGTCGATGCAGTGGCCTTCGGTTGGTATTCGAACCCTTGGTAACAGCTCTTGAGTGTACGCTCTCGGACGTAAGCTTTCGGATATAGGCTTCCGGCTTTATCGTGAATAGTTAGAGGAGCCTTCCCTCAGGATGTACGTAGATAACTGCCGATTCGGAACCGTTGTTGGTTCCTGCACAAGGTCGACTAGTACGGGTAACCTGTATCCCCGCTTGAGTCCCGGTTAACCTTTCGGTGGATCTTTTGTGATAACCTGGTTTTCCGGGAGGTGGCTTCCGAGGATGTTTCTGTTATTTGTGAATGCAGCCTTTTGGCATCTGTACGACAGGTGCTCCGGAAGCTGGTTCTGGATGTTCCTTGCGTTCTTCTGGTTTGACACCTCTGATACCCTCGCCTTCAGATGTATCGGTATTAGGCATGTTAATATTAATAACCCTTCCGAGTTTTAAGGAGGGTAGCTCATGCCTTCTTCTTTCTTAGTTCATGTCTTAGGTGGCCTTTCACTACAAAATTTCCTGTCGAATAGGTCATGTCGGATGCGCTTTGTTGGCATTTTGCTGGCTTTGAGCTTCTTCCCTTCGTGAAGGTGTCGGTTTGTGCTGCATTCCAACCATTCTCCCCGGCTTTCGGTTCAATCTATTGCTTGGCTTTCTGTTTTCGGGAGACTTTTCTATGCATGTATTCTTCCGACACCCCTTCATTGCCAGCTAGTCTCGGAGTTAATTTTGGTAGTAACATTTATATGTACACGTGAATAACTAATTTATCGATTTATTAATATGGTTCTTGCATATATGTGTATGTGTAGAATTATCGTCTTTTATAAAGGATTATGATTGGATTAATGAACGCTAGACAATTGAATTTATTTAAATAATTTGAATTAATGATCGACACAACTAATCAAATATATAGAGTTAATGTAAAAAAAGTTGGAGAAAATCGGGTAGAGCTTTGTACTTATTTGTAATTAAGAAGAGCATTAGTCATATGTTAGCATACCCACATATGAACTCTATCCATATTACCTTTTTATTATAAACCAATTTAATCCATACAATTAACCGTACATATTGTACTATTGTGGGAGTATTATGATTACAACTTTAATAATTGTAAAATAATGTAATGTAGCATTTTAGTTGATTTATGAGTTGAGCATGATGTGATAACGTGTTGAAAATGTGAATGTTTATATAGCTTAATATACATGAAGTTTGTACGTTTACATTATAATATTGCAAAATATAATTTATCTTTTACAAGTTGTTAAAAATGTAACTATAAAATATGTTATATAGTGTACTAATTTTTTTAAGGTAAATGAAATAAAAATTAGATTTTTTTTTTTTTTTTGCAAAGCCCACCAGTGCTTAAAGTGATATGTAGCACTTTCATTATAATAAATAATAAATACAAGAGATACATGAGATAGATAGACTGTCTATTTACTACACATGTTTTTAGAGTGGGCTAACCACTAGAAAAAAAAAACATAAACCAACTCCACATAGGGAGATATAACACAGTAAATTCTGCCTAAGTCACGAGCACAAGCCAAATTGCACTGCAAAAGCTAAATATTACATAAGTTCATTGTATCACGAGAAACAACAAATGAAAAAAACCACCATGTTCATTCAGCAACAAAAATTGAAACTAAATGTGACTTTAAACCTTCACTAACAGAGGCACAAGTGACTTTGGAAGTACCTTCCTTTCTATCATTACATAGAGTAGTACTGACCATCAAGCATTTTGGTTATTTGCCTCCTAGTGACCAGGCTTTGATCTCATTGTAGCTTGGAATAGAAGCAGCCAGAAGAGAGTTGGAATAAGCATTGCAAGCAGGTTTTCCAAAGACAGAGCAAATGATTGCTTGTTTAATGATAGTAGTTGAGATAACGGAAGAGAAGACAACAGGATTAGCATTAGATAAATTTGGTGGATCGTTGTATGTAGTTGGGGGTAAGATTCGAGCATATAGGTGGTTAGATTTGGAGAGCTTGGTTTTGTTCATTATATTGGATGAGAAGGGTAACACTAACTTGGCAATGCTATGAACTACGTAAGAGGAGTCAATAAGTTTGCTTGGGAAGTAGGACTGATTAACTGGTCTAGGAACCTTTGTAGTATATTGTTTAGCGAGGAAACTAGATTTGAGTTAAAAAGAGCTAGAAATTTCATGTTGAGTTTGATGAGTTGAGTTGTTAGATTACATATCCAAAAGGGACATGCAAACTTTGAACATGCATATCTACACTGGACATAGATGACAATTCATGTTAGTGAGGAGGAGATTTCTCTCTTGTTTTTTGACCAAACTATTAGTGCTTCCATCAGGCACTTCATGAATCAAGGTATCGGATTAAATAGCTACTTCAATTTTTTCCTTAACGATCATAGATACTTTAAAAGGATAAACACTTCCAGCAGTGGAAACCATTTTCTCACTTAATTTAACTTCATGCCCTAAATTTGGGTCCATGCATCGGCAGATGTAACGTTGGACTTGGTGTATTGTAAAACTATCTTATTTATTTGTGAATCAGAGAAGTCATTACATAACATTTCATCTTGATCCCCTTCCTCGAATTCTTTATCATTAATCATAGTTTCACAGCCTTTTTCTTATTGAGTTAGAACATTAAATTTGTTTGTTAAATCAGTTTCGAGAACCATATTATCTTTACTAACATGTTTTCCTTCATTTCCTATTGACATTTATTGAGCTTGTATGTGAGTATAATGGACAACAACTAAACCGAATTTACCTCCTACGCTGGGGTCATTCTTGACAAACAAATTTTCCTACACTATTGTTTTTCCATCCACTTCGTTGCTAGAATGGGTCTTTATAATTTTCATGTTCTTTTCTACGACTTTTTCCACAAGTTGCTTCTTTCTGGGAAGATGGACTTCAATAGCTTTTTCTATATTATGTATAGGCTTAGCTAAGATAGTTTCGCTATTGTTGAAATTATTAACATCCTTCACAAAACTATTATCATGATCATCACTAGCATTAACCGGCTTCCTACTAGAATTTAAGCATTTACTAATTTCATATCCAAACTCTTTGCATTAGAACATCTTTGGTTTCCACAAATATTGAACTTGAACAAAATTTTTGGTTCAGTCCACAAGTAGAACAGGGAAATCAGATGGCAATTCGTGATTGGGTGTACCCTCTACCATATATTTAGCATATTCTAGCCTATTAATTCTTTCAATAGAAGCATCCATACAAATTTTTTTTCCAATTCTTGTTGTTAACCAACTAATTGCCAGTAAAGACCAAGCATACAAGGGTGTGTTTAACATTTTACTCCACACTTGTACACTTTTTATACTGCTGCTCGTGTTTCCTGAAACCTATGGTTTTACTATAAAAAAACTTATTTTTGATAATAACTAGGTCAGATTGAACAATTTTAAGTATGTCTTCTAAGCTGAAAAGATAAAAGAAAAATATATTACCATTCAGCTTGACCTTGGTGGTACCTTTAGGTTTCCAAATCATCTTGAGATGATTGATAACGGCCATGTAGGAAAGAGGCTTATCGAGGAAGAAGTCAACCAAGTATTCATGCCAGAATTCTATACCAACTTGAACAATGTAATATGTAGGGAGTAATGCCTTACCAAAATAATGAAAAGGAATGGTGGGAGTGGAGAAAACACCAACGTTTTTGGATTTTACATCAAATAGAGAAGACCATTTCATAAGTAAATGAATAATCAGGGAGGAGGGAACAGGGATGGAAGAGGAAGAAGGAGGTGGTGGATCTGGTGATGGAAGGATAGGGGAAGGCAATGAATTAGGAGTTGGATGAGACGTGTGAGAGGCAATGCGAGAGGAAGAGGGAAGAGCACAAAATATCAACAGTGAGACCATTAATTATCAACGAAGTCTAGAAGTAAGTAGATACCATCGAGAAAAATAATTATTATTTGTATATTTATATTATGTGATTTAAATATTTGAATAAAGAATGTAATGACATGTTATTTTCAACTATTTAAGTCAATAATAAAACCAACTTAAATCGTTCGAAACAACAAATTATTATTGCTATGGAGTTAAATATAAAATCATCATAAAATCACATACACAGAGTAACATAATACATCATAGCCAAATAAATAAAATTCAATGGTAATTCATAAAGCTATTAAATACAAAATCTCAAAACTTATACATAATATCAGAGTTATAGAATCAAATATAGCGGAAGTCTAAATATCATGGATTTCTAATACATAAGGAAATAACTAAATCAAGTAGATAGAGATGAGATCTTCAACAAGTCTCCAGCTCCGAAAGGTGAAATCTCAATACTATAATACTCGATCTAATCCGAGCATAAAATATAATAAAGCACTCAAATTAGGACTAACATTCTCATATAAGTAAATCAACTCAAGTAAAATGTTCAATGAAATGCATCAATAACTTAAAGGATGTTTTGGATTTCCATACTCGAAGGATCTGTGGAACTATATAACTAACAACCCAAGTTTCAGCATACTCGAATTTTTGCAAAGATGCTAAAATCCAAGTCTACTGAAACCCGAGTTGGTTTGTCTGATATCCTGCGGAAATGCAAAGATAAATACATCACAGCTCATAATTAATATCTCAAGGCATTGAACAAAATATAATAATAGGTAAACCCTTACCATAATAATGACACTGACTAGCAAGTATCTCTAAGCTATAAAATCTCTGCTACCTATCTAACCTGCGAGTTTGTTATGAGGAGGGGATCAAAAAAAAAGTTCCAATGAATTTTCTATAAATAACACTACATATACTGTTCTATCATTAATTTACCTTTATTAATTTATTTGGGTTTGTTACACATTACACCTTCAGATTGACACATAAGTCGTACCCATCTACTTCCAAGTAAATTAACCTAATAAATTATATATATGTAGCTATATGCCTAATATATCAAGGTACATCCCATAGTACCCTCCTCAAAAGGTCACCATCGCAGCGCTACGAAAGCGTAGTAGATCTCCACCACTACGCTACGAAAGCGTACTAAGCCTTCATCACCACGCTACGAAAGCGTACTATCTACCATATGAGTTTCACTATGGAACTCAGTCGGGGGATTTTTATATCTGTAAAGGACAGCTTTGTTAGGTCTACAATACAAATATCCATAATTCGTCTGTCTCTTTTCTCGGTGGCTATGGTCCCACTCCCTCTTCCCTCGATGAATGAACGACCATTCTAAGAGGCAAGTGATCGTGCCCTAAAAAACAATTCAAGCATCCAATTTGGCATTGTCCCTCATCCAATGTCTTGATAGTAAAAGATCATTGGCATGTTGGTTTAGCTCTAGTCTTTTTTGTACTAGCTCTAACCGACAATGAGAAGTAGTCCTGACTACGAAGCCTGCTCTCGAAGCCAAGGCAATCGCCGAATCATAAAAATCATCTCATCAATCTTCCAGTTGCTCTCATCATAAATGAAATCAAGGCATAGTCTATGGATGGAACCGTACAGACTTGCCTCTTGGGGTGCAGCTTCGTCAGGTCTACCCTAAAGGGACATTTTAGAGTATCCTCACATACCATAGAAGTCTCGAACTTCCTTCCAGTCTCATTGAATATAAGTTGGACGTGCTTCCACCGTGTCTCCGGACACCTGCGATGATATGTCCCATTAGACTCTTCATTCGTTCGGATTGGTCCAAATGTGTATTGTTATTTTATTAGGCTGTATCTCTAATTTATGCATTTTAACTTACTTTTCCTTTCGTTGATTTACAATATTATTTAGTCCATTTAATTTGAATTTTTAATTACTCATTTAACAATTTTTTTGATTTCCATAGAACCATATCGAATAACTATAGAATGCCTATTTATGAGGCCACCATAGAACCATAAACTACCGTAGAATTGCCTAGTCATAAGGCCACCATAGAACCATAGAATTGCCTAATCACACGCCACTATAAAATCCTTCTTATTAGACTTAATTCATAACTTTAAGTTTATTCATAATAAGCTTTCCTTATTATTATTTTTGAAACAAAAGGTACTTAATTACACAACAAGAAAAGTACAAAAGGGATGAGTTGGCCATAAGTAACACAAATCGAAAACCAAATACTATACAAGAACAACATAAAGAGCCAACTCAAAGAAACAACAACCACACAAGACCCAACAATACACGCAAAGAAAAAACAAGACAGACAAACCTAGTATGGCATGACAGAACCACACCTAAAGTAAACAAACTCAAAATCAAGAACAAAATGTCCACAGAAAAAGATACAGGAGCATGCATAGTGTAACAACCTGGATTTTTGGTCAATTTATTTTTAATATTTAATACCGTTTTAAATATTGAGTTGATAATATAAACGAATTTTTATATTAAGTTATCGATTTAATAATCAAAATACGATTTATTTCGAATATATATAATTATTGTAATATGGGAATCTAAACTAATTCAATTCGTAATTGAAACTGAATCAAAACAATTCAGATGATCAATATATGTTCTATTTGAATATAGACGACGATAATAATAATTAATTTTCGAAGAATTTATTTGGTTTAAATTTAAATTATATAATATAAAATTAAAATGGTTATTTTATATATACGTTCGAATTAAATTTTATAGTTTATTTTGTTGAGTTCAGAATAGTGTAACTACATTGAAACGTCGGTCGGTAGGTTAAAATAGCGGTTTGTGATGTCGAGTTATGAACCCCGATATATTTTTAGTGGATAGGATCGAAATCAAATCGATATCTATTTAAAAAGAATAAAAATCCCTTTATGTCTAATCGTATTTAATACAAATCAAATCGAAATTTAATTTTGTACCTAAGCTACCCTACCTATTACTTAATGCCTAAGGATTCATTGTTATAAATACGTGATATATCCACCTTCCATTTCCTTTCTTAATTTTTCGTTCCTTTTCTTCAGACCGAATGGAATCGGTCCTGTTCTTTTCCTTAAATTCTTCGAATACATTTTTAATTTATAATACTCATCAAAATCTCACAAATACAGATTCGCTAAAATCGTGATGACCTCCTTTTCAATCTATGTGAGTATCATGGGTTGCGACGTCAAGTTTGAATGTCGATCGAATTTCATGGCAGTAGGTTAGGTATCGGTTTTCGTTAATTAAAGGAAGTAGGAGAAATCGATGTATTCAAAAAGGGCTGATGCGTGCGATGGAATCTGGGTTGTTCGAAGCTCAAGGTCTTCCTGAAATCGAGAGAGAGGCGAAGTTGGGTTCAGCAATTGAGGGCGAGTTGCGATGGCAGAAAGGTTCTGGTTCAAGCAAAGGACGCAGTAGTGTTCATGGTGGTTTTTGATCCCATTTTTTTTACCAGTTATTGGTTCCATGAGATAGCAAGTAGGGTTAAATTGAAGTTCACAAGTTGTTCAAAGGGGGTGGTAGGCAAGCTGTAGGTCTTTAGTTGTGGTGATGTACAGTTTGGATTTTTATGACGGGTTTGGTATATGGTCTGAAGCAGATTCCTGATTTGGAGAAAATGGATTTACTGATTATTTAAGGTGATTGTGTAATAGGAAAAAGAGAAGGAGATTGACAGTATAAAGGTTCAGGGAAATGCCGAAGTGTGTTGTTTGTGGAGATGTCCGGGGAATTGTTTCAAGGATTGGTTAAGTAATTCGCAAGGAAGTGAGGTATACGTTATTTCAAAATTTAAAATACTTAGAATAATTTATTTATTTATTTTATTTTATTTAATTAATAATCATTTAATTGTTAAATTAAAATAAATAATCATAGGTACACGATAAATTTCCTTTGAGTGGGTTCATAGCCGAGGATACGGAGTTAGAACGGGATAATTGACAGACAATAAAAATCACGGTTAGTAAATCTCACTCAATTTATTATTTAGAATTATTTTTAGTCGTTAAAAATAATTGATGGTTGTTCGATTGTATAAAAATATTTTTGTGGCTATTATATATATATTAGTTATTTAGGATTGGTGTTTGTGGTTTTTATATATATTGGGGATTTGATAGTTTCCGCAGTACCATTAGCGGATGCCCACAGTATCATTAGCGGATGACCATATGCGCCCCATGATATGATAGTGGATGACCTTCTATACCATGATATCTTACCTCGAAGCGGGATGGGTATTATTTATGTTGGCTAACGTCTGTGGATGCAGGAAAAATAGGTTGGAGGAATCCAAATGGATTCCTCAAAATTTATTATTGTTTGTTCGTATATATTATCATATATGATGTGTTAGAAAACCTATAATTGATACTTGAGTGTTTTGGATGTTTAAAAATATCACTGGGCCTAAGTGTTGAGTAATAAAAATATCGTGGAAAGGGGATTCTGAGATTTAAACGGGAAAATCTATTTTTCTATAATAGAAATTGAATTTCGAATAGGCTATAAAGATATTAACTTGTTTGAATAAATAAAACAAGTGGTGAATTTGTAAACGATGTTTATAAATTGAATAATACAAGAAGTCGAAGGATAGAATTTATAAACAATTGAATAATGCAGGAAATTAAAGTAAATTTACAAACGGTGTTTATAAATAAAAATGGAATAATTAGCATTGGATAATTTGAATATTTAAATTCAAATGTGAATTTAAAAATGGAAATTTGGAATCGTTTTAAAGAAATAAACGATGAAGTTTATTCTGATGTTCAGAATAAAAATTGAATTAAAATAAACTCGTTAGGATTTATGATTTGAATTCGATTAGTTCGAATTTATTTAAATAAAATATGTTTAGAAAAAATATTACAATTATATTAAATAGAAGTTAAATTTAAATATGAAAATAGACTCAATGTTATATATGGATAAGTTAAAATAAATAGAATATTCCAAAATAAGATTTTGGTTTTAAATAGATTTTTAAATGGAACTTGTTTTAATATATAAAACAAGTAAATTTATAAACGATGCTATAATTGCAGCGAATTGATTATCAGAAGATAATTTGAAATTTTAAATTCAAGTTTGAATTTAAAAATAGAAAGTTGAAATCATTTCAAAAAGGGAACGACGGTTTTTATTCCAGAATTCGGAATATAAAGGAATGGAGTTTCAAATAGAATTTTGAAATGGATACTTATTTTAATATATAAAACATGGAAGTTATATTTATAAACGACGTTTATAAATTAAGTGAGATAATTATCATTTGGATAATTTAAATATTAAAATTAAAATATGAATTTAAAAGTGAATAGGGAAGTGTTGGGAAATAGAACGATTGATTATATTTCGGAATTCGAAATATAAGCTGAATTGATAAAAATCCAACGAGTTTATAATTGAAATTCGATTATATCAAATTTTGTAAATAACTTATCTATAAAAGGAATTGGAATTAAATATAGAAGATCGAAGTATAAATAAATTTATAACTGAGTAATGAAATAATCGACAATTAAGAATAATTGAAATATTTAGTTAGATTTGGTAAATGTGTTTAATTTATATTTAATATTAAAGAAATGGAATTGGAATTTATATAATAAACGAAGTTTAACGTTTATATTTAAATAAAATTAAAATGAACTCGTTGCAGCTAGCAGTTCGAAAATTGGCGTTTCGAACTTCAATTGAGTATATAGAACTGGATTTAAGTCGAAATTCTTTGAAACAAGAACCGTCAGGACCGATTTGATAATAATTTTCTAATATAAGAGAAAAATCTGGATTTCGTCTTATAGATTTTGAGTTATGTCAAATTCAATTTTTCAGAAAAGCAGCGCCATAATCATTATAAAACCATAAAGGTTTATTAATTAAAAATCAAAGTATTTTAAGTTAATAAAATATAGATTTTTTAATTTAAAAGTCCATATTTGGGTTGTTAAATAAATACGAACTCAAGTTGTGTAAATGAAATAATTTTTGAAACAAAAATCATATTTTTTAATTATTGAATAGAATTAACTAATTAGAAGAATAATTAGTTAATGAGATCTTGAATCAAATTTTGGAGTTAGGATAAGTGAAGGAGGTTTGTAAATTTATATTCGGGATCGAATATGAAACTTGAATCAAAAATGGAATTTGACTTGTTTATAAGCGAATTAAAAATATATTTGAACATAATATGTTCAAACTAAAGGGATTTGGCAAAAGAGCTAATTAAAAGAACAAATTAGCAAATTGAGTTAGAAATGACTGGATTTAGTTGGGATGAATTGGAAATAGGTGAACATGTGTTAAATAGGTATGTAATGAAGTGTATGAAGATTATAATTCGAGTGCCCGACACAAAGGTACATGTTTAAATTCCATATGAGATTTTATGCGCCGAATCGGCAAGCCGCTTGGCTTTTTGATTTTCTTTTTGAATGGAAAGGGCCCAGAGAGGCATTTTGTAGTTGTACCAAGTGACTCGTACAAAGGAGGTTATGGTGAAATTTTCTAGAAATTTAAGGAGTTAGAATATTTTTAAGAGATTTTGATATTAGAAATCAATATAACTATATATATATATATATATATAATTCAATAAGGAAACGAATTTAAAATAGAATATTTTAAACAAAAAGGAAATCTGTAAATTAAATCTAGTAAATATAGAAAAAGAAACGTATGCACATTTAAAAAAAATGAATAATTGGTTTTTATGATGTTGATTTTTCGAGATAAGTGGTTTTGTCTGTTTTGAAGTTAAGAATGTTTTCAGTCAAGGTCTGAGAGGTAGTTATACCCAACTTGATTTATTTCATTATTAACCAATAAATAGAGAGAATCAATCTCGAAGATCAATGTTTAAAAGAGATTTAGTTGAATGCAATATTTTGGGTTGTTGTAACGATGTTCTACACAACATTCGTTTTAACCCAAATAAGTGAAATTTTGGAAATATAATAATAAATATTTCCTGAGTACAAAAATGAATAGTCGTGAAACGAAGAAGTAATTGGAAATAAATTCCAATCATAAATAGAAGATATTTTCTAAGTATAGAAAATAAAAGATGGTGATATTTGAAAATGTTTACCAAAAAGCGTAAGAGGCCAAGATGATTATTGAAAATATTTGGTTAACAAATATTGATAAGGAAACAGAGAAGTGATTAATTAACGAAATATAAATTAAGGGCCCCAGTGATTGTTTGTTGCTTTGAATGGATGTTTTTTTCTTCGATAGTTAAATAACCGACTATCGAAGTATTTGCCAATATCGTTGTCAATATGGAGAGACCGGTTGGATTATTATCCGAGAACCACTTCGTATTGGCATTAGCGTTGCGAATCAGTTTATATGAAGACAATCGAATTCGAAGTAAAGTGCAAGCGCTTTTTCTGTTAATCTGTAACGACCCGCATTTTACGCATCATAGGATCGTAGGATATTTATTTCTTCTTCGTATGAAGCCGTATGGTCGTGCAACTTTGGAAGACGACAATTGGGGTCATTTCCCATGTTCACGATTTTTGCCGATTTTTAAATGACCATTTTGCCCCTAGCAGATCTTGTTTTGGCCATAACTTTTGATAGGAAAAGAATTTTGACTTGAAACCACTTCCATTGGATCCGGATGATGGTTTACCTTTCCGTAGAGTGGTCATATGCGAAAAACGGACTTACCGTTTGGGAGATATGGCTGAAATAAGGTTCAGCAGTTGAAAAACTGCTTAACCGGGCCTAATTGGGTAGTTAACAGCTAGGCCCAAAGGGGGATTTCGGGTTTAGAGGCATAGGAGGGCTGATTAGGGTTAGAAAATCACTTTCATTTCAGTTTTGAGCCACCACAAACCTTCTTGAGACCCTAGTAATGGCTTCCATCCTCTAAAACCACTCCAAAACACATTTTTAGTGAAGACTAAGCCTAAACTACATCAAATCAAAGCAAATCAACATCAAATTTGAAAAATAGTTGCTGGAACACATAGGGATTCGGTCCATATAGAAGATTATTTCAGATTTGAGGTTTTATTGTGGCAAAGGTGAGTGATTAGCATTGTTTTGACACTAATTACAGTTAATCAGGGTGGTTAGTGATAATTAGTGGATTCTTACACTATAAAATTCTGGAAAAATACTTATAAATTCATAAATGCTATTTTAGACCTCTGTTAGAAATTTGGGATGATTTGATTAAGTTTTTCTAATTATACCCTTAGATTTGCTTAAACATGCTTAAGGGAAAATATGAGACTTTGGCTATGTTTGATCCATTTTAACTTATCAAAATGATGTTTTGATGTTTATGGTCGTTCCTATATGTTGCTATGACTGTATGGTAAGTTTTATGATTGTGTAGAAGTGCTAGTTTGGTCAAAAACGCCATCGAATGGCGAAAAACAGTCGCTGGAACGAAGTGCATGAAATAGCCCGGATCGGTTCGCCCCTACCCCTGCGATCCGAACCAATTGAAGCTCGCGCCACGACACGAACCGACCCAGACGAGGTAGCACGGTCCGATCCAGAAGCCTCGCCACGAACTGACGAAGCACGATTTGAAGGCGATTCGACCTGAACTGATGAGCACGACCCGACCCAACAGGGGCGCCACGAACCGATGAAGCACGATCCAATGATCGCGACCCGAGCATGTATGGCGACCCGATCCGATCTGGTGGAGGCCGTGCGGTCCGAGCTGGAGCATCATCACGACTTGAAGCTTGACCACGAGCTGGTGTTTGCGAACCGAACCAGGAGACTACAATCTGAATGGAGACCGATCCGGAGGTGAAGACAATAACCCGAGATGCAAAGGTAGTCCAAATGGAAGTTAGAGCTCAGGATCCAGATGGGAACCAATGAGTTCACTTCATGAGTTGGGCTTTGCTGCGGGACGTGTGCTAAGGAGTGGTCGACGTCTATAACTTTGGATCGTTAGGAGTAGGAGGTATAAGCACGGATTCAGGGCCGCAATGGCATTGGTACAACTAGATGAGCTATAGACCAATGAAGTGGGGTCATTGGAAAGGTTTGGACAGGACTCCATGGGGTAAGCTTGGCTATAGACCAATGAAGTGGGGTCATTGGAAAGGTTTGGACATGACTCCGTAACAGTAGTTGTACAAGACGGGATCCGTCATTACATAGAGGTCTAATGACTCAAAGTGGTGGATATCGTATGCTTTACGCACTGAGTAAGAGATGTGAGGATGGATGCTATGTTTTGATTTGTTTGTTATCACAATGACATGCACACCCCCCACCCCGTTATCTTGACACATGTGTTAGTGGTACCTTAGAGTATTGTACAGTATGTAGTGCTAACTCTTTGGTTGCAGGTCCAGGTTCAGGTATGGTTTAGTTATACCTGTTTTGATTTGTCTAGTTGCTTATCGCTCATACCAGACTTTTGTCTGACCCAGAGTTTTATGTCTCTTCTTATTACTCTGGGTGCTCACACGAGCAGACTAGAGACAGGTTAGGTGGTATGCACGAGTAGCTGTCCGGAGACGAGCAGGAGGCTCCCACGTATTATCTCCTATTATTCTCCCTGTGTCGTTGCTGGTATCTACTTTGGGCATTAGTAGTATACCTATTTTATTTTGCTTTAGAGACAGTTTTGAAAAGTTGTAATAATGGTAGTTTGGAACATAAGCTGTATTTGGATTTTCCGCTGCTATGTTGATTAGTTCCTCAGCTTATGCACTGCCTCGTCTGATTATGTTAAAGTATGTTGATATTATATTTTATCCCATGCGCCGTGAGATATGTTACAGGTTCTATGCTAGTTCATTCCTTCAAATCCCTTTCCTTTTCCTTTCTTTTGGCGACCGTCCCGTACTGGTTGGACATCAGTACAGCGCATTTCAGAGAATGTCGACTGGTGCGGAGCGGGCCGTCACATTTGGTATCAGAGCCAGGTTGCGTAGTTAACCTAGGGAAAGACACCAGGGAGAGATAGTATACGTATATGAGAGCGCGTATTTGTAATTATTTTGGTTTTCAAAAGCTTTATATATATACTACTAGTATATCAAGGATGAAGTCGCACTGCACTGGTACCACTATGGGGATGGTTAATCGTTTTCTCTTTACAGATTGAACGATGAGCCGATACGTGAGAGGCACTGGCAGAGGAGCCAATAATGGGAATGCTACTGAGATGAGGACGATGTTCACCAACTTAATGAGAGAGATGCTTAGAGAAGTTCAGGGAGTAGTTCCCAATGCTGGTAATGGTGGTGGACCAGTAGTGCAGGTGCCTAGGGCCGATTTCGCCAAGCTGAATAAGGATTATACTAGCTTGGGAGGAAAGCCGTTCCACGGAACGGAGTCGGCTACGGATGTTCAGGATTGGTTGGATAGCTGCGAACGTATCTTCGAAGATTTGGGTATCGAGGATGCGATGAAGAGAAGGCTAGCATCCCGTCAACTGCAAGGACGGGCAATGAATTGGGGGAATGCTATAAAAGCAGCTACTCCAGAGGATCAGATTTCTTGGGATCAGTTTAAGGCTCGCTTCAGCGATAAGTTTATCCCAGCTGCACAGAAGTCAAAATTGTTTAGAAAATTTCTGGAGCTTAAGCAGAACGGAAGGGCAGTTTCAGAGTATGTTGCTGAGTTCGACACTTTGTCGAAGTATGGATTATCTTTGATTGATACTGCTGAGAAGAAGAACGAGAAGTTCATAACTGGTTTGGATGGATACTTGGGGGAAAGGCTTATTAACCACATCGATGAGACGTTTGAGTCGATTGTGGGGAAAGCTTTGAGGTCGGAAAGTCTATACCCCAAGCCAAAGACTGAGGCTGCATCTGCAGAAGAGCCAAAACCGCAAGCAGGCGGTGGAGGCAAGAATGTCTCTCAGAATAAGAGGAAGCAGAATCAGAATAAGGATGGCCAGAAAAAGAAGAGGAAAGACGCTGAATGCTTTAGCTGTGGCAAGAAGGGCCATTACGCTAGAGAATGTCGAGCGAAGCCAGCGGACAGGAAGTGCTTCAACTGTGGCCAAGTCAGACATCAAAAGGATAAGTGTCCACAACCTTTGAAAGAGAAGCAGATGGTGAAAGCATATGCCCTTAATGCTATTCCTTCTTCGTCAAATGCTTCAACTGCGGCGGAGAAAGGAAAGAATGTCGTCATTCAAGGTATGCTTTCCATTTATGATGTTCAAGTTAGAGTTTTGTTTGATACCGAGGCTTCCCATTCCTTCATATCTAGTGACCTGGTAGATAGGTTGGGATTGGAACCTGAATTAGTCGATAGGCCTTTAGAAGTGACGAACCCGATTGGTGGTTCGACAAGCCTTAGCATGATTTGTCGTAATTTGGTCTTATCGAGTCATGGATGTATGTTTGTTTGTGATTGCTTTGTTTTGGGCTTTATTGGGTATGGCATTATTTTGGGAGTCGATTGGCTCCAAAGATACAGGGTGGTGGTAGATTGTGAGGGCTCTTGGTGATAGTTAGAACGGATGATGGGCGGAGGGTAGTGTTTGGTAGCCAACCATGGGATGGAGTTATGGCTAGTTTTCTAAATTCCCTCGACATCCCGCATGATGAGTTGTCAGATGTGCCCGTGGTTAGCCAGTATCCGGACATCTTCGGGGAAGTGACCGGGCTTCCACCACACCGAGAGATTGAGTTCCGTATTGATTTAGTGAAAGATGCCAGACCGATAGTGATGCCACTTCGTCGTATGGCACCAAGGGAGCAGCGAGAGCTCGGGGTGCAAGTCAGCGATCTTTTGAGGAAAGGATTTATTCGAAGAAGCGTCTCCGAGTGGGGAGTGCCAGTTGTATTTGCTGCTAAGGCAGATGGTTCCCTTCGGTTGTGTGTGGACTATCGCAAGTTGAATAAGGTGACGAGGAAGAATAAGTATCCTCTACCGCGGATAGATGATTTGTTTGATCAACTGGAAGGAGCGAGAGTGTTCTCCCAGTTGGACCTCACGATAGGATTTCATCAGCTCAGAGTGGCAGCTGATAGCATAGATAAAACGGCCTTTAGGACGCCGTCTGGATTTTATGAGTGGTTGGTCATGCCATTTGGGTTGACCAATGCGCCAGCATATTTTGTAGATCTTATGAATAGGGTATTCAGAGATCAACTGAATAAGTTTGTTCTTGTGTTCGTGGATGATATCTTGATTTATTCGAGGACAGAGGAATAACACAAGGAGCATTTAAGGATAGTAATGGAGGTATTGAGAAAACACCAATTGAAAGCAAAGTTCTCGAAATGTCACTTCTGGAGGAGGAAAGTGAGATTCTTGGGCCATCTTGTCTCATAGAATGGTTTCGCCGTGGATCCTGCTAAAGTAGCTACGGTGCAAGATTGGTCTACGCCCAAGAATGCAACTGATATAAGAAGTTTCTTGGGGTTAGCTGGATATTACCGTAAGTTTATCCAAGACTTCTCCAAGATAGAAGCACCGTTGACTCAGTTGACCAAGAAGAATCAGACTTTCGTCTGGAACGAGGAGTGTGAGAAGGCATTCAAGGGTCTAAAGGAGAAGCTGACGTGTGCACCAGTGTTAGTTATTCCTAAGGGGAATGAGGAAATGACGGTATACACGGATGCATGTGGTACCGGACTAGGAGCTGTATTGATGCAAGGAGGTAGGGTCTTAGCTTATGCGAGTAGGCAACTGAAACCGCATGAGAAAAGATATCCTACCCATGATTTGGAATTGGCAGCGATCGTGTTCGCATTGAAGATATGGAGACATTACCTGTTGGGAGAAAGGTTTGAATTGTTTACTGATCATAAGTCATTAAAGTATCTCTTCTCCCAGAAGGATTTGAATCTCCGTCAGCAAAGGTGGTTGGAATTCTTAGCTTCCTATGATTTTGATATCGCATATACACCCGGAAAAGGCAATGCAGTAGCCGATGCGTTGAGTAGGAGACATGCCAATTTAGGGGCTATGTTTTTGGAATGGAAGCAACTGGAGTACATCGCAGGATATGATTTCCGACCTAAGTGTGAATTGGATCCAGAAATGTTAGCAAGCTTGACGATCAGACCCACTTTGATTGAGCGGATTGGTTCCAGTCAGAAGAACGATCCTAAATTGTTGGAAATCATCTCCAAATTAGAAATGAGAATCAATGAGGAGATGAACAAGTATGGACTTGATCGAGAAGGATGGCTTAGAAAGAATGGAAGACTAGTTGTGCCTAATGTCAATGGACTGAGAGATGAAGTGCTTAGAGAATGTCATCACTCAAGGCTAACTATACATCCCGGTGGTAATAAGATGTATCGAGACATGAAGCAGACCTACTACTGGGAAGGGATGAAGAGAGACATTGGGAAATTTATATCCAAGTGTATGAATTGTCAGCTAGTTAAAGCTGAGCAAAAGAAGCCTAGTGGTTTGTTGCAGCCATTAGAAATCCCAGAATGGAAATGGGAACAAGTATCAATGGATTTCATTGATGGGTTACCAAGGACTAGATCAGGTCATGACAGTATTTGGGTAATTGTGGATCGATTAACCAAGAGTGCAAGGTTCATTCCAGTCAAGTCAAATAGAACAGTAGCCAAGTTGGCAGAACTGTATATGAAGTGGGTAGTGAGATCTCATGGAGTACCTAAAAGCATTGTGAGTGACCGAGACCCGTTGTTTACTAGTGGGGTTTGGAAGAGCTTATAAGAGGCGTTAGGATCAGAATTACATCTCAGTACCGCATATCATCCTCAAACCGATGGTCAAACAGAGAGGGTGAATCGGATATTGGAAGATCTTTTGAGAGCTTGTATATTGGATTTTGGTGGATCATGGGATGACCATTTGCATCTAGTAGAGTTTGCATATAATAATAGTTATCAGTCAAGTATTGGTATGGCTCCATTTGAAGCTTTGTACGGAAGACCGTGCAACTCACCGTCATGTTGGCTAGAAACCGGTGAGAAGTTTGTGCTTGGACCAGATATGATAAGAGAAACTTCAAGCAAGATCAAGATTATTCAGCAAAGAATGAAGGCTGCCCAAGATAGGCAGAAGAGTTATGCTGATAAAAGGAGAAGAGAATTGAAGTTCTCCGTTGGCGACATGGTATTTGTTAAGGTCTCCCCATTAAAGAATGTTATTCGATTTGGAAAGAGAGGAAAGTTAGCGCCAAAATTTGTTGGTCCATTCCAAGTTCTCGAGCAAGTTGGAAATTTGGCATATAGAATTGAATTACCAGAGAAGATGGAGGGAGTTCACAACGTATTTCATGTTTCCCAGTTAAGGAAATTCGTGCACGACCCCGATATGGCTATTTCACCTAATCAGTTGGATGACGTCGAAGTTGAACCCGAGGCGGTTGGGAACCGCAAGCCGATTCGTATTGTCGGGGATGATACGAAGAAACTTCGAAGGAAAGCGGTGAAGCTAGTCAAGGTTCAGTGGGGCGAGGACGAGAATGTCTGTACTTGGGAGACAGAGGAGAGCATTAGGAAGACATATCCAGAACTCTTTGCCTGGTAAGTTTTTCATTGCGATTTAGTTGTTCCCGCATGCTAGGATAGGCTTGTTTTGTTTGTTATGCATGTTTGATTGTTGCTAATGGTTGGTAGGCATGTGGGACATTTTGTTTGTTTCTTAGTTAAGGAATTTCGGGGACGAAATTTCCTAAGGGGGGGAGAATGTAATAACCCGCATTCTACGCATCATAGGATCGTAGGATATTTATTTCTTCTTCGTATGAAGCCGTATGGTCGTGCAACTTTGGGAGACGACTATTGGGGTCATTTCCCATGTTCACGATTTTTGCCGATTTTTAAATGACCGTTTTGCCCCTAGCAGATCTTGTTTTGGCCATAACTTTTGATAGGAAAATAATTTTGATTTGAAACCACTTCCATTGGATCCACATGATGGTTTACCTTTCCGTAGAGTGGTCATATGCGAAAAACGGACTTACCGTTTGGGAGATATGGCTGAAATAAGGTTCAGCAGTTGAAAAACTGCTTAACCGGTCCTAACTGGGTAGTTAACAGCTAGGCCCAGAGGGGGATTTCGGGTTTAGAAGCATAGGAGGGCTGATTAGGGTTAGGAAATCACTTTCATTTCAGTTTTGAGCCACCACAAACCTTCTTGAGACCCTAGTAATGGCTTCCATCCTCTAAAACCACTCCAAAACACATTTTTAGTGAAGATTAAGCCTAAACTACATCAAATCAAAGCAAATCAACATCAAATTTGAAGCATAGTTGCTGGAACACATAGGGATTCGGTCCATACAGAAGATTATTTCAGATTTGAGATTTTATTGTGGCAAAGGTAAGTGATTAGCATTGTTTTGACACTAATTACAGTTAATCAGGGTGGTTAGTGATAATTAGTGGATTCTTACACTATAAAATTCTGGAAAAATACTTATAAATTCATAAATGCTATTTTAGACCTCCGTTAGAAATTTGGGATGATTTTATTAAGTTTTGCTAATTATACCCTTAGATTTGCTTAAACATGCTTAAGGGAAAATATGAGACTTTGGCTATGTTTGATCCATTTTAACTTATCAAAATGAAGTTTTGGTGTTTATGGTCGTTCCTATATGTTGCTATGACTGTATGGTAAGTTTTATGATTGTGTAGAAGTGTTAGTTTGGTCAAAAACGCCGTCGAATGGCGAAAAACAGTCGCTGGAACGAAGTGCAGGAAATAGCCCGGATCGGTTCGCCCCTACCCCTGCGATCCGAACCAATTGAAGCTCGCGCCACGACACGAACCGACCCAGACGAGGTAGCACGGCCCGATCCAGAAGCCTCGCCACGAACTGACGAAGCATGATTTGAAGGCGATCCGACCCGAACTGATGAGCACGACCCGACCCAACAGGGGCGCCACGAACCGATGAAGCACGATCCAATGATCGCGACCCGAGCATGTATGGCGACCCGATCCGATCTGGTGGAGGCGGTGCGGTCCGAGCTGGAGCATCATCACGACTTGAAGCTTGACCACGAGCTGGTGTTTGCGAACCGAACCAGGAGACTACAATCTGAATGGAGACCGATCCGGAGGTGAAGACAATAACCCGATATGCAAAGGTAGTCCAAATGGAAGTTAGAGCTCAGGATCCAGATGGGAACCAATGAGTTCACTTCATGAGTTGGGCTTTGCTGCGGGACGTGTGCTAAGGAGTGGTCGACGTCTATAACTTTGGATCGTTAGGAGTAGGAGGTATAAGCACGGATTCAGGGCCGCAATGGCATTGGTACAACTAGATGAGCTATAGACCAATGAAGTGGGGTCATTGGAAAGGTTTGGACATGACTCCATGGGGTAAGCTTGGCTATAGACCAGTGAAGTGGGGTCATTGGAAAGGTTTGGACATGATTCCGTAACAGTAGTTGTACAAGACGGGATCCGTCATTACCTAGAGGTCTAATGATTCAAAGTGGTGGATATCGTATGCTTTACGCACTGAGTGAGAGATGTGAGGATGGATGCTATGTTTTGATTTGTTTGTTATCACTATGACATGCACACACCCCCACCCCGTTATCTTGACACCTGTGTTAGTGGCACCTTAGAGTATTGTACAATATGTAGTGCTAACTCTTTGGTTGCAGGTCCAGGTTTAGGTATAGTTTAGTTATACCTGTTTTGATTTGTCTAGTTGATTATCGCTCATACCAGACTTTTGTCTGACCCAGAGTTTTATGTCTCTTCTTATTACTATGGGTGCTCACACGAGCAGACTAGAGACAGGTTAGGTGGTATGCACGAGTAGCTGTCCGGAGACGAGCAGGAGGCTCCCACGTATTATCTCCTATTATTTTCCCTGTGTCGTTGCTGGTATCTACTTTGGGCATTAGTAGTATACCTATTTTATTTTGCTTTAGAGACAGTTTTGAAAAGTTGTAATAATGGTAGTTTGGAACATAAGCTGTATTTGGATTTTCCGCTGCTATGTTGATTAGTTCCTCAGCTTATGCACTGCCTCGTCTGATTATGTTAAAGTATGTTGATATTATATTTTATCCCATGCGCCGTGAGATATGTTACAGGTTCTATGCTAGTTCATTCCTTCAAATCCCTTTCCTTTTCCTTTCTTTTGGCGACCGTCCCGTACTGGTTGGACATCAGTACAGCGCATTTCAGAGAATGTCGACTGGTGCGGAGCGGGCCGTCACATAATCCTTGGTAGAAATTGCTTAAGATGGATTAATGGAAACTATGCCTTCGGTTTCGTTCAATCCCAGAACGAACGTGTATGGACGAGTGTCTGACAGTGTAGTTCGAATGATCACATGATGGTCTGTATAAATATATATGGTGGCGGAGAATTTATTCT
Source organism: Allium sativum (assembly GCA_030737875.1). Lineage (NCBI taxonomy): Eukaryota > Viridiplantae > Streptophyta > Magnoliopsida > Asparagales > Amaryllidaceae > Allium > Allium sativum. The sequence goes on along the minus strand of CM060922.1, from coordinate 17,936,936 downwards.
CTTAGCATAATATCCAGAATATATTTGTGCAAATCAATTAATGATTAACGGATCTGGCAATGTGTCATTCAAAGTGATTGCGCTATCAAGGAATGGTAAGTAATCGTCGCATAAGGCTTCAACAATTGGGAAATAACAAAAATCGGGCAGGCAACATGACTAAGTGGGTAGCTCCCGATTAGGGTGTATTATCACCTATCTAGAGAAATTCATTTCATTATTTATTCTATTCAATATTGTCCCATTCGGGAAAACGGTTGCTGATCCCAACCGTTGGTGATATACATTCGATACACTCAAGTGAAATGAGTGGTCGGTCATGTGTGGCCGGGTTACAAGATGTTCTTGTTGAACCCAGTGTATTCCTCTCTAGAGATACACTATCGGATCGTGGTTCCATACCTTGTCATTGTTGGAAATTCATTACCCAATAAGTGCCCGCGGTTTTGATTGTATATTATGTATGTGGAGCGTGAGATGAAAGCGTTCCACTAGATTTCTATTTATTTGATTTAGACACTATTATAATATCAAAAGAGTTTTGATATAAAGATTATCGTTTTCTTCCAAAAGGATTTGAAAGTTTAATCAAGTGTTTTGGATTCTCATAAGGGGAAAACCCGTTCGGTATTATACGGCGTGGTCTTATGAGATATCATTTATTTTCTGAAACTGTTTTAAATTGTTTACTCATACAAGTCCCATGACTGACCCGGAGTTTATTTTTGTTTTATTTTACCTAAACTCTTAGGTGTCCAAATTTGTACGGGCAGTCAAGTAGTTTAGGATTTTACAGATTTATTTGAAGGAGCTTAGAGCAGGAGGCTTCAGTGTTATCTAGTTATTGTTATTTTCCGCTGTGTCGAAAGTGTTTTACTCTGATAACTGTATGTTATACTATCAAAACATTGTATTTCAAAAGTTATGATATATTATATTTTGTTCCGTTGCGATGTGAGATTATGTGTTGTTGTTTATGTTCTTCTTCTATCTTTTTCTTCTTTATTTCATAATGATTCGTATTTCTATGCAATTTGGGTTGGATGTTTGATGTGTGTGGTCAACTCAGATAATATGGAAATTCAGTTAGTTACAGTTGGTATCAGAGCTTAGGTTGAGCGAATACCTAGGCTTTGTTGGGGTTTACTCATTAGAGATAGGGTCAGTAGTACCCTAGTTAGAGTTGAGTGTATATATACGAGAGAGCGTATTTGTAAATTGATATAAAAATTGTTTTATATTGTGTTGGCTAGTCTGTTGAGTGGCTTATGAATTCTGGTCGAATCGTGGGGCGCCACGAAGTCGATAAGAGTTTATAAACACTTGAACAGAGAAATTCGACATGATATTGTTTTAAAGTGGGTAGATGAAATAATTTTACCCAAATTTATATTTTGATATGAAATGAATAATTTTCTAAAATTATTATATTATTATGGATGTGTTGGTTGTTATTATAATCAAATAAGGTTATAAAGTTGGAATGGTCATTATAACCAAATAGAATTTGTATATGAATAAAATATACAAATGAGATTATTAAAACTGGATTCAGAATTAGAATTAAGAAATTAAAATCCTGGGAGTTTGAAAAAATATATTTTTCTGAAGTATATTCAAATAATATAGCTTTGTTTTGGAAAGGATTTGAATAAATACCATTTTGAATGGATTTTGTAAGTGATAAAGCACTGAACTCACTTCAGTCGCTGCGAAATAATTCTGATAATGACTGCAGCATCCTCAGTGTTTATTATCGAGTATCTAAGTGATGGATTGCTACCTTAGAAAAGATTTTGGATGGAAATTTGTTTGAAAGAAAACAAGTTGGTTTGAATATTCAAATGTTTTGAATTTGTGATGGAAATAAATATATGTATATATTTATGGGATTTCAAAAGGATTTGAAGTAAAAACCCAGGAATTTGAATTCAAAAATTTAAATTTAACTTAATCAAGTTAAATGGATTGAAAGGAATAAATTGATTAAAATCAATTGGAATGAATTTGAATACATATGAATGGAAAACCAAAAGTTTTGGTAGAACTAAAAATTTGTTGAACTATGTAGAGTTAAGTTTCAACATAAGTGGAATTTGAAAAGTAATGGGTTTGTAGCATTTTTCCTATCTTAGTAATATTGGGGACGAAATTCTTTTAAGGGGGGAAGAATGTAACGACCCGGATTTTTGGTCAATTTATTTTTAATATTTAATATCGTTTTAAATATTGAGTTGATAACATAAATGAATTTTTATATTAAGTTATCGATTTAATAATCGAAATACGATTGTTTTCGAATTTATATAATTATCGTAATACGGGAATCTGAACTAATTCAATTGGTAACTAAAACTGAATCAAAACAATTCAGATGATCAATATATACTCTATTTGAATATAGACGACGATAATAATAATCTATTATCAAAGAATTTATTTGTTTTAAATTTAAAATTATATTATATCAATTTAATATGGTTATTATATATATACATTCGAATTAAATTTTATAGTCTACTCTATTGAGTTCAGATTAGTATAATTATGTTGAAACGTCGGTCGGTAGGTTAAAATAGCGGTTTGTGATGTCGGGTTATGAACCCCGATATATTTTTAGTGGATAGGATCGAAATCAAATTGATATCTATTTAAAAAGAATAAAAAGCCCTTTATGTCTAATCGTATTTAATACAAATCAAATCGAAATTTAATTTTTGTACCTAAGCTACCCTACCGATTACTTAATCCCTAAGGATTCATTGTTATAAATACGCGATATATCCTCCTTCCATTTCCTTTCTTTGTTTTTTTCTTCAGACCGAATGGAATCGATCCTGTTCTTTTCCCCAAAATTCTTTGAATACATTTTTAATTTATAATACTCATCAAAATCTCACAAATACGGATTCGCTAAAATCGCGATGACCTCCTTTTCAATCTATATGAGTATCATGGGTTGCAATATCAAGTTTGGATGTCGATCGAATTTCATGGCAGTAGGTTAGGTATTGGTTTTCGTTAATTAAAGGAAGTAGGGGAAATCGATGTATTCAAAAAGGGCTAATGCGTGCTATGGAACCTGGGTGGTTCGAAGCTCAAGGTCTTCCTGAAATCGAGAGAGGGGCGAAGTTGGGTTCAGCAATTGAGGGCGAGTTGCGATGGCAGAAAGGTTCTGGGTCCAGCAAAGTGATGTAGTAGTGTTCATGGTGGTTTTTGATCCCATTCTTTTTACCAGTTACTGGTTATGTGAGATAGCAGGTAAGGTTGAATTGAAGTTCACAAGTTGTTCAAAGGGGGTGGTAGGCGAGCAGTAGGTCTTTAGTTGTGGTGATGTACAATTTGGATTTTTATGATGGGTTTGGTATATGGTCTGAAGCAGATTCCTGATTTGGAGAAAAAGGATTTATTGATTATTTAAGGTGATGGTGTGATAGCAAAAAGAGAAGGAGATTGACAGTATAAAGGTTCGGGGAAATGCCGAAGTGTGTTGTTTGTGGAGATATCCGGGGAATTGTTTCAGGGATTGGTCAAGTAATTCGCAAGAAGCGAGGTATATGTTATTTCAAAATTTAAAATACTTAGAATAATTTATTTATTTATTTTAGTTAATTTATTTAATAATCATTAAATTAAAATAAATAACCGTAGGTACACGATAAATTTCGAAGTGGGTTCGTAGCCAAGGATACGGAATTAGAACGGGATAATTGGCAGACAATAAAAATCACAGTGAGTAAATCTCTCTCAATTTATTATTTAGAATTATTTTTAGTTGTTAAAAATAATTGATGGTTGTTTGATTGCATAAAAATATTTTTATGGCTATTAAATATATATTATTATTTAGGATTGGTGTTTGTGGTTATTATATATATATATATATATATATTGGTGATTTGATAGTTCCCGCAGTACCGTTAGCGGATGCCCGCATTATCGTTAGCGGATGACCCTATGCGTCCCACGATATGATAGTGAATGACCTTCCATACCGCGATATCCTGCCTCGAAGCAGGATGGGTATTATTTATGTTAGCTAACGTCTATGGATGTAGGAAAAACAGGTTGGAGGAATCCAACTGGATTCCTCAAAATTAATTATTGTTTGCTCATATATATTATCATATATGATGTGTTAGAAAACCTGTAATTGATACTTGAGTGTTTTGGATGTTCAAAAATATCACTGGGCCTAAATGTTGATTTATAAAAATATCGTGAAAAGGGAATTTTGAGATTTAAACGGGAAAATATATTTTTCTAAAATAGAAATTGAATTTCGAATAGTCTATAAAGATATTAACTTGTTTGAATAATTAAAACAAGTGGTGAATTTATAAACGATGTTTATAAATTGAATATTACAGGAAGTCGAAGGATTGAATTTCAAACAATTGAACAATGTAGGAATTGAAGTAAATTTATAAACGGTGTTTATAAATAAAAATGGAATAATTATCATTGGATAATTTGAATATTAAAATTCAAATGTGAATTTAACAATGGAAATTTGGAATCGTTTTAAAGAAGTAAACGATGAAGTTTAATCTGATGTTCAGAATATAAATTGAATTAAACAAATTTGTAAGGATTTATGATTTGAAATCGATTAGTTCGAATTTATTTAAATAAAATATGTCTAAAAAAATTAGGATTATATTAAATAGAAGTTAAATTTAAATATGAAAATAGAATCTATGTTGTATATGGATAAGTTAAAATAAATAGAATATTCCAAAATAAGATTTTGGCTTTAAACTGATTTTTAAATGGAACTTGTTTAAATATATAAAACAAGTAAATTTATAAACGATGTTATAATTGTAGCGCATTGATTATCAGAAGATAATTTAAATTTTAAATTCAAGGTTGAATTTAAAACTAGAAAGTTGAAATCATTTCGAAAAGGGAACGACGGTTTTTATTCCGGATTTCGGAATATAAAGGAATGGAGTTTCAAATAGAATTTTGAAATGGAAACTTGTTCTAATATATAAAACAAGGAAGTTAAATTTATAAATGACGTTTACAAATTAAGTGAGATAATTATCATTTGGATAATATAAATATTTAAATTCAAATATGAATTTAAAAGTGAATTGGGAAGTGTTATGAAACAGAACGATTGATTATATTTCGGAATTCGAAATATAAGTTGAATTGAGAAAAATCCAACTGGTTTATAATTGAAATTCGGTTATATCGAATTTTGTAAATAATTTATTTATAAAAGGAATTGGAATTAAATATAGAAGGTCGAAGTATAAATAAATTTATAACTGGGTAATGAAATAATCGACAATTAGGAATAATAGAAATATCCAGTTAGATTTGGTAAACGGGTTTAATTTATATTTAATATTTAAGAAAATTGAATTGGAATTTATATAATAAACGAAAGTTTAACGTTTATATTTAAATAAAATTAAAATAAACTCGCCGCAGCACGGAAGTTCGAAAATTGGCATTTTGAACTTCAATTGAGTATACAGAACTCAATCTAAGTCGAAATTCTTTGAAACAAGAACCTTCAGGACCGATTTGATAATAGTCTTCTAATAGAAGAGAAAAATATGGATTTCTTCTTAAAGATTTTGAGTTATGTCAAATTCAAATTTTTAGAAAAGCAGCGCCATAACTATTATAAAAGTATAATGGTTTATTAATTAAAAATCTAAGTATTTTAAGTCAATAGAATATGGATTTTGAAATTTAAAAATCCATATTTTGGTTGTAAAATAAATACGAACTCAAGTTGTATAAATGAAATGATTTTTGAAACAAAAATCAGATTTAATTGTTGAATAGAATTAACTAATTAGAAGAATAATTACTCAATGAGATTTTGAATCAAAAACTGGACTTGGGATAAGTGAAAGAGGTTGGTAAATTTATATTCGGAATCGAATATGAAGCTTGAATTAAAAATGGAATTCGACTTGTTTATAAGCGAATTAAAAATATATTTGAACATGATATGTTCAAACTAAAGGGACTTGGCAAAAGAGCTAATTAAAAGAATAAATTAGCTAATTGAGTTAGAAATGATTGTATTTAGTTGGGATAAATTGGAAACATGTGAACATGTGTTAAATAGGTATGGAATGAGTGTATGAAGATTATAATTCGAAAGCCCGACATAAAGGTACACGTTTAAATTCCATATGAGATTTTATGCGCCGAATCGGTAAGCCACTTGGCTTTTTTATTTTCTTTTTGAATGGAAGGGCCCAGAGAGGCGTTTTGTAGTTATACCGAGTGACCCGTACAAAGGAGGTTATGGCGAAATTTTCTGGAAATTTAAGAAGTTAGAATATTTTTAAGAGATTTTGATATTAGAAATCAATATAACAATATATATAGAATTCGATCAGGAAACGAATTTAAAATAGAATATTATATACAAAGAGGAAATCTATAAATTAAATCTAGTAAATATAGAAAGAGAAACGTATACACATTTTAAAAAATGAATAATTGGTTTTTATGATGTTGGTTTTTTGATGTGAGTGGTTTTGTTTGTTTTGAAGTTAAGAATGTTTTCAGTCAAGGTCTGAGAGGTAGTTATACCCCAACTTGATTGATTTCATTATTAACCGATAAATAGGGAGAATAAGTCTCGAAGATCAATGTTTGAAAGAGATTAAGTTAAATGCAATATTTTGGGTTGTTGTAACGATGTTTTACACAACATTCGTTTTAACCCAAATAAGTGGAATTTTGAAAATATAATATTAAATATTTCCTGAGTACAAAAACGAATGGTCGTGAAACGGAGAAGTAATTGGAAATAAATTCCAATCATAAATAGAAGACATTTTCTAAGTATAGAAAATAAAAGATGGTGATATTTGAGAATGTTTACCAAATAGCATAAGAGGCCAAGATGATTATTGAAAATATTTGGTTAACAAATATTGATAAGGAAATGGAGAAGTGATTAATTAACGAAATATTAATTAAGAGGCCCAGTGATTGTTTGATGCTTTGAACGAATTTTTGTTTTTCTTCGATAGTTAAATAATCGACTATCGAAGTGTTTGCCAATATCGTTGTCAATATGGAGAGACCGGTTGGATTATTATCCGAGAACCACTCTGTATTGGCGGTAGCGTTGCGAATCGAATTATATGAAGACAATAAAAGATGGAGTAAAGTGCAAGGTTTCTGTTAATCCTAGGTAGAAATTGCCTAAGATGGATTAATGGAAATTGTGCCTTCGATTTTGTTCAATCCCAGAACGACCGTGTATGGACGAGTGTTTGACAGGGTAGTTCATGATGGTCTGCATAAATATATATGGTGGCAGAGAATTTATTCTCTTAGCATATCATCCAGAATATATTTGTGCAAATTAATCAATGTTTAACGGATCTGACAATGTAACATTCAAAGTGATTGTGCTATCAAGGAATGGTAAGTAATCGTAGCCTCAGGCCTCGACAACCGGGAAATGACAAAAATCGGGCAGACATCATGACTAAGTGGGTAGCTCCCAATTAGGGTGTATTATCACCTAGCTAGAGAAATTCATTTCATTCTTTATTCTATTCAATGTTGTCCCATTCGGGAAAACGGTTGCTGATCCCAACCGTTGGTGATATACATTCGATACACTCAAGCGAAATGTGTGGTTGGTCATGTGTAGCCGGGTCACAAGATGTTCTTTTTGAACGCAGTGTATTCCACTATAGAGATGAAAGCGTTCCACTAGATTTATATTTATTTGATTTAGACACTATTATAATATCAAAAGAGTTTTGATATAAAGATCATCGTTTTCTTTCAAAAGGATTTGAAAGTTAAATCAAGTGTTTTGGATTCTCATAAGGGAAAATCATGTTCCGTGTTATACGGTGTGGTCTTATGAGATATCGTTTATTTTATCAAACTGTTTAAATTGTTTACTCATACCTGTCCCATGACTGACCCGGAGTTTATTTTTGTTTTGTTTTACCTAAACTCTTGGGTGCCCAAATTTGTACGGGCAGTCAAGTAGTTTAGGATTTTACAGATTTATCTAAAGGAGCTTGGAGCAGGAGGCTTCAACGTTATCTAGTTATTGTTATTTTCCGCTGTGTTGAAAGTGTTGTACTCTGATAACTGTATGTTATACAGTCAAAACTTTATATTTTAAAAGTTACGATATATTATATTTTGTTCAGTTGCGATGTGAGATTCTGTGTTGTTGTTTATGTTCTTTTTCTTCTTTATTTCATAATGATTCGTATTTCTATGTAATTTTGGTTGGACATGTGATGTATGTAGTCAAGTCAGATAGTATGGAAATTCGGTTCGTTACACATAGGAGCAAATAAAGCAACACGAACCCAAGCCAAACAAAAAGAAAGATCAGCAACAAACCATAGATCTGCAGATGAAATCCTTTAAATTGCAACAAAATCTCAAACGAAAAGAGCCAAAATCTTGAATTGGAGCAAACAAAACAGCCAAATGCCCAACCAAACAGAAAAGAAACTTGGACACCTCAAAGATCCAGGAAAAATAAGCATCCACATGAGCAGAAAAATATTAAGGCAGCACTACAGGAGAATAAACACAACCTGGCAACTAGATAGAAGAAAAATTATTTTTTCAAGATACCGCTAGATATCACACTACCAGGAATGCATTTATCATCTTTTGATTTCTTAGACTTTGATCTGGTTTTGATTTGGGAAATTAATTTATTCCATTTAGGATTTTTTTCTGCCAACTGCTCATCACTATTCACCATACTCTCACTTTTAAAATTACTAAATTCCAGTTTATTCCATCTCCTTCTAAGACTACTGGATGAACAATCTGAATCATCCATAAGTATATCTTAAGGAACATTATTATCTATATTGTGATGATCAGAAATAAAGGAAATACTGACCTTATTTTGATCAGTATAGGCACAAGACCAGCCGGAAAATTTTGTAACAGTGTGCTGGCATCTCTATCACCTTCAACTAAGTCAGATAAACCACCATGAGCTTCCATTTCAACCTTCTCATTATGTCCACTCCTAACTGGAGAATCGTCTATATCTCCTTTTCTTGTTACATATCGTCCATAGTTATGGATAGAACCTCAAATTTATTCAAAGAACTTGTTTCGTTAGCATGAGATCTGATCTGTTTAGCATTTGTACCTTTATCCCTTGCTGAACTTGCTTATCCTCAGTTGTGGTGATATTTATGACTTCAGCAAGGGTGTTTCCTTCACTGTCCTTAAGTGTAAATCTATCATTATATTCCTGGATACAATGGATATTCTTCTTTTATTTATTGTTAACTTGCAAGTTTTCTTCAACATTCATATGATTATCACTATTGTTAATACCTTTTTGTCGCCAAATCCTAACTGCCTTACAAAAAGCACTCGAGTGACCAAAAATTATGCAGTTATAGCACGCGTGTGGAACCCAATCATAAACTATTTTCTACCATGTTATATTTCCATCATAAAACTGTATGGGAATTTCATTCGGAAAATTGAAATCAATGTCAACTTCAACTAATACTCTATCATATAAAACACGAACCATACTTTCAGTAATATTGTCTAATTTGATAGGATATCCAAGTATTGAAGCAATACTACTAATGGCCCCTTCTGACCATAGATCTAAGTCTAGACTAGGAAAGCGAACCCAAATTGGGATGGAGTGCAAACATTCATGAGATAGTTTCATACCAAGAGACAACTTTCTCATATTATAATAATAAGGACCAAATGATTATATTTTATCATATTCTTCCTCATTGTGTAACTTAATGATAAAAAATCCATTTTCTCTGGTGAAATATTGATAATCCCCTTGTATATGCCATGTCCGATCAATGTAGTTTTTCAAAACTTTCATAAACATAGAATACTATTGCGTTCTGCCAGTTACCTCTTGCCTTATTGGTTAAGTCTTCATAAATCACCACATACTTAAGGTTATCTTTCATTATAGGCTTGAAATATGATAATCGAATTAAATATATATGGTAATTAGACTCAATGATTATCTACTTCCAAGATTTAGAGAAAGCATTTTCCAGATTTTCCGAATTTTGTTGTATCTTTGAGCTAAGAGATGGAAATTCTGCTTTTAAGTTAAGATTAGGAATCGGCTTTGAAACTTGAGATTTTGAAATTGCATGCGATGCCAATTTGTCTTAAAGTAGATTACGATCTGGTGGAAACAATTTTTTGTAATCTGAAGCATATAAATCATCCGAATTTTTGATTTCGACTGTATAGGGATTTAGGGATTTGGACGCCATTTTTGTTCCTCAGTACTTGTTTTTATGTTCCGTTTTCCTTGTTTCATTTCACTTTTAAATTATATTTTTTATGTTATAGTCTTTCTTTCTCCACAGAATCATTGCCATAGAATTATGCTTATTAAACTTAAATTACAATTGTAAGTTTATTCATAATAAGCCTTTCTTATTTTACTTTAGATTATAATATTCATGTTATGATCTGAATTTCACCATAGAACCATCACTACAAGAAAAATGATTTTTTATAGCACCCAAAAACCGCCAATAAGTATTTTTGGTGGCGTTTCGTTAATCGTTACGAGAAAACATGCCACTATTTTTTTTTTTTTTTTGTTGCAATTTATATTAACGCCACTAATAAAATCTTTTCACAGCGCTTTTTTAACGTTACCATTTTTTTGCGGCGTTAATTAAATGCCACCGAAAGGGTTTCTGCATTACGATTATTTTTTTGTTGCGTTCTTTTAGTTTTTTTGTAGCGTTTAAAATGCGCCAACATAACTGTTTTTGTGTTCTGTAACAATTTATTTGTAGCAGTTTTTAAACGCTACGAATGAATTCAATATTCCGTAGCGTTTTCCCCGCCACCATTTGTTACCAAATTTGTATTATAATTTTTCATACATACCCATAATTTTGCTGCCAATTAAATAACATAATCCACGTACACATACATTTTTGAACATAACATATTATAGAACCATAACATACACCTTCAAACATCCACAAGATAATCATACAAACATCCACAAGTTCAATCGTCCACAACCTTCACAAACGAACTACCAGTAACACTGTCATAACCACAACATACACAACCAAACTACCGAGTTTAAATAACCAGTAACACTATCATATCCAAGTTCAATAAACACTGAAATAAACACCTGAAATAACCAAGTTACTAAGCAAATATTGTAGTGCCACTGTCATCAAACCAACTGAAATATTGTTGACCTACCTATAAAACAAATAACATAACATAACTTAAGAATAGAAATAGCATAAACCTTTCAGACACTACATAACATAAACCTATTAGACACAAGCTCTGAACGTAACACTACATAACATAAACCTTTCAGGCATACTCATTTTCCTGCACACTATGGACACTACATAACACAAACACCTGATTTTTTTTCTCAACCTCAATTTTTGCCTAACCAATGTCCATTGCGTAAAATAACGACAGTAAGATAATTTTGATTGAAAGAAACAACCTCAATTTTTGAAATATAGAAAATGTTCCAGAACTCACAACTCTAAACCATGTAATGCAATTCTGTGACCATGTAATTCTGTGACCGAGTAATTCAGAGATGATAGTGCCTACCCATTAAGGTGAATGTATGATTTCATATATGATTTCTGATATGACCATGTAATTTGAGATGACATGTAATTCTGAGAAGACCTGTAATTCTGAGATGACATGTGCCGTCTCCTCGAGTATATTTCATATATGATTTCCCTCCAATTAAGGTGAATGCTTATTGGTATCTTTGCATTAATACACATTATCTTGATAATATTTTAAAAATGTACATAAAAGTTTGATCTACAATGCAAATCATCTAAGATATCTCACCAAATTGGCTTCAAAATCATTAATAAACATTAAGTGGGAGTTTTGTCTGGTACTACTACCAAGTTTGATTTATAAGGAGAGTGAGACAACACACTTATTATCCAAAATAACCTAACTCAATTATTTTCAGTCGATCATGTGCTTCCGAGGGCAGTAACTCTAAATGTATATTAAAAAATATTAAAGTACCTTTCATTTTGTGTTTATAATGATTTTCCCACTGGCCAAGCTATGGGACTGCCGAAGGCATCTTCCATGCGCGTCAGAGCTGATGTTGGTCTCCATAACTCTGCAGTTGGAACTATCACATGTTCAACCCAAACCTTTACAACATCCTTTCCCAATGGACGACAATGGACCATCGCTATCGGATCAGTTGATGCAATAGATCCTTCAGCCACTACGTTTGTTCCAACCACATCTATCAACTTGCATTTGGTATCTTTTATCATGTTTGCAATCGGCTGAAAGATAAAAAGATTATTATGCAGAATGTATATACTTACACAGTGATCAATGTTGAAAATAAATACTTACATGTTTCGATTTATTCGTGAACACATATGAGGATTTTGAGGGACAAGTGGCATGATTTTCACTATCATCATGACTCTTAGTTGGGTTTTCTTTGTCCGCTTCTACTTTTGATCTTGGCCATGCTACTTTCCTACCAATTGCATCTCCAATGCACACCATATCAGATGTGGGTCGCCACAAATAAGCATCTTTATTTATTGCGTTGTCCTCCCAAATGACAACAACAGACGAACCGAGCGGAATACCATTAACAGTGCATTTTGGATCATCGGCATGGATTCTTCCTTCGGCAACTATGCCTTCAACCTCATTCCAACCATAAATCTTGCAAATATTGTGGATGCTGTCGATACACTAAAAATGAGAATATACTTCAATATTAGCAATTATACACACACGTAACTGCTAATATTAGTCATGACAGTTTCAAAACAAGAGAATGTTGTGTTATTTCTATGTAGCTGCTGCTAATAGCTTCACGCGTAACTATAAATAAATATTGTATTATACACACACAAAATAACTAAAATATAATATGAGAAGTTTAAATTTTACTGTACTGGCTTTATCAAAGTTCAAGCATTTTCACATCGGTACCTTGACGCAAACTGATGGCCAAGCTATTACCTTATTCACAGCATCTGCTAATACAGCCATTTTACATGTAGGCCTCCATAAATAAGTATCTGGCTTATCCACAAAATCTATAACAACGCTCGCAACATTTGGTCCAAGGCGAATGTCATTGACAACTACATTTGGGTCCATGGACAACAGCCTCTCATAGGCAATAACTCCAGAGGTCCCATCCCAATTCAGCAACGAACAAACTTCGTCACCACTCTAGAATTATTCAACCAAAAATAATATCAAATACTGGATTAAAAATATAAAACATAAATTTTATTTATTGAGTAATATAATTATTATTTTTACCGATTCAGGTGAGATCTTTCCTGAACTTTCTTTAACCTGCTGCAAAGCACAAATATCATGATATTTTAATCTAAGAAGCACTCAAGTGGATGTCACAATACTTATAATAAAACATTACTGAATCAAAATATTTATTAGGTAATATAATTTTTTTTTTTTTGATTTCATGTGTGCTCCCTTGCAAACTTTTTTTTACCCTGCAGTAATGCACCAAAATTTATTCTTTTAGTATTTTAAATTATAGAGTGTGCTAAATATTGTATTTAACGAATATAAATTAATTTTAGAAGTTTACCTTCTGGCCCATTAGAGTCTGTATCATTCCCTTCAATTCTGCTATTTCCTCTCGACACAGTGAGACTTGTTTATCTTTGGACTGAGCCACAGCTAGCTTGGTTAAAGTGCAACCCCTTCCCAATGCCCTTGACCATCCCAGTCTATCTTCTCCCAATACATGTGCAAGAGTATGTCCATTGACATTCTGTGTTGAGCTAGACTGGGTTACGCTACCAAACTTTTTAATCTCCTCCTACATAAATAAAAACACCTAGATGATGTACAACGGTAAAAATACCACAGTTTCAAAAAAATACCGATAAAATAAAAAAACAATTATACAATAGTATTTGCAGCTTCCATGGACACCGGTTGACCATTTTTTTATGTGAGATTTGATCCACACATCAGCTCCAGTTATGAACGATGGATCTACATTTTCGTTTTTTTAAATTTAGGATAACATTAAATAAGTAAAATGACATGTATAAAATAATATTAAATAAAGCTGCAGTTATTAATCTTACCAGGCCTTCGGTCATTCTAGCCATTACCTTACGACCAGTTGTATGTGGAAGTTGTGTGTACCTAAGGGTCGAATATTTCTCACTTTTTTGCTGGAAATATAGAAAGATATTAAAATTATTATACTACTAGAGATGAGTGTAGGAATGATTTGCTGTTGAAGTATTGAATTTTATCTTAAATTTATCTTAAACTCCACACTTGTTTTCGCCTTCACAAACTTTCCCCATTCGTTCATGTTTTTTATGTTGGTTGGTTTCAGTTTAAGTCTTTCCTCTTCACTCTCCATTTTTTGCAAAGTTCGAACCAATTTCCTTTTTAACGATCTCCACAGTACTCCCATTTGTTGAAATATGGCTTTTCTTTGCCATTCCTCTTCCAGTTTAAATCTAACCTGAACCAGTTCATGAAAACATGATATTAAAATCAAATAATTCACCTGTGCATACGGTCCGAACTGGAGTACACAGCTTTAGAATATTAAAATTTGTTGCATGAATTCTAAGATTTCTATCATGTAATTAAGTAACCAAAATTAAGTCTTAATTCATACCTGAACCTACTGCCACAAAAATTCTTTTAAATCATCATTTATATTCCGCCAATCATCGATAGTGTATGGAACCTGCTCCCGCACAAGCGGTCCAAGAAAAGAGGATAAATATGCAGACCCTTGCCTTATCGGTATACCTAGATCATTGAACTCAACTACAATTCAATCCTGACTGCATAACGGGAGCCTTTTTGCTTTTGTTGGACCTCAACTGCCTCTTTTCCGAGAAGTACTTCCGATGTCAGGTACACTTTGTTTTCCAATTTCCAGCTCGGCATCATCAGTTTGTTTAAGACAGGTTTGATTTTCTGAGCGTAAACCTTCTTTATTTTGGTCATTCATGACAGTTTGTTCTTCGCCTTCATTGTGAACAATGGCTTGCTTCTTATTAGAACTGACTGGTTGATCTTCGCATTGAATCTTACGCTTTAGCTTTGATTTACGCTTCCGGTCTGGCTTATTCTTTTGGGATTCCATTGCAACCTTTATCTGGTTGTGAGTACGTACATTGCATATCGACATCATTTCCTGCAAATGAAACAAAAATACATAGTTTGAATTGTATATACAGTCATAACTATACATATATAATTTAAATTGTGTGGTTTGACGTAAACAAATACAAGACCAGACAAGGCAGTACAATGTATATGTATATATAGATATATGTATTTAAAGTATACACATGTGCGTGTACTAGTGCATGTAATATGTGCATATGCAAAATAGACCAGACCAGACAAATCTCAGGTTTAATGGGAAGACAAGGCAGCACAATGTACTAGTGCATGTGCATATAATATGAAAAACAGGTAGAACGCATGGCCATGAAATGCCAGAATTTCTGGTACAACATAAATGTATATAACATCGTTTCTGGTGCAACACCAATGAACAACCAAATGTACGTAAAATCAATACGATTACAACGAACAACCAACACTAAAGCAAATGAACAAACAACACTACAGAAAATCAATACGAGTACAACGAACAACGATGCTCAAGTAGGACATATAATCTACTCAAGTATGCCCTCGCAATCCTCTCTAACATATCTAACGTCTTCATCATCCACTTTGGTTATTTCATCTTCCATCACTTGGATATCTTCCTCGACGCAATTGGGATCCTATAAATCAGTAAAACTTCTTGACGGTGCTTTCATTACAACATACCAATTAGGATCATCGTCCTCTCTTAAATAAAATACTTGTTTAGCTTGAGATGCGAGTATGTATGGGTCTTGTGAAAATGATGCTTGATGTAAATTAACAAGAGTGAACCCATCATCATCAAATTTTACTCCATTTCCTTTATACACCCAACGACACTTAAAAACTGGAATATAAAACAAATGATAATCTAATAAAAATATATCTGTCAATATTCGATAATAAGTGACTACATGGGACATATCTTTTGCACTTGCTCTACACGTAGTAGTCGCATCAAAAGACACCCCACAATTCTGAGTTTGTCTCCCTAAATCTTTTTACATGAAAACGTTGCTCATTAATGACGGGATCATCCTTCGGACTGTAAGCAATCCATTTCAACATGTCTTTATGATCCTTGAAGGTTATAGGTATCTACATAGAATTTCATTTAGCATGTAAATTTTATATATAGTATATTAATAGTCATATGAGAATATATTTGAAATCTAACTAACCTTCTTTTTAATCTAATCGGCAAAATTTTTGGTATGTGTTTCCCAAAGTAAGGTCACATTTTTTTCATGCGCTGGTCGGAATTTTCTAATTCCTCCAAATGCAAACTAGTTTTGAACTTTTTATTATAAGTTACATATATCATTACGAATACATAACAATAATTAAAATAATATATAACATGAACTTACTCCATCAATGGTTCCACCGCAGCCATATTCATTAATATGGCTAAATGAGTCATTTCTTTCTCATTAGGCGGCAATGTAATTGTCTTCGATGTTGAAATTGGACGTCCCTCAGTATTACACTACTTTGATACTCTTCATTTCGAGCTCCTTTCTCCTTTATATGTCCTGATTTTTTCAAAAATTCATTGAAGAACAACATGCATTCTGCTGCTAGATACGATTCTGCAATACATTCCTCTGGTTGTGCATAGTTTCTGACATAATCTTTGAGTGTCTTCATATATCTTTCAAACGGGTACATCCAACGAAAATGAACCGGTCCACACATTAGTGCTTCTTTTCCAAGATGAATGGATAAATGTACCATTATATCAAAGTAAGATGGAGGAAAAAAAATTTCAAGTTCACATAAAACTTCAATAATCTCAACATTGATTTGTTCTACCTTCTATCTATCAAAAACACGTTGACATAATTTGTTGAAAAAAGAACATAAGCGAATTATTGCTTTTCTTTCCTTCTTTGCCAGTAATCCTCTCGATGCTACTGGCAATAAATGTTGCATTAATACATGATAATCATGTGACTTAAATCCACTAATTTTACAATCCGACAACGAAATCCGATTTTCTAAATTTGAACAGTAGCCATCCGGTCCTTTGAAATCGTACAATCTTTTGCAAAATATTTTTCTCTTGGATTTTGGCAACAAATCTGTAGAAAGACCAAGCCTAAGATTGCGTGGATCCGATGAAAAAGATTTATATTTTTCATCCACCATTTTCTATGTCATAGAATCCACGGGATGACGCATTTTTCCGTCGTTGCTTCTATTAGTAAAATGACATCTTAAATCTTCTGCCATCTTTTGAGATCTATACATTCTTCTAAATCTCGGAATGATTGGGAAATATCTCAATACTTTAACTGGAACACCTTGTATAACCTCTTCAGTATCTTGATTTTTGTTCCATCTCGAAGAACCACAATTTGGACAATTTTCTAAATTTTTGTATTCTTTTCTGAAAAGGCAACAGTCATTCTCACATGCATGTATCTTTTCAAAACCCATGTCGAACACTTTAAGAAATTTCTTGACTTCATATAAGGTTTTGGGAAGCACGTTTTCCTTTGGTAGAAATAGATGTTGCACGGCTAAAAGCTTATCGAACCCACTATCAGACAAGCCAGTCTCACATTTAAGATTATACAAGACGGTGATAGCAGATAATTTTGTGTGATCTATGCAACCAGGGTATAATGGAGTTTCTGCATCTTCCAAGTTCTTGAGTAACTCATCCTCTTTTCTTCGAAAATCAACACTATCTTTATCATCATCAAAAAAATCATTATTCATAAAATCTTCATCTTCATAGTGAATCATCTTGAATAGACCATATACGTCAAACGTATTGCTTTCTTCTCTACATTTATCTCTTCACCATGATTAAACCATTCACCATCAATGTATCCAGGATCCATTCCTTTTATAATTAAATGGTCAACAATAGTTTGGTCATCATGACGACTAAGATTCCGACAGTCTCTGCAAGGGCATACATTTTTTCTACATTTCTTACGTTCCTCTTTGCATCATGCACAAAATTCACTGCCCCTTGTCGATACACTATAATAGTTTTATGACAGAAGTAAAAAACATAAAAAAAATTAGTTTTAATATTAGATTATATGTTCTAAATCTCAAAATATGTATTAAGTTAAGCATTGTTTTATCACCTGTTTAAGAAAACCCAATCTTTTTCCATCATCGACTTATAGGCAAATAAGTTTCCAATCTTTGACGTATAAATTGGTTATTTGTTGTTAGAAGAAAAAAAACTACATGTTGAAGTTATTACCCAACAAGACATCCAAGCATCTTATAAATCATGCACTAACTACCTAATTCTACTTCAGTGACTCTGATTATATGTTCAAATACAAATCCGCCAGGAACAATCATAAGAGAGTAGGAAAAGAAGTTCCAACACTACTATTATCTAAAATTTTATATATTATGCGCTTCGCTTTACTGAAGCGCGCACTTCGCATTTGCGCACTTCGCATTTGCGCATTGCGCTTATGCTCCAAGCATGGCGCTTCGGTGCGCTTTTCGCGTCTAATAACATTGGGTATTAGTGCTATTATCAGCTATAATAGTACAAATCTCCATTCAAATACTAAATAAGCGTGCCCATTTAAAGATGACAGCAATCAAGCAAAATGTTGCAGAAGACAAGGCCAAGACAACTGAAGAGAATTATACAATTATATATTGCTCAGAACCATATAGGATAAAGTCATAAAGAGCGAACCAAGGTTTGAGACATGAGTATCTTATCTACCAAAGGCTTTGCGTAATTTAAATACGGCCAGTGAACCAAAAAAAATAGAAAAGGGCAAACTCCATAATATCTCATTTACAATTATAAGGCAAGAAGGAGCTAGTAAGAAGTACAGGCTTGGATCATCAATGCTTGGGACGAGGCAAAAGTAGGAAAATTGTTAAGGCTTAGCTATACAAAAGTTTAGAGGGTGGTGCCTGGTGAATTACTTTCATTAACCAAGATATATCAAAAAGCCGAAGAAATTAGCCGCACTATTCAAAATATGAAATCTAGACATATCCTAGATTCACATATAAGACATGGTATCGATTAGTGTGACTGCGTACGCCACTTATACCCATGTACACCATACATGATATCATCAGCGTATTATTGTACATTAACCAGATCTCACAGATAGTAGATTCACATAAAAGAGAGGAAAATTTGTCTATTCAAAACTCCTGAATGGTTTTCATGTCTCATTACTCCCCATAACTAAATAAAAATCCATCACTTCAAAAGCGAACAACAAGAAAATAACCTATCAGAAAAGCATCCAAATAGAACATGAAAATCAAGCAGTTATAATATAACCGAGCCCTAGCAAGATAGGAGATGAGAAAATGACAGAATACATAATTACAGATCAATAAGCGATTGCAATTAGGGTTAATCAGCTATACCATCAAACCCTAGTAAGAGAGGAGATGAGAAAAAAAACATGCATTCAAATATTTCATACACAATCCGAATAGAATCACAAAATCGAGTTAAAGAATTCATACCTAAATTTACCTATACCGTGAGAGGAGATTTTCACTGGCTTCCGCGACGATGTTGAGAGGAGTACGATGGAGTTGACGATGACACAAGGAACAATAATCGGTGCGATTTCTTCGGTAGAGAGCGATTTGGGGGAAAAGGAATTTTTCGGTAGAGGGATTTGGGGGGAAAGGGAACGAGGGTTAAAATTTTGAGCAGGATAGGAATAGAAAATAAGTGTTCATTTTTTTTATTTTTTTTTGACAATGCGGACTAATTTTTGTTAGGCGGGGAGATGAATTTTTTTTGCCGCGTTAATAGTAGGAGTGAAATTTTTTTTTCTCAATAAGATTATTGGTTCAAGTTGTACTTGTTTGTAACGATAGTTGAGATTGGTTGTAAACAATATTTTGGTGAATCAATAAAGAAGGTGGTTGGGTGGAATATCATGTGTTCATATTTCTAACACATTTTGTGTCGTTGTTTATACACATTCATCTTCAAGTGACTGGGTGAAAAATGTTCGTTTTGTTTTCGGGTGTTTTGTCAAACTTTCGCTGTGCACAAAACCCCAACAGTTGGTATCGGAGCTCAGATCATCACATAGCTTGGAGTTTTTGTTGGAATGAAGATTGTAGATGTCGGAGATGATGACATTGTTGAAGATAGCTATTTTGAATGGGATGAATTAGGGTATATGGAAGTCGAAGATGGATGACGTTCTATATCTCAATGGTTTGCATGATCCCATTGATGGAGGTGGGGGAGAAGCCCTCGAATATGGATGTGGGAAAGTGAAAGAAAATGGACAAAAAGGCAATCGCGTTGATCCGCCAATATTTGGATGATTCAGTTTTCCATCATGTCGTTAGTTGTGAATCCGCGAAGGCGTGGGACAAATTAGTATCGCTATATGAGTCGAAGAGTGCTACATGTAAGGTTTCTCTAGTACGAAAGCTGGTACAGCTGAGGTTGGATGAGGAAAAGTCGGTTGTAGAGTATTTGAACAAGTTTCAGGATGCCATCAATCAATTAGCAAACATGAAGGTCAATTTTGATGATGAATTGCAGCCTCTTTTGTTAATGAGTTCTCTTTCGAAAGGTTGGAAGACTTTGATTGTTTCATTGAATAATTCCAATGCTAATGGAACTATGTCTAGAAATGGTTCGAAGCAGTTTTTTGAATGAGGAGCTAAGGAGAAAAGGATTGAAGTTGGAAATCGGTTCAAAGTGAGGCGATGGTAGCAAGGAACTCGAAGTATTCAGTTTGAAAGAAAAGGGGAGCCAAGGGTAAAGGAGCAATCACTTGTTTCCATTGCAAGAAGGAATGTCGCAAGCGCAATGATTTCCATTCATAAATACGAGATATGAAGAAGAAGACGCAAGGTGGTAATAAAAGTGATGAGGCACAGGCAGGCTTTGCTGAAGGTACCGAAGGCGATTCTTCATGGGATGTCCTATTTAGTGTTGTGGAGACTTGGTAGATGGATTCAAGAGCCAGTTTTTACATATGTCAAGATGTGAAAAGCTTTTCTTCCTTTGAGAAGAGAGTTGGCATGATAAAGATGAACAATAGAGTGGAGTTACTAATTTGTGGAGTTGGAGCTGTTAGCTTTCGGATGCATGATGGAGTGGTGAGAGAAGTGGCCAATGTGAGGCACATACCCACTTGTTCGCATAACCTCGTATCTCTCGGTCAGTTAGATCGTCGTTCTTGCACTTATGAGACTCTATGTGGAGTTTTGAGAGTGAAGAAGGGTGATCGTGTAATGATGTGAGGAGTTTTGGAGGAGGAAAACCTATATAGTTTGGTTGGTTCACTGGTTAAAAGTGGAAGGTGGGTGATGGTTGAAGAATCTAGTCTGCAGCAAGGTGGAGAGGTTAATATGGTCACTGTTGATGGTCCTAAGGTGAATGATCATGGTATCAACAAGGGTTTAGATGTTGATGATGCTCGAGGGATCCCAGAGATGAGGAAATCATGTCAAGAGGAAGATGAATATTGAGCTATGAAATCCACAAAGACGAGATGGAGGTCTTTGTGGCATTACAAACACTTTTGAAGATTGCTATTGGCGTGGTGCACGGATGAGGGAGGTGCACCATTAGTGGGCAATGGTGGACGTTTGTAATGATGTTAATTAAGAAAAGTATGTTGAAAGTGAGAGCTAAGTTGGCTGGTGTTGAGTAGATGAGATGTTGTGATTTGGTATCAAGGTGGAGTGTTGAGATTTGTGATACGCAAATCACAATTGTGGGCAACAAATTATCTATGTAGATCCATTTTTTTGTGGAGAGATTTGTTGCTATATTTGTGGGATATTTGAAGGTGAAGGCAAGAATTATTTTGTGCTTATCCAATAGATTTTTGACATATATGAAGATAACTTGGGTGTCAAGAAAACTTGGGTATGAAGCAATTCATTCTATAAAAGACCTAGTTAACTTCTTCATTAGTGGTGGAAAATTTGACGGTTATCAAATAGAATCAATAAGATTGGTGTCATTTTTCTTCATTGTCTTTCTCCTCAAATTATTTAGCCATTATATATTCTCTACCTATATCTCAATAAAGTTATTGGTTCAAGTTGTGCTTATTTGTAACGATTGTTGAGATCAGCTGTAAACAATAATTTGGTGAATCAATAAAGTGGGTGGTTGGGTGGAATATCGTGTGTTCATATTTCCGATATTGTTTGTGTTATTGTTTGTTTTTCAATTACATTTATCTCCAAGTGATTGGGTGAAAAAGGTTCATTTTGTTTTTCGGGTGTTAACTTCTGGTGCGCACAAAACTCCAACAATATCTTGCATCGGACAAGATCTGAGATGAGATGAGTTTATTTTGAAAGATTGAATTAACATCTAGGACTTTATCGTTCTTTCAAGACCATCTCGAAATAACTTAAACATTAAAATTAAATTTTTTAAATATACTTAGAGAGAAGTGGTTACATGGTTGATTTTATATTGTTTAAATAGATTTTGGTCATTTGAATATTAAAAATAAAATAAAAAAGACAAAAAGTCATCTATTTTTCTTACTCATTAAAAAAATAAAAAAACATAATTAGTGGGCTAATAGAAAGTCACTATAGTGCAAGTTCCTTTGAACCCACACAAGAAGTTATAAAGAAAACCTGTAAATGAAAATGCATCTTTATATGAGATTTTATGTTGAAATTTATCTTCAATTCCTTTTGAGATCTTAATATCCTAGGCGAGATGAATGTCAACAAGAGATAAATATAATTTGATGTCCCATTTTTGATAGCATCTCATCTCATATAAGATAAAAAATGAGATCTCGAGTGAGATCTCAGATGATATAAACAAGATTTAAAATAGTGGATAAGAAGACCACTTGCATTTTAAACTCGATAGCAATGCTAACATCAAACACATACAATGAAAAGATGTGTAGAATGAATACAGTAAAACTATTCGATAATCTTTATAACTCTAATAATAGGATAAGCGATATAAAGCTTATATTTCCAACCACTAATAATAATTAACTCGTAAAGTTTCAACAAAAACCAAAGTTAATAATTATAATGTCCAAGATCTTTATGATAACAGTGTCCATAGCAATAGCCCAGCGGTTACGGACTTTGCGCCATGGTAACAGTGACATGAGTTCGAAACCCGGAATGACGTGCTAAGAGCCTACCATGTGCATACGCTAAGATCAGCCACTTATGTGGTGCTCGCGGACCAGGCTAGGTGCACTAGGGAGGGTTTTACGACTCCGATCGGTTTTACTCCTGAACAAATTCAAAAAAAAAAAAATATCTTTACGATAACATATTATGAAATAACAATATAAATTAAAACTGTTTTCAACGTTTGTGTATGTGATGTGTATTATGCGAATTGCATTTGAACAATTTTTCCATTCTTGTTAACACATATACAATATGCATATCCAAATTGTTTTTTTCTTATGATTTAATAGACAAGACAATTAGTTAATTGAATTTATTTAGATTAGTTTAAAATATGACATTTAACTAACCTAAATGTATGTTGTAAAATATTGTAGAAAGCCAAATACAAGTATTTATCTCTATAAATCATAAAAGATGAAAATTTGAATGTAACATGGTTGTAGAATAATAGTAATTTTGAAACAAATTATATATTAAAAATATTTTGAGATTAAACAACATGAGAGAATCAGAATAGATAAATTTTCGTAAGTGCAAATTCCGTCCATACATTTATATATAAATGTGCACCCTATGAATTGCATATAATATGACTTGGAAAATATTTTAATACACGTTTTCAGAGGATTGAATTTAGCGTAATATACGGTGAATTTGTCGAGATAGCCAAGTACAATTATATTTAACTTATGACATTTTAATTATAAATTTTTTATTATTCTATTTTTGTACTTTATTTGCATAAAGAGTAAAATTGTCACTATGCAGGTAGTATCTTATTTAATTCTAATTTATTATTTTTTAGCATTTAATACTTGATAAGAAAATATATGGAAGTTGGTATTCTAAATTAATGATTTCATATATTTCAATAGATAAATACTTATATAATTATTTTGACCTTATTATTTTTCTTTAAATACATTTCTAAAATATAAATGATATACAGATTGAATGTCAAATATTAACATAGGAAATGGCAAAAGTAACTAAAAATAAAAGTGTAATAATAATTATTTTGACCTTATTATTTTTCTTTCAATACATTTCTAAAATATAAATGATATATAGATTGAATTTCAAGTACTAACACGGGAAACAGTAGTAGTAACTAAAAATAAAAGTGTAACAATAATGAATCAACATATTTTATGCATTTTGAGCTATTTTTGTTAATATCAACATCAGAAATTAATATGTACTACTTTCAAAATGATACACAAAATGTTCTTTATGACTAAATAAAATTTTGATTTAAAGAAACACTACAAATCATGTATTTATTTTAATTTTGTAAAAATAATAAGAAGTTTTTTAAACATTTGTTTCATGCCTGATAGAAAAGCAAAAATGAGATGAAACAACATTTTATTATTAAAGAATTGTAATACAAGATTGATACAAATTGTATAGAGTGGTATCCTCTATTTATAATAATGTAAAGCAGATTAAATGGTTCAGCCCATATACAAAACAAAAGGAAAGATGTAAAAATAGGCAAGTGCATGCAGGTGACCGTTGTACAGGCTATATGCGGTACAGGAAAATACCCTAAAGGACAAAATGAACAATAAATTGTTCCATAAAGACAAAGGGGAAAATTTTTGTCCATAAGGACAAGTTTTAATGTAAAGGGATGAATTATAGTGGGCCCCTGAATTCCTCCCTTTACACTAAATTTTGTCCTTGAAAATAAATTTTTGCCCCCTTGTCCTTATGGAAAAATTTATTGTTCCTTTTGTCCTTGAGGGTAAAAACCCCTATGCGGTAATACTTGATATTGAAATATATTGTAAGCTTTCCTTTTATCACATCTTTCCTTTATTAGTGCAGGTGATCGTTGCATAGGCTATATGCTGTAATACTTGATATCGAAATATAATGTACACGCAAGCTTTTCTTTTATCATATCTTTCCTTTTGTCATATGAACGCAAGCTTTCATTTTGTCACATCTTTCCTTTTGTCATATCCACGCAAGCTTTCCTTTTATCACATCTTTCCTTTATTACCGCCCCTCAAATTAGGGTTAGGTTTTGCTGCCCTAATTTGCTGACAAACATTACATGTTTTACTTCGTATTTGTTTGTAATTCTTCAATTCCAAGTGCTTCTCTGAATCTATGAATTTTTTTAGCTGAGAGCGATTTTGTTAACATGTTAGCTCTTTGATAATAAGCTAGATGGAATGTGATTCACTTGTAAATTCTTCTTTTGGACTTGCTTCGAACAAAATAAATGTCGATTTCTATATATTTAGTTCGATTATGCTGAATATGATCCGTTGTCATATAAATTGTACTTAAATTGTCACACCAAATGATTGGATTCCTACTGGATGATAGTCTTAATTCCTTTAGTAGTGATTGTAACCATAAGATTTCAGCAGTAGTGCTAGCCACACTCCTGCATTTAGCCAATGTATTTGATCTTGAGATGGTTATTTGCTTTTTAGAACACAAAGAAATAAGGCTTTCTCCTACATAAATGCAGTAACCTAAACTTGATTTTCTGTCATCCATATATGTAGCCACATCTGCATCTGAATAGGCTATAATGTTCAAACTTTTGCTGCCTTTTAACGATATGCCAAAGTTGACTGTAGCCTATAAATATCTAAGTATTCGTTTTACTGCTGTCCAATGCTCACTTCCGGGTTCCTGCAAAAAATTGGGAAACTTTGTTAACACTGAAAGAGATATCAGGTCGTGTTATAGTAGCATATTGTAATGCTCCTACAACACTCGTGTATTGTTTAATGTTTAAAATAGCTTCCCCCATGTTCTTTGATGAATGTTGATTTGACATCATAGGAGTGGGTCAGCCATTTGCTTCAATCACGTTTGTCTTGTTTAGAAGCTCTATAATATACTTTATGTGGAAAAGATGAATTTCTTTATCTGGTTTTCTTGTAACTTATATTCCAAGGAAATAAGTTAATTCACTCAAATCTTTTATTAAGAACCGATTGTTCAAATAATCTGCCAATATTCTGATTTCAGTTTCACTGTTGCTTATGATAATTAAATCATCCACACACAAATATATATATATATATATATGAGTCTTAGATAATTCACCATTTTTGTGAATAGGGATGTGTCAGATCTGGTAGGTGAATAGCCTAGTGTTGTCAAACTTACTTTAAGTCTTTCAGACCATACTCCGGGTGCTTGCTTCAGACCATAGATTGCTTTATTCTGTTTGCATACCAATGTTGGGTCATGTGTATAGCCTTGTGGTTGTTGCATGAATATTTCTTCATGTAGATTCCCATTTTAGAATGCATTGTTGACATCTAACTACTTTATCTTCCAATTATTGCTTAATGCTATAGTCAATATAAGTCTAATAGTTGAGGGTTTTACCACCGGTGAGAAAGTTTCATTATAATCAAAACCAAATTCTTGTGTGAATTCTTTTGCAACAAGTCTTGCTTTATATCTATTAATGGATCCATCTGGATTCTTTTTCGGTCTGTATACCTACTTGCATCCAATTATATTCTTGTTGTTTGGTGGACTCACTAGTTCCCATGTACAATTGTTCATCAGTGCTTGATATTCGTCATCCAATGCCATTCTCCATTCTTTGTGTTTGACTGCTTATTAATAACTATTTGGCTCTTCTTCAGTAATGATTGCAATATAAGTCTTAGGTTTGAATATGCCTCTTTTTTATCTGGTTATCATTAGATGTCCAGTTTGAAGCTGTTATGGTTGAGTTGGTGAGCCATTTTGTCTGCTGCTAGAGTTTTGATTGCTATCATTGCTGATTTCTTCTCTTATTTTTTCTGATTGCCTGCAACTTGATATTGTAGGTGATTAAATGACGTGGCTAGTTTACACTGGCAAATCATCATTAGTTTCATTATCACTGTGGTGGCCTTCAGAGTTACTAGCAGCCTTGTCACCATTCTCTTGATGCAATGTGTCAGCAGTGTTGTGCAAATCAGGTATGCTAACCTTTGGATTATATATTTTGGTTATGGTTTATATATCTGATCTGCTGTAAGGGAAAATATTTTCTTCTAAAATAACATGTTTGCTTGTAAATATTCTACCAGACTTGTCTATACATCTAAACCATTTTTTATTATTGCAATAACCAATGAAAGTGCAGGGTTTAGATCTATAGTTAAGTTTATGATTATTATAAGGTCTTAAGTAAGGGAAACACATGCAACCAAATGTTTTTAGACCGTTGTAATCAAGTTTGACATTAAATAGTTTTTCTAGAGGTGTTGTGTCTTTCAGTACTTTAGTGGGCATTCTATTTATTAGATGCACAACAGTACTGAAAGCATCAGGCCAAAATTTAAGTGGCAAAGATGCTTGAGCTAACAAAGTTAAACCTGATACAACTATGTGTCTATGTTTCCACTCAACTATACCATTTTGTTCGGAAGTATAGTGACATGTTACTCTATGTATAATACCCTTACTTTTAATTTAATCTGTCAGGGGTTTGTATTCTAATCCTCCATCAGATTGCATGACTTTAATTTAACAGTTTATTTGCTTTTCAAACATATTGATAAAATTGATGACAACACTTTTAGTATCAACTTTAGCTTTTAAGAAGTATATCCAAGTATATCTAGTGTAAGCATCAACAAATGATATGTAGTATTTATATCCATAATCAGAAAATATAGGAGATGGACCCCAAATATCAGTGGTAATTAATTGACTAGGTTTGGAATACACAGTTAATGAATCAGAGAATGATAATTTATAGCTTTTCCCATTTTGGCAATAAGTACATACATAAGGTAATTTTGCAGAAATAAATTTTATTTTATTATCATTAAGAATTTTTGTTACAATGCTAGTACTAGGATGTCCTAACTTATAATGCCATAAGTCAAAAGTGCTTCTAGTTTGAACTTCATCAGTTATATCCGTCAGGTTATAATGTGGGTGATCACTGATAATAGTATTGTGGTTGCTCAGATTCAATTCATAGAGTCCTTTCACAACATTACCCTGTAGAAGAATTTTCCTAGTTATTCTCTAACTGCACAGTATTTAGGAAAAGAATTCAAAGTATACATTATTATGTTTAGCAAATTGAGACAAACTAATTAGGTTTTCTTAATAGTGGGAACTCCTAGTAAATTATGCAAAAAGAATTGTCTATTACCAATGACACTACCAGTGCTAATATGAGAGATTTTAACACACTTACCATTGCCCATGCTTATAGTTTGATTACCTTTGTATTCTTTGTTCCCAAGATTTAGGTTGTTCAGATTGTTAGTGATATGATGGCTAATTCCTGAGTCTAGGTACCATGATTTGATCGGCTCTGGCTTGTTCATTGTTGTGTTGTTAGTATGATTAGTTGCATCTCCCTGTCCTTATGAGTAGTTTGAATTGTATCTGAAATAGCACTTGATAGTAGTATGGACAATCTTCTCACATATCTGACACTTTGGTCGATTGTTGTTGTTGTTGTTACTCCAGCGTCCTCTTCCTCTACCACCTCTTCCTCTGGTGGTGGGGTTGCCCCTTTGAAAGGTCTGCTCATTTTTGTAATTATTACTTATCTGATTTCTGTTATTGTCATTACTTTTATTAATTGCATAGTTAATAGAGAAGCCACTTTCTTGAGCTTTCTTGCCTTCAAGCCTAGCTTCATGTGCTAATAAAATAAAGTGAACATCATCGAGAGATGAGAATTCCTTTTGTGAGGAAATTATAGCTTCTACAGCCTCATATTCTTCACTTAAGCCATTGAGAATAGTCAAGATTTATTTAGAATCTTGCACTTTATGGCCAGTAGCTTCTAACATGTCACAAAAAGATTTAATTTTGCTCTAGTACTCTCTCATGGTAATGTTATCCTTCTTAAAATTTTGCAATTGTCTTTTATAAAACATGACTTTAGCAGCTGACTGGTTGTTGAAGGATTTTTCTATTTTTGTCCATATCTCGTTAGCACTTTTACAGCCAATCACTTGTGGTTATGAGCTTTGATTGATATAGGGTAGTAGCCATAAGCTGATTAAACGATCTTGTCTGTGGTATTTCATGTATTCTTCATTACTGACTAATCTATTCTCTTGATGAGTAATGAATTTTGGTGGAACTGATAAAGTCTCTATGATGAAGCCTTCAAGGCCATAACCTTGGATTGCAGTCTCGATCTGAAGTTTCCAAAACAAGTAATTGTTTTCGTCCAATTGCACTGTACTTGGTTCTGATTGAGGACTAATTTCTGTTTTGGTGAGTTTGTCAACAACAATGAGACTTTCATTCGTCCTAGTAGTATTGTCAAAAGCTGATGAAGCAGTATCATAGACCATGATGACCAAATGATGAATATAGATCGATCGATGTTAAGCCTTAATGATGCTCTGATACCATGATAGAAAAGTGTTTGCAAACGGAGTTTCTATAGAATTAGAAAACTGTCAACAAAATATTGTGTTAATTAACCGCAAGCGCACGACGTACAATTGTTAGTACATGGCGAATACGAGTCGATCCGCAGGGAAAGAAGTAATCTCAATCTTATTCAATCAAATCAAACCAAAATTCGGATTGTGATTAAGTACTAGAAAAAAAAGCAAACTAAAATATAGATTAATACTATGAGATTAAAACCAATTTAAGGGCAACTTCACTTTTCTCTCTTTCAACATTGTTCATCATAAAATAGTACGAAGATATCTCAATAACCTACGTAAGATTAGTTATGTAATTATCATAAGCATAACTTATTTGCGCTAATAATTAACACAAAATAAGTCAACAAGCTATAATACACAATTAATCTAACTTTTTAACTTTTATGAATCATGCCATCGAAATGAAACTAAAATCTAATTTAAGTATGATCTATTTACTATTTCTTAGTAATATAGATCATCAAATTTCAACTTAAACCTCATTTCATTGCCATAATCACAATTTTAGATGAAGAGGCAATTTGTTGTTTATGTCATAAACATAGCCTTAATGTTATGAAATGAACAAAAGAGGCAAATTCAATATGAAACACAAATACACAAAAACATCCATTCCCATTAAACCCAAAGAGATCATTCATACAAATTCATGTTGAATCTACATTAATGAAAGGAAAAGCTTCATCACCCCTAAATTGTAGGGGTTTAGCTCCTCATTTCTGTTATTATTTCAACACAAATAGATTTCAACATTGAAGAACAACGAGTAAGTAATGAAGAAAAGATATTAACTAACTAATGACATAAAATAAAGCTACACTACTTGCAGAAACGAAAATAACATGTAAATAAAAAAACAACAAATTAGGATTGCATTAAAACGAGAGATTACAAAAAAGAAATGGCTAAGAAGCCATGAAAGAAAAATAGAGGTTTTGATTTCAGCCACTCTAAACTAAATAAAATCCAAGATGATTTTTACATCAACATATAGGGGTTATTTATACATGTGAAAAAAAACCCTAATTCAACTTTAGCGTGCTACCAAGAATGCTCTTTAGGAAGTGTGGACACCAATTAATCATCACGCTTTAATTACTCCATGATCAAATTTTCCTGAAGCTTTATCATCCACTAATTTGTCCATTAGCTTTTAAGTGTAGTAAGTGGGATTCTCCATGATGAGAGTTATTTCCTCTTCATTCCTTTTGTATGCATATAAATCTTTATGAAGCTCTCTTCCAAATGCACCAAATGTCTATAGAAACAATGAAAAATGTCCAAGTACAAATTCTCAAAATAACTTAAGCATAGAAATGACCATTTTTCCTTTGTTTGACGATGAATTTATGATATTTTGAATTAAATTGAATTATGGTTTAAACATGATAAAATACACACATATGACATTTATTAGCACTAAACAAGAATAAATATGTGAATATAAATGTGCATTTTTACGTGCACATCAAATACCCCCACACTTATCTTTTTATTCGTCCTCGAATAAACTGAAAAACTAGGATAAATCCGTTTTCTTAGGAAGCACGATTGCATTGAGCGTATGCAACAAGCCGTTAAACCTCTGGGTGTTCCCAGTAGTACGAGTGTTGTCTCATGGGGGTTTTCATGGAATACTACCCACAAATCCAAAATTTGAACACAAAAAATATATATACAAAATGCAAGATTAGAAAATATTTACAAGACGAATGCAAGCTTTTAAAGGAATATATACAAGTGGATAATTTACTTTTAAATATTACACGAATAAGTTAACAAAAATTTGGGTCGTCACTATGAAATTTGAGTCCGTTACTAATCAAAACTTCAAACGAAAGTCATGTTATCGTCATAAACTCCTCCAGCTTGGCCAGTTATTTTGGTAGAAACATAGTACAAATATGAAATGAATTCTATAATCGATATCAACAATCATAAAACGGCATCTCAACTTCCTTTTTGTTAACAAGTTAGGTCGAATAAGTGAAGAGTGTGCTTGGACTTTAAGTGCTAACTCTCTCTTTATTACAAAATATTTACATTATTATTATTTACAAATACCTAGGTATACCACCCCTACACTGCATTACGACTTACGTGAGGGTCAGTAATCCTAAGGTGTCCAATCTCATGAAATGAGACCAAGATATACCGACGCTGACTTTGTCAACAAGGTGACAGAAAGAGCTTGGCGGGTTTGCACACCAACGCGAGATGTAATAGCAATGTTGGATACCCTTGGATTATTATTATACATATACATTCTTTTTTCTTCTTTTTTTTACATAAGAGAGAGAGAGTTAAGCGAGGATATCTTAGCACAACTTCACTTAAAAGATCTAAAATGTTATCGCAAGTAGTCTAAATCAACCATTCATTTAATCGGATTACAATTCAGAAAACATTTCATACTCATCACCTACGAATTTCCCAATTTACCAGTTACACAAAATTTGCTCATAATTCAGACTTTCCTTTCGTTATCCTCTAAGAGAAGTAAACCTCCAAACATTTTAATCAAACGACCAGAATTGTATGCTAACTCCATCATGTCTTATTTAAAAGTAAATAAAAATGCGAAATTCTTTTTTTTTTTTTTTTTGAATGACAAAAAAGAAAGGAAAATTCTATGCAAAACCAAAATAAATATGGAACTCCCACCACACTTGATTTGGACTGTGTCCCCACAGTTAATGCATGACACAATGAGTACATGGAAGAGAAATATTTAAATATTTACAAAGGAGAGGTAAACTTAACTTTCTTACTTCACGTAGCATGGCTCATGAAGAATCATGAGCTCCTCCTCTTGATTAGTGGGCAGCTCCAAGAATTGTTTTAGACGTTGACCATTGACTTTGAATATGGATCCATCCCTCGGGTTTTCTATTTCAATAGCACCATGTGGAAAAACAGTTCGAACAACAAATGGTCCGGTCCATCTCGATTTTAGCTTCTCAAGGAATAAATGAAGTCAGGAGCCATACAGTAGAACTTTTTGGTTTGGCGAAAACGCTTTTCTTAGGATTGACTTGTCATGAAAAACTTTGGTTTTTTTTCTTGTAAATTTTTGCATTTTCGTATGCGTCATTCCTAATTTCTTCTAATTAATTTAAGTTGCAATTTTCGGTTTTTGCCAGCTTGTTCAAGATCAAAGTTTAAGTTCTTTATTGCCCAAAGCCTTTATGTTCAAGTTCAACGGGTAAATGACAGGCTTTACTATAAACCAATCGGAAAGGGGACATTCCAATATTAGTTCTAAAAGCAGTACGGTAAGCCCAAAGCGCATCGGTCAATTTTTATGACTAATCTTTTCGGTTTTTGTTTACAGTATTCTCCAAAATTTGTTTTATTTGACGATTCGATACTTTGACTTGACCACAAGTTTGCGAATGATAAGGAGTGGATAAGTTGTGGGTTATTGAGTATTTCTTCATTAGGGATTCAAAAGATCGATTTCAAAAATGCGTTCCATTGTCGCTTATTATTGTGCGAGGTATGCCGAACCTCGAAAAGATGTTCTCTTTTAGAAATTTCACAACACTTTTATGATCATTTGTTTTACATGGAATGGCTTCGACCCATTTCGAAACGTAGTCGACGGCGAGAAGAACATACAAGTTTCCAAAAGAGTTTGGGAAAGGTCCCATAAAGTCAATACCCCATACATCAAAGATTTCAATCGTATGGATGGGGTTTAAAGGCATCATATTCCATCGAGAAATCTTTCCTAGCATTTGGCAACGATTGCAAGTTTTACAGAATTCAAATGAGTCTTTAAAGAGAGTATGGGTCGTCCCAATAAAAGTATTTCACTTGGGAAAGAAATTTGTATTTATCTTGTTTGGACCAAAATGAGGGGGTTTCCTTGGTGACACTATGCCGGCGAACCAATGATTGATTGAAACAGAAAGAAGTTGTTCGTCAGGAAAGTTTTCATTGATTGGCAACGAAGATGGCACGTTAGGAAGACAAGATAAGTGATCGGCTACGACGTTATCGGATCCTTTTTTGTCTTTGATTGTAAGATCAAATTACTGAAGTAAAAGGATCCATCGAATTAAGCGTGACTTAGCATCCTTTTTAGCAAAAAGGTGCCGAAGAGCAGAATGGTCTGTGTAGACCGTGACATGGGAACCACTCAAGTAAGATTGAAACTTCTCGAGTGCAAAACGACAGCTAAAAGTTCTTTTTCGGTGGTCGTATAATTCAGTTGAGCGTCGTTCAAGGTCATACTTGCGAAGTAAATGACGTGAAGAATTTTGTTGATGCGTTGTCCTAAGACAGCACCAACCGCGAAGTTAGAAGCGTCACACATGATTTCAAAAGGAAGTTCCCAATTAGGCGAACAGATTATCGGGGCTGAGATGAGTTCATTTTTAAGACCTTCAAAAGAAGCGACACATTCAGAGCTAAATTCGAACGGGATGTATCTATCCATAAGTGTACGAGGGGGATTTTCTTCGGCCATGGTTGAAAGAATGTTTGTTCGAACTAAACGATTAGTAGAAGGATCACAGGTCCAACTACGCATGCACTAGCGCAAAGAATATGAGAAAAGGAGAAAGAACAAATTTGAGAAGAGGATTGAAACGATTTTTTTTAAGAGAGAAAAGTTAAATTTGTACAAAAAGGAAAATACTATTGGCCTTTTTTTTAGATGGATGAACCTAATGCAATTTACAATTTTTCTAGAATTATATAATGACAGTTAGATTAATTTCAACAAAAGATTTCTCAGTCAGTTAACGGGTAGGAGTTATCGGTGCACCAGGAATCACCCTAGCAATGCAACCGAAGATTTAAGTACCTTCAGAGGAACAACCGATATAATATTTACGAATCACCGTAATATTTATAAACGGTTATTACTCTGCCGTAGCCTAGACACCGAGAAATAATCCGTTAGAAATAAACCAATTTGTCAAAATGTAATGAAGTCGTTAAAAAATAAAAACAAAACTAAGACGAATGCAATTTTTTTTGAAATATTTTAATCAATCACATAACAATAATCTCAGAACAGTCATAGAAAAAAATTGCGGAAATAAATTTTTACAAGCAAGCCACGGCACCTGCACAAAATCTTTAAAAGCAATTTTAATATAATTTTCTTTTTCATTTTCAAGCAGCAGCAGTTCCTGTAGAGTTTAGAAAATTCTCACCTAGATCGGCAGTCCGTCCAGTGCAACTGAGTAGCGCTAGCGCGTTCACACCCCACTTGGTGTGCAATCGCTCCAACCCAAATTTGTTTATTGCAAATCGATTGGCCTTTTGAATCTTTGAGTTATTGCTTGACTAATTCAAAGCGTGCAGATTTATTAGCAAGCAAGCAAGCAGTGCGGTTCCAAGCAAAGCAATTCTTCATCCAATGGTTTCGCAAACCTGAAAAGTTGACAAGGCAAGTATATCCTTTTCTAAAGGAAAAACAAAACAATATAAAAGCAAGAGTCTATCTCCTTTTTTTTTAATATTAACCCTAAATTTCAAGGAAACCTAAATTACACAAAAATGAAACAAAGAAAATGTGCCCACAATGTGGCCCGCACAAGACAAGAGGCCCGATCCTATTAAACAAAACGAATGCTTAAGTCAGCTAGCCCAACAAAACATAACTCAGCCCTTTTCAATCAAATCCCCAACTTTCTAAAACTTAAGGAACAATTTTAATACGAATTAAATCCTTAAAACTGAAATGGTTCGAAAATCAAAAATTGCAATTCACGACTCTGAAAATAGAATCGAACGGTTCGCTGTTTTTAAGAGTGATGGCTCGGCTAATTCTCGAGTATAGGAATGGAGTGCACTGTGGATTTGGGAAACTTGCGAAATGGGGAAATCTGATGTCAGTCCGATGCTTGGAAATTGTAGTGTGGAGGATATTTAGGGAGTTGATTAGCATAGTGAAATGGGAGTTCGGTCGATGGGGGTTGCGAATTCTGGTGTCGTCTTGTTTTCGATTTGGGTGATCTGTGATTTTGAAGGCATGCGAGTTATTTTCTGGTACCGACTGGGTTGCGGTGAGGAGAACGGTGTGACGGAGGTGTTTGTGAGTATGAAGATGGGTTGTTGAAGTGTAAATGGAACGTCTGTTGTGGTGAACTTGAAGGGGTGTTGTGACAGTGTATGACAGTGAAGGTTTGGGTGAAGGTAGTTTGGAGTGTGATGGTTGAATGTTTGAGGTGATATGGTGATATGAGGAGGCGGTGGACGGTGGTAGAGCTTTGGATTGAGTTTGCGATTCGGGTTGATGGTCAGCTATTGAAGAAGATGGAAAAGTGGATGATATGGGATCTGAGTGATGGAAATTATGGTGTATAAATAAGGCAGAGGCAGAGAAGGGAAAGTTATGGCAATGGACGTGATTCAAGGGAAGACAGAAAACAAAAGGAGAAAGAAACCAAAAGAAAATTGTTTATTTTTTTTAATTTTGTTTTAATTTGAAAAAAAAAAAGTAATTATGAAGAGAATTTGGGAAAGAAATCAGAGAGGACAGAGAAATGAAGAATTGGAAAGCAATAATGTTAATTAATTACTGGAAAGAAAAGGAGTAATGCAATCAGGAAATATAAGGCAGAGAAGAGAAAGAAAATTAAAGAGGAAGTAAAAGGAAAGCAATAATTTTTTTTTTGAAAAAAAAGAAAGAAAAAGAAAATCACAAATGGAAACACCAAAAACAAACGATGCACAATTGAATGCACGCAAACACAAGAAAACAAAATAAACACAAGTTTTTTTATATGAAGACTAAAGCAAGTACATAAAACACACACATTTTTTTTTTCTTCAGAGATGACCAAAACTAATTGAACAAATAAAAATACACACGAACAATGTTTTTTTAATAATAATAATAATAATAAAACTACGAGAACAAAGAACAAAAACAACAAAAACAACAAACACACAAAAGCAAGTGAACAAAAAGAAGTTAACAAACTACACAATGAAATGACACAATTATTTTTTCTTTTTTAAGAAATAGGAACAACAAATAAGAAAATTAATTCAAAGAATAAAATCAAAATTAAATTCTGTCCCGGCAACGGCGCCAAAAACTTGTTTGCAAACGGGTTTTCTATAGAATTAGAAAACCGTCAACAAAATATCGTGATAATTAACCGCAAGCGCACGGCGTACAATTGTTAGTACGTGGCGAATATGAGTCGATCTGCAGGGAAAGAAGTAATCTCATTCTTATTCAACCAAATTAAACCAAAATTCGGATTGTGATTAAGTACTAGAAAAAAAAGCAAACTAAAATATAGATTAAAACTATGAGATTAAAACCAATTTAGGGGCAACTTCACTTTTCCCTCTTTCATCAATGTTCATCATCAAATAGTACGAAGATCTCTCAATAACCTAAGTAAGATTAATTATGTAACTATCATAAGCATAACTTATTTGCGCTAATAATTAACACAAAATAAGTCATCAAGCTATAATACACAATTAATCTAACTTTTTAACTTTTATGAGTCATGCCATCGAAACGAAACTAAAATCTAATTTAAGTATGATCTATTTATTGTTTCTTAGTAATATAGATCATCAAATTTCAACTTAAACCTCATTTCATTGCCATAATCACAATTTTAGATGAAGAGGCAATTTGTTGTTTATGTCATAAACATAGCCTCAATGTTATGAAATAAACAAAAGAGGCTATTAAATTCAATATGAAACACAAATACACAAAAAACATCCATTCCCATTAAACCCAAAGAGATCATTCATACAAATTCATGTTGAATCTACATTAATGAGAGGAAAAGCTTCATACCCCCAAATTGTAGGGGTTTAGCTCCTCGTTTGTGTTATTATTTCAACACAAATAGATTTCAACATTGAAGAACAACGAGTAAGTTATGAAGAAAAGATATTAACTAACTAATGACATAAAATAAAGCTACACTACTTGCAGAAACGAAAATAACATGTAAATAAAAAACAACAAATTAAAATTGCATTAAAACGAGAGATTACAAAAAAGAAATGGCTAAGAAGTCATGGAAGAAAAATAGAGGTTTTGATTTCAGTCACTCTAAACTAAATAAAATGCAAGATGATTTTTACATCAACATATAGGGGTTATTTATACATGTGAAAAAACCCTAATTCAACTTTAGCGTGCTACCAAGAAAGCCCTTTAGGAAGTGTGGCCACCAATTAATCATCACGCTTTAATTACTCCATCATCAAATCTGCCTGAAGCTTTATCATCCATAATTTGTCCATTAGCTTTTAAGTGTAGTAAGTGAGGTCCTCCATGATGAGAATTATTTCCTCTTCATTCCTTTTGTATGCATGTAAATCTTTATGAAGCTCTCTTCCAAATGCACCAAATGTCTACAAAAACAATGGAAAATGTCCAAGTACGAATTCTCAAAATAACTTAAGCACAAAAATGACCATATTTCCTTTGTATGACAATGAATGTATGATATTTTGAAATTAATTGAATTATGGTTTAAACATGATAAAATATCCACATATGACATTTATTAGCACTAAATAAGAATAAATATGTGAATATAATTGTGCATTTTTACGTGCACATCAAAAAGCAGAATTGAGTTGAAACAACAGATTACTGTTATTGAAGAATTGTAATACAAGTTTGATACAAATTGTATAGAACAGTGTCCTCTATTTATAATAATGTAAAGTAGACTAAATGGTTCAGCCCATATACAAAACAAAAGGAAAGATGTAAAAATAAGCAAGTGCGTGCATGTAACCGTCGTACAGACTGTATGCGGTAATACTTGATATTGAAATATATTGTAAGCTTTTCTTTTATCACATCTTCCCTTTATTAGCGCAAATGACTGTTACACAGGCTATATGCGGTTATACTTGATATTGAAATATATTGTACACGCAAGCTTTTCTTTTGTCATATCCACACAAGCTTTTCTTTTGTCACATCTTTCCTTTCGTCATATCTACGCAAGCTTTCCTTTTGTCACATATTTCCTTTTGTCATATCCACGCAAGCTTTCCTTTTATCACATCTTTCGTTTATTAATGCCTCGTTAACCCTAATTTGTAATAGTCCCTCAAAAAATAGTAAAATACAAAAGAAAAACAATTCCAATCAAAGTATAATATAATTTCTATTAACATAAATTATAATTATGCACAAATAGCATTAATTGATTTTTTTTGGTAGAGCCGATCGGTTTTTTAGGTGGCCGCAAACACCTTTTTATTATAACCAATAATAAAAAAATACAATATAATAACAATCAGCTATTCGGTTTTTAAGGTGGACCATCCACCACCTACGACATTTATTGTAGGTCGTCACAACAGATGAGCTAGTATATCCACTAGACCACTATTAATTACATCTCAATATACAACACAATCTGCCGTGTACGAATTACATGGGTACAATTACTTGAACCGTTACATAATGCTACAAGAATACAACTGGAAGGAAGTGAAAGCACAATAGTAACATCAACTTTCTTGAGTTCCACACCGAAGCTCGTACCTGTCCTTGTGAGGCTTCAAGAAGAAGCTCCATAAACAGGTCAAAACTGGAGAATTCAGATATGGAAGGGGAGGAAATCACCACGAGTGCGTGAGCATCACCATGAATCATCAGTGAATGCTAGTTAACCAGCGCACCAAACTCTTAAACCCCAATTAAGCACCCAAAAATAACATTAGCAGTACTGCATTGCTTGACCAAGATCCAGTGAAATCAAACGGAAATCACCACGATAGACACCAACTTTAATCAATGCAACGCATCTCGTATAAAGTCGATGTCAAGGTGATGATTAAACATTTAAACACCAGACATAATCAAAGCAATATAGACTGAAGTTCCATAGAAAAGATTGAACTCCAATTTAACGAAGTGATTTATCAAACACCCAAGCGAACAACACCGTTAACCACAATAACACACGGACAATTCAAGCTACCAACAAGACAAAACTAGGTAAACATTGAATACCTTACCGGCCGAAAAGTACCATCACTGACGCTCAATCGAAACGCGAAACTATTCAAACCAGATAGGAATTACTGCTCACCTAGGATCTCCACATTAGTGTCAAAATCGCTTCCCAGGCGAGGGCTTTCAGTTGAAGAACAAGCGAAACTCGTAGTTGCCTAAAAAAGCCATGACACAGCGGAAGTGAGGTTGTTTGTTGGTACAAAGGGTAAAGAAGGCTACTTGAATGAGGCAGAGGAAATTGTGGAAAATCGGAGTTCAAATTGATTACGAGAAAAACTTCAGATCTGAGATGGTAGAAGTTGACGTGAGAACCGCCACGCGTAGCATAAGCAAGGAAAGAGGATCCGAGTTGATTAGAGAAGCCGGGTTTGTGGAGACGTAAGAAGTGAAGAAATCAGAGGAGAGAGAGGGATTAGAAGGAAAAGACGATTTCCTTGATGCCAATAACGGAGGCTCTCACACAATGAAGCTTTTTTTGTCCTGCTAACGAGCGTAGTTTATCGAAATATTCATTTATTTCAAATTACAAACTATAGTATTCATTAGTCATTGTTAATTTAACGCTATTTTAAATAAAATAAAATGTTGTTAATGTTAAAGAATCAACTTGATGTATAAATGTTAAAAAGAAAGAATATTATCTATGTTTGTAATAATATACCAAGAGGCAAATCAACAAAGAAATTTATGTATTTCTCTTCATTATAAAGTATTGATGTTTGAAGGAAATAAATTATGTAATTTTGAATGTAAAATAATATAAAAGGGCCAAATATAGTTTTGTATATAATTGTGTAAATTTTAAGTTATATGGACTTGAATGAAATTAGTTTTATAACTTTTGTTAATATAAGTGGGTATACAATACACCAAACTGTTATTTTTTACGACCTAATAAATATTAGTTGTTTGATTTTATTTATAGTTTAAAATTTTGATCATTTATTAAATTAGTTATGTGAATTTAAATGTAAAATAACATGATAAAACTTAGAAAAAATGGAAAATGTAAAAAGTAAATATAGAAACAATTAATTATTGATATTTTAATGTACAGATAATAAAGCGGGTCAATAGAAGTTTATAATAATAATAACTAGGACAAAATTTTCAAACGGGCTTGTTTTCGAAACAATTTCACGTTTAGGGTTGATTTTCAAACTTATTACCAAACAAGGCTGGTTTGTGCACAGTCAGCAAAACTCTAATTGTTTCGCTTTGGGCGCAACTCATAATTGCGCTCAAATTTTTTTTCCAGCAAGTTTAACTTGGCATAATTAAACAAGTCCAAAAAATTTCATTTTGTACATGCGCAACTCACAGTTGCGCGGTAACCAAATTTTCCAAGTTGTGTTTCTGGCACAACCATTTTTTCCTTTCTTGCTGGCGCAACTATTAGTTGCGCAGTAAATCAATTCAGGTTTTTTTTAAATGGGGCGCAACTATGAGTTGCGCACCGACGAGGCGGTTACAAATTTGATGATGTGGCTGCTGACTGGGTAAAATCCAGCCCTGTTTAGTAATAAGTTTGAAAATTAGCCCTGAACGTGAAATTGTTTCAAAAACAAACCCGATTGGAAAATTTGTTCTAATAACTATTGCCTTGATAGCGTATAAGAATTTGAAAATAAAATATTTGAGGAGAGTCAAGAACAAGAAGAGATGAATAAAAGCTAGAATTAATAACAAAAAACTTCACTATTATTTTTTATAGATAAAATTAATAGATAGATTAACTGAGAAGTAAATCTAACTTTGTGCGGTCATGCTGATGCTTTACAAGACACCAACATCCGAATTTTCTAGAATCGGAAAATAAAAATAGATATTCTACCAAAAACCCTGCCCTCTCCCTCCGGCTGCTATCTTTTCCACACATGACACACCGTCTTTCTGAACGTTTTCATTTTATATTTCTTTTATTATAGTCGTCGGCTCGTTATCTTCTTTCTCTCCCTCCATCACAAATCAATAAATGGCATCAGATCTTGAGAAGAAAGCAAAGGAAGCTTTCGTGGACGACGATTTCGATCTCGCCGTCGATTTGTACAGTCAGGCGATCGACATGGACCCAAACAATGCAGGGCTGTTTGCTGATCGTGCTCAGGCTAACATCAAGATCAAGTCTTTTACTGGTAACTAAGCTTGAGACTGGGAATCGTTTTCTTTGCTCATAAAAGACCTTTTTTTTTTTTTTTGGGTTTGTTGTGAGTGAAGCATCGTTTTTCCTTCCAGTCAACGCATTGTATATTTAAGGAGTGGGTTATGCGCAGTAACTTCTGGCATAAAAAGCTCGCTCTATAGCATTAAAAGTGCAATAATGAACCCTGCTACTTCAATCTTTATGCTAACTAGCTTGTAGCGTTGCACCTGTAACTGTTAAAAAAAAAAGCGTGAAATTTTAGCTATTTTGCTTAGGAATTCAATTTGATTTATGTGATAAAACCTTCATCGGCTCTGTCACATTTTGATTATTTATAAATATTTATTACACACACAGTGTGTTTTTATGTATTGCATCAAGATTAGTAACGTAGATTTGAATGTGCTAAAGGTTTCCTTTTGACTCATCTCTAGAGTTGAATGCCTCATTCAAAGTTTTTTCCTTAACCGTTGAATAAGTAGAAAATGAATCTTCTAATATACAAGATCTGTTTCACTTGTCCATAAAATGAATAGATTTGACATTTTTGGAAATCCTTTCCATTCCGAATCAATAAGCGTGTGAGTACAATTTTCACATTTAAGGATGATCAAAATTTCTGTCCCACATCATGTAAATGAGCATAGTCAATACATAATCTTATCATAACATATCGTACAAATGCAAGATTAAGTCTCCAAATACATAATTTTATCATGTAAAAAATATCCTGTGTACATGTATACAATGACTTGTGCTACGTAAAACAATATTAAACAAATGATTACTGTGGCAGAGTCGCACCCAGCCTCCATCAAGTCCAATAAATAATCGAAAAATAAATAATTTAAGATTCGACTTTTACTAAGTATATATTTTTATTATAGATTAAAAATAAATAATCGAAACTCATATAATTCAAATTTTGATTTCTTAAAACTATTTGTAGATTACATCAAACTCCAAATTTGATACGTTCTATCAGTTCAAATCGATTTGCAATTTTTTTTTGAGATTTAACAAAGTTTATTGAAAAACATTCTTTAAATAACAATGAGAAAATTCATTACATTGCTTATGATCATTATTTCATAAACAATCTTACTTGATTATGTTGATATTGAAATTGAAAAGTAAAAAATGCTAATTTTTATTTTCTTAAATTTTGTCTTTTTTAATTTCCACTAAATAATTAAAGTTTGATGACATTTATCTATGTCAATTTCTGCAACTAAAGATTAAAAGGTTTTTAAGTTATATATGCCTCAGCTGGTTGAGGCGTGCGACGCTTTAAGCGCTTTGTATGCTTTGTATGCCTCAAGTTGTTGAGGCGTAAGCTTTAGAGGTAAAAAGCCTTTTGGAATAAGTCTCAAGACGTTTTATCTCTTATTTCTTCGAGGTGGACCTTGAGGCGAGTATCGAGGCTTTTTTTTAAAACAATGGTCATAACTCACAATAAGCGCATAAAACGCACATAAGTGCAAAGTTACAATATTTGCCATCTATGTTATCATAGTCCTCGCCTAGGCACGTCTAAATATGGCTGTCAATGAATACCCGAAAAATCTGATATTCGTCCGCATCAGTATCAAAAAAGGGTTAAGTATCAGATATTCAAAAAATAGATATGGGTGCGGATACGAAGATATATGCTTTTGAAAATTATCCGTCCATTTCTTTTAAGATTATAACTTAAATTATGTGTATTTTAGTACGTTGAAAGGCTGTTTTATTGTATTATTAAGTTTGAAGTTCATATTATGCGCACTGTATGTTAACCGCTCAAAATTATTTATTATCATCATATTAGTTTATCTTTGATAGTTAAATAGTCAATGGAATTTTAAGATGTTTACATTAAATTGTTTTTTTATTTATGTTTCTTAATTTGTCAATCGTTACTCGTTAGCGGATAGAATAATGATCGAATATCCACGGACGTGGATATTCGATATCCGACAATTTTGGATGCAGATTTGGATGTGACTCTGTGCGTGCATCTGAAAGCGTCCGTTGACAACCCTAACTGAAAATCAGAAGTTTGTTCATATCTGAAAAGCAAATAAATAACTGATATTCGGAAAAACAGATGTGCATACAAAGGTATCCACATCGGAAAATTACCCATCCGTTTTTTTAATATTATGGTTTAAATTATGTGCATTTTAGTACAATGGATCATATTTGTTTTATCAAGTTATAATTTTATACTATAAGCATAAAATTCATGGTAACCGCTCAAAAAATATTTATTATCATAATTTTTGTTTGTTTTTAAAACTTTAATAATAAATGAGGTTGAGAAACATATATGTAAATAAAAAAATTTATTTATGTTTCTTGATTTATCGGTCGTCAGCGAATAGGATAATTATTTAATGTTCATTTATATTTGTGGATGCAGATATTATAGTCAAAATGATTTCGGATGCGGATACAGATATGACACTATCCAGTATCCACGTCCGAAAGTATCCGTCAGTCTGAGACTTTTTTCACATTTTGTGGCGCCTAACACGCGTGAGGCGCTATAAAATGCCCCAAAGGGCTTGACTTGTAAAGCGGCAAAAACACGTCTTTTGCAATATTTGAGGAGAAATTGGAATTCTCAGCAGTGGGCCAAATAGCATCCCGAGATCCAATAGAGGGAAAAAGATAGGTTCGTTTGACTCTTGATTTGAAGTGTCTAATTTCCTTTTGTCCAACTCTTGAATAAAAAAAGAAAAAAAACCCTAGTTTTGAAAGCTGATGCCGTTCGATTTATGCTAATCATATGATGTTTTGTTCTCAATGCTGCATTTATATTTCAGTTGTTCAAAAATTGAGTTTTAGTGCATTTTCGAAATGCAGTTTTTTGCTGAAAAATAAAGAAGTCATTCAAGGCTTTCAAAAAACCTCTAGGTGCAAAAAGGCTAGGCAATGGTCTGGAGCTTTTACACCTTGACAACTATGTCTGCCATTCATGTTATCACCTTAAGATGGTATTTTTACAATATTACTCATTAAATGATGAATTATTGGTTCAAATGGATCAACTTGTGATGTGCATACTGATATATATGTTAGGATCTTGGCTATATAGCCTCAGATCATATTTGC
This sequence comes from Allium sativum, assembly GCA_030737875.1. NCBI lineage: Eukaryota > Viridiplantae > Streptophyta > Magnoliopsida > Asparagales > Amaryllidaceae > Allium > Allium sativum. Next base: position 17,891,986 of record CM060922.1, on the reverse strand, counting down.
GATATGAAAAGATTAATCTTTGTTTTATTATTTCGCGAATGATGAAATTTGAGATGTAGCTTCAAACAAGCATCTTGGTATTATTTTATCTCAACATGGATTAATAATTTCTTTCTTAGTTGTGTCTACAATGAGTTTTGAATCAAAATTTGAACCCGTATTAGAATCGTCAAAGCAGTGTTGTCAATAGCGAATAGCGCAAAATAGCGCAAGGCCTGCGCTATTTTGCGCTATGCGCTATAGCGCGCGCTATAATTTTTTTTTCTTTTTTTTGCTTACAGAAAAGATCTTAAAAAAAAAACACAGGAAAAAGGCACAAAAGGAAAAAACTGTATGTTTAAAATCTCCAAAAAGGAAAAAAACGAAAATGCATGTTCAAAAAAGAAAAAGCAAAATAGCGCGCTATTCATGGCTGCGCTATGATAAAATAGCGCGCTATAGCGCGCTATTTTTGCGCTACACGGGACCCCTGCGCTATAAGAACCAAAATAGCGCAACCTGTGCGCTATGCGCTATTTTGCGCTATAGCGCTCGCTATGACAACTATGCGTCAAAGATTATTTTACAGTGAGGGTCAAATCGTAACATCTCACGGTTATAAAAAAATAACATCACATGCATAAGTGCGTAGTTCATTAATGAGTCTATTATACACACACACATATACACAACTATTTAACCATAAAATGTGCCTTTATCTTTATTTCATAATAATAAGGATCTAAATGTAAAACAAGGATTGTAAAAGTGAATATTTCTTACCACACATGATTCAAAATTTTGTCCGACACATTGGTATTCTAGGAATTCCAAATTTTAAAATATCAATTTTTGGAAGGTAAAAAGGTAAAAATCACGTTTTTGTAGATGGAACAACCGCTAAAACAATAGTGATATTAATTTTTATGCAATAATTCATTATTTTATCATTAATATATAAAAATCAAATGCAATTCAAATTAATATTGTCAATGAATACTTGAAATATTCAAAATTTGTCCACATTTGCATCCAAATAACATATAAACATTAGTACATTTAATGCATATTAATTGTTTAAAATTATTTATCATCGCCATATTTGTTGATTTTGTACATTTTTATAATTAGTTGGGTTGAATATGTTTAAACAAAAATTTCTATGTATGTTTGTTGATTTATCAGATGTCAATGGATATCATAAATATTCGATATTCGTTGAAGTGGATTATGATTTTCGATATTCAGAAATAATTTTGGCTGTGGATGCGTGATATTTCAGAAATAACTTTTGGCTGTGGATGCGTGATATGACAACATCTGCACCCCAAAGGCACGGCTAATCAAATCTTTTTTCAATTCAATTAACTAAATTAAGTTTTGTTAAATAAAATTGCATGTTGAACAGTTAAATAAAAAGATTGAATCCACTTTGCCAACCTTATAATTAAAATTGATTCGAAGAAAATAGAAGCAAGAAAATATTAATCATATCATACATTGTATCATTTTCAAATCAACACTCAATTTATTGTTGGATAATATACCACAATAAACATCCCATATAAATAAAAGTCTCTAAAACATATATCAAATAATTTATGTATAACTAAAGTTTACCTTATGTTTGTAAATTTGTTAACCTACGTAGAAAAGAAGCATTAGAAGTTTGAAACAAGAATTTGAACGGAATTTTTGGTAAAACTGAATTGAAATTTTGAAAATTTTCAAAGATAAAACCTCCAAATCAGCTTTGTTATGTACTCTACTGTAAATTTGGAATATGCTAAAGAATTTTCTCAACTCATCTCTAGAGTTGGATACCTCATTCAAAGTTTTTTCTCTAATTTGTAGGAATTAGTAGAAAAATTATCTTCTATAATATAATACCTGATTTGGCTCACTTTATTGATAAACTGAATAATTTTTCCATTTTCATAAGTCTCTTTTGATTCAAAATCAATAACCAATAATTGTGAGTGTTAAATTTTCACATTTACGATAGTTAACTTAGACAGTCTACTATTTTCCGATCCATATGATGTAGACTAGCAACAACAGTTGATCATATCATATCATACAAATACGTGTTCAAGATATAATGTAATGTGGACGTTCATACAATGCCATACACGCCTATGTAAATAATTATCAAACAAGTAATCACTATGAAAGTCACAACTAACCTCCATCAAATCCAATCCAATGCTCTAATTCGTTGGAATGCTTGTCGTGTGTAAGGTGGGTCACAGTAAGTGCATAAAACATAATTCTGTTATGGTAATGGTTATCGTTACCATTTAACAAATACTGTTTCTGTATCATTTTTATTGGTAAGCCAAAATTGTTTACTGTTAACGATACATTAGCATATCGAAAACTGATACATCGATAATTTGGTAACCGTTACGCTAGGAATTGTAAATTACCGCTTGTTCAAAAATGATAAGCTACTTGACCTATATTCAAATCATAATGCTACTTCATTATACACTATAATGTTACTTAACAAAAGTCATAAAGAGAAAGAATTAGAAGTGTATTTAATATTATTTCATTAAATTGATCAAATTAACTTAATAATTTGCTTTGTTTTAAAATCTTTAATAAAACATTCTATATGAATATACATGTGTTATAAAATAACTGGTAAAAATCACCGTTACTGCTGGTATTGAAGAAATGTTATCGATATTTTATCGTAAAAAATGTTAAATTTACCGTTACCATAGCGATTAAGCTGGTATACAGAATTTTATGAGAAATGGTAATCGATCGACTGGTAATGGTAAATTTACCGTAAGCACAACTGCCCTAAGCTGAAGTTGATGTTTATGTGACCAAGTGATCTATGCATTCACATGTGAATATAAGAATGAAAGTTGTTATTCATGGGGTATGCTTTGAATTTGGTATTTTTCCTAAGACTCAATATTTGTTACATAAATAAACGAACTCGAGGAACATGATTTAAATTAAAGGGTTGTTATTTTGGTCTAATTAGACAAGAAGACTATAATTGGATGCAACTAATGAGAATGTTCATTGTTATTACACCTTATCATGTTCAAATTCAATTAAACACCAGATTCTATTATAATAGAAAATGTTTAATCCTGACTATTAATGATGAAAGTTCAATTCATAAGATTTCCACCGTGTCCTTTTGAAATTCCAAAATCATATCTGATAACTTCTTCTTAACAATCACTCATCAACGAAACATCACCGTCCATTTGTAGTATACACGGATACACCACAATCCTTTAATTGGATCTAACTAATGAGAATGTTTAGTGTTGTCACCTTATCATTTTCAAATTCAATGAAAGACCAAATTTCAATATAAACGGCAATGCTTAATCTCTATCTCTATCATTAATAAAGAAAGTTCATTTAATAAGATTTACAACATGTTTTGGAATTCTAAAATTACCATAGGGAACATCTCCTTTTCGATCATTTTGAAATAAAGGCGTCTGCGACCACCAAATGTTTCCACTCATAACACATGAGTAGTAAAACAACATTATTGGAATAAAATTGTTTTTTTTCCATGTTTAATGTTTCTTGAAAAAAAAACATATCTTTATTTGTTGGGTACACATGGATGCATGTATTTATGCCATATGTTAGAGATCTTGGTTTCGGTCTCGATTTTGGTCTTTTGTAACTAAGGGATTTCGATGTAGTTCTAAGTTTCGGGAATTTCAGTTCCAGATTAAGATCTCGTTATTTATTTTTCATATAATTAGACATATTTGTTTATTATTGACACCAAAATGTAATTTATATTCAATTGAAAAATAACATACTGAAATATCGATCAATTGTGAATATCTGTGATGGTAAAAATATCATTCATTATTTTGTTTCCTGTTTATTGTTACAACATTCCTATATTTTTTATGAATTCTTGTGCTTCATAAGAAAATATCAGAGTTGAAATATTCATGCATTTGAAACTCAAATTATTGTTTTTTGAATTTTTGCTGTAAAATTCAAAGCTGGATAGTTTTTTTTATTGAACAGAGTTTCAACTTGGTTTGATTTGATCCCTATTGAAATCTAAACTAAGAGACTGGAATCTTAGTGTCTCGGTTGGAACCTCAAACCTTGATTTATACTAGTACAAATAATAGTTGCAAGCCACATTCTCTTATGTGTTATCTAATTGGATGCAAACTTTATCTATGCAAATATAAACATTGCCGATAGATAATACAGATCATCATTTGTGAACATGTGATAGAATTATATATTCAACGTAAATTCTCTTTCCGCCAAATGATCTTCTGTAGGTGTGTGTTTATTTCATCCTTGGTATTTAGATCTTGATATGCCAAAAGCATTTTTGACGTTTAGTTTTGAATCTTTTGATGATATCTCATCTCATATATATAAAGGGAAATAAAAAATAGGCTTTATTTATTTTGCTGCTAACTTGGTTGTTATAGACTCATGTCATGCAAGGTCTCGAAAATGGGATTTGAAATGGATTTAAATCGGGAATTGTATTATGATGTGCATGCATATCAATCTGGAAATGGAATCTAATCATTGAGTCTATACACTGGGAACTTTGCTGTATGGTCTAAAATCATATTCATGATCTGAAAAGATAAATCTTTATTTTATCATTTCCTGAAAGATGAAATTCGAGATGTAGCTTTAAACTCATCTTGGTATTATTTTTATTCCATATATGGATTAACGATTTCATTCTCGATTGCGTCTACAAATCGAATCAAAGTTGTCAAGGGTTGGTTTAAAATGAAACTTAAATCATAAGATTTTACGGTTTTGGAAAAAATGATATCACATTCACAGATGCTTCGCAGTTCATCTGTGATCCAGTTATAATATATAGCTATTTAACAATAAAAAGTACTTTACATAGTATCTTTATTTCATGATGATAATTAATATGAAATGTAAAACAAGCATTTGTAGAAGTAAGCATCTCTTGCAGTCCATGATTCAAAATTTTGTTCGGCCCATCGAGATATCAGGAATTGCAGATTCAAAATCAACACTGTAGAAAATCACGTTTTTGTAAAAGGAAAAACTGCTAAAACGTCATTAATATTGGTTCTTATGCAATGATTTAATTAGGTATAAAAATCAAATGCAAATCAGACCTTTTTTCAGATCAATTAACTAAATTTTATTTTCTTATAAAATTTGTGTGATGAAAATAGTTAAATAGAAGATTGAGTTGCCATGCTTATAAAAGAAAGTGATTCTCAGAAAAATAAAAGCAAGAAATGCAAATCGTACCATAGATTAGATTATTTTTGGATCAATGCTTTTTTTTTCTTTCTTTTAATTGAAAAACACATAAAAATAATCTCCAAAACATACATAAAATTAAAGGCGCTTGACATATTATTTACATTTCACTGGTAATTTTCGTATAACTGAAGTATGCATTATGTCCGTAAAATTTATCAATGTATTTATGTATATATTAAATACCACCAGAAGTACTGAAGTTCGAAACTGGAATTTAAATGTAATTTCTGAATAAATGGAACCAAAATTTTAAGATTTTTCTGACGACCAAAACAGAACTGAAAACTGGGATCAAACCTTAACTAATTAGTGATTTTAATTGATGAAATTTGACTAATATCTAATTAGTAATTGGTGGAAAACAAAGGGCGATAGGTGGCTGCTAGACAATGTTGTTTCTAATTTAACCTCAGTTAATCACATTTTCTGCGTGTATCATTTAAATGTTTAAGGTAAATCGAGGAATTTTCTTTTGCACCCCATTCCTTTTCTGGTTCTCCTTTTATCTTATCTTATTCTATTAGTATGAATTCTTTTGCAAGGCATAAAATGCTTTTAAATTGTTGATATTGACAATATTTGTTAAAAACAATTGTTTTAAACTACTGTTGTTATGTTCTGTTGATAAATTCTGTTTTGGATAGTTCTAAAGCATTTCCATGGCTTTTTTTACGGATGTGAATTAATTATTTTTATAAATATAATGTAACCTGAGTATTGTTTACTTTTCCTTTCCGTTCTTTTACCATATCGGGCAACAATTTTTTGAGTAGTTTTAAATTTAATGTTTTATTCATACAATTTGATTTTTTTTTTTTTAGCTGTTATTTCTTAATGCAAGATATGGATATTCAAATTCTTTTTGATGAAGTGGTAAAACTTTGGCTTTTAATTCAGTTTACTTAATTTTTGACATTGTATTTCTAATGACGATTTATGTGTACTGCAGAAGCTGTTGCTGATGCCAATAAAGCAATTGAACTTGATCCTTCAATGTCCAAAGCTTACTTGCGCAAAGGGTAACAATTCTTTTCTTTTCTTTTCCCTTCCAGTTTCAGTTTCTCTATGAATTATATAGTCTTCTGATACTGGAATTCTTTTGAAAATTAATTAATTCTTTTGTTTTCTGCCACCATATCCGTTTTTGGTGGTCTACTGTAACCTTATGTTGTATATATTGTTGACAGCACTGCGTGCATCAAATTAGAAGAGTATCAGACCGCAAAAGCAGCTCTTGAAGCAGGTCTGAAATTGGCACCTGAAGATTCAAGATTTTCCAAATTAATTAAAGAATGCAGTGACCGAATTGCAGGTATGGCGCTCTCTTCATTTAGGAGAGCTGTTTCTCTACTTATATGAACAAGGAAAATTCGATGAATGGATTTCCATGTGTCGTTTTGAAATTCCGAGAATACCATACGTCCATCAATGGACCTCATTGCAACCGCCACTGCCTTCAACCATTCGTTAATGGAATTTCACTGTCAATTCCTTTAAAATAAAAGGGCAGTGGCCACCAATGTTTTTGCATTTATAGCACACGTCTGTCCATTTTTTTTTTACTAAATAAAAAGAAAATATTTTTAGCTATTGGATGCACGTATGTGCGATTTACACTAGTACTAATAATGAAATTTGTGCACACTATTTATGACCCTGAAAATGGGTACTATGATGCTCATGGTGCAATGGTTTTTAGTAGGATGTTGCCTACTTGCATCTTTGTATAGTACGTATGAATTTTGTTTAGCTTTGTAACTATCAACTATTGAGGTCACCATCATCATCATTTTGCCTCCTATATCATATCATTGTATAGTATATAGCTCAGTTGGCTTAGTGTTATCGTCATCATCATTGTGGGATGCATAGCACTACATTGAATATTTCTACAATTGGAAGAAATGTTTTGTAGAAATGATGAAACACTTCTCTTGCCATACACATTAATAATTCCAGGTGTCCATAATATGATGGGGATTTAATTTCTCAAATAACAAGTAAGAAAAATGACAAGTGTGACGTTAGCAAGTTGCTTAATTAACAACGAAGAAATTACAGGTGCCATGCCTTGTATAAAAAAAGTTACATATGATATGACCATTTGTATTGTATACTAGTGTAAATTGCACGTACAAGCATTTAGAAAAATATTTTTCATTTTTATGTAATAAGAATATTAATGGACAGATGTACTGAAGTGCAAAAACTTTGATGGTCACAACACTTCAATTTCAAAAGATCTTGTTGATTGTGTTGGTTGCAAATTGATAGTGAAATCCTGTTGATGAGTGATTGGAAATGGGATGGTGTTAAGATTGCAAACGGATGATGAGATTCCATGAATGGACGAAGGGTATATATGGAATTTCAAAAGACACTGTAGAAATCATATTCATTGAATTCACTTAGTTAATAGTACAGGTTGTTACAATCTATCATTGGAATAAGCTTCATAAGAAGAGAATTGTCGGAGCTAGATTACATCATTCATGTTAGTAGTAAGTGAAGCTGTTTTAGTCATTCTCCATGGTCAGGGTTAAAAATATTGTGAAGCGGCTCCAAGTCATTCTCTGTGGTCGGGATGTAACATTATTTACATTTTCCTATTAATAAAAAAATAAGGATTAGTACAATTTACAAATCCAACTAGCGTGGTTCTCAAATAATTGAAGCAGAATTATTGCATCTCTTCCATACTTTAGACCTAGTCTTTTTCATGAGTGTGCATTAATATATACCCTTGTTGTATTATAAATTTTTATTGCATCTCTTCCATACTTTAGACCTAGTCTTTTTCATGAGTGCTTTAATATATACCTGCTTTGCAGAGGAAAATATTATATTATCAAAGAAAGTGTCAACAGATGCATCAACTATCACATCGACTCCATCAAACGGTGCTTCTGTCTCTACTAACTCCTCTCAAGAGGTGCCCAAAGTTTCCCCTGTTGCTACACCACTCAAACCTAAATATAGGTATCCATATATTTATTTTGCAATCACATCACAACTTTGTTTGCGACATAACTAGAAAAAACAAAGTTTCTTGTAATCAACAATACCATTAACAACAAAGTACAACCAGTATAGTTTTGGCACGAACAACTTCCCAACATGTCATTATAAACCATTTTTCGACCTTAACTCCATAAGATAGAAAACAAAAGTACTATACTAAACCTCATAGTACATCTGTAAATAACGATAACAGAAGATCTAGCATAGTGATTTATTTTTAGCTAAAATGCTCCTTGTATCTTAATGCAGGCATGACTACTATAATTCTCCTACAGAAGTGGTACTGACCATTTTTGCTAAGGGTATTCCTGTTGAGAACGTATCTGTAGATTTTGGTGAACAAACGGTATGTTGTATTTGATATGTGTTTCCTTTGACACATGTTGAAGTTTCTGATGAATCATTGCTAATTCACAGTTAAGAGTTGTTATTAATCTCCCTGGTGAAGAGCCCTACCTTTTTCAGCCACGTTTGTTTGGAAAGGTATTATTTTAAGCTTAGCACTCCTGTTCCACAATCCAGAATCTGTTTGAACCCTCTGAATCTTTGAGGTTTAATCAATTCTTGTTATCTCAAACAATAGTCTCACTCAATCATACATGCAGATCACACTTACTGTTTAAGTGTCCAGTAGAAAAGTAGTTCATTAATCAAAATAAAAAAATTGACCAAGCAAGCACCATTGAAAGATCGAGAACTGAATTAGACATATAATAATATGAAACAAAAATAGAGAACTCATCTTGTCTATGCTATTGAAAACATCCATTAGTTCGAAGATTGAAAATTACAAAACTAGCATCGGAAAAAAAAAATTAAGTTATAACCTTCAAAACGTGATTCTCACCTTGGAGCTAATTCTAAAGAGACCGAACCGCTTGAGTTGTTTTTTGTTAGTCACAAATTTCGATTTATTGAATTTAAATTAAGAGAGTATGAATAAATAAAATCAGGTTTATTGGGTTTGCAACTGCTCTTGAGTTTTTTTTTTTTTTTTTTTTTTTTGCTAGAAAAATAATGCGCGAGTGGAGGTAATGGATGAAGAAGGGGGGGGGGGGGAATCAAGGGGAAGCAAATTTCATTTTTTTATGAGTAAACGATGTTAGTTAATGTGCTGATATGGCTAATTGTCAGCCACTTGATAATTTTATCAATAATAAATCCCAACCCTTCTTTATCTTTTCCTTTATCAGCAAGACATTTTATTATATAGATAAGAGCTATAAAAATAATGATTACAAATGAATGATATAAATGTTAATAAGCTCAGAGGTTCGTCTGTTCATTACTTTGGTGTAAATCATGGTTTGTGAATTCGGTTTCGGTCTCGGTTGAATTTTCCATAGGTTCAATTCATTTCTGCAATTTCAAAAGTTTCGGTTTTGATTTCGTTTTCGGTCCAGATTAACTTGAATTTTTAAGTAACTTTGTTGAGACCTAGGAAGCACGGGTGCTTCTTCTAGGTGACGTATCGGGTGCGGTGGGGGTGCGGTGGTGCGGCAAGGGGTGCGTATGGGGTGCGCCATGTGGCGTGTCCCCGTATTTGGGCTGCGGGGTGCGGGAAGGGTGCGGATTTGGGGTGCGTCGGTGGCATAAAAGGTAAATTTTGGAACTTTGGGATAGTCGTGTTCTTCTTGTTGCGAGAGAAATTGTAGTCGTATTCATTTATTCACTCAATTCGAAATAATAAGATACTACCAACTCGAGCAGAAGACTTTGTTTTTATGCACGACAATCTTCGACTCCTTTCTAGGAAGAGGGAGCAATACTTGAAAGGAGAAACAAAATTGTGGGATGTTAGAAGCGATCAATTTGATCCACTTGATGGTGCCGAGGAGCTTGAGATAGCGAATTTTTCATTTGATGGGCCGGAGACCTTCACATGGTTTTTATTGACTTGGAGAAAGCTTATGACAGAGTGCCGAGGAAGGTTATGTGGTGGGCGCTAGAAAGGAAGAGAGTGCCATCAAAGTATATTACCCTTATCAAGGATATGTACGAGGGGGTTGTGACTAGTGTAAGGGCATGCGATGGTGAGACCAAAGACTTCCCAATTAACATAGGGTTACATTAAGGTTCGGCTTTGAGCCCCTATATTTTTGCATTAGTGATGGATGAAATCACGAAAGATATACAAAAGGAGATCCCTTGGTGTATGCTCTTTGCCGATGATGTTGTGCTGATTGATGAAAGTAGAATAGGGGTCAATAGACAACTGGAGTTGTGGAGGGAGACCTTGGAGTCAAAGGATTTCAGGCTTAGCAGAACTAAAACCGAGTATATGAAGTGTGAGTTTAGCGGTGCTAGGTCAGATGACGGAGAGGTCACCCTGGCTGGTAGCGTAGTACCCAAGAAGGAATCGTTTCGATACTTAGGATCTATGTTGCAGTTTGATGGAGAGATTGATAAAGATGTTAGTTTTAGAATTCAAGCAGGATGGGTGAAATGGCGGCTAGCATCTGACATTTTCTGTGATAGGAGGATTCCTCAGAAGCTTAAAGGAAAGTTCTATAGGACAACAATCAGACCGCTTAGCAGAACTAAAACCGAGTATATGAAGTGTGAGTTTAGCGGTGCTAGGTCAGATGACGGAGATGTCACCCTGGCTGGTAGCGTAGTACCCAAGAAGGAATCGTTTCGATACTTAGGATCTATGTTGCAGTTTGATGGAGAGATTGATAAGGATGTTAGTTTTAGAATTCAAGCAGGATGGGTGAAATGACGGCTAGCATCTGGCATTTTCTGTGATAGGAGGATTCCTCAGAAGCTTAAAGGAAAGTTCTATAGGACAGCAATCAGACCTGCAATGTTATATGGTGCAGAATGTTGGCCTACTAAGAGGCAACACGTGCAGAAGATAAGTGTAGCAGAGATGCAGATGCTGCGTTGGAGCTGTGGGCATACCAGACGAGATCGGATTAGAAATGAGGATATTCGGGAAAAACTTGGAGTTGCACCTATTGAAGAGAAGTTAGTCCAACACCGCTTGAGATGGTTTGGACATATCCAACGTAGACCACGCGATGCACCTGTGCGCGTTGGAGTTATAGGTCGTGCCGAAGACCCAAAAAGAGGTAGAGGTCGACCTAAAAATGACATGGGAAGAGATAATAAAGAGAGATCTAAGAAATTGGAGTATATCTGAGGAGCTTGTGGTAGATAGGAGTGCATGGAAGTTGGCAATCCATGTACCAGAACCTTAGGATTTTTTTTTTAAATATATATGTATATGTGTATATATATTTTAATTATTATTGTTATTATTTTTAGATCTGTTTTTTTTAAAGACTTTATTTCACTTTTATTGAACCTTTTACTTTAATCTGTTAGGTTATTTTAAACTCTTTTTATATATTATTATTAGTTATTTTACCTTAATTTTGGGTTCCATATCTAGCCAACCCCAACTTGTTTGGGATATATGGCTTTGTTGTTGTTGTTGTTGATGAGCCGGAGATGGAAGCCATGATTATCCAAGACGATAAATATCAAGTGTGAAATGAATGTTTAATTTTTTCTTTTTTAACTATTAAGGTTTAAGGATGATGAAGTAGTGTATTTGACTATTTGGTTTAATTTTAATGAAACTCTTAATTTTTGTAATAGATGTTATCATATATATATATATATATTTATATTTATATATTACACATGTTGTATCCCCCCGCACCCGAATCCTCATATTTTCATATTTGTCGAATATATGTATCCACGTACTACGCATCCGCACCCGTATCCTTGCTTCCTAGGTTGAGACAAGTCCTACATTGGGGAATTTACGAAATAAATTTTGTATGAATATTAAGAGTTCACCCGTCATATTGCCAATTGGTTTTTTGATAATTTAGGGTTCTCTAGCATTATTTCAGAGCATGGTTTAATTCATGTGCACCACTTGTCCACATCACCCGATAAGATCCACATGTTAGGCTCAAGGTATGCCACACTTGCGGGGGTGTGTTGAGACAGGTCCTATATCGGGGAATTTATAAAGTAAATCCTGTATAAATATTAAGAGTTCTCCATTCACACAAGTAGTAAAGTCCATCCCGTCTTTCACCCATTCCAATCACCTCCCTCGTCAATTGGTCATGAACAACACACAAGCGAGAAGTAGAAGTGACTAAACATTTTTAAGTCGTCATTTAACTATGACACCGAAATTAGATTACAATTTAAGTTTGATACATATAGCACATGATGAAGAATGATTTTTTCATTTGATTTAACTACTTCCTCCTTTGAAGCCATGACATTTCCACCATCAGGAAGCCCAACTGAACAAGAAATTACATCCGTGACATCCTTCAAATAAGAAAGATTTCCTGTAACATGATGAGAACAACTTGTATCGATGATCCACTCACCTGCCATGGATGTAGTTTAGAGGGAAAAAATGTATTTAGATTTGATCTGGCTCGCACATCCTTTTATTCATTAGTAAAACCAATATATATACAATGACTACCAGCTAATCAAATCTCATAAGTAAGGAAACTTTCTATCAAATAAATATGGAAATTTCCTATCACATAATCAAATCAAATAAATAGCGAAACTTCCTATCACATAAATAGGAAACTTCCTAACAGTGGAAGGATTAGATTATGAAACTTTTGCACTCGTGGCAAAAATGACAACTGTTCGTGCATTTCTTGCAATTGCGGCTTCTAAACATTGGAAGGTGCATCAAATGGATGTACATAATGCTTTCCTGTATGGTGATCTTGACGAGGAGGTATATATGAAACTTCCTCCTGGCTTTACTTCTGATGAACCTGGATTGGTATGTTGTTTGCGTAAATCATTATATGGTTTAAAACAGGCTCCTAGGTGTTGGTTTGCTAAACTTGTGACTGCTTTGAAGGCGTATGGATTTTTACAATCATACGTCGACTACTCCCTTTTCACATATACAAAGGGGACGATACAAATTAAAGTGCTTGTATATGTAGATGATCTAATTATTTTTGGCAATGATTCCGTTGCATTGGTCAGTTTTGAACATGGTTGTTACGGTGGTAAGTCGAGTCAACAGAGGTCCAATTAGTCGACTAGTGGACTAGCCGATAAATAAATAGATTCATAGAATATTAGTAATGACACTTGATAATGAATGCAATATGAATGTAATGACAGTAACACCATGTTATGTTTGCTGTCACTAAAATGATGCATAGAATTTAATAGACTGCAAATTGCAAAGGAAATACAAACCAAATTGAAGTTTCAATCTAATAGAGTGCAACATAAAAAATACAAAAGAGGCATACAATTCAAAGATAGACATCTAGCTCGACTTCTTCATTTGCCCCACAACCACTAGTTTTGTGTATGGTTGTCGTAAGTTTTAGTATATGGCTGCACTGGGGAGGCAACAATAACACTGGAAGGGAAGCGACAGCTAAGGTAAGAGCATTGCAAAAGCTTTTCTTCGACTCTATAGTTTTTTATGGTTCGACTTTTGTTTTCCTAACATCGACTTTGCTTTTTTGGATCTAACTTTAGTCTTTTTTTGTTTTGGGGGAATAACAACTAGTCGGAGCAAGTCGTAAGGCCTAGTTGATGGACTAGTTGACGAATTTCGTTCCAAGCGCTCAAAGTACTTACAAATTGCAAGTCAAGCTTCAAGTCGATGCCTCAATCTCGACTAGTCGAGCGTTGTGATAACAATGTTTTTAAAAATTAACTCAGTTCATGTTTTCATATGAAAAATTGGAGTACTTAAATATTTTATTGGCATTGAGGTAGCATGAAGTTCTGCCGGTTTGTTTTCGTGTCAGAGAAAATATGCTCTTGATATTGTTTCTGAAGCAGACTTGTTAGGCTCCAAGCCCGCATTGTCTCTAATAGAGCAAAATCATCATTTGACACGTGCTACATGGCCGTATCTTTCAGATCCAGAGTCATATAAGCAATTGGTTGGACGTTTAGTCTATTTGACAGTCACTCGTCCTGATCGAGCATATTCAGTCCATGTACTGTCTCAATTCATGAAGGAGCCGCAACAAGAGCATTGGGATGCTGCTATACGAGTTGTTCGGTATTTGAAGGACAGTTCAGGACAAGGCATTCTCTTATGCTCGAACAATGAATTATCTCTATAGGGGCGGTGTGATTCAGATTGGATTGCTTGTCCTCTTACTTGACGATATCTTACTGGGTGATTAGTGTTTTTGGGGCATTCACCAATTTCTTGGAAAACAAAAAAGCAACATACAATAGCTCGATCTTCAGCAGAGGCCGAGTATTGATCCATGGCAGCAATTACTTATGAGCTGAAATGGTTAAAAAGATTATTGTTGAGCTTGGGAGTTCATAATCCTACAACTATACCTCTATTTTGTGATAGGCGGTCTGCATTGCACGTAGCGCAGAATCTGGTATTTCATGAGCATACCAAGCACATTGAAGTTGATTATCACTTCGTACGCGATGCTATTCAAGATGGTTTTATCGCTCCCTCTTATGTTCCTACTGTTGAACAGTTAGCAGATATTTTTGCTAAAGCTTCGGGTAAACAACTGTTTGATTATCTTCTAGGCAAGTTGGGCATCTACAATCCTCATGATATCACTGATAGAAAGATTCCCTATTTATTTGATTTGATTATGCAATAGGAAGTATGGTTATCACGGCGACAAGTCGAGTCGAGGGAGGTTCAACTAGTCGACTAGTGGACTAGTCGTAGACTAGTCAAGACTAGTCGATAAATAAATATATACATGTGCATAAAATTTCAAACATGTGCATAAAATTTCAAACATGTAGTTACATACCTCATTGCTTCTTGCATGGCAACAATATGAAGTGACAACAACCGTTGATAGACATCAATATTGGTGACTTGCTAGCAATATAAAGTGATTCTTGCAAGGCAACATGTTATACAAAATGATGTATAAAATATACAGTGATGTATTGTTGCTATGTACCGCGTTATGTAATGACAATTGATAAATTAAAGTATACGTGATGATGTATAAATCATATAGCAATGTATTGACCACAGAAAAGCAAATGAAGCATAGAATATAATAGATTGCAAATTTCAAAGGAAACACAAACCAAAATGAAGTTTCAACATGCATGAAACCTAATAATTGGCTACTTAACATACAAATAAGGCAATCAATTTAAAAAAAGTCATCTAGCTCGACTTCTTCATTTGCCTCACAATTACTAGTTTCTTGAATGCTAGTTGGCTCATGTCCATAATCATCATCAACTTCATTATCATTTAAAATGAGAGGAGCTTGTTCCATCTCAACATCATTCACATGAGAAGAGCCACTACCACGTCTAACGTAGGTAATTGGTGCAAGATCAATACCACCACCTCTATTAGGATTACGACAGCTGTCAATGCCTTCCGATGCATCTAAAGCTCTATTTACGACAAGCCAATCCACATCACCGGGATCAACAACTCCGTTTACCCACCCATTATCCCATTGGAAATCATCTAAAATCAAAGGATCAAAAATTTTACCCTCTTCGCGTCTCTTTTGGATCCTTCTTGTAATTTTCCGGTTGTATTGTATATACACCTAATCATTTAAACGTTGATGCTCCAATCTATCCTTTTCTTGGTATGAATCTAAATAAAATATACACTATAAATAACAATGATAATAAATGCATAGCTTGTAAAAGAAATAAAAAGCTACTTACAAACTTAAAAGTGCTCCAATTACGTTTCAAAACCGGAGGAGGAACAACAAAGGCCAATGACTCTTTTTGCAAATATTGTAAGTTCAATGGTATGCCCACCAAAAGCACCCACCAATCAACTAGAATAAATAAAAATAAGTTTACATGAACACTCCAATTATAACGGCATGACAATTTGTAAATTCATAAATATTAACTTGAAAGTTGATGTACATACGTGAATTCTTAGTTTTCCTTTGGTGAATTGTCAATTGCTTCCCAAAATATTTTCTTGAATTTTCATATTGATCGATTTGGACACTAATTGTTTCCACCGCATTTATATCAAACACCATCCTTTCAAGAACATCATTAATCTTCATTTGCAATCGTGAAGAGTAGGCAAGATCATTTTCTTTGATATCAAAGTATCTTCCCGGATTGAGAAACAAAGCCGCTCCATACAATTCTACTTCCATTTGAGACGACCATCGTCTCTCAATAATGCTTAAGACTTTACTAGCAAGTCTTGGTTTTTTTTCAAGTGCACTTTTGATCTTACCCTTGGCATAATCCATTGCCGCATAAATCTCTGCCGTAGCCGGTTTTTCATCACCATCAACAATCCTCAATACAACCAAAAGTGGTTATGATGCTCTAATGCAATTCTCAACGCTATTCCAAAACCTTGTTGAAAGAACACTATCATGAACTTTCCCTTCCGCGATAGTTTAAGCCAACTTAGAATTGAACCACTCTTCACCACCAAACAACTTTCTTAAGACATCTCTGTTTTTTTATAAATTTTGTAATGTAAAAAATGCCGTAGCAAACCTTATAGCTTCTGTTTTCACAATATCTATCCCCGATGTCTTGTCCCTCATAGCACATAAGAGTCGATCATGCCTATACACAAATGTCGTTATTCCTCTACCATGTGTGATGGTAGTATCGAACTCCTTCATTTTGGCAATATCCTTTAGCATTAGGTCTAAACAATGTGCGGCACAAGGAGTCTAATAAAGCGTTCGAATCCTTTGACACAATAATTCTCCTGCTGCTTTAAAATTAGCACCATTATCTGTCACAACCTAGAATTAATGCAACAAGTGAGCATTTAAAAAATAAATGCAGTGACTTAATAGCATTGATGAAGGCATGTTAGCATTTAAAAAAAAGGCATGCACACATTTAAAAAAAGAAGGCATGCACACATTTAAAAAGAAGGCATGCACACATTTAAAAAAAGAAGGCATGCACACATTTAAAAAAGAAGGCATGCACACATTTAAAAAAAGGCATGCACACATTTAAAAAAGAAGGCATGCACGCATTTAAGAAGAAAAGGCTTGCACACATTAAAAAAAAGGCATGCACACATTTTAAAAAAAGGAACAAGTTATGTAGCTACCTGAATAACATCGTCCCTCTCAATCAAATCAATTTGCTCCTCAAACAAATTGCCAACATTCCCGCGTCTTGTATCTCACTTGAAACATCAACGGACTTCAAAAATAAGGTCCCCTTCGGACTATTAACAAGAAAATTAATCAAATTCTGCCTCTTTTATCGGTCCATCAATCAGACATAAATGAACAACCATACTGCTTTCAAGCTTTTTCATGTCTTTCTCTCAGCTTGTCCGTCTTTTTCTTCGCTTTCTCAAGTAATGGCATCCACAACTCATGAAAAGTTGGCGGCTTCAAACCCGGTCCAAATTGTCCTATAGACTCAATCATTATCTCATAACTTCTAAAGTTTGCAGCATTGAATGACATGCCACATTCATAGAAGAAGTTTGCAATGTGCGTCTTCACTCTATTTTTATCTTCTTCGGTCTTTGTAGAACTTTCAATTGTAGTTTGGAATGTACCCTTGCAATGTCTTTCCTCTATGACTTCTTCATGGGTCTTTCAGAGTATAGAAGCAATTGACTTTGTTGGCATCAATTGTGGCACTGTAAAAGTCATTTTTTTTGATGTCATTTCGTTACTTGGTGTAGAATTAGAAGCAGTTGTTGATGTCTCATCACGTGGTTGAACTTCATGAACGTCATCATCATCATCACCAAAATCATCCAATGTCGCAGACTTCTTTGCATGCTTATCAATATAGTATTTCATTTCTTTCATAATTTCTATGGTAGTTTTTGGACATATCGCTACATCAGCACATCCACCTGCAAGATGCTGTTTCAATCTTCTAACGTCTGAATGCATTTGTTTACCACAAAGAATGCATTGAACCACATCCTTTTTATTTAAATCATGCCAAAATCCATATTTACATCCAATGTCTGTTGATTTTGCCTTTCGCTTGGGATCCTTGGAGAGATCATACGATTCAATACTTGTTGTTGGTATTTCTGCAGCCATTTGCAAAAAAATAAAATAAAAAAATAACAGCAGCAGCAGCGAATTAAATTACAGTGTTCAGGTAGTAGCAGGAAATAAAAAAAGCAACGAAACAAAAAGAAGTGTACAGGAAAAAACAACAACAACAAGTACCCGAGTCGATTGTAAAAAAAAAAAGTGTACAGGAAAAAACAAAGCAAAAAAGTGCATAGGGTTACTCGAACTGGAGAGGAGCTGGCACCGGAGAGGAGACGGCACAAGAAGAGCAGCGGCGACACCTGGGGTTGCTCAAACTATCGGTTTTCTTCTATTCGCTGTCTTCTTTTTTCTTCGATACATTGAATACTTATTTTAAACTGGACTTTCCTTTTTGACCTTTTCTTTTTGGGTCCAAATTTCAAACCAGTCTGTTAAGTCGACCGCCTAATCGCCTGATTAGTCGCTCCATGTTGATCCAATCGACCGACATATTGACAAAAATTCATGTCGACAGTCCAAGTCGTTGACTTAAGACCGACCAGCTGACTAGTCGACGACTAGTTGCGACTAGTCGGTCACCATGATAACAGTGATAGGAAGTTTCCCTATTTATGTGATTTGATTATGTGATAGGAAGTTTTCCTATTTATGAGATTTGATTAGCTGGTAGTCATTGTATATATGTTGCTTTTGCTAATGAATAAAAGAATGTGAGAACCTAAGAAATTCTAAATCTTAACGTGGTATCAGAGCAAGGATTAATTCGTGTGAACATAACTGCCACACTTGTCCACGTCACCCGATAAGATCCACGTGTTAGGCTCAGGATATGCCACACGTGCGGGGGCTTGTTGAGACAAGTTCCACATCGGGGAATTTATAAAATAAATTATGTATAAATATTAAGAGTTTACCCTTCACATTGTCAATTGGTTTTCTGATAATTTGGGGTCTCTAACAAACTTGGATTGACTTAAATTTGATCTAAATTAGTAAAAAAATTCAAATTTCAATTAAACCTAAATCAACTTGATTTCTGCACCACTAGCCCACAAATACTAAACTAGCAAACCAACCAGCCACAAAACAAGTAAACTAAACCAGCAAACCAGCCACAAAACAAGCATTTAAATCTCAGCTTCTTGGGCATATTATTTAAAAATCTGGCCCACATAACAAAGGCTGCTTTTCAGTCTTGGAAACTACAGAAGCTTTATCTTCCTTTGCTACTCCCAACTTAGGATTAGAAATTTCGTGTTGCTAAGAGACTCGATCTCAATTTTTTAAGGAAAATCGAAATTCTGAAATTTTACTCAAGAGTTGTTTACAAAGTGAGATTCGAATTTGGTTTATGTTAAGAGATCCAAATCAACATATTAATTGTTGCGAGGTTTTTTTTTTTTTTTTTTTTGAATTTGATTTCTGCTGTTTCTTTCAATTTTCTCTTCCCTTCATTCTGCAATTTTCTAAAAGACAGCTAAGGCTTTGGCCGAGATCGGAATTTTAGCCCAATTCCCTTTCGGTTCAGATTGAGTCGAAGCAGCCGAAATTCCGGTGTACCTTGCGGAACCTTACACCATGGTGTATATGATATAAATTTAATTGTTCCATTAGCAAATGTTAAAACCAAAAACATATTCAATAAAGCGTAACAATATTACACAATGTGTATTAACAACGTACATTCAAACATGACCAAAAAATATTTGCCTAACACGGAATAAATAATAAATATAAACTCTCCGGTCCAGCCCATATATTAGCACTCTTAGAAAAGCACACTTCATCTTACTTGCAGGATGAAATTAAGCATCAAATTGAACAAGTAGAACTAGGGCTGTCAATGGATACCCGAAAAATCCGAAATCCGTCCGCATCCGTATACGAAAAGCGGATAAATATCCGATATCCGGGAAAGCGGATGCGGATATAGGCATATCCGCATCCGAAAATTATCCGTCCGCTTTTTTTCCCGATTATAGCTTAAATTATGTGTATTTTAACATAATTAAATATACTAATTTACAAAATTAAAAGTCTACTAAATACATGTTAATTGCTCAAAATTATATATTATCATCATACTTATTTATTTTTAGCACTTTAGTAATCTATTAGGTTGAAAAAATTTAATATTAAGCTAAAAAAATTCATTTATGTTCATTGATTTATCGATTGTTGGCGGAGCGGATAATTATCCGTCCGTATCCGCGGATACGGATATCCGATATCCGAAAATGGTTTCGGATGCGGATACGGATATGGCACTATCCGTATCCGAAAGTATCCGTTGACAACCCTAAGTAGAACGGTAAAATTGTACATTAGTACTCAATGCATTGTGGTTTCCCAATGATGCTTCAACAATGTAGATTGCATCTGTGTGGTTCTGAGAGTGTTGTATATAGCTAACTTATATTGTGTAACTTTGCCATGTGCAAACATATGTGAAATTCGAGTTTGATGGTACGGTGAAGATTTTGCTGTTTCGATATTGTTGATTGTTCGAAATGTTATTTAATTAGAAATTGGGTAGCAAGTGATGATGATGGGATGTTCAGAAGGGAGATAGCATGGCGGGAATTGGAATTTGCAAAATTCTAGAAACACTAACAATGTATTCATTCAGCTTCTTTTATAATAACAATGATTGTCATTTTTGCCATGGAGTACTACTGTTTTTATTTTAAAAAACTCTTAATGATGTGAAAATGATGATGCTTATATTTTATCAAATTCTTGTACTATTTTGCTAATACAGAAGTATGCTTCCATTGGATATTACAACGACCATCCTCAAAAGTGTTTCCCATGGGATGTTACAACAGCCATCCTCCGAAGTGTTTCCCATGGATATTACAACAGCCATCCTGAAAAGAATCAAAACACTGTCCTTGTTGGCTTAAGCTACATGAAGATAACTCATTAATTATTGTGTACTTCCGCATGTTCAAACACTTTCTACCATGTGCAAATTTATTTGTAATCGTGAACAATACATATGTATTCAACCTAACCACTTACGATTCCTTAAATGGCTTCGACGTTCCTCGAGGGTTGTACGTAATCATGGAAAGAATATACGGCCATAACGTATTCCGAATGCCCCGTTGTCTTTAGGTAAAGTAAAATAAATAGAATAAATAACACCTATTTACTACAAAGCAGGGGTGCGGCACCCAGTTGAAGCACTGCGCACGGGATTCATACTGGTGCGGGGGTGCGCGGGGTGAGACAGAATTCGTACGGGGTGCGCCACGAGGCGTGTCCCTGTATTTCATGGAAGGGGTGCGGTTGGGTGCGGAAAAGAGGGTGCAGGAGGGACAGGTGTAATTTAAAAAATACATACTGTAAATTATAAGCTTTAATGTCGACATCGATCGAATCTAGCTTCGTTCTTCACTCTCTTCTTTCGATATTGCAGATTGATTATGTTCCCTAGCTAAGATTTGCGAGCAGATGACGAAGACGAGCGAGCAGATGAGGAAAACAAGAAAGGCTGTTGATAAAGAAGACGAGATACATGCTAGGGCATTTTCTTTCGATCGAATTGGGCAGGGCATTTTTATTAGTTGACAAGAAGACATAAAAGTAGGGCAGGCTGTCACATGGGCCGTTACTTTATTATTGCAATCGAGAGTATATATTAAAACCCACAGCTATCTTTATAACTATTATCAGTCTTTATTTACAGCTATATTCAAACTATTGTCTTTCACTACTTATTTACAGCTATACTTACACTAGTCTTTCACAACTTATTTACAGCTATATTTACAACTATTGTGAACTTATTTATTTGACTACTTTGTTTAATTAAAATGCATCTTTTGGATTATATTTATATCAATGTTTTAAAAAACCTGTCTCGATACTCGCCTCAAGGCTCGCCTCAAAAAAATAAGAGATAAAACGCCTTGAGACTTATTCCAAAAGGCTTTTTACCTCTAAAGCTTACGATTTAAAAATTTGAGGCATACAAAGCGCATAAAGCTTACGATTTGCACGCCTCAAGCAGTTGAGGCATATGACTTAAAAACCTGTTTATCTTTAGTTGCAGATATTGACACAGATATATGTCGTTAAACTTTAATTACGTAATGGAAATAAAAAAGATTGTATTGTATAATATGTGTAGACAAACATTTTGAATTAATGTAGGCTTACCCGAAAAGTCCTTGTTTAGTTGGTTCCTAATTTATATTGTTGGCTTGGTTAATTTAAAACGAACAAACAGAATGTTGCATGAAAGTGGTTAAAAAGTAAGTATATGTATTGCGCTTTTTCTCTACCCGAAAGGCTTACGTCTCAACGTTTTGAGGCTTACGCTTCGAGGCTTATGCCTCGCCTCACGGACCCGAGAACGCCTCTCATACGCCTTTTGCATTTTAAAACATTGATTTATATATATAATTTTTTTTTTTTTTTTTAATATTTGCCGTATCACTCCGCATCCGAATCCTCGTATTTTTGAATTTGTCGAATTCCCGTATCCCCGTACCGCGCACCTGCACCTGCACCAATGCTTCCTAGCCTATTTATAATTTTATCCAATTTGTTTTCACGTATTTTGTTCTGTAGGCTGTAGAACCAGTAGGTTTTGATGTGGAGTTTAATTTACTTGGCAGTCCTATTATATACAAATTCCACTTGTACATGCAAGCTTTAGTCATGTGTACAAAATATGCATATGGCAATTAGTGTTTTTTTTTTTTTTTTTTTTTTTTTTTTTTTTTTTTTTTTGGGCATGCAATTAGGATTTGAAAAATATGCATATGGCAATTAGGATTTTAAATGAACTGTGTGAGTACAAGAACTTATTAATCTAATAGCTTATAATTTATAAATTATTAAGTTCAAAAAAATTAAGTTTTGGTAAAACTGTGCTTATTTTTTTTCCAACATGAATTTATCATAAAGATAAATATCTGCTTAGAGCTAACCACAAATCGAATGACCTTTTTTTTTTTTTTTTCCATTTGGAAAATATGTTGAGTACCCACAAAGTAGTGTTTCAAATTTCTCATATCTCATCTGATCTCATTTTTATACTTGGGCAAGATAAAGCATCAAATCATATATTTTGTTTAACATCCATGTAATCTGCATGGACAATTGTACCCATAGGTGTGCATGTGTACACAGATTAAGTGTATACAACTGTGTATGCTTGTGCATGTGTGCATGGACTGGAACATGTGTGTACTATGTTGCATGCTGAGATGTAGGATTTATCTTCTTATAAGAATCTAAACATGTACTTAGGCATTAGTTAGGGATTATTTGAGTCTCAGAGCAACATATAAGCATCTATGTTCAAAATTTAGGCATTAGTTAGGGATTATTTGAGTCTCAGAGCAACATATAGGCATCTATGTTCAAATTTTAGATGATCTTGCCTTCTTAGCACCTAAACCCATCCAAAACCCTAAATTCCAATCTAGATCAATTAATATTAAACAAAATACTAAAATTTCATTTAAAATGCATGATTTATAAAAAAAACACTTGCCTCAAATTACCCCTGATTAATATCCGCCTAAATGATTAATCCCTAGTTTATATTTACTGCTTAACGTCTGCTTAGCGATTTTTACAACCTTGTTTTATTTTTTCCTTTTCAAATCACTTGCTTTTGGGCCTTAAAGAGATAATGGTATGGTTTGCAGCCCAATTCATACTAGCTGCTCCTGTGGGTAAATCTGAGTCTATTATTAACTTCAATACGACGTTGTTCAAACCAAGGTTCGGAAACTCGGTTTCGGTCTGGGTATCGTTCATTTGCTATTTTCTTGATTTCAGACAATTTCAGATGTTTTGGTTTCGGTCTCGATTTCAACTTTTAATAATTTGTAATCTAATCCAATATGTTTATACTGGATTAAATAATTTTAAGCTAGAATTAGAGATGTACTAAATTACTCCAAGCAAAATTAGATGAAATAAAACAGTCCAACCCAATATATCCCATTAAGTCATCCCTAATTTTATTAAATTATTTAGTTAATTTCAGAGCCCAAGCCCAAGCCCTATCTCAATTTTAATCGACGCTTTCCTAGCCTTGTCACTCTTCAGCCTTAACTCACAAGACGGTCTCAATTCCGTCTTCACCTTCAGCCCCATCAGCTGTCTTCCCCTCCCTTCAGCATTGGCGTCTTTAACTTCTTTCAACCCTATATATATGCTTCCCCATCAGCCCTCAATCGAGTCTTTTCCTTCAGCCCTAGATTGACCACAACAAGATGCTTTGAAATTGATGACTCATGTTGCTGTTATGAAATCTATGACAATGATGCTCTTCTAAATTTGCATCTTGATCTTGATTGGTAATATTTCCTTTTTTCAACTGCAAGTCAGCGGGACGGGATTTTTAACCTTATCCCGTCCGCCACTGGCTGGAACCGAACCGAGGCGGCCGGAACCTTGGGATTCCGGTCGAAACCTTGAACCATGAATCAAACCAGTATTCGTATTCCCAATTTCACTTCTGTTGTTTCATCGTTGGCAGCATTCTGAAATGGTTTGTCAATTATTTACTTATTCTCAAGTGAAATTTGATGAACGAGAAGCAATTTTGTGATATCGATAAAAGTTGTTAAATTATGGTTACCTAACAGACAGTCCAAATCCGTTATAATTGATAACCTGCATTCATTAGTGGCAAGGCTTTTCCTATGTTTCTGAATGTTGCTGCTATATTAAATAATTTGCGCTAAAAAATTTCCTAGTCCTATGACTCTTAAGTGCTGCAGCTGTGCATACCACCATTTGGAAGATTCTTGTATCACAATGGCACTGAAATTTTGAAGTTATTATGTCTTGATATGCTGCTAAGTATGTTATCAAAGCCCTCGCCTAGGCGTCAGCCTGGGCTTTTTTACCTTCCGAGGCACCTACGATACGTGAGGCGCTAAAAAAGCCCCAAAGGCGCTCGACTTGTGAGGAGGCAAAAAAGTACGCATTTTGCAACATTTGAGGAGAAATTAAACATTGGACCCAATAGCAGCCCAAATAGAGCATGAAATCCAATAGGGAAGAAAAATGGAGTTCGTGTGACTGTTGAATTGGAGCGTAGTCTTTAAAAAAAACCTAATAACTTTAGAACAAAAAAAGAAAAGAAAAAACACTGCTCCAATGTTGTCGCTGTTTGATGTCTTGTTCTCAGTATTGCATCTATATGCCTTTTTTTGAACCAAAATTTGAGTAGTGCATTTTTTTAAGTGTGGTTCCTTTTTTTTCTTTCTGAACAAAATAAAAGCTATTTAAGGCGCGCAAAAAAGCGCTAGGTGAGGGCCTGTTGTTTTTTGAGCTTTCTCGCCTTAACAACTACGCTGCTTACTAGGATATATTATAGAACATGATTATGTTCAATCTCTACAACGGTTCATGCTTTTTTTTTTTTTTTACATTGTCTATATACAAGGCTAATATATATTTACAATTGGCTGTTGATTGAGCAGATTGTGCCTGAGAAGTGCAGGTACCAAGTGCTTTCCACAAAAATTGAAGTTCGTCTCTTCAAAGCTGAGACTATTGCATGGTCTTCCCTTGAATATTGTGATAAAAACTCTCTCTCGAAAAAGATATTTACACCTTCAGGTATTTTTTATCAGTGTGTGTTTATAGGATGCAATTTTACATATAACATGACAATTTTTTTCACTGTGAAAATATATACAGCTAGTAATAACCAGCAAAAACCATCATACCCCTCTTCAAAAGGAAAGGTGGACTGGGACAAGCTCGAGGCCCTAGTTAAAAAAGAGGTATTTTAAACATATTCCTGTATTCCCACGTATTGTTATCAACTAAAAAAGTGGTATTTTAAACATATTCCTGTATATACTGACTAAGAAAAATTATCAATTTTCATGTATATACTGATGTATACAGGAAAAAGAAGAAAAGCTTGAAGGCGATGCAGCATTGAACAAGTTATTCAGCGACATTTACAAGGATGCCGATGAAGATACACGACGCGCTATGAGCAAGTCATTTGTAAGCTTCTTCTTTCTTCTTTTCTTTTTTATTTAAAAGTAAAGTATTGTTGATAGAAATTTTATTTGTTTGATATCCTGTTTCGACAATAGAATAGATCTACGCTGTTTTGAAAACTTTACGAACTCATACCACTTTTGGCTAGCTGGTGTCATGTTAAAAATAAAATAAAAATAAACTGGCCAGTGTTTTCTTTTTCTTTTCGTGGTCATTAATATAGTTTTTTTTTTCAAATAAACTGGCCAGTATTATCTGTTTTCCCTTTCTGTGTAGTTGGAGTCAAATGGCACAGTCCTGTCTACGAACTGGAAGGAAGTGGGTTCAAAGAAGGTGGAGGGCAGCCCCCCCGATGGAATGGAGTTGAAGAAATGGGAGTACTAAAGCTTTATCGCTCTTCTTTCAATTACGTTTGTTCCATGAATCAGAGTTTTTGTGATGCGATGAAAATATTCTTAATGTTTATATACCCTCTTTTAGTGTGTATTTTGGGCATGATATGTTAAATATTGTGTAGTTAGACGTATTTGGTCATGATCTTTGTGTTTATCCTGTATTGTCTAGGTCTTTACCAAATTATTTCCTAGATTGTTGCTGAAGCTGGTCTTGTATTTTGTAGATTGTTTGGAGATTTCTGGTTGCCTCAAAATTGCATTTTGAGTAAATGCTATTTGTAACTCTAAGTTGACTTGTGCTTAAGCAGATGTAAACTCGAGTTGGGGATTATGCATGGGAACAAGGGGGCCAAACTGCTCTGTTACAGTTACGGGCGCGTTGGTAATTAGGGCTGTCAATGAATATCCGAAAAATTCGAAATCCGTCCGTATCCGCATCCGAAAAGCAGATAAATATCCGATATCCGGAAAAGCGGATGCGGATGCGAATATAGGCATATCCGCATCCGAAAATTATCCGTCCGTTTTTTTTTATGATTACAACTTAAATTATGTGTATTTTAACATAATTAAATATATTAATTTATTGTTTTGCAAAATTAAAAGTCTACTAAATGCATGTTAATTGCTCAAAATTATATATTATCATCATATTTATTTATTTTTAGCACTTTAGTAATTAATTAGGTTGAAAAAGATTAATATTAAGCTAAAAAAATTCATTAATGTTCATTGATTTATCGTTCATTGGCGAAGCGGATAATTATCCGATATCCGTCCGTATCCGCGGATGCGGATATCTGATATCCGAAAATGTTTTCGGATGCGGATATGGATATGGCACTATCCGCATCCGAAAGTATCCGTTGACAGCCCTATTGGTAATTGAACGGGGCAATTTGCCTCCTTTAATTCGAGCTGTTAGGATATGATGCGTCGTATGCCTATGGCTCAAATTCGATTTTTTTTTTTGTTCACCTTTCTTATATAATTATATATTACTAATTTATACTTATAAATTTTAAAAATTAATAATTTGTGTAAATAAGATCCGTTTGAAATGTGGTTTTATACGTTGCGATTGTATCGAAGTGCTTTATTGTAAAGTTGGTTTGAATTGAATCAAAGTAATTTAAACTTTTTTAATTAATTAATTTATTTGGGTAAATTATTCATATTATTATTTATTAAAAACAAATAATAAATTAATTAATCATAAATTAATTAAATTAAAAAACAAAAATAAAATGATCCACTTAAATGGAATTCTTAACCCATAAATGCAATCTTCGCTAATTAAAATATCGCGTTGAAATATCCCGCTATAATACCCCTCATCCGTAACTTTCAAACGCACCCTAATTTTTGTTCCAGTGAAGTTCAAGAGTTGAATTATTGTCACTACTGTTTATCTATTAAGTAAGAGTAGAAATATATGTACATGTATACGACATCATATGGCGATACAAGTATAGATATAAATAATTTTAATCGTTAGATCATCTTAAGTTCTATCTTTCGTGTAAAGACAAATGAAGCCAATAGTTTGTAGAATAAATGTGTAATTTTGTCCGTCTCTCATACATACATACATACATATGACGAGCGTTTGGTTGCACCCAAAAGATAGAGTATTCCAAATGTCCCTTGATTTCCACCTCTCATTTATATTAAAGAATGTGAGTGGGAAGTGAAAGAGTGAGTGGAAGTGAAAGAGTGAGTGTAAGGAAAAAGAAGGGGAAATGAGTGGTGAAAATAAGGAGGCATTTGAGGTGCTGCACTATTTAGGGTGTCATTAAACTTGCATATATATATATATATATATATATATATATATATATATATATGTGTGTGTGTGTGTGTGTGTGTGTGTGTGTGTGTGTGTGAGATCAAGAGCACCTCAAAAAGTGCAACATTCTATAGTCCTCTGGTTTTCATAACATATTTTTGTTTCTTTTTCCTTACGCGAACTCTCTCCCTCCACTAACTTATTTAATTATAAATGTGTGGTCCTTATCGAAGAACAAATGAAATACTACAAAATAAGGATGCTTTGGAACCCACGCATGCAAATATTGATGGTGAAGAGGGAAGAAAAAAAGAACTGTAGACAAACGAAGATACGTCTCTTTGTTAGGAAAAGGTAATGTTGGATGCAGGATCCTTCCAAAATGCTAGAAGCCAAAAAATGGACTGGAAACTCCTTTTTCAGGGCAGCAGCGGGAACCCATGAATTATTCCAAAGTGTTAACTTGTTCCCATAACGTAAGTTAAATTTTAGGCTCGATTTATAACTGTGAAACAATGAAGAAATATTGTTTCAAAACAGGGATACGATGTGATTGTTTAGTTTATATAAGTTTTTGTTTTAGCAGCAGAAGCAGTCGCCAATGATTTCTTTTCAAGAGTCACTATGCGTGAAGTTCCAAAACCATTTGCATGATAGCGAAATGTTTAATGCCTTCGGGTTGGTTACTTCTGGATCCTCTTGGGTTTTGGGTTTACAAAGAAGTTGACAGCAGAGTTTAGACATGAACAGTCCGTTCTCCATTTTAAAAGGAATTTCTATCACATAACGTCTGCATTATTGATCATCCAATTAGAAAATGAAATAGGATATCCATTATATGCGAATAAAAGATTAACTCGAGATGACAAGCATCGTCCTAAACAATTCGCTTTTTATAAAGAGAGAATTTCTTTTTTTAAAAAAAAAAAAAATCTATGACTATTTTCTTTTCTTTTAGGTTGTGAACAACTAATGGGAATGATCAAGTAGTTTATCGGTAAATTCACAGTTTCACATGCTTAGTGGATCGTTAGTGAGAGTTAGAGTGTCTGTTTATTACCACAACCCAGAGATATAGCGTTTGCTTATTACTACAACCCAGAGTTAGAGTGTTTGTTTATTACTAAAAACCAAACTTTTATGAAAGTAAATTTCAAATTTAATAGAAGTTTTAAATTATAAACAATTAGCTTAAGTGATAGTGATATGACAATTGATGTAAGAAGAGAGTAGAGAGAGTCAATAACGTAATGAATGGAAGAGATTTGTAACAAACCGTAAATTCAACTGATTTTAGAATAATAAATTGTATGAAATTTTGAATAAGATAGTTTGAGATTTAAATGTAAAGATTTATCAATGGAAGTATGTATGTATTATTAATGAAATTTAGATTAAATTGAATATAGTGTTTCGATCAAAAGAACCCAAGGGTAATATTGTTGCGTATGTGTTGATTTGAGGTAGCATTTAACTGAAATTAAAACCTGTAAAATTTTACGTTTTCATTCTTAAGTTAAATATAATTTCACAAAAATATTAAATTTGAATTTTGAAATGATATTTTCCGATCATTAGATAACAGCCGTAAACAATATACGAAAACAGTTTCAAAATTTAATGTAGACTTAAAATTTGAAATTTAATTTGAGTTGCCTATGTTCAGTTTAATTTAAATAAATTGGATAACAACCGTAAAAAAAAGGTATACAAGGGGAGATTCCTTGGTGTATGCTCTTTGCTGATGATATTGTGCTGATTGATGAAAGCAGAATAGAGGTTAATAGACAACTGGAGTTGTGGAGAGAGACATTGGAATTGAAGAGTTTCAGGCTTAGCAGCATATGAAGTGTGAGTTCAGCGGTGCCAGGACAGATGACGAGAGATCACCCTAGCCGGTCAAGTAGTACCCAAGTAAGATTCCTTTCGATATTTAAGATCTATGTTGCAGTCTGATAGGGAGATTGATAGGGATGTTAGTTTTAGAATTAAAGCAGGATGAGTGAAATGACGACTTACATTTGACATTCTCTGTGATAGGAAGATTCCTCAAAAGCTTAAAGGAAAGTTCTATAGAACAGCAATCAGGCCTGCGATGTTATATGGTGCAAAATGTTGGCCTACTAAAAGGCAACGTGTCTAGAAGATAAGGGTAGCAGAGATACGCATGCTGCATTGGAGCTGTGAGCATATCTAGCCGATCCCAACTTGTTTGAAATTTATGGCTTAGTTGTTGTTGGATTCAGTTGTTACTAATAGAAATTTAATTTGGTTTTCAGTATATAAATATTTTATATGAATTCAATCAAGAAATTTTAGTAATGGAAACGTCTTTGTTCCGTCAAATTCTGATTTTGCTAACATCGTTCAAACCGTTTTATAAATGACTAACGATTACGGTAATACATATAATATGAATAATGATTTAAATATGAATAATAAAATGTATGTTTCAATGTGGCATTTTATTGGTATCGATGAAATGAAACAACGGTACGTTATTTTACGTGCTAGGATATTTGGTTTGAAAATTTTATTCATGAATAAACGGGCTTGTCCGTGATAATCGGCAAACGTAAATGAAACTGAAAATCAAATAATGTTGAATCCTTAGCCATATTGAACCAGCAATTTCGTTAATATCTTGGTGATTTGAGATTTAAGCTAATTCAGATAATGTTGAAAACAACAACGTTGTTTCGTACTATATACGCAACTTTATTTTTTTCGTTCAAGTCCATTCCTCCTTCAGACGATTTCAAATCAATGAAAATTTCAATCACGTAAAAAGCGGGTCCACGTTCTTTTTTCCTTTTCGAAACAGAAGACCACGTTTCCTCAGTATCTCTTCCTCTGTGTACAACAATTGAAAAGCATTCTTTCTTCCTCATTCAAATACTGCTTCCAATCAATATATATATATATATATATATATATATATATATATATATATATATATATATATATATATGGGAGAGTTCCGCTATACCTTTTAAATTGCACGTGAACCTCCCCCTGAATTCCGGCCATACAATTCCCCACTCATTCTCTCTCATCCACTAACAAAGAATATTTAAACAGGAAGAGGGAGAATGAGTGGGGGACTGTGTGGATGGAATTCAGGGGAGGGTTCACGTGCAATATAAGAGGTGTAGTGTAGTGGAAAGAGAGAGAAAGAAACAATAATTAAATCGGAATGTGTGGTTGGAATTCAGGGAGAATTTCACGTGCAATATAAGAGGTGTAGCGGAACATTGCCCCATATATATATATATATATATATATATATATATATATATGTATGTATGTATGTATGTATGTATGTATGTATGTATGTATGTATGTATGTATGTATGTATGTATGGGGAAAGTTCCGCTACATCTTTTATTTTGCACGTGAATGCTCCCCCTGAATTCCATCCACACAATCTTCCACTCATTCTCCCTCTTCCCACTAACAAAGAATATTTAAATGGAAAAATGGAGAATGAGTAGAGGATTGTGTGAATGGAATTCAGGGGGAGCATTCACGTGCAAAATAAGAGGTGTAGCCGATATATATATATATATATATATATATATATATATATATATATATATATATATATATATATATATATATATATATATAGAATGAAAACCGTGCTGCTCTTTTGGTCACCGACCTCGCTCCACCTTGCTAAGTCACTGCACCACCCACATCCGGTCCACAACCTCTTTCACGGGCCTTGTCCATCGAATACAACAACCTACACTTGAACTCACCTCCCTTCAGCCCACCTCTACCAGTCTGATCCTCTCCGCCCTCCGCTGACGAAGCCGACCAACCGACTATCCTGCGAATTCTACTCCGCCTGAACGAGCGCCCACGCCACCTTCCCCTCTGGCCTCCACGACCACCTCCACCATTCTTGCTCCAGACTCAACGCCAAACCCTTCTCGGCCGTTCCCTACTCCGATGCTTCCCACGTCACAACCAACGTAGGCCGTTGCACCCCCTCGCCTGCACCGAACTTCGACTACCTCGCCCATCCTTAGCCGAGCTGCTGTGTACGTAACCATACTGCTGATCTCAGCGCAGCATCCTGTTGGTTTCCGTTGTTGCCTCCTCCTACAGCTCTTAGCCAAACGTCAGATGCGTGCGTTCTTGAATGTTGATCGAGTGGATGATCGGACTTCGGTCAGAGTACAGGGATTTATAAGCAAACTTATTATGCTAATTACAATATAAGGGTATGGGAGCACTCGATTCTAGTTTTAACGTGGCACCATTGTTTTGGAAATAAGCGTGCGTATTGTTACATCTGGATACTCATTTCAAATGGACAGATTATGCAATGTATCACATGATATGAAATTAAGATAAGTTGAAACCTTGAGTATTCAAGGTTCTAGGGGCCGATCAAGTTCAGCAGTTCATAGCTCGTGACGTCATTGTTTCCATACATGAGTCAACGTCGCTTGTCGTATTAACTCCATCTTTGGGCGTGCAAGCTTGTTTAATCGGATTCGGGTGTGCCAATAGTTCTTTGTCGTATCATCCAAGTTAGACAACTTCCAGATTCATATAAATAAGGTGAGTGCTTTAACTCACAACTTATATTTTTTTTTGCTAAGTAAATTTATTGAGTTCATAATATGTTGCTAGTTAGTTTATTTAAACTATCGTTTAGTAATTCAAATTAATAAGGACAACTGAGATCATTGCTAGTCGACACCCGACATTAGAATTTAATCGAATTGGTTGATTGTTGTTGACATATATTTAATAGTTAAATTAAATTGAATCGTATTTACCATATTGAAATTCTAAATGAATTAAATGAATATTCTGGTCATTTTATCGAACGTAGAAATTATCTTTAAATTGAATTTAAAACGTACAATATTGAATTGAGATATTTGTATTTCACGAATGTGAGATTCATTGAAATAATTTTTAATTTAATATTAAAAAGTAAACAATATCGTTAGTCGAACACATTGATATATAGTCGTATGTCGTATGTTGACTTGCATCCTGATTTTAGACTTGGATTGATTAATTATTATGATGTTTGTTATTATGGATTATTACTCGGATATTGTTGGCTCGCTTTTTGACCAAGCCATCCAGGATCATCCATAAAAGGAAATCAGGAAACCAAGTCCCCCAAGAAAGTGGAAGAATGGATCGCACGCCTTCGTCTCGCCCAGGAATGGATCGCGCTCTATCGACTCGCCCCAGAATGGATCGCGTTCTATCGACTCGCCCAGGAACGGATCGCTCCCATCTCGTCGACGAGCGTCACCTCCAGGCGATCCGATCCCTTGTAACGAACCGAATCCCCTGACCCGTTCAACCACGGGCTGGTCTTCAGCGATCCGAATCGCACGGATCTGACGACACCTGTTCACAACGGCTAGTTTGACTGTTTCTTCAATGGCTGCGATGCGATCCGAAAATCTCGGGATTCGTGCCACGTGTCCGCGATTCGTCCGACAAAATCAGCTATAAATAGCCCAGAGCTTGGCATTTTTCGAGAGCTTTTTGGCAATAGTGAATACTGAGTCCGCCATTGTTGTCAAACCATCGAAATATTGAGAGAAATAACTGTTGTACTAGCTTTTAAAGCATAATCAATAAGATATAAAGTGGACGTAGGCTCGTTAACGCCGAACCACTATAAATTCTGAGTGTTATTTTCTTTTTCCTTGTTCCTCATTTAGAATTCTCTACAGTGCATAACAATTTGGGTGTTAGGTCCAAATTTCGATCTAACATTTTTGGTGCTTTCACTGAGAACTCAGCCTTAAAGTTTCGTCATTCGTTTTCTTGAAGACTCCAGCGATTCGAATTCCATGGCTGGAAAAAGATCTAAAGTTTCGCAGACCAACGAAACGATCGAGGAGAGTGTGCACGAACTGGGCAACGAAGAGACTCTGGATCGCGGAGCGCGGGGGGCGATCCGATCCGATGAAAACACCTCGTTCCGAGTCAATGAGAATGAGACGATCCGCGCTACTGAAGGGGTTGTTACTCAATCCCGGGGCAACACCTCGCAGCCTTCGCGCACCACGACCACGAGTCGATCCCAGGGGGGCGCAGCGAACCGCCCTCCACGAATCGCAACTACCCGAACTGATGGTCAGAACACAACTCGACCTGGAAAAGAACCCATGACCCACTCCTATCGTCCTGGAACCTCTGCTCGACCCGGTCCGAGCACCATGCCCATAAGAGAGGGTGATGATGACCATTATGATCCTGCTGCTCCTGTTACTGAGGGGGATCTTTCCCGTTTTGTCGAAATGTGGGATAGGTTATTTGATGAGTTAGCCGCTCAAAGGCAGGAGAGTTCTATCCTCCGGCAAAACCTGACGGCTATGGATAGAAGACTTGATGAGTTAACAAGGCAAAGAACATCGCCAGTTCGTCCACTCACCCCAGCATATTCCTCTTCGTCTGAAGAATCGCCGAGACCTCCGCGGCGACCGTATGAAAGAGCCGAAAACATAGAACAGCTCCGATTCGGGACCCTGCCCTCACAAGAAGAAGAAGAACTAGGGGCAAGACCCACAAACCGTAATATGGATGGTCAAGCAACGACCCTCAGGACTCGAGGCATGAACAGTCCTGTGCATGACAGACCACCTCAGCCTCGTCACCGTACACATACTCATGATAACAGGCGGCAGCGAGGCCCCGTCCAAGCCCCAGATTTTGTGGCTGCTCCCCGAAGAGAGATCAGAGAGCATCGTCGGGCCAGAGGCACTGATCCTGAACCTCCTTTGACTAGTGCAAACGTTGCAGCCATGGTTCACCAGATTTTGGCCGACAGCCGTGGATAGCGGAACGAGGATTGGGGGATTGACCGTAGTCATACTCCTTTTACTGACGATATTTTGGATGCAACTTTTCCAAGGCGTTTCAACATGCCGCAGATGAACCGATATGCAGGAAGATCTGATCCTGTTCAACACCTGATGAGATACTCTTGGTCGATGACTGCTGCCACCGCTTCTGATGCAGTTAAGTGTAAAGTGTTTCCCATATTCCTGGAAGACGTGGCTTTGCTATGGTTTACTCGCCTGCCGGCAAGATCGATCTCCAGCTTCAGGGAACTAAGCGAGAAGTTCGTAGAGCAATTCCGTATCTACGCACAGAAGACGAAAAGCGTGATCGATCTATTTCTTGTCAAACAGCGACCAGGCGAAAGTCTAAAGATGTACCTGGATCGTTTCAATTTGGCCGCCACTGAGGTCAAAGATCCTCATGAGCCGACCATTGTCGCAGCACTAATTGATGGAGTGGATAAGGATACTGAATTCGGGAGGTACTTGGCAGGCAAACCACCCCACACCAGAGAATTATTCTATGAGAAAGCCAATGTACATCTACGCCGGGAAGAGGTGTACGCGAACCGAAAGCTTAAAACGACTGATAAGGAAGAAGTTCAGAGCAATGTCGCCATCAAACAGACTGGAGACAGCTCGGGGAAAGTTGAGGTTAACGTCGGAAATCAGAACCAGGGTGGTCGCCGACCGGGTAACAACAGTAACAATGCTAATGGCAACAGCCGGAAGAGGGGCCGAGGGAACGACTCCCAGAGAAGGACTCGTCTCAGGGCCTTTGAAAGTTATACACCCATAAATGATACTCTGGAAAATATCTTCATGGATGCGTATGAAGTCCTCCAGAATAAGAGGCCGCCTCCTAGAGAGTCGACGGAAAAAGAGCGTGAGACAGGGAAGTTTTGCCTCTTTCATCAAATTCACGGCCATTCGACGAATGAATGCCGTCACCTGAGGGACGTAGTCGAAAGGTTGCTTCGAGAAGGGAAGCTAGACGAATACAGAGTAGCGCCTAGGGATAGGGGGAAAGCAGTGTAGGCCCCGAATCAGAATCAAAATCAACTTGCTTCTAGGCCAACTGCTCAGCAAAAGGGAAAGAATATTGTAATCAACACCGTGATCGGTGGACTTTACCTTGCTGGGCACAGTTCCAAAGCTTTAGATCAATATGTCAACGCAGCGAAACAACACCTCGAAGTGGGGGAATGTAGCAACCCCGAGGATAGTGTTCCGGTGAAGCAGCAGAAGATGATGACTGATGATGTTGTTTTCCGAGAGCGAGAAAGCATTGGGGTCCATGCTCCAACTGAAGATCCACTTGTAATCACAATACCCATTGGGCCAGCCACTGTTCATAAGGTACTGGTGGACAACGGGAGTTCCGTTAATATCCTTTTCAAAAAAGCCTTTGACCAGATGAATCTTGATATAAAAGACCTGAAGCCCTGCCAAGGATGGATTCGTGGATTCAACGGAGCATCCACCGCACCTATGGGTTACGTAGAATTGCCAGTTACACTTGGGGAAGGAGAACGCCAGAGAGTGAGAATCCTTCCCTTTGTGGTTTTGGATGTCGAATCGCCATACAATGCCTTCTTGGGCCGACCGGCCCTCGCAAAATTCAGAGCCTGTATAGCCCCCTGGTGCTTGCTATTGAAGTTCCCCACAGAAGCCGGCGTTGGTATCGTCAGAGGGGATCAAGTTGCTGCGCGAGCATGTTATGTTGCCGAATTAAAGTTGCTTCGCAACGTCGGGGGTATCGAAACTAAAGGCACTCCTCCCCCTTTGGGGGCGGAAACCTTATAGCAATCAAAGAAGATAATTGTTGGAGAGTTGCCTAGAGTGATGCCCGAGGATATAGATCCCAGAGAGGATCAAGAACCCGGGGGCAGAACGGCAACTCCCAACGAAGCAACTGTGGATGTGCCAATCGATGACAGTGATCCGGAGAAGGTCCTTAAGATTGGATCCCAGTTAAGTCCGACTCTTGCCGAAGAATTGACGACTTTCTTAAAGAACAACTTGGATGTATTCGCTTGGACCCATGCGGATATGTGCGGGATATCCCCATCAATCATGAGCCATTCTTTGAGCATTAACCCCAAACATCCTCCAGTGAAGCAAAAAAGGCGAGTGCTGGGCCCAGAGAGGTCCGCTGCCTTGAAAGAAGAGGTTGGGAAACTAAAGAGAAATGGATTTATCAGAGATTCAACTTACCCAGATTGGATTTCGAACCCAGTCCTGGTAAAGAAGGCCAATGGGAAGTGGCGAACGTGTATCGACTTCTCGGATTTAAATAAAGCTTGTCCCAAAGATAGTTTTCCATTGCCTCGAATTGACCAGTTGGTAGATTCGACGGCAGGTCACGAGCTTCTTTCATTCATGGATGCTTATTCAGGATACAATCAGATTCCGATGCATGTTCCGGACCAAGAGCATACTAGCTTTATCACTGATCTGGGATTATATTGCTACGTAGTGATGCCCTTTGGTTTGAAGAATGCAGGCGCTACGTACCAACGTTTGGTCAACAGAATGTTTTATAACCAAATAGGGAAAACGATGGAAGTATACGTCGACGATATGTTGGTTAAATCCAAGCAATCCTTTCAACACACTACTGACTTGGCAGAGATGTTCGGCATTCTTCGAAAGTATGGGATGAAACTCAATCCCACCAAATGTTCATTCGGTGTTGCTTCTGGAAAATTCTTAGGATTCATTGTCAGTTCGCGCGGTATCGAGATTAATCCGGACCAGATCACGGCAATCAGGAACATTCAGGAACCTAGGCAAATCAAGGACGTGCAAAGCCTTGCTGGAAAAGTGGCCGCACTAAGCAGATTTATCTCCAGGGCTACGGATAAGTGCATCCCATTCTTCGAATTAATAAAGCGGGGAAAGCGCCACTTTAAATGGACACCTGACTGCGTGGAAGCGTTTCAGAACTTGCTCAGACACTTGGAGAAACCTCCAATTCTATCTAAACCAATAGACCACGAGGATTTATTCGTGTATTTGGCAGTATCATCTCACGCAGTCAGCTCAGCATTGGTAAGGGAAGAGGAGAAGGTCCAAAGACCTGTGTATTACGTGAGTAAAAAATTAACAGCGGCAGAGCGTAATTATCCACGGATAGAAAAACTGGCGTATAGTTTACTGATTGCCTCCAGAAAACTTCGGCACTACTTTCAAGCACATCCTATTATCATATATACTGATCACCCACTCAAGCAAGTTCTACAGAGACCAGAGGCGTCTGGAAGATTACTCAAATGGAATATTGAGTTAAGTCAATTTGACTTGAACTTTCAGCCCAGACGATCAATTCGGGGGCAAGCGATAGCTGACTTCATAGCAGAATTCACTGTTCCTGAAGAAGACATAGCAAACGAAGAAGTGGAACCCTCAAAGTTACTTTTCGACCCTAATGTCTGGAGATTATATACTGATGGTGCTAAAAATAACGAAAGATCCGGCGCTGGAATAGTGCTTGAAACCCCTGAGAAATGATTGATAACTTATGCCATCCGAATGGAGTTTCAGGCCACTAACAACGATTCTGAATATGAAGCTCTGATAGCCGGATTAAAGATTGCAAAGGTGCTAGAAGTCACAAAACTGAACATCTTCTGCGATTCCAAGTTAGTTGTGGACCAAGTTACTGGGAGATTCCAAGCTAAAAGTGCAAGATTGATTCTATACTTAAAGAAAGTGAGAGAACTGCTGAATGAGTTTGATCACTACAGCATATCTCATATTCCGCGGTCAGAAAATCAGCAGGCAGACAAGTTGGCAAAGATGGCTAGTTCTAACGATCCTGAAGTGATAGGGCTAGCCCCCGTCGAAGTACTTCGGTCTCCCAGCATTGATCAGATGGAAATCGACCTAGTACTAGAGACGGAACCAGAAAAGGAGTCGTGGATGACCCCTATAAAGAATTTCCTAATGGATGGAGCGCTTCCGACCAGGAAAAGCGAGAGGCGAAAAGTGATTCGTAAAGCCGCCCGATACGTACTGCAAGGCGGGGTCCTTTATAGGCAAGGGTATTCAATGCCCCTCCTTCGGTGTATAGCCCACGATGACGTCAAACGTGTGCTGCAAGAAGTCCACGAAGGTGAATGTGGCGACCATATCGGGGGGCAAACTTTGGCAAAAAAGATATTACGGCATGGTTACTTCTGGCCTACCATAAACAAGGATGCAGTAAGATATGCACGACGATGTGATGCATGCCAGAGATTTTCAAAGATACCCAGAGCGCCTCCAAGCCAGTTAAAAACAATGATGAGCCCGTGGCCGTTTGCTATGTGGGGAATTGATATTATTGGAAGTCTCCCCATAGCAAGGGGTGGAGCAAAGTTCGCCATTGTGGCTGTAGATTATTTCACTAAGTGGGTCGAGGCAGAACCACTAACTACGATCACAACTAAACGGGTGACCAACTTCATCGTGAGAAACGTCATCTGTCGATTCGGGATTCCAAAAATTGTGATAACAGACAACGGAACTCAATTTGATAGTGCTGAATTCAGAAACTTCTGCCAAAAATACCACACCGAGAATCGATACACATCTGTGGCACACCCACAATCGAACGGGCAAGTTGAAGCTGTAAATAAAGTAATTAAGTCCATTCTGAAAAGAAGAATGAAGCGGGCTAGAGCCATGTGGGCTGACGAATTGCCCTTGGCACTATGGGCCTACAGGACGACATATAAATCAGCAACAGGACATACCCCGTTCTCCCTTGCTTTTGGAACGGAAGCAGTCATCCCGATTGAGATAAAGGTATCTTCTCATCGGGTGACCTATTATGATCCAATGTCCAATAACGAATTGCTCCTTGAGTCCCTGGATATGATCGAAGAAAAGAGGGATGAAGCCGACCTGCGTGCTCTGAGATGCAAACAACAGGTCGCCCGATACTACAACAAAAAGGTCCGAGCCCGAAGCTTAGAACCCGGAGACTTGGTTCTGAAACGTGTCTTTCCACCCCCAACTCATATGGGAGCGAAGTGGGAAGGACCGTACTCTATTCTCAGCAGGCTTGATAACGGAACCTTCAAGCTGGCAACCGTAGATGGAAAGGAGATCCCCAGAGTGTGGAACGCCCAACATCTACGGCCATATCTAACATGAGAAGTTTCAAATCTATTCTTTTGCTTTGTTAAAAAAAAAAAAAAACAATGTACAGGGCATGACTCGCCTAGAACAGTCTGATTCTTTAAAGCAAGAGATTATAAAGTGGACGTAGGTCATGATTCGACCGAACCACTATAAAAATACTGTGTGTCATTTACCTTTACTGCATCTTTATTTATTTGCCTATGAAAATCAGTGTGAATATTGCAGGTACCCGAAGTCCAGTGCCGACGGTTCCTATCGTAAACTAATCAGAAGAACCCAAAGCCTTGGTAAATGCTCTAGCTGCTTGTCCGACTGGTTTGAATCCTCGGAGCTTGGATTAAAATGTAAACTTGAGACGAGTTTGGGGAGCAAATGAATCGCTGGGTTCGAACTCTAACTCTCCAGAGAGAGAGAGTATAAAAGCGTCTCCGATTGAGCGCTGAGAAAGAGCTCCTTTCCCGCTGAAGGATCGGGGAGTGAATGAATCGCTGAGCTCGAACTCTAACTCTCCAGAGAGAGAGAGAGTATAAAAGCGTCTCCGATTGAGCGCTGAGAAAGAGCTCCTTTCCCGCTGAAGGATCGGGGAGCGAATGAATCGCTGAGCTCGAACTCTAACTCTCCAGAGAGAGAGAGAGGGAGTATAAAAGCGTCTCCGATTGAGCGCTGAGAAAGAGCTCCTTTCCCGCTGAAAGATCGGGGAGCGAATGAATCGCTGAACTCGGACTCTAACTCTCCAGAGAGAGAGGGAGTATAAAGGCGTCTCCGATTGAGCGCTGAGAAATAGCTCCTTCCCCGCTGAAGGATCGGGGGACGAACGAATCGCCAAGCATAAAACTCTAACAATTGATTAGGGGGCATCACGCACTCCTATGCGAACACTAAACTTTGATATAACAAGTGTAACATAGCATGAACATTCTTCTTCCTGTTGATTGACTGACCTATAATTATTAATAGCTGGCTAACGACTAAATGTGGAAAGTTTCTATGAATATAGGTACACGATGATGTAAGAAGAAACAAATCCTTGTTTATGTACTGCAAATCAGCAAAGTGAAAACAAGTTAGAAACAAAAGTGAGGGCCAGTCTCACAATTACACTCCCTGGCCAGTGGGAAGCTTAAAAGGCAAAATATCAGTAAACATCCTATTTGTGCTTTGATATCTTCTCTCGCTTCTGCCTCTCCAGCCTCTCCTTGTCGGCTTCAGATGGATCCCCCTTCTTCCTTTTCCGCTTGTCCACGAGGGGAGCATCTGACTCCTCTGAGGTTTCCTCTCCCCCATCTTTTCCCTTGCTTCTGCCGGAGAGGGAAGCCGGGAAGTCATCAGGGTTTGCGAAGTGAAGTTGCCGGCTGATGGACTTGGACTGGATTTTCATAATCATCCCAGTTTTGGGATCGAACTCTGCAAGAGGGACCACATCCAAAGCCTCATCCCCCACCTTCTTCAAAGCCAACTCTTTCTCTTGTCTGGCTTTTCGGCTGGCCAGGGGTTCCTCCTCATCATCATCGTCGGCCTTCTTGGTGCCGGTGATATCCTCTTCATCATCCACATGCCGACCATCCAAGTCTTTTAAAGCCTCGATAGTCTCAGCATCTTTGGGAACGTCGGCGCTAGGCACCGAGATGCTTCCTTCAGCTGTTGCGGCCTCGACTCGCTCTGAAACATCGATTTCAGCACCCGGCAGGACGATCCCCTCCTCCACCTCTCTCTCTCTTTTCCAACACCCTTGTCGGCGGGCTCGCCACCTGCATTATGAGAGACACACATTACTAATTCAATGGGTTGTCCTGTTAGGCGACGGCAGTTCGCAATCGCTTTAGCAAATTGTTGGGAAAAGAGAAAGGTACCTTCAGCAGATACTCCCTCTTGAGTAGATCTGGATGCTCCAACAGCCACGGGAGTTAAGCCTAAGGGGATCAGCGGATCGTCAGGATGATACTCCTCAACTTCGGAGGTTTTAGACTTGGCGGCGGAGCTGGAACCTTCGTCAATTTTGCTTTTGCCTTTAGCCATGGTTCTCTCCTTCTCCATTTCCGCCAGGATTAAGCGGCGGCCCTCTGCCAGATCCTCAGGCTCGTTGTCCCTTAGGATGCTTTTCATCAATTCATCTTCATCGATCTCTTCGACCCCTAGTCTATGTTTTTCGCCTTCCACGATGGCATCCCATAAGTTGGCCAAAGTAACATGATAGTCCGGGATCCATGAGATATTGCGAGTTTTGAGAACCTGACCGAGGAAGTCAAAGATCATCTCCTCAAATCCCTCGATTTCTTTCTCTCTGTAAAGGAGTTTGTGGTTAGAGGCAGTGGCCATTTCAATGGCGCTATCAACGTTCTTTTCGGCAAGAGCTGCCCGTCTCTCCGCATCGGCCACCTGATCATTCAAAATCACTTTTTCCGCCTCTGCCAGAGCCAACCTTTCTTTTAAGCTTGCTCTTTCCGCCTCCCAAGCACCCTTCTCCATCAAAAAATGGCCTTGTGCCGTTACCAGTTCGATGTTGGCCATCCTGAGGTCTTCAACTTCCTTTCTTAAGGCCATTTTTTCCTGGCTATTGGAATCCAGTTCTAAATGAAAGCGCTGCTTGGCATTTTCTAATTCAGTTTTATAGTTTGCGGCGTCTCTCTTTGCCAGAGCGAGCTGGGCTTGAGCGTCTTCCAGATCCTTCTCTAATTTTGTCCTGGCCCTTTCGTTATTTTCGAGTTTCGCTTTAGACCTGTGAGCTTCTATTTCGAGTGTCCGGATAACCTCCGAAAGATTAAGTGCGTGCTTTTTCATCGCCTCGTACTGCTTGGCCACGTGACGGATATGCCCAATAACTTCTTTATCCCAGTTCTTAGGAACTGGTTCCAAGGCAGGAACAAAGACCATCCTATCGAAGAACATTCCTGGAAATTGTTCCCGTAGCTTTTCCAGCCTACCTTGGATTTCAGGACCGTGAACGTAGTCCCGTGAATCGGAGGCAGCTAATTCTGGTTGGCTGGTGGGGACTATGTTGCTTCTCTCTTGCTCAGTATCTTTGGATGAATCCCTGTCCCCATCTTTGGATTCGTGACGCCTTTTGGACGACCGACTGTGGGAAGGCGCACTCTTTGGAGGAGTCAACTCTTTTGGAAGTGTCTTCCCCCCGGTCGGAATTATTGGATGACTCGAAGGCCTGGTAGAGGTTGATTTGGGTGGAGATCGAGGTTGCGAAGAGCTCGGCTTGTGGGAAGGACCGCGAGGGCGCTCAGTACCCGAACGAAGGCTGGGGGTGCCTTCGCGAAGAGAACGGTACGAATAAGATTTCCTGCGTGACATCGCTCCTGCAAAAAAGAAAAGAAGAGCATATTATCACATTGAATATCCACGACGTAATAGTGCATGGTCAGGCAGTGTGTGTGAGGTGTGCATCCCATATAATTCCGCCTAACAGACCCGGGCCTGGAGACAGGCTCGTCTGGCCCGTTTCACGTCCCCTTGTTGAGTCAGCCGCCTCTTCGGGAGCAGAAAAGAAAGGCTCCTCGCCGAAGTCTTTTTCCGTGTATTCAATGTCGGGCAAAGGGATTTTATTCAGCTCATCGAATAACTGTTCTTCTGTCAATTCGTCATCACCGACAGTTTCCATTGGAGCAGAAGTAGGGATTTCTTTCGACGCATCGCCACGGGACTCGTCCCCCCTGTATACATTCAAGTCTTCGTCGTCCTGGATGACTATCGGAGAAGGACTTTTGTGAAATTTGGTTGTCTCCACCGCTTGTGAAGTTCCCTCTCCTTCCGTCGGGGGCACATATTTATAAGGTTTGCCGCCGGTTCCAAGTCCAAATTTCCTATCCAAGAGGCGATGCTTGTGAAGGTTGTCATCCGTAATGCATTTTTTAATCCTTAAAAAGTCGGATCTGCTTTGCAAAAGAATGGATAACCGGTTGTTGTATAATGCGCCCTCTGTTTTCGGGAAGACATGATCTGTTTAAGACAAAGGAAAAAGCGGAAGAATGTTGTTACTTAGACTCCCCCAAGCAAGATATTCAACTAGGCGATCAAAATTTACTTGATTTGAGCCATCTCCGTGAGCATCCGGCCTGTCTTCTTATGTAAAACCAGTCAGACTTAGGATCCCCGATGTTGCTGTATCCGTCATACAGAACTTTCCTGCTCGCCACTGATTCAAAAAAGGAAAAGTTGGGAGTTGCAGAAGAACGGTGCTTGAAGAGAAAGAAGAACACCAGGTCTCTGAATTTGAGTTCGGCGTGCAAGATTTCCGCGTAAGCAACATATAAAGAGTATAGAGACGCGTAGGCGTTTGGATGAAGCTGCATCGGGGCAATGCCTACTCGTCTCAGAGTTTCAATGACAATTGGAGGGAACGGAGGAATAGCTCCTACTAGGCACATTGTCCGACTGATCGACATATACCCTTCCGGTGCTAGATGGGGTCTGTCTTCGCTTCTAGGTGTTAAGACATCGTCCCAAGGAATGCCGTGTCTTAAGCAAATTCTCTTGAGTTTTATCTCGTC
This sequence comes from Allium sativum, assembly GCA_030737875.1. NCBI lineage: Eukaryota > Viridiplantae > Streptophyta > Magnoliopsida > Asparagales > Amaryllidaceae > Allium > Allium sativum. The sequence goes on along the minus strand of CM060922.1, from coordinate 17,847,066 downwards.
GAGCTTGGACGCTAAAGAGTCAGAGAATTTATCTATCCCGACTGCGCCTGGAATTTCGTCCGAAGCTCGCTCGTCAGACTCGGAGTTGTTGCTGGATGACGTGCTTTCTGTCGGATCTGATTCTGTGGCTTCATACTCAGACCCAGAGTCTTCACCTTCTGGATTGATTGGAGAAATTCGAGGATTATGCTGTTCAGGAGTCTCGGATTCCGTTTCGGCTACAGATCTTGAGGAAGAGTGGTCGTTCGACATTGCTGCTAGGACGAGAAAATATGAACGATAAGATCAACACTACCCGTCCCCCGTGTGTGCAAGTGCTGCTGTGTGTGCTTGTATGTGCGCATTATTAAAAACGATAATAAAACATGAAAGCAGTCGAGGTTATTAAAGTTCGTTAGTCGTCATATGCAGTCAAATCATGAAGTCATTTAGTCCAAAGAGATCAACGTCAAGGCTCTATCCTAACTGTTCAGAGTTTTGTGGCGACGAGGCGCTGATTAAAGACTGAATTTTTTTCGTATCACTAGCCGTGAGACGGATCGCATAGCAGAGGGATCGCCCCCTCCGACTCGCATAGCAGAGGGATCGCCCCCTTCGACTCGCATAGCAGAGGGATCGCCCCCTTCCGAATCGTAGAGCAGAGAGTTCGCCCCTCATCGAATCGACGGACGAAGGGGAAGCTCCCTCACGAACCGTTGCAACTGCCGTGAAACGACCCTTGGTCGCCATCTCAATCTTTCGTCTCGCCATTTGCTTCCGTCCTCAATCGTTGACCACGATCCGAGTCGGCCTTCCTTCTCCTTCTGCATCCTTCTTCTTCCTCATCTCCTTCCCGTCCTCAAGTCCTGAGCTCCACGCTCAATGGCCATGGCGGTTTGGTGATTCATTCGGAAAGTAGCGGATTTATTTTTGTTTCTCTCTGAAATCAGCTGTAGAAATTCAGGAGAGTAATATGAGAGTGCTTTCTATAAAGTTACCTTTCTAAAAGCTGAGAAAGTTCTTGGATTTTCGAAAGTTTTAAAAGATTGGATTCGTTTTTCGACAGCTCGCGCGAGACGATTCAGCAGAGAAGAAAAAGAAGGAAAATGAAGAGGGGAGCGTCGACTTATATAGGCAAAGGAGGTGACCGTTTGTCTCCCCTCCTTTGTCTTATTCGGACCACGAAGCGCCCCACAGGCCACGATCCAGAGATGAAATCGCAAAGAAGCCCACGGACCGCTTTGAAATGATGGCCCACAAAACTCAGAGCCCGGTACGACTCGAAGGAAGATGCGCCCCGTATCGCACAGGACCCTGGGAACTCAGCACGAGACGAGCAGATGACCGAATCGGATCGTGTTGTCCTATGACGATCCGATTCATCAATGTGTCAATTTGAACCAATGTGACTGTAAACTTGCGTCCCGTCAGGAGATAGTCAATAAGCATCTTCGAAGCATGTTTCATCATCAATAAAACATACTTCGAGGGGGCAAAATGTTGGCTCGCTTTTTGACCAAGCCATCCAGGATCATCCATAAAAGGAAATCAGGAAACCAAGTCCCCCAAGAAAGTGGAAGAATGGATCGCACGCCTTCGTCTCGCCCAGGAATGGATCGCGCTCTATCGACTCGCCCCAGAATGGATCGCGTTCTATCGACTCGCCCAGGAACGGATCGCTCCCATCTCGTCGACGAGCGTCACCTCCAGGCGATCCGATCCCTTGTAACGAACCGAATCCCCTGACCCGTTCAACCACGGGCTGGTCTTCAGCGATCCGAATCGCACGGATCTGACGACACCTGTTCACAACGGCTAGTTTGACTGTTTCTTCAATGGCTGCGATGCGATCCGAAAATCTCGGGATTCGTGCCACGTGTCCGCGATCCGTCCGACAAAATCAGCTATAAATAGCCCAGAGCTTGGCATTTTTCGAGAGCTTTTTGGCAATAGTGAATACTGAGTCCGCCATTGTTGTCAAACCAATATTGAGAGAAATAACTGTTGTACTAGCTTTTAAAGCATAATCAATAAGATATAAAGTGGACGTAGGCTCGTTAACGCCGAACCACTATAAATTCTGAGTGTTATTTTCTTTTTCCTTGTTCCTCATTTAGAATTCTCTACAGTGCATAACAATTTGGGTGTTAGGTCCAAATTTCGATCTAACAGATATATTCTTACCACCGTATCTTTGTTAATCAAAATGATGTTGATTTTGAATGACTATATATCGTACTTGAATTGGAAACCCAAAAATGAGTTGAAGAAATATATACTCATTTAATTGAATTATTTAAACCAAACTATATAAATAAGTTGAATTTAAATATTGTATTGGTTAGTGTTTGTTGATATTGTATTTGAGAATTTAAAGATAATTTGATGAAATTTGGCGTTTAAACTTGTTATATTAAATTGAAAATTTAATTGATTTAAGTTAACTTTTGGACAAATTTGAGTTACGTTAAATTAGATTTGAATTATAAATCTATTTAAACTGGAAATGAAATCTTAATCTAAAGTATGAATTTGTTTAATTCAGGATTTCCACTTGATTTAAGGTGGAATTTATATTTACCTTCAAAGGTGAAGTTAGACGGTTTCCAATCGATATTCAAAGTGCTTTGTAAATAATGTTATCGAATGGTCTTAACTAAATGACCATATTTGATATGACAGGATATCTGAAATCAAATATTTTAGTAATTATATAATTTATGTAACTAGTTTATAACGATGTCTATAAACAAACGTTATTTTAGAATATTATGTTGAGGTTGTAAACCCTATGGGATTTGAAATAAATTTGAATAATTTTGGAAATTTATCGGCGTTCAAACTTACGAAGTATTTACGAATATTTTCTAAATGTTTGTGATTTCGGGTAAGTATTGACCTTATACGTTACCATTGATGTAGATAACCAATAATTGAAACTGGATTTTGACTTGAGGGTTCCTTTAGAACCCGAGTATAATCTATCGAGGATATACTTCGATTGATTTATTAAATTCGAAAGACCGTAATTCGCTGACCTTTGTTATTGGGAGGAATCTCCCAATTCGATTTCCTATCTTTGTATATGATTGTTCGTAATACTAAATTTGAATTAACTATAATTAAAAGAATTTGATTTAAATCTTGAGTATAAAATATATTAATAAATTGAATATATTATTATTTTAAGAATGTGAAATAAACTGGTAGTTAATTTGGAAGTATTATCATAGAAAGAACTATTAATTTGAAGAATCAAGTAATTAGATTTCACTTGCGTTGAACTCGAAAGTATTGCATTTTAATTCTTGATTTGATTTGACTGACATAAGAATATATAATCCTGATCCGAGTTTTTGTTTGATTCGGGTCAGACGAGTATTTCAGTTTATCGAAGACAATTGTTTCTGAAGACGAAGACGGAGTCTGAAGACCTTATTACTACTATTTTATTCCGTTGCAATATTGGTAGTTGTAGTAAATGTGTAACTCTGATATATCGTGAATTGAGATCAAATGTATCTTGTTTAACAATTTTATTGAATTGTCTATATAATTATTGTATTTTATCGTTCCGTTGTGAGATTCTATATATTGTTTAGTTCCTTCTCTTCCTATTTCTTTTCCTCTGTTATACCCTATTAATAATTCGTCACTTTGGATGGTTTAAGTTGGACATGTGTGGTATGTTTCGACTTAAATCGTTTCAAAAAAAAGGCGGGTTGTTACAGTTGGTATCAGAGCTTTGGTTGAGAGAATATTGAAGCCTATTGGTGTAAACTCATTAGAAATAGGGTTAGTAGTACCTAGAATGATTTGAGAATATTATATATGAGAGCGTACTTGAAATTTTTATATAAAATAGTTTTAAAGATTTATGATTTTAAATGATTATATATATAAGATTTGTAAGCATGATGAATTTTAAAGAAACATTCCTATATAATTTTGAAGGTAATATAACACCCCGCATTTTATGACAATTTAATAATTAAATAATGCATATGTATATACACACATGCATAGATATATATATATATATATATATGTATAATATATATATATATACACACACACACACACATATATGAAGAATAAAATAAAGATAATACGTGATTGCATGTAATAAATACATTAACTAGAAAAGGAGAAAATATTAAAAGAAAGGATTGGTTGCATGTAGTGTAAATATGTTGCATGCACCGATTTACAAATATTACGCATTAATAATAAAAAGAAGGAACGCAATAAAGTAAGAAATGAGATAAGCAAGCAATGACATTAAAAAGGAGCATGCATAAATAAGGGAGATGTATACAACATTTGAAATTAGAATGCATTAATTGCATTAAAAAGAATGCACATATACAATACATTGATTATGCAAAGAAACATTATCAGTGCAAAGCATCAATAAAAGAAAGAAAAGCCATAAGAAAATTAAATGCATAAAGAAGGGAAGTTAGTGTGAATAACACACAATGAAATTTAAGAAGAAATGCGTTACAAATGGTAGGTTAATGCATTAATTAGAAAGAAGATTAATTAGAAAGAGGTTTAATAAGAAAGAAGTTTAAAGAAATGAGATGTTAGGAATTAACTAATTCAAGAAAGGCAAAGTTAGGAAAGAAATATACTTTGTGCATATAAATGAGCGGTTAAGGTCTTTACATACATATAAGAAAAGCATATCAATTTCATGTCAAGAATTGTGCGCAAAAAAAGAAAAGAAAGAAAAGAAAAGAAAAGAAAAATACGGGTGGGGTCGACACCCACAAAGGGGGGTCGACATAGGTGTCGACACCTACACCCCCAGATCCAAAAATGGGCCTGCGTTGTGACGTGTTTTCTTTGTTGGAACGGTTCTGATGGATTTTTATTTAGATCTAAAGGATCTAGTTTTCCTAGTATGCCTATAAATAGGATGGCAAAGCCTAGCTTCATTCTCATATTTTCTGAGACGTCGCCTAGGCTCTGCCATTCTTCTTCCTTCTCATATCTCTTCAGAAAATAAAATAATTAGATTAGGAATATTCTGATTCAAGATTTGGAAGAAAAGGATGTATAGGAATAAAAAGTGTTAAGAATTCTAATCGTTAAGAGGTAAGTTCTTGGATCTGATCTATTTAGTTCTCTTCTTCTTCTTTTCTTTTTCTTTTAGTTAAAATTGTAGATCCATGGTTGTTTAGGTTCTAAATCCAGTTAGACAACCATGGAATGCTAGATCTGCGTCAGATTCAGAATTTGGAAAGCTTTTAGGTGAGTGAATTTAAAATATACCTTTTTAATAATGGTGTATGCATCGTTCAACATTCCCCGTTAATGTACATATTAATTTGATGAACATGTTAATTATTACAGTCTTAATTATATGATTATTTTGTTCTTCTCTCTCGTTCCCTTTTTATTTTTATAGCCAGGCTACCTTCGAGCCTAGGCCAATCTCGTTGAAATATATGTGCGACAAAAAATGGGATAATTGAGAAACGTTTGGAAACAATTAAAAAAGAGGATTTAAGTCATATTATTAATTGAGGACCTAGGACTGTAGTTTGGACACAACTTATGATTGGAATTATGGGCATAACTTAAATTGAGATTTGGGGTAAATGATACAAATTGAAATCTGAGAATTTATGTTGGAGCATAATCTGTAATGAACATGAACATTGGTAAGAATTGGGATGATTGTACTTTATTTTAAAATAAAGTTAATTACATGTTAGGAAGAACATGCGTCATAAGTTAAAAAGGGATCAACATGAAATTAAGAATGACTTTTAAAAATAGAATTATTTGAAAGAATGAATATGCCTAGACATGAGGTTAGATTGCATTTGCGGTAGAAGTCTACCCGGAACCGCCCGACATATCCAGCAACCGTAAAAGGTTAATCTAATGTGAGAGGTCTAGTGCGTAAACATATATATAAATGTATGTATATAAAAAGTTCGAAGTAAAAGACACTAATGGTGGTTATTGTAATGAATTGGAAATGAACGAAAGTTATAATGGTAAAAGAGGTAACGGGGAATGGTAATAACATATTATAAGTAAATGACGCTAATGAAGAGGTTGTATAATAGGTAAGTTTGTCCTAGGGACAAGTAGAAATTATAACTTAGGTTGTAATGAACGATAAAGAAATAGAATAACTTATGGAATAAGATAAGTTATAGCGGCAGCGTAAGATAAAACTATGATTAAATAAGAAAGGATGAGACAAACTTATAAAATGAAATAAGTTATATTTAATCATAAATGATAAGTGACATGTTAATAGGAAACATGTGAATTGAGATGTACTTAATTATAAATTAAGTAGAACATGTTATAGTAACCATGAGATGGGATAATGAATAGCGTAAAGAGACTGTAGATTATGAACCTTGAGTACAATCTAGATAATAACATGTTGTAGGCTTATTAATAAACTTAAATGGATTAAGTTATAAATGAAATTAATAAGCAAGAGGAACTTGGTAACTTGAATAAGAAGTCAAGGTAAATAGGAACAACAAGGTTAACAGGAAATCCGACGAGGTAGAGCAAGCACGTAATTAATGATTAGACATAAGGTCTAATGACACATTAAACCAAGGCGCTTGGAACAGTATGTACGTTTAAGGGTGAATAACCCAACGGGTTAGATCATCTTGGTGTCATAAGGCACGAGGGGAGCGCACGTTCATCTGATTATTCTATCGGCTCCGAAGGACTGGAAGGGGAAGCATGAGGCTTCCCGAGATGTTAAAGGTGCTCCTGGTAGTCCTCTGTGGTGGTATAGCTTCGGGCTATGATCACAGAGGTTGGGTCTGCGCATTACTATCAGATGGGTGGGCCTTGACTGCAAAAGTAACATGGCAGTCAGAATGCTGTGACGAGGTGACACTAGGGTGACTCGGCGATTGCCTCAACGATAGGTGGAGGGTCAGGACCAAACAAGGATAGTAGATCGTCGAGTGCCCGTCCGCGGCAGCCAACGGGATGCAAAAATACTAGAGCTAAACCCAAGACGCCATCAACCTTTCACTATCGAGAAACGTTGGTTGAGGGGATTGACATCAATTGGATGTTTAGATTGTTTGTTAGGAGCTTGTCGCTTAGCTCTTGTTGTCTTTACTACTTGAGGGAGGGGCTGAGGTGGGGCCATATCCACCATGAAAAGTAGACCCGAGAGATATCTGTATGTCGAGGCTCTTAAAGGCGGGCTTGTACAGATATGGAAAGGTCCCGACCAAGTTCCATGTTTCTTATATAACACTGCCATGGAACTCGGTGCACGCACACACTTGGGGTGTGCGGTTTAGGCATCGAATACGATTGAAGATACATACGTGGGAAAGTTTAGATACATGCATGTCAGCTCTGGGTGGTATATCGTAGACTCTAGGGCATTACTTGATGGCGGAATCTAACTCGATTGAAAGGTTCGAGGATAGCAGTCAGTACGTTTACGTAGAAAGACGATAGTGGTTCTATGCGGAACGTAGCGTTGTTATATATAGAGATCTGTACTACACTTTGGTGTAGGATGAGGGACTGCGTATATTCCTGTGGTGTTACGGAGGAGACCGTGCGAGTGGGGTACCATGGGGTGTACCTTATTTTGGGGGTAACTACATATATATAGTATTAGGTTAATCTACTGGGGAGTAGATGGGTATGACGTGGGTGTAAGCCTTGAGCGTTGTTAACACAAGTAACCTAATAAATAAGAAAATGTAACTGAATGGTATATGTAGGGTTATCCAAAATGTGTAGTTTAAATTCATTCACACATAACTTGCATTCTGACCCCCTCCTCATAACACACTCGCAGGTTAGGTTTGTGGCAGAGATGTTATAGCTATGGATACTAGCTAGGCAGTATTATTATCATGGTAAGGGTATATTTGATTATATTATACTTTACTCCTTTCCGCTATGAGATGTTTTTCAGAGCTGTGATATATTTTATATCTCTGTCTTTTCTGCAGGATACCAGAGCAAATCAAGACGAGTTTCGATAGATTAGAATTTTGAAAAAAATTCGGTCTGTCGGAATTCGAGTTGTTACATATGGTATCAGAGCTTAGGTTTAGGATTCCTATATAGATAATGAGTGAACGTATTTGTATTTTTAAAAATATAAGTATATTATATATATATACACCTAGATCCATGAAGGAGCCCACTAAATAGAAAGAGTAAGATATGAAAGAGTTGGGATATCGGCTTCGTACACTAATGGAATGGACATGGAAATCTTAGACCCTTTGGTAATTTGGGTGGAAAGTGTACAATATGCTTGGTATTAGATAAAGATGTATCCCATATGATAGTAACTGAAATGTTTGTATTTCAGGTCAGTGGGTTTGGTAGTGAAACCTTATAAATTGGAAAAAGGTTAAAAAGTGGAAAATGGATTAGGAATATATATAGTTGAGAGAATTGACTTCGTGGGAGTGAATAGGAAAGCGTAGCTGAGTTGGAAACCCACTTTGAGTCTAACCCATTTGTTAACTTTTAAGAACTTGAAATTATTAAAGATTTTGGAAGATATTTATGGTGTTTTCAAGTTTTAATCTTAAAAGTGTTTTTGATGTTTGAAAAAAAATATGTAAAGAAACATATTTGAAAATGCATATTGGGTTTTAAAGTAAAATGTAGTATATTTTGGGAAACAATGATCTTTTGTTTTAAAGAATTCTCTCATGAAAATGTGCACACTATAGAGCATGTATCGCTCACTAGTTTTCATATTATGATATATGAAAGGATTAAAAAGAAAAGCATTGAAAATGTTGCATTTTGTAAAAAAAGTTTTGAAATCTCTATTCTTTTGACAATAAATTTTAGTTATTGTTTTGAAAAGAAATTTTTGTTGGGTGGACAAAATAAGTTGTAGAAATTAAGAATAGAATAGATGTTTGCACCTTGTAGCAAATAGTTGAACTAACATTGTAAGTAGAAACTGTAACGGCCCAGCTGTTTCTGACCCTGAACTTCGACGCTGAGCATCATGTCGACTATCCAAGCATCGAAAATACCAGATCATTAATGGAAAGAATAATAGAGGGTGAGATAAGAAAGAAAGAAATATTGGAATAGAAGAAAAAGAAGAACCAACACATAATCAGAGTCTTACATCACAGCGGAAATATAATATAGAAATAAATCTTTAATGAGAGCTTGAAAAAAATACTTACAATCATCAGAGTACATCAACACATCTAGACAGTTATAATAATCTGTCCTCATATACAACACACAATGGAATAACAACCATATATCATACGTCTGAACACTTCCAGCTCGTCTCTTCTCTGCATCCGATAACCTGAACCTGCACCAGCCGGTCTAACCCGAGCATTACAAATGCACGGATCTGTCTAGTGAACCAGAGTGAGAAAACACACTAAGTTTATGGGTACTTCCAACTTGATTTTAAAGTCAAAATCTTTTCGAAAGAAAGGATAATCGTAAAACAGAGTCCACACATAAATACGGATGGTTTTTACCTTACGATAACCCAGATCGTTTTGAAATCATATATTTCTGATATTATAATAGTGACGTAAATCAAGTAAATATCAATCTAGCAGAACGCTTGCATCTCACGCTCTACATACATAGTATACAATCATAACCGCGGGCGCTTATTGGAGAATGGGTTTTCCTGGCAAGGTATGGGACCACCTACCGACAATGTACCTCTGGAGATGAATACATTGGGGATTCAACAAGAATGACTTGCAGCCCCGACTGGCCCCTCACTTCGCTTGAGAGTTCCGAATATATCATTACCACGGTCTGGGGCCAGCCAACCGAACCGATATCAAATAAAAAGGGACAACCGAAGGCATTTAAATTCTCCAAATCAGGTAATGAATATACCCTAATGGGTGCGACCCACATAGCCATTCGACCTACCCGATTTTCTACCATTCCCAGTTGATGAGGCTTGAGGTCAAAATGTATTTATTTATTTACTTACCTTTATTATTATTTTTAGAACATCTGGCTACCGTTCACTTTGAATGCCACATTGTTAGATCCGCTGGATATCACTTGATTGATTTCCACAAAAATATTTTGAGTGTTAAACTAAGAGAAAGGCCCCTCTCTTTGCCACCAACAGAAATATGTTTGTAAATATTCAATGTACGTGACTCCTTTGTAAATACTCTGTAAAACACTCGTTCATAGAAGTCATCCAGGAATAGGATGAACCGAAGGCACCTTCCTACCACCTCCTATATAGGTATCACCCCAAGGATCAGTAGTGTGACACCCCACCTCTATACCCACTATCGCCCAGTTCATTTCAGAGAAATGTTGTAGACCATAACGGAGAATGAGGCTTGTGAAGAGCGGCCGATTGTATGATTACTCCATGTGAGGAATGCACATCGAATTCTGATACCGATTAAAATTTCGACATGACCATTCGGCACATAGGGCAACTACACAACATCTATAAATAATCCGGAAAGCAGTACAAAATAGACAACAACAATGATATATATCACTGCCAGACACAGAATAATCATATCACAAAGGCGGAATATGTATGAATAAACCAAGAATGTGTACAAAAAGTTAGTGGTTAACAAAGATCCATTAAACCTAAAAGAATAGATCCACGTACCATGATCTAAATGGAAGAACATGTACACAACGATAGATAATGTCATAGGTACAAAAGTACATAGAGCAGCGGAGACAGAGTAGCAAGCTGAAAGCAGAAGATTAATCCCGCAATGAGTCCTAGAGGAGTACCTAAAACGACTCGGTCTAACCCGAGTATTATTTATATAAATAAATAATAAATGAGTCAGTCTAGCTGTACTTATCAAATAATTGAGATGATAAGAGATATAACAAAGGATGACATGATTCTAGTAATAATATCTAATCATAGATAAATATGAAACATGGCATGTCAACACGGTCAGGAAATGACAATGGAATGTCAGCGCACACATATCTCTAAATAACCTCCTAGCTAATGTAAAATGCAAGATTCAAATATTAGCATACAACAGGAATTGACAGCGGAATGGCAACAAACTAAACACATGAATGACAATGGAATGCCAAATAAACTAAACACATGAATGATAGCAGAATGCCAAATAAATCTAATGGATGCCATATGCATCAAAATAAACAAGGAATGACAACGGAATGCCAAATACATATCAAATTGATGACCATCACATCAAAGTAAATAAGGAATGACAACGGAATGCCAAATACATACCAAATTGATGACCATTGCATCAAATTAATCAAAAATCTAAAAATCAAGTAAGAAATCCAGAAAACATCATGTTAGACCAAAATTTGGCTCTAACACCCAAATTGTCAGAATGAAAACTAAAAATAGGAAGAAAAACAGCGAGAGCACAAGATTTATAGTGGTTCGGTGTTAACGAGCCTACGTTCACTTTATATGGTTGTTATTACTCGACTTACAACAAGTACAAACTAATTTTCCCTCAATTCCACAATTACAATGATTAATCTCTCAATGATTATCAAATAAAACTCAGCAAAATGGAGTTAAATCTGACTAAGTATGCAATAGCTTTGATAATGGTGGAAATGAGACTCTCAAGTGCCAAAAGATCCCTCAAAATGTCAAATAGGGGGCTATTTATAGGCAATTTCTGCAGGCGGCTCGTGAGGACACGTGGCACCAATCCAGAGAATTTCGGCCCCCGTTCGTGAGTGGGTGAGGAAATGGTCATCATGGCGGTTATGGACAGGTGTCATCGGATCCTGGAATTCCGATTCGTGAAAGACTAGGTCATGCCAACATTCTCTGGACTTCGGTTCGGGACCCATGTGTCTAGCGGGTCGTGGAGTCTCTTGTGCGAGCGGGTCGGTGGGTGCCGGTCACGAGCCAGGTCGGAGCAGAGGATCACGAACGGGTTGGAGCAGAGGATCACGAACGGGTCGGAGCAGAGGATCACGAACGGCTCGGAGTAGAGGATCACGAACGGGTTGGAGCTGAGGATCACGAACGGGTCGGATTGGAACACCGCGAGCTGGTTGGTGATGAGCATACTCGATATACCAATTAGGATGGACTTTCTTGGACTTGTACTCTTGGTGGCTAGGCTCAAAACCAAGCCAACATTTTACCCTCTCGAAGTACGTTTTATTGAAAATGAAACGTGCTTCGAAATTCCTGAACTGGCTTTTCTTGAATCAGCCGACTTAAATGTCGTGTCTGTTAGTCTGTATCGTTGCGTTGCTTCACGAAGTCGTATGTCATAACCTCCGAATATAAATATGCTTCTTTCCCTTCCATTTAATTCCTCGTGTAAAATTAGCTGCTTCCAGTTTTCTTTCGCAAAACAAAGGTGATCATAATTTAGGTATTTACTCTTATCGTTGGCCACTAATTCTCGTCTCTTCAACCGTTATTTCACGGGATCGGGTCGTGCCTCATGCTACTGGACTGGGGATCCACCACGAGTCGGGTCATCTGCTCATTCACGACCAGAAATGGGCTGGTGCGAGCCCTGAAGCCTGTTGGGCCAAGATGCCCTAACAGGACAAAAATGAGAAGGCGAAAGGCCTTCGCGTTGGCTATATAAGCCGATCCACTTTGCACCTTTCCCCCCCTTTCTACCCTCTTTATTACTGCGGCTGCCATTCTCCACTTATTAATAAACCCTGACTCGCAACTCTTCCAAAATCCATAGGTTTCTTCAATTAATTAGAATAAGGTAATGGCGATTCGGGTTTTAGATTGCGATTTCCCTGAGTTTCAATTTTAAGCTTGGTTTCCCTTTTGTTTTTCTTCGATTTCCATGGGTTCGTCGATCACCTCGAAGGTCTGCAAGTGGGAATGAGTCGTCGAGTTGAGGTCTGGAGGAGGTGACGAGCTAAGCGATCGAAAATTGGAGAAGAAAGGTAAGGGAATTGGATATTCAGGAAGCATGTCGTGAATGGGGAAGATATCCATTTGTGGTGGACGATGGAAGCCGGGTCGGGTCGTAGGATCTTATCGAGTGTCGGTCCGTGAGCAAGGATGGAAGCCGGGTCGGATTGTGGGGACGGGTGTCGGCTCGTGAGCAGGGATGGAAGTCAGGTCAGATCATGGGGAAGGGTGTCGGTTCGTGATGGGTGATGAAAATTGGGTCTGGTTGTGGGGTTGTGACTGTTGCCCACGAGCCAGTTTCTTGAGATCCCATCACGAGACCCTTGTCACGAGTCGGTCTATGCTTCAGATCTGATCTGGGTCACGAGCCACACTGTGCCACGAGCTGATGACCTCCCCCTTCATGTGTCGGGCCTTCATCACGAGCCGGAGTCCTCCCGCGAACCGAACCGTCGAATTTCACCAACTAGCCTATCTACGGATCAATCCTTACCTTATGACTATGACCAATTGAATTGCATCAATGAATCAAACATGCCAGCATGTTTTCCAACCGAATAATCAATCGTAACTTGAACAATTCGAGGACAGTTAGGATTAGAGCCCTAAATATGGATCTTGTGGACTGGACGACGACTTAATTCAATGGCAAACTGCAACTAATTCCATACTTGTCTCATGATATCTTTTCAGCACTGCATGCACGAACACTCACTGGTACTTGCACACACGGGGATCACGGGAAAACTCACTCTAACTTTTCTTGTATTTGTTTACTTATATAGCAGAGATGTCAGGAAGATGTTCTTCCAGGATTGCCGACAAGGGCGATGCTCCAGAATCTTCAAGTTACTATAACCCCAATATTCTTCCTTCTGATCCAGATTGGGATAATTCTGGTTCAGATTACAACTCATACACCGACACTACGTTTACATCTTCTGAAAGCACATCTCTCGATGACGAGGATGAAAGAGCTCCCAACGAACTTGAAGGAGCTATATTTCTCGATAACCCTGATGATTCCAGAATTCAAAAACGATGCTACGAAAACAAAGATGATATGCTTACAACACGACATTCCGTGGGATGATGTCAGAGTTCTGAGGGAGCTAGACACACCTCACTCCCCTCTAGAGGGTTATATGGCGATCACAAAAGTCATGTGTTCTGTTGGCGCTATTCCCCCGTTTCCTCCAATCATCGTTGATCTCTTAAGATGGCTGCAAATTGCCCCTATGCAACTTCGCCCAAATGCGTATACTGCCGTGTTCACTTTGTATGTCACTTATGCAGAGGTCCTGGGCACTGAGCTGTCTTACAGAGATCTGAACTTCTTTTTCCATTTCAAACACCGATCCTCAAGGATTCCAAACTTCATCTTTTTTGAATCAGTCCCCCAAAAGAAAATTTTAAGCGATGGGCACAGCAATCTTGGCGATGCTAAAGCCAAGTGGTTCTACATTAAGTGTCAGTAGGGAGTTGTTGGAAGATGGCTACAATCGAGTAAGCTCCAATTTCCCTTTGAACATCATCTTTGATTTCATAAATCATCATGCTAATCTGTCTTTACATTTTTGCAGTTTCCAACCCTAAGAAACAAGAAGGGAGTGTGTACAAAGATCGCCTGACTCGTTTAAGAGAGAGCCACTCCGATTTTCTCAAGATTAAGACATGTGTGACTGATGAGAACTTACACAGACATCATCTTCTGGATATTAGGCAGGGGATCGCAGCGGGTGTCATACCATATAAGTATGTGCCCTGGTAGGAGAACAAGTGGTTCCCGTGACTAGCAAACCGATAGAACTTCCTCAAAGTCCTCCGCCATCTAGTATTCAAGATGACGAAGAGGCAAACATTTATAGAGGTGGCAGATCGCAGGCTACTCAGTCAAAAGAGACTGTAATTTCAGAGGAGCATCACTCTCCATATGTTCCGATACCTCCTACTTCTCCAGTTCCCGAGAAACAATCCGAGCAGAGGCCTTTTAAGGATCTCGACAAACTTCCTCTTCCAGAGGACATCTACACTACAGAAGATATCGGGGCAGGCTCCTTTTTCCAAAGTTCCGAAGAGCAACCGACTCCTATTAAAGCTGTGGATATTACACGAACAAGCCTAAATCCAGGCTCGGGTTCGTTTGGGGGGAGGGGGAGGGTTCACTTAGGAATCACACCACACCACACTGCATCTCATGACACTTTGCTCACTTTTCCAATTTAGGATTCTTATATTTGTTAATCTTGCAGGAAGGATGGGACGTCCCGGTACTCACATCGGGATCTTCGAGAAAGAACTCCTAAATTTAGCTCCAGTATCGGACGAAGTCGTGACGACAGTCGCGGGAGGGATAGTAGGAAACATTCTGACTCTCACCGTACTCATCCTCCATCTTCTCGATCTCCCTCTAGACACGATTCAGATAAGAACTGCGGTCAACAGGTTTTACATGGGGCAAGAAAGCAGCTTCCCAAGGCCCTGATACCTCCTCGAGGCGGGCAAATCCAAGATAAGTTTTCAAAGAAAACTCATGATTCCAAGGATCAACCTAAGGGACCGAGCAAGGAGTTGGTTAAGGGGAAATTTTCTGTCGTTTTTCCTGGGGAGCGCAATATTGATATCACAACCACACAACCAATCGTTCTTAACACTGAAAATCAGCAAAGATTGGAGACTCTGCGGAAACAATTCCCTGATATATAGTTTGGGAGCATGCACTTTGTCCTAAAACTCGAGCTAGTTCCTGACAAGTGGGAAGAGGATGTTAAGAAGCAAGTCAACCATGCCGCCACATAGTATCACGAGATGAAAGAGCATGCAAAGAAACTGTCAGAAATCATTCGTCTCATCCACATCGATGTGCAGAATGCTAATGAGAAGGCTCAGTATGACATTGATGCCCGAGAGAAGCCCAAAAAGCTACTAGAGGATACTTAGGCTCAGCTCGCCTTAGATCAGCGAGACGCTTCCGATTACAAGAAGAAGTTCGAAGATATGGAGAAGCGGTTTCATGAGGAACTTGACGGGTATAGCAAAGAGCGTACCATTATGAAAAAAGAACTGGAAGATCTGAAATCGCCAAACACGGTGCTAAAACTATCCAATGGCCGCTATGCCGAGGAGAAGGCCGCTCGGGATAAGGAGGTGGCTGACTTGAGGGCCAAGCTAGCAGAAGCTGAGGAAAGGGCCATCATAGCGGAGGGGCATGCCAACACCACTCTTAATTCCGCGTCTGATACTACTGACAAGCTTGCAGAGGCTTGACAAGAAATTGAAGAATTCAACGAGCTTCTCATGGATTTTTTCCATCCAAATTATCAAGACGCGAGACATCTCTTGGATTAAAAATTATCCCACAACCTTAGTCGGCGTATGGGAGCGGATCATTGAATTGGAGAAGCAAAAGTCTGGGAGTGGATGAGATCGACGAAGGTAAGCTCATGGAGCCATATCTTAGAGGTGAGGAACCGCAACGCTTGGCAGAAGGGAGAGAGGAAATTTGGAAAGCCATGGAGGAGGAGAGGTACTGTCTAAAAGGGAAAGAGGTGACGAAGGGTGGCTCTAGCTCGGTTACTAATCCCAAGGAAACTGGGACTGAGGAGTATCATCCAGATGATCCTCTTATTGCTGAGATTCCCATTCCTCCTCCAGCTGAAAGTTCTACAGTAGCCCCAGGCGAACAATCGGCGGAAGGTATCTCCATGTTTTTCTCCGCAGTTTGTCAAAGTTGTTGTTGAAGAAACCATTGTGAAGACCGTCTCTTCTTGTGAACTAATAATCGTTTCTTCTAATTTAGGTACCGATCCTGTGAAAGAAGCTGGTGGGAAGGTCGACAAGGCTGTTATACCATCTGGTCTTATAATCCCTGAAGGCGCCGAGATGATTGATGCATTCAAAGATATCGAAGGAGACAACGGAGTTGGGGACGAAGATGAGGATGTCCAGATTATCGATAGCCGTGAGGGCGGTGATGGAATGACCCTTGCTGAGATGAAAGCCAAGAATGACAATCTCTTAAAAGCTAAAGTCGAGGAGGCGCCTTTGAATATACCACCTCTTGCTACCGTAGCTCCCCAGTCTGGGCTCATCATAAAATTTCCCTCTATGTCCATTACTACACAGCTGGGATCCCAACCTTCTAATGTTCCACAAGATCCTCCTTCTGATAAGAGAAAATCGAAAAAGTGTGATTCCTCTGATGTCGGCCTGATAAACAAAAGAAAGAGAAGAAACAGAAGCCATCTCCGAAGACCAAGTAGTGCTTGTTTGATAATTTTTCCTTCTATTTCCACTGGCCCTTTGTTGTAATTGCGAGTGCGGCCCTCGCGTTTTGTCTAGTTCCACTTTGTATTCCTGCACTTGGTAAATAAAATGTCATTTTCCTTTATGTAAAGAATGTATGACTTTACAATATTTAGTCCTACATAATTCGAATTATAACTAAGCATCAAGTGATAACACATATGTCATGTAACAATTAAAAATAAATGTGTAAGTGAGTAGTATGTGAGCATGCCCCTGATCAATCACGGGTGTAGTGCGTGGCCAGGGCTTATCATGGATTGATCAGGATCGACAGTGCATCGCCCCTCATGCTCGAACATGAGGGGTTTGGGCTCAGCTTTCAATCTCGCCCTCGATACTACAGTGGGGGTAAGAACCCTTTAGTGGCATTTATCAACATGCCTTTATGCTCTCCTGTCTCTCGTCAAAGGTAAAGCTCGAACTCAGCTTTCAGCCTGGTCCCCGATCTTCAGTAGGGTAGGAGTTCTTGGGGCGTCATTCCCAGACGCCTTTAGACTCTTTCCCGTCTCTCGTTTCCAAGGGTAGAGTATATCCAAGGGGTCTTTAATTGTGGTGCACCGTCACGCCTTGTGGACGCTATTCCTGGTCCTTCTCGTCCACTCTCATCTTCCGAAAGTGGAAATTTTAATCGTCGTATCACTTACGTGTGTTTTTTCATGTGATCCCATTCCTAGAGGTTAGAAACCTAGAATTCGGGTTTTATGATTCATTATAAGTTTTACTTACCTCAGAGTCACCACGGTGCCTGCAACGAATGATCATGGAACAAAATATGATGCACAAAATAAAAGGATAAGTACAATAAAAGTAAATGCGGTAATAGTAAGTGACACGTGATATTTATAGTGGTTCGGCCAAATCAGGGCCTACGTCCACTTTATAATCTTTTGTTCATATATCTGGACTATTCTAGGCAAGTCCTACCCTTTACAAGGTCCTAATAAACAAAAGATAATCAATGACGACTCACATCATCTAGTATCGCAGATGTTGGGCGTTCCACACTCTGGGGAATTTTGCGCCCTCTATAGACATGAGCTTGAATGTTCCATTACCAAGCTTTTTCTCAACTGCATATAGTCCTTCCCACTTCGGACACAAGGCAGGAGGGTCTGGGAAGACACGTTTCAAAACCAGGTCTCCAGGCTCAAAAGTTCGGGATCGAACCCTTCTGTTATAGTATCTCGCGACATGCTGTCTATGTCTCGCTGCTCGGATATCTTCTTCATCCCTCTTTTCCTTGACCATATCCAACGATTACAGAAGTAATTGGTTATTGGTCATGGGATCATAGTAAGCAGTCCTGTGTGATGGCACTTCTAACTCCACAGGGATAACAGCCTCTGATCCGAAGGCAAGGGAGAAAGGTGTATGACCGGTTGCTATTTTGTAAGTCGTTCTGTAAGCCCATAATGCTACTGGTAATTCATCAACCCACATGGCCCTGGCTCGCTTCAACCACTTTTTCAGGATGGACTTAATGACTTTATTCACTGCCTCGACCTGACCATTCGCTTGGGGGTGCGCCATGGCAGTGTATCTCTTCTCGATGGAGTATCCTTGGCAGAAATCTCTGAACTCTGCGTTGTCAAACTGGGTGCCATTGTCGGTATAACTACTTTGGGAATTCCGAATCGACATATAAGGTTTTTGAAAACGAAATTTATCACCCTCTTTGTCGTAATCGCAGTCAATGATTCGGCTTCGACCCATTTCGTGAAGTACTCTACGACCACAATAGCGAACTTTGCATCTCCCTTCGCAATCGGATGACTTCCGATAATATCAATTCCCCACATGGCAAGCGGCCAAGGGCTCACCATGGTTTTCAGTTGGTTGGGAGGTGCTCTTGGAATTTTAGCGAATTTTTGGCATCGGTCGCATCGCTGTACATAACTAGCTGCATCTTTATTTATTGTGGGCCAAAAATAGCCGTATCTTAGTATTTTTTTCGCTAAAGTCTGACCGCGAGTATGGTCACCGCACTCGCCCTCATGGACTTCGCTCAATACACGCTTGACATCCTCATGATCTATGCACCGGAGTAAGGGCATCGAGAACCCTTGTCGGTACAGAACATTATCCTGCATGACATATTTAGGAGCTTTACGGACAACCGCGCGCCTCTCGATTTTCCTTACCGGGAGTGTCCCGCCGATTAAGAAATTCTTTATAGGAGTCATCCACAACTCCCTTTCTGGCTCGGTCTCCATGACCGGGTCTAACTCCATTTGATCGGTGCTGGGAATTTGTAACATCTCAATCGGGACCATCTCCATATTCTCAGGGTCGTCAGAACTGGCGAGTTTAGCCTACTTATCAACTTTCTGGTTTCCTGAACGAGGAATATGTAAGATGTCATATTGTTCAAAACCTTTTAGTAACTCCTCAACCTTTTTCAAATACAATACAAGCCGTGGTCCTTTGGCTTGAAAATCTTTTCGTACTTGTGACACAACAATCTGGGAGTCGCAAAAAATGTTTAATCAAGCAATACCCAATTCTTTTGCGAGTTTTAGCCCGACAATCAGGGCCTTATACTCAGAATCGTTATTCGTGACATGAAACTCCATCCTCAGAGCATAATATATTGACCGTCCTTCGGGGGTGATCAATACTATACCGACGCCAGAACGTCTATCATTACGGGCACCATCAGCATACAACTTCCAGGTAATAGATTCATGCTGCGGCTTTGGAAGCTCAGTATCTCGGCTTGGCATCACCTCTTCTTCTAGAATGGTAAACTCAACAATGAAATCTGCTAGTGCTTTTCCCCTTATTGACCGTCGAGGCTGAAAATTCAAATCAAATTGACTCAATTCTATATTCCACTTGAGTAACCTTCCTAGTGCCTTTGGTCGCTGCAGTACTTGCCTAAGCGGGTGATCAGTATACACTATAATAGGATGAGCCTGAAAGTAGTGACGAAGTTTTCTAGAGGCAATTAATAAACTGTTGGCTAGCTTCTCGATCTTCGAATAATTACGCTCTGCTGCTGCTAGCTTCTTACTCACATAATACACCGGCCTCTGTACTTTGTCTACCTCCCTGACCAATGCCAAACTGATGGCATGGGTTGATACTGCCAAGTAGACAAAAAGATCCTCATGGTAAATATGTTTAGATAGAATCGGAGGTCTCTCCAAGTGATCCAGCAAGTTCTGGAATGCCTCTATGCAATCAGGAGTCCATTGAAAATTTCATTTTCCTCGTTTTATCAGATCGAAGAATGGAATGCATTTTTCAGTGGCTTTAGAAATGAATCGACTTAGCGCCGCCACCTTTCCAGCAAGGCTTTGCACATCCTTTGTCTGCCTCGGTTCTTGGATATTCCTGATTGCAGTTATCCGATCCGAATTGATTTCAATCCCTCGTGAGCTGACGATGAAACCGAGGAATTTACCAGAAGCTACCCCAAAAGAACACTTCAAGGGGTTAAGTTTCATTCCATACTGCCGAAGGATCTCGAACATCTCTGCTAAATCAGTCGTATGATCAGACGATCGCTTAGATTTTACCAACATGTCGTCGACATAAACTTCCATGGTCTTCCCAATCTGATTGTAGAACATTCTGTTCACTGAACGTTGATATGTGGCCCCGGCATTCTTTAAACCAAAAGGCATAAGCACATAACAGTACAATCCCTGATCTGTGATGAAGCTGGTATGTTCTTGATTGGGAACATGCATAGGAATCTGATTGTATCCCGAGTTAGCATCCATAAACGAGAGGAGTTCGTGTACTGCTGTCGAATCCACCAACTGATCGATCCTCGGAAGTGGAAAGCTATCCTTAGGGCAGGCTTTATTCAATTCTGAGAAATCTATACACGTGCGCCATTTCCCGGTCGCCTTTTTGACCCGTACAGGAATAGAAATCCAATCGGGATAAGTCGAGTCCCAGACAAATCCATTACTCCTCAACTTCTCCACCTCTTCTTTCAATGCGGCTGATCTCTCTGGACCAAGCGTACGTCTTTTTTGTTTTATAGGTGGATATCCAGGTTTAGTGTTCAATGAATGATTCATGATCAACGGCGATATTCCACACATATCAGCGTGGATCCAGGCGAACACATCCAGGTTTGCCTTCAAAAAGTCTATCAATTCCTGCGCTCGAAGGGGATCCAATTGGGATCCGATCCTTAAAAACTTCGACGAATCCCGGTCGTCAATTGGTACTTCGACAGTGGTCTCATTCGGTATTTCCATCCTTCCCTGGGCTCTTCATCGTCCCTGGAGTCAATATCCTCAGGAAAGTCTTCAGTGACCTCTCGAGGATTTATTTCCTTTAATTGCTATGCGGAGTTCTCCTTTTCAGGGGGAGATGTCCCTTTGGGCTTTACGTCTCTTCCATCACGTAGTGCCTTCGGTTCTGCCATATAGCATGCTCGACCAGTGGCTTGGTCACCTTTAATCACACCAATTCCCGCCTCAGTTAGGAATTTCAAGAGTAAACACCATGGGGCGATACATGCCCTGAACTCTGCAAGGGCTGGTCATCCCAAGAAAGCATTATAGGAAGACTTCAGGTCCATGACCACGAACGAGAGTATTCTGACCCATCTGCGATCTCCTTCTCCAAGGGTCACTGACAGCTCCAGATATCCCAACAAGGCAGTGACAGATCCATTAAAGCCACGCATCTGCCCATCACATGGCTTTAAGTCCATCATCTCAAGTTTCATCTGGTCAAATGCCTTTTTAAACAAAATGCTCACCGAGCTTCCGTTGTCCACTAAGACCCTATGTACTAGAGCGAGACCAATAGTAGCGGTGATCACTAATGGATCGTCAATAGGAGCGTGTATCCCAGCATTTTCCCTGCTACGGAATACGACGTCATCAGTCATTATCTTCTACTATTTCACCGGAGTCTGATCCTCCGGATTACTACACTCCCCTATATCGAGATGTTTAGCTGCATTTACATATTGGTCCATCGCCTTGTTGCTATGTCCTGCAAGGTATGGTCCTCCAGATATGTTATTGATAACAATACCTTTTCCTTTCTGCTGGGCAGTCGGCTTCTGGGGTGGCTTCCCCCTATTCTGATCAGGGATAACTTGTCCTCTGTCCCTCGGCTTTACCTCGTATTGGTCCAACTTTCCTTCTCTGAGGAGTCTCTCTACTAGATCTTTGAAATGACGACATCATCGGTCGTATGATCGTATACTTCATGGAACAAACAGAATTTCCCTGTCTTTCGTTCCTTCTCGGATGATTCTCTGGGAGGAGGCTTTTGATCCTGAAAGAGGTGGAAACAATCCAGGTAAATGTTCTTTAGAGTATCATTCAACGGAGTATAATTCTCGAAAGATTTAAAGCAGGGCCGCTTCTGCGGGCCATTTCTCTGATTTCTCTAATGATTCACATTTCCTGCTGAACGACTACTCCCCTGGTTTTTTGTTCCATACATTGACCTCTACTTTGCAAGAACTGTCCCCAGACTTTTTAGTGGCCACGTTGCTTTGTATATCTTCCTTATCGGGCACCTTTCTTTTCCAATTTGCGTATATCTCTTCTCCATGCAACCGTATTTTGGCCTTTTCGTAGAAAACCTCTCTGGTCAACGACGGCTTGCCAACCAGGTATAAGCCAAATTCTGTGTCTTTATCCACCCCATCAATCAAGGCCATGAGAATTGTCTGCTCATGTGGGTCCTTGACTTCTGTAGCTGGTAGCGATCTAGGTACGATTTCAAGGTTTGGCCAGGTTGTTGTTTGATCATAGACAGTTCAATAGCATTCTTGGACCTTTGAGCATGAAGTCT
The DNA here is from genome assembly GCA_030737875.1 of Allium sativum. NCBI lineage: Eukaryota > Viridiplantae > Streptophyta > Magnoliopsida > Asparagales > Amaryllidaceae > Allium > Allium sativum. The sequence continues at coordinate 17,824,121 of CM060922.1, read as the reverse complement.
GAACTGGTTTATAAATCTCTCACTCAGGTCCTTAAATTTCGAGACTGATCGTGATGGCAACCGAGTAAACCATGTCAGTGCTACATCTTCCAAGTAAAGCGGAAAGGCCATGCATTTTACGGCGTCTGGGGCAGCGGCAGCGGTCATGTACCAGGAGTATCTCATCAAGTGTTGGTCCGGGTCTGCTTGTCCTGCATAACGATTCTTCGTTGGCAAGTTGAAACGTCGAGGAAAGCTGACTTCCAATATGTCATCCGTCAATGGCATGCGACTTCGATCAATTCCCCAATCTTCGTCAATATATCCTCGACTACTGGACATAATATTTCGAACCATCGCTTTTATGTCAGAATTAGTGAGAGTCGCTTCTGGATCTGCACTCCCAGCTCTCCGAGGGCCTCCAATTCCCATCCTGGGTAGCGGTGATCGATCATTAATCCTTGGCGAGCTTCTATGCTCCCTATTCCCACGGCCGGTCACGCGGTAGGCGGGCTTATAGTTTTGAGGCTGAGTAAGATAAACAACATTTTCCTCCCTGGAAGGAACTCGAAATCCCTGCCTGGGGGTATCACAAGGCCTGCTGAACCAGGGTCATCAGGGTCCAACCTTTGCGTTGTTTCCTATCGAGAAGGAAAATCTCCAAATCTAACCTGCTCTATATTCTCTGCTCCCTCATATGACCGTCGCGGTGGCCTTGGATGCTCCTCTGAGGGGGACGAGTAATCTACAGCCAAACGGTTGGTTAGAGAAGGAGTTCTTTGCCTCCTAAGTTCCTCAATCCGTCTTCCCGTTGCAGTAATGTTTTGTCGCATCACGGAAGTCTCCTGCCTCTGAGCTTCCAAATTGTCATTCGTTCTCTGCAACATGTCCAATAATCGGGAAAAATCTCTCTCTCTCTCTGTCACCAGTGCTAAATCTGAAGGTTGCTCGCCGACTACTACGTTCCGATTCAAAGTTCTGGGATTGGGTCGGGTGGAAGCTTCAGCATGAGTGACAGAGATCGCTGCACCTTTTCCTGGTCAAGAAGTTTCTGCTTCTAGAACCCGGTTCGTGACCCTGCCCCCAGATCGGGTCGTGACACCCTCGTCTAACCAGTTCGTGGTACCTCCATCTCCACGGGTCGTGACAACTTCGTCCTGTCGAGTATTGCCATCTCATCCTCTCGGGTCATGGCAGCCTCATTATCTCGATTCGTGACCATCCTCTCGGGACGGTTTGCCCCCAGCGAGCCGCAAGCCGGACTGGGTACTGCGAGCTGCTCTAACACATTTTCTTCATTTGCCTGAGAATTCCTTGAGTCCTTAGATTTCTTTGGAGGCATGATGAACTGTTGCTGGAGTTTCTGAAAACAGTTGAGAAACAGACTATCTTCTTTGGACTTGAATATCCGAATAGTAGAACGATAACCCGGTAGACTGAGAATCCGTTTCTCAGTGAAAGCACCAAAATGTTAGACCAAAATTTGGCTCTAACACCCTAATTGTCAAAATGAAAACTAAAAATAGGAAGAAAAACAGCGAGAACACAAGATTTGTAGCGGTTCTGCGTTAACGAGCCTCTGTCTACTTTATATGATTGTTATTACTCGACTTACAACAAGTACAAACTAATTTTCCCCACAATTCCACAATTACAATGATTAATCTCTCAATGATTATCAAATAAAACTCAGCAAAATGGAGTTAAATCTGACTAAGTGTGTAATAGCTTTGGTAATGGTGGAAATGAGACTCTCAAGTGCCAAAAGATCACTCAAAATGTCAAATAGGGGGCTATTTATAGGCAATTTCTGCAGGCGGCTCATGCAGACACATGGCACCAATTCCAAGAATTTCGGCCCCGTTCGTGAGTGGGTGAGGAAATGTTCATCATGGCGGTTATGGACAGGTGTCATCGGATCCTGGAATTCCGGTTCGTGAAAGACTAGGTTATGCCACCATTCTCTGTACTTCGGGTCGGTTCGTGACCCATGTGTCTAGCGGGTCGTGGAGTCTCTCGTGCGAGCGGATCGGGGGGTTCCGGTCACGAGCCGGGTCGGAGCAGAGGATCACGAACAGGTCAGAGCAGAGGATCACAAACAGGTCGGAGCAGAGGATCACGAACGTGTTGGATTGGAACACCGCGAGCTGGTTGGTGATGGACATACTCGATATACCAATCAGGATGGACTTTCTTGGACTTGTACTCTTGGTGGATAGGCCCAAAAACTAGCCAACACATCATAAATCAAAGAGGCATGTTCATAGAAGATGAGATACGATCTCTAGGTAGCGAACCCATGTGTTTGAGGCAAAGCTCCCCACGGTGTCGGGGCGTGACCCCGATAGAGGAAAACATATAAATCATGAGAATGGGACCGAAGTCCCCCGGAGACATAGTCGGAAGCTAAGTCTGAATCATAAAACAGATCACATCGATCCGGGTGAGTATAAATTACTCCGGGATAATGAATATAAGAAAACGGCAACATGTCCCATAACCACATGCTATTCTTGAATATTTACGAACCTGTAGTTGGTTCATACTCAAAATAGAGAAAATCACTTCACGTGTTCGAACGCACGAGTCCAAGAGTTATTCATCGAAGCAAAACTTATAAGGGGTCATAGTCCTTATTTTTACTAAGTAAACAAACTAAATTTCTTTTCCGATCGAGTAAAGAGGATCCCTACACACTTATACATTGGGATCCGTTGAAGGACTCATAGTCCATTAATAATATATAAACCCTCGTATAAGTCGAAGTGACAATAAACAATAGTACGATTTCTGAAGCAAATCGATCAAGGGAATTCACATTGCAATAACGTAAATTCAAATCATAAATCATCAAATATAAATTCGATAAATCGAATAAACATATGGCTCATTAGTGAATCCAATGACGTTAAGTAACGATTGGAATTCACCCTGGAGCGACAGGAAACAAATCACAAAACTAGGTGCTATGGATCAAAGTACAATCATCAAGGTGATCAATAATGCGTAATTCGCATTACAACAACATACAGGAAATCATAGGGATAACAGTTGTAATTTCGATCAACGAAGGAATCGAAATTCCAAACTAGCACCCGAAAGTTTTAAACTACATCAGAATAGACTCGAAGGATATCGAGTCGATAATTCATTTTTTAATAACGTAAATTAAGTATCATATATCGATTATAAAACTCATTCACAATGAATAAATCGAAAATCCATAGAAGCTTGTTTCGATTCCAATGGACCCGCGTTTGCGAATTTCTAACAACGTATGAAGAAGTTACGAGTTCTGAAATCTTTAAATAACGATAAAACATTCGATTGTTTACATCGAACATTTATTTTCTCCACCAAAAATTGTCATAAGCTCCAAATCACCCTAAATTAGTTTCATTTCGATGCCCTTGTCGATACAGTTCCAACGCACCTGATATCCCTGAATTCCGAGTTCGTATGAAAAAGTTATGGCCGTTTAAAGATTTTTAAAAAATTATTTTTTTCCCTTTTCTATTTGGCCATTAATGGCCGACCAGGAGCCATTCCCACGGCCGTTAATGGCCGAACGGCCTGTTAAACCCAAAAATTTTCACAATTTCATGTCCGAAATGATATCGGTCAATGCTCGAAGGCCTATGATGATATATACATGCAAAAGAGGCTTCAAAGACTTGCCGAAACAACTTATAACACAAAATTCACATGCACCTACACATATACATGAGATTGCGATAATTTTTTATTATAAACTCTAAAGTGAGCTAAATTCCAAACCAAAGCATGCAAAAGTGATTCAAGCGACTTGTGAAGACTTAGGAGTTTTCCGGGATGACAATGGAGCTTCACAAGATCACTGAGTACACTCGTAGCTTATGAATTAGGTCGCATGAACAATTCAAACTTATAATTTCAACTCAATGAAACATGAACACATGGTATTCGGCTAAGTTATGCTAACATAACCAATTCAACAAGCAAATGCAACATGAAATGTTCCTAAATTACACTTGTACAAGCACATAGGCTTGAGGCATAGATGTGAATTCAACATGAACTCACCTTGGTTTCAGATGATGAAGAACATACACCAATACGAACAAAGAACCTCTCTTTCTTCGGTAGCTCCTCAAAATCACTTCATAATCACAAATGAAGACGCATGAGTGTTAAGGCACACTAAACAAGCATAAATGCTTGAGGAATTGATGTGAGTTCACCTTAATCTTAAGGAAGGAAGTAGGAGCTTCAAAACTAAAGATGATCAACCTCTCTTCAAACAACACTCAAGAATCTCCAATCTAAGATCATATAATTCAATCTCCTAAGAGTTAGGTCACAGGAAATCAAGGAAATCATAGAGGAAACAAGATGGAGAAGAACTAGAGAAGGTAGAGAGAGTGATTACCTTTCTTCTCTTTGAATTTTCTCTTGGATTGAAGCTAGAACAATAACCCTAGCTTAGGAATTTCTAATTCCCTTTCCACTCTCCATTTTCTAATTTGTGGAGTATGAGGAAAATGAATGAAGGAGGAGGGGTTGTGGGAGCTTTAAGTGAGTGGCTACCTTGACTAACCCAACCCAAGTCCAAAGTCCCAAAATTTCCAAATCTCGGAATATATCGAAGTTTATACTTAAAATATTGTAAACGTCGATCCGAACTCAATGGAAGCGGTTTCAAGTCCAAATTCGATTGTTTGCACAAAGTGACTTTTTAAGGTCATAAGGGGGACACGAGCCAAATATCACTTACTCCAAACATATCGATGTTTATAGTTTTCGAACTTGAAACGACATTTTAAACTCATTGGAAGTGGTTTCGAGTCCAAATTCATCCATATGCAAAATGTGACTTTTTGGACTTATAAACAATTAATGACTAACGACGTTATATTTAAATAAAACATTTAAATATATTATCGTTAAATGAGTGGGTTGTTACAGACTTCCCCCTTAAATGAATTGCGTCCCCACAATTCCTTAAGAATGAAATAATGGGTAACAACCAAAAATTATACCATGAAGTGGTACAACAAGAACCGATACGAAATAAAAAGATCACACCAACGGCTAGGTGAGATCCCAATTTCGTCTCGCAAGATCATAATCTGGAGTTCAATCTCGGACTTCATTACCCATGAAGGTAGTCATCCCAAATGGGTAAAATAATTCTTGAAAAATTCATAAGTGCTATGAATTCAAATAGACTCGCCTTTCTTAGTATGATTCTCAAGGGAGTGAGAATCAATAGTATGCGCAAAAATCATGCGAATCTAATTTGGAATTTCAGGAAACAACGGCACTGCGTCCTATAGACGCGAGATATCAATAGTAGATATTTCTCTTAGGACATGAAATGGGAAATTACGATGGTTGACTAATCCATCCCCAAACTCAATCACGACGATGTAGCGAACATCGAACCTGAGCACTTTAGTCTTGCAACAAGGTGGCTGGCACCAACAAAAGCACAACACAGAGATTCCAACTAATTTAGCTAAGGAAAGCAATTCTCGAAGGAATAATCAATTTTAATATTAATGATTCAAGGTTGGTAACGGAATACCAACGAGCTAGAAACCGATAAACAAATATTGGTAATGGAATACCAATGAACTACAAGTCAATACTCAAATATTGTTAACGGAATACCAATGAATTATAAATTGATAACAAATATTGGTAACGGAATACCAATGAACTACTCAAGGAAATCGATTACTAAGCAGGTACCAAATCTCATTTAGTAACCATAAAAACGAATCATTAGGAACTACACGAAATTCCCAATATTCAGAAACTTGAGTACCGATTTTAGAAAATCAGAAACATCGAGAAGATGATGGATAAGTAGTGCACAACTTACCACTTTGGGACAACCGGATTTAAGATAATTTTCCACCAGAAATCTCAAACCACAAAAACATCAGCAATTTATCAAAGAAGCAATAGACAATTTCTATAACAAGATGAGATTAAACCAAAGAGGTCGTTATTCCTAAAAAATTTGATTGACATGGGTTAACAAATGTGCGGAGACAATGGTCAATCCAAATGATTCAAACAAATAATGGAGGAATATCAAAAGAGCTCGTCCTTTCGATATTCTTTTCTAAGAACAACGCGAGGATAAGTCCATAAGTGAATTGACTATAGTATTCCGGATGATCGACTAGATCATAGATTGGAAGAAAGGAATTATTGAGTTCACCGCGGATCGCAAAAACTCAAATTTACCTCCCTCTATGGGAATAATGCGAGATTCCCAATCATTAAGAATTTTCTAGAATCAAGGAACTGGAATCCAGAAATTGGAGACATAAATAAATAACTCCAGGAACAAGAGACATCGGTTATTTATTTACTCAAATAAAATATTCAAGATAATTTCTAATTAAAAATCTTGAACCACTCTAATTCTTGGAATTGCTCCAAGGAAATCTAGAAATAGATTATCTAGAAAGATAACAAACGATTACGAAAAATCGCCAAAAATCCAAAATATTATTATTTTGATAAACTTATCAGGAGTGAATTTTAATTTTAGGAATCATTTCGAATGTCGGATTGTCACACAATGGTGTTTAGAAATTCCGAACTGCAACACGGCGTCCCATATCTCGTTCGAGATCCTTAACGCACCCGATGGACAAGTTAACACAAAAAAGTCCTCACAATTTGTAACGTTCACGCAAATCTTGCGAAAATATAAAAATTTAATAAATCATTCGGGATGGCATAAAGGAAATAAAATTCCTTTATTGACTTACGAATGAAACACAAATGATATCTTTTGATAACGAAGAACACGATCGACGTATATCAAAAGAACATAAATAAAACAATCTCTTAACAAGGTAAATGATATTAAGGAATTAATGACACGTACCTGGACTCAAAAAGAGGGATCACAAGAAGCGGGATGCTTTCCCTCGTTATTGATCTTGAGTTTGGAACGCAACGATACATTTGTTGAGTTAATTTAGCACAAATGCTTGGTGAATCATACCGGCACAACGAGGTAACAAATGAGTTGTTTTCGCCGAAGGCTTGGTGATCTCACACCGAACTAGAACTATATAGCTGACAGCAAGGGAGTAGATTTAGTCACAAAGACATGGTGTCTCCATACCCACCGACAAGTGATTAACAGACCATGCTAGGTGCGTAATGACGTACGAAACAATCTTAACTAGAAATCAAGAAATATCAGGATCAAAGGTGCTTACAACATGCGTAATGATGTACGAGAAAGATATCCAATGATCAATCAACTACAAGGGTCATAAATGATCAACAAGATAAGTGTGATACACAATAGTTTTCAAATGCACAAGTCCAGTAATTATCCGTCAAACCAAACATAAGGGTCCATAGTCCTCATGTTTACTAAGGAGTTTAATTAAATTTCTCGTACGATTAAAGTAGTCATGACAATGTCAAAATACGATCACCGAAGCGATCGACAACTTGAAATTTATGTTTTAATAACGCAGTTTATACAAAAACAGACATCGATCAGCAACTCGAGTCAAAGAATGAAACAAAAGCACCACTAGAGCACACGGTCCCTAGATGGACTATAGAAATCAACCCAAAGGAGAACGAGTTGATAACTATTCTAAAGGACCAAAAATAGGTCACTAGATACTCAAACAACCCTCCGTAGGAGGTACACTGGGTGAACCGGCACTTGCACGGCTACGACCAACTATTTCGCGTCTTTAAGGAAAAAAAGGGAGGAAAAAGTTAGTCTCTAGTTGAATTCAAACAATGCGAATTCAATCAAAATGGAATCGTATAGGAAGATAAGCTATGACGGGTCTTAAGACTCTAACTAAAACCCTAAAGCATGATTCCCGAGAGAGGCTTAAGACAATACCATCGTCATACTATCTTACACTATTCCGGAAAGTGGCTCTAATACAAACTGTGATGCCCCGCCTCTATACCCACTATCGTCCAGTTCATTTCAGAGAAATGTCATAGACCATAACTGAGAATGAGGTTCGTGAAGAGCGACCGATTGTATGATTACTCCATGTGAGGAATGCACATCGAATTCTGATACCGATTAAAATTTTGACATGACCATTCGGCGCATAGAGCAACTACACAACAACTATAAATAATCCGGAAAGCAGTATAAAATAGACAACAACAATAATATATATCACAGCAGACACAGAATAATCATATCACAAAGGCGGAATAGGTATGAATAAACCAAGAATGTATTCAACAAGTTAGTAGTCAACAAAGATCCATTAAACCCAAAAGAATAGATCCATGTACCATGATCTAAATGGAAGAACATGTACACCACGATAGATAATGTCATAGGTACAAAAGTACATAAAGCAGCGGAGACAGAGTAGCAAGCTGAAAGCAGAAGATTAATCCTGCAATGAGTCCCAGAAGAGTACCTAAAATGACTAGGTCTAACCCAGGTATTATTTATAGGAATAAATAATAAACGAGTCTGTCTAGCTGTACTTATCAAATAAATTGAGATGGTAAGAGATATAACAAAGGATGACATCATACTAATAATAATATCTAATCATAAATAAATATGAAACATGGCATGTCAACACGGTCAGGAAATGACAATGGAATGTCAGCACACACATATCTCTAAATAACCTCCTAGCTAATGTAGAATGCAACATTCAAATATTAGCATACAACAGGAAATGACAGCAGAATGCCGACAAGCTAAACACATCAATGACAATGGAATGCCAAATAAACTTAACACATGAATGACAGCGGAATGCCAAATAAATCTAATGGATGCCATATGCATCAAAATAAACAAGGAATGACAACGGAATGCCAAATACATATCAAATTGATGACCATCACATCAAAGTAAACAAGGAATGACAAATACATATCAAATTGATGATCATCACATCAAAGTAGTCAAGAATCTAGAAATCAAGTAAGAAATCCAGAAAACATCATAAATCAAAGAGGCATCTTCATAGAGGATGATATATGATCTCTAGGTAGTGAACCCATGTGTTTGAGTCGAAGCTCTCCACGGAGTCGGGGCGCGACCCCGATAGAGGAAAAAATATAAATCATGAGAATGGGACCTAAGTCCCCCGGAGACATGGTTAGGAAGCTAAGTCTGAATCATAAAACGTATCACATCGATCATACTCCGGAATAGTGAATATAAGAAAACGACAACATGTCCCATAACCACATGCTATTCTCGAATATTTACGAACTCGTAATTGGTTCATACTCAAAACGGAGAAAATCACTTTACGTGTTCGAACGCTTGAGTCCGAGAGTTATTCGCTGAAGTAAACATATAAGGGGTCATAGTCCTTATTTTTACTAAGTAAACAAACTAAATTTCTCGTCCGATCGAGTAAAGAGAATCCATACATGCTAATAGATTAGGATCCGTAGAAGGACTCGTAGTCCATTAATAATATATAAACCCTCGTATAAGTCGAAGTGATAATAAATAGTAGTACGATTTCCGAAGCAAATCGATCAAGGGAATTTACGTTGCAATAACGTAAATTCAAATCATAAATCATTAAATGTAAATTAGATAAATCGAATAAACATAGGGCTCATTAGTGAATCCAATGACGTTATGAAACGATTGGAATTCACCCTGGAGTGACATGAAACAAAACACAAAACTAGGTGCTATGGATCAAAGTACGATCACAAAGGTGATCGATAATGCGTAATTCGCATTACAACAACATACAGGAAATTAAAGGGATAATAGTTGTAATTTCGATTAACAAACAAATTGAAATCCCAGACTAGCACCCGAAGGTTCTAAACTACACCAGAATAGACTCGAAGGATATCGAGTCGATAATTCACGTTTTAATAACATAAATTAAGTGTCACATATCAATTATAAAATTCATTCACAATGGACAAATCAAAAATCAGTAGTAGCTTGTCTCGATTCCAACGGACCTGCGTTTGCGAATTTTTGACAATGTATGACGAAGTTATGAGTTCTGAAATCATTAAATAACGATAAAACATTTGATTGTTTACATCGAACGTTTATTTTCTCCACCAAAAATTGTCATGAGCTCCAAATCACCCCAAATTAGTTTCATATCGATGCCTTCGTCGATACGGTTCCAAGCACCTGATTTCGATGAATTCCGCGTTTGTATGAAAAAGTTATGGCCGTTTAAAGATTTAATTTTTTTTCCTTTTCTGTTCGACCATTAATGGCTGACCAAGAGCCATTCCCACGGCCATTAATGGCCGAACGGCCTGTTAAACCCCAAAATTTTCACAATTTCATGTCAGAAATGATATCGGCCAATGCTCGAAGGCCTATGATGATATATACATGCAAAAGAGGCTTCAAAGACTTGCCGAAACAACTTATAACACAAAATTCACATGCACCTACACTTATACATGAGTTTGCGATAATTTTTTATTATAAACGCTAAAGTGAGCTAAATTCCAAACCAAAGCATGTGAAAGTGATTCAAGCAACTTGTGAAGGCATAGGAGTTTGTCAGGATGACAATGAAGCTTCACAAGATCACCGAATACACTCGTAGCATATGGATTAGGTTGCATGAACAATTCAAACTTATAATTTCAACTGAATGAAACATGAACACATGGAATTCGACTAAATATGCTAACATAACCAATTCAACAAGCAAATGCAACATGAAATGTTCCTAAATTACACTTGTACAAGCACATAGGCTTGAGGCATAGATGTGAGTTCATCAAGAACTCACCTTGGTTTCAAACGATGAAGAACACGCACCAATACGAACAAAGAACCTCTTTTTCTTCGATAGCTCCTCAAAATCACATCATAATCACAAATGAAGACACGTGAGTGTTACGGCACGCTAAACAAGCATAATTGCTTAAGGAATTGACGTGAGTTCACAAGAACTCACCTTGATCTTAAGGAAGGAAGTAGGAGCTTCAAAACTAAAGATGATCAACCCCTCTTCAAACAACACTCAAGAATCTCCAATCTAAGATCATATAATTCAATTTCCTAAGAGTTAGGTCATAGGAAATCAAGGAAATCAAAGAGGAAACAAGATGGAGAAGAACTGGAGAAGGTAGAGAGAGTGATTACCTTTCTTCTCTTTGAATTTTCTCTTGGATTGAAGCTAGAACATATAATCCTAGCTTAGGAATTTCTAATTCCCTTTCCACTCTCCATTTTCTAATTTGTGGAGTATGAGGAAAATGAATGAAGGAGGAGGGGTTATGGGAGCTTTAAGTGAGTGGCTAGCTTGGCTAACCCAACCCAAGTCCAAAGTCCCAAATTTTGCGAATCTCAGAATATATCGAAGTTTATACTTAAAATATTGTAAACGTCGATCCGAACTCAATGGAAGCAGTTTCGAGTCCAAATTCGATCGTTTGCACAAAGTGACTTTTAAGGTCATAAGGGGAACATGAGCCAAATATCACTTACACCAAACATATCGATATTTATAGTTTTCGAACTCGAAACGACATTTTGAACTCAATAGAAGTGGTTTCGAGTCCAAATTCATCTGTATGCAAAATGTGACTTTTTGGACTTACAGACAATTAATGACTAATGACGTTATATTTAAATAAAACATTTAAATATATTATCGTTAAATGAGAGGGTTGCTACAAGTAGCGAGTAGTCCATGCAATCCATAGATTCCAACCACAATAGAATCACAAATCAAAAGAACTCTGGTTGCAATCCCAGAGAAATCTGATAGGTAATTCTTCCGCTTATGAAGATCTATGGTCTTTATTTGCTCCATCTTCAATCTTCACGTATTTGCTGGTTCAAAATGGTTTTCGAATATAAATCCGATCTCGGACTTTCCGTACCAACAATCGTATTAGCCAAATTTGATAGTCGGTTATTTAACTGTTAAATAAAATAAATTGAGTTTACTGATTCAGTGCTCAGTATTACTTGGCCTTTAAAAATAATTAATGATGGTTAATTTAAAACTCTTTAAATATTTCGATATTATGAATATAACATTTTCACTTCTTATTTATCATAAGATTATTCATAAACTATTTTATTTTAATACTTAGGAAAATATTCTATAATCATATCTAATTTTCTAATCTATTATCATTTAAAAACATTTCCTATATCATTTCTTATTGTCTATAATTGGGAAAATCAATTCATCTTAACATTCGTAAAATAACGTTACGAATCTCTTTTGTTTCATTATTTGAAAACAATATCCAACCTTTATTCTTAGAATAAACTCGTTTCAATATTTCGCTTTTGTTTCTCTTTGACTCGAAAATACCGTTATAATTTTACTCAATCTCCTTTTATTTCTTTTACATGTGAAATTCATTATATATATATACATATATATATTCTCAAATCTTTGCAATTCCGTTAGTTTAGAGATCTCATTATATTCTCAAGTTCTGTTTATTTCCATTACTTTGAAAATCACATTTTTTTATTATCAAACCTCGCAATTTAGTTGCGGCATTATTTCTTGTATGGAAATAATAAATTGTTCTCAACCCCTTCCCCATTACAACATATATCAACTTTAGATAATCCCGAAGTCATTCAAGCTGGGTATTTATCTACCTCTTAGACCTTGATCAACAACGTTCTTATCTTAAGATAAATATGAATTGCAATTCGAAAACCCATATTCATTTTAGTATAAGACAAATCTCATTAACTATTTCATTAAAAATATGGTTTATAAAATCTTCTTTTTTGTTATAACTTATTATTACTTAATATATTGATTAAGTTATGTAACGACCCGGAAAATCGCGACCTTGATTATCCGAACAACACATATCGAACATCAGGAGTCGAAAATAACCATGGTTAATGAAAGAAGTTAGAGGTGAGAATAAATAAGATAGAAACTTAGAATTGAAGAAGAAGAAGAACATACATCATCAGAGTAAACACGAATCTCACAGCGGAACAAATAAAACATAACATAACTTTTGAAATAAAATAGTTATGTACGATTTGCACTTTATCAGAGTACAACACTTACAACACAGCGGAAAAACAATAGCTATAAAATTTTGAAGCCTCCTGCTCCAAGCTCTCCAAGTAAATCTGTAAAATCTTTACTACTTGACTGCCTGTACAAATTTAGGCACCCAAGAGTTTAGGGAAAACAAAATAAATTCCGGGTCAGTCATGGAACTAGTGTGAATAAACTCCAAACACTTGGTTTAATAAAGGATATCTCATAAGACCACACCATGAAAATGGAACGGGGTTTTTCCCTTATGAAATTCCAAACATCCTTGAACAGCAATATCATTCTGATATTATAATGATGTCTAAACACAAATAGATATCAATCTAGCAGAACGCTTGCATCTCACGTTCCACATACATAGTATACAAACAAAACCGCAAGTGCATATTGGATAATGGATTTCCAACTATGACAAGGTATGGAATCACCTGCCGCTGGTGTATCTCTAGAGGAGAATACATCGAGTTCACTAGAACATCTTGCAACTCAGCCACACATGACCGACCACTCATTTCGCTTGAGTGTATCGAATGTATATCACCAACGGTTGGGATCAGCAACCGTTTCCCGATAAGGGTCAGCATTGATAGATTTAAGAAACAAATGAATATTCTCTAGATAGGTGATTATACACCCTAATAGGTGCGACCTACATAGCAATACTGCCTGCCCTATTTTTGTCATTTCCGGATGTGAGGCTAGAAGCTACGCTTATCTTTTTACATATCATATCTTCATTCGCTTAGAATGTCACATCGTCATACCCTTTAAATCACAAATTGACTTATCCAAAAATAACACGGGTATACAACTAAGAGAAACGAATTCCTCCACCACCAAATGTGAATACATTTGAAGAGATCAACTTACGCGATCTATTAGATATACTCTATCAGGCCTTCGTCCATACAAGTTGTCCTGGGATTGGACAAACCGAAGGCACTATTCCGTACATCCATCTTAGGCAATTGTTATCTAAGACTTATACAACAGCCCTTGCACTTTACTCCGTCTTCAGTATATATTCAGCATACTTGATTTGCAATGCTTATGCCAACATGGAGTGGTTCTTCGGATAATAATCCAACCGGTCTCTCCATATTAACAACGTAAAATGGTCAAAAACTTTGATAGTCGGTGATTTAACTATCAAATGAAAACATGTCCGTGTGCAAACAACGATATTATTTCCAAATGGAATTATTGATCCTATCATCAAACATATATATATATATATATTTATTCACATTTTCTTATTTTTTATGTTTAGAAAATACCTTTGGTTACGTTTGGAAAACGTTTCCAAAACTCATTTATGTGGGTTTCAAACTAATGCTGTCTAAAACATCGTTACGACCCCTCAATCCATTTATCGCTTATTACTTAACTGTATCTTTAACTATTCTTCGTCATCGAACTTTAACTATTTCTTAGTCAATCTCGACGTCAACCAAGTTGGGGTATAATTACCTCTCAAACCTTAACTGAACAATGTTCTTAACCTTGAAATAGATAAAGCTCACTGATCCAATTTCTACAATCATTTGCTTACGCAAATTCTCGGATTCAGATTACGAATCCACTTCTTTATGAAAAACATTCATTATAACATTAACGTTATAACCCTACTTCAGAAATATCTAACTTAACAATCTAACTTTTATTCTTACTTTGAATAATTAGCCTAACAACTAATTTATTTATAATTAAATAAATCTTGATTTACAAACCGGAAAGTAAATAATACTTTCCCAAATTCGATATTATCGAATTCAACATATAACTCCCTTTCGAATAAACTATATTCGATTAACTTCTTCGAATCACTATATTCAATTAACTCTTTCGAATAAACTATATTCGATTAACTCCTCTCTCTCGAATAACTAATATTTGATTAACTTTAATTGATTAATTCTTATGGTTAACTCTATTTGATTAACTTTAGTTCGATTTAACTCCATTCGCTTAACTCTAGATCGCATCGATCACAATGATTACGCCTGATTCCCTCAGGAAACATCCGACCGCCGTAGGCTATCTGCAGCCCTGCGAATTTCGCTAGCAGTCATGCTAAATGGCAACTCATCCTGAATAACTATGTCTGTTTTAACACTATCTCGAATAACTATGTTCGACTTACTTGACTCGACGAACCATATTCGGTTAACTCGACTCGACTAACTCGACTCTTCGACTAACTCAACTCGACGACCTTAATCTTGACTAACTCGAATCGATTAACTCGACTCGACTAACTCGACTAACTTGGTTCGACCAACTCGATTCGATTAACTAGGCTCGACTAACTTGGTTCGACCCACTCGATTCGACTGACTTGGTTTGACTAACCATACTCGACTAACTTGGTTCGACATATCATATTCGACTAACTCGATTCGAATAACTATACGTGACTAACTCGATTCGAATAACTATATTCGATTAACTCCTTTCGATTAACTAAAATCGAATAACTCCTTTCGATTAACAAAAATCGATTAACGCCTTTCGATTAACTAAAATCGATTAACTCCTTTTGATTAACTAAAGTCGATTAACTCCTTTCGATTAACTAAAATCGATTAACTCCTTTCGATTAACTCCTTCCGATTAACTAAAATCGATTAACTCCTTTTCATTAACCCTATTTATTTTCCCAATAAATATTCCTTTATTCTGTTTATTTTCTAAATAAATATTTCCTTCATTCTATTTATTTTCTAAATAAATATTTCCTTTATTCTACTTATTTTCTAAATAAATATTTCCTTTATTCTATTTATTTTCTAAATAAATGTTTCCTTTTATAAAGTCTGTTGATTTTATAAAATCCCTTTATTTCAATATACATTGAAATATTTCTTTTCACATCCCAGGGTTTCTTATGATATTTAAAATATCCAATAACAATGATCAATATCATTCTAACACACATAATCCATAATAGATTATATATCACATCATATATCACAATATATAAAAAAAACAGTAAAAATAAATGTTGAATAAAATGGAAATCGATGAAATATTATATATATATTATAATGGTTTGAATAGAAGGTTTCGTGCAACGACCGTTTGCGAATTTCGACCATTGACTTCGATTAGACGTAACAGAAGATCCGGCTGTCGGATTCTTCTGAAATTGGAACTTATGGGTTCGTATCGAAAAGAGCTTTTAAATGAGTACATGAGTTTTGAAATCTAACGGTTGGATTTTGAGAAATGTCAAATTCACATTTGAATAAAAATAACGCCAGTTCAGCTAAATTACCTGAAACGCCATTTAACTGAAAGAGCCTATTTTTAAATAATTAAAAGTAGGGAAAAATTATGTAAAATCATAATAAATGATTTGAAATGGTTTTAGATGAAATATTCCAAGTTTAAAAGGATAAAAGAATTTTTTTCACAATAAGTTGTTTATCAACTTTTATAAAGAACTGAAAAGAATTGAAATGGTTTTAATATAACCAGAGTTTTCCAATATGAAAATTGGATTGGATTTGAATGGAAATTATCTTCGGATATTTCTATATTGGATTCCGTGATTATACGGATATTATTATGGGAATTTGGAAGATATCGATATCGTTATTCCCGATAAAATATCCATTGGTTTCAGAATTTGATATTGAATGTAATTCGACATGAATTCTTTTCAAAGCCTTATATTTAATATCAAATTGGATTTTGGGTTTGACGTAAATGGTGTCTTAAATAACACTATTCTTGAACCCATTTGAGAAAAGGATAAATCTTTTAATTAAGATTTAATGAGATTTTCCAATTAATAAACATAATTGGAATGAAATGGTAATTGATTTTGGGTTCATTGTGAACGATGTTTTAAATGACATTAGTTCTTAAAACCCGATTAACAGTTAAACTATTATTTGGAATTTATTAATCTTTTAACTAAGATTTAGTGGAATTTTCCAAAGAAACGTTTTCCAATTCAATATACTAAGTTGGAATTGAATGGAATATGATTTTGGGTTTATCGTGAACTGGATTTTAAATGAAATTGGTTCTTTAACCCAGTTAAAGACAGGATTAATTTCCTAAGATTGAATAACCATTAAATAAATATTTTTGAAAGATTAAAACTAAATAGAGTTTTAACGAATCTTTAACTAGATTGAAATAAGAATAAGGTAATTAAACTTACCGAATTTAAGAAATGATCGAGAATGGAGTACCACCAGTTTTACTCCATCCGATAGTAAATCTATTATTAGATTTGAAATGTGAAATGGTAATTAATTTTACCGACAACATATTGGGTATTTATAATAACCCAGAATTTCAGAACTAATTTAAAATTCTAATTTAAGCTATTTTAATGGATTTAGAATATTTAAAATGAATTATTTTAAATAATAACGACTAAAAATTTATTTAAAACGATGTTAGAACTTATAAATTTATATTAATTATATCGCGAGCCTGAAATGGCGCGGTAGTTTGAAAATTCGATTTTAAACTTCAAATGATTATACAGAATTCATTATAAGTCAAAATTGGATAAAACAAGAAACATTAGGATCGAATTAACTATATCTTTCTAACGAATGTAAGAAATTTAGATCACTTTATAAATTTTAAGTTATGTCCAAATTAAAAATTAGAATACTCGCTATAGAATTTATATATATATTTAATAATTTTAATATTATATAAGCCCTTAAAAATAGTCATTTTGCGTATGAGCTTAGAATTCGACGAAACCAATTTTTCTGGATTCGAAATGTCATATTATTGTCAGGTTTCAAATTTCATAATTTTTGAAACTAATATGTGAGCGTAGCAAATTTAAAGGCACATTCAATTTTAGTTGTAAATTAATCGACTTGTAAAAGGACATTTTGCAAACGGACTCGGAATTCGATGAAACTAGTTCCTATGGGACCGTATCGTCAAAACATAGCTAGATTCCAAAATTTGTAATTTTTGGAGTCAATATGTGGCCCCGGTAAATTAAAATGTACGTTGAAACCAATATGTAGCGTTATATTAACTTATATTTTAATTTTGATTAAAACTGTTAAAAACGGCCGAATTAGCTCACGAACATATCCCATTTTATTCGGAATGGGAGATTTAGCTAGAAGCGACAGTCGTTGGGTTTAATTTGGAGTCCGGATGAAAACAAGACAATTTTTGAATTAAATAAAATATAAGTATGTGTACATATATATAAATAAACCTAACCCTAAATCTGATTGGTCAAAATCCATTTCCACGGTTAAATTTTCTCCAGCCGCACCCGAGCGATTTGAACGATCGGAAACTTCAGAGATTCTTCTCCAAATCCACGCCAATCCACTCGATAATATCAAAAATGTTCTATAGCAAATATATTGCTCTCTTCGAGCTCTATGGATTCGACGGATATGATCGAATCTAGCTGTGTAAATCGTTCGGATTTAAGGCTCGAACTACCGACGTTCGCACGCCATTTTCCGGCACCAGGAGTCGTTGAGTGTGACGCCTCGATGGCGCCGGGAGGTGGCTTGAAGGGCGACATCATGGTGCTAGGTGATTGATGGCCGGCTGCTCGGATTTGCGTGCGTTGGTGAAGATTGACGATGTGGTTTGTGTTCGTTTTTTTTGCATAAGAGAAACGATGGATTAGAAGAATTTTTAGATTAATTATTTAAATTAATTACTTAACTAATGACGATTTAATTGTTAAATGTTTATAATGCAATATCTTTTCCATACGAGCTTAGAAAATTGCAAACTCAGTCGCGTTGGAATCGTGACATCGAACTCTACAACCCGGGACTGACCAGAACTGATTTGGAGCAAGTTAAATTTTAAGCTAAAAAGAGTAATCGTCAAATTAAAGAATGACGGAGTGGTAACCTACGTGAGAACTACTTCTCACTCAACTCTTGTATTATTTTAATTATATCTTAGGTTGTAAGTGGTGCTTAGTAGCTCCTATCACTATTATTTGAAACCATGGATGTTTGTGGATTTTTATTGTCGGTTGAAAAATTGTTGAATATGGGTTTGGCAACCCTATTGAGTAATTATTGATTGAAACTGTCTGTGTATGGCGCGAGCCAGTATCAGGAGAGGGATAATGCTAGACATTATTCCGGTTCTACAAATCGCGCCGTTATAATGCCAAAATTTTCTAAAATATGTTAGAAATACAATCATATATATTTAAGGTAGTTAAAATAGAATTACACAACCATTTACAAAGTCGGCCGACTTGTTTATGCTCGCCTATTTAAGTGATATCGATTGGGACGATAATTTTTACACATCGCCCAAGTGCACAAATAATGATCAGTATTTATTGGATGAAAACCCCACATGGGTATTGGGATGATATTTGACATACACTAATCCTAATTGTTTAATTTTATGTCAATCGATCGATTGGCAGGCTGTTGTAAGCGTTATTCATTTATTTAAGGCTTATACAGTTGTAGAATGCACTTTCCATGCTGCTTGAATGTTTAATGATTACTTATCATTATTGTTGAATACATGCGATGTATAATTTCCATGAACTAAAATTATATGGTAATTGATTGTGTCTAACTACAATTGGGAAATAATGAACATTTTCAAATAATATCCAGTGAAGAAGTAAAATATGGTTTTGATGTCCGATTTTGGATGGACACAAAATATATTTAAGTTTGGTTTTGATGTCCGATTTTGGATGGACACAAAATGTATTTAAGTTTGGTTTTAATGTCCGATTTTGGATGGATACAAAATATATTTAAGTTCGGTTTTGATGTCCGATTTTGAATGGACATGAAAATAAAGAAATATATGAAGTCGAGTTAAGTAGATTCGCGCCATTTTTAACTCGAACGGATTTTCATATCGATTTTATTTATTTTATAATGAATATGGAAAAGGAATGGATTTTACAATAAAACAGTTTGAAAATATTATCATTTTAATATTACACTGATATGGATTATTCAATTTTGATGTAGAATTGAAATACAAGTTGGAATCATTTCAAATGAATTTATAAACATTTTATAAAGTAGGTTTTGAATGGAAATCGATGAAATAATTTTTTTATATATATTATAATGGTTTGAATTGAACATTTCGCGTAGCGAACGTTGGCGAATTTCGACCATTGATTTCGATTTGACGTAACGGAAGATCCGACTGTCGGATTCTTCTGAAACTGAACCCTTGGGTTCGTATCGAAAAGAGTTTTCAAATGAGCATACGAGATTTGAAATCTAACGGTTGGATTTTACGAAATATCAAATTCAAATTTGAATAAAAAATAGCGCCAGTGCAGTTAAATGACCTAAAATGTCATTCAACTAAAAGAGCCTATTTTTAAACGATTAAAAATAGGGAAAAATTATGTAAAATCATAATAAATGATGTGAAATGGTTTTTGGATGAAATATTCCAAGTTATGACACTACAAGAAAATATGGTATACATAGCATCGTATTATAGCCTTACATTAAAGTGCTATAATAAAATAATTAAAGAAAATAAAATAATGCATAAATTGTGCTATGTAAACAAACCAGAAAAAATAACAAAAAAATTATGCTATACATTAGTATGTTCCGCTATGTTAATGGGGATGAAAGAAAAAGCGGGAGCGAAAAACCAATGCGGGAGTAAATGAAATGTAAGGCCGCCAAATTAAAATATTCCCTAAGTCCCCTTCAAGCTTTATCCCTAAAATTTTCGTTTTTTTTGTTTCACTAAAACTTGGCCATCATCCAATCTCTGATTCAATCCAGCATCGTCATTCATTTCCAACACCGCAAATCGAGAGCGTCTCCCTAATTCACTCCGACTCTTCCAAATCAATAGTGAGTTTTTTAGAAATAGTTAATATTATTGCTTTCGTTCTTTTATAAATTCTTCACTCGATGTTTATCTTTTGTTATTCAACTCAATCCCTAAGTTGATTTCGCGTGATTTGTAATACGTCGGTGTTAATTTCTAGTCTTTGGCATTCTTTAGACCTTGATTCAGATGTATGTTTTAACCCTAAAAAGGATTCTTTAAAATCCTTACTGTCTTAACTAGTATCATCAAAATAGATTGCGTATATAAATGTATAGTTGGACTCAGTCTGTGTTATGTATAACTTGCAAAATGCTTAGATGGATAATTGTTAAGTTTTAAGCTGTCGGAATGTTATTTAGATTATTTGTGTCTTATTGTTCTAGTTGTTTAAATCTATGTTAAAGTGGGCTTAGTTTAATTATTGGTTAATAGTATTAAATGTAATGCTTAATTTGCTAAAGGATTCCATGTGTAAGGGTTATGAAAGTATTTTTGCTGAAGTAAACTGTATTTCTGAAATTTACACATGCTTTTGTATGAAATGCTAGAAAAATATATAAAAATGTCTTTTAAAAGTTTAAACAAGACCTGAGTTTGTATTCATATATTTATACATACGTTTTTGAAAGCATCAATATGTCTCGTAGAGTAAAATATATAATGTTAAGGCCTTGTGTCACCCATTCGCACACGTCAATGCTATGTAGCCTATACAGACCATAAATCCCACACCTCACTAGTGCATTGTCTCATCCGAATAGCCATGTCTTAAAATGAGGTCTCTTCGTACTCTTGTCGTTCAAACAATTCCTTTCAAATTGTAAAACTTCTATTTGTTAAATTCTGAAATTTACCTCTAAACTGAAATGAGCAATTTACCTGTAACTTAGCTTAAGAGGAAGATGCTAGTGCCATTTGTAATGTGTAATGCCCACTCCTGATCACTTTGTCTTGTTTCCATATTATGCCCACTATTTGTTTGCACCAATATTTATGTAGAATTCATTAAACAACCATATGAGAGAACTATTTGACCTAAATCACAAAGTTCCTCTTTAACTTTTTTGTGATGAAATCCTAACATTGGTGTAAGAGAAGCCGAGTAACTTGAGCGAAGAACCAACCTTTTCACAGTTGCTTTTTTGCCAACAGTGTAAACTAGATCCTCCCTAGGATATAATTCTCTCCCATGGACCATATGCCTAAATCTGAAAAGGAAATAATAAGGTCATCAGTTTGTCTTTCTCACTGCTTAATTAATTTTCATGATTATAATTTTTAAGTAAAGATCTGCACTGTTCTCTAATTTGACCGATTAGTTATAACCCAAGATTTTTTTCTATTCAATGCCCTTTTGATGAGTTCACGTTACTAAGCAATTTTTCGAAATAGAATGTGCATGCTTGCTAGACACTAAACATGATAGTGCTATCATCCATAATCAATAGATCCAAAACTACAGGCTGGATTGATTTGTATTAATGGCTTTTGTGTGCGACATAAACTTGAATTTATAGTTGGAAAGAGGTGTTTCCCACCAATCCAAATCCAAATCAGACATAGATTATAATGATTTGTATAAATTTAGTTGTAGTTGATGGGATAAAAATCCACCTTAGCATGAAGGGGAAGGTTGTGGTGCGGGAAGTGCATGTAGTAACCATGTGACAATGGGGTGTGTGATCGGTTGGTAACCATTTGACTTGGAACTGGAAGCTCTTAAGAATTGGTCACGTGTTTTGCTTGTATATTATTATCCTTGGCTTTATGATACTGCATGGTTTTATTATACATATTTTACTGTGGGTACTTACATAGTTTTTTGTGTTTTATATACATGATTATATAGCTTTTTTGTGTTTTATGTACATACTTGTATGCAAATGACATGCATATATTTAATGAGAGGAGGTTAAGATAGGGTGTATGCAAAACAATTGAATCTGCGTGAACAGGCACATACATTGTTGATACGCAAGCCATTAGCCATTACGAAACAAAAAGTCTATGCACTGTCTCTGGAGCCTATTATTATGTAACCACCATATACAAATTCAATATATGAACGAAACTTAGAATTAAGTATGGAAGTGATGAATGAAGTATGAATTACATGAAACTATCTGGTAGAAGTTTTATTATGCTTGGAAACTGATATATATCCAAATATAGTTTATTTATTTTATTTTACAATATTATTCTAGAGTTAGTATGACTATGGGGTGTTTATGTCTTAATCTGGGTCTACCATTGTTCTAGAATTGGGACATTCTTCTTTTGTAATAGAGATTGTGCTTTATATCTGTTTTTGGTTTGAAAAGGTGAATGGTTCAGTGATTATTAAGTTATAATGGAGCTAAGAATGACTAGTTAAGTTGCTTCCGGGTTTCTTTGTGATGGTAAATGTTGATTTCTAGATCGCATGTGTGAATGCAAATGCTTTATGTAGGTCACGTGGAGTTGGTGACGCATTTGTTGTGTTTTGGTGAAGTGACCGGCCCTAACAGGTGGGGAATGCACATAGGGTTGACTCGGTCAGTCAGGGCCATGAACGTAGAATTTTGAACTCGTATTTTTATGCACTCGGCATGTCATTAGTTACTTATAATAAATTAGTGCTATTAGTGTAGTGCACATATAATGAAGTTTTTTTTTTTTGAAGATTTCCGCATTTAATTTTTTGTTGCTGTGATCCCATTCCTATTGCAGTAGAACTACAAACTTTTACATCTCTATTCTGTTGTATTTACGTTATTTTTTTGAAGGCTTGTGTTATCTTTGAATTGGTCCCATGAAATATTTTTTGCCTCACTTTGTTTTTCATCTTCATAACCATCATAATCTCATTCCATTTTTAACATAAAGCATTTATATGTTTCCATTGAGTTTTTAGAGATTCAACGGTTCAATGAACAATATTAGATAGACCGACATTGAAAATATTTGAAACAGATTTCCAAGATGCAAAATCAGTTTGTGACGTACTTTTACCATCATCAATGGAACACTAAAGCCAACAAAGAATACATACCAGCATCGATTAGAAATTAGAAATATCAAGCATAAGGTTAGGTAGTTAGGAAAATCGATTCGCAAACATTAACCGTTTGAATGTTGCGCTGAATCGATGTTATCAAACCGACCCATTTGAAAATCTTGTCTCTTTAAGAAAGTGTGTGTATAATGAACGTGCAATATCATTATTCTGGCCAAGATGTATTTTTGGCTTCCTTTGTATTTTTGCTTCTGTTCTGGGTTGAAATATCACAATATCTGATGTACTACATGATGCACCAAAAGCTGTAGTATTCATTCTAGCTTATTATTTTCCTGAGTAATTTTGTGGTTTTGGGTTTGTTTTAAGGACCATTCTTTATCATTTATATATATTGGTTAAAATCGCACATTTTTTTTCACATAGGATAAATTTATTTACACATAGAATACAAGTCACTATTCATTGAACCCATTTTTTTCTGTAACTGTATCTACGTTTTTTTCTATAGCTGCTGTATCTTTATATTAATATCAAATTTAAGTTTGATCATATCAAGAGACAATACTGTCATCTTGAATAACAGTTCTTTTCCTTCTTCATATTGATATTAGGAAAGATTTAAGTTGGATGAAGACTGACAGAAAGTTTCTATATTCCAGCAAATGGGAGCTATTTGGAGGCTCAAAAAATAGAATTGTTAGGCAGTTAGTAAAAGCAAAAACCAAAGAAGAAATACTACAGTTAAAACCAGATAACATTGACAATTTGAACGATTGGAGAGATTTTGTGAAGTTGAAAACAAGTTCAACTTTTAAGGTAAAGAAATAAATAAATTTATGCTCAAAGTTGCATTTTCTTCATTTATTTCTTCCTTCCTTAACCTCAACAATTGCTTATCATATCTTTTGGTTCGAATGTTTTCTGTTTCTAGTTTATTTGACATATGTATTGGAAACTAGAGCCCTTGAATATAGCTATCTCATATATATTTCAAACATGCATACGCTATATATGCTTGCACATGTTTACCATACTGATTTAACAATTACAACGACATATTTTTAGAAACGAAGTGAGAAATACAAAGCTATGAAACAGAAGAAAATGCCACATACATGCAACCGCAAAGGAATGGCTTGACTAACTGAAGATATGGTGAGAAATTATTTTGTATTTAAAATTATACGACTTAGCTTGTTCCATAAATTCGGTTTTAATCAATGTTAAATATATCTTAAATTTAATATTCTTCTTAATGCAGAAAATGCAAAGCGGCGATCCTCCTTCCATCTGTAGATCTAAAGTTTGGATTAAATCCCGCATTCGAAAAAATGGTGAACCAATTAACAAGGATGTCCCAGATGTTATTGTAAGAGTTTTTGATTACATATTGTCATATTAAACATTTTTTTACATTACTTTCTATTTGCTTGAGAAAAAAGAAAATCGTGTATACACAAAATTATGGTTTATGTTACCATTTTTGAAACCAATATTCATACTATATTGGAGAACAGATATCATTCAGACACCTACAAAATGCAATAATTGTGTTTCATTTAAAAAATGTGCAAAAGTTTCATATTTTACCTAGTAAAAATTAGTAATCAAATGCATGAGTAAATTAGAAGCTGTTAACATGACTCGTCTGTTAAATCCATGTATGATTAAATAAATATTTGTATTGCTAGAATGAATCACGATTGCAGGTACTACTACATTTTTACATAATCCATGGAAAAAATTAGGGAAATCAAACTAACAACTATCAAATGTGAGGTTGAAATACACATGGAAGAACAAGCGTGAGTGTAAGAATTTGAAACAAAATAAAATTTACAAACAAAACAGAAAATGGTTTTTTATGTTTTCTGTTGATAAATATTCAAATCTATGTTCTTATATTTCTTCTGCTTCTTGTGCGATTGACTAGAATATTTCTAACACCCCCACTACATTCAGTTTTTTAAACACAGAACTTAAAACTCGTTTCCAGGTCAATCATGATCGCATTTTATAATGTACACATAATACGTTTGATTTTCATGATGAATGGATGAGGCTAGTGAGGTTAAAGAATTTGCACTGTTATAAATCTAGGGAAATAAATTTTGGTGTACATGTCGAATAATGTGATGATTCATGAGTTTTTTAAATGCAATATCGTATTCTCGTTAAGTTGTCCCCAGAGTTGATATGAATTAAGTCAAAATATTCAATGAAGTGCTCTTATATATATATATATATATATATATATATATATATATATATATATATATATATATATATATATATATATATATATATATATATATATATATTCTGGGACATTACACCCAAATCTATATGTCATTTAGATCATAAAAGAATCAAATAAAATTTCACCTGGACTCATTTGTTGTCCATCATGTCTAACTCATTCTTAAACATGATTTAAAAAGAACGATCAAAGTAGGAATTTCAACCATATAACCACAAGTGTACTTATGTTGTTTCTGCCGAAATTTGTCCTACCAAATCTGGTCATGACCATTTTTGGTTCCTTCATTGCCTGCATCACAAACATCATAACTCTATAAATCAGCAGATTACATGTTTATAGTGTTAACATAGGTATGAATATATTAGCATGTGGATGTGTATATTAACTCAGAATTGCTGGGAGGCCCGAAAATTTCAATAAAAAGTTGTGCGAAAACTGAATCAACGCAGCCCCTGAATTTCAGCTTTCTCAACTGACGTGTAATATTCTTCTGGTCTAAATCCGGACCCTTTTTATTGGGTCTTGTAGCAGTTCTCATATTAATTTTTTACTTTAGAATTTAGCAGCATGCCTATTATGATAATAAATTTGGTGCAAAAAAACAAGTGGATGATAATGTGTAGACGTAGAAGCATACAAAAATTATCAATGAAGTTGTCAGTCTACTTGTTTGAGAGTACATAAATTAACACTCGTATATATATCTGCATATTTTGTTACAGTAGATTTGGGTGAAGTTGCATGGGGGTAATTTGCAGCCGTCTTAAAAGATCGACAATAATTGGAGGGAACGGGGGAATAGCGCCAACATAACACATGACTTTCGTGATCGCTGTATAACCCTCTAGAGGGGAGTGAGGTCTGTCTAGCTCCGCCTGAACTCTAACGTCATCCCACGGAATGCCGTCCTGCAAGCATATCGTCTTTATTTTCATAGCATCGAGTTTTTGAGTTCTAGAATCTTCAGGATTATTAAGAAATATAGCTCCCTCGAGTTCGTCAAGAGCCCTGTCATCCTTGTCATCGAGGGATGTGCTTTCAGAGGATGTAGATGCGGTGTTAGTATCTGAATCGTAGTCGAAACCAGAATTATCCCAATCCAGATCAGAAGGAAGAATGTCGGGGTTGTAGTAACTTGAAGATTCTGGGACGTCGCCCTTGTCGGCAATTCTGGAAGAGCGTCTACCAGACATATCTACTATGTAAGTAAACAAATACAAGAAAAGTTAGAGTGAGTTTGCCCGTGATTCCCGTGTGTGCAAGTACTAGTGAGTGTTCGTGCATGAGATGTTGAAAGGAAATCATGAGACAAGTATGAAATTAGGTGCTATCTATCATCAAGTTATGCTGTCATTCAGTTCACAAGGTCCATCTTTAGGGCTCTAATCCTAACTGTCATCGAGTTGTTCAAGTTACGATTGATTCTTGGTTAAAATGTATGTTGGCATGTTTGATTTATTGATGTAATTCAGTCAAATATAGTCATAAGGAAAAAATGGGTCAGGGGAAAGGCTAGATAGTGGAACCCTGCGGTTCGGCTCGTGGGGGGGTATCGGCTCGTGATAAAGACCCGACCCATGAAGGAGTATCAGGTCACAACGCAACACCGGCTCGTGATCAGTTGTCATGACCCGGTTTTATCCCGGACTCACGAACCGGCTTCTGCTCATAACTCAACTCTCCTTGAAACCCTGCGATCCGACCTGGCTTGTATCCTCTACCACGAATCAATACTCTGACCTTCACCACGATCCGTTTCACCTGATCTACCCTTTTGATCCGACTTCGACTCTAGTTTCATCCCGCGAACCGGCCCTCACCATCGTGATGTCCTCTCCTCCAATCTCCATGAGCCTCCGGGTGCCGAAGGTCCATCCATCTTCCTTAAGTCATGGCTTCTTTTTCCTCCTTTCTTCCCACTCTTACTCCTCTTCTAGTTAATGGTGGGCAAATCATGTCAATCCCTGAATTCGATCACAAATCCCATGGTCGAACATGGTGGAGGCATCAAAAAAGGAGCTAACATTTGAAATCGACGCCTAGAGAAATCCTAGTCTAAACTAGAGTCACCATTACCTTTTCGAATCGATTGGAGAATCTCAAAAATTTGTGGCTTTTGGGAGAGCTACGAGCTAGGGTTTGGTGATGAACAAAGAATGGCGGCAGGAGTAAAAGAGGAGAGAAAGAAGGTAAAAAGTGAAAAGGGGACGGTTTATATAGCCAACGAGGAGGCCTTTCGTATCCTCTTTTTTGTCCTATTAGGGCATCTTGGCCCAACAGGCTATGAAGGCTCGTGCCAGCCCATTTCTGCTCGTGAATGAGCAGTTTACCTCGGTTCGTGGTGGATACCGACCCTAAAAGAAGGAAGCACGATCCGATTCAGTGAAATAATGGATAAATAAATGATGTTTCAATAGATACAAGTTGAAAAGAATACCTGAGTTAGGATTACTCCTATTCTGCAAATGAAAATTAAAAGCAAAGATTTTTACACAAGGAAATAAATGGAAAAGAAAGAAGCATATTTATATCAAATTCGAAGGGTACGACATACGACTTTGTGAAGCAACGCAACGATACAAACAAACAGACACGACATCAAAGTCCGCCGATTCAAGAAAAGCCAGTTCAGTAATTTCGAAGCACATTCCATTTTCAATAAAACATACTTCGAGGGGGCAAAATGTTGGCTAGTTTTTGGACCTAGTCATCAAGAGTACAAATCCAAGAAAGTCCATCCTGATTAATGTATAGAGTATGCTCGTGATCAACCCGCTCATGGTGCATATCTCCGACCCGCTCGTGGTGGACTGTTCCGACCTGATCGTGGTGGACATCTTACGACCCGCCAACAATGCAGGGTCACGAGCCGACCCTATGTTCAGAAAATAGTGGCATGACCTAGTCTTTCACGAACTGGATTTCCAGGATCTGATGACACCTGTCCATAACTGCCATGTTGACCATTTCCTTACCCACTCACGAACGGGACCGAGATTCTCGGGATTGGTGCCACGTGTCCTTACGAACCACTGTAGGAATTGCATATAAATAGCCCCCTACTTGACATTTTGAGGGATCTTTTGGCACTTGAGAGTCTCATTTCCACCATTATCAAAGCTCTTTTATACTTAATCAGATTTAACTCCATTTCATTGGGTTTTATTTGACAATCATTGAGAGAGTGATCATTGTAGTTGTGAAATTGAGAGAAGAACTTGATTGTACTGGTTGAAAATCGAGTAATAAGAATCATATAAAGTGGACGTAGGCCCGTTAACTCCCAACCACTATAAATCTTATGTTCTCGCTGTTTTTTCTTTGTTTTTAGTTTTTATTCAGACAATTTGGGTGTTAGAGCCAAATTTTGGTCTAACAGTAACTGTTAATAGTTATAACATGGACTAGTGGTGACATGAAAGTGATATGTTTATCAACTTGGTTAAGTTTATATGAAATACCTGTGGCTACCATTGTGAGTCATTTAGGTTAAGTTTATATGAAAGCATTTCTATTTTTTTGGTGTATTGGGCATACCGTGGCAGGTCACGTTTAAATATACAAATTGAATTGTAGGCAGTTTATCTGATTGATAGGTAGTTAAATATACAAAATTTTGAAACGTGATTTGATTTGTGAGTTTAGGAGACACGTGGATGAGCTTAAATCATGGTTTTTGCATTTTTCTTTGTTATAAGACTGTAACTTGTGCTTGTGAATTGTAGGTTCAAGAAGTTGGACAAGCTTACAAGCTGAAGACTAAGTGATTTTTCATGTAACCTTGTTTTGAAACGATGTTTGAACATGAATGTTTACTTATCTCCATATTAGTATATTTATTAACAACGACTTTGTAATGAAATCAAATATGCATTTGGTATTAGTTTTTTGCTATTGATAGTTTTATGTTGTGAATTACTGCTTTATTGTTTGGACTGTGCACAAATTAAATATGAGATTTGCTATATAAAGATCATAGTTGAAATATGTGCTATAATATTAAAAATATTAATAGCGGAAAATTGCACTTATGGAAATAAAAGGTGAAATGCTATGTAAAAAATTGAATAGTGTGGAAAACCTTTTTATATCATTGAATGTGTGCTACGAAAACATTGAAACCGCTATACATACTACCAATTTTCATAGCGGATAACCACTCTTATGGAATCAAAATGTGGAATGCTATTAAACCGTGTGGAAAACTTTTTATGTCACTAAATATGAGCTATGAAAAAAGTAATAATGCTATAAAAAAAGCGAGTTTTTAACATAGAAACGTCTGGACGCTATATATCAATAGGGAATTCAATAATAGCGGATTTTTTTTAAAAAAAATGAAAAACATTTTTCATAGCAATGAATATGTGCTATGAAATTATTGATAACGCTATAAGAAAATAAGCTGAGATTTTAGTAAGCAGATACAATTGCAAGGTATGAACGCTATGTAAAACATTTCATGGTGGTGAACATGCACTATAAAATGTATAATTCTATAGCGTTTAGATTTGAGCTATAAGATATAACAGGGCTATTATAGCGTCATCACTAATGCTATGGTAGCCTATTATAGCATTTTTCACGTGCTATTAAAAGGTAAATCTGTTGTAATGTGAAGATAAAAGATATTTTTATCTGAATAAGTTGTTTACCAACTTAAGTAAAGAACAAAATGGATTAATCAATGGTTTTGATATAACCAGAGTGTTCCAATATATAATTTGGAATAGATTTGAATGAAAATTATCTTCGGATATTTTAGTATTGGATTCCGAGATTATACGGATAATCATTGAGGAATTTGGAAGATATGGATATCGTTATTCCCAATACGATATCTGTTAGTTTCAGAATTTGATATCGAATATAATTCGACAGAAATTCTATTCAAAGCTTTGTATTTAATATCAAATATGATTTTGGGTTTGTCGTGAATGGAGTCTTAAATAACACTACTATTGAACCCATTTGAGAAAAGAGTAAATCTTTTAAAAAGTTTAAAGAAGTTTTT
The DNA here is from genome assembly GCA_030737875.1 of Allium sativum. NCBI lineage: Eukaryota > Viridiplantae > Streptophyta > Magnoliopsida > Asparagales > Amaryllidaceae > Allium > Allium sativum. Next base: position 17,793,024 of record CM060922.1, on the reverse strand, counting down.
CAGTTAACAAATATAATTGGAATTAAGTGGAAGTTGATTTTGGGTTTATCGTAAACAGTGTTTTAAATGACATTAGTTCTTAAAACCCGATTAACAATGAAATTATGATTTGGAATTTATTAATCTTTTAACTAAGATTTAATGGAATTTTCCAAAATAGAGTTTTCCAATTTAATACATTAAATTGGAATTGAGTAGAATTCGATTCAATAATAATCGAGATGAGATTCTGTGAAGGAAGACCGTTAATATATCTGGAATTTAAAAGGCTTCGCCATTATTCCATTTATATTACTAGTCTGACCTGGACATTCATATTGATAACAACTGTTAACCGGCTTTTTGGTCCGGTTACCAAAAGTACACAAGACGCGCTCAGCTCGACGCACAGCGCGAAGACAAGGACGAAAGCATCGCCACGAGTCACTGGAGTGAGTCGAGAAGAGATCGAACCTACCAGGACCTCATCATATCTTCAAAACATCGCTCGGATCACTCCTCGAACCTCGGGAAGACGATAGCTCAAAACGAGACGCCCCTAATCGATTCGCCCCTCTTTCATACCCCTCGGGGTACGAATTTCGAACCCCTTAGGGGCTAGAAATTCAGACCCCATGGGGTTCGAAATTCGAACCCCTCAGGGTTTGAATTTGGAGCCCCACCTAGGGTTCGAAATTATGGGCATCGGGAGGCGGGGTTCGAGTTTTTCGGGATGGGCTCTAAGGGGTTTGAGTTTTCGGGTGTGGGGCTATATTCCTACATACTCCCACGTAACCACTCCTCTATAAATACCCCACTACCTCTCACTTCAAAGGGGGCTTTTGGCATGTTGGCATCTCTTGTGAAGCTTCAAGAGAGTACTTTAATGGCATCATCACTTTGAGGAAGAAGAAGGGCAAAATTGTAGTTTTCCCTAATATTGTAAATGGCACATATGACCCTCAAATGTATATCATATGATGCTTACATGCTTGTAATCCTCCATTAGCAATAAAATACCAACAACACTTCCAAAGTGGACGTAGGTCCCTCACGGGGCCGAACCACTATAAATCTCTTGTGTGATTTTCTTGCTTTTCCGCACTTATTTTCTTACGCGAAACGATAATTGTTAAGTAATTAAGAATCTTGAATGTTGGTCACAGTTTTGCACATCAACATTTTGGTGCTTTCATTGAGAAAACTCGAAGTCGCTTCTTTGTCGTAAATCTCCATCTCGACTTCGATGCGCTTTAAGGTTCTTCGCCTAAACCTGCAGCCAAGTTCACGTACGATGGTAAAGCGACAAAAGAATGCAGCAATCGGCCCTTTGGTCGCAAATGAAGCTGGAACATACCAGCAACCCCAGCCGGCGGATATCTCGACTGCAACTGAAACCCTTCCTCATATGGATCCCGAAGCTCCTGCGACACAAGAGTACGTCCATGTGCTTACAGAAAAGTGTCAGAATACTGCTCTTGAGCTTAATCAAGCTCTAAGGCATAACATAGACCTTATGTGCCAACTTCAAGAAAGTCAACGCATTATCGCACGACTTCAGCTCGCCCCGAACAATGCTCGACCAAGGTGTACTATCTCGGAAACCTCTTCATCCGAGTCAAGGGGCCTACATCAACGAAGAAATTTCAACCTCATTGATAACATCACCGTCCGCATTAACGCCCATACTAACGGCAACGCCAACGGCAACGGGAACGACGATCAACCAATGGTCACTTACAGTGATGACGGTCATCGACGTGATCGCTCCCGATTAGTTATCAATGATGAATCAGGTCCGAGTAATTGACCCCCTCCACGACAGATCCCAATTGTCGAGGAACAGGAATAAGAGCATACCTCTCCAGCGCCTCGGCAGGCTCGAGTCCCTCCAGCTCAAGATGAGCACCAACGCGCTCAACCTCGCCACCCAAACCGAAATCGAGTCATTGAACTCGACGATATGGAAGAGGATGAGCCCAATGTGCACCATAGGAGGCGACCACGGGAAAGAACACCTGAGCCTCACCAAAACCCGTGGATCCCGCTAGAAGATCCGCATTTGATTTACCTTCCCTACATGGTCCGAAGAATCATGCGAGACATGCGAAGGAATTCCACCGAACTGTGGGAACGGTACTTGAGACGCAATCCTTTCACAAGGATTGTGCATGAAGCCGAATGGCCTCGACATTTTGTCATGCCTCAAATGGTACTCTACGACGGCACCACGGATCCGTGTACCATCCTTAATGGGTAAGAATGGCAGATGGATTCTAGCAGGGCCACAGACCCAGTCAAATGCAAGTGCTTCGCAGTCTGCTTAGCCGGTACAGCTTTGCACTAGTTCTTATGCCTTCCGCTTCAGTCTGTCAGTACATTCGGCCAACTTGCCATGGCTTTGATCAGACAATTCCGGATGCATATCCCAACTCCAAAGAACGCTCTCACCTTGTCCAACTTGTATCAAGGACCCACAAAGTCGCTCAAAAGCTACCTTTCTCGGTTCAATACCGCTCTTGCCGAGGTCGATGATCCTGAACCTCGCACTGTAATCTTCCAACTCGCAAAGGGTGTCCTTCCGACTTTAGAATTCGGGGCATGGACTGATAGAAAACAGCCTAAGAGTCTCGACGCCTTCTACAAGAAGGCCAACCAATTCTTACATCAAAAAGAGGCAAGGCAAAGCCGAAACTCTTACACCAATCACCCCGACAACCCGCAAGCAGACACGAACAAAACCAACGTCAAAGGAAAGCAAACGGGAGAGACCTTCAGCAGAAACAAGGGTGAAGGCCCCTACAAGCCAAAACTTAATGACACCCGGCCAGGCGGTCGCAATAATAACCAGGCTCCAACCGAGCCCAAAAACCCTGGTCATCAGCAAACTTATCAAACTTACACTCCACTTAACGAAGGCATTGAGACCATCTACTTGGCTACGTGCAATACTCTTGACTACAAGAAACCTAAATACAGGGAGTCAACAGATCGTGAGAAGAACACCGGCAAATACTGCCGATTCCACGATCTATATGGACACAACACAAACGTCTACCGTCAACTCAAGGACGTTATCGAGAAACTCATCCGCGAAAAGCGCCTTGAACGGTATGTCCAAGTCCCATTCCCTCCCGAGTCAGCTCCAGGTCCTTCAGCGCCCACACCTGCTGCACCAGCCCAAGCAAAACCCCGGCCATCAAAGCAAAGACAGGGCATCATGATCAACACCATATGTGGCGGGCCTTATTCCACACATGAAAGTTTCCGAAAGATGGAAGAATGCGTGAGCTCCATTAAACATGCAACTCTTGAAGCTTTCTCTGCTCCAGACGCATTCATCCCCACCAAGCTCCAAAAAACGATGCAGGATGACAATATCTTTCGAGAGAGGGAATCTACAGGAACTGATCTCCCAAACACAGATCCTCTCATCATCACAGCTCAAATTGGACCTGCATCAGTCCGCAAACTATAAATCGACTCTTGGGGCTCGGTCAACATCATCTTTAAAACTGCTTACGACCAAATAAAAATGGAAACTAAGGACCTAAAGCCCTGCCATTCCACGATCCACAGCTTTAACGGATCGTCTAGTTTACCTATGGGAAAGATCGACCTAACAGTTGAACTCGGCAAGGGGAATCGAAGCCGGGTCTGAATCCTCACATTCGTGGTTATCGACGTGGTTACTCCCTATAATGGTTTCTTTGGACGTCCTTTTCTCACAAAATTCCGAGTATGCTTGTCACCATGGTCATTGTTGATGAAGTTCCCAACAGAAAACAGGATTGGAACAATTAAAGGCGACCAAGTAGCCGCTCGAGATTGCTACGCCGGAATGGAAAAGCGTGCGTAGTAGGGACAAGGGCAAGACCGTGCCTTTGTCCTCCTACGCCAAAAACATCTCCGCATAGCAATCAACAGCGTCTGAGCCCCGGCTTTGGCGTCACCCCCGCCTTTCCGACTCTCTCGATCCAAGGGAAGGCGAAGAGCCAGAATATGAAAGGGCTACCCCTGTTGAACCAACCGAGGATATCTCTGTCAATCCCAATGATCCATCCAAGGTCTTAAAAGTTGGATCGCAACTCCACCCTATAATAAAAAACGACCTGGTGGATTTCCTGCGAGCTAACCTGGATGTGTTTGCTTGGACTCATTCTGATATGAGGGGCATTAACCCCTCAATCGCATGCCACCAGCTAATTATCGATGACACGTACCCTCCAATCAAACAGAAGCGCCGCTTCTTGGGCCTTGAAAGGTCCAATGTGCTTAATGAGGAGGTAGATCGGCTACTCAACAATTATTTCATCCATGAAGCCGACTACTCCGAATGGTTATCCAATCCAGTTCTAGTCAAAAAACCTAATGGTAAGTGGCGAACGTGCATTGATTTCTCCGACCTAAACAAGGCATGTCCCAAAGACAGTTTCCCGCTCCCGAAGATCGACCGACTTGTCGACTAGACCGCCGGGTACCAGCTCTTGTCCTTTATGGATGCATACTCAGGGTACAATCAAATTCTAATGTACCGCTCCGATCAGGATCACACTTCTTTTATAAAAGATCTCGAGCTCTACTGTTACCATGTCATGCCTTTTGGTCTTAAGAATGTCGGACCCACCTACCAACGTAAGGTCAATCGCCTCTTTAAGAACCTAATTGGAAAAACCATGGAGGTATGCATGGACGACATGCTAATAAAATCAAAAGCGTCCAACGACCATGTTCGCGATCTTTCCAACATGTTCGATGTCCTCCGTCAATAAGACATAAAGCTCAACCCCTTGAAGTGCTCCTTCGGAGTCGCCTTAGGGAAATTCTTGGGTTTCATCGTCAACTCCCGAGGCATCGAAGCTAACACGGATAAGATCCAAACTATTAGAGATATTCGAACTCCTCAGAACATCAAAGACGTCTAAATCTTAAACGGAAAGGTTGTCGCTTTAAGTCGGTTCATATCCAAAGCCATCGACAAGTGCATTCTCTTCTTTGACTTGCTTCGGAAAGGGAAGCGCAACTTCGAATGGAACTCGGAACGCGTTACCGTGTTCGAGGACCTTTTGAATCACTTAGAACGACCACCTATACTATCCAATCCAGTGGACCAAGAGGACTTATATATTTATTTGGCTATTTCTGCTCAGGTAATCAGCTCAGCACTAATACGCATCGAGGACTGCACCCAATGACCTGTCTACTACATAAGCAAAAGATTGGCGAGGGCAGAAAAGAACTACCTAAAGCTCGAAGAGCTAGCTATTTCTTGTTGATTTCTTCCCAAAAGCTTCGACCATACTTTCAGTCTCAGCCTATCAAGGTGTACACCGACCAACCTCTTCGATAGGTCTTACAGTGGCCCGAAGCATCCGGGAGACTTCTGAAATGGAACATTGACTAAGTCAGTTCGTGATAACCTTCATCCCTCATCGAGCCTTCTTCGGGCAGGCACTAGCTGACTTCATAGTGGAGTTCACCACTCCCGAGGAGCCTCCTCTCAACGATTTAAATGCCCTCGACCTGCAATGGCAACGATCCGTGGATGGATCCTCCAACGCCAAGTGCTCCGAAGCCGGAGTCGTGCTCATCACACCAGAAAAGCGTACAATATGCTATGCCCTCAAGCTTAACTTCCCTGCCACCAACAATGATGTGGAGTAGGAAGCTTTAATAGCCGGACTTAAAATCGCAATCAAACTTAATATCAAAGCTATCCAGATCTACTCTGACTCACAACTCATTGTGCGTCAGGTGCATGGGGAATATCAGGCTAAGGGGCCACGACTCACTCCCTATCTCGCTCAGGTTCAGGTGCTGCTCTCTAGCTTCAACCACTTCATCATCGCAAATATCCCATGAGAAAAAAATGAAAAGGCCGACTCACTGGCCAAGCTGGCAAGCTCAGACGATGCACAGCTCATGGGAATTACCCCGATCGAAGTACTTGAGGCACCGAGCATCAACGCGCCACAAACTGATTCGGTTATGAATACCGAGACCGAGCCTGAATCTTGGATGACACCCATCAGAAACTACCTCCAACAGAAACCTTGCCCGAACGCTACAAGCATAGGAGAGCACTCACCCATCAGTCTTCTCGCTACATCATGTTGGACGGGGTGCTCTACCGTAGAGGTTTCTACTACGGTGTGTTGCCCATGATGACATCGATCGCATTTTAGTAGACATACACGATAGTGAATGTGGCAATCACACAGAGGGCAAACCTTAGCAAAAAAGACCATCATTCAAGGTTACTTCTGGCCCACAATCGATACGCCCGGAAGTACGACAAGTGTCAGCGCTTCTCGAAGGTACCTCGAACCCCGCCTACTGAACTAACACAAATGGTCAGTCCTTCGCCATTCGCCGTGTGGGGAACAGTCATTATCGGAACTCTTCCAATGGCAAAGGGCAGATTACGTTATGCTATCATTGCAGTCGATTACTTCACAAAAGGGGCAGAAGTGGAAGCTCTCGCCACAATCACTACCAAGAAAGTAGTCAACTTCGTCGTCCGCAACATCATCACCCGTTATGAGGTCCCCCAAGCCATCATCTCTGACGACGGTACTCAATTCGAGAGTGCGAAATTCAAAACTTTATGTCAACGGCACGACATCGAGAAAAGATTCTCAGCGTTGGCTCATCCTCAAGCCAATGGGCAAGTTGAGGCTATCAACAAAGTACCAAAATCCATAATCAAGAAGCGTTTGGAGAAAGCCGGGGGCCGTCCTTTCCATCGAACCACTTATAAAACAGCAACCAGTTACACTCCATTCGTCCTCACCTATGGATCTGAAGTCGTCCTTTCCATTGAGCTAAAGCTTCAATCTCACCGAGTTACCTACTTCAATCCACGTACCAATCAAGACTTACTCATGAGATCGCTAGACCTAGTCGAAGAAAAGAGAAACGAAGCTGAACTCAGGGCCGCCGCCCAACAATTACGAGTCGCCCGATACTATAACTCTCTCGTCCGTCATAGGGACCTCAACATCAGCGACCTCGTGTTAAAGCCGGTCTTTCCCCCCACTGACTAGACTCAGTCCTCTCTGGGAAGGCCCATATGTCATTCAATGCAAACTCAGCAATGGGACCTTCAAGCTTGCCACTGTGGATGGTGCTGAGCTCCCAAGGGCATAGAATAACGAACACCTCTGCTGCTATTTCACTTAACTTGCTATATAGTTTTCATGTTTTTTACAATGCAGCGTTTCCTTGTAATCCAAAGCATTGTAAATGCTGTTACTGCCAAAGTTATTAGCAAAAAATGGTGTTCAATTTCTGTGTCTCTTAAAACGCTTAATCTTTACCTCTCCTACGCAAGATACTATCACCATCACGTTTGCATGACGTCGAGGCGTGAGAACCACGTCGGCACCCCGAGTGCAGGAGCCAACATCTCCCCTAAGCCTCACACTACCAGCATCGATCGGCACCCCGAGCACGGGAGCCAGTCTCACACTACTTGAGCCCTAGCCCGTGAAGCGGCCGAGTATAAATAACCACATACTCGAATCTTGGTCCTGCGCCAGTCGCTCACCAAGACTAAGGTAAAATCATTCCCAGTTCATGTCCCCAGATTTGGAGACAGCCTCTGAGCCAGTGACGTGGACACCCACTCGTGCGGCCACCCATAGGCTTGTCGAGTCTTGGCGCTACACCAAGGCCGACATTAAATCGCTCCCACGGCCCTATGCTCTCAAGGCATAAGTGTGATTCACGGCCACGATCGGACCTACAGCCGATGATCGGAATCCTCACTAGCGAAGAACGACGCCCTCGAGTTCTCCCGAAGAACGACGGGAGAACGAAACATCGGAAGAATTGCAACTTCCTATCCCTCAACCTACTTGGATTTCTTCCGGGCAGTCCAAGGCTGAGGGTCCACACCCGGTTTCCCATAACACAGGGCTCCTGAGCTGAGGGATGCCCTCCGGAAATCGGGGTTAGTCTCTATACTCGGGGCACACTCCTAACCTAGAGACTTCTGATCATGTTTTGTGCAAGTACAACAATGCGTACGCTTATGGAAGTAGGGGACGCCTGAAAACATAGGAATAACATTCGAGCACTCAAGTGAAACATGATATTTCCTTTAACACACATAAGTTAAGTTATAGACTACATGTCTAACTTCTGACTATTTCTTTCTAATAGCAGGGTGTACATAAAAACACACCATGCTCCTAAAAACTAAAAGCGGGGGTCGTACCCGCACATACTAATCGGCCTACATAAGCAAAACGACGGTAACATGTTTACGATTACTAATGCTATCCATGCTTCTTCTTTTCCTTTGCAGATTCAGCACTGCACAAGTCTCCGCCGGACAAACGCCTCTTCGTGTTGGATCCTCTTCTCCCTCCTTTACCCTTTGGAGGCGTTTTAGACTCATGAACAACCGATCGCCGCCGACCTCCCTCACCTTCGCCGCTGGAGATCTCAGTGATGTCGGCTTTGATAGTGATCGGAAAAGTCTTGAGGGCAACGCCCGATCCAAGGGCTAATACTGCTTCACCCCTTCGGGGGGACACCTGCTTACCATGCTTCTCCTTTCCCTTGACTGCTTTTGCAGCCTTCCTATAAGCCAACTTCTTGGACTTGTGCTCCTTGGTCTCCCTGACCCTCTGTACGACAGCTTCGACCTCCTTCCTCATGGCCGCCTTCACGGCCTTCATCGCCTCAGCATCATCGGCAAGCTTCTATAGTCGGGCTTCCTCGGCGATCCTCGCCCCCTCGTCCTCAGCCTCGGCGTTTGCCTTTTCCTCAACAGCGGTCGCTATTCTCGCGACCTCTTTTCGAGCCCTTTCCTGTGCCTTCTGGGTAGCGGCCTCATCATGTTTGGTCTTCTTCTTGTGCTCCTCAATCTTGAGAGCCATCTGGACCTTCTGAGATGCCACCAAAGCTGCCATTGAGGACACATCGACTTCCACCGGACCCAGATCCTGGCCGTTATATGCCAGTTCTCCCTCTTCAGACATGACGTCCTAATACACATGCGACCCAAGGTCGATGTCAGAAAAAGTATCCACCTGTCGACTTACACCCTCGGGCTGCATTCCAGGAAAATCCGGTCCAGATCCTTCTACATCAGTGGGTATGGGGCCGAAACCCGGCGTTGTAGCAGTTCCAGTAGTGACTCTATGGGAAAACCACAACCGTTTAGTCCATAAACTCAGTAAACACATCATCCCCCGGAATACATGGTAGAGAAAATTTACCTCCTATAAGAGGTGGCAAGAGGATAACAGATGGAGTGCTTGTTGTATCATATGGTGGGAACTCGGTGATCTCTAATCCCGGATGCTCAGGGTCATATTCAGCATGGATGGGGACAATAGGGTCCACAACAGGGGTAGGCTCAGGAACGAGGGGTTAGTACGAACTCTCTCCGAGGATTTCTCGGGTGATCACCACCTCCAAAACTTTGGTCTTGCCCATCTCGGTAGCCCTAAGCTCCAGCCTCTCCCTCTCCGCCTCCTTGGCTAGCAACCTCCTTCCCTTTTCCAACTTAGTGACCTCGTCGTCTCTCAAAATGTCCTTTATAAGCAGGCCCTCGTCAAGGTTGGCCACGTCGGCTTGACGTAATTTAGCAACATAAGGGACCAACCTATCCCAGGTTTGAGCTAATATCTGGGGGTAGTTTCCAACCCATTAGACCCCACGAGTCAGCAGTATCTTAACATACATATCCCGGATGTTCTCCTCTAGGGATCCGACCACCTCAGCCTCCTTGTTCACAAGCTCTTCCTGTAGCTGCTCTACCTCCCTCATGTGCTCTGCCTTGAGCCCATCCACAGACGCTATAACGTCCTTGCTAGTGGCATCAACATCCTCTTTGGCCTTGTTGTCCGCTTCCAGTTGCTGCCTCATCTCGGCTAATTCTCGCCTCAGAGCCTCATTGTCATGATGGAGCCGGGACACTCGCTCGTTGTATTTTTCCAAGTCAGCATTCACATGTACTAGCTCGGCATTGCTCTGCTTAAAAGAGGTGTTTTCCATCGACAACGAGGCCACGGTATCCTTAAAGGCCTCTGAAGCATTGTTCTTCTCCCTTTTCAACTGCGCGTAAGCCTTCTTGCTCTCCACTACAAGGAAAACATTAAGAGTCAACGTCAAGTGATGACCTACTTAACAAAAAGAAAGGGAAAGAAAGGCAAATGTAGTAAGCCTACCCAGCTCTCTCTCCAAGGACCTCACAGCGGCCTGCTCATAATTAATGGTTGTTGATTGAAGAGCTTTATGTTCTTTTCCTTGACCAACTCATAAAGGCTAAGAGCATATTTGTTAAGTTCTCGAGCCTGGAAATACGACCTTTTGCCATACGACTTCATCATCCGCTCGAGGGATCAGGCTGATATCGGGGATATGCTTTAGCTCATCAAAATAATGGTGAGGGAATTTTTCCTTCAGCAATGCCTTCCTCTCGTCCACAGAAAGCTCTCGAGGCCTAGACACTGGCAAATCCTGCTTCTTCTGCAGGGCCCCGCTGTGTTTGGCGTAACTCGTGGGCGGCTCTATCGGTCCCGAAACTGGTGGAGGAGGAAAAGGCGCTACATGTACTGGGGTTGTGGATGGCAAGGGCCTCAACTCTCCTGCAGCGGCACGAGTATCCGCCTCGGATCTTCTAAGAGGAGGCGGAGGGGGAGATCGCCGGTTACGATCCTAAGTGCATCGTCGAGCAGGCATGTCCGGGGGAGGCGGGGTACTCCCATATAAGCTCGACCTACTCCTAAAGCTCTCAAGAAAATCACTCATATGGTATCGTTGGGCTTCGCGCGCGTAAGGTCGGTTTCCTTTTCCTCTGGCCATATCATCTGTCATAAAAACGGGCAGAGTTAAAGTTCATACAGCTCATAAAAACAAACAAAATGCAGTGATGCGAGGTGTAGGGGATTAATGCATCCTAAGTGTTCACTCAACGAATAGAGTGTCAGTCCGCTCGGAGGAGTAAAAACCCCAACGGCTGAAGCAAGCTCATCCATACTCATAACGCCAAGCCCTAGGGACAACGGCAAAGGAATTCTATTTAAATCATCAAACTAGCCCTCCGCCTTAAGCATAACGTCGGTCCCGGAGGCAATCACCAGCGGTGATGACCCTGCCACCGCTCCCTCTCCCGCTCCAGGAGGGATCAAAGCGACCGGCGAGTCCCTAACTACGATAGCTGTCTCCTTGACAACTGTCTCTTCCTGAACCCGAGCTGCCTTTTCGGGTTCAAGTAGTTTAGGATTTTTAGATACCCTTGGAGGAGCTTGAAGCAAAAGGCTTCATCATAGATATATTGAAATTATTTCTGCTGTGTTGTATATGAATTGTACTCTGATGGTGTATGTAAGTAAATACAGTTTTGTATTTCAAGAGGGTTGTTATATATTATATTTTATTCGTTCCGCTGTGATATTCATGATACTCTGATTCTGTTGTGTTATGTCCTTCTTTTTCTTCTATTCTAACTTTCTTACTTCCTATTTATAACCTTCTAACTTCTTTCTATAAACGATCTGTTAATTTCTGATGCTTGATTAGTCGATATGTAATACAGGATATGTATTTTTGTCGATCACCAGGATCGGGAATTTTCAGGTTGTTACAGTTGGTATCAGAGCAATGGTTTAGTTAAAAAACCTTGGCTCTGTGGCGTAACTCGATAGAGATAGGGTTAGTAATACCCTAGATTGAGTTTGAGTGTATATACATGAGCGTGTATTTGTAAAATGATATAAAAATTATATTTTGATATAAAAATAATTTTCAGAATTATTATAAATAACTATGTTGGTTGCTATTAAAATCTGGTATAAGATTATAAAAGCTGAAATGGTTATACAATAAACCAAAATGGATTTGTATAAATAAGGAAATATACAAATAAGATAACTGGAAAAGTGGAGAAAAATAAAATGTTTTGGAAAATTTCAAAGGTTCTGGATTTACAATGGAACAGAGATATTTGATTTCAACTGTTTTGAAATAAAACCAGGAGTTAATATCCTGGAATTGGAAAATTGAACGAGAACAAGATTGAAAGGGAGTTTTATTTCGGGCCTAAGCCATTTTTAACATACCCCAAGTATTAATAGTTAAACCCTGGCCTGGAACAAACATGCCTAATCCCTTATTTAATTGCACCTAAAATGCTTAAATTACTTTTATTTTAAGATTTTAATTTAGGTAAGTTAGATGATAATTTTAAGTTAGTATATATAATGAACCTTGAGTATAAGTAACATGGACTGTTTATGTGTGCCAAAACAAACTCTGCTTTAACATCTTTATTGCACATTTCCCTTAATCAATATCATATAACACCCGTATGTGAAGCACAGGTCTAAACTTAGTTGAATATAAGTTGAATAGAATTAAACTGGATTGAAATTTAAAAAGAGAATTTGAATCAGATAAATATTTTTGAACAGATTTGATTCAAACTAATGAAGTAGCTGAGTTTTGGAAATTTTTTCCAACTATAATAAGAGATATTTGGGTTAATAAGAAATAAGAGTGGAGTTAAGAAATTGGAACCTAATTGGAGATTGGTTTAGTTAAATGATTTTCCGAGTATTGATCTGATGTTGATTTCGGTCTTCAGGGTTGATACTCAAGGGATTATTTTCTTATCAATTTACAAACATAGACTGATGAATGTTGAAAAATAGTAATGCATAAATAAAAATGAAAATATTTCCAACTATATTAACAGATATTTCTATTTATAAGAAAACGACAGTGATTACTGATGTATTGTGTTTTGATTGGTGTAACAACCCGGAATTTCAGAACTAATTTAAAAATTTTATTTTGGCTATTTTAAAGGATTTTGAATATTTAAAATGAATATTTCAAATAATTACGACTTAAAATTTATTTCAGACGAAGTTAGAACTTATAAGTTTAAAGTTTATATATTACGTGCCTGAAATGGCGCGGTCGTTTGAAAATTCGATTTCAAATTTCAATTGAATATATAGAATTCATTATAAGTCAGAATTGGACAAAACTGGAAACGCTAGGATCGAATTAATCATATCTTTATAATGAACGTAAGAAATTTAGATTTCACTTTATAAGTTGTAAGTTATGTCTAAATTAAATTTTAGAAGAAGCTCTATGGAATTATATATATTTTTAATATAATTTTATAATTTATAAACCCTTTTTACGTGAGTTTAGAAAAAAAATTATTGGTAGATGATCAATGGTATGGTATGGATTGATAGTGTGGCATGCTGAGATGCAGTGATCAAGGCTTTTGTCGAAAAGCAGAGTTTGGTGGATGATGATCAAAGCACGACTTTAATTAGCATAGCTTTGTGTATAGCGTTAATTCGCGAGCCTCACACACCGATGTGAACCAGAAACGAGATGAGGGACCGTATGGAGTGCAAGCGTTTCTTTCTAGATAGGAGTGGTGTCATGGTATGGAGCCTAGACATTTTACTTATGTGGATAAGGGATAGTGAGGTACCTCGGATTTGAGTCCCTAGTGGCTCTTGATATGGTCAACGTACTGACCAGATTTTATGCCTCATAGGGTAGGAAAACATATTGTTCAGGAATAACCAATCCTCAAACGTAAGAGCGGACTGGCCAAGCCAGATTCCATGTGCAGTTGCGGGTGAATCCTGAGACACGGGCTAGAGCGTCTCGAATCGAAAGGAGAGATCCCTTGCCTTGGTTTATAGATGGAATCCAATTTCCAATACGCAAAATTTACGGTTTTAGTTGTAAACCTATATGGCAACATGATATATGGTACCCATGCCGTTTATGATTAGTACATTTATATTTGAAGTTCTTCACTTATAGTAATAATAAAAGATAAATTTTGCGTACCAAGCATATTTAGCCATTATAAGGTAAAACTCTATTCTCTGGTTTGTGTTTACATTGTGTGATGGGACCTAAGTCTTATAATGGCTTCATTTTTCCTTTTAGCATCGCGCTGTTTGTTTTATGCACTGGTAGAAAGCCCATTCCGTGTTATACGGCATGGTCCCTTGATTTACATAACTTTAAAATAAAGTAAATAACTGTTTTAGTTCTCACACCAGTCCCATGACTGACTCGGAGTTTATTATTTTAACCTAAACTCTGGGTGCCTATATTTTCCACACGGGCAGCTAGTAGTTTTGGTTTTCATAGATTTCTATTTCACAAGATCCTGGATTACAGCTGGAGCAATATCCAGAGAGCTTTGTATCCGTGTATTTCTTTCTGTTGTGTTACTTGATATATTTCTATTGTACACTATACTTATGTATTATTTTTTCCGCTGCTATGTATTTTAAATCTCTGATATTTTCTGATGTATGATATTCATTTGTATTCTTGTACTCTGATGTAAATTATTGTAATAACAATGAAATATTCTACTGTTTTTGTTCTGATGCGTCGTGTTCTCAAAGCAATCCGCATTCCAGTTCGGTCTATGTCGGGCTGGATTTCGAGGCGTTTCATTTTGGTATCAGAACTTTGGTTTACAAAGCTCGAGAGCAAGACACATTAGAACCGAATGAAAGAATTCACCGGAGATAGGATTAGTAATATCCTATAAGAATAACTCGTTAGACATAGGGTTAGTAATACCCTAGAATGAGTTCGAGTATTATTATACAACAAATTTAGTTCCGAAAATTTATAACTTATTATACGTATTTGAGTATTTTATTTTATATTTTATTTGGACTATCGAGTATTAGAAGATCTTGAATATATGCATAATTAACGTGTATTCAAAGTCTCAAATATACTGGATAGATACAGAATCACACTCTAGTCGCTCGAGGATGATTCCGATGATTGTCATGGCATCATCATAATTTATGTTCGAGTTTCGAAAGTAGGATATCTATATGATTCCAATTGACTGGTGTGAGAACCAAAACTTAGTTAGAGTCTATGTTGTAATTTGGCATTGAAATATGATTTTGAGTATATATATAGGTTATGCATTTGGAAAGCCAATCAACTAATTGAGTGCTGGTTGTGTTGTGTGATTATTAGTTTAACTAATAAAAATATTGGAATGGTAATTATTTAACTAATATAAGAATGAATGATAAGTAAAATCGAGTCAAATATTGAACTAAATTGAAAACTGATTGAATTTGTACATGCATATATATTGAACTGGTCATAGCAAGGAGGCTAGAGAAGAGGAATAAAACTGTATGCCCAACAAATAGGTACATGTTTACTATATTAATTGGGTTTGATGATTTTATGAGCCGATTGGCTAGCCGCTTGTCTTTCTCTTTTACTTTTTGGATGATGAGGGCCCTGTCAGGCAAGTTTTGGTTTTTCCGATCAATCCGTACAAAGGAGGTTATGGTGAAAGTTTTCAAATATTTAAGGTGTTAGCCAAATTTTTGAGAAATCAAAAGTTCTTAGAAGCCGAAAAGTTGAAGAACTTAAGCCAGAATGAAAGTTGAGTCGGTTGGTTAAACAACTTTCAGCTCTATTCCTTTTCGAGGACAAAAAGATTTTAAGTTGGGGAGATTGTAACAACCTGGAATTTCAGAACAAATTTAAAATTTTGATGTAATCTATTTTAATGGATTTAAAATATTTAAAATGAATTATTTTAAGTAACGACTAAAAATTTATTTAGAACGAAGTTAGAACTTATAAATTTATATTAATTATATTACGAGCCTGAAATGGCGCGGTAGTTTGAAAATTCGATTTTAAACTTTAAATGATTATACAGAATTCGTTATAAGTTAGAATTGGATAAAACAAGAAATGTTAGGATCAAATTAACTATATCTTTTTAACGAATGTAAGAAATTTAGATTTCACTTTATAAATTGTAAGTTATGTTCAAATTAAAAATTAGAATAGTCGTTGTATAATTTATATATATATATTTAATAATTTTAATATTATATAAGCCCTTAAAAATAGCCATTTTGCATATGAGCTCAAAATTCGACGAAACCAATTTTTCTGGATCCGAAATGTCATATTATTGTCTGTTTTCAAATTCCATAATTTTTAGAACTAATATGTGAGCGTAGCAAACTTAAAGGCATATTCAATTTCAATTGTAAATTTAGTCGACTAGAAAAATGCCATTTTGCAAACGGACTCGGAATTCGACAAAACTAGTTCCTATGGGACCGTATCGTCAAAAACTAGCTAGATTCCTAAATTCGTAATTTTTGGAGTCAGTATGTGGCCCCTGTAAATTAAAATGTACGTTGAAACCGGTATGTAGCGTTATTTTAATTTATATCTTAATTTTGATTAAAACTATTAAAAACAGCCGAATTACTTAAGTAACATGTCCCATTGTGTTCGGAATGGGGTATTTAGATAGAGCGACAGTTGTTGGGTTTAGTTTGGAGTCAGAACGAAAACAAGACAATTTATGAATTAAATTATATATATATATATATAAACCTAACCCTAAAATCTGATTGGTCAAAATCCAATTCCACGGTCAAATTTTCTCCAACTGCACCCAAGCGATTTGAACGATCGAAAACTTCAGAGATTCTTCTCCAAATCCACACTAATTCGCTCAATGATATCAAAAGTGTTCTACAACAAATATGTTGCCTCTCCGAGCTCTATGGATTCAACGGATATGATCGAATCTGGCTGTGTAAATCGTTCAAATTTGGGGCTCGAACTACTGACGTTCACATGCCATTTTCCGGCCCCAGGAGCCGTTGAATGTGACGCCGTCGATGGCGCAGGGACGTGGCTTGAAGGGCGACGTCGTGGTGCTAGGGATTAATGGCCGGCTAATCGGATATGCACGCGTTGGTGAAGATTGACGATGTGGTTTGGGTTCGTTTTTTTCCGCAGAAGAGAAACGATGGATTAGAAGAATTTTTAGGTTAATTATTTAATTTAATTATTTAATTAATGATGATTTAATTGTTAAATGTTTATAATGCAATATCTTTTTCATACGAACTCAGAAAATTGCAAACTCAGTCAGGTTGGAATCGTGACAACGAACTCTACAACGCGAGAATGACCAGAACTGATTTGGAGCAAGTTAAATTTTAAGCCAAAAAGAGTAATCGTCAAACTAAAGAATGACGGAGTGGAAACCTACATAAGAACTCTTTCTCACTCTGCTCTTGTATTATATTAATTATATCCTAGGTTGTAAATGGTGCTTAGTAGCTCCTGTCACTATTATTTGAAGCCATGGATGTTTGTTGATTTTTGTTATTGGCTAGAAAATTGTTGAATATAGGTTTGGCAACCCTATGGAGTAATTATTGATTGAAATTGTTTGCGTATGGCGCGAGCCAGTACCAGGAGAGAGATAATACTAGATATTATTCTGGTTCTACAAATTGCGCCGTTATAATGCCGAATTTTTCTAAAATATGTTAGAAATAAAATCATATGTAATTATGGTAGTTAAAATAGAATTACACGCCCATTTACAAGTCGGCCGACTTGTTTATGCTCGCCTATTTAAGTGATATCGATTGGGACGATAATTTTTACACATCGCCCAAGTGCACAAATAATGATCAGTATTTGTTGGACGATGTGACAACCCGAGTTCCGACAGACCGATTTTTTTTTCAAAAACCCAATTTATCGAAACCCGTGTTGGTTTGCCCTAGTATCCTGCAAAAAAGACAAGGACATAAAACATGTCAGATTATGGAAAACATCTCACAATGGAAGGAACAAAAAATAATGTGATTAAAATATAGCTTTACCTTAATAACAATACTGCTAAACCGGTATCCAAAGCTATACAGTCTCTGTCATGAACCTAACCTGCGAATGTTATGAGGAGGGGGTCAGAACATAAGTTCTGGTGAATGGACTTAAATTACACTTCTGGATAATCCTACATATACCGTTCAATTACATTTCTTATTCATTAGGTTATCTGTGTTATTAGCATTTAAGGCTTACACCCACACGTCGCACCCATCTACTCCCTAGTAGATTAACCTAATATAGTGTATATGTAGCAACCCCCAAACTAAGGTACACCCCATGGTACCCCGCTCGCAAGATATCCTCCGTAACACTACATTAATATGCGCAGTCCCTCATCCTATGCCATAGAACATACGTGTATATATATATATATATATATATATATATATATATATATATATATATAACAACGCTACACCTGCATAGAACCACTATCGCCATACTACGTAAGCGTACCGACTGCTATCCTCAAACTTTTCCATCGAGTTAGATTCTTCCATCGGGTAATGCCTAGAGCCTACGATACACCAGACTCTCTCACGTACGTATCGTTAAACGTATTTGATGCCTAACTCGCATACCTATCGTGCGTGTGTGCCTGAGTTTCGTGGCAGGGCTACACAAGAAACACGGAGCTCGGTCGGGAGCTTTCCTCATATCTGTGCAAGGCCCGCCTTTAAGAGCCTCTCACACAAATATCCCTAGGGTCTGTTTTCTATGGTGGCTATGGCCCCACCTCAGTCCCTTCCTCAACTAGTAAAGACTACAAGAGCTAAACGACAAGCCCCTTAGCAGACAATCTAAACATCCATGTGGTGTCTCCCCTCAACCACCGTTCCACGATAGTGAATGGTTAATGGTACTTTTGGGATTAGCTCTAGTCTTTCCGCATCCTATTGGCTGCCAATGACAGTACTCGACGACCTGCTATCATTGTTGGTCCTGACCCTCCGCCTTCGTTGAGGCAGCCGCCGAATCACCCTTCCATCACCGCATACAGCATTATGACTGCCAAGTTATTCTTGCAGTCAAGGCCCACCCAACTAATAGTTACGCGCAGACCCAACCTCTACGAGCACAGCCTGAAACATCTGCCACCACACAGAGGACTACTAGGAGCACCTTTAACGTCTCAGGAAGCCGCGTGCTTCCCCTTCCAGTCCGTCGGAGCCGCCAGAATAATTAGATGAATGTGCGCTCCCCTCGTGCCTTATGGCACCATGATGATCTACATCGTTGGACTATTCATCCTATAACGTACGGACTGTTCCAAGCGCCTAAGTTTAATATGTCATTAGACCCTATGTCTAATCATTAATTACGCGCTTGCTCCACCTCGTCAGTTTTCTCATTAACTTGGTTATTCTTATTCACATTGACTTCCTTTTTCATGTTTACCAAGTTACCCTTGCTTATTAATTCCATTTATAACTTAACCCATTTAAATTTATTAACAAGCCTACAACATGTTATTCTCAAGATCTATTCATTATTCCATCTTATGGTTACTATAACATGTTCTACTTAATTTACAATTAAGTACATCTTAATTCACGTATACATTAGTAAGAGAATAACTCCCTAAGTGTCAACCCCGAAGACCGAAATCAACATCACATTGACACTCAGAGAATAACTTAACTCAACCAATCTCCTGTTATGTCCTAGTCCCTTTCCATTCATATAACTTATGTTATCTTCATTTGTAGATTTATTCTTGCCTTTATAGATTACTTAATTTACAATTAAGTACAACTTACCTTATTACATAAGTTATAATTCAAACTTGTCCCTAGGACAAGCCTATCTATTATCTTTCCTTTTCTTAAGTTCATTCATAATAGGTTATTATTATCATTCCCCATTTATTCCCACTTTTTTCTTTACCGTTGTAATCATCTTTCATTCAATTCCATTTATTTCCATTAATTACAATTAATGTCATTTATCACTCCTACCATATACATGTATGTGTGTGTATATATATATATATATACACACACGCACATTTATACACTAGACCTCTCACATTAAGCCAATATTTGTGGATGCTGGATTTGCCGGGCGGTTACGGGCAAACTTCTTCCACAAGTCGACTTAACCTCGTGTCTTAGCACAATTACATGTTTTATTTATGCACATAGACCCCTCACATTAGATTTACCACTTATGGATGCTGGATGTGCCGGATGGTTCCGGGCAGACTTCTACCACAAGTGTAATCTAACCTCATGTCTAAGTGCGGTTACAGTTTCTTATTACCCAAGCATATCTATTCTTCCAAATTTTCACTGTAATTTGCATGTCATCATATTATGCCTATTTCGCGCCATATGTTTGTTTTAACATATAATCAATTATATTTTAACATGTAATCAGTTAATCAGATAATTGTCTAAATTTTAACAATAACATGTGATTGCCAAATCATGTAATTACTCTAACATATAAGTTTCTCAATTTCTACAGTTAATGGTCTAGGTACATAAATGTCACAATTTAACATGAAATTGAAACAACGGTACTTACTACACATATTTTAGCAAATTTTCCAATATACTAATATCTTGGCATATTAATGTTCCAACATGTCACATTCATTACTTTAATCTTTTTGACATACGCATAAGTATTGTCGTATTTACCTAAAAATCTCATTTATCCCAATTAATATGTCCACAAAATAAATCTTTATAACAATATCCATGTACATCATAACATGCTAACATAATTTCCATCTATAGCGCATTAATCCATCGCATCAATTTAACTTTTCCAATACATTTATTATTAATATTCATGGGGAATGATCAAACGATAAACATACTATTATTCACAAAGGATAATTTAAACTCACTCACCTTGTATGCTTTCCCAATTCTAGACTTGATCCAATTTTAGCATCCATGGTTTTTCCCTTAATCGAATTCAAAACCATGGATTGATTATTTTTATTAAAAGGGAAAGGAAAGGAAGAGGAAGGAATTAAATAGATTGAATCCAGAAGTTTATGTAACACCCCGCATTTTTAATGCAATTAAAAATGTGGAAATATGAATAAATATTATATGCATAGATATATTTAAGAGAAAAATTAAATAATGACAATAAAATTGCATGTAATAAGTTCATGCAATAAAATGAAGAAAAAAGATTAATAAAAGAAATACCATGCAATACATGAAATGCGAAGAAATGCATACGAACATTTATATAGAAAAAGGAAAATTTGAAGAGCTTCTAGAATTTGGTCATGAAATTAGTGTCGTTGCGTTCGTGGCAATTTTCTAGTCAATTTAGACCTATGGTTTGCAGAAAACCGATTTAGGATGAAAAAGATATCTTTAAATCAAACATTGCAACAAAACATAGAAATAGGAATGAGAAAAGAATAATGTTTAGCATTGTCATAAGGTTTGTAAACAAAAGAATTAGTAGCTCATTTGGTTGGAACATGTGACTTGTATACAAGAGGTACAGAGTTTGATCCCCGCCAGTGCTATATTTTTGTTTTAGGTGAATGACGAAGAAGTGGCTTAGTGTGAACGCAGTTTAACTAAAAAGGCGGTTTTGTTAAGAAACAATTCAGTGTGAAAGCAAATAAAAAAATGATATGAATATGCATGTAAGTAGATGCATGAACATAAATAAAAATAATAGAAATGTGTAGATGCATGAACCTAAATAAAAACATTAATGTAGTATATATATATATATATATATATATATATATATATGTATATATAAGAGGCAACACTAATTTGAGATTAGGGAAATCTGTTTTAATGGTAGGAAATGAAATTGATGAATTAAAGACATTAATGTTATATTTAGGGATAATATAACGGTTACATTAAATATGGAAAAAGAGAGTACATGTAGTAAATGAATTTAGGCGTTTCAACCATGACATGAATAGAAAAACAATGAATAAATAGCCATCAATAATGGCTATGAGAAGGATAAAATAAAAAGATATTAAATTCTCTTTAGTAAAATAGTTAACACATACTATATTTTCTACGATTAAAAAATAAAGGCATGGTTGGATACCATATTTGATAAGAACATGAGTGTAAGTAAACGTATGGTATTTATTTACATAAATAAATAATAGTTATGTTAAAAAGGTAGAGAAAAATAAACTGTTGCCTTGCTTAAATAAAAGAAAAGAATGTATGATAAGAATGCATTAATTAATAGTATGCATTAACGCATTTAAAATGGAAAATTAGAAATGTATGCAATAAAGAAGTGAATAACAAATGCGTTAAATATGGAAAAGGGACGCTATAAATTAAGTAAATTCAAAATTATTATTAGTGTCACATGGATATATATGGTGGAGAAATCAATAAAGAGAAAGTGAGTAATCAGTGTAAGCAAAGAAAAGAAACCTCTTGTAGGAAGAGGGAAGGTTAACATGTGAATAACAAATGATGAATTATACAGAAAGAAAATATTACATGTGTGAATGCAAGGAGGAAGTTTTAGAGGAAGTTAAAAATAGTAGAAAGAAGGTTAATGAATTAAAATTAAGAAATAATTTAAAAAGATAATTAATGTAAAAATTTAAGGTGGCGCCTAATAAGCATATTTGATTGGTAAGATATGACAATGCATTCTTAGTTAGCTTGATCCTATTAGTCCAATTCAAATTTTTAATGACATGGCAACTTTTGATTGACTATACGATGTGGAGAGAGTATATTCCATCAAGGAAAATAGATGGTTTAGATAAGTTTTATGTTAATCCTAAGGTCCTACTTGCTTTAACTCACCTATAAATAAGTCCCTAGACCTAACCCTAACCCTCATACTTTCTAATGGCAACACAATGATGCTGCTCCAACCTATTCTTCTTCTTCTTCAAGAAATTATTAGGTCTACTTTCTTCCCTTTCTCTTCAAATCTCTTCTTAAAATAAAAAGATAAATTTAGTATTTCCTCTACTCCAAAATAAAGGAAAAGAGTTCAGGTGCCTAGATCAACGCTACGCAAAATAAGAAGAAAATATGGGTTAAATTCAAAGATTATTCAGAATTTGGAAAGCATACAGGTGAGTGGGTTTAAAATAAATTTGTTGTATAATAATGGATCTATCATTTGCCATTCCCCATAATAAACATATTGATGGAATTAATCTGATAAAGTTGCCTACGTCTAATATTGTTATCACATGCCTAATTATGATCAGTTATTTTATATCTACGTTGGGTTTCCTCCTTTTATTCTTCCCCTTTTTATTTTTATAGCTAGGCTATCTCAAGCCTATGTCTATTGTGGATTCATGCGATTGCACGGAATTGGGAATGAAAAAGGAAAAAATGTTGGTTTGGATATAATATGGGATTGGGAGGTTTTTGAGCATAACTTGAATTTGGGGTTATGGGTATAATTATACTTGAATTTTTAAATTTATGTAATTTGGCATAATTATAATTGAATACGGGAAGCATGTAACTCGGCATAAAGTAATATGTGTTTATGAAATTGGTGTATTTGGTTATAACTTGAAATTAGGCATGAAAAAGGAAGTATAATCATAAGTATGAATTTGGAATTGTGAATTATTGGTTAATGAAAATATATGTCATAATTTAGAACTTGAATTTGGGTTAATGATTGCCTAAGACACGAGGTTAGAAGCGTTTGCGGTATAAGTCTGCCCGGAACCGCCCGACATATCCAGCAACCGCGAATGTCTGTCTAATGTGAGAGGTCAAAGGCATAAATTAGAGGCGTAATGGTGTTATGACACGAGGTTAGGCGCGTTTGAGGTATAAGTCTGCCCGGAACCGCCCGACATATCCAACAGCCGCAAAACGGCAGTCTAATGTGGGAGGTCTTACACTGTTACGGTATAATGAATTAATTAAAGATCACTTAACCAAAGTTAAACATGTGGGTGACATGGGTATGGTAAGAGGGTTAAATGGGACGTGGATGACATGTAAAACATAATTAATAAATACTTAACTAAATAAAACCCGTAATGGTACTACGAACCAATCGAATTGGGTAAGGTTTAAGTAAACGGGTTAAATAAGTGGAAGGGTTAAGTTAATTTAAATTAATGACAAAATGGGGAATGATAATAACCTATTATGAATGAACTTGAATAAGAAAAGGAAGGATAATAGGTGGACTTGTCCTAGGGACAAGTGGGAAGTATAACTTTTGGAATAAGGTAAGTTATAAGGAACGATAGGGGAAAATGATATAACTTATGTAATAAGGTAACATGTACTTAATTGAAAATTAAGTAGTCTGTAAGGATAAGAATAACCTTACAAATAAAGATAACATAAGTTATATGAATGGAAAAGGGGATTAAAACATAACAACATATATTGGTTGGGTTGAGTAATTTTCTAAGTGTCAGTCTGATTTTGATTTCGGTCTTCGGGGTTGATGCTTAGGGTGTTATTCTCTTAACCAATATGTATGTGAACTAAGGTATACTTAATTATGAATTAAGTAGAACATGTTATTATAAGCATAAGAGAGAATCATTAATAGATTATGAAAATAACATGTTGTTGGCTTATTAATGAACTTAAATGGGTTAAGTTATGAATTGAATTAATAAGCAAGGGTAGCTTGGTAATCTTGAAAAAGAAGTAAATGTGAATGTGAATAACCAAGTTAAAAGAGAAAACCGACGAGGTGGCGCAAACGCATAATTAATGATTAGACGTAGGTCTAATGACATGTAAAACTAAGGCACTTGAAGTAGTCCGCACGTTATAGGATGAATAGCCCAACGAGGTAAATCATCACTGTGTCATAAGGCATGAGGGGAGCGCACGTTCATTATTCTAGTGGCTCCAACGGACTGTAAAGGGAAGCACGCGGCTTTCTGAGATGTTAAAGGTGCTCCTAGTAGTCCTTTGTGTGGTGGCAGATGTTTAAGGCTTTGCTCGCAGGGGTTGGGTCTGCGCGTAACTACCAGGTGGGTGGGCCTTGACTAGAAGAATAACTTGGCAGTCGGAATGCTGTATGCAGTGATGGAAAAGGTCATTCGGTGGCTGCATCAACGGAGGCGGAGGGTCAGGACCAACAAGGATAGTAGGTCCTTGAGTGCCTGTCACCACAGCCAGTAGAATGTGGAAAGACTAGAGCTAGACCCAAGGTACCATTAACCATTCACTATCGTGGGACGGTGGTTGAGGGGAAACGCCACATGGATATTTAAATTGTTTGCTTAGGGGCTTATCGCTTAGTTCTTGTAGTCTTTACTAGTTGAGGGAGGGGCTGAGGTGGGGCCATAGCCACCATAGAAAACAGACCCTAGGGATATTTGTGTGAGAGGATCTTAAAGGCGGGCCTGCACAGATATGAGGAAAGCTCCCGACCGAGTTCCGTGTTTCTTGTGTAGCCCTACCACGGGACTCGGTCACACACATGATAGGTGTGCGGGTTAGGTATCGAATACGTTTGACGATACGAGCGAGGAAAAGTCTATGTACAACCATGTCTGCTCTGGGTGGTGTATCGTAGACTAGAGGGCATTATTCGATGATGAAACCTAATTCGATCGAATAGTTCGAGGGTAGCAGTCAGTATGCTTACGTAGTACAGGGCTAATGTCTCTATGCGGATGTAGCGTTGTTATATATATATATATATATATATATATATATATATATATATATAGAGAGAGAGAGAGAGAGAGAGAGAGGTATGCACATTACTATGGCATAGGATGAGGGACTGCTCATATTAATGTGTTGTTACGGAGATCGTGCGAGTGAGGTACCACGGGGTGTACCTCAGTCTGGGGGTAGCTACATATACATTATATTAGATTAATCTACTGGGGAGTAGATGGGTGCGATGTGTGTGTAAGCCTTGAGTGCTAATAACCCAGATAACCTAATAAATAAGGAAATGTAATTAAACGGTATATGTAGGATTATTCAAGAAGTGTAGTTTAAATTCATTCACACAGAACTTATGTTCTAACCCCCTTCTCACAACATTTGCAGGTTAGGTTTTTGACAGAGACTGGATAGCTTTGGATACTGGTTTAGCAGTATTGTTATTAAGGTAAAGCTATGTTTTAATTATATTATATTTTGTTCCTTCCGCTGTGAGATGTTTTACGAACTCTGACATGTTTTATGTCTCTGTCTTTTCTGTAGGATACCAGAGCAAACCAAATTGGGTTTTTGAAAAAATAAATCTGTCCGTCGGAACGCGGGTTGTTACATCTGGTATCAAAGCTTCGGTTTAGGATTCCTATATAGATAATGAGTGAGCATATTTGTGTTTTCGAAAATGTAAATATTATATATATATATATGAACCTAGATCCATAGAGGAGCCCACTAAATAGAAAGAGGAAAATGGATTAGGAATATATATAGTTGAGAGAATTGAATTTATGGGGGTGCCTAGGAAAGCCTAGGAAAGTTGGAAGCCCACTTTGATTCTAACCCATTTGTTAACTTTTAAGAACTTGAAATTGTAAAAGTTTTGGCAAAATAGTTTGTGGTGTTTTCAAGTTTTAATCTTAAAAGTGTTTTTGATATTTGAAAAAAAATGCATATTGGGTTTTAAAGTAAAGTGGGGTATATTTTGTAAAATAATGATTTTTTTTAAAAGAATTCTCTCATGGAAAAGGTGCACATTATAGAGCATTTATAGCTCACTAGCTTTCATATTCTAATATATGAAAGGATTAAAAAGTAAAGCATACAAAATGTTGCACTTTGTAAAAGAAAGTTTTGAAATCTCCATTCGGTTAACAATAAATTTGATTATTGTTTTAAAAATAAAATTTTATTGTGTAGACAAAATAAGTTGCAGAAAGCAAGAATAGAGTAGATGTTTGCACCTTATAGAGAGCAGCCAAGTTAACACTGTAAGTGGAAACAATGTAAAACCAATAGTTGTCCTTGTCTACTCCATTTTCTGTGATTTGAAAAAAAAATGTTTTGCAACTTTATTTTTTGACATGTTTTTATGGTTTGGCAAAAGCAAGTTTTGGAAAAGAAAATAAAGTTTTAAAACTTTTAATTTTTGGAAGGAAAATGTAATGAAAAGAAAAGGAGGCCAAACTATGTTTTGAAAAAAATTGGATTAGGTAAGGATTAGCGTCTAGAAAGAATGAGTAATCAATGCAATGCAGCATGAAAAGGAACATTTTGAAATTTGATAAATAAATCAAATTTCAAAAATAAAAAGAAGAAAACAACAAATCAAGTAAAGCAACAAAACATGACGGAAAATAAAAATGAATTTTTTTTAAGAAAAATGGATAAAAATGAAAATTTTCCAAGATAAGTTGAAAAAGAAAAGAAAATTTTCTTATGTGCATTGTGCTTGGATAGGAAAATAGGAAATACTTATAGAATAGTTACATAAAATCCAAGTACAATTAGAAAAGTTATATAAAATCAGAAGATGTGAATTTTTCTATTTTACACCTTTTTGTAACATAAGAAATCGAATTTAGAAAATTAGATTTTTCTAAACTTCGAAATTTAATAATGGTTAGTAGGGTTTTGGATGCAACAATTGGATGAACTATGCTCTTATTCTATAAAAATGTGGGAAAATTTGGGTGAAAAATGTTTTGATTTTCAAAAATATTGCATTCATATAGAATTGCAAGTATATTTAGGATGTGAGCATCATATTTTAAAAAGAGTTTTTAAAAGTTAATATACATGTAGGTCATACCAAATTAGGCATACATGCATTACTATGTTGTATTTCACTTTGCACATGCGCACAATTTTTGCAAAAAAAAAAAAAAAAAAGGATGCACACATTATGGATGTATATTATGCGAGAGATTAGCTATTTAATACCTATAAATTTCGGGGACAAAATTTCTTAAGGGTGGGAGAATGTAACACCCCGCATTTTTAATGCAATTAAAAATGTGGAAATATTAATAAATATTATATGCATATATATATCTAAGAGAAAAATTAAATACTGACAATAAAATTGCATGTAATAAGTTCACGCAGTGAAATGAAGGAAAAAGATTAATAAAAGAAATTAAATGCAATACATGAAATGTGAAGAAATGCATACGAACATTTATAAAGAAAAAGGAAAATTTGAAGAGCTTCTAGAATTTGGTCACGAAATTAGCGTCATTGCGTTCGTGGCAATTTTCTAGTCAATTTAGACCTATGCTTTGCAGAAAACCGATTTACGATGAAAAAGGTATCTTTAAATTAAATATTGCAATAAAACATAAAAAGAGGAATGAGAAAAGAAATGTTTAGCACTATCATAAGGTTTGTAAATAAAAGACTTAGTAGCTCATTTGGTTGGAATATGTGGCTTATATACAAGAGGTACAGAGTTTGATCCCCGCCAGCGCTATATTTTTGTTTTAGGGGAATGACTAAGTAGTGGTTTAGTGTGAATGCGGTTTAACTAAAAAGGCGGTTTAGTTAAGAAGCAATTCAGTGTGAAAGCAAATAAAAAAATGAAAGGAATATGCACATAAGTAGATGCATGAACCTAAATAAAAATAATAGAAATGTGTAGATGCATGAACCTAAATAAAAACATTAATATTATATATATATATATATATATATATTTAAGAGGCAACACTAATTTGAGATTAGGGAAATCTGTTTTAATGGTAGGAAATGAAATTGATAAATTAAAGACATTAATGTTATATTTAGGGATAATATAACGGTTACATTAAATATGGAAAAAGGGAGTACATGTAGTAAATGCATTTAGGCGTTTCAAATATGACATGAATTGAAAAACAATGAATAAATTGCCATCAATAATGGCTATAAGAAGGATAAAACAAAATGATATTAAATTCTCTTTAGTAAAATAGTTAACACATACTATATTTTCTACGATTAAAAAATAAAGGCATGGTTGGATACCATATTTGATAAGAACATGAGTGTAAGTAAACGTATGGTAATTATTTACATAAATAAATAATAGTTATGTTAAAAAGGTAGAGAAAAATAAATTGTTGCTTGCTTAAATAAAAGAAAAGAATGTATGATAAGGATGCATTAATTAATAGTATGCATTAACGCATTTAAAAAGGAAAACTAGAAATGTATGCAATAAAGAAGTGAATAACAAATGAGTTAAATATGGAAAATGGAAGTTATAAATTAAGTAAATTCAAAATTATAATTAGTGTTACATGGATATATATGGCGGAGAAATCAATAAAGAAACGCCATGGAAAATTTAATGCATGAAAAGAGAAATTGAGTAATCAGTGTAAGCAAAGAAAAGAAACCTCTTGTAGGAAGAGGGAATGTTAACATGTGAATAACAAATGATGCATTAAATAGAAAGAAAATATTACATACGTGAACGCAAGGAGGAAATTTTAGATGAAGTTAAAAATAGTAGAAAGAAGGTTAATGAATTAAAATTAAGAAAGAAATTAAAAAGACAATTAATGTAAAAATTTAAGGTGGTGCCTAATAAGCATACTTGATTGGTAAGATATGACAATGCATTCTTAGTTGGCTTGATCCTATTAGTCCAATTCAAATTTTTAATGACATGGCAACTTTTGATTGGCTATACAATGTGGAGAGAGTATATTCCATCAAGGAAAATAGATGGTTTAGATAAGTTTTATGTTAATCCTAAGGTCCTACTTGCTTTAACTCACCTATAAATAAGTCCCTAGACCTAACCCTAACCCAAATAATTTCTAATGGCAACACAATGATGCTGCTCCAACCTATTCTCCTTCTTCTTCAAGAAATTATTAGGTCTACTTTCTTACCTTTCTCTTCAAATCTCTTCTTAAAATAAAAAGATAAATCTAGTATTTCCTCTACTCCAAAATAAAGGAAAAGAGTTCAGGTGCCTAGATCAACACTATGCAAAATAAGAAGAAAATATGGGTAAAATTCAAAGATTATTCAGAATTTGGAAAGCATACAGGTGAGTGGGTTTAAAATACATTTGTTGTATAATAATGGATCTATCGTTTGCCACTCCCCATAGTAAACATATTGATGGAATTAATATGATAAAGTTGCCTATGTCTAATACTGTTATCACATGCTTAATTATGATCAGTTATTTTATATCTACGCTGGGTTTCCTCCTTTTATTCTTCCCTTTTTTTTTTATAGCTAGGCTAACTCGAGCCTATGTCTATTGTGGATTCATGCGATTGAACGGAATTGGGAATGAAAAAGGGAAAAATGTTGGTTTGGATATAATATGGGATTGGGAGGTTTTTGAGCATAACTTGAATTTGGGGTTATGGGTATAATTATACTTAAATTTTTAAATTTATGTAATTTGGCATAAATATAATTGAATATGGGAAGCATGTAACTTGGCATAAAGTAATATGTGATTATGAAATTGGTGTCTTTGGTTATAACTTGAAATTAGGCATGAAAAAGGAGTTATAATCATAAGTATGAATTTGGAATTGGGAATTATGGGTTAATGAAAATATATGTCATAATTCAGAACTTGAATTTGGGTTAATGAACGCCTAAGACACGAGGTTAGACGCATTTGCGGTATAAGTCTGCCCGGAACCGCCGGCATATCCAGCAACCGCAAATGACTGTCTAATGTGAGAGGTCAAAGGCATAAATTAGAGGCGTAATGGTGTTATGACACCAAGTTTGGCGCGTTTGCGTTATAAATCTACCCGGAACCGCCCGAGATATCCAGCAGTCGCAAAACGGCAGTCTAATGTGGGAGGTCTTATACTGTTACGGTATAATGAATTAATTAAAGAGCACTTAACCATAGTTAAACATGTGGGTGACATGGGTATGGTAAGAGGGTTAAGTGGGACGTGGGTGACATATAAAACATAATTAATAAATACTTAACTAAATAAAACCCGTAATGGTACTACGAACCAATCGAATTGGGTAAGGTTTAAGTAAATGGGTTAAATAAGTGGAAGGGTTAAGTTAATTTAAATTAATGCCAAAATGGGGAATGATAATAACCTATTATGAATGAACTTGAATAAGAAAAGGAAGGATAATAGGTAGACTTGTCCTAGGGACAAGTGGGAAGTATAACTTATGGAAAAAGGTAAGTTATAAGAAACGATAGAGGAAAATGATATAACTTATGTAATAAGGTAACATGTACTTAATTGAAAATTAAGTAGTCTGTAAGGATAAGAATAATTTTACAAATAAAGATAACATAAGTTATATGAATGGAAAAGGGGATTAAAACATAACAACATATATTGGTTGGGTTGAGTAATTTTCTGAGTGTCAATCTGATGCTGATTTCGGTCTTCGGGGTTGATGCTTAGTGAGTTATTCTCTTAACCAATGTGTATGTGAACTAAGGTATACTTAATTATGAATTAAGTAGAACATGTTATTATAACCATAAGAGAGAATCATTAATAGATTATGAAAATAACATGTTGTAGGCTTATTAATGAACTTAAATGGGTTAAGTTATGAATTGAATTATTAAGCAAGGGTAGCTTGGTAAACTTGAAAAAGAAGTAAATGTGAATGTGAATAACCAAGTTAAAAGAGAAAACCGACGAGGTGGCGCAAATGCATAATTAATGATTAGACGTAGGGTCTAATGACATGTAAAACTAAGGCGCTTGAAGTAGTCCGCATGTTATAGGATGAATAACCCGATGAGGTAGATCATCACGGTGTCATAAGGCATGAGGGGAGCGCACGTTCATTATTCTGGCGGCTCCAACGGACTGTAAAGGGAAGCACGTGGCTTTCTGAGATATTAAAGGTGCTCCTTGTAGTCCTCTGTGTGGTGGCAGATGTTTGAGGCTGTTCCCACAGGGGTTGGGTCTGCGCGTAACTACCAGGTGGGTGGGCCTTGACTGCAAGAATAACTTGGCAGTCAGAATGTTGTACGCGGTGACGGAAAAGGTCATTCGGCGGCTGCATCAACGGAGGCGGAGGGTCATGACCAATAAGGATAGTAGGTCGTTGAGTGCCTATCACCACAGCCAATAGAATGCGAAAAGACTAGAGCTAGACCCAAGATACCATTAACCATTCACTATCGTGGGACGGTGGTTGAGAGGAGACGCCACATGGATGTTTAGACTGTTTTCTTAGGGGCTTGTCGCTTAGCTCTTGTAGTCTTTACTAGTTGAGGGAGAGGTTGAGGTAGGGCCATAGCCACCATAGAAAACAGACCCTAGGGATATTTGTGTGAGAGGATCTTAAAGGCGGGCCTGCACATATATGAGGAAAGCTCCCGACCGAGTTCCGTGTTTCTTGTTCAGCCCTGCCACGGGACTCGGGCATGCACATGATGGGTGTGCGGGTTAGGCATCGAATACGTTTGACGATACGAGCGTGGAAAAGTCTAGGTACAACCATGTCTGCTCTAGGTGGTGTATCGTAGACTAGAGGGCATTATTCGATGATGAAACCTATTTCGATTGAATAGTTTGAGGATAGCAGTCAGTACGCTTACGTAGTACATCGATAATGGCTCTATGTGGATGCAGCATTGTTATATATATATATATGTATGTATGTATGCACATTACTATGGCATAGGATGAGGGACTGCTCATATTAATGTGTTGTTATGGAGGAGACCGTGCGAGTGAGGTACCACGGGGTGTACCTCAGTCTGGGGGTAGCTACATATACATTATATTAGATTAATCTACTAGGGAGTAGATGGGTGCGATGTGTGTGTAAGCCTTGAGTGCTAATAACCCAGATAACCTAATAAATAAGGAAATGTAATTAAACGGTATATGTAGGATTATTCAAGAAGTGTAGTTTAAATTCATTCACACAGAACTTATGTTCTAACCCCCTTCTCACAACATTTGCAGGTTAGGTTTTTGACAAAGACTGGATAGCTTTGGATACTGGTTTAGTAGTATTGTTATTAAGGTAAAGCTATGTTTTAATTATATTATATTTTGTTCCTTCCGCTGTGAGATGTTTTACGAACTCTGACAAATTTTATGTCTCTGTCTTTTCTGCAGGATACCAGAGCAAACCAACTCGAGTTTCGATGGAATGGGTTTTTGATAAGAAAAAAAAATCGGTCCGTCGGAACGCGAGTTGTTACAGTTTACCTTGCTTTTCATGATTCTGAATAATCTTCTCATTAATAATCTAAATTCTCTTTCTCTAATTCTGAAGCAGAAGAAGCCTAAATCTAATTTTTATTTTTAAAATGGGATTTGAAGGAGAAGAGAACTGCTTGAGGAAGAAGAAGAGCAATGTTTTGGCATCGCCATTAGAATTATGAAGTTTAGGGTTAGCTCTAGAGGTCTATTTATATGTGTGTTAGAGAAACTAGGCCCTTTGGATTAAAATAAGACCCATCTAAACTGTCCACCTCACTAAAGAAGGAACGTTTCAGAACACAACAAACACAGCCAGGGTGCGTTGCACCCGCACCCTTGCGCAGGGGGGGTGTCAACACCCCTGCTTGGGTGTCGACACCCCCTTATGGGTGTCGACCCCCACACAGTATATATATATATATATATATATATATATATATATATATATGAAGTTTGATTTATTTATCCTACATATATGCGTATAAATCAAATTTCAAACATTCCTTCTTTATTTGCTTCTTTGTTCGCGCGTAACCCTTAATTTGGATTATGTTTATGTGCATTCAACTCTTATGCATATACTAAGTCCTTGTATGTGAACAATTATTTATTTTAGTTCCAAATCAAATCAATCAAATCATTTATTTCTCTTTTTAACCATTCTTCCAGTTAAACTCCAATTAACTTAACCCTTTTCATACTGAATTGCTTCTTAATTAAACATTCTTTTTAATTAAACCGCTTTCACACTAAGCCACTTCTTAGCCATTCCCTTAAAACAAAAATATGGCACTGACGAGGATTGAACTCTGAACCTCTTATATGCAAGTCATATGTTCTAACCAACTAAGCTACCTAGTCTTTTGTTAACAAGACTTAGGACAATGATAACCATTATTCTTTTCTCATTCCTTTTTTTCATGTTTTGTTGCAATATTTAATTTAAAGATATCTCTTTCGTTTTAAATCGTTTTTCTGCAAACCATAGGTCTAAATTGATCAGAAAATTGCCACGAATGCAGGGACGCTAATTTCGTGACCAAACTCTGGAAGCTCTTCAAATTTTCCTTTTTACTACTATTTAAATGTTCGCATGCATTTCTCCGCATTTCATGTATTGCATGTAATTTCTTTTGTTATTCTTTTTCTTTATTTCACTGCAATAACTTATTACATGCAATTTTGTTGTCATTATTTAATTTTTCTCTTAAATATATCTATGCATATAATATATATACACATATTCATATGTTTAATTGCATTAAAAATGCAGGGAGGTTACATTCTACCACCCTTAAGAAATTTCGTCCCCGAAATCTGATAAGGATTAAATAAATAATCCCTCGCATAACATCCATCATGTATGCATCCAATTTTTGCAAATATTGTGCACATGTACAAAGTGAAATACATCATAGTAATGCATGTACGCCTAATTTGGTACCACCTATATGTATGCAAACTTTTCAAAAAATCTTTCAAAACATGATGCTCACGTCCTAAATATACTTGTAGTTCTATATGAATGCAATATTTTTGAAAAATCAAAACATTTTTTAACCAATTTTTCCCCATACTCTTACAGAATAAGAGATAGTTCATCCAATTGTTGCATCCAAAATCCTACCAACCATCATTAAATTTCGAAATTTAGAAAAATCTAATTTTCTAAATTCGATTTCTTATGTTACAAAAAGATATAAAACGGAAAAATTCACATCTTCCGTTTTTCTTTTGTGTACCTTTTCTAACTGTACTTGGATTTTTATGTCACTACTCTATGAAAATTTCCTATTTTTCCTATCCAAGTACAACTACATAAGAAAACTTTCTTTTCTTTTTCAACTTATCTTGGGAAATTTTCATTTTTATCCATCTTTTCTTAAAAAATTTATTTTCTTCTCCCGTCATGTTTGTTGCTTCAATGAATTTGTTGTTTTCTTTTTTAATTAGGCTATTCTCTTTTTTAGCTTATTTTTCAATTAAGCCTTTCCATCTTTCAACATTCTACACAACTACTACCAAGGGCCAAGAATCATAAGACTATTTCACTAAATAAAAGTCCAACCACAAACTCTTAACACTTACTTGCCCTTCCACTATCTAGTAATCACACTAGTCCTTGCTTTGTATTACTAGCCTACACATTTTTTTTCAAGCAACAATCATAGGCTTCATAATGCTTATGCATTCTAGGGGAATTTTCTACTATTCCAAGATGGTCCTTGCTGTTTACTTCCTAACCTCAAACTTTTCACATTCTTCCTAGGCACTAATCCTTATCTACTCCATTTTTTCAAAACATGGTTTGGCCTTTTTTTCATAACATTTTCCTTTCAAAAATTAAAAGTGGTAAAACTTTATTTTCTTTACAAAAACTCACTTTTGCCAAACCATAAAAATATGTCACAAAATAAAAATACAATTTTTTTTTAAATCACAAAACTGGAGTAGACAAGGACAACTATCGGGTTACATTGTTTCTATCTACAATGTTAATTTTGGCTGCTTTCTTCAAGGTGCAAAAATCTATTCTATTCTTACTCTCTACAACTTATTTTGTCTACCCAACAAAATTTCTTTTTAAAACAGTAAACAAAATTTATTGTTAACAGAATAGAATTTTCAAAACTTTCTTTTACAAAATGCAACATTTTGTATGCTTTACTTTTTAATCCTTTCATATATTATAATATGAAAACTAGTGAGCTATACATGCTCTATAATGTACACTTATTCATGAGACAATTCTTTCAAAATAAGAAATCATTAACTTACAAAGTATACCCCACTTTACTTTAAAACCCAATATGCATTTTTCAAATATGTTTCTTACATATCTCTTTCAAACATCAAAAATACTTTTAAGATTAAAACTTGAAAGCACCATAAACCCTTTTGCCAAAACTTTTACAATTTCAAGTTCTTAAAAGTTAACAAATGGGTTAGACTTGTAGTGGGCTTCCAACTTACCTAGGTTTTCCTAGACACCCCCATAAATTCAATTCTCTCAACTATATATATTCCTAATCCATTTTCCTCTTTCTATTTAGTAGGCTCCTCTATGGATCTAGGTTTGTATATATAATATATTTATATTTTTGAAAATACAAATACACTCACTCATTATCTATATAGGAATCCTAAACCAAAGCTCTAATACCAAGTGTAACAACCCGAGTTTCAACGGACCGAATTTTTTTCAAAAACCCAATCCGTCGAAATCCGTGTTGATTTGCCCTGGTATCCTGCAGAAAAGACAGAGACATAAAACATGTTAGAGTTCGGAATACATCTCACAGCGGAAGGAACAAATTATAATGTGATTAAAACATAGCTTTACCTTAATAACAATACCGCTAAACCAGTATCCAATGCTTTACAGTCTCTGTTATGAACCTAACCTGCGAATGTTATGAGAAGGTGGGTCAGAACATAAGTTCTGGTGACTGGACTTAAATTACACTTCTGGATAATCCTACATATACCGTTCAATTACATTTCTTATTCATTAGGTTATCTATGTCATTAGCAGTCAAGGCTTACACCCACACGTCGCACCCATCTACACCCTAGTAGATTAACCTAATATAGTGTATATGTAGCTACCCCCAACTAAGGTACACACCATGTACCCCGCACGGTCTCCTCTGTAACGCCACATTAATATGTGCAGTCCCTCATCCTATGCCATAGTTACGTACGTATATATATATATATATATATATATATATAACAATGCTACACCCGCAAAGAACCACTATCGCTGTACTACGTAAGCGTACTAACTGCTATCCTCGAACTTTTCCATCGAGTTAGATTCTTCCATCGAGTAATGCCCTAGAGCCTACGATACACCACCCAGAGCAGACATGCATGTATCTAGACTTTCCCATGTACGTATCATCAGACGTATTCAATGCCTAACCCGCACACCTATCGTGTGTGCGTGCCCGAGTTCCGTGGCAGGGCTACACAAGAAACACAGAACTCGGTCGGGAGCTTTCCTCATATCTGTGCAAGGCCCGCCTTTAAGAGCCTCTCGCACAAATATCCCTAGGGTATGTTTTCTATGGTGGCCATGGCCCCACCTCAGCCCCTCCCTCAACTAGTAAAGACTATAAGAGCTAAGCGACAGGCCTCTAAGCAAACAATCTAAACATCCATGTGGCATCTCTGCTCAACTACCTCCCACGATAGTGAATGGTCAATGGTACTTTTGGGTTTAGCTCTTGTCTTTCCGCATCCTACAGGCTGCCGATGATAGGTACTTGATGACCTACTATCATTGTTGGTCCTGACCCTCCTCCTCCGTTGAGGCAGCCACCGAATCACCTTTCCATCACCGCGTACAGCATTCTGACAGCCAAGTCATTCTTGCAGTCAGGGCCCACCCACCTAATAGTTACGCGCAGACCCAACCTCTGCGAGCACAGCCTGAAACATCTGCCACCACACAGAGGACTACTAGGAGCACCTTTAACGTCTCAGAAAGCCGCGTGCTTCCCCTTCCAGTCCGTCGGAGCCGCCAGAATAATCAGATAAACATGAGCTCCCCTCGTGCATTATGACACCATGAATATCTATCTCGTTGGGCTATTCATCCTATAACGTACAGACTAATCCAAGCGCCTCAGTTTAATATGTCATTAGGCCCTATGTCTAATCATTAATACGCGCTTGCTCCACCTCGTCAGTTTTCTCATTAATTTGGTTATTCTTATTCACATTGACTTCCTTTTTCAAGTTTACCAAGTTACCCTTGCTTATTAATTCCATTTATAACTTAACCCATTTAAATTTATTAATAAGCCTACAACATGTTATTCTCATGATCTATTCATTATCCCATCTTATGGTTACTACAACATGTTCTACTTAATTTACAATTAAGTATTTCTTAATTCACATATACATTGGTAAGAGAATAACTCCCTAAGTATCAACCCCGAAGACCGAAATCAATATCAGATTGACACTCAAAGAAACTCAACTCAACCAATCTCCTGTTATGTCCTAATCCCTTTCCATTCATATAACTTATGTTATCTTCATTTGTAGATTTATTCTTGCCTTTACAGATTACTTAATGTACAATTAAGTACAACTTACCTTATTACATAAGTTATAATTCCCACTTATCCCTGGGACAAACCTACCTATTATCTTTCCTTTTCTTAAGTTCATTCATAATAGGTTATTGTTATTGTTCCCCATTTATTCCCACTTTCTTCTTTACCGTTGTAATCATCTTTCATTCAATTCCATTTATTTCCATTAATTACAATTAATGTCATTTATCACTCCTTCAAAATACATATATTTATATATATTTATATATATATATACACATTTATGCACTAGACCTCCCACATTAAGCCTACACTTGTGGATGCTGGATTTGCTGGGCGGTTTCGAGTAGACTTCTTCCACAAGTCAACTTAACCTCGTGTCTTAGCACCATTACATCTTTTATTTATGCACTAAGACCCCTCACATTAGATTTACCACTTGTGGATGCTGGATGTGCTGGGTGGTTCCGGGCACACTTCTACCACTAATGTAATCTAACCTCGTATCTAAGTGCGGTTACAGTTTCTTATAACCTAGGCATGTCTATTCTTCCATATTTTCACTGCAATTTGCATGTCATCATGTTATGCCTATTTCGCGCCATATCTTCCTTTTATCATATAATCAAATATATTTTAACATGTAATCAATTAATCAGATAATTGTCTAAATTTAAGCAATAACATGTGATTGCTAAATCATGTAATTACTCTAACATATAAGTTTCTCAATTTCTACCGTTAATAGTCTAGGTACATAAATGTCACAATTTAACATGGAATTGAAACAACGGAACTTACTACACATATTTTGGCAAAATTTCCAGCATATTAATATCTTAGCATATTAATTTTCCAACATGTCACTCTTTAATTAGATTTAAAGCGTTGAATGGTAATTAATTTTACCGGTAACACAGTGGGTTTTAGATATGGAATACTACTAGGTTTGCTCCAAAGGATGAATAGGTTGGGATTGGGATAAAATAAAAGATTATTTCGGTAAGGCGATAATCCCGACTAGTTTGATAAACCTTAATTGAAAAGATATAATAAAATCTTTTGAAATTGATATCCAAAGGAGGATTAAAGAATAAGTTTAAATGAACTTATCTTTGATAAAATTAACGGGAATCTTTCCTAAGAATATTCTGAATTGAAATGAGGCGTATGATGTGTTTTTATA
This sequence comes from Allium sativum, assembly GCA_030737875.1. Lineage (NCBI taxonomy): Eukaryota > Viridiplantae > Streptophyta > Magnoliopsida > Asparagales > Amaryllidaceae > Allium > Allium sativum. The sequence continues at coordinate 17,754,020 of CM060922.1, read as the reverse complement.
GCACTTGATTATAAGATACGCGAGTTATTCAGAAAGATCGGGTTTAACCCATTCTGAATAACAGACACGGTGACTAAATGTTGACGATGAAGACGATGGTTGAAGACCGGAGATCTTTACATCAAATGGATGATTATTGATATCTTGATTGGGATGTACACACAAGATGAGGTAATAAGTGGTGATTGTCCATACGTACTTGGAGATCGACCGGATATGCATGGACCTCTCTCTTGTATCAGACATATGGAACAAGGAATAAAGTGCCTCCGGTTTCGTTTAGACCCAGAACGGACTTGCAAATGGATTGTGTATCTGGCATTGTATTCTGTTATGTTGTATTCGTCGATCTCTGCTAAATATATATATATATATATATATATGTTGGGTGGCGGAGAATTTATTCTCTTGCTTAACACCCCTTCTCTGAGACGTACAAGCTTAGATGTCATATATTGGTAGATGATCAATGGTATGGTATGGATTGATAGTGTGGCATGCTGAGATGCAATGACCAAGACTTTTATTGAAAAACAGAGTCTTGTGGATGATGATCAAAGCACGACTTTAATTAGCATAGCTTTGTGTATAGCATTAATTCGCGAGCCTCACTGTAACAACCCGCAAAATGCGAGCCAGTTTGAAATTTTTATTTTGGCCATTTTAGCGAATTTTGAATATTCAAAATGAGTTATTTTAAATAATATCGTCGAAAAATTTATTTTGAATAGAATTCGAACGAATATATTTATATACGTCGTCGTTAGAATATATAATAATTATATATAATTATAAATAGAATTGAAAATGGCGCGGTAGTTCGAAAATTCGATTTCTAATTTCAAATGAATATACAGAATTCAATATAAGTCAGAATTGAACGAAACAAGAAATATTTGAATCTGTATAACTGTATCTTTGTAACGAAGTTGACAAACTGAGATTTCATCTTAGAAATGATAAGATATGTCTAGTTTAAAATTAGAAATAGTCGCTGTGGAATTTATATATATTTTTATATATATAAGGCCCTTAAAAATAGCAATTTTGCAAACGACCTCGGATTTCGACGAAACCAGTTTTGTTGGGTCCGTGATGTTAAGTTATTGCTGGATTTCAAATTTCATAATTTTTCGAATCAGTATGTGAGCGTAGCAAAGGAAAACGCGTTTGACCAGTTTTAGTTGATTTTAATCGACTGGAAATTGGCCATTTTTCTAACGGTCTCAGAATTCGACGAAACTAGTTTTGTTAGGAACGTATCGTCAATACGAAGCTAGAAAATATTTTTCTGGAATTTTTCGAGTTAGTATGTGACCCCGGTAATTTGAAATGTACGTTTAAAATTCAATATAGTGATTTAAATGTAAATTCAATGGAAACTAATCGAAGCGATCGAATCAGCTTGCGATACATATCCCATTGTGTTCGGAATGGGGGTAAAATGCTAAGGACGTCAGGCGCTGGGCCTCGTTTCGAGTTCGTATTCAAAGGTCAACTTTTTTCGAATTAAATAATTAAAAAAAAATAAAAAAAATAAATTACCTCCCTCCTCCCCTATAATCCTTCTGGCCCCCCCCCTCAAATCATTATTTCAGAACAGAAAAAAAAAGGAGAGTAACGAAAATCGAGATCGACAGCCCCCCCCCCCCCCCCCCCCCCCGTACATCGCGCCGCCTGCGCACGGCGACCCCACCCCGATGACCGACCCCCACCTCGAACCACGACCCACCAGCGACCTCCCAGCGCCGCCTCCTTCCCCTCGTCTCCTCCTTCAGACCGACGTGTGAAGCCCTATGTCACGCACGCGTCAGATGACCCTCCGGTCATCGGAGTGGTGAACGACAGCATGCCCTAGGTGCTGAGCTGCTTCGTGAATTCCTGAACAGGGTCCAATGATGAAAAGTATCAACAGTGAGTTTTTTTTATTCCTTCCTTTTCCCTTTATTTATTTTAGTTTAAAATTTGTTTTAAAAACATGAATATAATTAGTTTTAAAAATAAATACATTGGAAAAAATTCGGTTTTTATTTTAATAAATACATTGGAAAGAAAATTCAGTTTTTATTTAATTTAATACATCGTTAAAAATCAGTTTGGCAGAAACAAAATCTGAATTAGCTTTGAAAACAAAGCTTGCATTCTTTTTGAATATGAATTTTTGCATTGATTTTGAAAATAAAATCAACTTTGTTTTTAAAAATAGAAAATCAACTTTGTTTTTAAAAATAGAAGAACAACTTTGTTTTTAAAAATAGAAGAACAACTTTGTTTTTAAAAATAGAAGAAGGCTTTGTTTTTAAAAATCGAAATAAAATATGTTAGAAAAATAAGAAAAATATGTAGGTGTCGATTTTAAAAGTATAAAGACTTCGATTTTAAAAATATAAAGACATTCGTTTTAAAAATATCGAAAAATATACTTTGTTTAGAATCGAAATAAAAAATATGTTTTTATATATTGAATAGCATCATAAGAATAGGATTTTTATATATTGAACTTTGAAATAAAAATTCGATTTTTATATATTGAACTTTGAATAAAAATTCGATTTTTATATATTGAACTTTGAAATAAAAATTCGATTTTTATATATATAGTGGCCTTGGGCAACGAAGGTGACAAAAAGGCGAAACGACGAAGACTTCTGCAAATGAAGAGCCGTGGATCTAGGATAGCTATCTGTGAGAATTTCTCACCTTTCAATTTCTTTTCTAATTATATATATATACTAGGATGCAGACGGTGCTTAGTAGCACCCGACACAATCGTCCACAGACCATGGACTTGTTTGTTTGGTTGCATAGATTAGTTGAATTATTTGTTTGAATTGAATTGTTTGGTGAGATGAAATTGATTTGATTGATGTGTGAATGGCGTGGGCCTTCACTAGACCGGGGATTAGGCTAGGCCTTGTCCCGTTTCTAGTATCGTGCCGTTATGCCGCCGAAATTTTCTAAAATATGTTAGAAAATAAAAATATCATTTTATTGTGTAAATGAATAATAGAAATTCATAAGTTGGAATAAAATGTTTTATCGTTAAAAATATAATTTTTAACGTGAATATGAATATAGTGAAAGTGAATAAATAAATATTCATTTACAAACCAGACGGTTTGTTTATTTACACCTATTTGAAGGACATTGATTGGGTCGATAAATTTTACACATCGCCCAACTGCACAAATAAAACCTGTGTTTGATTGTTTGAAACCCCACACGGGTGTTAGGATGAAATTTGAAGTTCACTCATCCTGATTGATTAAATATGTCGATCGATTGATTGACAGGCTGTTATAAGCGTTAGATATCTATATTTGATGCTTATACAGTGTAGTGCACTTTGGTTGATGGTTGATTATTTTTCAATGCTATTATATGTGTGTAATGCATGAAAATCCATATAATTAACTTTATATGGTAATTGATTGGGCCTCATTCTAATTTGAAAAATAAAGAATATTATAAAATAAAAGTTCATGTGTTGACAGTACTCATTCATTGAGATTGGTCATGTGTTGAACGAAATATTTTGATAATAACAACTATTTTGAAAAAGAAATATTTGAAATAGAATATTTGAAAATAGAAATTTATGAAGCCGTGTTGATTAGATTGACGCCATTTTGACGTGAACGATATTTATATCGATTTTAAAACGATTTCGAAATGAATTGAATTGAAAACGATTTCGAAATGAATTGAATTGAAAACGATTTCGAAATGAATTGAATTGAAAACGATTTCGAAATGAATTGAATTGAAAACGATTTCGAAATGAATTGAATTGAAAACGATTTCGAAATGAATTGAATTGAAAACGATTTCGAAATGAATTGAATTGAAACGATTTCGAAATGAATTGAATTGAAAACGAATTCAAATTGAATTGAAAGTGAATTGAAATGAATTCAAATTGAATTGAAATTTGAATTGAATAGAAATGAATTTTAAAACGAATTTATAGAGAAGAATTCAATTTTGATTTGAATTGAAATGGAAGTTGAAATTGCTTTTGAAACGAATTTAAAACTATTTATATAATTCGTTTTAAATAGAAATCGACGAAATATATATTATATATATTATATATATAATATAATGGCCTGAATAGAACGCGCCGCGCCGCGGCAGTTCGTGAATTTCGACCATTTATTTCAAACGGACATTACGGGAGATCCGACCGTCGGATTCTCCTAAAACCGGAACCGTTGGGTTCGTATCGAAAAGAGCTTTCTAATGAATATTAGAAATTTGAAATCTAACGGTTGGATTTGGAATTATGTCCAAATCAAATTTGAAAAAGGTCGCTATAAGTGCAGTTCGATGGCCATTGATGGAAATCGACTGTACGGGCCTTGATAAAATTATTAAAAATAGTAATAATTTGTGTAAAATCATAAGAAATGATTTAGAAAGAATTGGGATGAAAAACTCCATATTTGAAAAGATAAAAATAGATTTTTATCGAAATGAACTAGTTTTGAACTAGAAATATAATTCTATTTATTTTTAAATAAATAAATTGAATTTAAAAAGGGTTTTGAAAATAACCAAAATATCCAATGATTGCATTGGAGTGGATTTGAATCGAAATTGTCTTCGGAATATTTCGATGTTGGAATTCGTGATTATACAGGTGTTGTTATGGAAATTTGAAAGATATATATTTATATCGTTATTTCCAATACGACATTTGTTAATCGTAGAATTTGATATTGAATATAAGCCGATATATTTTCTATTCAGAGCCTTATATTGAATATCAAATGTGATTTGGGTTTGTCGTGAATGGTGTCTTCACTAACACTGTTCTTGAACCCAGTTGAGAAAAGATTAAATCTTTTTATTTAGATTTAATGAAGTGTACCAATTAAATGATATTTAATTGGAATTGAATCGATATTGATTTTTGGGTTTATCGTGAACAGTGTTTTAAATAACACTCGTTCTTTAACCCGATAATTAATGGGATGTGACTTTGGGTTTATCGTGAACCGTGTTTTAAATGACACTGATTCTTTAACCCAGTTAACGATTAAAACTAAGTGGAGTTTTAATGAATCTTTAATTAGACTGAAATGATCGAAAATGGAGTATCACCAGTTTTGCTCCAGGCGATAGTTAAATCTTTAATTAGATTTGAACGTGAAATGGTAATTGAATTTACCGATAACACTGTGGTGTTGGATATGAAGTATTACCAGTTTTACTTCATGGGATGAATAGGTTGGGATTGGGAAATTAAAACAAGTGATTACTTCGGTAAGTTTCGTTAATCCCGACTAGTTTGAATTGATATTCAAAAACAGATTTAAGAATAAATTCAAGGAATTTATCTTGGATAAAATTAATGGGAACCTTTCCCTATGAATGTGAAATTTAGAAACTAACTGTCGGTTAGCCAAGCAGAAGGGTTTTCTGGATATTGATCTGATGTTGGTTTCGGCCTTCGGGGTTAATATTTGGGGAATTATTCTCTTGATTAATTTACGGTTAGTGACTAATGAATTGGAATGAGGCGTATGTTGTGTTTGTGTAACACTTATTTAAAATATACGCGAGTTATTCGGAAAGACCGGGTTTATCCCATTCTGGATAACTGATACGACGATAAGTCGAAGATGAAGACGATGGTCGAAGACCGGAGGTCTTCACGTCGTTTGGGTGATAACTGATGATCTTGATTGGGCTGTACACCCAAGAAGATGGAAACAGTTAGTGATCGTCCAGACGTACTTGGAGATCGATGGATATGCGGGGTACTAGGTGCCTCCGGTTTCGTTCAGACCCAGAACGGACTTGTAAATGGACTGTGTGTCTGACATCGGATTTCATTCTGTGTGACTGATATCGGTTGCATAGGATGGTTTGCCTGTGTGGCATGCTAAGATGCAAATGATCAAGGCTTCTGTTGAAAAGCAAAGTCTTGTGGTGATGATCAAAGCACGGCCTTTGTGGCGTAGCTTTGTGTAACGTTTAATTCGCGAGTTTCACACCCAGTATGAACCAAAAACGGGAGAGGACATCAGGGAGGACTTGCGTTTCTTTCTAGCTAGAAGTGGCGTCAGTGGTTTTACACGCCCTGACGAGTTTGACTTATGTGGTTGTTGCGGTTGCGAGGCGCCTCGGTTATATCGGTTTCGGCCGAATGCATTCTGGTCGGCTGACGGACCAGACTTACACCCCATAGGGTGGGGAGACGTATTGTTCAGGCATAATAATCCACTCCGTGTGGACCGGCCCTGACGATCCAAGGGGCAGTTGCGGCTGTTCCTGAGACACGGGCTAGAGCGTCTCGAATCGGTTGAGGACTATCTTTTGCCTCGGTTCATAGATGGAAATCCAATTTCCAAATACGTGACATTTGCGGTTTTATTTGTAAACCTATATATGGCGACATGATATATGGTACCCATGCCGCCTATGATTGATACTTATGATTCGAAGTTGTTTTATACACTATGCACTTATAATAGTATAAAATGATTTGTTTTAAAACGTACCAAGCATTCTTTGGCTGTTATAAGGGAAAACCCTATCCTCGACTGCGTTGCATTGTGTGATGGGACCTGGGTCTTATAACAGCTTCATTTTTCTTTATTTAGCATTGCGCTGTTTGTTTTATGCACTGGTATTCTTGGGAGGAAACCCGTTCCGTGTTATACGGCGTGGTCCCTTGATTTACCTAGCTTTAAAAATAAAGCTTAACTGTTTTAGTTCTCACACCAGTCCCATGACTGACCTGGAGTTTATTGTTTTAACCTAAACTCTGGGTGCCCTTATTTTGACACGGGCAGCTAGTAGTTTTGGTTTTGCAGATTTATATTCACAGGATCCTGGTTTACAGCTGGAACGATATCCGGAAAGCTTTGTATCCGTATATCTCATTCTAGTTGTGTATTGTATTATTTTCCGCTGCGATGTATTTAAATGTAATTTAAATCTCTGATATTTCTGTGTAATATTCATTCATACTCTGTATATTCTTGTAATCTGATGCATTGTTGTAATATACAATGAAATGTTCTTCTGTATGCGTTCTGTTGTGGGTTGTTCTCGAACTATCCGACGCTTTCCTTTACGGGGAAGTTACGGGTTTTCACAGTTGGTATCAGAGCTTTGGTTTACAAAGCTAGAGAACAAGACACATTAGAACCTTACGAAAGAATTCATCAGATATTGGATTAGTAATATCCAATTAGAATGACTCGTTAGAGATAGGATCAGTAGTATCCTAGAACGAGTGTGAAGAGTATATTTTTCAAATGAAAACAAATTGGTTTTGAAATTTAAATCAATTATTCGTATTTGATTATCTATTTATATTGAGTTGGACAGTCCAGTATATAAAGATTTTGCGTATACGTCTGATCCACGTGTATTTGAAATTTTAATATACTGGATAGATATAGAATCACACTCTAGTCGCCCGAAGATGATTCTGATGATAGTTCGAACATCATCAGAATTGGTATTCGTGTTTCGAAGGTGTGATATCTATATATTTCCTATTGATTGGTGTGAGAACCAAAATTAGATAGGGCCTATTGTTGTGATTTGGCATCAAAAACATGATTTTTGCATATGTATCAAAATTACGAATTGGAAACTCTAATTCACTAATTGACTGATGTTTGTGTTGTTTGTTTATTGGTTTGCTAATTTTGGACCATTTAGCCTAATTGAACCAAATATTGAACTGTATTGAAAATTGGTCGCATTTGCTTGCATATACATATACTTATATTGAACAGGTCATAGCAAGGAGGCTAGAGCCGAGAATAAAATTTGTTTGCCCGACAAATAGGTACATGTTTACTACATAATTTACTGTTTTGTTTGGGTGATGATGATTTTATGAGCCTATTGGCTAGCCGCTTGGCTTTTTCTTTTTCTTTTTGAGATCTGAAGGACCGGGGAAGCTATTTGAAATTCCCCGATGCTCCCGGTGCAGGGGAGGTTATGGCAAAAATTTTCGAAAATTTAGGGTGTTAGCCAAATTTTTGAAATTTTGAAAATTCTCAGAAACTAAAGAGTTGGAGAATGGAAGTCTGATCGAGCGTAGAGTTGAATAATCAAACCACTTTCGACTTTGTTCCTTTTCGGGGATGAAAAGTTTTAAGTGGGGGAGATTGTAACAACCCGCAAAATGCGAGCCAGTTTGAAATTTTTATTTTGGCCATTTTAGCGAATTTTGAATATTCAAAATGAGTTATTTTAAATAATATCGTCGAAAAATTTATTTTGAATAGAATTCGAACGAATATATTTATATACGTCGTCGTTAGAATATATAATAATTATATATAATTATAAATAGAATTGAAAATGGCGCGGTAGTTCGAAAATTCGATTTCTAATTTCAAATGAATATACAGAATTCAATATAAGTCAGAATTGAACGAAACAAGAAATATTTGAATCTGTATAACTGTATCTTTGTAACGAAGTTGACAAACTGAGATTTCATCTTAGAAATGATAAGATATGTCCAGTTTAAAATTAGAAATAGTCGCTGTGGAATTTAATTTTTATATATATAAGGCCCTTAAAAATAGCAATTTTGCAAACGACCTCGGATTTCGACGAAACCAGTTTTGTTGGGTCCGTGATGTTAAGTTATTGCTGGATTTCAAATTTCATAATTTTTCGAATCAGTATGTGAGCGTAGCAAAGGAAAACGCGTTTGACCAGTTTTAGTTGATTTTAATCGACTGGAAATTGGCCATTTTTCTAACGGTCTCAGAATTCGACGAAACTAGTTTTGTTAGGACCGTATCGTCAATACGAAGCTAGAAAATATTTTTCTGGAATTTTTCGAGTTAGTATGTGACCCCGGTAATTTGAAATGTACGTTTAAAATTCAATATAGTAATTTAAATGTAAATTCAATGGAAACTAATCGAAGCGATCGAATCAGCTTGCGATACATATCCCATTGTGTTCGGAATGGGGGTAAAATGCTAAGGACGTCAGGCGGTGGGCCTCGTTTCGAGTTCGTATTCAAAGGTCAACTTTTTTCGAATTAAATAATTAAAAAAAAAAAAAATTACCTCCCTCCTCCTCTATAATCCTTCTGCCCCCCCCCCCCAAATCATTATTTCAGAACAGAAAAAAAAGGAGAGTAACGAAAATCGAGATCGACAGCCCCCCCCCCCCCCCCCGTACATCGCGCCGCCTGCGCACGGCGACCCCACCCCGATGACCGACCCCCACCTCGAACCACGACCCACCAGCGACCTCCCAGCGCCGCCTCCTTCCCCTCGTCTCCTCCTTCAGACCGACGTGTGAAGCCCTATGTCACGCACGCGTCAGATGACCCTCCGGTCATCGGAGTGGTGAACGACAGCATGCCCTAGGTGCTGAGCTGCTTCGTGAATTCCTGAACAGGGTCCGATGATGAAAAGTATCAACAGTGAGTTTTTTTTTATTCCTTCCTTTTCCCTTTATTTATTTTAGTTTAAAATTTGTTTTAAAAACATGAATATAATTAGTTTTAAAAATAAATACATTGGAAAAAATTCGGTTTTTATTTTAATAAATACATTGGAAAGAAAATTCAGTTTTTATTTAATTTAATACATCGTTAAAAATCAGTTTGGCAGAAACAAAATCTGAATTAGCTTTGAAAACAAAGCTTGCATTCTTTTTGAAAATGAATTTTTGCATTGATTTTGAAAATAAAATCAACTTTGTTTTTAAAAATAGAAAATCAACTTTGTTTTTAAAAATAGAAGAACAACTTTGTTTTTAAAAATAGAAGAACAACTTTGTTTTTAAAAATAGAAGAAGGCTTTGTTTTTAAAAATCGAAATAAAATATGTTAGAAAAATAAGAAAAATATATAGGTGTCGATTTTAAAAGTATAAAGACTTCGATTTTAAAAATATAAAGACATTCGTTTTAAAAATATCGAAAATATACTTTGTTTAGAATCGAAATAAAAAATATGTTTTTATATATTGAATAGCATCATAAGAATAGGATTTTTATATATTGAACTTTGAAATAAAAATTCGATTTTTATATATTGAACTTTGAATAAAAATTCGATTTTTATATATTGAACTTTGAAATAAAAATTCGATTTTTATATATATAGTGGCCTTGGGCAACGAAGGTGACAAAAAGGCGAAACGACGAAGACTTCTGCAAATGAAGAGCCGTGGAGCTAGGATAGCTATCTGTGAGAATTTCTCACCTTTCAATTTCTTTTCTAATTATATATATATATACTAGGATGCAGACGGTGCTTAGTAGCACCCGACACAATCGTCCACAGACCATGGACTTGTTTGTTTGGTTGCATAGATTAGTTGAATTATTTGTTTGAATTGAATTGTTTGGTGAGATGAAATTGATTTGATTGATGTGTGAATGGCGTGGGCCTTCACTAGACCGGGGATTAGGCTAGGCCTTGTCCCGTTTCTAGTATCGTGCCGTTATGCCGCCGAAATTTTCTAAAATATGTTAGAAAATAAAAATATCATTTTATTGTGTAAATGAATAATAGAAATTCATAAGTTGGAATAAAATGTTTTATCGTTAAAAATATAATTTTTAACGTGAATATGAATATAGTGAAAGTGAATAAATAAATATTCATTTACAAACCAGACGGTTTGTTTATTTACACCTATTTGAAGGACATTGATTGGGTCGATAAATTTTACACATCGCCCAACTGCACAAATAAAACCTGTGTTTGATTGTTTGAAACCCCACACGGGTGTTAGGATGAAATTTGAAGTTCACTCATCCTGATTGATTAAATATGTCGATCGATTGATTGACAGGCTGTTATAAGCGTTAGATATCTATATTTGATGCTTATACAGTGTAGTGCACTTTGGTTGATGGTTGATTATTTTTCAATGCTATTATATGTGTGTAATGCATGAAAATCCATATAATTAACTTTATATGGTAATTGATTGGGCCTCATTCTAATTTGAAAAATAAAGAATATTATAAAATAAAAGTTCATGTGTTGACAGTACTCATTCATTGAGATTGGTCATGTGTTGAACGAAATATTTTGATAATAACAACTATTTTGAAAAAGAAATATTTGAAATAGAATATTTGAAAATAGAAATTTATGAAGCCGTGTTGATTAGATTGACGCCATTTTGACGTGAACGATATTTATATCGATTTTAAAACGATTTCGAAATGAATTGAATTGAAAACGATTTCGAAATGAATTGAATTGAAAACGATTTCGAAATGAATTGAATTGAAAACGATTTCGAAATGAATTGAATTGAAAACGATTTCGAAATGAATTGAATTGAAAACGATTTCGAAATTAATTGAATTGAAAACGATTTCGAAATGAATTGAATTGAAAACGATTTCAAAATGAATTGAATTGAAAACGATTTCGAAATGAATTGAATTGAAAACGATTTCGAAATGAATTGAATTGAAACGATTTCGAAATGAATTGAATTGAAAACGAATTCAAATTGAATTGAAAGTGAATTGAAATGAATTCAAATTGAATTGAAATTTGAATTGAATATAAATGAATTTTAAAACGAATTTATAGAGAAGAATTCAATTTTGATTTGAATTGAAATGGAAGTTGAAATTGCTTTTGAAACGAATTTAAAACTATTTATATAATTCGTTTTAAATAGAAATCGACGAAATATATATAATATATATAATATAATGGCCTGAATAGAACGCGCCGCGCCGCGGCAGTTCGTGAATTTCGACCATTTATTTCAAACGGACATTACGGGAGATCCGACCGTCGGATTCTCCTAAAACCGGAACCGTTGGGTTCGTATCGAAAAGAGCTTTCTAATGAATATTAGAAATTTGAAATCTAACGGTTGGATTTGGAATTATGTCCAAATCAAATTTGAAAAAGGTCGCTATAAGTGCAGTTCGATGGCCATTGATGGAAATCGACTGTACGGGCCTTGATAAAATTATTAAAAATAGTAATAATTTGTGTAAAATCATAAGAAATGATTTAGAAAGAATTGGGATGAAAAACTCCATATTTGAAAAGATAAAAATAGATTTTTATCGAAATGAACTAGTTTTGAACTAGAAATATAATTCTATTTATTTTTAAATAAATAAATTGAATTTAAAAAGGGTTTTGAAAATAACCAAAATATCCAATGATTGCATTGGAGTGGATTTGAATCGAAATTGTCTTCGGAATATTTCGATGTTGGAATTCGTGATTATACAGGTGTTGTTATGGAAATTTGAAAGATATATATTTATATCGTTATTTCCAATACGACATTTGTTAATCGTAGAATTTGATATTGAATATAAGCCGATATATTTTCTATTCAGAGCCTTATATTGAATATCAAATGTGATTTGGGTTTGTCGTGAATGGTGTCTTCACTAACACTGTTCTTGAACCCAATTGAGAAAAGATTAAATCTTTTTATTTAGATTTAATGAAGTGTACCAATTAAATGATATTTAATTGATATTGATTTTTGAGTTTATCGTGAACAGTGTTTTAAATAACACTCGTTCTTTAACCCGATAATTAATGGGATGTGACTTTGGGTTTATCGTGAACCGTGTTTTAAATGACACTGATTCTTTAACCCAGTTAACGATTAAAACTAAGTGGAGTTTTAATGAATCTTTAATTAGATTGAAATGATCGAAAATGGAGTATCACCAGTTTTGCTCCAGGCGATAGTTAAATCTTTAATTAGATTTGAACGTGAAATGGTAATTGAATTTACCGATAACACTGTGGTGTTGGATATGAAGTATTACCAGTTTTACTTCATGGGATGAATAGGTTGGGATTGGGAAATTAAAACAAGTGATTACTTCGGTAAGTTTCGTTAATCCCGACTAGTTTGAATTGATATTCAAAAATAGATTTAAGAATAAATTCAAGGAATTTATCTTGGATAAAATTAATGGGAACCTTTCCCTATGAATGTGAAATTTAGAAACTAACTATCGGTTAGCCAAGCAGAAGGGTTTTCTGGATATTGATCTGATGTTGGTTTCGGCCTTCGGGGTTAATATTTGGGGAATTATTCTCTTGATTAATTTACGGTTAGTGACTAATGAATTGGAATGAGGCGTATGTTGTGTTTGTGTAACACTTATTTAAAATATACGCGAGTTATTCGGAAAGACCGGGTTTATCCCATTCTGGATAACTGATACGACGATAAGTCGAAGATGAAGACGATGGTCGAAGACCGGAGGTCTTCACATCGTTTGGGTGATAACTGATGATCTTGATTGGGCTGTACACCCAAGAAGATGGAAACAGTTAGTGATCGTCCAGACGTACTTGGAGATCGATGGATATGCGGGGTACTAGGTGCCTCCGGTTTCGTTCAGACCCAGAACGGACTTGTAAATGGACTGTGTGTCTGACATCGGATTTCATTCTGTGTGACTGATATCGGTTGCATAGGATGGTTTGCCTGTGTGGCATGCTAAGATGCAAATGATCAAGGCTTCTGTTGAAAAGCAAAGTCTTGTGGTGATGATCAAAGCACGGCCTTTGTGGCGTAGCTTTGTGTAACGTTTAATTCGCGAGTTTCACACCCAGTATGAACCAAAAACGGGAGAGGACATCAGGGAGGACTTGCGTTTCTTTCTAGCTAGAAGTGGCGTCAGTGGTTTTGCACGCCCTGACGAGTTTGACTTATGTGGTTGTTGCGGTTGCGAGGCGCCTCGGTTATATCGGTTTCGGCCGAATGCATTCTGGTCGGCTGACGGACCAGACTTACACCCCATAGGGTGGGGAGACGTATTGTTCAGGCATAATAATCCACTCCGTGTGGACCGGCCCTGACGATCCAAGGGGCAGTTGCGGCTGTTCCTGAGACACGGGCTAGAGCGTCTCGATTCGGTTGAGGACTATCTTTTGCCTCGGTTCATAGATGGAAATCCAATTTCCAAATACGTGACATTTACGGTTTTATTTGTAAACCTATATATGGCGACATGATATATGGTACCCATGCCGCCTATGATTGATACTTATGATTCGAAGTTGTTTTATACACTATGCACTTATAATAGTATAAAATGATTTGTTTTAAAACGTACCAAGCATTCTTTGGCTGTTATAAGGGAAAACCCTATCCTCGACTGCGTTGCATTGTGTGATGGGACCTGGGTCTTATAACAGCTTCATTTTTCTTTATTTAGCATTGCGCTGTTTGTTTTATGCACTGGTATTCTTGGGAGGAAACCCGTTCCGTGTTATACGGCGTGGTCCCTTGATTTACCTAGCTTTAAAAATAAAGCTTAACTGTTTTAGTTCTCACACCAGTCCCATGACTGACCTGGAGTTTATTGTTTTAACCTAAACTCTGGGTGCCCTTATTTTGACACGGGCAGCTAGTAGTTTTGGTTTTGCAGATTTATATTCACAGGATCCTGATTTACAGCTGGAACGATATCCGGAAAGCTTTGTATCCGTATATCTCATTCTAGTTGTGTATTGTATTATTTTCCGCTGCGATGTATTTAAATGTAATTTAAATCTCTGATATTTCTGTGTAATATTCATTCATACTCTGTATATTCTTGTAATCTGATGCATTGTTGTAATATACAATGAAATGTTCTTCTGTATGCGTTCTGTTGTGGGTTGTTCTCGAACTATCCGACGCTTTCCTTTACGGGGAAGTTACGGGTTTTCACAGTTGCACACACCGGTGTGAACCAGAAACGGGATGAGGGACCGTAGGGAGTGCGTGCGTTTCTTTCTAACTTAGAGTGGTGTCAAGGTATGGAGCCTAGACATTTTACTTATGTGGATGATGGATAGCGAGGTACCTCAGATTTGAGTCCCTAGTGGCTCTTGATATGGTCAACATACTGACCAGATTTTATGCCCCATAGGGCAGGAAAACGTATTGTTCAGGAATAACCAATCCTCAAACGTAAGAGCGGACCGGCCCTGCCAGATCCCAGGTGCAATTGCGGTTGAATGTTAAGACATGAGCTAGAGCGTCTCAAATTGGAAGGAGAGATCCCTTGCCTTGCTTCATAGATAGAATCCAATTTCCAATACGCGACTTTTACGGTTTTAGTCGTAAACCTATATGGAGACATGATATACGGTACCTATATCCTCTATGATTGATACATTTATATTTGAAGTTGATTTCTTCACTTATAGTAATAATAAAAGATAAATTTCTCGTACCAAGCATATTTTGCCATTATAAGGTAAAACTGTATTCTCTGGTTTGTGTTTGCATTATGTGATGGGACGTGAGTCTTATAATAGCTTCATTTTTCCTTTTAGCATTGCGCTGTTTGTTTTATGCACCGGTATTCTTAGGAGAAAACCCCTTCCCGTTATACCGCGTGGTCCCTTGATTTACGTAACTTTAAAATTAAGTAAATAACTGTTTAAGTTCTTACACCAGTCCCATGACTGACTCAGAGTTTATTGTTTTAACCTAAACTCTGGGTGCTCATATTTTCCTATTGGCAGCTAGTAGTTTTGGTTTTCGCATATTTCTATTTCACAGGATCTTGGATTACAGCTAGAGCTATATTTGGAAAGCTTTGTATCCGTGTATTTCTTTCAGTTGTGCTAGTTGATATATTTCCGCTGTACATTATGTTTATGTATTATTTTTCCGGTGCTATGTATTTTAAATCTCTAATATTTTCTGATGTATGATATTCATTTGTACTCTTATTTTTTACTCTAGTGTAAATTATTGTAATAACAATGAAATGTTCTATTGTTTGTGTTCTGGTGCGTCGTGTTCTCAAAGAAATCCGCATTCCAGTTCGGTCTAGGTCGGGCGGGATTTCGGGTTGTTTCATTTTGGTATCAGAGCTTTGGTTTACAAAGCTCGAGAGAAAGACACATTAGAACCGAATGAAAGAATTCATCAGAGATAGGATTAGTAATATCCTATAAGAATAACTCGTTAAAGATAGGGGTAGTAATACCCTAGAATGAGTTCGAAGAGTATTATTTATAAAACAAATTTAGTTTTAAAAATTTATAACTTATTATAGGTATTTGAGTATTTTATTTTATATATTATTTTTACTACCGAGTATTAGAAGATCTTGAATATACGCATAATTAACGTGTATTCGAAGTCTCAAATATACTAGATAGATATAGAATCACACTCTAGTCGCCCGGGGATGATTCCGATGATTGTCATGGCATCATCAGCATTTATGTTCTTGTTTCGAAAGTAGGATATCTATATGATTCCAATTGACTGGTGTGAGAACCAAAACTTAGTTAGAGTCTATGTTGTGATTTGGCATTGAAATATGATTTTGAGTATATATAAAGGTTATGCATTTGGAAAGCTAATCAACTAATTGTGTGTTGGTTGTGTTGTGTGATTATTAGTTTAACTAATAAAAATATTGGAATGATAATTAATTTAACCAATATAAGAATGAATGATAAGTAAAATCGAATCAAATATTGAACTAAATTGTAAATTGATTGAATTTAAATACATGTACGTGCATATATATTGAACAAGTCATAGCAAGGAGGCTAGAGAAGAGGAATAAAATTGTATGCCCAACAAATTGGTACATGTTTACTATATTCATAGGGTTTGATGATTTTATGAGCCGATTGGCTAGCCGCTTGGCTTTCTCTTTTTCTTTTTGGATGATGAGGTCCCTGTGAGGCAAGTTGCGGTTTTTCCGATCAACCCGTATAAAGGAGGTTATGGCGAAATTTTTCAAAAATTTAAGGCGTTAGCCAACTTTTTGAGAAATTAGAATGTTCTTAGAAACTAAAAAGTTGAAGAACTTAAGCCAGAATGAAAGTTGAGTTGGTTGGTTAAACAACTTTCAGCTCCGTTCCTTTTCGAAGACGAAAAGATTTTAAGTGAGGGAGATTGTAACAACCCGGAATTTCAGAACCAGTTTAAAATTTTAATTTAAGCTATTTTAATTGATTTAGAATATTTAAAATGAAATATTTTAAATAATGACTAAAAATTTATATAAAACGAAGTTAGAACTTATAAATTTATACTAATTATATTACGAGCCTGAAATGGCGCGGTAGTTTGAAAATTCGATTTTAAACTTTAAATGATCATACAGAATTCATTATAAGTCAGGACTGGATAAAACAAGAAATGTTAGGGTCAAATTTACTATATCTTTCTAACAAATGTAAAAAAATTTATTTCACTTTATAAATTGTAAGTTATGTTCAAATTAAAAATTAGAATAGTCGTTATAGAATTTATATATACTAAATAATTTTAATATTATATAAGCCCTGAAAAATAGCCATTTTTCATGTGAGCTCAGAATTTGATGAAACCAATCTTTTTGGATTCGGAATGTCATATTATTATTAGATTTCAAATTTCATAATTTTTGGAACTAATATGCGAGCGTTGCAAATTTAAAGGCACATTCAATTTCAGTTGTAAATTTAATCAACTAGAAAAAGGCCATTTTGCAAATGGACTCGGAATTCGACGAAACTAGTTCCTATGGGACCGTATCGTCAAACCATAGCTATATTCCAAAATTCATTATTTTTGGAGTCGGTTTGTGGCCTCGGTAAATTAAAATGTACGTCGAAACCAATATGTAGCGTTATATTAATTTATATTTTAATTTTGATTAAAACTGTTAAAAACAGCTGAATTAGCTTACGAAACATATCCCATTTTGTTCGGAATGGGGGTATTTAGCTAGGAGCGATAGTCGTTGGGTTTAATTTGGAGTCTGGACGAAAACAAGACAATTTATGAATTAAATTATATATATATATATATAAACCTAACCCTAAAATCTGATTGGTCAAAATCCAATTCCACGGTCAAATTTTCTCCGGCTGCACCCAAGCAATTTGAACGATCAGAAACTTCAGAGATTCTTCTCCAAATCCACGCTAATCTGCTCAATGATATCATAAGTGTTCTACAGCAAATATGTTGCTCTCTTCGTGCTCTATGGATTCAATGGATATGATCGAATCTGGCTGTGTAAATCGTTCGAATTTGGGGCTCGAACTACTGATGTTAACACGCCATTTTCCGGCACCAGGAGCCGTTGAGTGTGACGTTGTCGATGGCCCATGGAGGTGGCTTGAAGGGCGACATCGTGTTGCTAGGGGATTGATGGCGGGCTGCTCGGATTTGCGCGCATTGGTGAAGATTGATGATGTGGTTCGGGTTCGTTTTTTTCCGCAGAAGAGAAACGATGGATTAAAAGAATTTTTAGGTTAATTATTTAACTAATGACGATTTAATTGTTAAATGTTTATATTGCAACATCCTTTTCATACGAGCTTAGAAAATTGCAAAATCAGTCGCGTTGGAATCGTGACAACGAACTCTACAACCCGGGATTGACTAGAACTGATTTCGAGCAAGTTAAACTTTAAGCTAAAAAGAGTAATCATCAAATTAAAAATGACGGAGTGGAAACCTTAGTGAGAACTCTTCCTCACTCTACTCTTGTATTATTTTAATTATATCCTAGGCTGTAAATGGTGCTTAGTAGCTTCTATCACTATTATTTGAAACCATGGATGTTTGTCGATTTTTGTTATTGGTTGTAAAATTGTTGAATATGGGTTTGGCAAACCAATTGACAAATTATTGACAGATATTGTTTGTGTATGGCGCAAGCCAGTATCAGGACAGGGATAATGCTAGACATTATTCCAGTTCTACAAATCGCGCCGTTATAATGCCGAATTTTTCTAAAATATGTTAGAAATAATCATATGTATTTATGGTAGTTAAAATAGAATTACATATCCATTTACAAGTCGACCGACTTGTTTATGCTCGCCTATTTAAGTGATATCGATTGGGACGATAATTTTTACACATCACCCAAGTGCACAAACAATGATCAGTATTTGTTGGATGAAACCCCACATGGGAATTGGGATGATATTTCACATACACTAATCCCAATTGTTTAGTTGTATGTTAATCGATCGATTGGCAGACTGTTGTAAGCGTTATTCATTTATTTAAGGGTTATACAGTTGTAGAATGCACTTTGGATGTTTCTTGAATGTTTAATGATTACTTATCATTATTGTTGAATACATGCGAAGTATAAAATTCATATAACTAAAATTATATGGTAATTGATTGGGTCTCATTACAATTTGGAAATAATGAACATTTTCAAATAATATCCAGCGAAGAAGTAAAATATGGATGTCCAATTTTGGATGGGCACAAAATATAAGTAAGTTTGGCTTTGATGTCCGATTCTGGATGGACACAAAATATATTTAAGTTTGGTTTTAATGTCCGATTTTGGATGGACACAAAATATATTTAAGTTTGGTTTTGATACTCGATTTTGGATGGACACGAAAATAAAGAAATATATGAAGCCGAGCTAAGTAGATTCGCGCCATTTTTAACTCGAACGGATTTTCATATCGATTTTATTCATTTTATAATGAATATGGAAAAGGAATGGATTTCAAAATAATACATTTTGGAAATATTATCATTTTAATATTACAATGATATGGATTATTCAATTTTGATTTAAAATTGAAATGCAAGTTGGAATTGTTTTCAAACGAATTTATAAACGTTTTATAAAATACGTTTTGAATGGAAATCGATGAAATATATTATATATATATATATATTAGAATGGTTTGAATTGAACGTTTCGCGTAGTGACCGTTCGTGAATTTCGACCATTAACTTCGATTTGACGTAACAGAAGATTCGACCGTTGGATTCTTCTGAAACTGGAACCCTTGGGTTCATATCGAAAAGAGCTTTCAAATGAGTGTATGAGATTTGAAATCTAACGGTTGGATTTTGAGAAAGTCAAATTCAAATTTGAATAAAAATAGCGCTCGTGTAGTTAAATGACCTAAAACGTCATTCAACTAAAAGGGCCTATTTTCAAACGGTTAAAAATAGGGAAAAATTATGTAAAATCATAATAAATGATGTGAAATGGTTTTTGGATGAAATATTCCAAGTTATCAAGATAAAATATATTTTTATCAGAATAAGTTGTTTACCAACTTAAGTAAGGAACATAATGGATTAATCAATGGTTTTGATATAACCAGAGTTTTATAATATATAAATTGGAATAGATTTGAATGGAAATTATCTTCGTATATTTCAGTATTGGATTCCGTGATTATATGGATAATCGTTGAGGAATTAGGAAGATATTGATACCGTTATTCCCAATACGATATCTGTTGGTTTCAGAATTTGATATTGAATATAATTCGATAGGAATTCTATTCAAAGCCTTATATTTAATATCAAATATGATTTTGGGTTTGTCGTGAGTGGAGTCTTAAATAACACTGTTCTTGAACCCATTTGAGAAAAGAGTTGAATATTTAATTAGATTTGAAGCGTTTAATGGTAATTAATTTAACGGGTAACACAGTGGGTATTAGATAAGGAGTACTACCAGTTTTGCTCCATGGGATGAATAGGTTGGGATTGGGATAAAATAAAAGATTACTTAGGTAAGTCGATAATCCCGACTAGTTTGTTAAACCTTAATTTGGTTTAAATTATGAAAAAATATAATAAAATCTTTTGTAATTGATATCCAAATGAAGATTAAAGAACAAGTTTAAATGAACTTATCTTTTATAAATTAACGGGAACCTTTCCCAAGAATATTCTGAATTAGAATGAGGCGTATGATGTGTTTTTATAGCACTTGATTATAAGATACGCGAGTTATTCGAAAAGACCGGTTTTAACCCATTCTGAATAGCTGATACAACGACTAAATGTTTACGATGAAGACGGTGGTTGAAGATCGGAGATCTTCACATCGAATGGATGACTACTGATGTCTTGATTGGGCTGTACACCCAAGACGAGGTAATAAGTGGTGATTGTCCAGACGTACCTGGAGATCGACTGGTTATGCGAGGACCTCTCTCCTATATTGGACATATGGGACAAGGCATAAGTTGCCTCCAATTTCGTTCAGACCCAGAATGGACATTCAAATGGATTGTGTGTTTGACATTGTATTCCGTTATGTTGTATTCGTTGATCTCTGCTAAATATATATCTGTTGGGTGGCAGAGAATTTATTCTCTTGCTTAACGCCCCTTCTTTGAGACGTACGAGCTTAGAGGTTATATATTGGTAGATGATCAATGGTATGGTATGGATTGATAGTGTGGCATGCTGAGATGCAATGATCAAGGCTTTTGTTGAAAAGCAGAGTCTTGTGAATGATGATCAAAGCATGGTTTTAATTAGCATAGCTTTGTGTATAGCGTTAATTCGCGAGCCTCACACCCCGGTGTGAACCAAAAACAGGATGAGGGCCCGTAGGGAGTGCATGAGTTTCTTTCTAGCTAGGAGAGGTGACATGATATGGAGACCAGACATTTTACTTATGTGGATGATGGATAGCGAGGTACCTTGGATTTGAGTCCCTAGTGGCTCTTGATATGGTCAACATACTGACCAGATTTTATAACCCATAGGGCAGGGAAACATATTGTTCAGGAATAACCAATCCTCGAACGTAAGAGAGGACCGGCTCTGCCAGATCTCAGGTGCAATTGCGGCTGAATCCTGAGACACGGGCTAGAGCGTCTCGAATCGGAAGGAGAGATCCCTTGCCTTGGTTCATAGATGGAATCCAATTTCCAACGCATGACTTTTACGATTTTAGTCATAAACCTATATGGCGACATGATGTATGGTACCCATGTCGTCTATGACTGATACATTTATATTTGAAGTTGATTTCTTCACTTATTGTAATAATAAAAGATAAATTTTGCGTATCAAGCATATTTCGCCATTATAAGGTAAAACTCGATCGTCTGGTTCGTGTTTGCATTGTGTGATGGGACTTGGGTCTTATAATGGCTTCATTTTTCCATTTAGCATTGCGTTGTTTATTTTATGCACTGGTATTCTTGGGAGAACCCCATTCCATGTTATACAGCGTGGTCCCTTGATTTACGTACCTTTAAAATAAAGTAAATAACTGTTTTAGTTCTTACACTAGTCCCATGACTGATTCAGAGTTTATTGTTTTAACCTGAACTCTGGGTGCCCATATTTTCCACTTGGGCAGCAAGTAGTTTTGATTTTTTTCATATTTCTATTTCACATGATCCTGAATTATAGCTGGAGCTATATTCGGAAAGCTTTGTATCCGTGTATTTCTTTCAGTTATGCTAGTTGATATATTTCTGCTGTACATTATACTTATGTATTATTTTTCCGCTGCTATGTATTTTAAATCTCTGATATTTTCTGATGTATGATATTCATTTGTACTCTTATTCTTGTACTCTAGTGTAAATTATTGTAATAACAGTGAAATGTTCTGCGTCGTGTTCTCAAAGCAATCCGCATTCCAGTCCGGTCTAGGCCGGGCGGGATTTCGGGGCGTTTCAGTATTAGATATGGAGTATTACCAGTTTTGCACCATGTGATGAATAGATTAGGATTGGAAGAATAAAATAAAGGATTACTTCGGTTAGGATTGTTAATCCCGACTAGTTTGATAAACCTTAATTTTGTTTAGATTGTGAAAAGATAATATAAAATCTTTTGAAAGTGATATCCAAAGGAAGAATAATGAATAAGTTTATATGAGCTTATCTTTGATAAAATTAACGGGAACCTTTCCCAAGAATATTTTGAAATGGAATGAGGCGTATGATGTGTTTTTATAGCAGTTGACTATAAGATACGTGAGTTATTCAGAAAGACTGTGTTTAACCCATTCCGAATAATTGATACGACGACTAAAAGTTGACAATGAAGATGGTGGTTGAAGACCGGAGATCTTCACATCGTTGGGATGATTACTGATGCCTCAATTGGGCTATACACCCAAGACGGGGTTATAGTGGTGGTCGTCCAAACGTACCTAGAGATCGACCGGGTATGTGAGGACCTCTCTCCTGTATTGGACATATGGGACGAGGAATAAGTGCCTCCGGTTCCGTTCAGAACCAGAACAGACTTGCAAATGGATTACATGTCTGACATTGTATTTTGTTATATTGTATTTATTGATCTCTGCTAAATATATAATTGCTGGGTGGCGGAGAATTTATTCTCTTGCTTAACAACCCTTCTCTGAGATGTACGAGCTTAGAGGTTATATATTGGTAGATGATCGATGATATAGTATAGATTGACAATGTGGCATGCTGGGTTGCATGGATCAAGGCTTTTGTTGAAAAGCAGGGCCTTGTGGTTGATGATCAAAGCACAACTTTCATATAGCATCGCTTTGTGTATAGCGTTAATTCGTAAGCCTCACACCTCGGTATGAGCCTAAAACGGTATAGCGACCATATGGAGGACATGACGTTTCTTTCTAGCTAGAAGTGGTGTCATGGTATGGAGCCCAGACACTTTTACTTATATGGATGCTGGAATGAGGCGCCTCGGATATTGAGTCTCCAATGCTTAGAGATAGGTCCGATAAGACCGGGAAACGTTCAACTAATCCACTAAAGTAAGTGTGGACCGATCCTTCCGCTTCCAAAGGTTGCCCAGATTGTAATCCTGAGGCACTTGCTAGAGTGTCTTGAATTAGAAGGAGCCATCCCTTACCTTGACTCATGATGGAAATCCAATTTCCAATACACGACTTTTCGATTTTTATTGCAAACCTATATGGCGACATAGTAGGATGGGGTACTGTACTGTCTATGATTGATACATTTATATTTGAAGTTGATTTCTTCACTTATAGTAATAATAAAAGATGAATTTCGCGTACCAAGCATATATGGCCATTATAAGGTAAAATTCTATCCGCTGGTTTGTGTTTGCATTGTGTGATGGAACCTGTGTCTTATAATGGCTTCATTTTCTTTATTTAGCATTGCACTGTTTGTTTTATGCACTGGTATTCTTGGGAGGAAACCCGTTCCGTGTTATACGGCATGGTCCTACGATTTAATTAACTTTAAAATTAATGTAATAACTGTTTTAATTCTCATACCAGTCCCATGACTGACTCGGAGTTTATTTTTTTTAACCTAAACTATGGGTGCCCCTATTATCCATATGGGCAACTAGTAGTTTTGATTTTCACAGATATTTCTCTCGCATGATCCTGGATTACAGCTGGAGCTATATTCGAAAAGCTTTGTATCCGTATATCCCTTTCTGTTGTGTTAGTTACTGTTTTCCGCTACGCGTTGTACTTATGTATTATTTTCCGCTGTGTAATATTTTTTTATTCATACTCTGTTATATTCTTGTACTCTGGTGTAAATCGTTGTGATAACAATGAAATGTTCTACTGTTCTGTGTTCTGATGCATCATTTTCTCAAAGCAATCCGCCTTCCAGTTCGGTATAGGCCGAGCAGGATTTGGTGTCGTTTCAATTTTGGTATCAGAGCTTTGGTTTTACATAGCTTGAGAATAAGACACATTAGAACCAAACGAAAGAATTCATCAGAGATAGGATTAGTAACATCCTATAAGAATGGCTATTAGAGATAGGGTTAGTAATACACTAGAATGAGTTCAAAGAGTGTTTTCAATTAAAAGAAATCTAGTTCTGAAATTTATAACTTATTATACGCCTTTGAGTATTATATTTTATATTAAATTTGGACTATCGAGTATTAGGAGATTTTTCATATATGTCTGACCCACGTGTATATGAAGTCTCAAACATACTGGGTAGATATAGAATCACACTCTAGTCGCCCAGGGTTGATTCTGATGATAGTCTAGACATCATCAGTATTTATGTTTGAGTTTCAAAAGTGGGATATCTATATATTTTCAATTGACTGGTGTGAGAACCAAAACTTAATTAGAGTTTATTGTTTGTGATTTAGCATAAAAAAAATGATTTTTGAGTATATATATAAAATTTATACATTTGAAAAGGTTAATCAACAAGTTGATTGTTGATTGTGTTGTGTGATTATTAGTTTAACTAATAAAAGTATTGGAATAATAGAACCAATGTAAGAATGAAAGGTAAAATTTAGCCAAATTGAATTTGTTATAGAACCGAATTGAAAATTGACTGGAATTGCATACATATCGTATATATATTGAAATGGTCATAGCATGGAAGCTACGAAGAGGAATAAAATTGTATGCCAGACAAATAGGTACATATTTACTATATTTATTGGGTTTGATGATTTTATGAGCCGATCGACTTGTCGCTTGGCCGGCCGATTGGCTTTTTCTTTTTCTTTTTGGATGATGAGGGCCCTGTGAGGCAAGTTGCTGTTTTTTCGATCAACCCATACAAAGCAGGTTATGGCGAAATTTTTCAAAAAATTTAAGGCGTTAGCCAAATTTTTGAGAAATTAGAAAGATCTTAGAAACTGAAAAGTTGAAGAACTTGAGCCAGAATGAATGTTAGGTTGGTTGATTAAACAACTTTCCGCTCAGTTCCTTTTCGAGGACGAAAAGATTTTAAGTGGGGGAGATTGTAACAACCTCGTATTTCAGAACCAATTTAAAATTTTAATTTAAGCTATTTTAATAGATTTTGAATATTTAAAATGATTTATTTTAATAATAACGACTAAAAATTTATTTAAAACGAAGTATAAACTTATAGATTTATCTTAATTATATTACGAGCCTGAAATGGCGCGGTAGTTTGAAAATTCGATTTCAAATTGCAATTGAAAGTACATAGTTCATTATAAATCAGAATTGGATGAAACAAGAAACGCTAGGATTGTAGGATCGTATTAACAATATCATTCTAACGAATGTAAGAAATTGAGATTTCACTTTATAAATTGTAAGTTATGTCCATCAAATTTGCAAAAAAAATGCTATGGAATATATATATATATATATATATATATATATGTTATAGCCAAAAAAGTCATATTTTGCATACAGATGAATTTGGAGTCGAAATCACTTCCATTGAGTTCAAAATGCCATTTGTGATTTTGAAAAGTGTATTCGATATATTCCGAGATTCGAATTTGTGGCATTTTGGTTGGGCTTTGGGGTTAGCCAAACCTAGCCCTTAAAAAGTAAAATTTTGCAAATGACCTCCGAATTCGACGAAACCACTTTCTATGGATTCAGAATATTAAATTATCGCTAGATTCCAAATTTCAGAATTTTTGGAGCTAGTGTGTGGCCGTGCGCAACAAGTTGTGAACCGATCAGTCATTTAAGTCCAAACCGGAGCTTTTTGAGCAAACAGACTCGGAATTCGACGAAACCAATTTTTATGGGACCGTATCGTCAAGACATAGCTGCATGTCAATTTTCATCACCGTTGGAGTTCGTACGTGCTCGGGACATCGACAAATGTCGAACAAAAGCAATATAACTAATAAAATATGATATTTCCAACTTTTATATCTTCCAAGCCCCTAAACATAAAATAATTTATATCTTCCAATCCGTACACAGTTAGCCAAAACTCAATATGTGAGAGTTGTAGATCATCTTGCTCTCTACCTCCCACAAAAATTCCATGACCTATCGTCACATGGATTCACTGGAATCGATGGTCAAAGTCATAAATTGACTTTCGGTTTTTGTGGATTTCCGGTTGATTGATCGAGTATGGTGGCCAGCGTTCATGGTGAAACCGGTTTTTGTGGATTTCAGGCCGACGGTGGCGATATGGTGGCCAGCATTCGTGGTGCAGAGGTGTCTCAGATCGGGGGAGAGGGTAGAGGTGTCGGCAGGGGGCGTAGGTGGTCGGATGGCGGCGGTTCAGACGACGGATGATGGTGAACGACGTGGGTGAGCTAATTTAGGTTTTAAATTTAAATTAGTTATTTAATTCGTGAAATTTAAACTTCGTAACTTCATACCTTTTTCATACGAGCTCGGAATCATGTGAAACTGGATCTGCTGCGATCGTTGAGTCTAGACCATCACGTGAGCACCAATTTCGTCAAATTTGGAGCAAGTTAGAATTTGGAGCTAATTTGGATCCGAACAGTCAAATAAAGACTGACGGAGTGGAAACCAACATGAGAACTCTCTCACTCAAACCATTTTTGTTATGTTATTATATCATAGGTTGTATAGGGTGCTAGGTAGTTATGCATTTTAGGTTGCAAGTTAGAAATTGCATCATGTAGCCATATTATTCCTTTTGGAGTTCGACACATGAACTCTTCACAAATCATTTGCATTTGAAGCGTAGTATGGATATTAGCGACACTCGCATTTCGTACTACGTGCACTTATGACGCCTTATATGGCATTGGTGATTGATTGGTTGATTGATGGATTTATTTGGATGTGTATTGGATTGAAATTGTTATGTGTGGCTTAGGCCAGTATCAGCAAAGGGATAATGCATAGACATTATTGCGATTCTTTAAATAGCATCGTTATAATGGAGAAATTTTCTGAAACATGTTAGAAAAATTATTGGATAGTTAAAAAGGATTACACATCCATTTACAAGTCGGATGACTTGTTTATGTTTCGCTTATTTGAGTGATATCGACTAGGACGATAATTTTTACACATCGCCCAAGTGCACAAATAATGATCAATATTTGTTGGATGAAAATCCCATACGGGTATTGGGATGATATTTGACATACACTAATCCCAATTTTTTAGTTGTATGTCAACCGATTGATGGACAGACTGTTGTAAGCGTTATTCATTCATTTAAGGCTTATACAGTTGTAAAATGCACTCTGGTTTTTTTTGATGTTTAATGATTATTTATCATTATTGTTGAATACATGCGATGTACGAAATCCATATAAATAAAATTATATTGTAATTGATTGGGTCTCATTCCAATTTGAAATAATGAACATTTTCAAATAATATCCAGTGAAGGGATGGACACGAAAATATGGAAATATATGAAGCCGAGTTAAGTAGATTTGCGCCATTTTAACTCGAACGGATTCTCATACCGATTTTATTCTTTTTATAATGAATATTGAAAAGGAATGGATTTCAAAATAAGACATTTTGAAAATATTATCATTTTAATATTATAATGATATGGATTGTTCAATTTTGAATTAAAAATTAAAAAGCAAGTTGGAATCATTTTTTAAACAAATTTATAAACATTATATAAAATATGTTTTAAATGGAAATCGACGAAATATGTTATATATATTATAATGGTTTGAATAGAATGTTTCGCGCAGCGAACGTTTGCGAATTTCGACCATTGACTTCGATTAGACATAACAGAAGATCGACCGTCGGATTATTCTGAAACCAGAACCTATGGGTTCGTAATGAAAAGAGCTTTCAAATGAGTACATTCGATTTGAAATCTAATAGTTGGATTTTGAGAAATGTCAAATTCAAATTTGAATAAAAATAACGCTAGTTCAGCTAAACGACCTGAAATGTCATTTAACTGAAAGAGCCTGTTTTTAAGTAATTAAAAATAGGAAAAAATTATGTAAAATCAAAATAAATGATTTGAAATGGTTTTGGATGAAATATTCCCAGTTTATAAGGATAAAGGATATTTTTATCAGAATAAGTTGTTTATCAACTTTTATAAATAACTGAAAGGAATTGAAATGGTTTTGATATAACCAGAGTTTTCCAATATATAAATTGGATTAGATTTGAATGGAAATTATCTTCGGATATTTCTATATTGGATTCCGTGATTATATGGATATTATTATGGGAATTATGAAGATATCGATATCTTTATTCCCGATATGATATCAGCTGGTTTCAGAATTTGATATTGAATATAATTCGG
Organism: Allium sativum; assembly: GCA_030737875.1. Lineage (NCBI taxonomy): Eukaryota > Viridiplantae > Streptophyta > Magnoliopsida > Asparagales > Amaryllidaceae > Allium > Allium sativum. The sequence continues at coordinate 17,725,333 of CM060922.1, read as the reverse complement.
CATGAATTCTATTCAAAGCCTTATATTTAATATCAAATTGGATTTTGGGTTTGTCGTGATTGGTGTCTTAAATAACACTGTTCTTGAACCCATCTGATAAAAGGATAAATCTTTTAATCAAGATTTAATGAGATTTTCCGATTAATAACCATAATGGGAATGAAATGGTAGTTGATTTTGGGTTCGTTGTGAACGATGTTTTAAATGACATATGTTCTTAAAACCCGGTTAACATTGAAATTATGATTTGGAATTTATTAATCTTCTAACTAAGATTTAATGGAATTTTCCAAAGAAACGTTTTCCAATTCAACATACTAAATTGTAATTGAATGGAATATGATTTTGGGTTTATCGTGAACTGGGTTTTAAATGACATCGGTTTTTTAACCCAGTTAAAGACATGATTAATTCCCTAAGATTGAATAATTATTGAACAATGATTTTTAAAAGATTAAAAATAAATAGAGTTTTAATGAATCTTTAATTAGATTGAAATGAAAATAAGGTAATTAAACTTACCGAATTCAAGAAATGATCGAGACCATGCAATAGTAAATCTTTAACGAGGTTTGAAATGTGAAATGGTAATTAATTTTACCAATAACACATTGGGTGTTAGATATGGTGTACTACCAATTTTGCTCTATGGGATGAATAGGTTGGGATTGGAATAATAAAATAAAGGATTACTTCGGTAAGGCTTGTTAATCATGGCTAGTTTGATAAACCTTAATTTGGTTTAGACTGTGAAAAGATAATATAAAATCTTTTGAAAGTGATATCCAAAGGAATAATAATGAATCAGTTTATAAGAACTTATCTTTGATAAAATTAACGGGAACCTTTCCCAAGAATATTTTGAATTGGAATGAGGCGTAAGTTGTGTTTTTATAGCACTTGATTATAAGATACGCGAGTTATTCGAAAAAACCGGGTTTAACCGATTCTGAATAATTGATACGGCGATTAAAAGTCGACGATGAAGACGGTGGTTGAAGACCGAAGATCTTCACATCGTTGGGATGATTATAGATGCCTCGATTGGGCTGTACACCCAAGATAGGGTTATAGTGGTGGTCGTCCAGACGTGCTTGGAGATCGATCGTATATGCGAGGACCTCTCTCCTGTATTGGACATAATGGACGAGGAATAAGGTGCCTCCACTTTCGTTTAGACCCAGAACAGACTTGCAAATGGATTGTATGTCTGACATTATATTTCGTTTTTCTGTATTCGTTGATCTCTGCTAAACATATATCTATTGGGTGGTGGATAATTTATTCTCTTGCTTAACACTCCTTCTCTGAGACGTACTAGCTTAGAGGTTATATATTGGTAGATGATCAATGATATAGTATGGATTGACAATGTGGCATGCTGAGTTGCATGGATCAAGGCTTTTGTTGAAAAGCAGGGCCTTGTGGTTGATGATCAAAGCACAACTTTCATATAGCACCGCTTTGTGTATAGCGTTAATTCGCGAGCCTCATACCTCGGTATGAGTCTAAAACGGGATAATGACCGTTGGGAGGACATGACGTTTCTTTCTTGCTAGAAGTGGTGTCATGGTATGGAGCCCAGGCATTTTTACTTATGTGGATGATGGAATGAGGAGCCTCGGATATTGAGTCTCCAATGGCTCAGAGATAGGTCCGATAGGACCGGGAAACATGTGTGCAAGAATAACCAATCCACTAAAGTAAGTGTGGGCCGGCCCTGCCGCATCCAAGGGTGGCCCAGGGTGTGTAATCCTGAGGCATTTTCTAGAGTGTCTAATATACAACTATACTTCTCCTAATAAATGGTTGGTTTCTTTTGAGCGGAAAAACTAGAGTGGTAATCTGCACAGTCCCCTCAATATTGTTACATGGAATGTGTATCTTGAGTTTCTTGTACCAGACTGATGTTTGATGCTTGGTTTTTCATTTCCCTCAAATCCTCACGTACTCCTTCGAGTAGGCTGAGTATGGCAGGTTTTACTTTGGAGCTTCTGGAAGAGAGTTGGAGTTCATCTTACCATACTTTTTATATCCGCTGCATTCTATGTTGGACATCAACATTTATGAGGACAAGTTGTTATAACTGTCTAAGTTGATGATAGGTTAGTCTTCTCTGGTAGTTGTAATCGAATAGTTTTTATTTTGTAAAGTTCATTCTTTATATTATATGTTATCACTCCGTTGTGAGATTCTGATATTATGTCCTCTTCTTCCTTAATTTATTTCATTTTATTTTGTTTCACCCAAACTTTTTGTCTTTTCGGCACTTGGGTGATCGGAACGTGAATACCGTAGATGTATTAGTGTCGACATTTGATGGTAGAAAAGGCGGGTCGTTACATCATCTAAAAAGTAAATACTCAACAACCAAATGCCATTTATGGCGCCATAAGTGGCTATTCGCGGAGTATGAAATCTGAGTGTCGGTAATATCCATACATCGCTTCCAATTTATGTGATTTGTGCAAATTCGTGTGTTGAACTCCATACAACCAGTAAAAATCTATGCTGGCAATTTCTATTTATTTGCAGTTATAAAATAAATTAAATAATTGTACAAAATTTTAGTGATAGAATTCTCACATTCGTTTCCACTCCGTCAGTCTTTACTGTCGCTCAAATTTGCCATTCTGATTCCAAAATTGGCAAACAAGCTCCAATCTTCACCTAACTTTTTTTCTAGCATAAACGCGCCATTTCGGACAACTTTCGCCTGTTGGACTTTTTCCCGAAAATGCTCCAATTCGCCGAAATTCGGGAAAAGACAGTATTCGGACTGCTGACTTTGGACGCGTTTTCCTGGCGGCTCCAAATTCCAACATTTGGCTTCCATATACTCAAAACAAAGAAATCGTGCTCTTCAATTTTGACACTATGGAGTTTTGGCTAGAAGTGCACGGTTTGGGGGTTATTGAGGAAAGAAGGTTAGGGGGTTGACTGCAAATACGAGATTTTTGTGAAAATGGGTTTTTTGGGTGATGGAGGCCCCACGGCGGGCTGGGGGCCGGGGGGTGGCGGGCCTGACTGACGTGGGGATGCCACGGGTGGCGATGGTGGTGGCCAGAGGAGTGATGGTGGTAGTGGAAAGGGGTGCTAGGGTTTGTAGATGAAAGTCGAGAGAGGAGAGGAGGAGGAGGAGGAGGAAGAAGAAGAGGAGGTTGTAACACCCGGCCTCCGCTAGGGTCACTCGCAAAGGAATGCACTAGCTTTAGAGGGGCATTATTGGTAAACATGCACAGAAATATCACAAGACAGAACATATAAAATAGCGGAAGTAAAATCAAACTTTCATAAACATTAATAATTAAGGTCTAAAGCCTTTTACATCAGAGTACATCAAAACCTGTCTTGCAATAATAAAGAAGCATAAAGACTTTTTCATAAATTATTCCCCAAGATAAAGCAGTAAAGTAGCCATAGCCAAGAAAAGTCCAAGCCATCCATGATGACCTTCAAGCAAAAGAAGTCCGAACTAAACAACAGTATTTCCTCCCTGTAACCTGGGGGGGAAACGGAAGAAAAGAGGCGAAACAAAACGGGTCAGTCAAAAAGACTGAGTAAGCCCTATCTACTATTAGCATAAAAACTAGTAAAGTTAACTGTCATGAGAAACTGAGATGAACATAAGCATGATAACAAGATAGATAAGCTAAATCAAAATAACAGGATGAACTACTGAACTCAGGTAAACTAAGGTGTCATGATAAATTACGATGTCAAGATAAAACAAGGTATCACATCGTCAGGTTTCTATCAAGTATAATATCCCCAAGATATCTATCACGTATAACGTCCCATGTATCTATCCTGTATGCCCGCTCTGCACCTACCATACTAGTATCCCAACTGTATTATGTGTTATCCGTGAATGACCCTTACTCAAAAAGTCGTGTAATGGTCCATGTCAACCTAATATGCCGCATATATAGGTTACTCAACTCATATGTTTCTTTCCATGTATAAGTCCAGTCCTTTGCCGTAGGCCGTACGGGCTTTTCCATGTAAACGGTTTATCCTTGAAGTTGTTTTGGACTGCAACCCTTGATCTAGTTGTGTTCCCTTACCATGAACTATCGCGCGTCCACTTAGGATTTATGCCACCTAGGACCGCTAGGGATTATGCTACCTAATGAACGTTTTCGTGTCTCGGTTTGGGTCTTGGCCACCTAGGACCGCTAGGGATTCCGCCACCCGTCAACCGCGCCCTTGATCCCACGTATGTATCGTGAATCGTTTTCCATGTCTAGATGCGCATGTTCCCCAATGTGCCATCCGAGTTCCGTGCCAGGGCAAATCAAGAAATACGGAACTCGGTCGGGAGCTTTAAATCGTCTGTCGATGCAGATATCAAGGTCTGTTTTTGTACCCGTGGCTATGGTCCCACGTGACCCCTCCCTCAACTACTGAAAGGCAATCCAAGAAAAATCATGTATAAGAACCACTCCACGGCCCCACTATAGCCCACTTTCCTACGGGCCAACCTCACCCATGACTCGATAGCAAGCACATGGTCTGTTGGGGGTTCCCTGCCTTTCCGTACGTACACGATTGACTAAAGATGGTAGGTAGTCGGCGATGTGCTATCCAGGGCAAAAACCAAGAATCGTCGACTCCACGCTAATCCATCCCAGTCTTTAGGTCGCTCGCATAGCAACTAAGGCATACTCTTGGTCCTTCTAACGCAGACCTTAACCTCTCATGGGCCTAGTATAATTACCTGGCAGCCCACAGAGGGATCCCAAGAATATCCTCACGTCCCCCGAAGCTTCCACTTCGGCACCCAGTGCGTTGGAGCTTTTATCCAAGTCAGATAGCTTGTTCCTCCTCGTATACTAAGCGATGACCTACCGTATCAGGTTACTCATCGCTTTGAGAATTAGTCCTATGTCCTTAGCTAAGAATTATTACTTAGTTACCCTTCAACTAAGGTTTACCACTTAGCCTTATTCCCGTTATCCTTGATTAACCACGATTTTCTACCTAGTTCCTCTAACTAGGGTTTGTCTATTGGGTTAAGTGTTATCATCCAAGTCCATGACTTAACCTGCCCACGAATCACGTCAAGATTGTCTAAGTATTTAAGTTCAAGACTTAGCCCTACAAGTTGGTTAAGTGTACCCAGAGGCTCATGACTTAACCCTATCGAGTCAAATTGGTCAAGTACTAGCTTACCTTAATCCTATCGGATTATCTTGCTAGATCGATTAATCATAGACTATCTTAATCCCATCAAATTATCGAGTCGGATTGGTTAAGTATAGGTTAGCTTAACCCCATCCTCTAATCGTACTACAATGGTTAAGTATATTCTAAGAAGGTATTGTGACTTAACCTTATCAGGTCCGCGTATTAGATTGGTTAAGTGTGGGTTACTTAACCTCATTGAATTACCAAGTTTAAATTGGTTAAGTGTTTAACTTAACCCCATCGAATTACCGTGTTTAGATTAGTTAAGTGTGGATTACTTAACCCCATCTAATTACCCAGTCGGATTAGTTAAGTGTAAATTACTTAACCTCATCCCCTAATCATCTTGCATGGTTAAGCGTCATTAAGAAATCAAACCCGATCCCACTTAACCTTACCAAGTTATCGTGTTGGATTGATTAAGTGTTGATTAACTTAACCCCGTCCACTAGTCATATAAAAATGGTTAAGTGTCATTAGGCAAATCAAGTTACTTAACCTACCCAACCTTGTCATGTTTTGTTAAGTATCATTAGCCTAATCAAATTACTTAACCCACTTGTCCATGTCATATTTGGTTAAGAGTCATTAATCAAATTGTCTTAACCCTATTATGTGGCATTAATTACTTAATGCACCTTCACCTCTCACATTAGACTTTGTTGTGGTTACTAGTTAAGCCGGTCGGTTCCGGGTAGCTTTACACCACAACTTGGTCTAACCTCGGGTTCGAGCACACATGACCAACTTCTCACATTGGGTCCTATTGTTTGCAACTACTAGTTAGGCCGGTCGGTTCCGGGTAGTTTTACGTTGCAAACTCAACCCAACCTCGAGTTGGCCACTTTCATGTTTAGTCTAGTGTCATGTTCATAGTCAAGTTTTCAAGCAATTGGGTAGACCTAACTTAATAGGTAAATTCCCAATGGGTAGACCTAACTTAATAGGTAAATTCCCAAGCTTATGTTTTTATGCATACTTACATGTCAACTTCCATGTTATATTTCAAGTCATGTTTTCAAGTATAAACACATGTCATATTTAACGTTACATGTTGTCATGTTTATACCCATTTACCCAAATCATGTTCATGTCATTATGTTTTCCTCATAATGTGACCCCAACGCTTTTAAACTCGCATATATGTTCGCAACAACGTAATGGACCAAAAGAAGAGACTTGACAAAGGCATGAAAAAAATGGATATTAAGCCACAAGTTAATCATGATGGCAAATGAGGCACAAATGTGTTCATTAGCTTGCATGTTACATTCTTAAGCCTCAAAACATGCATAAACCCAAACTTGGCACATAAGCGAATCATGGTGACAAAAGACATGGAATGATGACTAGAAACTCACATATATCATCATATAAGGGTTATGACTTCATATGCAAGTTGACATAATGATTATGAAGATTCTCATGTTGCATAATGCAACATTTCAACATAAAGGTTGTAGCTTTTAGCTCATAAGATCAAGATAATGACTTCATAAACTTGCATGACATAGTAGCATATATCATTCTCAATGATCAAACCCAAACATGAACATTTAACTTCATAGTTAATATCTAAGAGTAGGGAAGGGCTTACATTGCTATGAAGGCCTAAATCGATTAAACTAAAGCTTGTGATGAAGCTTATGCATGCCATCATCCAAAAACCCAAAGATGGATGCCCCAAATCACTAAAAACACCACCTTTATGAACAAAGATCAAAGCTTTTGTCTTGAAATCAACTTGAGAAGCTCTCATACTAACATAAGGACTCTCTAATACTCTCATGATCATGAAACCTCTCATAGAAATGAAGTGGAGGCTAGGATAGTTGAGTGGAGGCCATGAGAGTAGAAATTTGGCCATAGTTTAGTTACATGAGTGAATAATGAGGGTTTAGGGGTAGGTTAGGGGCTTATTTATAGAAGTTTAGGCTAGTTAGGACCCTTAGATTAACCCTAGGACCAACCTGAACCGTCAGACCTCAAACCAGGCCCAGAAACCTAGCCAAGATAGAAACAGGTGCACCAGGCAAGACTGCTCGTCTGAGCCAGGTCGACAGCCAAGTCGACAGGGCTGTCGACTTGGTCAGATCAAGTCGACTCCCAAGTCGACAGGGCTGTCGACTTGGGTACTGTGGCGGGAACTTTTCCCGCCTGGCCCAACTGGCCCAATTTTCCAAATTCAAGTTTGAATTTGAAATCTGTTTTTACTTAGAAATTTTCTGAAAACTTCATTGGGCCTTAATCGGGTCATAAGGACTCCGATTTTCGAAAACTCGGACTCTATTTCGCGTATTTTTCCGAGACGAACGCAATGGCATAGCCCGTTTAACTTGATTCAGAATTTAAAATTGAATTCTGCCTTGATTCTCGTCTTAATTATATTATCGAAATACGGGTTGTTACAGAGGTTGTGATGGAGGGGGTGGTGGCGGCTTTCGTAGGCAGCGGTGGCTGATCGGAGGAGGGACGGCGGCGGGTGGAAGGCGGCGGCTATTAAAGAGAAAAATGGAAAAAGTGGAAGAAGGAAAATAATGAAAAAGAAAAGGAGGAAAAGTGATTATATGCTAGTTTCTCGCCTATCATTCGAATACTGACGATCTCGGTTCGCCACGCCTTTCGATCACGGGATAGTAAACGTGATGACAATTCCAATAAACCAAGTTTCGTCAAATTCCGAGTTCGTTTAACCTTCCAATTAAATTCTCAAACTAGCTCAGATATTGTTCAAAAATGCAGTTTTAGCATACCTTTTCATTTCGCACGTTCACATGCTAACTCCAAAAATTATAGGCTTTCGAATTTAACCATTATTTGGCGATACAAATCTAAAAAAAAAGTATAATCGAATTCCGGGGTCATCTCAACCATGTTCCTTTGTAAAATGACTGTCAGTTTTTGAACAAACAGTTTTTCCTCGCACGGCCACATACTGAGTCCATTCAATGCGGCATTTGGAATCTAGCAATGATTTATCATTGCGAATCCAGAAAAATAGGTCTCGTCGAATTCTGAGCTCATATGCAAAATTTCAATTTTTAAGAGCTATGTTTAGTTAACCCAAAATCACATTCAAAATGCCACAATTTCGAATCTCAGAATATATCAAAGTTTATACTTCTCGAATTCACAAACGACATTTTGATTTCAATGGAAGTGGTTTCAAGTCCAAATTCATTCGTATGTAAAATATAGCTTTTTGGGCTCTATAATATATATGGAAATTCCATAGCATTTTTTCTGGAAATTTGATTTGGACATAACTTACAATTTATAAAGTAAAATCTCAATTTTTTATATTCTTTAGAAAGATATAGTTAATACGATCCTAGCGATTCTTGTTTTGTCCAATTCTGACTTATAATGAATTTTATACATTTATTCAAAGTTTAAAATCGAATTTTCAAACTATCCCAATTTATAAATTCATATTTCATTTAAAATAAATTTTAAGTCGTTATTATTAAAAATAAATCATTTTAAATATTCAAAATCCATTAAAATAGCTTAAAATAAATTTTTAAATTGGTTCTGAAATTTCGGGTTGTTACAATCTCCCCCACTTAAAATCTTTTCGTCCTCGAAAAGGAACGGAGCTGAAAGTTGTTTAACTAACCAAGTCAACTTTCATTCTGGCTCAATTTCTTCAACTTTTCAATTTCTAAGAACTTTCCAATTTTCCAAAAATTTGGCTAATACCCTAAATTTCTGATTTTTTTTGCCATTACCTCCTTTGTACGGGCTCATCGGAAAAACCGCAACTTGCCTCGCAGGGCCCTCACCAATCAAAAAGAAAAAGAAAAAGCCAATCGGCTCATAAAATCATCAAAACCTAATGAATATAGTAAGTAATTACCTATTTGTCAGGCATACAATTTTATTCATCTTCTTTAGCCTCCTTGCTATGACCTGTTCAACATGTATGAATGTACATGTATGCAATTCCAATAAATTTTCAATTCAGTTCAATATTTAATTCGATTTGGCTAAATTTACCTTTCATTCTCATATGGGTTTTATTGTACCAATATTTTTATTAGTTAAACTAATAAGCACACAACACAACCAGCAATCAATTAGTTTATTAGCTTTTCAAATGCATAACTTTTACATATATTCAAAAATGTATTTTCAATGAAAAATCACAACATAGACTCTAACTAAGTTTTGGTTCTCACACCAGTCAATAGGAAATATATAGATATCTCACTTTCGAAACTCGAACACAAACTCTGATGATTCTCGAGCTATCATCAGAATCGTCTCCGGGCGACTAGAGTGTGATTCTATATCTACCCAATACATTCGAGACATCATATACACGTGGATCAGACGTATATGCAAAATCTCCTAATACTCGATAGCCCAAATCGATATAAAATAAAATATTCAAATACGTATAGTAAGCTTTAAATTTTCAAAACTAAGTTTGTTTTTAATAAATAGCACTCTTCAGACTCATTCCAGGGTATTACTAACCCTATCTCTAACGAGTCATTCTCATAGTATGTTACTAATCCTATCTCCGATGAATTCTTTTGTTCGGTTCTAATGTGTCTTGTTCTTGAGCTTTGTAACACCAAAGCTCTGATACCAACTATGGCGACCCGAACTTCCCTGACCTTCGAATCGACCTTAAACCATACAAGTCCGATCCGAAAGATGAGCAAACTCAGATTTTCTATGCGAAAGCGACGCATCCGAACACAAACAGAAGAACATTTCATTGTTATTACAACAATTTACATTAGAGTACAAGAATAAAAGTATAAGTGAATATAATACATTGGAAAATATCAGAGATTTAAAATACATAGCAGCGGAAAAATAATGAATAATACAAATGGAATAAATACACGGGTACATAGCTTCTCGAATATAGCTCCATCTGTAGGTCAGGATCCTGTGAAAATAAAGAACCTGCAAACCAAAATTACTAGCTGCCCGTGCGAAAAATAAAGGCACCCAGAGTTTAGGTTAAAACAATAAAATCCGAGTCAGACATGGGACTGGTGTGAGAACTAAAACAGTTATTAACTTTTATTTTAAAGTTAAGTAAATCAATGGACCACGCCGTATAACACGGAACGACTTTCCTCCCAAGAATACCCGTGCATAAAACAAACAACGCAATGCTAAATAGAAAAATGAAGCCATTATAAGACTCAGGTCCCATCGCACAATGCAAACACAAACTAGAGGATAGAGTTTTACCTTATAATGGCTAAATATGCTTGGTACACGAAATTCATCTTTTATTATTACTATAATTAAAGAAAAACAACTTCAAATATAAATGTATCAATCATAGACGACATGGGTACTATATATCATGTCACCATATAGGTTTACAACTAAAACCGTAAAGTTCCTATTGGAAATTGGATTTCCATCGTGAGTCGAGGCCAGGGATGGTCTCCTCACCGATTCGGATGACCCCTAGCAAGATGACCCAGGATCCCCCGCAGTGAACCCTTGGATCCTCCAAGGCCGGTCCGCTCTTACTTTTGAGGATTAGTTATTCCTGAACACCCGATTTCCGGCCCTATCGGACCTATAAAATGGCCACTAGGGACCAATATCAAGAGCCACTAGAGACACAAATCCGAGGCGCCTCGCATCTATCATCAGCCTAAGTAAATATGTCTAGGCTCCATACCATGACACCTCTTCTAGCTAGAAGGAAACGAAATGCACTCCTTGGGTCTCTTATCCTGTTTTTGACTCATACCGAGGTGTGAGGCTCAAGAATTAACGCTACAACACAAATCTATGCTAATTAAAGCCGTGCTTTGATCATCATCCACAAGACTATGCTTTTCAACAAAAGCCTTGATCATTGCATCTTAGCATACCACACTATCAATCCATACCATACCATTGATCATCTACCAATACATAACCTCTAAGCTCGTATGTCTCAAAAAAGGGGTGTTAAGCAAGAGAATAAATTCCCCGCCACCCAACAGATATACATTTAGCGGAGATCAACAAATACAACATAATGGAATATAATGTCAGACATACCATCTATTTGCAAGTCCGTTTTGGGTCTGAACGAAACTGGAGGCACCTTATTCCTCGTCCCATATGTCCAATACAAGCGAGAGGTCCTCGCATATCCGGTCGATCTCCAAGTACATCTAGATGACCACCACTATAACCCCGTCTTCGGCGTACAGCCCAATCGAGGCATCAATAATTATCCCAACGATGTGAAGATCGCCGGTCTTCAACCACCATCTTTATATCATCGACATTTAATCGTTCTATCAGTTATTCAGAATGGGTTAAACCCGGTCTTTCCAAATAACTCACGTATCTTATAATCAAGTGCTATAAAAGCACAACATACGCCTCATTCCAATCCAGGATATTCTTTTATTCAAATATTCTTATACTGGGAATTATTCCCTTAAATCATATCAAAGATTTATTTCATTTAAACCTCATGTTGAAATCTTCACTTGAAAACCATTTCGAAAGATTTTGTAATATCTTTTCACAACTTAAACAAAATTAAGGTTTATCCAACTAGTCAGGATAAACGCCTTACCGAAGTAATCATTTATTATTCCAATCATAACCTATTCATTCCATGAAGCAAAACTGGTAGTACTCCATATCTAACACCTAATGTGTTTTTGATAAAATTAATTACACCTAATGTGTTTTTGATAAAATTAATTACCATTCAATGCTTCAAATCTAATTAAAGATTTAACTATCGCATGGAGAAAAACTGGCGATAATCCATCCCGGACATTTCTTGAATTTGGTAAGTTTAATTACCTTATTCATATCTCAATTTAATTAAAGATTCAGTAAAACTCTATCTTAGTTTTAATCTTTAAAAATCATTGTTCGATGATTATTCAACTTTAGGAAAATAATCCTGTTTTTTCTGGGTTAACGAACCAATGTCAATTAAAACACAGTTCACGATAAACCCAACATCATATTCCACCAAAGTGGAATCTTCATAGAAATTCGATCAGTTGTAATCAATATGAATGTCGATGTTAGACTAGTAATATAAATGGAATAATAGGGAAGCCTTTTAAATTCCAGGTATATTAACGGTCTTCCTTCATAGAATCTCATCTCGATTATTATTAAATCGAATTCTACTCAATTCCAATTTAATGTATTAAATTGGAAAACTCTACTTTGGAAAATTTCATTAAATCTTACTTAAAAGATTAATAAATTCCAAATGTTAATTTCACTGTTAATCGGGTTTTAAGAATCAATGTCGCTTAAAACATCGTTCACGATGAATCCAAAATCAACTACCACTTCATTCCAATTATGTTTATTAATTGGAAAACCTCTTTAAATCTTAATTAAAAGATTTATTCTTTTCTCAAATGGGTTCAAGAACATTGTTATCTAAGACACCATTCGCGACAAACCCAAAATCCAATTTGATATTAGGTATAAGGCTTTGAATAGAATTCATGTTTAATTATATTCAATATCAAATTCTGAAACAAACAGATATCATATCAGGAATAACGATATCGATATCTTCCAAATTCCCATAACAATATCCATATAACCACGGAATCTAATACTGGAATATTCGAAGATAATTTCCATTCAAATCCGTTCCAATTGAGTATATTGGAAAATTCAGGTTATATTAAAACCATTCCTTTTCCTTTCAGCTCTTTATAAAAGTTGCAAAACAACTTATTCTAATAAAAATATCTTTTATGTTCATAAACTTGGAATATTTCATCTAAAACCATTTCAAATCATTTATTATGATTTAACATAATTTTTCCCTATTTTTAATCATTTAAAAATAGGCCCTTTCAGTTGAATGACGTTTCAGGTCATTTAACTGCACTAGCGCTGTTTTTATTCAAATTTGAATTTGACATTTCTCAAAATCCAGCTGTTAGTTTTCAAATCTCATATACTCATTAGAAAGCTCTTTTTGATACGAACCCATAGGTTCTGGTTTCAGAAGAATCCGACGGTCGGATCTTTCGTTACGTCAAATCGAAGTCAATGGTCGAAATTTCGCGAACGGCCGCTGTGCGAAACGTTCTATTCAGGTCATTTATATATTTATAATATATATTTCGTCGATTTCCATTCAAAACGTATTTTATAAAATGTTTATAAATTCGTTAGAAAATGATTTCAACTTCCTTTTCAATTTTAAATCAAAATTGAACTTTCTTATCATTATAAGATTAAAACGATAATGTTTTCAAAATGTATTATTTTGAAATCTATTCCTTTTCCATATTCATTATAAGATGAATGAAATCGATATGAAAATCCATTCGAGTTAAAATGGCGCAAATCTACTTAACTCGGCTTCATATATTTCCATATTTTCGTGTCCATCCAAAATCGGACATCAAAACCAAACTTAAATATATTTTGTGCCCATCCAAAATCGGACATCACAACCATATTTTACTGGATATTATTTGAAAATGTTCATTATTTCCAATTGGAATGAGACCCAATCAATTACCATATAATTTTGGTTATATGGATTTCATACATCGCATGTATTCAACAATAATGATAAGTAATCATTAAATTTTCAAGCAACATTCAAAGTGCATTCTACAACTGTATAAGCCTTAAATAAATGAATAACGCTTACAACAGTCTGGCAATCAGTCGATTCACATACAACTAAACAATTGGGATTAGTGTATGTCAAATATCATCCCAATACTCGTATGGGGTTTTCATCCAACACATACTGATTATTTTTGCAGTAGGGCGATGTGTAAAAATTATCGTCCCAATCGATATCACCCAAATAAGCGAAAACTTAAACAAGTCGTCCGACTTGTAAATGGATGTGTAATCTTACTTTAACTATCCAATAATTTTTCTAACATGTTTTAGAAAATTTCGACATTATAACGGCGCGATTTGCAGAACCGGAATAATGTCTAGCATTATCCCTGTCGTGATACTAGATCGCGCCATACACAAACAATTTCAATCCAATACACATCCAAATAAATCCATCAATCACCAAATCATCCAAAAAGTAAATACTCAACAACCAAATGCCATTTACAGTGCCATAAGAGGTTGTTCGCGGAGTATAAAATCCGAGTGTCGGTAATATCCATACATCGCTTCCAATTTATGTGATTTGTGCGAATTCGTGTGTTGAACTCCATACAACCGATAAAAATATATACTGGCAATTTCTATTTATTTGCAGTTATAAAATAAATTAAATAACTGTACAAAATTTAAGTGAGAGAATTCTCACATTCGTTTCGACTCCATCGTCTTTACCGTCGCTCAAATTCGCTGTTCTGATTCAAGAATTTGCAAACAAGCTTCGATCTTCACCAGACTTTATTTTCTAGCATAAACGCGCCATTCCGGACAACTTTCGCCTAGTGGACTTTTTCCCGAAAATGCTCCAATTCGCCGAAATTCGCGAAAACACGGTATTCGAATTGCTGACTTTGGACGCGTTATCCGGGCGGCTCCGAATTGCAAAATGTCTTCCATATACTCAAATCAAAGAGAAAATCATGCTCTTCGACTTTGGCACTATGGAGTTTTGGCCAAAAGTGCACGGTTAGGGAGTTATTGAAGAAAGAAGGTCAGGGAAGTTCGGGTCGCCACATGCATTGTCGGTGTAGCCTGCTCCGTAATGGGAGGTGCACATATTATTGAGTGACTAAGGAACGTGCCCTTTTCCTTGTTGATGGGAGAAACCTCCCGATATTTGGTTGCATATCTTTTTGTATGCATTTGTTATGTTTTGGAATTCATATTTCCAAATGATTTTGGTTTGATATCCCGAAGTGAAATCTACTTTGATATAGAAAGTTAGATATGTATTTCAAATGATTTGAAATAAGAAATTGGGAAATAAACTCCAAAGGAATACTTTCTGTAAAGTGAATTGGATTTTGAAAAATCTAAGTTTAGGGATTAAGCCTAAATGGGTAGATTGAGGAATTGCATGTTGATTGATGCATTGTAGAATCATACGTCTACTATTGGTTATTGTTTATACATTGACAATCTAGTGGAGGAAACCCGTTCCATGTTAGCGGCATGGTCCCATGATATGCCTTATTTTATATAAGTTAATTATAACTGTAGAGTTTCTCATACCAGTCCTATGACTGACTCGTAGCTTGTTTTTCCCTTGCAAACTCGGGTGCCCTTATTTTTCACATGGGCAGTCGAGTGGTTTATTTTGCAGATATATTGAGCAGGATTCTGGACCGAAGCTTAAAGCTGTGTCCAGAGCAAATATAGTCTTCCGTTGTGTTAGTTTATTTGTTTCTGATGTGCATTGTATTACATTTAATGTAATTTATCTTCCGCTGTATTATTTTCGATGTACTCTGAAATTTTGTACTCTGATGTAACATTATATGATGTTTATAAAAGTCTTCAGTTGTTGTTTGCCCAAAGTTAGCGTACCAGACGATTTCCGACTTTCAAAATGGGCCTTGCGGTCGATTCGGAGGGCGGGGATTTTCGGGACACTACAGTAGCTTTGTGTATATCATGACCTCGGCAAGCCTCACACCTCGGTAAATGGTCAAAACAGGAAGAAATGTAGCAAGGTTACAGGGTGTTGTCTTCTTCTAGATAAAAGGTGTACTACAGTATAAAGCCCAGGTATTAACTTATGTGGTAAAAACTTCTTGGTTTGTGGTTGTTGTTGGTGCGCACCCGGAAAGGTTGGTAACGACCGGGAGATGACATACTCAGGCGTACTCTATGTTACCTAGTTACAGAAGTAACCTGGCCTTGTGTTATCATGAGGAGCATCACTGTTGATCCTCGATCATCACTCTAGATGTGTTCAAAATTCGGTTCGGAAGGAAGTTCCTTAGCCTGGTCATTGTTGGAAACCTAATCTCCACTACGTGCCCGTACGATTTTGATTGTACACCATATGTCGGTATAGTATATGGTACCTATGCTGGCTATTTTAATACATATACTTTCGAAAGAATTTTTCATACTATGCACTAATTATAATAATATAAGAGGATTTTACGTGTCAAGGCATTTTTGACTACATAAGGAGAAACCTCGCCCATGTGTACGTTTGCATTGGGTGTGTGCCGCGAGACCTTATGTTAGTTTTATTTTTCAAAAAGTCAGTGCGGATTTCTATGCACTGGTATTCACATGGAGTAAACCCGTTCCGCGTTAGTGGCGTAGTCCGGTGAATTACCTAACTTTAAAATAAACCCTGAACAACTATTTTGAGTACTCACGCCAATCCCACGACTGACCTGGAGTTTATTGTTCCCACACCTAAACTCTGGGTGCCCATAATTTTCCAAATCGGCAGCCTAGTAGTTTGGTTCATAGATTTAGCATTGAAGTTGGTTGGAATAGGATTCTGGTTTTTTGCTGGAGCTATTATGTCTTGGAGCATTCGCATTCTTCCACTGAGTTTAGTATCTTTTCCACTATGTAATCGATGTACTTTGATGTGTTCCTTATAACTCTGATGTAAAATTATTGTAGTGATAATGGAAAAGTTCGTTTTATTTTGTGCAAATGTGTAAGTACCCCTAACAATATGTCTTTATGAACGGTTTAAATTGGTTTGATTACTGGCGAAAACCGTGTAAAAAGCCGGGTCGTTACAGAAATCACTTTTGTGGAAACATTTGGATGTTAAAAAGGTAAAATGTACTTTGTAGATTTTTTTTCTTATCTCAAGGATAATGTAAAACCAATCGCATAAAGTTGTTTAATTTAAAATGGATAGGATTCGGAATATGTTAAGCATGTTATGTAAGAATATATATTTGATATCAGTGAACAATAACTTTAATTTGTAGAGTTTGAAAGAATATTTCCTTCAATGTTTAAAACAAAATTTACTCGGTGCATATGTTTTCAAAAATTAGGAACCTGATGTGCACGTATTAAGTAAACATTTTTGACCTAAATTATCTCCTTCTCAAAGAAAATGTCTAAAAAAATTCCGTGCATGATAAAATATCATTATTTTCAGTGGTAATTATCACCAGGAATTAATTCCATTTTCAGTATAGTTTATAAACATATTATCTACGTATCCAATTAACTTTTTCTAGCAGCATTTTTGTACAAAAATACAAACAACAATGGAAATTAAAATCATTACATGAAATTTGCAATGGTAGTATCTCTCTACAAACATTTTCTGTTTAGCTTATCAAATTTTGGCTGCTTCTTCTAATTGGGGAGTGAACATGGTTTGCAGTCACAACTGTTGCTGAATTTTACTGATCCGTTATATATATTATTTATATTTGACTAATCGTACCTCATAAACATGCGTTATTAATAAGTTTGCTTTTGGCTTTCAATGCTAAACTTGCTTATTTCATTTATTCATTCTTTTGTAACCTCAGATTGAACTTGCCTATTAAACTTTTTGGCACGACTACCGCTAATTGGTATCCTAACAAACACAAGTTATGCTTTTTTTGTATGTCCAAGATAATATATAATAGTTACTTGTAATATTTTAATGTTGACCTCTTCATCAATAATCAAAAATGTTAATTGTGAAGTTTCATTATCCTACAAGCTTGTCGACTTCCATATTTTAAAAATAATCAATTTGATTTAGCAGTCCTTTGTATATGCGTCTTGAGATTGTATACTACATTAGTTGGATCTCGTTGTTTTTGTTACCCGTGTGTAGAAACTGTTTGTGTTTTTTTAAAACTAACGGAAATGGTATATGTTGAACTTTTTGAAGATTTAAAAATTTCCAAACTATAGTTTGCTTTTCCGATGACAAGATAAGTTTGCCTATCCATGATTATATATTTGTAAACTATAGTACGTAATAAAATGTTTATAAACCATATTATGTTATCAGGATAATTTGCCTTAATCAAGCACATAATAAGAAAGTTATTATACTTCAAATGTATAAAAAGGATTATTCGCTTGTGTGCATAATTATATTGGAATAAAGTAGTAGGATTAAGAAATTGAGATAATAGAGAAACATCTAAACTGGGAAATAATAAAAAAAAGGATCTGAGTGGTTGGAGTAATTATTGTCTACAATGTTATTATTTATATAAGAAGCATGATTAGGCTATGATATTTTCGAAACTGGATATTTGCGATGGCCTAGGAAAAAGGAAAAAAGGAAGACTCGTTCACTTATTAGATTTTTTTTTAATTTGAATGAGTTAGAAGAAGTTCCACCATGTATGTTCCTATAATCGTTCCTTTTTTAATTTTGATAAAGAAATTGATTGTATGTATAATTATAACTTTGCATAATATTTTGTGATAGCCACGTGTTCTCATTTTATACACAATTCTTTGTAGCTTGTTTCTTATACGACGACATGCATAAAAAAATTCACTGTTTTTATGAGTGTAAGTTAAATGAAATGACATCAAAGACAGAGGAGCGTGGCAGTCAAGATTTGGGCTCTGAAATTCTTTAAAGATTTGGTTTTTTTTCTTAACGTTTGGAATGTGGGCATAAACAAATCTTAGAAAGATGATAATTAGTTTAATGTTGAAATGTGTTTTGAGTAAAAAATATGGCTATAATATGGTTAACAAATTTTACCACAATAGTGTTCTGGAATTGATACCAAGTTACGTATACTATTTGCTACAGCCTTACGTTTTGGTATTAGCATGTCATTTTTGAATAAGATATCGATGTGTAGCCGGGTATAATTACATTTCAGTAAAATTTGGTATGAAATAATAATGTATGTGCTTGTGAATTTAAAAATGACTATTGTGTTTAGTCGCTTGTTATTATGTATACGTTTCATGGATTAAAGTATTAAATTGAAGATGATAAAATATCTAGAGAGTTTAAGGAGAGCAAAGATAACTCATAGAATTAAGGGAAAAGTTTTAATTTCTTCTGCTTTACTATTATTTAATAGATAGATTATGTTTGCATTAAGTATTAATGCATAATCAAAATATTCAAATGCTACCATAATTGCATGATTCAAATAATTAAGCAAATTCATTAAATGGTATTAAATATGCAATTAGGAGTCAACTTCATATGTTGTATGAGGTTAAAATTATTGCTAAATTATATAAATGGAGATAAACAATAACTGTATTATGTCAATGCAATTAAGCTTGACACAAAAAATTTATAAGTTTTTATTTTTTTATTTTAATGATTTCTTTTAAATTATTATCTTCCTATCTTCATAAAATGCAGCAAATTAAATTGCAGAAGTATTATACAAGTCGGTTGACAAAATTTTTTTAACATCTCTCGTCCGTTAGGGCTTAAATTGGAAATGCATTGTCAATAATTAAATTTTACCCAGCATAATTATTAAAAAAGAATTAACTATACCATAACTGAACCATACACTTGTACGAGCTTTGAAAACTATTGAGATTTTGCATGTTATTATTCAAACAGAGTTCACCATCATACAGTGACATCGAAATGTCATTTTTATATATTTGATAAAGAAGAATTAAATGGGATTTTCGGTATTTGATAAATTGGATTGGAATGAGGCCACAGGGAAATAGCTGAAGCCCAATAGCCCTTGGAAATGATATTCTAAATTTCCCTCCCACAATCCCCAATCAAAAATGAAACTTAATGTCCTTCAGCCTATTTTTTTTTTTGAATTTTTTCCTTCTCCCCAACTACCTCTGTTCTTATTTTGTTTTCCTTTCATGCAAAACAGAGTAGAAAAAATAAAAAATGAAGAAACTTGAAAAATCACCACATGAACACTTCAAAAATGGATGCAGATGTACAATCAAGTGGCGACCACATTTAGGCTCTAATCGAGTCCGCAATTACAATTGAGATATCAGGCCACCAATCCAAACTCAAATCGAGAAGAGACGGAATCGTGGAGCAATTATACGATGTCGTTGCCAAGACCAATTACATGCTATAATCGTAATGGTAACAATAATTTTAAAGTAACAAATGATGCTGTTAAGGAGGAGGTGAAGGGGAATAGCAGCTCCATTGAAAAAGTTTTCGGAGCTTCTCCTTTGACTCTACAATCGAATTGCAAAGTAGATATGGATCAAGAAGTTGATAACGTTGGCGACGATTTGGTTGATCAAGAGATGAAGATTTTAGATATTAAAATTTTTCTCGAAGATCGATAGCAAGCTAGGTAGTGTTTGCCATTTAATTTTTGAGTTTGACCTTTGCATTCGCGTCTGACACGTCGGACGTCCTAACGGTCAAACTCGAAATTTCGACTGTTCAGAGTAAAGATTTAAGAAATTGCATTCGCGTCCGATGCGTTGGACGTGAATGCAACGTTTCACTGAGCTATAAACCCCTATCCACCTCCTTCCTCTCCATCCTCAACTCTTCCAACTTTAAGTTGAAAACTCCTACGAAATCAAGCACTTCAGAATTTTTTTGCGCTCATACGTTCTTCAAATCATGTTTTTGTCGGTCCTAATATTTTTATTTTTTCGTTCTCTGCATAACATATTTTTTTTTTGAATTTTTCTCATATTTTTCATTTTTACTGTTTTTTCAGATACGATGAATAATTCCTCCGCCTCCTCCTAGCCTATCACCCTCTAGAATGACCGAGGATGAGCATTTTCATCGATATTTTCTGCATCCATATGGGTGGCCGCACTTCAGCCTATTCATTTTATCATGTTTTCATTGCCGAATTCAATGCTTAGACTGGGCTTGACTATATAGACAGCCAGATAAAAAACAAGTGGGATGACATGGAAAGGGAGTGGAACAATTGGAGTGCCCCTATGCAGCTTCCTAGCTGTGATGGCCCAAACCCCCGTACCATGGAAGTAAGGGTAATCTTTGGAATATAACACATTAATAACATAAGCTGATGACAGATAATAGTATAGTACATGAAACAGAGAATAATTTACATCATCAAAAACAGCGGAATCATAACATAAACATCAGAGTACACAGATACAAGATCCACTTAGTACAAACAGTGTCATATATGACAAATGACAACAATGCGGAATAAAAGATAATGAACATCATAATGTCTGAGATAATCAAAAGAAATCACAAATATCCATCTCTAATTCCAAGATAATATCCATAGCTCCAGAATGAATCAGCTAAACCTGAATACAAGGCTGCCCGTGTAGAAATAGGGGCACCCGAGTTTGCAACGTGAAAAAAACTACGAGTCAGTCATGGGACTGGTAGGAGAAATCCAACTTAAATTATTTAATAATAAGGTTAATCACATGACCACGCTGCTAATGCAGAACGGGTTTACTCTATTGGATTGCCAGTGCATATCATAAAGCAAATCTTTTTAAACAACGCAATGCTTTTTGAAAAAATGTAGCCATTATAAGACTCAAGTCCCATCACACAATGCACGCGCAAACCGGAGGATAGAGTTTTTCCTTATAATGGTCAAATGATGCTTGATACATATAAACAAAATCATTTGGTATTATTACTAGTGTGTATATGTTACAAAAGCAATTTCAATCATAAATATCAATCATAGACGACATGAGCGTCCCATGCCACTATGCCGCCAATATAGGCTTACAGTCAAAACCGCACATATCATATTGGAAGTTGGATTTCCATCATGAGCCAAGGCAAGGGATTGTCCTTACCGATTTCGAGACACTCTAGCTCGTGCCTCAGGATCAGAACGCATCGACCCTTAGGAGCCACAGGGCCGGTCCACACCGAGTGGATTAAAATACCTAAACAATGCGTTTTCCCGCCGTATGGGGCGTAAATCCATCTGTCTGTAGTACCGATATATCCGAGACATCTCGCTTTCCATGAACCACATAGGTAAAAATATATAAATGTCAGGGCTTGTAAATGCTGACACCACTTCTAACTAGAAAGAAACGCATGTTCTCCCTGGATCCTCTCCTGTTTCTGGTTCACACCGAGGTGTGAGGCTCGCGAATTAACGCTATATTAAAGCTATGCTTTGATCATCAATCACAAGACTTTGCTTTTCAACAAAAGCCTTGATCCATGCAAATCACCATGCCACATTGTCAATCTATTCTATATCATTGATCATCTACCGATATATATAACCTCTGGGTACATACGTCTCAGAGAAGGGTGAAGTAAGAGAATAAATTCTCCTTCACCAGGCAGATATATATATTTAGTGGAGATCAAAGAATATAGCGCGAAATACAATGTCATACACACAATCCATTTACAAGTCCGTCTGGGTCTGAACGAAACCGGAGGCACCTTATTCCTCGTTCCATATGTCCAATACAGAAGAGAGGTCCTCGCATATCCGGACAATCAACAAGTACATCCAGACCACTACCACTGTTACCCCTCCTGGGAGCTAACCGATCCAGGGCATCAGTAGTAATCCATTCGATGTGAAGATCGCTGGTCCTCATCCACCTCTTCAACTCTTCGACTTTTAGTCGTCGATCGATTATTTGGAATGAGAATTAACTCGGTCTTTCCAAATAATCCATGCATAAATAGAATTCAAATCAATTCTTTCCATGGTTAAACTATTTGACATTCACGTTTCAATGTATTAAAAAATTTTCATGTCAAATACCCTTAACCATCAAATATTTAATAAACCAAGTAAAATCGGTTTATTTCCATTTCGCATCGTTTATAATATTTTAAAATGATTAATCACTATTTTTATATATATAAAAATGGTCCATTTTCATCGAACGATGTTTCAGGTTATTCGATGGCACTGGCGCTATTTTCATTCAGATTTGAATTTCTCATTTCTTGAAATCTAACCGTCGGATCTTAACATATTTAGTACCTATGAAAACATCTTTTCGTATCGAACCTATCGGTTCCAGTTTCGGGAAAATCCGATGGTCGAATCTCCCGGCATACTCGTTTCAAATTACGAGTCGAAAACGCGAACTACCGCGGCGTGATTCGTTTTAATTTAATTTTTTTTATGAAAATATAAATCGATCGACCATTTCCGAACCATTTATGTTTCTGGATGTTTCTCAAGATCTAACCGTCGGAACTTAGCATATTTAGTATCGTTTGAAAGACCTTTCTGAGGCAAACAATATGGTTCTAAATTCGGGAAAATCGATCGTCGGATTTCCTGCTATACTCGTTCAAAATTACGAGTCGATAACGCGAACTACCGCGCACGATTCGTTTAGTTTATATTTATATTTTCGTATGAAAATATAAATTGATCGTCATTTTCCAAACTATTTATTTTTCAAAATATTTGGCTAACGCCTTTAAATTTCGGAAAATTTCGCCATCGTCTCCTTTGTACGGAGAGGGGTTTGGAAATTTATTGGGCCGTATTAGGCACCCAATAAATCCAGTATAAGCATACACAATTTTTAGTGACCTAATCTATGCCCGAGGGAGAGTGTAGGTCATTACTCTAGAGGATAAATCCTCGTTACCTCGTCCAGTATTGGAAAATAAATGGTCCTTGTGCCGTATTTAATAAACTAGAGAGACATGGTTATTGTCAACTCTAGACCCGTGTGGGTTTTTTTATTAATCTGGTAATTTACCGTTATAATTTATTTGGTCCATATCAGTTCTCAATTCAACCTGTAATACAGTAATCGTCATACGAGCATCTTTCTCGTATGATTAATCAACGTCGACACATAAGCGCCTAGTGCTTATTTGTAATATGATATGTTATGTCATCGATAGTTCATCTTCTGTTCAACCTGTAATGTAACTAATCTATGCCCAAGGGAGTGTGTACTGATCAGAACTCCAGAGATAAATCTCGTCACCTTGACCCGTGTGGGAAAATAAATAATCCATGTGTCGTATCTAACATTTTATTTAGTCCATATCACTCGTGTCTTCATGTAATGCATATGTAGTGTAATCCATGATTATTGTTGCTATCCTATAGTGTTGGTTTATAATCTCAC
Source organism: Allium sativum (assembly GCA_030737875.1). Lineage (NCBI taxonomy): Eukaryota > Viridiplantae > Streptophyta > Magnoliopsida > Asparagales > Amaryllidaceae > Allium > Allium sativum. Next base: position 17,701,261 of record CM060922.1, on the reverse strand, counting down.
ACAGAACAACCATCACACGCATCCAATGTCATTCACAGGAGTAAATAATATATATATATATATATATTCAACCAACTCATTAAGGTTTACCTATTTGTCGGGCACACAATTAAATCTCTACTCTACATATGTTTACTCAACAACCTTTATAATGCCATTTAAGGTGGTCTGTGTCCATCCACGTTATATAAAATGCGAGTGTCACATATTATATAACGCTTCTAATGCAAATGAATCATGAATAGTTCAAGTGTCGAACTACTAGGATATGTATATGCATGTATGTATGTACATGAATGCATGAGCAATGATGAACATCTATAATCATGATTAAATATTTTTAATCGCTACATTACTTAATCAAACGTCATTCATTTCATTGTTTTACGAATATTCGATTTGGCAACATGAGTATTTATTTGCTTACATGAATATATTTTCTTATGTTACATACATACGTTAAAAATTCTATTTTTAACGTTCTAAAAATTATTTCATAGCATGACTATTTTTATTAAGTCCTATACATGTTAAAAATGATGTTTTTAACTAACTAGCATTTATTTCTTAACATGGCAATTTCATACATTCCATACATAAGATAAAAATGATAATTTTAACTAACATATAAATATTTTAGAAAATTTTAGCAGCATAACGGCAGGATAGTAAAAACCGGCACCGTCCCGAGTACGGCTCCTCGCTCTACCCTAAAGCCTCGCAGCTTTTGACAATGGGGATTTCAATAATCTAGTTCGTACGTAGACGAATCCTGTCCTTAAATTAATCAATTTCAATTCATATCCATCTCAATCAAATAAATACCCAAATAGAGTTGCTAAACTCATATTTCACATTATTTCATGTTTCCATATCACATTCACGATTTCAATCGTTGTTCATTTCATTATCCAACCAATCAAGCCAATTTCATTCACAAACATCGCATAAATATTTTCTACAATGCTTATATAAATTTGTACAACGTATATACAAACTCATAAACAATTGTATATCACTAAACAACGATTATACAACACATACAACGCTTATACAAATTTATACAAGCATACATATGTTTACTCCATTTTTATTTTGATATTAGAAATCTCACATCGGTTTTCACATTGCTAAAAATCGTAGCAAGCTCCAAAAATCTTCCGGCCTCTTCTAGAATGTCGTGCACATCGTCACGAGTCCAATGTCTCCGGTTTCACTGGATTTCGACAACATAGCAAAAAGATATGATTTTTATTCTAAAATCATGATTTGCAACGGTTTTAAGGTGTTGAAAACCTTTTCAGATTAAAAAACCCGTACCTTTTCTATTTTGTTCAAAACTAGGTTTCCGATTTTCTTCAAATCGGTGTATCTAGTTCACGATCGGTCTTCGCCATGACGTCGGCCTCCGAGAGGCGCATCAACGCCAGAGAAGCGGTGGACTCCGGTGGGCTTCGTCGATCCCCGCGGCGCTCGAAAGTTCGAGACTTTCGAACTGAAAATCTCCGCCAATTCAAAATGAAACTTTTCAATCTTTGTATGGATTAGAAGCTGGGATCAAGATCTTCAAATTCTTCAACTAGAGCACGATTTAATTTTGCGTGGATTTGGAGGAATCGAGGAGAGAAGTCGCGAAGGGTTTTCCACCGTCGGGATTTTGGTTTTCAGGGAGAGAGAAAATAAAAGGAAAATGAATAATAATTTTATAAATTCCATGATTGGTCTATAAATATTTAAATTCCAAAAATACCGATTTCTCATCCGAACTCCAAATCAAACCCAACGACTGTCGTCCCTAGCTAAATACCCCCATTTCGGTCATAATGGGATATGCCATGCAGGCCAATTCAGTCGTTTTTAATAGTTTTTCTCAAATTTAAAATATAACATTTTAAATTGAATTTGAACGGACGTTTCAAATTACCGGGGCCACATACTGACTCCAAAAATTCGGAATAAATTAATCCTGCTATATTTTGATGATACGGTCCCATAGGAACTGGTTTCGTCAAATTCTGAGCTCGTTTGTAAAATGGCATTTTTTTCTAGTCGATCGAATTACAATTGGATCTGCAGAATGCGTTAAATTCCACCATGCTCACATATCAATTCCAAAAATTAGGGAAATTGAAACTTAGAAATGATCTGACATTCCGGATCTATAAAAATTGGTTTCGTCGAATTCGGAAGTCGTTTGCAAAATATCGATTTTTAAGGGCTTAGTTATTATTTAAAAATCGAATTTTTAAATCCTGACGTATTTTCCACTAATATTTCACGAAATAAAAATTTTAAATTGGTTCTGATTTCCGGGTTGTTACACTAGCAGGGAATATAACGTGGAGAAAGATTACGTGGAAGACCCGTATGAATGGTGAAATACTGCAACAAAGAAGTACCAGAAGCACAAGCATAAGTCCTTCGTCAAATTCCGCCAGCTATATATGCTCCATGACGATGCCATCTCGAAGGGCACCTGCATTTATCTGATTACTTCGGTCGCTTCATTCACCATCGAGGATACAACCTTTTATGGATCATTTCTACAGACAAATGCACCTCCTCTTTTGTCCACTGGATATTTCTGTTAGGATTGTCTCGCATGTTGTTAAGGAGGAATGATGGTTCGGATAAATAGTCCCACATCATGGAATATATTGAAGGAGTTGTGTACAAATATGAGCTGGTCGGCACGTAACATCAGGGATTCCTTTTGTTATATGGGAGTTGTGTGCCAGCTCATATACATGCAAGGAGGGGGCCTTTTTCCGACCGTCGTTACATAACAGTGGTATCAGAGCCGAAGGTTCGGACTGGGCGATGCAGGAAAATCAGTGCTCTCAAAAGATACTCGTAGGATGCAAGTTAAGGGGGAGACTATTAGGATTGCCTCGCATGTTGTTAAGGAGGCATGATGGTTTGGATAAATAGTTCCACATCATGGAATATATTGAAGGTATTATGTACAAATATGAGCTGGTAGGCACGTAACAATAGGGATTTCTTTTGTTATATGGGAGTTGTTTGCCAGCTCATATGCGTGCAAGGAAAGGGGCATTGTTCCGACTGTCCTTACATAACAATTTCCTTGCTAGATCATCTTCTAGGCACACTTCATAGAAAGAGCATGCTCAAGAGTAGGTGTACTGTTGCAGCTGCTTAGTTGCGTCATACTTTGACTACGAAGTATGAGAGCTGAGGATGGTCCTACGAAGTTATATATGGATGTTAGATATCCTTGAAGAGATTGTGGATGATGAGGTCGTGCCGTTAGTATAGTACATGACCTAAGACTTTCGTAATTTGTTTGGATTGTAGTTTGATTTGTTATGTTATGAAAAAAATCTGCATTTCATATTAGTTTTACCGTTACAAAATTTTTGTTACAACCAAATATATGTTCGACCGCTCAATACTCCACTCACCATTTATGCTCAATTAACCGCTTAATTCACCGTTCAAAATCTCAAAAACACAACATCCTCTTACACTATTTAAACCGCTCAATTCACCGCTTTGTCAACTCGTTCAACTCAACAGCTCGTCATCTCCAAGAACGAACCCTTAGTACATATTGCAGCAACTGCAAGTTTCTTATGTATTTGAATTGACCAATTTTAACTGATTTGACAATTTTTAATTAAGAATGTGAATTAACAAAAAATTACTATATGTAGCAACCGAGGATGTTGTAAGCTTATTGGAAAATCCGACAGACATGGATATCACATTCAAAGCCTTGAGAGTAGCACCGTTATTACTTGTAAACTATTTCTTGATTCCTTAATGAATAGATAGTGATTGCTTCATATGCAGGAGACTCATATTGGAAGACTCATAAATCGTTTGAGGAAGCATTCATCAAAGGAAGTATGAAGTTTATTGTATGATTTTATTTTAATTTTATAATTTGAAACATAAATTATCAAAAATCAATGTAGCAAAAGAATAGCAAAAATAATTAAATAAGGTACGATGCTACACAAGTACTATCCATAATGTTGGGATCAATCGATATTCTTATTATTGTTCAATTTGTTATTGCAAACAACATTAAAAAGATATAAATAAAATTTTACTTTTCTTTTAGAAATGTTGATTATCTGTAAGAATTACCCAAAAAATGATGTTTTAATCTATTGGCTAGCTTTTAATGGATTTCAATTTTTTAATATCCTGAATTTGAAAAAAAAAATCTTTATCTTAGCATATTTTGAGATGTTCCATTTATTCCAAAATTTTGAATTTTAAAAATTCTCATTTACCAAATAACATATAAATCGATTTTAAAATTATAAAAATTGGTTTACATGACAATTTCTTCGTAGAGCAATTCAATCTGACATTATATTTTAAAACACAAAGGTTTAAATGAAAGCAGTGATATTTTTAGTTGCAACCTTGTGGATTTTGATATAAGAACAATTCAAGTTTTATTTGTAAAATTTCTTCATATTTGAACTTACTATTTCTTTTATATTTTAATCGTGCTAATTTTATTTATCTTGTCTGCACTGTTACTTCATAACAGTAGCATCGAGTTTTCAAAAATTAACATTAACTTATAAATTAGAATATTATCTAGTATAATTGCATAAATTTTCATAGTGGGTGCATAATTTAATTATATATCGCATTGGACATCGTAATTCCCAGGACCTACTCTAAGAGGAAGTTCGGTTGTTGGTCAAACAACTTGTCAGGGATAAACTCGGTGGTAGACAATATGTTTAATACAATATAATTTTGCACAGTAATAAAATAGTACAAATTTGGGCTGGTCATAATGTAATACAGCTTTTGAAGGTAATAGTACAATTCTCAAAGCAGTAATATAAAATCAACTTAGGTGTTGTAGCTATTTTTTAACCTATACACTTCATTATTTCAGTCTGCTGTCACCGCCAAAGCCAAGTAGAGGCATTATTTTGTATCTCTAATCTACTTCTTTTGCTACTCCAGAGTCGAATTGTTTTGAATTTTGAGTTTGAAATTTTAGTTTGACTATTCGAAAATTTAAGTTCCCAATTTGACTTTGGAATTTGAATTTATAAACTAGAGTGTACTTGGATCAAAAATTCTACCCAGAATGTTTCATTTCTAATTTTTGTTAACTTTATTTTAGTTACTTAATGCGATTTATCTTAATATCGTATTACGAAAATCATCTTTCCATGTGAAATCCATTACATTTCACTATGTTTTTTCAAATAAATTACTTTGTACTTTTTACTTGAATTTCTGATGATTTTTGTTTATTTTTTACACACGAACGCATGTGAACAACATTCATGCATATGCATATGTAAATGTGTGTGTGTGCGTGGTGTATACATACATACATACACACACACACACACACACACACACACACATATATATATATATATATACATACACACACACAAATATATATATATATATATATATATATGTGTGTGTGTGTATATTATGGAAAGTCTTGACGCAGAAATTTGACACAAATTGGAATACTCAAAATTTCAGCCATTGGGTTGTCCTTTGATTTCCACCTCTCATATAAGGACAGATTGATCCGATGGCTGAGATTTTGTGTATTCCAGTTTGTGTTAAAAAAAATTTATGTTCAAAAAGCTTCCCTTATATATATATATATATATATATATATATATAATATGTGTGTGTGTGTGCGTGCGTGCGCTTAGTGGCACACATGTACTCACACGCAACGCACACGAATAAGTCTTCGCCGCTTACAGGTGATATACATATATTGTTTCCCAAATATATTTTTCGCATCACGATTGAATGTTCATATCCAGATTAGAGGCTAGGCTGAAAATATAATTGAGAAAAGCCACCAATTTTATTTGAAATGAAATGCATCATGATTGTTACAGTTTGAATAGATCAATTTATATGAAATTTTGAAGATGAAGGGAAATACCAAGTTTTAGGCTAAACTGTAGAAATTGAAGCATCAAATTAATCTTAATGTGTACAATGTTACTATGGAAAGAAGAATTCGTGCTTTTTTGGCGCACTCAAACATATTTGATAATTAATCCACATATAGTGAATAAATTTAACCCATGGCTCTTTCTTGTCTTGGAGTTGAAATTGTTGTTGTACTTTGGAAAAATTAGTCCCGCGCCAGATAATAAACCTAAAGCTTGCTTTATATATTAAGTAAGATTAACATTTAAATTCATACCATACCAATGTTTGAACAGCTAAAAAGATTAGTATAGGTGTCAAAAGATTAGTATAGGTGATTTCAGTTGTTTCTCTCACACTTTCATTTGCCGTTCCATTTTTTCCATGACTATGCCTAGCATCTGCGATACAAAATATGCACTGCACAAGTTGAATTGTGTTATAACTTATATCATATCTTGTTTTATTTGTTGTTGTCTTTTAATTTATATTTTGTTGCTACACTTGTATCAGCAAGACAAAGATGGAACAATTGTTTCATATTTTATTTCCATTATGTTACAGGAAATGGAAGGAGACTGTCGATGAGTGGGTGAAAACCAATCCAGAGAATGAGCTGCCTATCAATAGTAGTATGTATATGAATTGACACATGGAGATAGAAAATGATTTATTATATTAATTTAGAGTTTATAATGGTTGTTTGACACTGGCATTGCAGATGATGAAGATTTGCCTCAGCATTCACCCTCCGAACATAATCAGAATGGAAATCATGTATGAATTCATTTTTATCCCTGCTATACATTCTTCTAGAATACATTGTCTTCATTCTGATATATATATTTCATTTCTGCATGTGGACATGCCAGGTTACCGAGTGTGCTTGCTCACCTGATCTTCACAGTGAGTTTAGTAAATGTTTAGAATATACTTGAGGCAACTATTTATATGTGACTGAACTTTCAATGGTTTGATGTAGATGATAGAATGAGTTCTAATCGTAATTGTTTGGAGCCAGACGTTCAATCAATAATGAAAATAAGTGCAAAAGATAACTTGTACTCTACCAAACCTAATTGTGTGGATGCACCAGATGCTGATAAAATAAAATAAAAGCAGAAAAGCAAAAGAAAACTAAACTGGATTAATGGCAGAAGAAAGTTCAGAAGAAAGTTCAATCGTTTACAATGAATATAACAGTTATATATAGGGGATGTGGTCTCCTAATAATGAGAATAATTGAGCCTAGAATGAATCTCTTGAAATAATCTATTTATAAATAAAAGAGATATGAGGATAGACTTGAGATAGTCCATGCAGATTTCCTCTTCTGATTAGTGACAGATTGATTGGCTTTTCCTTAGTAATAATTCAATCAAATCTTCTTCCATATGGTAGTTGAAAATGAATGATTTGAGTCAATTTCCTTGAGAAGAATATGCCACTATTCCATATATTTTTTTAGAACAAAGGAGGCGGTGTGTATATATCCATGTTCCATTCTTCAACAAAAATAGGGCTTGACAAGGATCAAACTCAGATCACTCCATCCAAATTTCTAAGCCTTTACTAGTGTGCTACAGCTTCCTTTGTGATTGAAAATTTGTTGATTCCAAAAAGTAGCATTTTTCTATTCAAATGGTCTTTAACTGAATGAAGGAGACATTTATTTAACAACCTGTGAAAACACACGAAAATACCCCAAGTAATATTTATTTATTTGTAATAAAGATAAGTTATGGGTGTAAAAATAAACGCTTTTACATGTTAATCAAATACCCCCACACTTATCTTTTACTCGTCCTCGAGTAAAGAAAGAATGAAAAACTAATCTAGGTAGGTCTCACTTTCGTAGGAAACACAATTGCATTGAGCATATGGAACAAGCCGTTAAACCTCTAGGTGTCCCTAGTAGGATTGGTTATGTCTCGTGAGGGTTTTCAGCGGATACTACCCACAAAATTCAAATGTTGTATGCCATTTTCCGAATGCAGCTATATGAATGCAACAGACATATACAAATAAAAACAAAAACGTAAACACGACTTGTTTCAAAAAAGTGCTACAACAGGGTAAATTAATCATTTCTATTCAGTTGATTTTATTTTTGATACGTCAACTTGTCACGAATTTTTCAACATAATTCAATTTTTCAATGTTGAACTCTAGTTTGGCCAGTTGGTTCAGTTGATAACATAGTGCAGCCATGAAATAAACTCTTTATTTACTTGTCACAGTTTGCAAAGTGGTATTCTCATTTCCTTTGCTTATGAATAATCAAATCAGTAAGGTCAAGAAGTATTTGGGCATCATCGCTTATTCTCTATATGTATAAAATTTTAAATTTATGACTGATTACACACACCTAAATTAAAGACCAAGGTATACCACTCATGAGAGTTCACGACAGAGCTTAGAAGATTGGGCGGACCGACGCTGACTTTGCCAACAACATGCCGGTAATCATTAGGTGTCCAACTCATAAAATGGGACCAAGATATACTGACACTGACTTTGTCAACAAGGTGTCGGAAAGAGCTTGGCGGGTTTGCACACCAACGCTAGATTTACAAGCAATGTTGGATACCCTTAGATTGCTATTATTATTATTATTATTGAATATAAGAAGAAGAAAGAGTTACGCAAATTCAGCTTAACACAACTTAGTCTTAAAGATCCGATGTAAGTATTTTTAAGTCCTTCACTCATTAAACAAAGACTGCAATTTAGAATAAACTCCATGGCCATCACCTAAGAATCCTTCTATGTACCAGTTACACTATTATCGCTTGTAATTCAACTTTTCATTATATTCCTTATTCGAAATTAGATGAGAGAAAAAAATACTATTAACTGACTAACAATTGTTAATTTATTTTGTCGTACCAATCTAAAATGAGTCAGGTTTCAAAAAATGGCATGTTACTACGATCTAAAATGCATGATGGTCCTATATGAAAAGAAAGAATAAAAATTAAAGAAAAATAAAAGGATGTAATGCAGACTCCTCCCCCCCCCCCACACTTGAACTAAACACACTGTAAACACGTTTTCTAAATGTGAAAGATAAGACCCAAAGATGGATGAGATGCAAAATGATTTGTAAAATGAAGTGCAATTTAACAATTATGTATGAATGAAAATCACATGCAAAATGTAATATACGATGATGATGAATTTTTTGTGAAGAATAATATTTCCTTTTCTCCGCACACTTGCCTCTCTCGAAAATGATGCATGATGATTTCTTATCAGACTTGTGAGATACAATAGGCATGTTAGTGAATTCTGAAATCAAATTTATTCCTATGAAAATTTTCATGCCATTGATTTATATAATTCAACAGAAGATTATCATAATCCCACAAATTTGAGTTTTTAACAAAAATTTCATTTGATGGTATGGAATTAAGATTAGCTTCGCAACATACTCCCAATTAGTCATTTAAAAATTTAAGCTCATCTTCGAATAATTCTTCAAAAGACATACTGGACATGTTTATTGAGGAAAGTGAAGTTTTCTGATGAGATAAATCATATGTGTCAGCTAAAATTGTTTCTATTATGTCGACTTCTCCTATTTCGATCTCTTTGGGTTGATGAAAAATATTCAATTCAATGGTTAAATGCCCAAATGATAGTCGAAGTAGGCCGCTCCTACAATTAATGATATCATTTGAGGTAGCTAAGAAGGGACGACCCAATATCAATGGAATCTGACTATTCAAATTTGAAACAAACTCAGTTTCAAGAACTATGAAGTCAACTGGGAAACAAGAATGTTCAATTTGAATCAAAACGTCTTCAATAATTCCTATGGGTTTTTTAAAAGATCGATCGGCCAGTTGAAGTGTGATACTCGTGGGTTTCAATTCCCCTAGTCCAAGTTGACGATAAACAGTTTAGGGAAGAAAGTTGACACTTGCGCAAAGATTAAGTAAGGCGTGACTGATGTGAGTATTTTCTATTTTACAACTGATTGAAGGGCAACCGGGGTCCTTATACTTGATTGGTGAAGGATTTGAGAAAATAGATCTATTATTCGCAGTCAAAAACGCAGTTTTAGGAACATTAGTGGCTCGTTTTCGGGTGCATAGCTCTTTCAGACACTTGGCATATTCATGAATTTGTTTGATGGTGTCTAAGAGTGGAATATTGACACGAACTTGTTTAAAGATTTCAAGATTTTTTTCGAAATTCGTATCCTTCTTCTTATTGTTAAGTCTATTAGGATAAGGAGCTATCGGTTCATAGACTCTCCCAGAATTTTGATCGTTCTAAGAAGAAGGTTTCGATATAGGAAGCGAAGGCGGTAAGGATGTAAAACAAGGAATGTTGGGATTGCCAATATTAGAAGAAGAGACACTATCGGGGTTGCCGACACTAGGAGAAGAGATATTGGGATCGCCTACATTCGAAAAAGATGGAGATTTGAGAGGTTCAGAAGTGTTGGCCTTAATAGCCATCGGATGAGCATCAAGCTTTCAAATTGGATTCGGAATCAAAGGATTATCGGGATTTACAACATTATTATCAATTGTTTTACCAGACCTAAGGGTGGTGACAACGTTAACCAAACTATTTTCGTCCTTACAAGAATTCACAGTACGCGAATTCTATTTTGGATTCACCTCCGGTTGACTAGGCTATTTTACTTTTTCTTCACTTTTCGTTAGTTCCTTCATCATATTCATCATTTGTTCGAGTTTAGCATCTTGATCATTTATTTGTTTCTCTATCGAACAATTTCTTATGGCAGTTGAGAAGATTGAGGAGGCTGAGTTGACGACTGAAGGTTTGGTTGACTCGAAGGCTTAGATGGAGGTGAAATTTGAGAATTTTGAGGACTATAAGAAAACGGGGCTTGGTAATTCGGATTAGACCACGAGAAATTTGGATGATTTCTCCAACTAGGATTATATGTGGATGAATAAGGACTATTTTGAGCTATGACATTGACTTGGTCTTCAGTATAATAATGGGGTTGTCCTTCAAATTGAGGAGTTTGAGTTTCTAAGAGAATATGAATTGGATCCACGACATTCGCTCCTCTAGTAGAAGTACGAATGGGAATACAAATTGATTCCCATTGTTGGATCTAGATTAACCCTGGAGGGGGTGAATAGGGTTTATTACAAATTATCGATGAGTTCAAGTTTTACGGGATATTAAAAAAATATTCATAGATTACATATTATACCAGAAATAGAAATGCAGAAAGTAAACGACACAAGATATACCCAGCTTCGGCAAAACCCTGCCAACTGCTGCATTCCTAAGGTTTCTACTAGGTAAAAGAACAGATCCCGCATACAAGACCATGTACACTCGCGAACCCCTCACTCCTATTCTAGTCCTATGCTCAAAACCCTAGACTGATCGATATCCCCTCGAACAGATTTTCTCGGGTTACAAACCGGTAACCCGTAAACCCTAGTTTTTACAGACTCTAGTAAACAAACAGTTAACACCCTAACTGGATTCCTAGAATTTTATAGACTCTAGTAACTGTTCAGACGATTTGTGAAACAAATGAAAATACAATGAAATAAACACAAGAAAACACTTTAAAAAATAAATCAAAAATAAACACTCCCTCCACTTAATTATGTAGGTCGGTCCACTTTGCAACTTGGTTAACCCGTCCTCTTTTCCGTTGAGAAATGAAATGGCGACCTTTATATTGGAATTAGGGTTTTTCTTCTCTCCTCAAATCGCTCAATTGTTGATGTTATTCTGAAAAAGATCTATGAAGCTTGAAGGCGTCTTTGCTCATGTTTCTTCGATTGATTTGAGATCACTTCTGATCGAAAACAATGTAAGTAATTTCAGATATGAATTTATATGGTTTCTCTTTGGAATGTTGGCTTGGTTTTCGATGATTTTTGCCAATGAGGATAGTGGTGTATTTATAGGGTTATAGGAAGTCCTAGACACCCTGATTTCATTTAATTGATTTAGTCTGAATGCGTGAAAAAACCTCTTTTGAAATGTTGCGTGATTTTACTCTTTTGATTCTTGGCCTTGATTGATCAGCGTGAATTTTGTTGCATGAATTAATCGATGAACCTGGACATGATTTTATAAACCTCTTTGAAAGTATGGCAAACGTAATTCGAATATCACAATTAGTATTTTTCCAATTTTAAAACATTTATCCAAAAAGAAATTCCTTGGCTTTGTGTTGATGAATGATGTTGCCATGCTTTAAAAATGTTTTGAAAGACTTTCTGGAAATAAATGTGTTGCCTCTTTTACATTTCACAGTGTATATTTGAGAATCAATTCGAAATTGTTGCCATACTTGAATCGATTTAAAACTGTTTTGAAATCACACAGCCATTTCTGGAAAGAAATCTTGAATGAAAATTGGTTAATTACTGGAATTCTAGGATTTAGTTTAGAAATTGATTTGTGCCCATTTCTGATTATAAAACTTGCCAAAATTATTGTTCACTTATTTGTGTTTTTGCCAAGAACACGTTCATACCAGATTTGCACAATGTATGCTTGCACATACTTATATGATTTGCATGAACTCACGTATACTCTGTTATTCATTTCTGGAAAACTCCTTATATATGGCGATTGATTCAAATGAGTTGCTGAATCTTTGATTGCCACTTGCCAATCTGGCTCGACCCATTTAGCTGCTGCCTTGAGTTAGCTATGTTCATTATGATTTCCTCATTGTTTTGCTCATTACACATGTTTTTCTCGCTTGATTATGAACTTGAGAAGTTGATCTTGGCAATACATTTTTGTTGAAAATTGCAGTTGCATGAACTATGCTGTTTAGACATATATGAACATATACACATATACATTCATTTGCCACTTGAGTCATGATTTTCTTGGACCATTCTTGAGTGCTGCTAGCTTTGAAATCTGTCTTGAACATGATTGTTGTCTTGATATATTAAACCACGTCCACTTGTATACATGCACCCTGACTTGAACACTTTACCTAATCTCTGGTTCATTGTTGTTGAGTCATGCTATATTAGCTGTGTCACTTTGCTGCACATATACTTGAAAATAAAAACTGTGCACATTTGTGCACTTCCCATACTATGAATTCATGCAAACAGTAGTTGCACATATGATACTGCTTTGTTTGGTTTCGTGACTATTGTGGTCATTGTTGGCCTGACTTTGTTATTGTGTGCTTCATTTTGGTTGTTTTGTTGTTCCTTACGTATTCAGGAATATTTCCCACACTTGAATAGATGCTTGCATGTGCTACTTCACATTTTGCCAGACTAGTTTGAAACAAGCTTTTGCTGAATCACTCATGTATATTAGAACTTGGCTTTTCTTGATCACGGCTCGACCATGTATGTTTGAACAATGGCTACTTGTATTGCTGAACTGAACTATTTACATGATGTTATGTCATCACCTCGACCACTTTGTATATGTGTTGACTGGCATGTAAACCATACCATGCTGGGCTGCTTGACATTAAACTATGGCTCGACCTCTTTTGCTTCCCACTTGTACATGCCATGCCCATGTAGTACACTACTTGTTTATTTTGATGTTGCATTGTATTTGACCTGTGCACGACCATATTTATTATTATTGCACTGAGTCGAGATGGTCCACGTGGCTACTCCTCAGTTGCATTTTGATTGGCGTGGCAGTGCATGCGTCTATATATATATATATATATATATATATATATATATATATATATATATATATATATGCACGTGTGTATTTGCAGCCATTTAAATGATTTTCCTGTCCGTGCACTGTTATATGTGTATATACATACACATGTGTGTGTATACATGTATCGTGCGCGTGTTATATTCATATATTAGATCAAGTCATGACAAATGATGAGCAAGACACCGAAATTCTGAGGCAAATAAAAATTTTAAAATAAAATTTATATTCGCGTGTATTCAGTTTTATTTCTATTGCGTTGTACTATGTGTGTTTCTGTTTCATGTGACAGGCAAGCAGACGAAGACTGGACTGACTGTGAGCATGCACACGGTTTCTCCATCCAATTCCGTTCTTACTTACCTTTTACAGCAGCTTCCACCTCGGTCACTAACCGGCCTCGCACCCATCACCAAATCACTCCTTACTTCACACCTGAATCCCATTACACAGCTACCCAGAACAATATTGTATCTTTAAGTTAGACCAACACGATATTACATATCTATTCCATATAGTAATAAAGGTTCAACATCTACAATAGGAGCTCAACAGCTCCACAAAGCCTTTGAAAATTATAGAATTATATAGCATTATTTTTCAGTGGGACAATCAACCATTATAATTTCACCTGTTTATTATAAACAAACACTTTACCTCCCACTTAAAACTTAAGTTCGATAGAAATAACAAAGACTACAAAGTGGTGGAAAAAAATCATTGAATATTACAATTGAAAAAATTGCAATAACTCAGAAATATAATAAAGACAAATGGTAATGGGTGCAAAACAATGATGTGTGCTCTTTTACTTTCTCAGGTGCTCATTTATTACGAACGTCACGATTCGCGCTTTGCGTTTGATCGTAATACATGTTTTGCATGTGAATTATGTATTTAGAAACTGTATATATTTAATTTATTCAAGAGTAAATGATTTACGTAAATGTTCTGTTATATTCTTACGTTTAAATGGCCATGTGTAATTGTTTAAAATTTTATTTCTAAATTGCAATACCTAAATCTTTAGTTGTATCATAAATAAAGAATGATGATGTAAATAACGTCAATTTGTTAAATCTATTTTTAAGTGATAGTAAGATTTGTTATTATGTGCAAAAATATAGTTTTAATTGTAATAAATTTAACTGTCAAATCGTACTTTAAGCAATATATAAACTAAAGATATATTTGGGTATTTTTGGAAGTTTATAGTTATATTAGAAGTTTGCATGTTGTAAAAAATTATTAATAGAAATATGATGATTTAAAAATTAATCTTCTTATACATATTTGCTCTTTAGTTATTGATAATAGAAACAAAAATTCAACCTTAAAAAAATAGATGTTCCAAGTTCGAACTTATATTCAAACAGATTACACATTATTCAAACGTAAAAAAATAGCTAAATATTTTAGAAAATCGTCTCTTACATATGTTGAACACATAATTTATAAAAAAATCAATTTACTTTCGAAGCATGTGCTTTCGTCAGGGGTGTTGTTGACACCAAAAAATGGTACAACACCCAAAGAAAGGGTTTTGTAGAGATTAAGTGAAGATTAATATTGCAAAAAATGAAAACGAGAGAAATTACACACAGGTTTATAGTGGTTCGGTGTTAAAGAGCCTACGTCCACTTTATAATCTTTGAAATGTACTTCAAACTGTTACACGCAGAAAAGTTACAATGGCAATACAAGAGATTAATAGAGTAGTAAAAGGGAATCACTTTGATTTTTTTCCAAGAGTCCTCTCTTCTGAGTATCAAAAAGGTATTTAAATGTGCTCCCTTGCTTGATTCAGTTAGAACACATGCCATACGATCCATATTAATAGTCGGGTATTAGGAAGCGTTCTCTCCTTACAGATTCAACGCCCTTCGAATTTCAAACCACAAGTGGCAATTGATCCGGTTGACATAGATAGCTTGGAATGAGAAAAACTCGATACAAGCTCTTCATCGGCGGGATATTTAAGTGTTCCTTGACCCGGTCGAATTGATTACAACATGACTCACCTAGGCTGCGTCCAACATCTCTAATAAACCTTATTGATGGTCCTTCTTGCGCACTGATAGCCTGGGCCGATGACACTAACAAGCCTTGATGGGCTGACCGAGAGGCCCATCAACAGGTTTCCCCCCAAAGAACGTCGCATTTGGAACGGGGCATACTTTGTAAGCATACTGTTTAAGTCTGTATTCAGGTCAATCTGAACGTTCTTCATACACTGGCTCAAGCTGCTTGTTCATAATTCAGCAAAACCGAGAATAGTCTGTGGAGCACCTCGAGGATATAAATCGGCTCAGATAATGAAGATGCCATATTGTCACATGTCCTTTTAGCTGAAACTGGGTCAAAAATGGCTTGACACGTCAATTGAATATGACCTAAGGGTCACATCTCCCGAATACGAATAGCCTCCTTGTTAAGCTTAAAAGGAAAATTTTACTTTTCCTTCCTCACATTATTTTACCATAAAAAGTAATTCTCTGTAGAGGAAAAAGAAAGAAGATCATCTCTTCCAGGTACGATCCGATTCTACATCTCTTTTATTTTTAAAAGTCTTCATTTGCAATTCCTTTCCTTTTCCATCTTCTTATCATGGCCGGGGCGTCATATGGCCTGTAGTTGAAATTAACAGTGCCAGATCGCTGAAGTTAATGGAGATGCGACGATCTGTGGTGGTTTCAACACTGTGGTAAAAGATTTGATGGTTCTTGAGTTGTCGGTCTTTAGTGGCGCAGAGAAGGAATGGTTTTCCCGCTCTTTTTTTTTTAAATACGTTTAGTTTGAGGGTACTTCATGTCCTTGGACATACGGCAGCATGGTTTGATGTTAGGATAGAATTACTGAGAAGATGTTTTTCATCTGAAGTAATGGTCCTAATCTTTCAGTTGATCTCTTTTCTTACAAGCAGGTTTCTCATGATAATAATGAATAAGAGATTCAAGATCACGGACCAGGCAAGGGAAAAAACCTACCCTTATCCATTAGAGTAGACAGTAGTTTAGAGTCTGAGTCGGACGATGAGTCTCGAAGTCAGTCGACGAACCCACCGTCCCCCTCTGGTAGGACGACTGGTCAAAGCGAGGCAACATTTGCTCCCATAACACCCGACATGCTTCCAAGAGCGCGAATTTTAGGAGATCCCATAAATGTCAAAAGTACCAGGATGACAATAGTGCAATTGAAAAATATATCCGTCAAACATAACATCCCATGGGAAAGCTTGCGACTTCCCAGTGATACCGACCGTCCTCACTCCCCCATAAGCTAACATGGAAATTTCTCGACCGATGTGTATTGTTGGGGCCATCCCCCCTTTCCCTTCATTCATTGTCAATTTCCTACTTCCGATGAAACTGGATCCAATGTAATTTGCCCTGATGGAATATGGCAGTCTATAATCCTTTTACTACTTACACATGAGATATTTGGGTTATCCCCTACCTTCGACGACGTGGAGTTCTTTTTTCACATTAGACATAACAACAAATAGTTCCCAACACAGTTCCATATTGAAGGCGGTCGTGGTTGGAGAATTATTGAAGATGTCCCAAGCAAAGCGGGCGACCCTAAATGGGATTGGTTCTGTATTCAATAAAAGCCATGGTGTGCTCGCTATTGGCTTCAATGTGGTAAATCTTTTCTCTTGGCTATGCATATTCACAGTGAAATTATTTGAACTATTTTTTCTTTGTAGGGGACGAGCCGAGAAGAATTAAAGGTAAAATATTCGAAGATCGCTTTCATCGACTAATTAGGTTGGATCTGAAGCAGAAGCTATTTTGGGAATGCTTGACCGATGCCCACTTACATCGATATATTCTTCTTCATCCAAATAGGACGCTCGGGCCCTAGAGAGAGGGAATCGAATCTATAACTCCTGACCAAGATCAGTCACCCCCAGTTGAAAAAAAAAATCTAGATGATGGACAAGAGGCTCGTTTAACCAGGGAGCCTTCGGCTCATCCCTCGTTCGGAGGGAAGAGGAAGAAGAAGCTCCGCCCACTGGGAAAGAAATCGGCCGTAAAAACCCAACTTGAGAAGATGAGCGCCTGAAAAGGCAAAGAATTTCTGAAGCAGACCGATTAACGAAGGTATACAAGAATTCGACCAGTACAGCTTCTGTTGAATATTGTTCCAAAGGAGTTGAGGAGGATGTAGATCTTCCTTATAATGATCAAGAGGAGAGGATGTCGTCTCCCTATCACGGCCTAAGGAGCGTATCCATGCCTGAAATAATGATTTCTTCACAGAATTTGGACCCACAGCAGTTTTTTGGTAACCAGTTCGAGGAAGTTACCTCCCCAGCAAGCCCAAAAGGTATTGAAGGTAGATCATTTTATTGACATTGTGTCGACTTAAATCCTTTACCACACAGTTCTAGTGTCACATTTCACAGTACTTTTTCCTTCTTGAACAAGTCTAAGACTAGTTGTACCTTTCACTGCTCATACTATTTTTCTCTTTCCCCGTTTTTTAGGAGAAGAAATAAACAATGAATTCTATGGTGATCTCTTTGCTTCCATCTCAATAGAATTTGGGTCAGCAGGGCCGACGTCGCAAAAGATCGAGCAGGATGATAAGGATGGAGATGGTGGTGGCAAGAAGAGAGAACTGATATCGAGCCTGTTGCTACAGGGAATGGTAACGTCGGGGATGCAAACCAAGTTCGGGAGGAAAGTCATGACACTAACCTATCAGAAGACGACGATGTTGTATTTGTGAAGGAGTGTAAGAGAAATGATCGTCCGTCGATGGCGGAAATTAAAGCTGAATATGAGCAAGAGGCTTTGTCAAGAAAGCCGATATCGCCCATGGATTCTTTGAATGTCAAGCCTCTCCAAGCCATTCCACCAACTCCCCTTTCTTCACCTATACCAAAACAGCAGGAATGGGGTCTACCTCGAGCGCTTTCGGTACAACACTTCGAGACTCATCGAGGCGTCAGCCGACCACCAAAGAAGTATTAGAAATGGTCAGGCAGAAGGAGCTGGCTGAGATAATAGAGAGTGGAGAGATCCCCCCTCCTTTCTGAAACTTTTTCTGCAAGTTGCTTTTAGGCCATTTGGAAGTCTCATGCGAGTGCGGCCCTCGCGTTTTTTTTGTTATCATCCAGTACTGTATTTTTCCGGACAAAGTTTTATTAGTACCTATATGTAAGGACATTATGTAAGCATGTGGTTTTAATGCAAGTTGATGTTTAATAAATTTCTAAATACTTGTGACAATATGCCAAAACATCAAGGTAAGTTAGAAATAATTTTATTCTTATTCCCAATGACTTAACTAAACATAACCTTAATCAAGTTATTTACCGACATCTTGCTCCTAGAGTTGGGGAAAGTGGCTTAGTCATTAAGCTTTCCAGTCATACTTAGAATGGAGCCAGACCAGCCCCTGAGCCATATCTCTAAGTAGAAACGCTTTTAGTCATTTATACTTTTCCTTTGGTCTTTAAAGGTTAGAATTTTGAGGATTGAGCGGTCTCTTGTCGGGTGCACCATTCACACTCGTCCATAATCCCATATTTCTCCAGTTACTAGAGTAGAAGTCATTTCGAATAGGCAGTCACACTGTTCAAGTCATTTTGGTTTCCCGAGTGCTTACATCGCACACAAGGGCAGTCGATCCCTGCCAACCCTTAGTCCCCAGCAAAGTCGGCTCAAGGGTACAGGATAAACAATTTTTTGGAGGTCGGCATCCTTCCTTCGTACTGAATTTTATATTGCATGGAGTTAGTCACAAGACTCACAATACGAAAATTATTTGTCTAAAAGCGTCATAGAATGGGAAAGGAGCCTTTTATTCACAAACAAGAGTGGATAATCAGTCGTGCCTTTATTATAATACTAAGACTAGATTAATCAATTAAAAGCTAAAAAGTCTAAAGATTCTAGAAAAGATAATGTCTTAAGTGCTTAGCATTCCATGCCCTTTGAATAGGCTTGCTATCAACAGTCGTCAGTCTGAAAGATCCATTATCAAGCTTCTGTTGGATGACATAGGGTCCTTCCCACTTAGGGCCCATATGGACCGAGACTGGGAAGATTTTCCTTAGGACGAGCTCACCGGTGTCGAAGGTCTTTTGTCGAACCTTTTTATTGTAGTATTGAGCGACCCTTCGTCTATGAGCTTCGGCTCGAAGATTTGCTTCTTCCATTTTTTTTTCATCAATCATGTCTAATGATGTCAAGAGAAGAGCATTATTTGTCAACGGTTCATAATAGGTTGCTCGATGAGACGGGACCTGAAGCTCGATCGGAAGGACAGTTTCGAACCATAAGCTAGAGCAAAAGGAGTTTGGCCAGTAGCCGGCTTATGAGTTGTTCGATATGCCCATAGGGCCAAGGGCAATCCATCGACCCATTTACCCTTAGCTTTTTCCAATCGTTTCTTCAAGATGGTCTTGATTTTATTGACGGCCTCAACCTGCCCCTTAGACTGCGGATGTGCAATGTATGTATACTTGTTTTCAACGTGATATCGCTCGTAGAAGTCCCTGAATTCTGAGCTATCGAATTGTGTCCCGTTGTCAGTGATAATCGTCTGGGGCACACCATAGCGGCATATGATGTTTCTGACAATAAAATTGATTACTTTTTTTGTGGTGATGGTTATTAATTGCTCGGCTTCAGCCCATTTAGTAAAATGGTCTACAGCTACAATCGCATATTTGGCGCCTCCTTGGAAATTGGTAAGACTCCAATTATGTCTATCCCCCAAATCGCAAATGGCCACGGGCTAGCCATTTGGGTAAGGTCTGTGGGGGGACCTCGTTGAATCTAGGCGTACCTCTAGCATTTGTCGCATCGCCTGGAATAATTAGTTGCGTCTTTAGTAACCGCTGGCCAGAAGTATCCATACCGCAGTATCTTTCTAGCCAGAGTCTGTCCTCCCGTATGAGCACCACACCCCCCTTCATGCACTTCTCTAAATATCTGTTTGATGTCATAATTTGCTACGCAACGGAAGATTGGAATTGAAAAATCCCTTTGGTAGAGTTGATTTTCCTGAATGACATATCGGGATGCTTGTCGTACAAGGGATCGCCTTTCGTTTTTTTTTTGGGAGAATGCCGTGCAGTAGGAAATTCTTGATCGGAGTCATCCAAGATTTTTCTTTAGGTTCGATCTCTGACTGATCGACTTCCATTTGATTCGCACTCAGGGAGCTCAAAGTTTCCATGGGGACTAATTCTAGTTTGCTCGAATAATCAGAACTGGCCACCCTGGCTAGTAGATCAACAATCTGGATTTCTTCCCGAGGTCTATGGGAAATTCTGTATTGGTCGAAGCTTTTTAACAACTTTTCCGCCTTCTTAGGATACTCGACAAGTCTGGCTCCCCTGGTTAGATACTTCTTCTGGACCTGAAATACAACAAGTTGTGAGTCACACGGAATATCAATCACTGCCACTTATAGGTCCCTCGCAAGTTTGAGCCCGGCAATCAGGGCTTCATATTCAGAGTCATTATTAATGGCGGGGAAATCCAGTTTTAAGGCATAATGAATCGATCATCCTTCGGGTGATAGTAACACTATGCTAGCACCAGAACATCGATCGTTCCTAGCCCCATCTATATACAGTTTCCAGGCGTTAGGCCTTGGTTCAACCATTGGGGGCTCGGCATTGTCTTCCTCTATTTCATCATCAGGGGCTGCAAATTCGGCTATAAAGTCAGCCAGTGCTTGTCCTCTGATTGATTTCCATGGAATGGAAGTTAAATTGAACTGACCTAGTTCAATATTCCATTTGAGCAATCGTCCGCTGGCTTCTGGTCGTTGTAAGACTTGTCGCAACGATTGGTCGGTGAACACTTTAATGGGGTGAGCTTGAAAATAGTGGCAAAGTTTTCGGGAAGAAATTAGCAGACTATAAGCAAGTTTCTCAAGCTTCGGGTAGTTGCGTTCGACTCCGGTCATTTTTTTGCTTACATAATAGACCGGGCGCTATGCTTTATCTTCCTCTCGGACCAAGACTGAGCTGATGACATGTACTGCAACGGCTAAGTACACAAATAAATCCTTATGATTAATTGTTTTGGAGAGAAACGAAGGTTTCTCCAAGTGGTCGAGCAGGTTTTGGAAGGCCTCGACACAGTCAGGTGTCCAAGCAGAATTCCGCTTTCCTCTTTTGATTAGCTCGAATAAGGGCAAACACTTGTTGGTTGCCTAAGAAATAAAGCGACCCATAGCTGCAACTTTACCAGCTAAGCTCTGCACGCCCTTAATTCTTTGGGGTCCTCAGATATTCTTGATAGCTGCGATCTGGTCGGGATTGATTTCTATTCCCCAAGAACTCCTATAAAACCTAAGAACTTTCCTGATGCTACCCCGAAAGAACACTTCAAAGGGTTCAGCTTTATCCCATATCTTCTAAGAATATTAAACATTTCAAATAGATTTTTAACATGATCGGAGGCCTGCTTTGACTTCACAAGCATGTCGTCCACATAGACCTCCATCGTTTTCCCGATCTGGTCATGGAACATTCGATTAACCAGTCATTGATAAGTCGCCCCCACATTCTTCAATCCAAAAGGCATAACCACATAACAATATAATCCAAGGTCCGTAATAAAGCTAGTGTGCTCCTGATCCGGGACGTGCATAGCAATCTGGTTATATCCCGAGTACGCATCCATGAGTGAAAGGAGTTTGTGCCCGGTAGTTGAGTCGACTAGTTGATCTATCCTTGGCAATGGAAGACTGTCTTTGGTAAAAGGCTTATTCAAGTCCGAAAAGTTGATACATGTTCGCCATTTCTCATTAGCATTTTTCACCATTACATGATTAGCTATCCATTTTGGATAGCTGGAATCTCGAATAAACCCATTGGTCTGGTGCTTCTCCACTTCTTCTTTCAGTGCAGCGTATCTTTCAGGTCCAAGCATCCTTCTTTTCTACTTTACGGGGACATATTTCAGGCTAATACTAAGAGAATGGGTTATGATAGAAGGGGATATTCCACACATGTTAGCATGGGTCCATGCAAACATGTCGAGGTTTGCACGGAGGAACTCTGTCAATTCCCTCGTCCAGAGGGAATCGAGATGAGACCCGATCTTTAAGACCTTGGTCAGGTCGTTGTCATCGATCGAAATCTCGATTGTGGTCTCATTTGGAGCTGCCTTTCTACATCCTGGTCCTTCTTCGTCTCTTGGATAATTGTCTTCGAGTTGACGGACGGATGATTCTGGCCGGGATGTTTTCTGTAGTTGCTATGCTTCCTTTACCTCCTCCGAGGGAGGTTTACACTCGGTCTCTCTACTATCTTTGTTCCGCGGCTCCTTCCACTCGGTCAAGTAACAAGCCCGACTTGTTATCTGGTCGCCACGAATAGTCCCGATTCCTGC
Organism: Allium sativum; assembly: GCA_030737875.1. Taxonomy (NCBI): domain Eukaryota; kingdom Viridiplantae; phylum Streptophyta; class Magnoliopsida; order Asparagales; family Amaryllidaceae; genus Allium; species Allium sativum. The sequence goes on along the minus strand of CM060922.1, from coordinate 17,678,300 downwards.
GTCGATCGGGACCTTTAAGAGCAAACATCAGGGTGTAAGATAGGATCTGAATTCCGCTAGGGCTTGCCGTCCTAAAAATTCATTATATTTGGATCGTATGTCCATTACAAAAAAAGTTAAGACTCGCACCCTTATGTGGTCTCCTTCTGTAAACTCGACAGTCAGATCAATGACACCGGTTGCTTCAGACGATGAACAATTGAAGCCCTTTATTTGTCATGCGCAAGGTCTTAAATCCTTCAATTCTAACTTCATTTTATCATAAGCTTGCTTGAATAGCTGAACTCCCATTATCAATCAACACCTTCCGTAGAGTAGCCGGGCCAATGGTAGACGTTATTAAGAACATATCAAGAGTTGGAGCATCCATACCGACCGACTCACGTTCACGAAAGATGATGTCGTTGGTCATTAGCTTTCGTTGTTTTATTGCACTGGAGGTTTCAGGGGTGCTGGCTTCTGTGACCTTCAGGTGCTTGGCCGCATTAACATAGTGTTCCATAGCTCGAACACTGTGTCTAGCAGGATGAGGTCCGCCGATAATAGCATTAATCACTATTCCCTCCCACTTCTCTTGGGAAGTATTCCAGGGCGCAATTTGTCCTTGCTTAGGTATTGATGCCCCCTGCCCCTTGTCCCGAGGGGTAGCCTTTTACTCGTCGAGCTTTCCTTCTCGAATTAATTTCTCGACTATGTCCCTAAGGTGTCGGCAGTCATTAGTCGAGTGGCCGAAGGTCTCATGAAACAAATAGAATTTCCCAGTAGCTCGTTCTTTTTCAGTAGATTCACGTGGAGAGGGCTTCTTATACAAGCCAGTGGAACATGTATCGAGATAAATGTTTTCGAGCGTGTCATTTAGTACCATGTATGTCTCAAATACCTAGAATCAAGGTCTTTTTCGAGAGTTTCACCTCGAGCCAGTAGTACCTTTAGCGTCCTTCGGCTCATAACCATTCCTCTTGCCTCGATTATCCACGTTTACTTCCTCCTTTCCTGAATTGTCTCCAGTTTTTTAACGGCTACATTATTTTGGATGGCCTTATTGGAGGTATCTTTCGACCCATCATCTTCTTCTAATTGTGCATCCTCTTAACGCAACCGGATGTTGGCTTTCTCGTAGAAAATTTCAATCGTAGTTGGGGGCTTTCCAATCAAATATTTCCCGAACTCCGTTCTTTTGTCGATACCGTCGACAATGCCCATCAAAACCGTCTCATGGTCGGGGTTATTGACTTCAGTTACAGCTCGATTGAATCGGTTGAGATAATTCCTCAATGATTCTCCACGCGTCTGTTTGATGGCAGAGAGGGCCAGAACATGCTTTGACTTAGACGGATGTAGGCGGAACTGGTTCAGAAACTTTTCACTCAAATCTTTGAAATTTGGAACCGACCTTGGAGGAAGTCGGGTGAACCACATGAGAGAGATGCCGCTCAAGAAGATTTGAAAGGCCTTGCATTTGATAGCATCTGGTGCTGCAGCTACCTCCATTTGCCATGAATATCTCATCAAGTGCTGTTTTGGATCGGTAGTTCCTTCATAATGCTGAGCCATTGTGGGCATGTTAAATCGCCTGGGGAACTCTGCCTACAGAATGTCATCCATAAACGAAGTATGACTTCGATCTATCCCCCATTCTTCATTCTTATAAACCTTACTGTCATTCATGATCTGTCGGACCATAACGGTCAAGTCTAATGGGATAAGGTCGTGTCGGTCAACCTCATCTGTAGGCCCATCTCTTCCTTCTCTCCTTTCAGGTAATGTCACATGAGTTGTCGTCCAGGCTGGTCCACCCTGGCCCCTTACTTTCCGGTCACGCAAAGGGAATCGAGGGAGGGTCAACGGGAGCGTGCGCAGTATGAGTAGCCCCTTGGTGGATCAGAGGAGAATTCACTCGATCCCCCGGGTTTGAGCATCCTGCTCGGCATTTGCTAGGTCGATCTGCTCGTCATGGGCACGATCAGTAGTGCCGAGTTGATTTATGTTCTCAGTTCTTTCGAGTGGGGGCCGAGAACTGTGGCGGCCCCTGTTCTCTTCAGAGGAGGAAGAACCCTCCGAGCCTGGAGTATGCCGATGGAGAGGGGGTTGTTGCCTTCGGAACTCCTCCCATTGTTGGGACACACGATTCATATCTTGTCTAAATGCAGCGTTCTCCCTTGTCTGGGCGTTCAGGGCTGCTGTTGTATCCCTAAGCTGGGCCATAATAGCCATGAACTCATCTCGGGTCGCAAATGCCGAGTTGGGGGCAGGATCAGCCGAGGAAGGTTGCTCCGAGGAAGGCAATGTATGTAAGTCTGAAGCTGGGTCCGGATTGTCGACCCCCCAGCAGCTTCAGCTGCATTCACGGGTTGTTTTCCAGTGTTCCGTGCGGACGACTTTCCGACCATAGGTTATTTTTGTCAAAAAGGTGGTAGGATTTAGTCTCGGACTTGGTGATCCGAAAGTAGAACAAAAATCCTTATTCGTTGAGAATATTAGTTCTCAGTGAAAGCACCAAAGTGTTGACACAAAAAATGGTACAACACCCAAAGAAAGGGTTTTATAGAGATTAAGTGAAGATTAATATTGCAAAAACTAAAAATGAGAGAAATCACACACAGGTTTATAGTGGTTCAGCATTAAAGAGCCTATGTCCACTTTATAATCTATGAAATATACTTCAAACTATTACACGCGGAATAGTTACAATGGCAATACAAGAGATTAATAGAGTAGTAAAAGGGAATCACTTCGATTGTTTTTCGAAAAGTCCCCTCTTCTGAGTATCAAAAAGGTATTTATAGGTGCTCCCTTGCTTGATTCAGTTAGAACACATGCCATATGATTCATATTAATAGTCGGGTATTAAGAAAGGTTCTCTCCTTACTGATTCAACACCCTTCGAATTTCTAATCATAAGTGGCAATTGATCCGGTTGACTTAGACGGTTTGGAATGAGAAAAACTCGGTACAAGCCCTTCATCGGCAGGATATTTAAATGTGCCTTAACCTGGTCTAATTGATTACAACATGACTCACCTAGGTTGCGTCCAACGTCTCTAATAAGATTTTGTGATGGTTCTTCTTGCGCACTGATAGCCTGGGCCGATGACACTAACAAGCCTTGATGGGCTGACCGAGAGGCCCATCAATAGGTGTCAAATGGGTTGGGTTGGACATGTTTGAGTCGGGTTAATAATTTACCCAAACCATTTTGATTAGAAAACACCCAAATCATTCAACCATTTTCTAAATGGGTAAATATCCAATCCAATCCATAATTTAACGGGTAAAACCAACCCAACCTATTTAACCATAGGGTTGTAAACGGATGCAGTCGGATACGGATAGTGCCATATCCGAATCCGTATCCGAAAATGAAAATCCGAATCCGTATTCGATATCCGCGGATACCAGTTAAAAATATCCGTATCCGCGGATATTTTCGAATATCCGAAAATATCCGTATCCGCCTTAGCGAATACGGATATCCGAAATATCCGTATCCGAAACTTAAAACTGTACATTGGATGTGTATATCCGAAAATATCCGAAATATCCGTATCCGAAACTTAAAACTGTACATTGGATGTGTATATCCGAAAATATCCGAAAAAATATCCGAAAATAAAACAATAAAAGTTTACAAATACATCACTCACATACAAATTTGCTCATAAAATATATTTTTTGAAAATGTGAATACATCTAATTAAAAATTACAAGCAGGACATCAATCAAATAATTTTCTTACAACAAATATTTTAAGACATAAAGTGTTCAAAATATGAAATACACAACCCTAAGACTAAAATAAAATAAAATATAAATCATAGAAGCACATACACAATTATGTTTTAATTATAACCATACCACAAAATAAAATGAGTACATGATTTAAAATGTTGCATAATACAAAATAAAACTTTCCTTTATAATTAAATAGTTGAGTTTAGGTTAGCTATTTTAAGGAAATTTATATATTAATTTAATCTTAAATATAAATTAAAAATTATATAATATATATACATACATACACGTATCAAAAAATCGGACGGATATTTTTTGGATACGGATACCACTATAACCATATCCGTATCCGAAATAATTTTCGGATATCGGATATCCGTATCCGCATCTCGGATAACGGATATTTTTCGTATTTTCAGATACGGATGCGGACGGATATCGGATTTTTCGGATACCCGTTGACAGCCCTATTTAACCATTTTGATTGAAATTGTAGGAAAAGCAATAGAATAAAATCATTGAACTACGACATATGAAACTATAACATATGACGCAGACAAAATAATAATCACCGCAACATTTAGGTTGCACATATAAAACTGAAAATATCATTTAAAACTACAGCATTTGCAACATTCAGTCAACACTAATTGAAATAAAATTCAAGAGCAGCAAATTTTCAGCCTTCAATACTACAATAATCAAAATATTATTCAGTATACTACATATAGCAGCTCCCGTTAAAAGGGAATAACACAGTACAATATCATTTGGAAAATTGAGTTCTTTGTCACAGTACCATAAGAGTGCGAATGTACTAATAATTCTTCCACAATATCCATTTCAGCCCTGCATAATAGAATAAATAGATAAATAAATAAATAAGTGCAAGTGGTAATCTAAAAATTGAGAATACTGGAAAAACGATAGCATACGCACAAAAGAAAGTTAATAGTTATAGCATAGATTACCTTCTCATACATGCAAGTGATAATGTTTCAAAAGCAGAAAATGGTTCAGGAGATGATGGAATAAAACAAAATGAAACGACAAAATGACCTATATTTCATGAATGTACGTAAACCAGATGCACCAAAAATACACCAGAAAACAGAAAAGCTGAACTACATGAAGACAAATATAGGCAATAGTTCTTCAGCAAAAGAATTCAAAAACATAGTATAATTTTAGATCTTCACCATATGAATAGTATTATCTTAAAGAGGCACACTCCACTGTTAAACACAAAATCTGCATCTAATAGACAAACGGAACTTAAAACAAAGTCAAATAACCAAAACAAAGTCTGCAGTTAATGAAGTCCTAATTGCTAGATAAATATCTTGAGGACCCTATCTTCGAACTACCTACATTATTCAAGGTGTAATAGCCCGTCTCAAAAGTTCTTGAAAAAATTGATACTTAGGACAATAAGCCATTATTTATGGCAGGGAGTCAGAACGACCTAGAAAGAGGCATTTGTTTAACTATGCAGAAAGAACTTTGTTGATAGTTGATAATTTTATCAATATTTTTTTTAATTATTTATGCAATTGAGATAAGAGCGACATGGAAATCCTAAATGCAATATGTATTTATAAAAGCTTGAGCCTAAATTAATTGAACATTTTCTTGAAAGAAATGCAGCACATATCAATCTGTGATATCTGATATATAACCTGCAATTTTATACTATACTCATGTTAACTATGCTTACTTACGATAAATAAAAGTAATTATAATTATTTCTTCTCATGTTGACTATGCTTGCTTACGAGAATTACAGACGTACATGTAACACTCTGCACCCTTTAGCATTCCCAAAATAGGAATACAAAAAAGGGCATTGTTAGTAAAACTATTAGTGTGCGCATGTGAATTCGATTGATTGAGACATGCCGATCACGAGATTTTGTGATGCCAAATTATGGTTTGGGCCAAGTGCCGGATCTTGATCGCGCTGAGTTGCGCATAGGTTTTTGCTTGATCGACACGTACTTGGGCACGTGTTTCTGAGCCGATCCAAGTCGAGCTAGGTGAAGTTTGGCCAATTATCTTTTGGTGATCTGCGTGCGGTGCTCAAGCCTTTTTGTGCGATCGACACATGTTTGCCACACGTGATTGAGTCAATGTTGATTCCGAGAAGGAACTATACTCATAGTTGTGAAAGGCGGGCCATGGCGCGCGGCGCGGAGCGGCATTTGCCCCATTTTTGCTTGTGGCGCGGTGCATATGAAAAGGCGCACCAAATGGCGCGCGGCGCATAAATGGAGCACAACGCGAATTGGCGCGCCTTTTCTTTATTTTATGGCTTTTTTGTTTTTTTGGCCTTTCAAACTACTATAACTACTACTACAAATACTCTTACCATCACTACTACTATTGATATTATTATTATTATCATCATAATGACATGAAATATGAATAACTTTGTTAATATTTTTTTCAGTTATATCAAAACATATTACATATTGACAAAGAAAAAATAAATTTAAATGATTTCGATGAGGAAGATACGGAAGTTTATGTGTTAACACCAAAATTTGCACTGGCAAAATATAAAGAAGCGGAAGCGTCAGAGCCCAAAGGACCAAAGGTTTCGGATAGCGAAACCAGAATTGTGAAGAAAAGAGCAAAGATAATGTTGACATGCTTTCTGGTAAAAGCTGTCACACATGGAATCTCCGGATAGCAGCTCGTTTAAGTATGGAGAATGTCTCCAGAAAGCACAAAGCGATTTGGTCGAAATCGCATCATCGACATAAACTGGCTTAAAACTTCAATCAGACGATCTCTCTTGGGCCCGAAAACATCAATTACGGTGCTTTGCATGGTAAAACATGTAGCCCTCTAAATTAGCTTCAAGCAGAGCTTTCGTTTGGCTAAAACGGACTTACGGATTGAAAGTTACGTCCATTTTCGTGAACGCACGTAGAACTAGAAAGTTCGGAATTGGCATGACCCAATCGGGTCGGATCGGACATACCGGGTCAGATGAGAGAAGGACCGACTCGATCGCATGTGGCAACGCAGCTAGGCACTTGTATTTTCAGCACCAACATCCTCGGTTCGGATCGGATGAGAAGGAAGACCTGATCTGCCCTGTTCTAGCTGCCAAGTGGAGCACGACGTCTTCGGTTTGAGAGCACCGGTTCGGATCGGAGAGAGGGATCCGACCCGCCTTAACTTCAGTTACACAGAAGTGCGCACCGCCTTGGACTGAAGGCATCAGTTTGGATCGGCAGGAGGATCTGATCCGACCCCGCTTGAACCAGCCGCTCCACATCAGCTTTGACCTATTCTCAAGGGAAAACTACCTCCTACTTATTCGGATCAACTCACACATGTCATGCCATGATCTGGAGAGGTTATCTCCACGTTTTCCATTACATTTCGAGAGTGATGGGATGTGTGCCACATGGCACCCGATTCGGGGCTCCTCTACAGCTATAAATACACCATTTGAAGTATTCTGAAGGGATTTTGGCCATTGTTCTTCACGGCTTCCACCATTATCAACGCAAGGACTTTGCGAGCTTAACAAGGCAAGTTCAACTCAGTCTAACATGAGGATTTTGTGTATTAAATCATCTCTGTTTTCTCCTCTTCTTCATTAAAATATAAGGACGTTGTATGTGAATGAATCCTACGGATTGTAGGAAGGCATTGTAACTTTAATTTCTTAGGATATAAGAAAATATAAAGTGGACGTAGGCTTGGTTTGAGCCGAACCACTATAAAAATCTCGTGTGTCTCATCTTTTTTATTGTTTTACTGTACTATGTGATCTGCGAATCTGCATTTGGGTGTTAGTGCCAGAATTTGGTCTAACAGATAAGGTGCTGCCAACAGTAGAGTCTGAAAGATGACGGCAAAGCCACAGGGTAAAGTAGGAAAAGCCGGGAGCAGCGGGAAGCCAATACCGGCACCAATGGGATTCGGGATATAACTAGATGCCGGTACCCTGTACCGAAAGCAGTCAGCAAGGGAAGCTCTGAAAGCATATAATCCGAGACCCAAAGTCATAAGAATGAAACGTCAGATCCGACAAGAGAGGAAGAAAGGGGCTATCGGCACTAATAGCTTAGTGGCGATACTTCAGGAGGTAAGAGGCTATCGGTGTTAACGTTAAGCAACAGCTTCAGCGTCACCGAAAGGTACTTTAGAAGCATCACCTACCAGAGCAAACAACAAAGGTAAAAAAGGATAAAACAGTCAGAGCAAACACCCCTCACCGACACCAAAATCCTTATGATTCAACATCACAGGCCAAGCATGGAAAGAAGATGCATATACAAAGCTTCAGCACCAAAACCGAGAGGTATGGATGCGGATCGAGACTAGTAGTCCCGAAACTGAAAGCCATCAAAGTTATCAAAATCCAGGACCAAGCCACCGAGAGGCATGTTAGCGAAGCCACTCCCGGAAGCACGAGATTGTTATCCCGGAAGCAAAGAGACCTCAATGAAAACGTTCAATAAGGAGAAAGGCAACCGAGACCTTTTTGCTGGCACCAAAATTCATAAAAGCGGCCGAAACCATGTTAAAACATCCAAAAGTGGCTTTTACTGGGCTCACAACAGATGGGGCCCGGATATGCCTATAAATAAGACCCTAGGGGTCTCATTTTTGAGGACTTTTCCCTCATTCCACAATCTTCCTCTCATTTCTAAGAGAGCTAACCCTAATTTGTAAATCGATTTGTGGATTTCTCGTGTAACCTCCTCTATGAATAAAATCATCAAAACCCTTAAAGTGGACGTAGGTTCAATCAGAACCAAATTACTATAAATCATGTGTTCTTTACTATTTCGCATTATTATTTTATATTCTACTATGTTTTTATATGTATTATGCAATGCTTCATGGCTTAGACCTTTCAGCGGGTATCTAGCTACCTAACAGCCTTATGCTATCCTCTGAACGAAAGCCTTTCCGCACAGACCATACCTAGTACCTACAACCTTAGATCTCTTAAGAAACCCTTCCGCAAATCGTTTAGCTTCCTAACTGGTGTTGTGCTTAGGAAACCCTTATCCCTAGCTAACTGTTGGTCCTTGAGTCGCAGAAGCGTGATACTCACCCCTTGAGGGAAGAGTAACTAATCTTTGGGCTTAAGACCTTGATATCTAGGAAACGGTGAACTAACTCAAGCATGTGAGTACTGAATAATCTCATTTCCCCCTTAGTTCCATTTCCATAAACTATATCCCATGTTGACGAAAAATATCGTAAACATTTTGACGCTAGAATGAGGGCTTGAGGTTTTAATGAATCTTTAATTAGATTGAAATGAGAATGGGATAAATAAATTTATCAAATTCAAGAAGGATTCGGAAATGGAATATCACTAGTTTTACTTCATACGATAGTTAAATCTTTAATTAGTTTTGAGACGTTAATGGTAATTGACTTTACCAATAACACATTGGGTGTTAGATATGGAGTACCACCAGTTTTGCTCCATGAGATGAATAGGTTGAGATTGGAATAATAAAATAAATAATTACCTCGGTAAGACGTTAATCCCGACTAGTTTGATAAACCTTAATTTGGTTTAGATTGAAAAAAGATAAAATAAATATTTTGAAATGATTCCGAAGAAGATTAAAGAATAAATTTAAATGAACTTATCTTTGATAAAATTAATGGGAACCTTTCCCAAGAATATTCTGAATTCGAATGAGGCGTATGTTGTGTTTTTATAGCACTTGATTATAAGATACGCGAGTTATTCAGAAAGACCAATTTTAACCTATTCTGAATAACTGATACGACGATGACCAAAAGTCGACGATGAAGACGGTGGTTCAAGACCGGAGATCTTCACATCGTAGGGATGATTACTGATGCCTCGATTGGGCTGTACACCCAGGACGGGGTTATAATGGTGGTCGTCCAGACGTACTTGGAGATCGACCGGATATGCGAGGACCTCTCCTGTATTGGACATACGGGACAAGGAATAAGGTGCCTCCAATTTCGTTCAGACCCAGAACGGACTTGCAAATGGATAGTGTGTCTGACATTGTATTCCGTTATGCTGTATTCGTTGATCTCTGCTAAATATATATCTGTCTGGTGAGGGAGAATTTATTCTCTTACTTCACCCTTCTCTAAGACGTACGAGCTTAGATGTTATATATTGGTAGATGATCGATGATATGGTATGGATTGACATTGTGGCATGCTGAGTTGCATGGATCAAGGCTTTTATTGAAAAGAAGGGCCTTGTGGTTGATGATCAAGGCACGACTTTAAATAGCACAGCTTTGTATATAGCGTTAATTCGCGAGCCCCACACCTCGGTATGAGTTAAAAACGGGATAAGAGTCCCTAAGGAGTGCAGTCTGTTTCTTTCTAGCTATGGGTAGTGTCATGGTATGGAACCCAGACATTTATATTATTTACCTGCATGGATGATGGATAGCGAGGCGCCTCGGATATATCGGTCACTACGGGGCTAATGGATAGGTCCTATAGGACCGGAAACCGGATGTTCAGGAATAATTAATCCACAAAATGTATGTGTGGACCGACCTTGGAAGATCCAGGGGTTGCCCGTAGGTGTGATCCTGAGACATCTAACTAGAGGTATTCCGAATCGGTGAGGAGACCATCCCTGGCATCGACTCATCATGGAAATCCAATTTCCAATATGCGACTTTCAATTTTAGTTGTAAACCTATATGGTGACATAGTGGCATGGGACGCTCATGTCGTCTATGATTGATACATTTATATTTGAAGTTGATTTCTTCACTTATAGTAATAATAAAAGATGAATTTCACGTACCAAGCATATTTAGCCATTATAAGGTAAAACTCTATCCTCTGATTTGTGTTTGCATTGTGTGATGGGACCTGAGTCTTATAATGGCTTCATTTTTCCTTTTAGCATTGCGCTGTTTGTTTTATGCATTGGTATTCTTGGAAGGAAACCCGTTCCGTGTTATACGGCGTGGTCCCTTGATTTACTTAACTTTAAAATAAAAGTCAATAACTGTTTTAGTTCTCACACCAGTCACATGACTGACTCAGAGTTTATTGTTATAACCTAAACTCTGGGTGCCCCTATTTTCCGCACGGACAGCTAGTAGTTTTGATTTGCAGGTTCTTCATTTTCACAGGATCCTGACCAATAAATGGAGCTATATTCGGAAAGCTTTGTACCCGTGTATTTCTTCCATTTGTGTTATAGATTATTTTTCCGCTGCTATGTATTTTAAATCTCTGTTATGTTCAATGTATAAAATTTATTCATACTTTGTTATATTCTTGTACTCTGATATAATTGTTGTAATAACAATGAAATGTTATTATGTTATGTGTTCTGATTTGTCATGTTCTCAAAAGCAAATCTAATTTTGCTCGTCTTTCGGGTCGGACTTGTGTGGTTTATGGTCGATTCAAAGGTCGTGGAAGTTTAGATCGCTTCAAAAATGTTACCACACATCACAACTACACCAATTATCATATATTTCTCAAAATTGAAAGTAGTACATGCTAGCTACAACACCAAAAAACATGAGAACTGCATCAAATAACTTGAAATTTACATCAGGTTTTTTTTCTTAAAAAAAAAAAACTACAGTAAAAAATATTACAATATCTAATAATGATTGAACTACAAAACGTAAGTCTCAAATCATGTAAATAAAACATATTAAGGCTAAAAAATGTGCTGCATCTTTATAATTCACTGCCATTGTTCATTTTCACAACCTGCATGGAATCACAAGTGAAAATTCTAATGTCAAAAATACATACGAAAAAGGATGAAGCATTAAAATAATGAACAATGCAAGAATAAGATAAGAAATTGCATGCTATAGAATATTTGAGCTACATAATGAACAAATGCAAATTAGACGTTCTGGGATGAAACGTGGAACATTTACGGGGCTTCACATGTCATGCCATTTGATTGGGTCAAATCACAACTAACAAGAATGAACTCTGCTAGAGAGCCCGAACCAAAAAAGGCCCGAATTTGCCCGAAATATACCCCTCATGTTCCGGGGGGTATATTTGTCTTTCTTTCTCTGCCCATTGTCAGATCCTCTCTCCATACCAAAATTTACCCAATCCTCCCTTTCCACCTCTGCCGCACTTATGCCCGAAACTTAACTTTCAGGCCTTCTAGCATTTCTGAACAAGAATATCAAAACCAAAGTGGGCGTATGTTAATATTTGCGTCTATCTTTGATAAGTTCCGATAAAAAATATTCAAAACCTTTACTTCACAAATATAGCTTTCTAGAAAACGGCAGAGTTTCCAGTGAAATACCATTTACTCTATTCATTGTTATTCATATCTCCACCGTTCATTTTGCCATTTGCATTCATATATGTCTCCATCACTATTTCCAGTCGTCATTGCTATCCGACGTTCTGATGTTATCAAATATCACATTCATTTTTTTAGCTTTAATTCTTATGCAAATGATGTTATTAAATCACTATTTTTATCAAATGATGTTAAACTTGTATCAAATGATGTTATTAAATCATTATTTTTTTAACGTTGTTTAATCACAATCTAGGTATATGTTGTCATGCCTTGTCATATTTTAGCAAATGCAAATTAGAATATCATGCAAATTAAAATATCATCCCTAGGTTATACATGAATTGCGAATTGTGAAATGTGAATGGAAGTTGATTGTGGTGTGAGTATTTAAATGCTTTAAAAAAGTATCTTATAGAAATATGAAGACTGGGACCATCCCAGAAGATGATTTCCATAAATGTTCCATGTTTAATGCAGTGAGCATTTAAAATATGCAGATTATCTTTCAGAATGTGATACAAGGACCATGAGTAAGAGTCAAAAATGATACTGAAAGCAGTCACTTAGCTTGATCTATGAGTTTAAGAAAGCAGATTTTACTCAACACCAAGAAAACTATCATACAGATGTAAAATGCAATTTTAAGTTATAAGTTAGGTCTCACATTATTAAGAACCCATCAAGATTACTTAACATATCTGCTTTCAAATTCATATATCATACAACAATTTAAAATGAATGAGATAGTCACCTAACAGTATGGCTGCTTACAAGAAAAAAATACAATTCACAATTTGATTCATCTCAAGTTTTGCGTTAGTAAATTGAAATTCAAAAACAGTTGTTTATTTTATTTTTCCAACTAGAACAGTGGGTCAACAATATTTTCTTGCTGCCCCAGCTTTTAAAGTTCGAGCAAAATGACTATCCTAACAAAAACAGATAATAACCGGTTAACACAATGTAGATACTAACTGACATGTATAACACTCAGCAACGGCAGCAAAAGCTATATAATTACTCCTAGTCTACAATGTCTGAATTCAGGTACTTCAGTTCAAAACAGACTCTCTAGATCAGGGCAACTATAGCAATATTTTCTCCTTTTGAGAATATTTTTATTAACAGTGTTTCAGTATCCACTAAATCGACAGCCCATTAATTACTAATTTTCTAGGAATTAATTACCTTAATTTATGCTAAATTTATTTAGCAAGTGACTACATTGATTACTTCTGGGCCTTGGGTTCTAATGCCTCAGACATTAATTACTAATTTTCAAATAATAAATAAATTGACAATTCATAAGTTTGGAAGAATAAATTGACATGTTTTTTTGCTGCAGCTCCAACTTTGGATTCTTTATTTACAGATGTCTTCAACTTACAGTAAGATATATCTATTATTTGTTCTTACTTCTCTATGAATTTTGAACTATACACGCCTTTGGTTTACATTATAACCCGCAATTGTATATTTGCATCATAAGATATACTTTAACAAAGAGTAACTCAATAATGTCTGGGAGTAACTATAATATTTTGATATCTATTATTCATCATTCAAGATTGACTGTAATGGGTTCATCCGTCGTGTCAAGTATATCAGTTGAGAAATGATTAAATGGTGTTTTTATGTATATCAGTTGAAATTGAAACCCTATAGTTAACACTAATATTTTGGTCATATCATTAATACGCTTGTCGTGGTGTTCAAGTTGAAACCATATTATATACAAGTTATCTGCAAACATAAATTGTATCCTTTAAATGTTATTTATACTACAAACATATCATTTAAGCTATAAGTTACCTATCGCAGTACCCGTAGAATATCCCTCTACACCCTCAACATATCATCTGAGGACTGACTTGACTGTGTTGACATCATTTCTTTTATCATGCCTAAGTCCTAACTATAAACAAGTGATCACCCAGCCTATATAACAAAGCATCGCACAGAAACCATATCAAAATAAACTAAAACGAGTAACATGAACGTCATTAAAAAAATGAATTATATATTAAAACAATTTGTTGCCTCCTGAGTATGCAATGGACGATCCATTTTTAGTGAGATCAAATGCCAGTAGTTTGCAACGTTGTTTCAAAAGATGTAAGTGTTGAAAAATACAAAATATATTGTTCAAAATTGCTCTCATAAAATCTTTTACCTTGGGTGAGTTTGCTATCTAAGTTCTAAACAACTTATTTTCTGTTTTTATTCTTGTTGATGCTATTACTTATCTTACACATATGCTTATCATTATTGTTACCTTTGAATATAGGTTTCCATATTACCCAAAAAAAAGAAAAAGAAATCAAAATATGGTTCCATATTAGCCAAAAACAAGGGTGCACAACTCCTTGAATTGATTGAATCAAGAAATCAATTCTGATTTCTGACTAAAAAAAGTAAAACAAAAATAATCGATTGAAATTGACAAAATAACTTACAGCTTAAACAGCGTAACAGCTTCTTTCCCTTACCAAATGAATCAACGTACCAAAATATTTTACATAAAAAAGTGACAGCACTCCACTTGTCGGTAATTCATCGATACCGACGGTATAATTTTTTAATTTTTTTATCGGTAGTTTACCGCTCACATCGGTAAAATTGCCATTCGCGTACCCAAATACATTGGCATACCATTTAGTTATGCAGATCGGTAAATTGTTATTTCTAAGGATGAATTGTTAATGTGTGGAAAATTTCAGGTTGAAGGTATTGATTTTAAGGATGAATTGTTATTTATATGGAGAAAAAGGTCAAATGGTACTATTTTTCACACTCATTTCTTCCCTTTCTTCGATGACAATCTAAGTTATATGAGAATTTTTATAATTTAGCTGTTGATAGTTTATTCTTTTAGATATGGCTTTATTTGGTTAGCATTGCTGGTGCATGAATATGTGTTGGAAGATGATGCACCGACTTCCTTCTGGCAGAGAGGATTTTTGGGTACACGTACACTGCACATGCTTGAAAATTTGTAGTTTGGCTTTGGTATTTGATGTTTTCGTCAATGTGTTGTGTAACGTGTTCTGAAAATATGGCTCAGTTGTTATTTCTTTGTACGTGGGACTGAAGTCCTCACTCCTCATGGTTTGATTGACTAACCTATATTATGCTGCCTCAGCTAAGTATTTGAAACTTGTTGCAACTTCTAGTTTTCCTCATGGTTTGATTGACTTATGCCTTGTCTGCAATTTTTCCTTAGGGGTGACAAATATAAAGGAGAAGTATTATACTTACATGAAGAACCATCATCAGGCTAAGTGTGAGGCCCTGACCCGCCTCCACGTGCGGTCCAGCATCCACCGTTGCAACCACTTCAGAAACGTGAAAAAACCGAGCATTCTCAATTGATTGATGGTCTGTGCCGATTTCCATATGCATGTAATGCAGAAGGTTGCAATCAAAGTGACTGCAAGAATTACAACCAGGAAGATGTACCTGGCAATCTCCAATATTAGAGGACTGATCGTCCTCATTATCTGTAAATACAGCGCGAAGAAAAAGAAAATTTTTTAATCAGATTCCTTGTTTGTTTTGCATTCAAACGTACTGCGTCGCTTTTAATAAAAAATGAACAACTTAGAAAGTCATTCAGAGCTTTTAATAATAAAAAAAAAAAACGCTGCATCCACAGGACCACGAAGTGCCAACTGCCAAACTGAAGTCAACATACCTCGAAATCCAAAAAAAAAAAAAAAATGAAGATAATTTATTACCTGTTCCAATACCAGCAACGCCTCTATATCGTTGGTCAACATCTTGTTCTTTGTCTGAATTTTACTTCCTACTCGATCGCTTTTAGTCGTCTGTGAATCTGTAATCTGGTCTTGGCACTTTTGACGATTTCTATATTTGCCTAATAGAAGAACGCCTTTAAAATATATATATATATATATATACATATATATATATATATATATATTAAATCTATGGACAAACAACTTTTGCTATCTAAATCAACAACAACTTTCATGTTTTAGTTGAAAAAAGTCCAAATATTTTAAACTAAGGACATAAATTGACATTTCATAAATACTCAAAATTAATACAAAAATGTTTTTCATGTGGTTGAAACATTTAAAATTAATAAAATTTAACTGCAACATTCTTTTTTCTAAATTTTATTGACATTTGACGTTTTTATCAATCAAGTTTTTAGCTCTTGCTTGCCGTACGTCCACCTAATAAAAAAAAAATCATTTATTTAAGCATAAGCGTACGCGTATTTATGGTTTGACTCCTTTTTAAAAAAAAAAAAAAAAGCAAAAACAAAATAAAATATAGACGTATGTCTATACGTAAAGTAAAAAGGATGAAAAAGAAAAAGAAAATATAAACGCTTATATTATAACTGTTGTTTGGTGGATGATAACTGTTGTGGTTGTTATTATAATTATTTACACAAATTGACACAACGAATTTGGAATTATTTGGGAATTGATTGAGTCTCGTTCCATTGGAATTTTAAATGAACACTACATTCATTTAAGTGAAATAAGACTTGAAAATGAAAATTGGATTTTTATATCCAAAACCATTTGGAAATGCAGTTAAGATGATTTCAAACATCTAAGTTAAGATGGTTTCCACAAGCCCCTTATATCCCCACTGGAATAGACTCACTCTCTATCTTAGCTTATTAATCCCATAATTTTAACTTAACACGTTTAAGTTTATTAATAAAGCCAATATAACCACATATTATATTCCTAAGTTGTAATTAACATTCTAGTTGTTGTATTCTTTTTGTACGACCATTTCTCATGTCAATTAATGTCCAATTATGTCCAATCTATTCTAGTTTACATGTTTTTCAGTTACATGCTATAAATGTCCAATTAAGTGCAATTTATTCTAATTCATAAATTTGAATATTATTCAATTAAAATTTATCCAACTGCACTATTATTGACGCATCTCATGTTTTAACCCAATTTGCGCAAAAAAAAAAAGTTTAGGATCAAAAAAGCCTAAACCCAACATCAGAAATAAAAAAGAATTGACTTAGGCTCAGATAGACAGAAGTAGATCTGAGTTAAAAATAGGGACAATTACAGAACTGTAATGACATTTTACAAAAAGAACAAAGGTATAGATAATTGAAATAAACTACAATAATTGATTTACTGAAAAAGGCAAAAGGAAGAACAGGAACAAAAATCATATCTAAAAGAATTATTTACAGAGAAAAGAATTAAAGATAGTTGGATCTGTAAATAAACAACAATTGAACTAGATCTATATATAACTACATAAAGATTCAAAAACAATATAACAACTATTATATCAATTTGGACCTCAACTTGAAAAAAATCTCATCTATACCATATTATAATTACTGAGTTTGTTTTCGAAGGCTCAGAAGCATTCTCGAGATTAAGTAGAACTCAACCGTCTCTTTCAGATTTTTTTTCCCCCATTTTCGCAACTCTCTCATTCTTTTTGCCCTCATAATCCCTGCATATTCCCATCTTCTCCCGATTCTTATTATTATGGAGCTTGATTAGAAAGCCGCACGAGTCCTCTAGTGTACTAAGCAACCAAGAGTCGTGCTTTCCTTTTATTTTATTTTCCATTCGTACGTCTCTCTCTTCTTTCTTTCCTCCTCCAACCCTTACGTACCTAAATTCTTCCTCTTTTCTGCTCCATTTTCAAAGGTTCTCCAGCTGTTCCACTTTTCCAAATTGACTTATGTAATTTTGGAAAGGCAAAGGATGTTAGGCAATACAAACGGGTTAATCGTCGGGTATAAGAAAAGCTTCCGCCTCAGCCTTTTTTCTGCAAAACCTAGATTAGATTGGGTTTCGATCGTAGATAACTGTTCAAAATCTAAGCAACGCTCCAATTATTGTCAAACATAAATACAAATCTCTCATTACCAGAGTGGCCTGGTATCGCAAAAAAACAGTCCGTTGATGGCTCCTAAGGCAGAAATTTCATGGAGAGGTTGACGACGCTTGTGAAACATTTTGGTATTAACTTCAAAATTCCTAGGCGTAGATTCAAATAAACTTCTGTGAATTTACATGCAGGTGT
This sequence comes from Allium sativum, assembly GCA_030737875.1. NCBI lineage: Eukaryota > Viridiplantae > Streptophyta > Magnoliopsida > Asparagales > Amaryllidaceae > Allium > Allium sativum. The sequence continues at coordinate 17,660,218 of CM060922.1, read as the reverse complement.
TATTATCCATGAAATATCTTCGAGTATACTATGGTTGTTGGGGCTTTAAGGTGGGTTTATGGCATGGTTCAAGAACTCGGCCGGCACCCCGAGATTTCGGGGTTACCGGACCGGTGTCGGTCGCCAACGGTCCGAAACCGACGATAAAAATCGGTTTCGGATCTAGGGCAAAAAAATAAAAATCAAACGAATCATTTCAAATAATTAAATCAACTCAAACGTTGTAAATTACATAGGTTTAAACTATAACTTACAGATTTCTTCGACAACAATTTCTTCGACAATGATTTCTTCGACATCCATTACTCGAAAACTTCTTCAAGTAGTTCGATTTCGATAGACAACGATTATTTAAAAACTTGTACTTCGACTTCGAGAGATCTCAGTCGATTTTATTTTCTCAATTTTGTTCGATTTCTATAATCGACAGTCGGCTCTATTTTGTTTGTTTGTTTCGTTTAATTATCTAGTGAGAGGGCTAAACTAATCGTGTGAAAAGATGAAACGGGGCTGGGTTGGACTCGAGTTATTTGTGGGCTGAACAGAAAAGACAGCCCAGACGTGTTTAGTTGTTTGTTAACCAACATTTATTTAGATTTTGCATCATGTTTTTGTAGACTTGTTTAACTTATGTTTAGTTCCTGATTTATTTCTTTATATAATATATTTTTATTTTGTTTATAATTAACAAGTTCATTGCTAAAATAGTTAAAACCGAAATATTGACCGAATCCCGAAACAAAACCGAAACTACCGAGATTTACGAAACCCTCCGAAACTAACAAAATTTCAAACGGTCGAAACCGAGACCGATACCGAATTCTTGAACCTTGGTTTATGGTTATTTTACTTGGTGTTCATGTGATTTAATTATTTTATTTGCTTTTTGCATAGATTCATTATAAAAGATCATACTGATGGAGTTCTTAATACTGTTTTATGCATGAAAATTTAGTGTACTATCAGTTTTAAAAGATTTGATGTTAGTACCTTTAGAAGATGCATTACCTACAGGTCGAATGATATCTGCCAACCGAAGAATTTGGGTTACATATGAGATTGTGGTTTTGCACTATTAGTCTACAGTAACCGGTACACACGTCAATTCTCTTTCCATTTGATGTATAATGTGAATGGTTTTACTTGCCAGCAGTGTAGTCAATAGCGAATAGCGCAAGCCTTGCGTTATACGCTATAGTGCGCACTATAATGTTTATTTTTTACAACTAATCGAATTATCTTACATAACTGGAATTTAATGCTTTTGTTGCAGATTTTGTGCCATATCCAATACGCTCAAGGCTCCAAATGCAATGCTAGCGTACTTCATGCATATGTTATCTTTATTTAATGTTAAATGTAATAATGATAGAGAATAAATAATAATTTCATATTGTACATTCAAAATTATTGATGGATATAACATATTTATGTCTTATACAATTTGAATTTTATTCTTAAATTAATGACTTATGATGAAATTTATTCTTGTTTGTGAGTTATGATGAGATTCTACCAAAAAATGCATGAAAAGTACAATTCGCATAAAATATAAAAGATCTCAAAAAAATTTAACATAGGAAAATGCATGAAAAATACAATTCACATAAAACATAAAAGCATGTATGTTCATCTAGAAAGTAGAAAATAGTTTTTTTTTTCTTAAAAAAACTCAGGAAAGGTAAACATAGGAAAAAAGCACAAAACAAAACCTATATGCTCAAAATATCTCACAAAACAAGAAATCGAAGCTTTATGCTAAAAAAGAAACCTGTATGTCCATCTAGAAAGTAGATAAAAGGAGGAAAAATATCTCAGAAAAAAAAGACATGGATAGTATTAAAATTCAGACTTGGAGAAGAAGAAAACAAAAGTAAAGCCAATCACGAAATAAAATGAATAAAGCAATAAACAAAACTGTATGTTTGGTTGAAGTCACTTTAGCATTTCTAGCAGCAGAAATTGATTTGAAGAAGAAAGTAATTTTGCCCTAGATTAGAAGTTGATTCACATGTTATTTTATTGTCTAAATAGGAAACAAAATGGACCTCTTACATAATTATTCAAATTAAATGGGCCAGTTCGGGTTTCTTTACACACTCTCCAAACCTTAAAAAGAGAAATAGCGCGCTATTTATCGCTATGCGCTATGATAAAATAGCGCGCAATGATAAAATAGCGCACTATGATAATAGAGCGCGCTATTTTTGCGCTATAAGGGACCTCAGCGCTATAAGAAGTAGAATAGCGCAACATATGCGCTATGCGCAATTTGGCGCTATAGCGCGCTATTTGATAACACAACTCGGTAGTATATTGAAATTAACCTTTTTTGTTGGAATAATGTTGACCCTCAGATTGTGTTCCTAGTGAGTTGCCATTTGAAGAGGTCCGGCATGAAGATGTAGCAATTTCATTATAAAAGTTTCCTTTGTTTTATCATATATTTGTTTAAAGGTTATCAGATATTTGTTTAAGGTTTTCCTTTGTTATAGAATTTTACCACATGTAAATAAAAAGATAGATCTATAAAGTATAAACATAAAATTACCCATTGAGTTAGAGGAATTAAAGCTTCTGAACCTCTCATGGTTAACACATACACATTTAGACCAAGGACATAGATTAAACTAATACCTGGAGATTATACTTCTTGGACCATGGTAACTAATGTGCGTTACTTGTGTTCCTCTTATTTAAGGAAAACAACCTACCCTTTTCTTGGGCTATCGAAAGGAATGTGGATAAATTTGAGGATGTTTTCATTTTGAGTTGGATCAATAATTTGATTCGAAAGTACATATTGTTAGTCCCCTCGAGAAGATGAGCTCTCAACTCTTGATCTAATTCGTTGAGCGAAAATATTCAAACCTTATAAAATGATAGTGTAAAAGATTTCAAATCTTCAAACTCTGATAAACAATAAGTCTCTTATATTGCTTATCATTTCCTTTAGTTTCTTTTACAATCAGCTAGGATCGAATATACATGCACATTGTCTTTTGGAGCCTTTATGCAACTGAACATATATTATTTCAATAAAGCAAATTGAATTGCGATGCAATTTCTTAAGGTGTAATTTTGTTTATTAACAAACCCAAACTAAAATTTTATTGCCAATGCTTTAATCGTGATATAGCAATATGATTATTTTAAGGGAAACCAATGTATATTTTACTTAATACATTTATATACCTCATGTTTTCTTAATTCACACAATGTTACAAAATAACATCATACATTTACATAATCCCTTTTTTAACGTTAGGAAAAAAGATGAGAATTCGGATGTATTTACAACACATTTAGAGAACTAGGTGTTGTGGATACATAGCATACATGATAACCCGATTAAATAGGTAATAAATTATGGACAAGTGTTTATATCGCTTTGAGTTTAGGCCATATGCGTTTGAATTTAGTATGAATCATGATTACCATAACCTTCAATTGCTACATAGTCTAACAACCATTATCAGTGTAGAATAAGAGCCTTATTCTGTGTTTATATTTACCTCATTCCAAACTATAACACCAGTAGATCTTTCTATAGGAAATTGTTTTGAGGAAAATTTTCAATATTATTTTCATTATTGATAATTTGTTTGTGTATATTGAACGTTTAAATAGGAAATTAAAGAGCGAAGTGCAAATGTCATTCTGTGTGGTTTGCAAAATTTGGGTATTGATATTAAATATGGTTCCTTCCAGAAAATATTTCTTTCCTTTTTTTTGTACATTGTTGATCAGTAATTATCAATCTTCAAATGTAATTTTTTTTTTCAACAAGGTTCCTTCATTTCAAGGTTCGACTCCCCAAAAATGTAAGCTTTTGAGCAATTTATTTTGAAACTCGTGATTTATAATTGGTTTTATTCAATTTCATTCATTTTAGGATAATTTGGTTAGCTTAATGGTGATTTTTGAGTGAACTTGGAAACTTAACGGCTGACTTCAAAAAGTTACCTGTATGTCCTCATGCAAAATGCAACTAAGGGAGTGAATGCCGTTGTGTCTCAGAGAATCTATCGTGAGCTTTTTTTTTTCTTGAGCTAATAGTCTTAAAAATAATTTTATTCACTACTTACTGCCTTCTATTTTGCCTGTTGCATTCATTTTTTGTTGTAAGCTGGCATTGATTAACTAAAAAAAATTAGGTTGTGCAATTCTTTAAACCATAGGGTGTCCTATTAATTCAATTAAATATTTAAAACATGTTTATAAAATAACTACGAAATCTTATGATTTTATGCTATCATATTTTTTGACCCATGTTTTAGAAATATGAAAGTAAAATTTGATTTTTGTAGAAAATGTATAGCATAATATAATAGTTTGTACAATGTTCTATGCATTCTTTCTTTGGTTTCCAATTTGTTTTTCCCTTTAACTACCTGCCCATTTGTTTATCTCATTTTAGTTGGTTGTTCCTAATGTTCATTATTTTCTTGGATATGGACTGCTAATTGAATAACTTTAATTGGACTATAAAACCACTATGATAATTTAAATTGTGTAACTCTTTTACTCAGGAAAAGAGAAATCAAAATCAAAGCACCTGAAGCTATTGAACTGGCAGAATGTCTTGAGAAGAAAAAAAAGGAAACCACGGCCCAGAAGAAGAAAGCTGCAGCCGAAATTAGAAATGATGTGCCTAGGGTAGCTATGAAGCTTAAGCTAAAGCAAAAGCAAAAGGAAGTAGATGATCAAGCAAAGAAGTAGCAAGATGTAGTTAAAAAAGATGAAGAAGAAATGAATTATTATTATTACTATTACTACTACTACTACTACTACTACTACTATATTATTATTATTTTACACCATTTTATTTGTTATTACAGTTTGTATGTTAACATGATAGAACTCTAAGATGTTAAGAAAAGAAAGAGCAAGGAGATATCCAGAGGAGTGTAGGAACTAACAAAATTTGAGAATGGTGTAAAAGCAGCATGCAATCTAGAGACTATGGTGGGCTAACTTTAAAGCTATTTTAAAAGAAAATTATAATGCAATTCCAGTTTCTGGTATAGAACAACAATCACAAGAAAAGATTCAAAATAATAAGAAATAGATTCATATTTCACTTTCAGTCCATAACATTTAACTTAATTGTGCATGACGGGTCTTCATAGAGTCAAATTCCTCAACTACGAATCCAAATCAATCTTCCAAGCAAAATCACGCTCTTTGAATAGTATCATTCACTTCAGTTTTTTAAATTTTTACTTTTTTTTTCAAACTGCTTTAGGCAAAAGCACGATTTATCTAAAACTTCAAAATTGTGTTCTCAATTCAATCTCCAATTCTATAATTCGGTAATCAATTTAGGGTTTTCCTTCAAGGAATCAATTCAGTAATCACCTGAACTGGTTAATTCAGTAACACAATTTGTTCTCAATTGTGCAAATTGCAACAAAAAAATTGCAACTGAATTGAATTCAGCAATCAATTCGGTAAAAACCCAACATTAACTAGTTCGCAATTCAGCAATTAATTCAGTAATTCATAAATAACAGCGCAATAATGCAAATTGCAACTCAAAAATTTAGGGTTTTCCCTTCAAGGAAATCAATTTCCAATCTAATAATCTGAAAGCAAATAAAAAAATCACCTGAATTGGTTAATGTATTGAACTGAGCTGCTGATCGGTTGAATCGGAGATTTGAGAATCACGCTTTCTTTTGGTTTTTCTTTTTTGCGCGGGAGATGGGAGAAGAAACGAAAACTGGAGTGTGAAGAAGGTGGATGCGTTAAATTAATATGTTCCTTTTTTCCCCTTTCTGCATTTGGGCGGTGGGAGTGGGCTGGGCTAAGTTTGTATTCATTTTTTTTATTTTTTTTCTGGTGCTTTTTCTACCCTGGGCTGCACAGCCCATGCCAGCCAGGGGATGGTTCCGCCCTTGCTAGAGACGCTACTTCAGTGCCTGGCTAAGGTAATTAGGCAATAATTTGTAGAGGACCCATGGATTAGCACAGTATCAGTTTATGAATTTGTTATTAGGATTTTTATATAAGTAGAAGTGCTTTGTATTGTTTGTTTCATTGTACAATTTCCCCTTACTTTGAGCACTGCGTTTAACTTGCAAAATTCAGTTACTGTCCTTTTCATTTTTAATAACTTGCCATTTCCACAATAATATGGTTGTGGCCGTTATTTTTTTTTTGGTTCTATGCATATTTTGATGGATAATAATGTTGCATAATGTTCAAGGGATGTAAAAAATAATAATGACAAACAATTCCTTTAGTGGACCAGTATTATATGCAATGTATTCTTTTTTATATGTTAAAAGTGTATATGATGTCATCATATATACATATACATATATATAACTTACTTTTTCATTTTTAAGTGCTTTCAGTTTTGAAATAAATCCATTTTCATCATCTTTTTTATCCTTAAAGTCATCAAAAATGATTTGTAATTTTCAAACATTTTAATTTACCAAACTCTTTTCTATGCAAGAAGAATCACCAAGTCATATAGCATTTTAATGGCTTGTAGCATCCCATGTGCATGAATTTAATCAATATCTTGTAACGACTTTCTTGAAATGCTGCACTAAGAAAATAAAGTTCATAAAAGAAAGACATTTTAGCTAGATATGTAAGTGGAAAAAAAAATTTGTGTGGCTTCACTGAGAAGGACATAATGACATATATTAGATGGACTAAATGGTTTGTTCCATCGTAAACATTTGGAAATGCATGAAGGGACAGAAATAAAGTATTGATAATTTTTGTGACTGATGCACTCTAATTGGAAACTCTCTTATATTTGACTGATTGGCTAGTGGTTCAAAACAATGGACATTAGAGAGTGAAAAGGCCAAAACCACTGAATTTAAGTGAAGAAATCATTCGTATAGATCTATTGTGAATTTAAGTCAAGCAAATATATATGCAACAGTATTAAAGAATTTAAAGCGGGCAAATACATGATGCGCTAAGAGAAGCTCAGAAATACATGAAATAACCATAAATATATGCTTGTAAAAAACTTATCATGCAATATTGATTCAGAAAATACAACGCTCAAAAGCATGGCTAATTGTGCTATGTTGTAGCCCGTCAAAGTTATCCTTCTCCAATAAACTAATTTATTTCATGCAATGCAGATATTGCTGTGCAAAACTCGACCTATGTGAGGAAATAATCTGAATTGCTAATATTCGTATGCATTTGCCATCTTAACCGTTTATCTTAACTATCAAATACATATGACATGTCAACAAAAAATATACAACTACTACTATTGGAAATGTTATGTTGATAATAAATTTTGTATTTTCATCTTTTTCAATAAATATTGACAATTATACCAACAGTTTAACACTTTTCAACTTAAAATATATGCATTAAGGAGTGAAATTTAACTAGTTTGTTAAGAAATGAACATATGATTTGCGCAATGTAAACAATTTTATCCAGCATACTGCCAATTTTTTTTTCTTCTCATGAAAATAAACACTCGCTCTTTTCATGAACCTAAATGTTCAGATTATTTTTCCTTTCTTTTAGCAAAAAAACTCTATTGTAGATAAGAGAATAGCTTATATTTTGTTGATAATTGATTTCTTAGGAATAAGAAAACTCAGCACTTATGTTTAAATTTATTTTGAATGGATTTTGAAGTAAGGGTGAATCTCTTGAAATTATACTAAACTATCACATAAAACATTATATTTATACTATTATTAATAAATAATGAAAACTCTTCAATAGTATAAAGCATTCTTATTCAGTTCGACTATAAACCATTCACTTTGAACACAAACGTGGAAAAATTAATGTAATTTAATTGACATCTACATTTTCAATCGACAGGTAGTGCAAGAATAATGATAACTAACTGAAAGTATAAAGAATGTATGGAAATATTTGGTTTCAAGGGTGTTGTAACAGTTTAAAAAAAGGAAAACCACAAATTTTCAATTATTGTTAAATTTTTATTTGTTTTATTTGATGAATAATATCAAGATGTAGTATTAGCTTTTTGTAAAATTAATTTGTTAGCACGTTCTTGCGTTCTAATTAATACTTCTCTATGATTGTATCATATGCGTTTCGAATTTACACTCACATTGTAGGCCATTTAAAAAATGTATGTATCCATCTACCATGCTCATGACATCGGTATGGACAAATAGATATAGCAAAAAGTCACAAATGCGCTTTATACAGTATATCAAGGTGCATACATTGCAATTTTTTGTCCATGAAATGTATATTTTATTACATGGATAAATATATTAAAACTGAAAATGAATAAGAAAACAATGCTGTAAAATATTGGAACAAAATCTTCATGAATCACTGAGAATTATTGTGCTAGATAACATCAACTTTCTCCATGGATTTAGCCTAGCTAAAAATGAAATTAAAAAGTCAAAGATAAAAAGAGAGAATGTAAAATCAAATTTTAAATGTCACTTTGTTGTGCTAAAGATTCATATAGCCAGATTTGACATATTAAAAAAGAAATTGTTGTTGCATTCTAGAACAGACTCGGCAATTTGTCATTAAACAGATCACAAACATCTTTTATCCCCATACTCACGTAATAACAATATATTATCGGTGATACCAAGTGTTAACTATCCTGCAAAAATTGAGCTAAGTTAAACTTGACAGTATACCTTTTTTCTAAGAAAAAATAAATAAATTATGTCAATAGTATATCAGTTACAATGTATGACGTAAGGTTCAGACTCCAAAGTAAGAATGTTAATATTAACACGCTTATGTGGTACAGTGGAAGGCAGTTGAAAATTTTCATCCAGTTAATGAATATTGGAGAACTGTATTTGGGTCACCAGCACCATAAAATTCATGTATATGGCAATATTCTCATGGGAAAGTTGATTTTAGGATGGTGCAAGGTTAGCATACAATATTGTGCGGTTTTATTACAACAATGTCATTGATTAATAGTCCCACTGTGGAACATACTTATGACACTCAAATTCATAAAAAATAATATCTTTGTTTTCTATGGCCATTGACTTGAGGGAAGCATCGTAAAAACACATTCTTTAAGTTTCAAAATGCACGATCACCATTCCTGGAAAATGGTTATAAAAAAAGGTTTCTCACTTACCAAATCAGATAGCAAGATGTGGAACTAAATTTCCACCTGTTGTAATGCATTTTTCAAAAATTTGAATATCAAAAACATGAAGATGATACTTGATTTTAGTATATACATGAGATGCATTGCGTTAGATGCATTAGATAAAGAAAATAATGGCCACAAAACTTCATAAATATTTGTGTTATATAAATTATATTACAGAATAGATCAAAACATGAAATATACTAATATGGTAAATCAAAATAATGTTAACAAACTCTTTACTTATCAGTTCTGTTTTTAAATGTTCATCGATTTGGCGAACACTTGATCCAACTATGATTTAATCTTACCTTAATATAACAATAATAATAATAGCCATCTGTGAATTATGTCCAGTGTGACCTTTTCTATTCCTATCTAAAGCACTGCAGCTCAAACGCAGCTAGTGATAATACTTGCACGAAATTTTTTCTATGGACTCATAAGTCATGAAATACCATCTATATAACTGGAAGGAAGTTATTGAATATGCAATTACATTACTAATATATTGTTATTTTGACCATGCATAAACGTACATAAATAAAATGAAATATTATCATATATGTCAAGCCAAATATCTTTAATAGCTGTAACTTACAATAGTAGATGAAGTAGTCAGCAAATACATCTAGAATGGCTCTATTATCAATAGTCGTAGCTAAAATCTAGGTATATTCGTATATAGCTAGTTCATGTGATTAATGAATATGTATAAGCGAAAATCAACATCAAAACAAACATAGCCACATATAGTTTGTTTTGTATGCATGATTTCTACTACTAAATTAATCTTAATTTAGCGTCTAGTCAACAATACATCTAGAATAGCTCTATTATCAATAGTCGTAGCTAAAATCTGTGTATAGTCGTATATAGTTAGTTCATGTGATTAATGAATATGTATAAGGGAAAACCAACACCAAAACAAACATAACAACATATAGTTGGTTTTGTATGCATGATTTCTACTACTAAATTAATCTTAATTTAGCGTCTAGTACAGCTAGTACGTAAAACTCCTTGTTATACAAAGTCCTTCAAAAAAGATATCTAGTAAATGTAACTTGAAAAAATAAATTAATGAGAAACTTAAATATAGAAAACCAATGAACAACATTTTATACAATTATTGTTGCTCGCCTAAAAATTTACATGAAATTAAGGCAATTATTATGGAAAAGAATTATTTTCAAGTTATTATTAAACATAAGTCACAAATACATAATTTATCACGTACGATAGTATTTCACATTAAATGTCAGAAAAAGTGAATTCGGAAACCATAAGAAGCAAAAGTCTTCCTTGTTTGACTTCTTCGTTTTCAGTGCACTCAAGTTGATCAATGCATCAAAGCAATTATGGATGGAAAAGATGACGCTTTTGCTAAGGCTGTGGAGGTACAATAGTGATATTGGGAAGAAAATCGTCAGATGAATCAACTCTTTTTGGATGAGTGAATTTGTACATGGTGAAAAGAATTCCTGACTTGATTTCGATCGAGAATAAAGACATTTCATTAGCACTATATAAATTTATGAAGTTGCAAAAGGAAAGAAAAAGAAGAGTCGGGAGGATGAATGAAATGAATATTATTTCAAGGGAAGCCGAGGAACTTTCAACTTAGAAATATATGCATACCCACGAAATTAAATTTCATTGAGAATTTGGTGTACCTGGTATGGTATTAATAATGTAGTGCAATATAGATGAGTAAAGTAAATGAATATTGGGAAATTAACTATATATTTAAGGTAATACAATTGACTGTATCAATTTATGATCTATATAAATATGTATATGGTATTAATAATATGGTATAATATAGATTAATAATCAAAATGAATTTTGGGAAATTAAATAAATAATTTAAGACAATACAGTTGATTCTACCAATTTCTGTATAAACATGCACTACTAATAAGATATTATACCAAATATGAATAGTCCGAGTAGTAAACAGTTTAAATGACTGTAAAGGAAAAGGGAAGAGTGAAGAGGGTAATTGATTTTGTGAGACAGGGAAGAAAGATACGGTGTCATATTTATAATTGAGAAAGTGTACATATGAGCAAGATAAGAGTGCATTTTAGGAATGCGATAAAAAATATGCATTATTTATCATCGAATTAAAATACTAAATCTACTGTTATGGAAATTGGATTATTTTATATATGATAATTTTAACGCTATATACACTACCAATTATATTTGAATGACATATGGCATATAAAGTAACTATACAAATCAAATGCAATTATATTAAAAAAAGTGGAATGCATTGTTTTTGCCATATAAGGAGTGCATCATCCTACCATAAGAATTAATAACCAAATTATAACAAAAAATGTTTAAAATTGAATGCATTTAAAAGTGTAACTATTTATAGTTCAAATCTGTAATATACTATTTCGACGGTGCATTTTAGGAATGCGATAAAATATATGCACTATTTATCATCGAATTAAAGTACTAAAATCTATGTTATGGAAATTGGATTATTTTATACATGATAATTTTAATGCTATATACACGACCAATTATTTTGAATGACATAGGACATATAAAGTAATTATACAAATCAAATGCAATGTATTTATTTTTAATTTGTATATTGGTAATGTAGTTATATGTTCACAACTCAATTTTGGATGTAATATATATATATATAGAATAAATGGATTCCGAATATTTGGAATTCAAATATATTATTAAATTCTGAAAATGAGAATAAAACGTATAAATGAAGTATGTGCGCCGATGGAACCTTTGGTATACATAAATTATAGGAAGGTTTTTTTTCCCTGATCGATTGAATAGGAACTTACGACGCAAAATTGTAATACTTCTATTTTGTCCGCCGATGGAACCTTCGGTATACATAAATTATAGGAAGGTTTTTTTTTTCTTGATTGATTGAATAGGAACTTATGACCCAAAATTGTAATACTTCTATTTTGATTGTACGATAAAATAAATGCATAGTTTTTGCCATATAAGGAATGAATCATCCTACCATAATTCTATTAGTTAATAACCAAAAATGTTTAAAATCGAACGCATTTACATGTACCATAATTCCCGCCGCATGAAATATTATATAATTGAAAATGATTTTAAAGTAATAATTAAATTTGGTATTTTACGGCCCAAGGGATTTCATGAGAATTCTTTTAAAGTAATAATTAAATTTCAATGGCAAATTCGGTATTTTACGGTCGGGCCATTTAAAATTAGTGTGAATTATTATATAGATAGATTTTTAGGTACTTTTGATTGTAAAAGCATGAAAAACCCATATCAAGGAAACATAATAATACATTTTAGTCCATAACATAATATTTAGACTTTATCTAAGAAAATGAAAGAAAATATCCGGGAAAGAGTAAAAACCTGAATCTAAAATATAAGCGTTCAATAACTGTAGCTATATCTCAGGGGTTATTAGAAACAATATGAATAGGATCACTCCTCAATAATCGTAACATTGAGGGTACTGGTTATTCCAAGTTTATGTATATTACTGGACTGAACATGATGACTATATGAAAATTGTTATTGAAAAGCTTTGGAACAACCAAAAACATAAATTTAAGTGCATCAGGTCATACAAGCTCTAAGGACAAGCAAACTAGTTACAACAAACAAAAAATTGGCTAGCAAGTTGGTTTTTACAGAATTGCCTTTTTAAACCCATGAACCCATTTTATAATCCAATATATTTTACATGTAATCAATTAATCAGATAATTGTCTAAATTTTAACAATAACATGTGATTGCCAAATCATGTAATTACTCTAACATATAAGTTTCTCAATTTCTACCGTTAACGGTCTAGGTACATAAATGTCACAATTTAACATGGAATTGAAACAACGGTACTTACTACACATGTTTTGGCAATTTTTCCAACATATTAATATCTTAGCATATTAATGTTCCAATATGTCACTCTTTAATTAGATTTGAAGCGTTGAATGGTAATTAATTTTCCCGGTAACATAGTGGGTTTTAGATATGGAATACTACCAGTTTTGCTCCATGGGATGAATAGGTTAGGATTGGGATAAAATAAACTATTATTTCGGTAAGGCGATAATCCCGATTAGTTTGATAAACCTTAATTTGGTTTAAGTTGTGAAAAGATATAATAAAATCTTTTGAAATTGATATCCAAAGGAGGATTAAAGAATAAGTTTAAATGAACTTATCTTTGATAAAATTAACAGGAATCTTTCCCAAGAATATTCTGAATTGAAATGAGGCGTATGATGTGTTTTTATAACACTTGATTATAAGATACGCGAGTTATTCAGAAAGACCAGGTTTAACCCATTTTGAATAGCAGACACGGCGACTAAATGTTGACGATGAATACGGTGGTTGAAGACCGGAGATCTTCACATCGAATGGATGATTATTGATGTCTTGATTGGGATGTATACCCAAGATGAGGTAATAAGTGGTGATTGTCCATACGTACTTGGAGATCGACCAGATATGCGTGGACCTCTCTCTTGTATTAGACATATGGGACGAGGAATAAAGTGCCTCCGGTTTCGTTCAGACCTAGAACGGACTTGCAAATGGATTGTGTATCTGACATTGTATTCTGTTATGCTGTATTCGTTGATCTCTGCTAAATAAATAAATAAATAAATAAATATATATATATATGTTGGGTGGTGGAGAATTTATTCCCTTGCTTAACACCCCTTCTCTGAGACGTACGAGCTTAGAGGTCATATATTGGTAAATGATCAATGGTATGGTATGGATTGATAGTGTGGCAGGCTGAGATGCAATAACCATGGATTTTGTTGAAAAGTAAAGTCTTGTGCATGATGATCAAAGCACGGCTTTAATTAGCATAGTTTTATGGATAGCATTAATTCGCGAGCCTCACACACCGGTGTGAACCACAAACGGGATGAGGGACCGCAGGGAGTGCATGCGTTTCTTTTTAACTTGGAGTGGTGTCATGGTATAGAGCCTAGACATTTTACTTATGTGGATGATGAATAGCGAGGTACCTCAGATTTGAGTCCCTAGTGGCTCTTGATATGGTCAACATACTGACCAGATTTTATACCCCATAAGGCAGGAAAACGTATTATTCAGGAATAACCAATCCTCAATCGTAAGAGTGGACCGGCCCTGCCAGATCCCAGGTGTAGTTGCGGTTGAATCCTAAGACATGGGATAGAGCGTCTTAAATTGGAAGGAGAGGTCCCTTGCCTTGCTTCATAGATGGAATCCAATTTCCAATACACGACTTTTAAGGTTTTAGTTGTAAACCTATATGGAGACATGATATATGGTACCCATGTCGTCTATGATTGATACATTTATATTTGAAGTTGATTTCTTCACTTATAGTAATAATAAAAGATAAATTTCTCGTACCAAGCATATTTAGCCATTATAAGGTAAAACTCTATTCTCTGGTTTGTTTTTGCAATGTGTGATGGGACGTGAGTCTTATAATGGCTTCATTTTTCCTTTTAGCATTGCGCTGTTTGTTTTATGCACTGGTATTCCTAGGAGAAAACCCGTTCCATATTATACCGTGTGGTCCCTTGATTTACATAACTTTAAAATTAAGTAAATAACTGTTTTAGTTCTCACACCAGTCTCATGACTGACTCGGAGTTTATTGTTTTCACCTAAACTCTGGGTGCCCATATTTTGCACACAGGCAGCTAGTAGTTTTGGTTTTCGCATATTTCTATTTCATAGAATCTTGGATTACAGCTGGAGCTATATTTGGAAAGCTTTGTATCCGTGTATTTCTTTCAGTTGTGCAAGTTGATATATTTCCGCTGTACATTATACTTATGTATTATTTTTCCGGTGCTATGTATTTCAAATCTCTGATATTTTCTGATATATGATATTCATTTGCACTCTTATTCTTGTACTCTGATGTAAATTGTTGTAATAACAATGAAATATTCTACTGTTTTTGTTCTGATGTGTTGTGTTCTCAAAGCAATCTGCATTCCAGTTCGGTCTAGGTCGGGCGGGATTTCGGGGTGTTTCATTTTGGTATCAGAGCTTTGGTTTACAAATCTCGAGAGCAAGACAGATTAGAACCGAATGAAAGAATTCATCAGAGATAGGATTAGTAATATCCTATAAGAATAACTCGTTAGAGATAGGGTTAGTAATACCCTAGAATGAGTTCGAAGAGTATTATTTATAAAACAAATTTAGTTTCAAAAATTTATAACTTATTATAGGTATTTCAGTATTTTTTTTGTACTATCGAGTATTAGAAGATCTTGAATACACGCATAATTAACGTGTATTCGAAGTCTCAATATACTAGATAGATATAGAATCACACTCTGGTCGCCCGGGGATGATTCCGATGATTGTCATGGCATCATCAGCATTTATGTTCTTGTTTCGAAATGAGGATATCTATATGATTCCAATTGACTGGTGTGAGAACCAAAACTTAGTTAGAATTTATGTTGTGATTTGGCATTGAAATATGATTTTGAGTATATATAAAGGTTATGCATTTGGAAAGCTAATCAACTAATTGAGTGCTGGTTGTGTTGTGTGATTATTAGTTTAACTAATAAAAATATTGGAATGATATTTAATTTAACCAATATAAGAATGAATGATAAGTAAAATCGAATCAAATATTGAACTAAATTGTAAATTGATTGAATTTGCATACACGTACGTGCATATATATTGAACAAGTCATAGCAAGGAGACTAGAGAAGAGGAATAAAATTTTATGCCCGACAAATAGGTATGTTTACTTTATTCATAGGGTTTGATGATTTTATGAGCCGATTGGCTAGTCGCTTTGCTTTCTCTTTTTCTTTTTGGATGATGAGGGCCCTGTGAGGCAAGTTGCGGTTTTTCCGATCAACCCGTATAAAGGAGGTTATGGCGAAATTTTTCAAAAATTTAAGGCGTTAGCCAAATTGTTGAGAAATTAGAATGTTCCTAGAAACTGAAAAGTTGAAGAACATAAGCCAGAATGAAAGTTGAGTTGGTTGGTTAAACAACTTTCAGCTCCGTTCCTTTTCGAAGACGAAAAGATTTTAAGTGGGGGAGATTGTAACAACCCGGAATTTCAGAACCAATTTAAAATTTTAATTTAAGCTATTTTAATGGATTTAGAATATTTAAAATGAATTATTTTAAATAGTGACTAAAAATTTATATAAAATGAAGTTAGAACTTATAAATTTATATTAATTATATTACGAGCCTGCAAATGGCGCGGTAGTTTGAAAATTCGATTTTAAAATTTAAATGATTATACAAAATTCATTATAAGTCAAGATTGGATAAAACAAGAAATGTTAGGATCAAATTAACTATATGTTTCTAAAGAATGTAAAAAAATTATATTTCACTTTATAAATTGTAAGTTATGTTCAAATTAAAAATTAGAATAGTCGTTATAGAATTTATATATATTAAATAATTTTAATATTATATAAGCCCTTAAAAATAGCCATTTTTCATGTGAGCTCAGAATTCGATGAAACCAATCTTTTTGGATCCGGAATGTCATATTATTGTTAGGTTTCAAATTTCAAATTTTTTGGAACTAATATGCGAGCGTAGCAAATTTAAAGGCACGTTAAATTTAATTGACTAGAAAAAGGCCATTTTGCAAATGGACTCAGAATTCGACGAAACCAGTTCCTATGGAACCGTATCGTCAAACCATAGCTATATTCCAAAATTCGTTATTTTTGGAGTCAGTATGTGGCCCCGGTAAATTAAAATGTACATCGAAACCAATATGTAGCGCTATATTAATTTATATTTTAATTTTAATTAAAACTGTTAAAAACAGCTGAATTAGCTTACGAAACATATCCCATTGTGTTCGGAATGGAGGTATTTAGCTAGGAGCGATAGTCGTTGGGTTTAATTTGGAGTCTGGACGAAAACAAGACAATTTATGAATTAAATAATATATATATATATATATATATAAACCTAACCCTAAAATCTGATTGGTCAAATCCAATTCCACGGTCAAATTTTCTCCAGCTGCACCCAAGCGATTTGAACGATCGGAAACTTCAGAGATTCTTCTCCAAATTCACGCTAATCTGCTCAATGATATCATAAGTGTTCTACAACAAATATGTTGCTCTCTTCGAGCTCTATGGATTCAGTGGATATGATCGAATCTGGCTATGTAAATCGTTCAAATTTGGGGCTCGAACTACTGATGTTAGCACACCCTTTTCCGGCACCAGGAGCCGTTGAGTGTGACGTCGTCGATGGCGCAGGGAGGTGGCTTGAAGGGCGACATCTGGTGCTAGGGGATTGATGGCCGACTGCTCGAATTTGCGCGCGTTGGTGAAGATTGACGACGTGGTTTGGGTTCGTTTTTTTCCGTAGAAGAGAAATGATGGATTAGAATAATTTTTAGGTTAATTATTTAACTAATGACGATTTAATTGTTAAATGTTTATAATGCAATATCTTTTCCATACGAGCTTAGAAAATTGCAAACTCGGTCGCGTTGGAATCGTGACAACGAACTCTACAACCCGGGACTGACCAGAACTGATTTGGAGCAAGTTAAACTTTAAGCTAAAAAGAGTAATCGTCAAATTAAAGAATGACAGAGTGGAAACCTAAGTGAGAACTCTTCCTCACTCTACTCTTGTATTATTTTAATTATATCCTAGGCTGTAAATTGTTCTTAGTAGCTTCTGTCACTATTATTTGAAACCATGGATGTTTGTCGATTTTTGTTATTGGTTGAAAAATTGTTGAATATGGGTTTGGCAAACCTATTGACAAATTATTGATAGAAATTGTTTGTGTATGGCGCAAGCCAGTATCAGGACAGGGATAATGCTAGACATTATTCCGGTTCTACAAACTGCACTGTTATAATGCCGAGTTTTTCTAAAATATGTTAGAAAAAGTCATATGTATTTATGGTAGTTAAAATAGAATTACATATTTATTTACAAGTCAGCCGACTTGTTTATGCTCGCCTATTTAAGTGATATCGATTGGGACGATAATTTTTACACATCGCCCAAGTGCACAAACAATGATCAGTATTTGTTGGATGAAAACCCCACATGGGTATTGGGATGATATTTCACATACACTAATCCCAATTGTTTAGTTGTATGTCAATCGATCAATTGACAGACTGTTGTAAGTGTTATTCATTTATTTAAGGCTTATACAGTTGTAGAATGCACTTTGGATGTTTCTTGAATGTCTAATGATTACTTATCATTATTGTTGAATACATGCGATGTATAAAATTCATACAACTAAACTTATATGGTAATTGATTGGGTCTCATTACAATTTGGAAATAATGAACATTTTCAAATAATATCCAGTAAAGAAGTAAAATATGGATGTCCAATTTTGGATGGACACAAAATATAAGTAAGTTTGGCTTTGATGTCCGATTCTGGATGGACACAAAATATATTTAAGTTTGGTTTTAATGTCCGATTTTGGATGGACACAAAATATATTTAAGTTTGGTTTTGATGCCCGATTTTGGATGGACACGAAAATAAAGAAATATATGAAGCTGAGTTAAGTAGATTCGCGGCATTTTTAACTCGAATGGATTTTCATATCGATTTTATTCATTTTATAATGAATATGGAAAAGGAATGGATTTCAAAATAATACATTTTGAAAATATTATCATTTTAATATTACAATGATATGGATTATTCAGTTTTGATTTAAAATTGAAATGCAAGTTGGAATCGTTTTCAAACGAATTTATAAACGTTTTATAAAATACGTTTTGAATGGAAATCGACGAAATATATTTTATATATATATATATATATATATATATTAGAATGGTGAATAGAACGTTTCGCGTAGTCACCGTTCACGAATTTCGACCATTGACTTCGATTTGACGTAATGGAAGATCCGACCGTCGGATTCTTCTGAAACTGGAACCCTTGGGTTCGTATCGAAAAGAGCTTTCAAATGAGTATATGAGATTTGAAATATAATGGTTGGATTTTGAGAAATGTCAAATTCAAATTTGAATAAAAACATCGCTCGTGTAGTTAAATGACCTGAAACGTCATTCAACTAAAAGGGCCTATTTTCAAACGATCAAAAATAGGGAAAAATTATGTAAAATCATAATAAATGATGTGAAATGGTTTTTGGATGAAATATTCCAAGTTATCAAGATAAAATATATTTTTATCAGAATAAGTTGTTTACCAACTTAAGTAAGGAACAGAATGGATTAATCAATGGTTTTGATATAACCAGAGTTTTATAATATATAAATTGGAATAGATTTAAATGGAAATTATCTTCGTATATTTCAGTATTGGATTCCGTGATTATACGGATAATCGTTGAGGAATTAGGAAGATATAGATATTGTTATTCCTAATACGATATCTGTTGATTTCACAATTTGATATTGAATATAATTCGATAGGAATTCCATTCAAAGCCTTATATTTAATATCAAATATGATTTTGGGTTTGTCGTGAATGGAGTCTTAAATAACACTGTTTTGAACCAATTTGAGAAAAGAGTTGAATCTTTAATTAGATTTGAAGCGTTTAATGGTAATTAATTTTACTGGTAACACAGTGGGTGTTAGACAGGGAGTACTACCAGTTTTGCTCCATGGGATGAATAGGTTGGGATTGGGCTAAAATAAAAGATTACTTCGGTAAGTCGATAATCCCGACTAGTTTGTTAAACCTTAATTTGGTTTAAATTATGAAAAAATATAATAAAATCTTTTGTAATTGATATCCAAACGAAGATTAAAGAACAAGTTTAAATGAACTTATTTTTATAAATTAACGGGAACCTTTCCCAAGAATATTCTCAATTAGAATGAGGCGTATGATGTGTTTTTATAGCACTTGATTATAAGATACGTGAGTTATTTGGAAAGACTAGGTTTAACTCATTCTGAATAACTGATACGGCGACTAAATGTTTACGATGAAGACGGTGGTTGAAGACCGGAGATCTTCACATCGAATGGATGATTACTGATGTCTTGATTGGGCTGTACACCCAAGACGAGGTAATAAGTGGTGATTGTCCAGACGTACTTGGAGATCGACCGGATATGCGAGGACCTCTCTCCTATATTGGACATATGGGACGAGGCATATGGTGCCTCCAATTTCATTCAGACCCAGAACAGACATTCAAATGGATTGTGTGTTTGACATTATATTCTGTTATGTTGTATTCGTTGATCTCTGCTAAATATATATCAGTTGGGTGGCAGAGAATTTATTCTCTTGCTTAACACCCCTTTTTTGAGACGTACGAGCTTAGAGGTTATATATTGGTAGATGATCAATGGTATGGTATGGATTGATAGTGTGGCATGCTGAGATGCAATGATCAAGTCTTTTGTTGAAAAGCAGAGTCTTGTGGATGATGATCAAAGCACGGTTTTAATTAGCATTGCTTTGTGTATAGCGTTAATTCGCGAGCCTCACACCCTGATGTGAACCAGAAACGGGATGAGGGCCCGCAGGGAGTGCATGCATTTCTTTCTGGCTAGGAGTGGTGACATGATATGGAGCCCATACATTTTACTTATGTAGATGATGGATAGCGAGGTACCTTGGATTTGAGTCCCTAGTGGATCTTGATGTGGTCAATATACTGACCAGATTTTATGCCCCATAGGGCAGGGAAACGTATTGTTCAGGAATAACCAATCCTCGAACGTAAGAGAGGACCGGTTCTGCCAGATCCCAGGTGCAATTGCGGCTGAATCCTAAGACACGGGCTAGAGTGTCTCGAATCGGAAGGAGAGATCCCTTGCCTCGGTTCATAGATGGAATCCAATTTTCAATGCATGACTTTTACGATTTTAGTCGTAAACCTATATGGCGACATGATATATGGTAACCATGTCGTCTATGACTGATACATTTATATTTGAAGTTGATTTCCTCAGTTATTGTAATAATAAAAGATAAATTTCACGTACCAAGCATATTTAGCCATTATAATGTAAAACTCTATCCTCTGGTTTGTGTTTGCATTGTGTGATGGGACCTGGGTCTTATAATGGTTCCATTTTTTCATTTAGCATTGCATTGTTTATTTTATGCACTGGTATTCTTGTGGGAACCCCATTCCATGTTATACGGCGTGGTCCCTTGATTTACATAACTTAAAAATAAAGTAAATAACTGTTTTAGTTCTTACACCAGTCCCATGACTGACTCGGAGTTTATTCTTTTAATCTAAACTCTGGGTGCCCATATTTTCCACTTGGGCAGCAAGTAGTTTTGATTTTCGCATATTTCTATTTCACAGGATCCTGGATTACAGCTGGAGCTATATTCGAAAAGCTTTGTATCCGTCTATTTCTTTCAGTTGTGTTAGTTGATATATTTCCGTTGTACATTATACTTATGTATTATTTTTCCGCTGCTATGTATTTTAAATCTCTGATATTTTCTGATGTATGATATTCATCTATACTCTTATTATTGTACTCTGGTCTAAATTATTGTAATAACAATGAAATGTTCTATTGTTTTTGTTTTGGTGCATCGTGTTCTCAAAGCAATCTGCATTCCAGTTCGGTCTAGGCCGGGCGGGATTTCGGGGGGTTTCAGTATTAGTTATGTAGTACTATCAGTTATGCACCATGGGATGAATAGGTTAAGATTGGAATAATAAAATAAAGGATTATTTCGGTTTGGCTTGTTAATCCCGACTAGTTTGATAAACCTTAATTTTGTTTAGATTGTGATAAGATAATATAAAATCTTTTGAAAGTGATATCCAAAGGAAGAATAATGAATAAGTTTATAAGAACTTATCTTTGATAAAATTAACGGGAACCTTTCACAAGAATATTCTTAATTGGAATGAGGCGTATGATGTGTTTTTATAGCAGTTGACTATAAGATACGTGAGTTATTCGGAAAGACCGTGTTTAACCCATTCTGAATAATTGATACGACGACTAAAAGTTGACGATGAAGATGGTGGTTGAAGACCGGAGATCTTCACATCGTTGGGATGATTACTGATGCCTCAATTGAGCTATACACCCAAGACAGGGTTATAGTGGTGGTCATCCAGACATACCTAGAGATCGACCGGGTATGCGAGGACCTCTCTCCTGTATTGGACATATGGGACAAGGGATAAGTGCCTCCGGTTTCGTTCAGACCCAGAACAGACTTGCAAATGGATTACATGTCTGACATTGTATTTTGTTATACTGTATTTGTTGATCTCTGCTAAATATATATTTGCTGGGTGGTAGAGAATTTATTCTCTTGCTTAACAACCCTTCTCTGAGATGTACGAGCTTAGAGGTTATATACTGCTAGATGATCGTTGATATAGTATGGATTGACAATGTAGCATGCTGGGTTGCATGGATCAAGGCTTTTGTTGAAAAGCAGGGCCTTGTGGTTGATGATCAAAGCACAGCTTTCATATAGCGTCGCTTTGTGTATATCGTTAATTCCCGAGCCTCACACCTCGGTATGAGCCTAAAACGGTATAGCGACCATATGGAGGACATGACGTTTCTTTCTAGCTAGAAGTGATGTCATGGTATGGAGCCCAGACATTTTTACTTATATGGATGATGGAATGAGGCGCCTCGGATATCGAGTCTCCAACGCTTAGAGATAGGTCCGATAAGACCGGGAAACGTTCAACTAATCCACTAAAGTAAGTGTGGACCGATCCTACCGCTTCCAAAGGTTGCCCAGAGTGTGTAATCCTAAGGCATTTGCTAGAGTGTTTTGAATCGGAAGGAGCCATCCCTTGCCTTGACTCGTGATGGAAATCCAATTTACAATACACGACTTTTCGATTTTTGTTGTAAACCTATATGGCGACATAGTAGGATGGGGTACTATACCGTCTATGATTGATACATTTATATTTGAAGTTGATTTCTTCACTTATAGTAATAATAAAAGATGAATTTCACGTACCAAGCATATTTGGCCATTATAAGGTAAAACTCTATCCGCTGGTTTGTGTTTGCATTGTGTGATGGGACCTGAGTCTTATAATGGCTTCATTTTCTTTATTTAGCATTGCACTGTTTGTTTTATGCACTGGTACTCTTGGGAGGAAACCCGTTCCGTGTTATATGACGTGGTCCTACGATTTAATTAACTTTAAAATTAGTGTAATAACTATTTTAATTCTCATACCAGTCCCATGACAGACTCGGATTTTATTTTTTTAACCTAAACTCTGGGTGCCCCTATTTTCTACACGGGCAGCTAGTAGTTTTGGTTTTCACAGATATTTTTCTCGCATGATCCTGGATTACAGCTGGAGCTATATTCGGAAAGATTTGTATCCGTATATCCCTTTCTGTTGTGTTAGTTATTATTTTCCGCTACGCATTGTACTTATGTATTATTTTCCGCTGTGTAATATTTATTTTTTCATACTCTGTTATAATCTTGTGCTCTGGTGTAAATCGTTGTGGTAACAATGAAATGTTCTACTGTTCTGTGTTCTGATGCGTCATGTTCTCAAAGCAATCAGCCTTCCAGTTCGGTATAGGTTGGGCGGGATTTCGTGTCGTTTCAGTTTTGGTATCAGAGCTTTGACTTTACACAGCTTGAGAGCAAGACACATTAGAACCAAACGAAAGAATTCATCAGAGATAGGATTAGTAACATCCTATAAGAATGGCTGTTAGAGATAGGGTTAGTAATACACTAGAATGAGTTCGAAGAGTGTTTTCAATTAAAAGAAATCTAGTTTTGAAATTTACAACTTATTATACACCTTTGAGTATTTTATTTTATATTAAATTTGGACTATCGAGTATTAGGAGATTTTTCATATACGTCTGACCCACATGTATATGAAGTCTCAAACATACTGGGTAGATATAGAATCACACTCTAATCGCCCGGGGGTGATTCTGATGATAGTCTAGACATCATCAATATTTATGTTTGAGTTTCGAAAGTGGGATATCTATATATTTCCAATTGACTGGTGTGAGAACCAAAACTTAGAT